>OY970756.1:30852771-32184646 GCA_963853795.1 Xestia rhomboidea
CCACGCGACAAAGAAAATTACATTTAACGCTCATAGCTTTTAAAAATAATTCAGTCCCTGCCATATTGAAACGTAATACAAAATGGTTTAGTGATTTGAGGTGCAAGTGTGCCTTCAAATTGAAAAAGCAGGTTTTGGATCAAGCCATGAAATAATTGACGTTAAAAATGCTGATTCACTTCCCAATTTGAATAAATGGCATTTTTGCTTTCTAGTGCCTCGTTGGTGTAGTGGTTGCAAGCGCGATTCTTGAGCATGAGGTCCTGGGTTCGATTCCCAGATCGGGAAAAGTGTTATTGGGTTTTTTCATCAGGAATTTCTCAGTATCAGCCACAGTAAGATGGTAGAGTATATTCATTCGTGGTTCATTATTTTACACGCAAGTTACAATCACAGGTTACAATGTATTAGAACATAAACAAACCGTAACTATGCTAATTTCAAATCAGTGACAGACATGTGTTAAATATGATTATTCTCACAGGCCAGTGCATACTTAAATATGCGACCTCCAATAGAGTCTGGATTTGTGCGCGGTTGATGAAAGTAGGCTCACTCCCTATTACATGAGACTTAAACATACCAGGCGAAATGTGGATGTACTAATATAGTAGGTACACCTCTGTCTTACCCTACGGGGGGGATTACTGCCGTAAGGTTGTGTTATGTCATGCTTTTGAGCGTGTGATGTTTGTTATACTAAAAAAATATTGCTGCTTCGTTAATCTAGTGCTCGTCTAGCGTGACAGCTGAGCATGAGATCCTGGCTTCGACACCCAGGTCTGGCAAAGTGTTATTGGGTTTTGTGATGGTAGGCCTGGTCCTAAGGCCAGATCCTGTAACAGTAAGGATGACGGCCTGTGTTGTCATCATACCAAGGTTCTGAGTTGGCTCGCGTTGATCGTCAAGTCTGTTCGTTTTCGTGAATGAATATATTAAGAAAGAGTCAAACTTTCTTGATTAGCCTTTGGTGATCAATACTGTGTTTAATCTAGGAAGGATTGAACTTCCTTACACCAGTGTTTAGAAAACAATACTGTATCATGAGAGTCATTTCGGGGTTTTCAATCAACAATTAGATTTAGATTGACCACAGGTCAATCTTGAGTACACTCCACTGTGCGAACAATGTAGACTTATCAATCATTCTACTCGATAACGCGGAGCTTGTCTCAGAACCTTGGTATGACGACCGTCATCCTTATCCTGTGTCGATCGACACAGGCCGTCATCCTTACCGTTACAGGATCTGGCCTTAGGACCAGGCCTACCATCACAGTTTTCCTATCAGGAATTTCTCAGTAGCAGTCACGGAGTCGTGCAAGGCCCGGTTAATGACAATACCCTCACCCCCCGTTACATGCGACTTGAACATAACTGGAGACACGTAGGTGTACTTTGGTACAACTCTGTCTAATCCTTGGTGGATAACAGGCGTGATGTTACGTCATGTATACAATTATGGAAAATGTCAGCTAGTTCGCTTTCGTTACTAGGCGTGACGACAGTATCAAAAAATTGCAAATCTATTTAGTCCGTCAGAGTATTGGAAATTAATGGACACGTATTTTTTGTTTTTGTAAATCAATGAATATTGACAAAGATAAAACGCATCAAAACTCGGGAGTGGGGGCTCGTGACGTCAGAACTAGCTAAAAATTATACCATGGCGTGACGTATTGAGAATTTTAAAAGCGTCGTATATTCGTCAATTTTGGTTTACGTAACAAAAGAAAAAACACGGGTCAAATATTTTTTGATAATCTAAGAGACGGACTAATTAGTTTTTTTTTTGTCGTTTCGCCTATTATTTGTGTAGCTGATGATGATGATTGAGCACCACACCCAGCCAGGAGCAAGCCTGACCCGGACATGCACGGATACACCAGGGGGCACGATTTTGTAAGGACAGACATGCTCTGGGATGGGATAGGAAGCCCGACCAACTGCAGCCAGACGGGCACAATCAGCCGACTGTGTAGCCTAGAGCCAATAAGTAATTATTTGCATAGCTGTTACAAAATATTATAACCGTCGCTTGGCGTTGGTAGCTCAAGACATGATGGCCTTTTAAACACATTGCATTCCAAAAATGTATCAAAATCTTGTTATTGTGTTCATCATTTTATCTACACTAATATTATAAAGAAGAAAGATTTGTATTTTTGTGTGTGTGCATGTTTGTAATGAATAAACTCAAAAACTACTGTGGCGATTTCAAAAATTCTATTACCATTAGAAAGCCACGTCTTTACTGAGTAACATAGGCTATATTTTATCCCCGTACTCCCACGGGAACGAGAACTACGCGGGTGAAACCGCGTGACGTCCGCTAGTTTTAATAATAAAGAAATAGTTTCTCAATGATTTCTATACACGTCTGTAATAATTTATGACACAAAATAGTTTATAGTGTAGGTATTGCAGTTTTCTCGGAAACAGCTGTTTTTTTTTATAACGAACGAGAAATTTCTTTTTGGGGACTGATTAAGCATCGGTGTGCAAAGTGTACAACAAAAAATCAATGTTCCGTAAATTTTGACCAGGGCGAGGTCAAAATGTACCTACTGTGTTCAGTAAATTTTGATCAGGGCGAGGTCAAGTTGTACTGAACAGCTGATTTTTTTTCGCGATTGCAGGTTTGTTCCCATAGTAACTAAAAGTTGTTTGATATCATGAGTACAAGCACGTCTTTAAGTACCGTACACTAATTTCCAGTCACTCTATATAAATTCACGGCCTTCAGCCCCATGGGGGTGGACAGAAACTACAGAACGCTACGATCCTTACATACTCCTTACGCTTCGTCCGCAGTCGAATGCTTCACCTAATTGCCGGGTTGCGTGTTCCTACTACGAAAATACGAATTTCTCAGTAGCAACCACGGAGTCAGGATTTGAGGTCGACAATAGGCATACGCATACGCCTCTTATTACACGGGTCGTATACATAAAGGGCGGTACACAGGTACGTACACCTCTATCTAACTCTTGGGGGATAACAGGGGTGGTGATGTAAGCTGACTGACTGATATATCAACGCACAGCCCACACCGCAGGTCCTAGAGACATCAATTGGAGGGTTTATTATTTGTGAAGCGTAGGTGTCCATTATGAAAGGGTTTTTCGAAATTCCACCCCCAAGAGGGTGAAATGGAGGGCTGAATTTTCTGTGAAACTTTATATTCTCGGGGCCGATTGACTTGAAAATTTGTGTACATAATCTTCAGTTAAAATTATGAGAAACGTGTATCACAGTTTCTCCAAAATTATCCCCCAATATAAAATTCAAAGTCCTGACTGACTGACTGATATATCAACGCACAGCCTAAACCGCTGGTCATAAAGACATGAAATTTTAAAGGTGCATTCTTTGTGAAGACTAAGTATCCAATCCACTAAGAAAGGGTTTTTCGAAATTTCACCCCTAAGAGGGTGGGCGTTGAATTTTCTGTTAAACTTTATATTCTGAAAATTAATGTACACACTATCCAATTTTGTGAGACACGTGTATTACAGTTTTTTCAAAATCATCCCCCCGACAGTCAAATAGGGCTTCGAAACTCACGTAGACGGGCGCATGGCGCGCAGTGTGGCGCAAAGCGTGCGAAATCCCGATTTTCGCGTTGGCTCGTGATACGCATGGTACGCGGGTATCGTTATGTGATAGTATAAATTTTTGTGCGCCAAATGTACCAGGAACAAATAACTACTAGGTACTGTAACAACTCTTGTATGTTACCTTATATACGCGACATTGATATAAAATATGCAAATAATTATGTAATAGTAGTAAATAATTATGTAGAACTAGAAGAGAATTATGTAAATTATGCAGGCAGTAGGATACTATTATCCTACTGCCTGCTATAATAAAATTATAAATGCGAAAGTTTGTGAGGATGCATGTTTGTTACTCTTTCACGCATAAACTACTGACCGGATTTGGATGAAATTTGGCACACAGATATTTTATAACTTGGATTAATACATAGGATACTTTTTATCCCGGTAATACGATCCCGTGGGATATTGCCAAACTCCACGCGGGCATAAGCTAGTAGGTACAGTCGTGGTCCTTTCCGCCTGATCAGTTAATTTTTTTTTCGCTCAAATCATGCGGAGGCGCCGAGCCACTCCATCTTAAACTTTAGGCCTATTAGGAAAGCGTCAACTTTGGCGCGCAAAATAACAATAACTCTCGTTTGGCATGTGTCGTCGATCGGTATTTTTTTCATTAATTATTTATTATAAAGTCAACAGGGCGGGGTTAGAGAGCGTTTCTATGTTTTAAGTGCAAGCAAAAATTAGCTTAGTGGTGATCAGGCGGGAGTGTCCTCGATAGTACATATTTTGACACTGGTTTCTTCGTTGCACTGCCCCTAGAATCTTAAGTAATGCGTTGTAATTGATACAAATAGTACAATTGTTTGGATCTAAGAGAGGTTAGGCTACCTGAAAAGTTCTCCGGGAGTTTTGGAAAAGGGGTAATTTTATAGATTTAATTTTTTTCCGAATTTGAACTTTGCCACCTCATATCTTTGCAGCTAGTGCCGCGTCGCCATATTAGTGCGACTCGGATTCGCGCATGAAGGATTCCGTACCATCGTAGAAGGGGCTTAACCTTTTTTTTTCGTTAAATCAATATATTTTGGAAACTAACTACCAAATTACGGTCTGAAATACATTTCTTATATTTACCCGAGCTTTTTATTCTCAGCGCAGAAACATGTGTGGCCTGGGGGCCTAAAATGGCCGCCTTAGCAGAATCAAAATAAGACTTGCGTTAAAAAAAACTTAAAATGGACTTTATTTTCATAACCATAAAGTCCATTTTAAGAATTTTCAATTTTTAATGTGATTCATTTAAGATTCTGCCAAAGCGGCCATTTTAGACCCCCTGGCCACACATGTTTCTGTTTCAAAATCAACGTTAGTCGCCAAAACAAAATGTATTTAATTTACTATTATTTACTGCACAGCACGTCTATTATAATTCGCGCCAGAGGCATAAAAAAAAAAAAAAAAACAAAATATATTTATTGACATAAAACATTGTACACGGTATGTGGGATTCCCCGAGTCCTGCCATGGTTGAAATTGTGATGATGAGTAAATAAAATCTTGTATGTTTTCCGCCAAGGCAGGCAGAGCCGCAGTGATTTACAATAATTAGTTATAACTGATAACATGACGCCGTAAATCACCGTAAGGTAAAGCAGACGTGTACCTTTAGTACGTCTACATATGTATATGTTACCAATAAGTTGGGACTTTACATGGGTGTCATATGGGGGCGAGCCTAAAGCCAGCTAAACAGCGCACTAATTCAGTCTGCTGACGGAAATACCCAATAACACTTCTACGTCCTGGGAATCGAACCCGAAGCACCACACTCAGCAGTACCACTTAGCGACCACTACGCAAACGAGGCAGAACTTATTTCTAACATAAACTCGCTGCTTTCCCCCTTAGGTTGTACAGAAACTAAACGTCACCTGCTACGATCATTACTTTTTTATTTGCCTCGTCCACGTTCCTTCACGTGGTCATAAACGCCGCAAATCATCATAAAAATCACCTCCACCATTGCTTGTTTTAATAATTCGGATGTTTAATTACTCGTATGTGCTCGTATTCTGATAACAAACTTCATTCTAATAACACACTATCTTATCACCACTGTCTGATTATATCCAAGTCGACTTGAACTACTGAATCAATACTATCTACTGTATTACGTCACGATTATACAGAATAGAATAGAATATATTTATTGTAAAAACATGAGTATATATCAATAATTGTGCAAGGTCTTAAATAACAGGTAGTTCTGCATGTTTTGCCATCGATGGCGTACAAAATAACGTATTTTTGGTTAAGAATAAACCATAATAAAACTTGAGCCTACACAACAAACTATGAAATTAATAAAATATTCCTAAAGCTAATTAAAACATAAAGTATTGTTTTTACAGAATGTCGTAATTATAGGAATCTAATTAATTAATTACGTTCATTTAAAAAATCCACTTGTCTTTGTGACATTGAACTTATATTGAGCGTTGTGATATTGAACTCAATTTGTAACTAAACAGGTTTTTAATATATAGTAACTTAATTAGTCAGCATCATTGTGTTTTAAAAACTATAAATACAGTACAAAGGTTTTAACAGTACAGGTTATACAAGAGCAACACGATAGAAAAGATTGGTAGGTAGAATAGAATAGAATCTTCATTTGCTTAGAATGTAGGTAAATAAAAATAAGTTGTTGAATTAAATATAATAGGATCCATGTACATTCTGCCTTAATATAGCAAAAATATAGCAATAACAGAGTATAATAAGGATCATAATTATGGTGCCTTGACTTGCCAAGGATGAGTAGATTACTAATCAATTGAGTCTTGGATTACTAAGCGCTATTTTTGTGAGCAAATCTCTACGAGAACAAGCCAGTCAATCAGTCTTACCGCGGGGTATCATCTCGCACAGTAGGTAACTGGGTTGTGTAAGTCAGAAAGCACCCCATGTCTCACAAAATAATGACTTAATAGATTCTAACAAATGTCGTGGAATTAGGAAAATCCTATACATATATTTTGGGGCAGTCGCGTCAACATACTAGTTGAGAAAAGGCTAGACGGACGATGTATTTAGTAGAGCATATTTTAGGCTCATTATTTTTGGATCTAGCACATCTTGGTGGTCAATTTTATAAAAGAGGAATTTTATTTGTCAGGTGTCCTATTTTCGCAGAAAGCTACAGACTAGACTCATCGGAGTAAATCGTTTTTTTTTTTTAATTTTAATATGTATTAATTTATAATGGTGCAAGATTATTTTGTGCATTGATTGTATTCAGAGCCTTAATTGAATTAAAGACTTAAATTGCCATTACTTGGATAATAAGCGGAAATCGGAAAATGGGTACCTAGTTCTTGACCAGCTTGATAACGGAACTTAGGATGACACTAGTCACGGGCTCGAACTCATTGGTGGGCGTGGCCAAAAAGCATGCTGTCTCACCTGGCATAGTGGCCGACAGAGTGAGTTCAGTGAGATGCACGATAATTCAAAGTAAAAAGCGCGCGTAAAAAATACTAAAAGGCCTTTGGAAAATCGAGTTTTATGAAAAAACCAATGCATAAATCAATTACAAGTAAAATTTATTGGCCGATAGTTGTGCTTTGTCGGTACCGACTTTGTTTTGGAAATTTGACACTTCTTTTATTACTAATTTACGCCCAAAGTTGCGTTAAAATTGGCAATAAAAACGAATCTTTGGTAGCTCGTAATATTTTAATGGCTTTTTATTTTACTATTCTGTTTCCGCACAGACAAAGTTAATAATGAGACAAAACGATATCATGTTCAACTTTGGATGTACAGTGTCAAACAGTGGAGTAATACCCCCCCGAAATTTCTATGGACAAAATGTCGACTAGTGTCACCTTAAAAATTATTACAGGATTTTATAGGGAGGTAAGCTTTAAGACTGCCTCGTTGGTCTAGCGCGACTGCTGAGCCTGAGGTCCTGGGTTCGATTCCCAGGTAGGGCAAAGTGTTATTGGGTTTTTCCATCAGGAATTTCTCAGTAGCCAGTCACAGAGTTTGGATTTGTGCCCGGTTGATGGCAATAGGCTTGCCCTCTATTACATGGGACTAAAACATAACTGGCGAAATGTAGGTGCTATTAAGTACACCTCTACCTAACCCATCGGGGATAACAGGCGCGAATGTTATGTGTAAGCTTTAAGTTCAGTTAAATAAGCTCTTCCTACTCCGTTCTCTAGTTATAAGCGAAAGTGATGTTCAATGCTTGTTAAGGTGAAAGCGTCAGGGTAGCCCGCGAAATTCAAATTTTCTGCTTGGAGGGTTGTATTGATGATTTTGATGATTATAATTCTATAACTACATACGTGTTACAACCGACACTGACCTGGAAATTGCAATAAACGTAAGAAAATTTGAATTTCGCGGGCTACCCTGGAGCATCCACCTTAAGGTGAAAGCGTCAGGGTAGCCCGCGAAATTCAAATTTTCTTTTTTGATTATTATAATTCTGTAACTACATACGTCTTACAGTCGCGAGGCATGTTTTAATCAACATACAACCTAGCACTGGCCTGCAAATTACAAAAAAAAACGTAAGAAAATTTGAATTTCGCGGGCTGGTTGGAGCATCCACCTTAAGGGGACTACAGTAGCTAAACGCGAGTTTTATAATGCAAAAAAGCATATGATTCACTGCAATAAACAAAACCAGAAAATATTTTTATGTTTTGAAAACAAACAACAACAACAAACAACAAACAACAAATAATAACAACAAATAATTAACAACAAACAACAACTAATTTTACTCGATAGAAAAAAATCACGAACTTATTTATCTCTTTTTTATTTTTTTTATCCAATCAATTTTAATAGATTTTTTGTAAAACGCAAAAAACCACTCATTTCGCACTATTCGGCCCGCAGTCACTGACGTACAACCACTTTGTAGTGCAAGATGATTGGAACTTTATTCTAACAGTATTGCAAACTAAGTTTGATCCACTACAAATAGAGTTGTTAATTTAGCTCCTGTAGTCGCCTTGAGCTCAGTTAAATAAACTCTTCCTACTCCGTTCTCTGTTTATAAGCGAGAGTGATGTTCAATGCTTGTTAAGTCTATAGTTGAAGCGATTCTTGGCCTGCAGTGGGTCAATTACAGTCCGTTGTCAATAATATACCATTTCCGTTCAACGACTCTTCGGTTAATAAAATCTTATTCTGACAGGACGAACGAACCGGTCGGTTATCTACTTAAATATGCACTCTATGTCAAGGACATATAAGTCTGAATTTAAATTGAAAAATTCTGTCGTTTTGTATTTCGGAATTAATAGGGAACTTAGTGGGGTTTACATCACTGATTATTAGTAATGGAATGTAATACCATTTTGTTTTAAGGGAATATGAAGAACAGGATCCCCTTTTTTTTTTTGATCCCCTGGATTGGGATTGGAGGAATCTTCGACCAGACGTGTGGTGCTTAGTGGGATACTGCCCGACTGTTGTTGTAGGGGTTTTCTATATGGGCTTACGTCGCAGGTAGGGTTACCAGGGCTTAAAATCGGAAATCCGGTCTTGGAGGATGAAAAATCCTGATTTTCGACAAAAAAGTATTTCATTTGCTGAATTTTTTATTCAAAGTCATAAAACAAACAATAAATCATGTTCAGTAGGCAAAAGTTAAACGTAAAAGTGTTAATTATAAACTGTTATTTTTTGTTATTAGAAATAGCTTTTAAAATTTGGTTTTGAACGCAAATATTTGATTGAAGAATTGCTCACAACAGCTTTAATCTTTCCAGTTATACTTTGTAAGTACGATGGCTCTAATGGACTCCACTGATAGTCTGTTTCTGTCTTTCGTCCGGTATGAGTCGAAAAATCCGGTCTGGCACAAAATCCGGGCGAAAGTCCGGTATTGGCAATGAAATCCGGTAAGACCGGATTTATCCGGTCAGATGGTAACCCTAGTCGCAGGTAATAGCGCGATTCAGTATTTTGTTGTCAATATTTCATTTGTGTCATAGATGGCGCTGTAGTACTTTTTGTGCTATGTTGGTGTAGTACTTTTTGTTATGCCGCAACAATCGTGTATGTTCTCCAATACAACAAAAAAAAACTTAATCCGATATAGGTTCCGCCCGGGCTTTCATGCTAGTTTCTTGTCTTAGCACAAAACGTATTCTATGGCGCTCGGTAATAGCTTGGCTCTTTATCAGTGAAAGATTCTTGCAATCGGATGTCTCGGTTTGGAGAAAACCTCCAAACTTACACCTCTTTTATGTGTCCTGTTGTTGTTTCACTGCAGGAACTGATGGACGCTACCGAAAGCGCCAAACTAGTCGCTCAGTTCTGGGCCGACACAATTTAGATTGCCATCGAAACACTAAGAAGAAAACCTCTTTTATAAGCGTTAATTGTTGTTCCTCTCCTCTCTAATCCTCATTTCTTTTATAAACAGCTGATCAGTTTCATCACCTTATCGTTTTATGATCGCAAATGCAAGAAACGCAACACGTTGCTTCTATCCAATCGCCAGGCGCTAACGCAATATGTATGGTTAGTTCGACTTAATAGCATATCTTAGTAGTTAGTGTTAGTAGTTAGTTAAAGATAGAGTTATACTATAAATCATGATCTGTCGAATGACCAATTTGGTCGAGACGCCATTGTTTATCTATTGTGTCTACTTCGTGGACAGATCATGGGATAACAGTCAAGGCCTCTTGTATGGAGTAACATTTTGGTGACAAGTCGGTATTATAACTCGCCCGTAAATTGACTGTATAATTATGTATATTGTATATACTTACAATTTTCATAATTAGAATTGGCTGTTAGATCGCCTAAATCGTATTCGTAGTTCAGATTGAATAGATATACCTACATACATTTTAAAATGCTCTTGACCCACATAAAATAGGATTAACCAATAAAACTTTTGAAGAATTACTGCACTGAACAGTTTATGTTTTCAAATGTCAACATATTCATGATATATCTTCACAAAATGAATGAAGTGATGAAGGAACTTATAATTTTAATGTTTTTAAAACCATTCGAGTAATTTCTTACGGTTTTGGACTTTTAGTTCAAAATCCTATATATTATTGCTGCTACTAATTAATCCTACATTTTCAAATACATATCACTTGTATCAGTTTTTCTAAAACTTATATGGTTGATTAATATTAGAGTGTTAATAATTAAGTGAAAAGTTGCATGAGTGATGATTTTCTTAAATAAAATAAAGAGTAATTTTTTAACAAACTTTGAACTTTTTACCCGACTGCCAAGGAAGGGTTATTTTTTTCGCGCGTATCTTGTGTGTTTGTAAAATTCTTTATTATCTCGTATGTTCCAAATGGCTGGATGGATTTCGGCGATTAAGGATTTATTATCATTAGATTCGTCTCAAAACCCCTAGTTTCCTTGGGCAGGTGTATTTATTTATACTAAGAGACTAACTCCGTATTTCACATCTCCATACTTTTAATTGAGATAAAGAGCAAGAGCTCCCTGGGATCTTGGACTATTATACTGGTATGCTAAGACCTGTTTGAAGTCAATTTTTCAACTCCGTCATAATGACAACTGTTCATAATGAAATCGTACTGTTAGCAGCAGTTGGCAGTTTTTTCAATTTTACTTATGAGAACTTTCAAGTTGTGGGTGTTTATATGAATTTATAACAAATTATAGCTGTCAATGTGCCTAATGGGCATCCCCATTAGACACATTGACAGATAGGGTGTGTTGAGTTTTTACTAAGTTAAGCAAATATTAAGACTATAACCCCTGAATACTGAAACGTCACTCAAAATTTAAGGGCTGCTTAACATTTGAGCAGCTCCTAAACTTTAAATTTTGTATGGCCAAACGTCACTTTTGAGTATCTGTTAAATATAAGTCCTACTTAAATTTTGAGTGACGTTTCAGTATTCGGCCATATGTCTCCTTTACTACCATCTCTAGTAAAAATACTTTAAAGATTGTCTTACTTTAGATATAATTCGACCTACTGGTCTATCTTGTCCATGTTTAAGTTGACTGTTACTTACAAATATACAAAGGACTGTCTTCAAATTATGTTCAGTACTAAGAAAGACCTAATTTATCTTTATGGAGTAACTTTTGTTAGAATCTGGTTCAAATTCTTACCACCATGTTGTGAGAGTGGAAAACAAATCAGCTTTAGCTCACATTATAATTTATTTAATTTGCTTATAAAAATATACTACTTCAAAACTCACATCTATATACTATTTCTTCACATGACTCACATCTTTTTTTAATATTCAAAAGGCATTCTTAACAACATTGGTTTTTAAGACCATAGACTTAAAAACCTGCCAGTAACTCAAAGACATAAAATTCTATTAAGCTAATATTACAACAACTTTTAATTACAAGACTCAATCCTAAAAGTGAGAAAAATGACATCATCATCATTCTCCTGCCCTTATCTCAATTTATTTGGGATCAGCACAGCATGTCTTCTTCATTTATCTCTATTAGTCGTCATCTCATGAGAAATCTATCATCTTTCATACAGTCCACTCATCATGGTCATCATCCTTTAGCAGATTTATTAAAACCAGCTTAATGATTTGAAGGCTGAATGCATTTGTTTATAAACTCGAATTAATTTCAAGTAGCATTCAGGAATTCCTCTGTAGAGGTCTTATTTTAATTATTTTTAATTAATTTCTTTATTTATTTATTTATATTAATAAATAAATAAATAAATAGTGCCAGTTAGATGACAAGTAAAATGAAAAGTGGGTGTATTAAAAGTAAAACCCAACTTAATCTTTTGGGGTTTTCTAGCATGATGTTTGTTCTATAGACATTCTGTGGATTCCTAATGGTAACTACAACTACACCCAAAGATGAATGATATTCAGATTTATTATTGTGACCTACACTAAATTAGAGAAAACTTATTGTGACATAGTTCTATGCTACTGCAATACTTTTGGTCTGTAGGCCAAAGGTCAGCCATAGATTAACTAGGTTGTAAGGTCCCTTTTAGATGGAGTTTCTCAAATATTATTGAATTCATTTATAGAGAATATTGTTTAACTTCTATGGAAACTAGCCTGTCTGTGATTGTTTATAGTTGTTGGAATACAGTTAGAATTCTGTATGAATAGCACATATTCAATAAAGTTCAGTCGCAGAGGCAGTGTGATCTATTTACTCTTGCAGTTTCTTCACATAGTCGCCAGCAATTTCGTTTCTGCAATTACTTCTTGAAGTTTCGTCATAACTTTGCTGCTGTCTCGCCTAGGAAAAATCTAAGGAAGAGAGAGCCTTACCATCATTTTCTCAAGCTCTATGTCTTTCCATTTGTCCATGGTGACGCTTCTTACAAAGGAAAGGTGGACCCCCAGACTGCGGTGGACGCCCGAACATTCCAAGCATATCCAGATGCCGTAAGTCACTGACACCCATTGAGGATTCAAGGTTCCACACTCGAAACATTTCTATAAAAATTACGAAAATTTACAACAGGATCACGAAATTTTTCGTAGCATACGGTTATGAATTTCAACACATAGTGACTTACATTATTATCGTCGATATTTCGTATGGTGTTGAGCTTCCTGCGGGTTCGTGGGGAAGCCATTGCTTAGCTGTTAGTTGCGAATATAGTGTGTTATTTTTAATACTATGCACAAACGTAATTATGTACGTACACACGCAAAACACAGCGAATTGCGAATTGTCAAAATTTTTCATACGTCCACTTGGCATCCATTGCCAAGATTTAAACTTTTTATGTCAAAATTTGACCATAGTCGATCACAAGACCTGAAACCATGGTTATTAGCTTTAATATATAAATTCCGCCTTGTTCTCAGTTAGAATATTGAATCACATGTTTGATTATATCCTACTTACAAATACACAACCATGCTTTAAATTGCTTTTAATGTTGCCTATTGCTTTTTTTTATAAATTTCTTACAAGCGACGGCGCAACAAGTTTTTGTTATTCAAAATTTTATACAAAATGGTAGTTTCCTGTTCTCAGAACCAGGGTGCATGTTTCAAACGGGTCTAATCCCGTGTCTAGTATGTATTTTTCCGTCCCATTCCAAAACTGATTAATTAAATTTTTTACTTACTAAAAATAAATACAATCAAGTACTATAACGAGCAATACCATATTCAACAGCAACCGCAAATTAACACAGAAATGAAACTTAATTTTATTCGCAGCTCTGTTACATTTTTTTAAAATCTAGAGATACTAATAACACAATGATGATGATAATTATAGGTCTGGTACGACTGACTACCTACATACTTTTTATGTAACATTTAACCAATCTTAGATTTCTAATGTGAAGGTAACATATTGCTGTATAAACTAAAAACTAAAATTCAAACGCCCACATCAAAGGGGTGATTACCAATTAATTGGTGGTGAATAAAATTATGTCAGTTGGCTAAATGGACTTGAAGGCTTAAATATGAACACTTCATGAGCGAGTACTTAAGTAATCTTAATCGCTTGAACCATTAGTGACAAAATATACTGAAGGCAGGAAACATATTCAAAAATTGCGGAAGATTAATTTGTGCCTTACACCATTGAAATATCAAAAGGTTTTCGCTGGTCGGTGGTGTCCGCTGTAATACATGAATGGCCCTATTTTATATTCTAAAACGTATTTGACACTGTTCTAAATAATATATAAGTAGGTAGTTTTTATTGATATTGAGCATTTAACAATACGAGCCACTTAATAACTCACAGCCACCCACAGGACCAGCTGGACATCGCGCATATCACGGCAAAAAGTGGAATCACATTGTTTTTAGTAAAGTAAAATTAGGTGAGTCTCTGAAATAAATTTAAAAAGCGTGAGCTGCAATTATAAAATAATAAAACTGCTTACATTAATTTTAAATACAGATAGAGCAAAACTACCATGGTAGAAAATGGTTGAATCTGGGATTTTGTAAACAAAACCTGACAACACTGCATCATCCGACAGCGGTGCTCTCATGTCGAAGGCCGCTATCCAAAACTAAATCACTCTGATTTCGTCGCTGGAACAGTTGTAACGGGTCGTAAAAAGTTTTGCATACCACCTGCACCGGGCACATCCTAGATCTGCAAAGTATCATTCGCCTTTTACAATTGTTATTAACTTCCAAACTTGTACTGTTTGCGGTATCCGATACCCAAACAATAATTCGTTAAGAGTGAGCAAAAGAAGGAAACAACTTCAACAATGAGTGAAAACAACGTGTACACCAACAAAGTTGAGGAAGAGTATTTGGACCTCGTCTCCAAGAATGCTTGGCCCCTGATCTATCAGGTACGTTGCGTAGGTGGACCGCGATATATCTGTGCCACGCGCTAAAAACTAACAACAATATTAATGAACTTCTTATTATGACTCGCGATGTCTTGAAACTTTTCTTAGTGTCTTGCTATGAAAAGTAATTGTTTTTGCTCGCAGATTTTAGCCGTGGCATAGAAATAAGTGCAATGCAACTTTTATTTCCTGTTTGTTATCTTTTTATTTTGTTGTTTTTTTTTTGTTTTTTTTTTTTTGCTTATTTGTATGTAAATCGTAGTGTAAATACTATTGGAGAGATACATGGTACCTTAGTCTATGGAGACTTCAGAAAATTCCAACTAATATCCCATGTACTAGGTACAAAGTGTTTTAGAAGGTAATGCAAACCTGAGCTGCATCTCTATGAAAATATAAATGACTCCCTTCCCTTGGTCACGCCATAACTCGAGAACAAAGTAACCGATTTCATTCATCATTTCTGATGTTATAAAATACTTAGTTGAACGTTCAGGAACGAAAAATTTGAATTTTTTTGAAAACTGGACTGAATCTATTTTAATGAAATTTTGCATAGTTGTTCAGGAAGGTATCTGAAGAGTAGGTAGTTGGGTAGGTTAGGTCGGTAGGTAGAGTAGGTAAGTAGTACCTATGGAAGGTAGTAGGCAGGTAGATAGATAAGTAGAAGGTAGGTAGTATCCGTAGTAGGCAGGTAATAGGTAAGTAGTAGGTAGGTAGGCAGTGGGTTGGTAGTAGGCATGTAATAGGTAGGTAGTAAGCACTACTGCTTATGTAGGTAGTAGGTAGGCAGGCAGTGGGTAGGTAGTAGGCCGGAATAGGTAGGTAGTAAGCAGTAGTATGTAGGCAGGCAGTGGGTAGGTAGTAGGCATGTAATAGGTAGGTAGTAAGCAGTAATATGTAGGTAGTAGGTAGGTATGCAGTGGGTAGGTAGTAGGTAGGTATGCAGTGGGTTGGTAGTAGGTAGGTATGCAGTGGGTAGGTAGTAGGTAGGTATGCAGTGGGTAGGTACCTAGTAGGCATGTAATAGGTAGGTAGTAAGCAGTGGTATGTAGGCAGACAGTGGGTAGGTAGTAGGCATGTAATAGGTAGGTAGTAAGCAGTAGTATTTAGGTAGTAGGCAGTTAGTAGTAGGTAGGTAGGGACGGTGAGGTGAGTAGTAAAGAGTTGTATTGCATGCATGCAGGCACAGCTAGTTTTTTTTAGATTTGTCTTTTATTGGGACAATTTAACACAACAATTTTAATGGATTTTTAAATCTAAAATAAACTATAAAAGGCATCAAAAATTTCTTCAATGCTTCAATACCAATAGACTAGCGGTGCTGCCACGTAGTATGGCAACCCATTGTCTTGCTACATAAAGAGTGACAACTCCAAAAAACAAAATAATATCATATCAATGCATTTCTGGGAAACAAATCACAGGTTTGACGCTCCCATTTACCAATGCAATTTTATTGGAAGCTACGCTAAGGGCACTCTTTAAAACTAGGAAAGAAAAACGCCATCTTAACATAATTCCCTCAGTCTTGATTTACTTCTAACTCTACGAGAAAACTCTATATAACCATAAATATGGTTAGTAACAGTTTTCATTTTAGCTCTCGCGCCCTTTTAGTATCGCCGCCCGAGATTTTGCACCGTAGGTAGCGACGATGCTGCGTATACATTTCCTAGAACAAACAACTGCAACCTCCCCCCCTCCACCCCTTGCTCCGCTTTCACGGAGTTAGAGCGCAAATCAATTAATGATTCCTGTAAATGCAGAATACCATTGAACTGAACTTGGGTTTGCAAATTACCTAGAAGTGGGTTGGGAATGTAGCATTGCCTATTGTATGCAACATTGAAGAGAAGGCTCATAGGTGGTACTAGGTAGTTTATTATAATTAAATTTACATTGAGGTGGTTGCTTGATAAAATGATACAAGTATATCATTCATACAAAATATCCAAGTTCTACAATTATTTTCTGACATTCAATATTCCAACAAAAATTCTTGGAATCTCAGAGAATTTACTACAGTATCAATATTAAAAAATAAATTCATTCCTTTAATTGTAAACCATTTCCATAGTTGTTTTTCTTCTTTACGTCTAATACCTCCTTTTCTTTGCCCAACAGAAGATCGGGATAGAATGCCAGCGGTTCCATTACAGCTGGAACGAAGCTAAGAAACCTCAGAACAAGCCTCTTAACCGCTACCGCGACGTAAACCCGTTCGACCACACCCGGGTTGTCTTGAAGCGTTGTGAGAGGGATTACATCAACGCTAACTATGTAACGGTAAGTACATTTCAGATCTCCCAGGTTGGTCTCTTCGTATGGAGGAAGGCGTTCAACAATGGTTAGTGGAAACTTTCCATGATCACTACCCTCTTATTCATATAAATGTGGCTTCATCTGTATGTTCAAACCACCATTGGGGCTAATAAAGTCACTGCAAAAAACGGGTTCTGTTGAAGACAGCATGTATTGCTACCGTTGCCATTTAGTTACCGATTGCTCTGATGTTCAATTTGATGACGAGAGAAAAAGTAAAAGATAAACTACAGTAAAAATACATTTTTAGAACATAGTAATATGACTTATGAATAAGGGGGTTATAACATGAAAAGGAAGGACAAGGAAGAGAATTGATTACAACTAAAAAGGTAGAAAATAAATGGAAAGCATCCAATGTGTCAGGAAAAGTAAAAAGAAAATTTTAAAGAAAAACAACAATACGAATACGAAACGAATATTTAACTAACTGAATTCGTAAATATATCTATATATATTCGATATATATATTCGTATATGTATTCGAATATATATATATTCGATATCAAATTAACGTTGACAGAGAAGATACTGTAATGCATCTACAATAAAATAACTATGTATGTTACTAAGAAAATCTAGTTACTTATAACTTTGTCCTTTCTGCACATTTTCAAGCCATGGAATATTCAACAAAAATTGTATAAATGTACATGAATATTATGTGTTTTTGATGTATCTGATTCACATTGGTAAAATCAGTTATTAGCCATACCACAAATAAAAACAATTATGGAAACCACCTAAATATACATAGTATAATTAGGTACCCTGTTAACTTTATAATAATTGATATGACACAATTGAAAACAATTTTTCCTTAAGTATATTAATCAGTAAATCTAATCACTATCTATATAGTTGTGGCAATTCTAAAATATAACGCCATGGGAATCAGAGGCATACTTCAGGTACGAGATACAAAAGGTTCCACACTATGTATTCCAAATCCTAGTCATTTTCCTGCTACCCACAAGTTTTCACTGTCTTCTAATCGATTTTAACTCTAATTAAATAAACATGGAAAAAAACCATTGTAAATTAGTATCTAACTCAGTTAATTTAAGGTTCCTTTCTGATTGGTCACTGAAACTGAGCTTGACAATGCCAAAGTTAACCAACATACATTGTATTAAGTTTACTATTGTGCATTGAAAAATGAACTGTAGCTTCATGTCAGTAGGGTCGTAGTGTGCGTTTTTAAACAAAAGAAAACATACAATAAAAATGTATATGAAATATGTATGAATGGAAATGAGAAACAAACCCCTGTTTTGTTTTGATGCGACTCACAAACGAAATCAGTACATTCAAAAGGCTTAATGGAAGCCTGTTGAATGCACGTTATTTTTGATTCAAGAATACTCTTAGTGTTGCCGACAAAGCAATAAAAAAATACTTTTGGAAAAAAAAATATACCTCTAAATTATAAATTGTTCTTTAAATTGGTAATACTTTATAATTTCCATCGGATTGTCGACGCAGCGAACTTAATAACCAATACGCCAACGCAACGCAAAAGTTTGTGAAAACCTACCAACCAAAAAAATCCACCAACTCGATTCTGGCCCTGATTCTGATGTGCATCGACTAAGATTCAGTGCTCAATGCTATTTAAAACACAAGCATTAAGAGTTTAGAAGCTTTACATCTTGTCTGTCTCTTGCTTAATCCAATTTTTTGGCAATCGGTTGTCCTGGTATGGGCATGTTAATGAGGAGAAACGGAAAAGTTGTGAGGAAAGTTTTGAGTATGAATATGGATGGCTTTGAGAGTAGATAACGATGGACGGACCGTGTGTACGACGATATTGATATGGCTAGAAAAGAGGAGACGGCTGAGATAACGAGTAATAGAGAAGTAATTAAGTATAGAAGAAGACATGCTGCACCGAATTCCAAATAAATTGAGATAAGGGCAGGAGAATGATGTTGGTCTCTTGCTTAATCTGTCTTTAGTCTTTTCTTTCTTCAGTTGACTTTACTTGGTACGCAAAAGAATCAGCGCCACTGTCAGTTTTGATGTGTCAAGCTCGAAGGCTCATTTACACGTAGAGAAATTCTTGAATCATTACGAAGCAAAACTCTGAACACTGTGTTGTGAGTACTAGAAACTATCTGTGTGCATGCCTTTACAGTCAATAGTCATGCCTAACGTGCATGCCAACAAAAGGTACGTTTGTTATTTTTTTTTATTATGGACATTCGTTTTGTCGCATCGCCGTTCAGAGCCACTCCGCTGTCGCATGTCGCGCAAAACGGAATACTTTCATAAAATCAAAATCGGTATTTGGTTGCGGTTTCTGTTGTCCCTTTAGTTAGTGTTGGGGTTTTATGTCAATTGCATTTGGTGTTTTACTGTTATTGGTGGTTAGTGAGTGACGTGAAGTATTTCAATATCGCGCCAAATTTCGGAACAGGAATTCAATTATGAAATTTATTTTGACAGGTATAATTATTTATAATAACGAGTGTTGTTTGGTCTGCGATAACTTATACTTAAACGTTTTCATTTATTATTTAAAAGGGACATCCGCTCGCAATAGGAATACAAGATAGGATATATACATTTGAGTATGAATATTAAAACGGAAATACCGTAGGGTAGTGTGAAGTACGGAGACAGGAAATACTTATGAGTTTTCAATACGTAAAATTGAAAAGATAAGTACTGGGGAAATTGTGTAGGTGCAAAAACTTACAACAGCAGTAACAAAAGTCTTATTCATAGTCATATTTTTTTACCCGACTGCCAAGGAAGGGTTGTCTTTTTAAATGATTAGTCTTTGGTGGGTACTACTGCTGGGCAAAAGCCTCCCATCATTCTTTCAATGTACACAAACTTGGTTCAGTTCATCATATTGGCATGATCAGAGATCAGAGTAGACCATTTTCTTTCTCTGACAGCAAAATCTTATATATATGTCACTTCAGCTAACTTATCTGTGCAGGTGGGAAAACACAGAACTATAATAAATATACCAAGTTTGACATATCAATGCATTTTTTCTTGACAAACAGCGATACCTCGAACTGCACACTTAAGTGGTCATACTGTACTGCGTACGTCTTACAAACAGTGTACCAAGCATTTGCCTAGAGGTACTATGGAACGAAAGAGCAGCTCTTTGTTCGATTGTTAAAAAACAAACAAAACTCTCTGAAAATAGCACATTAGCTGGAAGCACCTCTGTTCTTCCAACAAAAAAGGTGTACAAAGAAATTAGTACCGCGAAAATCGCTGAAAAAATGCTTTGTGTGTAAAGCGAATGGGCTTGTTATTGGAATTTCGGCAATATTTCAATAAAACTCACGTTAGATTTCTAGTAACACGATATTTTATTATACGCACAAACTACACGTTTCTATGAAAACCAAAGAGAAGACAAGAGAGCCACCAGTGCCTATGATCTATGTTATAAGTTTATATATTCAACACTCCCACTTAAATTTATAAGGTAGACATAACAATTCACTACATTATACTTTATTTCCCAATTTCACAGTTGTATTACAACTACAATCTATTCTGGCCATAATCTAGTAACTCACAGAATAATCGTGCCTGTGTGACATGTGTGCAGATGCTATATGATGCACTATCAAGAATCCATGAATCTATATTACCTTCAGACTGTAAACATTGCTCTTGAGATTTCCTCTCAGACTTCTTTGCTCTTGAGGTTTCCTCTCAGACTTCTTTGGGGCTCCACAATCTCTTGCAAAATGCGGGGGCACTCTTGTTACAGTTATAACATATAAATCGATACTATTCTATCGATGATATTGGCCAGATGTTGAACTTTGGTGATTCTGAAATTTTCTTTGTGGTTTAGAATCTTTCATGGCTACTAAAGCAACTCTCAGATTCCTCTTCATTTGTCAAGCTCGCTTCCTCATCTAATAATCTTGCTGTTAAGTTCTGAATTGTTTGTGAACGTGGATCTAATGACAGCCATGCCTGACGCAGAGAGCGATACTTTGAAGGTAGTGAACTTAATATTTTTGTCATAATTTCTGTATGACTTACTTCTTCGCCAGTCTATTTTAATTGTTTGGCTAAGTTCTCAACTTTGGATATATGCAGTGCAATACTATCTGTTGATGACATCTTATATTGATAGAACTTCTCGTGCACCATCATTTTGTTCAGCTGCGATTTTTGTTCGTAAATTGATTCACATTTGGTCACGACTCCTTTAGCAGTCTCGCAGTTTTATGTAAGATATATTTGGTTCAATCCATGGACGACGTTAAAATGAACATGGGCATACCATCATCTTTATCCCACTGGCGATGCGAACTGGTTTCTACGGGTGTTGCTTTTTCTATGTTCAATCCCTTTGCTCTTAATGCACAATTGACTTGGAATTTCCATTGTAGAAAATCCTTGCCGTTAAACTTCTCAATGTTCATCGCGTTCGTGACCTCCATACTTTTACACCGTTAGTAATCTTGCTCTTAACTCGAATTTTTATTGAAATATTTACTTATCTTGTGCCTGGGCCCATAACCTATTGGAATTTCGGCAATATTTCAATAAAACTCACGTTAGATTTCTTCACAATATTTTATTATACGCACAAACTACATGACGTTTGCATAAAAACCAAAGAGAAGACAAGTTAGCCACCAGTGTCAGAAAATGGAAACACCAGTGTCTATGATCTATCTTATAAGTTTATATATACAACACTTGTGCCCGTCATTTCGCCAGTTATCAGCCTAGCCTTTTCCCAACTATGTTGGGGGTCTGCTTCCAGTTTTACCGGATACAGCTGAATACCAGTATTCGCCTGTTATATTCCCTGGTAATTAACCTATAGTTTAACTTAAGGTGGAATCGCCATTATTTACATAATATTTCGTGTACATAAAATAAGACAGAATTTTTGGCCGGATTAAATTCCGCTGTTTTGATTTATTTTTTCAAAGTAGCGGCCACGCATTAGGCCTATATTAATCGATAGCTGGTATCGATATATATAAATATATATACAAACAAGTTTTGTATGAGACAAAATGTTCTAAAGTGTCACGTTTCTGAGATACTTATGTGCTATCAAAGTTAAAGTCCATTCACTGATGGCATCTTCCGCACAACTCTGATTTGATCAGACACGCATCAAACGTGTATTGCCGACGGCTACGCCAACTACGACTGTCTATGACTTTACGTTTCACTTGTCTGGAAGATCTGAAATTGATTTTGTATCTGTATTCCTGATGCGTTTTGATTGTACTGTAGTGAAATCAGCCCCGATCTCCAAAATCGAACCTGAATTTTTAGGTCTATGTATAATTTTTGGAATAGTCGTTGAAATTCATTTTGGAACAATGATGACATTAGTAATGCAGCTTCAAACTTGTTACAACTTTTTCCTTGATTCATTATTATTTTGATGTTTAGGCCTATAAACATTGCACGGTAAATCCAGCACTGTATAATATGAACTACTGTCGAAAATGTACGTGTACATTCATGTCTCCCGCCCATACTTGTGACATTCTGAGCGGTGCCTTTACTCTCCCAATGAGCCAAGCAATTTTTGCGATACATTTTTTGAACGTGTTCGTTGAAAAGAGAGAGACGACTTCAAACTGAATTTTCGGAGTACGAATAACGTCCAGCCTCGGTAGCGCCGATAATGAACGTCGCCGAAATATAACTATTGGGAAAAATCCATTCTTTTCACGCCCACGTCATATATGGGAACCATGGAAACCTGTTACTTTGCAACAATTTTAGCCTCAACGGAAAAGCGACTGAATCTGACTGACATCGATCTTTTGGTATTTTTAGCCAGCTGTTTTCGACTACATCCCGATAGGTAGTTACTTGACGGGATGTAGTCTAAGGAAGGAAGTTTCCTTCCCTTATTTTGGCCTTCTAATTAATTGTAATCTCTTGCTACTACCTATATATATAGTGATCTGAAAATAAGCTCTGTTGCCATTCAGTTTTTGAAAAAATGCGCAGTAAGTACTAACTGTGTTGTGGAGGTCAGATAAATGTAAAATATGGGATGCAGCTGAATTAATCCGGGTAGACTGGAAGCCAACTCCAACATAGTTGGGAAAAGGCGAAGTAGCTGATGAAAATTAGCATCTTTTGCAAAGACACGCTCGATATCGCAATCGGCTTTGTATCGCACGGTCGTTATTCTGATAACAGAAAAAACTACTCCTCATTAAACAAATATTTAAAGATACCTAGAGGAGGGTGACTATGTAGCGTCAATTGTTTTGCGCTAGCTTGGATGAACGTCTTGTTAAACCGTGCCTTCTTTATGACACGGCGGGCCCCACCTACACTGACAATTTACATAAAAGGGACTTTATTTATGCACCTCAGCGAGTACCTACGCCATTGCGCCTTGACCTTTACCAACATTGACAATGTAGATCGGAGCTCAGAAGTGCATCGGCACGGGACCATTTAAATCAGCACGGGATCGCAGGAGTGTCGGGGGCCAAGGTCACGTAACGACGTAGTTCGCACCAATTGACTTGCAATATGGCGATTATTTATTTTTTATTTGAAAAATGCATGCGATCATGACGTTGATCGTGTTTGTTGTGCAGTTACGGGCGTCAATTGCAAGGGCACCTTGTATCCGCCGTCTATTAGCAATAATTTACAAAGAATATTTTACAAAGTGTATCTTTGCGGACCTTTATTGGTCACCACTCACCAGTATAGAAATCGAAGTCTCTTCCATCGACTGCACACCGGTAAACATGAGCAATCGCAACGCTCTAGATTGGCAACGAATATCGTCAAGCCTCCACAGCCATGCCACACTCCATACAAATTTCTTCCAAGTGGACCCAATTGAATTGCTGTTTACAAGTAGCTCAACGTAAAATAATCTAATAAAAAATGGCCAAAATCTAAGACCGAAAACCGACAACATTTTTTATTCGCAATTCTTGCCGAGAATTGGTTTGTGTCCTGAAAAAATCTAATTAGTCCGTCAGTGAGATTATCAAAAAATATTAGACACGTATTTTTTCTTTTGTTTCGTAAACCAAAATTGACTGAGATAAGACGCTTTTATAATTCTCAATACGTCACGCCGTGCCAAAATATTTATTGCGTTGTGATGTCACAAACCCCCACTCTCGAGTTTTGATGCGTTTTATCTTTGTCAATATTCATTGATTTACAAAAAATAAAAAACGAAAAATACGTGGCTTTTATTTTCCAATACTCTAACTGACAAACTAAATAGATTTGCAATTTATTGATGGTGGAAATTAGCCTACAGTTATCAATTAGCACCAAGCATTTAACAACAAGAAACATCGATTCAATCTTAATTACCTGACTTTGGTACAATCTACTAATATTGTAAATGCGAAAGTTTGTGAGTATGGAATGTGTGGGTGGATGTTTGTTACTCGTTCAAGCAAAAACAACTGAACGGACTTGGATGAAATTTTGCACACATATAGTTTATAACCTGGTTTAACACATAGGATACTTTTTATCCCGGTAGTAATATCCCATGGGACAATTATCAAACTTCACGCGGGCGTAGCCGCTGGCAGAAGCTAGTAATATGTAAAGACTAGTACATAACTTCACGCCTGTAATCCCTGAAGGGTTATACAGAGGTGTAGCCAATTTTAGTAGACCCACATTTCTCCAGTTATGTTAAAGTACTATGTAATAGAAGGCGACAAGCCCGCGACACTAAACCCAAGCCACTGTAACTCCTGAAAGCCAGAATCAACAGTGGCGACCACCAGAAAAGCGCCGAGACAATGAAGCTCGTCCCAGAAAGAGAACTTTACAGTTGGCAATAAAATTAATTAGAAAAGTATAGCGGAGGAGTAGGAAAAACCGTTCGAAAATTTCCACTACCCTCCATATCAGCAGGAGACAGAACGAAACAAGACCAACAAGCACAAAGGACGTTAACAACTGGGATAGGCCCAATTGCCTAGCACCACGGAGAAATATTAACATTAATGGGTCCTAAGTTGTTATATTTGATTCCAATATTAGGAATGGCAAAAACGCTTGAACGCACGGAAATTTGTTCTATTTTCTACAAGGTAGTAAATAACTCCGGATGTCACCTACAGGTTCCATCCGGAGTTATTCACTATCCAAAAATGTAAATAACTCCGGATGTAACCTGTAGGGTACATCCGGAGTTATTTACAATCCAATATAATATTGCGTTAATTCTGCCAAAGATAGCACTCCTATAAAATGTGATGTGCAGATTGTTCATATTCGCAGTCAGATGTAGAACATACAATAGGGGGCGAGCCTATTGCCATCCACCGGACATACGTCCAGAATCCGTGGCTGCTACTGAAAATATTGCTGAAGGAAAAACCCAATAACATAACACTTTGCCCGACCCGGGAATCGAACCCAGGACCTCATGTTCAGCAGTCGAACTTGCGACCACTCGACCGACGAGGTAGTCAAAAGAAAATAACATTTAAAAAAAATATGTGTATGGAGTATGGACACATTCGGTTATGGGGTGTCGGGGGCGAATTGGCAGGGTAGTTTAGTTTGCGTTCATTATATGTTCTTGGTAGTCTAAGATGACTTATTTTTATTCAATGAAAGTATAATACTTCCAATTAATTACTTTTACGTTTTCACACTCTCATGCACATCTAACCCGTTTTCATATTTAAAAGCCAATCTCTACGCGATTTCAGTTACTTGAGGCTCGATATTGATACTTATTTTCATGTCCATATTATTTCTGCTTATTTTAGAGCACAAGGCTCCAAAATAATCAGAAATAATATGGACGATCGTCCGTTGAATGGATGCATTTGAAGGATTCCCAAAAGGGTAATCAGATGTGTCGAGTTCTGCTTCATCATAAAAGCTTTTCGGGTTGTGAAGATATTTAATTGTTCCATTAGGTTCCGGTATTCAGATTTTGAAAATGGCGAAGATCAGAATAGAAAATTACGTAGATTTTGTCAAATTTGTAGATAATACTGTAGAGTAGATACATGTACTTACTTTTACTGTATATAATGCCAAAATGTATTATTTGGCTTTATATACACAGTAAATTGGAAAAGAAATACTATCCGTAGTATCCGGATTCAGTTGCTTTCATTATTCGAATATGAAAATTGGGCGGATACCCGGATTGCAAGCCCTAATCATAATATGATGAAATCCAATGCAACTTTTTCAACGTTATTACCCACAACAACTAATATGTAGTGGGTAATATAAGGCTTCATGAGGGAGCGGGATACCGGTATCGAATAATTATTTTAAATTACGCTTCTTAGTCAAAGCCATACAGGCTGGTAGGGATACCGATGCATAGAGGGTTACCACGTATGCTGTACGTCAGCCTTACTCAAAGTGTGCTCCGCGGAACCCTACCGTGGAGCCTCTGTAGGGGCTCCACGAAAATACTAATCATAATTAAAAGAATATAAGTACCAAAGAAAAATACACTGTAATGTATGAAAAATAAAAAACAGTTTCATACCTCTCATTAGATATAAGTAATTAATTATTTGATTACTAATAAAGAATAAGTCCATCAACTTTTTGGGGCTCCGTCAAATACCCTACCTGTACCCTACATCATTCAGAACCTATAAAAAAATTTCATCAGTAATCTAAAAAAACTGCTATTTACTACAAAAGTGCACCTACACGGTTAAAATGTATGGTACAGCAGATTTTTTAAAAGCTCCCGATGAAAAATTCCTCTGACGAACTCGATTTCACCGGATTTTAGTCTAGCTGGAACAATGGGCGGGCGGAATAATAAACATAGGGTAGATAGCAGTAGCCCTCTGCTGGGATATGGTCGGCTAGCCAGCCCGTTGTAATTAAAAACGAAAGCTTTTAACGGACCTTTGGCTTTTGACGCAATTGCATCAATGCATTTGCGTCAAAAGCCAAAGGTCCGTTAAAAGCTTTCAGTCCTCAAGGACTGGATAAGAAAAACAGAAATGTCACAGTGCCTACAAAGTATTCTTTTTAGGGTTTCGTACTTCAAAACGGCCTTCCTCACTTTGTTGTCCGTCCGTCTGTCTGCCAAGACCCTTTATCTCGGGAACGCGTCGAGGTATCTAGTTGAAATTAAAACCATTATACTCAAGTCTACAGTCCCTTGAAGCTGTGAAAAAAACAAACTTCTAAGTTAAGAGGGAATTCAAATTTATATGGTACCTCCCGTTGATCTAGATCTCATGAAATTTGGCAAGAAGCACAGTCTTACAGCACATGTAAAGGGAACAAATGCAAATGAAAACCGTAAAAATGTAGTTTAATAACAAAATACCTATAAGTTTATACGGAACCCTCGGTGCGCGAGTCCAACTTGCAATTGGCCGGTTTTTTTTAGGAATATGAAACAATTTTCGAACAAGTGAAAAATTAAAATGGCTGCAGTTGGCAAGGGTAAATTGGTTTTTCAAAGTTTAATTGCATACGAGAGTGGTTGACACTTACTCAATACATTCGACTGTGTAAACTGTACGAAATAAAAAGTCACAGTTATTAGTTATCCAGGGATCCTTTGTAATGGGGGATAGTTTTCAAACGAAATCGGTAACTTACGACGAGAAAAATCTAAATTCTTATTACTGGGCAAAGATGAAAGCAAATAGCAATAAACACGAATGATTCCATTGCTGTTAAGTCATCAGTTATTGTCGGAGTCGATTGAAAACATAACTACTAACTGTGAACAATAAGCGAAGTATTGAAAAGGAAATCTTTGATATTATAAATTACCAACCATATAATAGCAATGATAGGAAACCATTATTTATGGAGGAAGATAGAGATACATTCATAAATCGGCCAATCTACAGTCAAGCGAAAATTCCATCAACGCGACGTCCAACAAAGAGGGTCCCGTATCAAAAACAGTAATCATAATAATTGATGAAAATAGTTATTTTAAATGTGTAGATTTAGTTCAACCTTCGGAACCTGGTGATACTTACTTCAAATGATCATCGTCCCATTCTATACTTGGGGTTGGCGCAACACGTTGTCTTCTTACATTCTCCCCTGATGTCGTCATGGAATCATTTATTTCTTTCTTTTTCATATCATTCCTCACACAATCCATACCAATTTCAGCAAATCACTAGTAACTATTCTAGTTCTTTGGTTCTTTGCTTTATTAAAACATATTCTGGTCCCCTCGGCACCATTCGATCTGACCCAAGCAGCTTGTTCCCGTTGTATATATCGACATGTTTGATTTTGACGCCCCGACTTTTTTATTTTTACTGCAAACAACTAACCAAAAATCGTCAACAATCAAAATACACTACACAATTTTCGTGCCTCAACAGAAGTGCCTCAAAACGAAATAAACTGATAGTTTGGAAAGCTTTTAATTCCATATGACAGCAGCCCCGAACTGAACTGTCACCACTATACCGGTTGTTGGACATGTTTGTTGCCGAGAGATACTGGGCTTATTTTTGAAACAGGCTGGGTCATGACATGGCCTACTTCTGGTTTTAAACTGTATTGGTTGATGCTTGTAAAATAGAGCGTCCTGTCTCAGTAAATAATAAATTTAGATGAAAAATCTCAACCGCAGTTATATACGTACTAGGTGTAAAAGCAGAATTCAACACATGATTTCAATGTAATTGGATCTAAAAAGTACCCTTAACGAAACCGAAATGTACTTGTTCTCCCCGTCATTGCGATTTATTTTAGTCTAGACCATACCTGGGAACTTTCTAGTTACGGAGATATTGGCGGTCAAAGTTCCAACTTTTTCATTTTATAACTTTACTTTTAAAACTTCCACGACCCCCGTCCTATACAATCAGCACAATTTTTTGAGTCCTACTGTCAAACGTGATATTTCACTCCAAAAACAATTCTAATCCCAGTAAACATTTTTGCGAGTTTGATGTATGCTTGGTTGAAGTTTTCGTGAAGGATCCGTTTTTTTCGTCGATTGTTAAAAGTAGTGCAATACCTACACATTAAAAATGGCTACAGTAGCTTTTTTTAATAACTGTCGAAACATTTCAATACTTATTTTTGGGTCTCGTCTATTAGCACATACTGGATCCATGAACTTTGCACGTCAAAGTTTTGCACACTGTATTTGCAGGCAGGTTGGTAAATCGCTAACTTTATTCGCTTCAACCAGCACCCTCTCGACAGCGCATCGGGACGATTTCGATAGCATTGTGAGTTCAAAGGCACAAGCTTTAGTTGCCCCATGTGTGCGTTAGCGTAAAGTTATACGCGACGAGCTAACTACTCCTCACGGTGAAAACGCTAGGGTAGCCCGCGATTTTCAAATTTTCTCACGTTTTTTTGCAATTTGCAGGTCAATTTATGGTTTTATGTTGATAGCAATGTGATTTGCGACCGCAATACGCATGTAATACGCATTAATTAAAATCATCAATACAACCCTTATCAATTTCTTATTAATCCCATTAAATAACTTTTTCATGCAATAACATGCAATGGGGTTAAATGTACTTAAAGGAGTTGCATTGATGATTTCAATGATTATTACTCTGTAAAGCCATGTTTGTTACGGCCGCGAATCATATCCTAATCGACATACACCTGACAATGACCTGCTAATTTCAAAAAACCAAAAAAAAAAAATATCGCGTGCAACCCTGGCGCGTCCTTTAAATTCCTATGTAACGCGATATTCCGAGACGAGTCAACAGATAGACTGCAAACTGACTACCGGAATAATTGCTTCAAGTCTGGTACTGCCAATTTTACTGCAGGTACAATACCTTCCTGTCAAAGCTTTCTTAATAAAATCTGTGAAATACTTTTCGGTAAATAATTCTTATTGTTGAACTTAATATTCTAGTTTCTGTTGTTTAATAAAATCATTTACCTAGGAGAAAGGCAAACGTAAAATGCATTGTTCATTTGCCTGACAAACCTACCCTAATTAAATTTGTGAAATGCTTTTCGTGAAATTATTCTGATTGTTGAAGTTAATATTTTAGTTTCTGCTGTTTAAAATCATTGTACCTGGGAGAAAGGCAAACGTGAAATGCGTTGTTTATTTTATTTTGTTTGAACTTTTCATACTATTCTGAACTACGTCAGGAACCAATTTGGGTAACTTACTGTCACGTGATGTTGATCTCAACAACAATGATATGTCGTAACTAAACCGTAAACGGTTCTCACTCTTGGAGTCTGAATTGAAATAGTAAATTCGCAACACAATTGTAGTTGAGTAATTTCGCCCTATTTTTAAACTTAGGGATTCGAAACAACAAAGTTTAAACCTGGAAAATGCATTACAGATTAGAAAGTTTCGAAAGCTGAACCTCGTTTCATGTCACGCTATCAACTTTTCGTTAAGTGTCACGGGATGGACTCCAGATTTCCAGTCATAAATGTGATTTTAAAATGCCGCTGCCCCTACGATAATGCGCTTAAGGCGACTACGGGAGCTAAATTAGCAACTCTATTTGTGGTGGTTCAAACTTCGTTTGAAATACTTTTAGAATAAAGTTCTAATCAGCTTGCACTACAAAGTTCAAAATTCAAATTCTATATTGTTTATTTGTGACACATAGGTAAAAATAAATAGGTATATGGTGTTATCAAAAAATAATAATCTCTCACTACTACTATGTGTTGCCTTGCAAGGCGTACAAATAATGTTTACACTTATGTAGTGCTGGTAGTTTTTATGTGTATAAAAACTGAAAGTTAAATAAAAAATAAAACTGACGTTATTACAGCTAGTTACCAACCTAATATTAAATCTTTAATAAAATATACATACAATAAACAAAAACAATTTTTAAAACTATACAAAACAAAAAGCAAAATAAATAAAATAAAACAGTTATCATTTTTCGTCAAGGTATTTATTTCTTTTAAAGTGGTTGTTACGTCGGTCACTGCGGGCCGAATAGTGCGAAATGAGTGTTTTTTGCGATTTACAAAAAATCTATTGATTGGACTAAAAAAATAAAACACTACAATGCTAATATGTTACTTATTTAGTATGGTTTTTACTCGTTAAAAGAAATTTTTAGAAATAAGTTCGTGATTTTTTCACTATCATACTAGCATTTATCTGGTTTTGTTTAATGCAGTGAATCATATGCTTTTTTACATTATAAAACTAGCGTTTAGCTCCTGCAGTCCCCCTTAATGTGAAACCCTTCGAAGCTCATTTCATTTATAATATTGTCCTCCAAAGACAGCGAGTATGAGGCGCTCCAAAGGAAAATTGCAATATAGCGAGATGACAAGTTTGTTTTTATTAGTAGACGGGTCGTATCCTCTTGGGGTTTAGAATGCAAATATGAAAGGGGTACGCTCATTATTCACTTGTCATTTTACATTACTATTTCTTCTACGTTGTACACGGACCATATTAACTAATGGCATACGTCAAAAACAAGGTCACGGTCATTTCTGTTTGCGTCGATAGCGCAGGACAAACAGACTGAACACGGAGGGTTGAATTATTGAGTGATCGATTTATAATCGAGAGCGAATTAGGGCCAGCAGCTTCATGCACTATGCTAGCATGAGGGCTGGTTGTTTGTTTTTCAAACGACGTCAATGGTTGAACTAATGTGTGTACACAAGAATTGGCCTATTTTCGAAGTCACGCTCGACCGCATGCAGCTAGTTCTTCATTTTGTCGTACCAAGGCTAATAAGACTAATGCTTAGTTACGATCACTGTGCAATTAAAGACACAATGGTCTGACTAGAAGAAGACTGTCTTATTTGATTTATATAATGTCGAAGGACGCCTATACTTCAGTATTAATCTCTGAAGCATTGAAGCTCTGACACTTAACATAAAGGAGTTTGGCTTTCCATCAAGTAACTTTATACTTGACGACTTTCATACAAATTCAAGTTCATTGAATTCTTCTAACTTTATTAAAAGTTGATATTAAGACGGATGTCAGATGTGCACCAACTTATTAGTCCAGTTGCGAGTAAAGTTTTTGAAATGAAAGTTTTGGCGATGCGAAGTAAACGATAGATTACTTATACGAATGGACTTAGAAGGTTCGAGCTGGCTTTCCTAATGCACCTGTCTCCTCTATGAAGGATGGTGAACTAACTAGGTTCTAATTTAACTCTTCAGCGTTGAGAGTACGTCATAGTTGAACGTTAAACTTTTGTTTTTAGAAAGTTTAGTAGGGCTTTACTTACTGCCAGTGTGATACTGATGTAAAAAAATACTTGATTTTTGTTTTGTTTTTAAAATGAGTACTTTGAATGCTGATGTAAAAAAATACTTGATTTTGTTTTGTTTTTAAAATGAGTACTTAGAATGCTGATGTAAAAAAATACTTGATTTTTGTTTTGTTTTTAAAATGAGTACTTTGAATGCTGATGTAAAGAAATACTTGATTTTGTTTTGTTTTTAAAATGAGTACTTAGAATGCTGATGTAAAAAAATACTTGATTTTTGTTTTGTTTTTAAAATGAGTACTTTGAATGCTGATGTATAAAAATACTTGATTTTTGTTTTGTTTATAAAATGAGTACTTTGAAAATATTTTGGTATAGCATAAAACTTTAATGCAATAGTATATCGTCCGGAAACACGGTGTATTAGAGCAAGATCCCTGGGACGCCAGACCTTACTTATTTTCTCACGAACGAAATGTGTGGCATCAAGTAGTGTTATTATGTACTGTGAACGTATGCATAGTTGCATACCTGCTAACTTGTGCCGACGGAAAATTTTTATATAAATAAAATAAAATAAAAAATAAAAAAGCCTTTATTCTACTACCTTATTTCTAACTTACATAATATATGAACAGGAACACTAAAGAACAGGTTTAAATTAACTATTTGTTTACACTTATATTTAATTAAGCTTTAAGTAGTAATCGCCTCCTCGGCGTAGGCCTCCGCCATTATCCTCCACACATTTCTGTCCCGGGCTTGGGTCATCCAGTTCGGTCCAACTTTCTCTTTGAAAATGTCTTCCCACCTTTTCTTTGGCCGACCTTTACTTCTGGTTCGTCTCTGGGTATTCATTCAGTAGCTTTCTTGGTCCAGCGGTTGTTTTCCATTCTGCAGATTTCCAGCCCAGTTCCATTTTAGTACCCTTATTCTTTTAACAATATCCATAACTTTTGTTTCCTGTCTGATAGCTTTATTGTTAATCCTATCTTTTTGTTTTACTCCTAGCATACTTCTTTCCATTTTCCTTTGGAAAATTTTTATATATCAGGTGTTAAATTTGCGTTAAAATAAATCATTTTTTCTTAAAGGCCGAGTGCTGATTTTTTAATATGTTGTAAAGAAGATTGTTAAAAAAATATTATTAACTCTGCCGGATGCTTCAGATCGGCAGAAATTTCTGCCAAGCGCTTCGAAGAAAAAAATGTGATTTCACCGATAGTCTGAGACTTAATTTTTACATTTGATACTCAGGAAATCATTTCAGTACTTATTTTGAGCCAGACCAATCATAGTTGGGCCAAACATCCCCCAGACACAAATACCCTTTTCACCGCAACGGACTTCAATCGAAGGTCCAGATTTTCGTGCCACCAGCGCCACAACTTCAATAAAAGCTCTTTATTTTAACTATGTTAAAAAAATAAATGCCGCTGAACGCCAAGGACATATATAGTCGGCCTGTGATGTGACGCGAAAGTTGTCACTGTTTGATTTCACCCGTTGAAATATTTATAAATATTATTACCGAAAACAATTGGAGGTCAGTAAAATATGAACTTAGTTAACTACTTAATCACAAAGGGAAAATAGACTAATTTCTTCCTTCAGATGGTTGCCGACTCTGAATTAAATAGTTGTTAGCAATCCTTGTCGATAATTTATATTCTCATCTCTACAAAACAATTGGTTGTCAGTGCCCCGGGCGCCACGGACTATTATAGAAGTCCTTCTGTGACGTCATAAGCTTACGGCTGTCAAGGTCACTTTGGCATAGTGCAGACGCAAGTAATAATCAGATTCTTCACTTTGCTCATAACAATAGGTACTCTTCTATTTTACCTGTAGTAATAAGTAAACAAATAGGTAGTGAAATTAATGAAGAACTGAATTAGGATCAGCTTTTATACATTTTACAAGGTGTGGAATCGGACTCGGGAGAATTCTGTGGCGAACGTTGAACCAGAAGAAGATGATTCTCATTTCTGAATAACGTTTATTCATCAAAATGTAAGAATTTAACAAGTGAAATGTTCGGTAAGCCACGAACTAAGCGTCGCGCGCTTCGCTTGTAAGTATCTTGCGGATCTGGAGTGCGAATTTAACAAAGTTGAAATTGTCATTGAAGTAGTTAAAAAAACACGGTACCTAGTAGACAAAAATAGAAGAAAGACCAGAGACCACATCCCTAATCAGAATTGAATTTAACGTGCTCTGAGCGCCAAGGACTTGAAATGAAGTCAAAGAATGACGTCATGAAACAAATTTGATACTTAGAATTTATACTTTTTTTTTCTTACTAGGGATACTGTAAAATAAAACAAATATGGAATTATTTAATCAGTTTTGATTTATATCCGTAAAATTATAATTAAAACTTATCTTAACGCGTATAAATCTCACTCATCGATATGACGATACCCTCTTCACTACTGTTTACTACCTACATTATAGCTTGGCGCCTGGCGAGGCATCGCCTTCTGTGTACGTTGGCGGTGAAAAGGTTAAAATGTCGCTGTATGAGCGCATTGGTTTATTGAACTCATACAAAAATTATGAATTGCGACCCAACAATTGTTCTGACTGCTTACAATGACTATTAAAAAAACTCTCTGAGTATCAAATATGAAATAAAATAGACTCTCACGTGATATTTTACGTTATTTTTTCTGCATTTTAAAGCGTCTGGCAGAAATTTCCGTCAACGGGCGGCGTCAGGCAGTGTTGGTTATTAGTCTTTAACAATATTCTCTGTAACATAATTATATAAAAATCAGCACTCGGGCTGTAAGAAAAAATAGTATTATTTTTACGCAACTTTAGCAACTAATATCTAAAAATTTGCCGTCGGCACAAGTTAGCAGGTATGCATACGTTCACAGTACATACTAACACTGCTTGATGCCACACATTTTGTTCGTGAGAAAATAAGTAAGGTCTGGCGTCTCTGGGATCTTGGACTATGTGTAAAAAGACTTTTAACGAAGCCGAAAAGCACTTCTCTCCCGTCTTTGCGATATTTTTTTGTTCTAGAACATACCTTCTAGTTACGGTCAAAGTTCCAACTTTACCACAAGTTTTTTAATCAGTACTTGTTTTTAATGTAAGATTTTTACTTTAAACACCCCCACGACCCCCGTACCATTAAATCCATCCACCAGCACAATGTTTTGAGTGCGGTACATTGAGTTTTACCGTAAAATATGATTTTTCACCCCAAAATAAAAGTCGTTTCCCAGCAATAATTATTGCGTAAAGTTAGTTACTATGATGTACTCATGATGCTTGGTTGACGGCTTCGTGATGAGTCTGTTTACACCCTGTATAGGTGCGGGTAAAACCAAACAATGGAATGAATGACGGGGAGAACAAAGTGCCTTTCAGCTTCGTTAAGAGGTTTTTTTTACACCCTTTAGATGTTTCTCATCAAAAACCCTTGTGCTTGTGGAATTGTTGTTTTTAATAGGCATTCGGTATAAAACAAATAGGAGCATACTCAATACAGCAGGTTAGCTTTACACCAAAACGATGCCTAAGTAAGGGAAAACAGTGGAAAATAAAATATTTGTTCAGTACGAACGTAAATAGTTTGAGCGCCGAAATACAGTTTCCACAAAAGTTAAAAGCAAACTGGGCGCTTCAAAAATTTGAAATTGAATTCGATCATATTTGGCAGTTGGTATTCCTGCGTTCGTTTGTCGAATGTTGATCGAGGTTTCACTGTTACGGCTTTATGGAGGTACATTGAAAATAGATTTCGTGGAATTTTTCGCAAGACAACAAAGGACGTGTGTAGGTGGAGTCCTAGACACTGCCATCGATTGAGTCTAATTTGGTATCTGATATCTGATACCAAATTAGTCTCAATCAACCTTCAAATAGAAGATTAATGATAATGATGTAATGTTCTATTATGAGGTTGTATTCAAGCTTTCTATAGGAACCCTGAGGTTTCTCAATTTTATTTTTCTATACTTAATTATACCTACTGTTTCAAACGATATACATTTACAAAACCTGAGGCAAAATGGTAACCAAAATGAGCGATAGCGGTGTCACATGGAACGATATCTATGTGACATGTTCAATAATCCTACTAATATTATAAATGCGAAAGTTTTGTTTGTTACTCTTTCACGCAAAAACTACTGAACGGATTTGGATGAAATTTTGCACACGGATAGTTTGTAACCTGGATTAACAAATATGATACTTTTTATCCCGGTAGTAACATCACGCGAAGCCGCTGGCAGAAGCTAGTTATCAATATATTTATTGCATGTAAACTTATGTGGTCGGTCGGTTTACATTGTCATTGTGGATCGTATCGGGCACAGCAGAACGTATTTGACGACTCCTTTAGAATAATTGTTGGAAATCAGTATAACTACTGGTGTTAGTACGTAAATATTGTCTTCTAGACATTTTAGCCAACTTCTTGGGCTATGATGTTGAAACCTTGTATCCTCCACTAGACAGACTACTCTAGAGTCTAGTCAATCTTTTCATTTAATCGGTTATTTTCAGTTTTTAACCGACTTTCAAAAAGAGGAGATAATCAAGTCGACCGTTTTTTGTTTTTATGTTCAGCGATATTTTCGCCAATTGTGAACCGATTTCGATGATTCTTTTTTTGTTTGGAAGAAAATAACTACGCGGTGGTCACGTTTAAATTTGGTGACGATCTGATGCTGATCTTCGGAGATAACCAATGGAACTCTTCAATTATAGATAGCAAATCGGTCGTGATTGCTGCAATCGCTTGGATGTCTATTGTTTTCACAACATCGTAACATAACATCACGCCTGTATGCTCTGAGGGGGTATGCAGATGTGTACAGTACACTCACATTTCGACAGCTATGTATGTTAGGTTCCATTTTATTGGGGATAAGCCTATTACCATGACATGTATTGTTAACAATATAAAATAAATGATTGCCTCGTTGGTGTAGTGGTGGCGACTACTGAGCAAGAGGTCCTGGGTTCGGTTCCCAGGTTGGGCAAAGTGTTATTCGGTTTTTCCATCAGGAATTTCTCAGTAGCAGCCACAGAGTCTGAATTTGCGTCCGCGCTCGCCCCCTACTACATGGGACTTAAACATAACTGGTGAAATGTGGGTGTACGTACTATTGTATGTAGTGTATTGTACGTACTATTGGGTACACCTCAGCCCAACCCTTCGGGGATTACAGGCGTGATGTTACGTTAAAATAAATGTATACACGTAGGATATTACAACTAAAAATGGAAAAATATTTTTTTTTTTGCAAAAAATAAAACTGACTTCAAAAACACAACAAAGTGAAAAATAACTTAAGCTTCAGAAGTCGGTTTTACTTTTTGCAAAAAAGTTTTTATAAACGTTTTTCGTCTTTTGGCACTCGTTTAAAAAAAATGTAAGATGAAACATGTTTTTACGGACATATTTAGATTTCTTTACAAGGTCAAGGTTGGTAATATTGCATTAGGGGTTGTGCAATATATTAGTTAGCGTAAGGTGACTTTGCGCTTTCAGCATTATATTACTTTGCCAGAATGCAACCCACCACGGGTACATATGATATTTATCCATCGTATTATAAAGTACAGCAGTCTTAGTATGTTACCCTTCAAAGGAGGCGTTTAAGTTCTATTTAAATGTCCATTTTAGAAGAATAAGTTGTAATTCGTTCGAATACTAAATTATTCTCTACAAGTCACCCGCCCCAGCTCCGCTCGGGTGCAATGTAGCACATACATTTATAAACCTTCCTCTTGAATCACTATCTATTGCTGTAAACTGCACTGGGTCTCCCTTGTTTCATTGAAAAAAAAAATGGCCAAATTATCACTTCCCAAACAATTTCCCGCATAATTTAATTAGCCAAATTATTGCTTAGCAAATATTACGTAAACTCTTCACAAATAATTGTAACGCAAACGTGAAAACAGTAACTTGCTTACCATCTAGTACTTTTACCAATTTTCAATTAGTCAAATATTTCGATTGGTCATTAGTCACATATTTTACGCAAAATAAAAAAAAGCCAAATATTCAGTCTCGTGACGTTTTCAATTTGCCACTTCTATTTAGTCAATTGCTTATTAGTCAATGACAAAAGATTTGCTTCTTTATGTCGGTTGCATAGATAATACAAATTAAATTACAATGCGTTTGGTTGTGTGGTCACTGTTCTAACCTAACCTAACCCAAATATTTCACCAACAAGAGACCCGGCGCTCGGCGGCAGCTGCCGCCGCGGCACGCTCGCTTCTCTCGGTCGCCTTCGCGCGTTAGAGACCAAATGCCTTGGTGACAATATCCTTGAAATAATATTCCGCCGAGTAAAAATATTACCAAATGAAAATGTGCGTACTAAAATCATTCCAAAAATTGCATTGGTTTTAAAAAGGTTGTTAAAATTGTTTGGGTAGGTAATGAAATTTAGGCAAAATCTTTTCGGCAAAACAGCGGGATCCCAACTGCACTCAAATTTATTGCGTAGTTTAAAAGATCTAAGCGTACAGTGGGAGCGACTTTGTTTTATACTATGTTATGTAAAGATATAATCCATGTAGATTGATTTTAAGCCCACTGTGCGCCGGGCAAACGCAGGCAATTTAATTAAGTCTGTTCCTTTTGACAGTTCATGATACCTCGCTGCAAGTTCCCGTCTACAATGCTAAGTAAGTTGTACTTCAATATAATTAAACTCAATTTACACGTGCAAACGGTAGCTTTTGTATTTTCATCTGCGTGGATTTTAGATTTTCTCTTGTTGCTCAGAATTTGGGAAAAGTTTTATTAGCGCTTCTTGGCTCAGGAATGTAATCTTCAATAGTATCAGATATTTAAGGCGACTACAGGAGTTAAATTAGCAACTCTATTTGTAGTGGTTCAAACTTCGTTTGAATGTTAGAATAAAGTTCTAATCAGCTTGCACTACAAAGTGGTTGTTACGTCAGTCACTGCGGGCCGAATAGTGCGAAATGAGTGGTTTTTTGCGATTTACAAAAAATCTATTGATTGGACTAAAAATTTAAAACACTATCATACTAATATGTGGCTTGTAGAATTATTTGCCAAAAAATCAGAATGATCGCATGTATTTTAGTATGGTTTTTACTCGTTAAAAGAAATTTTTATGTTTATGTTTTCAAAACACTATCATACTAGCATATATCCTGAAGAATATCATATATTTTTCCGGTTTTGTTTATTGCAGTGAATCATATGCTTTTTTGCATTAAACACTCGCGTTTAGCTCCTATAGTCCCCTTAAGTAGTGTGTCAGTAATTCTAGAACCACATGATGATGATGACATCAGACAAGTGGCAGGAGTCATGTGGAACAGAGTAGCACAAGAAAGGAAAGAATGGAAAAGGTTGGAGGAGGCCTTTGCCGACTGGCAAACAGATCTAGGAAAGATATAACAAAACAACAGATATTAGTATAAATAGTTTGTAAGTCCAGTGTCAATTTTTTAAGTTAATTATTGTAAAGAGATCTGAATAAAAGGCTATATTATTATTAATTCTAGAACAGATTCTAATAATTTCAACAACAACTTTTACTATAAGACAAAACCCTAAACCGCGAAAAAAAAATTAAGCTGTTCCTTACATTTTGACGCGTTATGCGAACATAAGTGTAGGGAACAGCTTTTTTTTCGCTATTCAGGGTTTGGTCCCATAGTAAAAGTTGTTTATAATGATGAGTACAATGACCGGTTGAAGCTTATCGATATCTTTCGGAAACACGGGTGATTATCAATCGAAAATACAATATTTTTTTCGAAAATAAATGATCTCCTTTTTGTTTGTTTAGAAGCACAATGAGTCTCACCCATAGGTATGAATTGTCTGTAAACGAATGCCTGTGTCACTAACTACACTATAACACTATTACGCGGCCGCCAACGACGCGGTGAAGTGGCGAAGTTCTAGGTTGACAATATAAAAACTATCGTGCCAGCGACACGAAGAAGAAGATTGCACAGCTTGAATTTAAACACTCACACTTTAAGAGAGAGTTTAAAATCGCACGAATTTTACTCAGGTCGTGTTAAGCCACAGATTTCTACGTACCTTTCAGTTCCGAATTCACTGTTGCATTTCGCAGTTACACCAAACTTTGCACTGATGAAATGCGCTAGACAGACAATCATTCGGCGCAAGGGTTTGGAATATCCAATTCCCCGATACAGTGATTATAGACTGTCGCTTAGCCTATTAAAGTCCAGGCAATTTTCAGTTAAGCGGATATACGATAATTGGTGTACATGGTACCATGTCCATACACGGATAGAACATTAACGGAATAGGAATTAGGTTTGGACGTAAATGGGGTTCGGGTACTTAATAAGTCGTGTGTAAAAAAAAGATGAACAAGGCAAGTGGCAGCTTTCAAAGCGCTCTGTATTTCGACGACGAGTCACGACTCTCAACATTATTGAGCTTCTCTTTAGCTTTTGTCGATCGGATTCGTTTATGACTTTTCCGTGATCACTATCGCTAAAAGAATTATAGTATATATATATATATATATATTAAAGTAGTAAATTATATATAGTTAAAGGTTCATATGTAAAACTTGGTGCGGTTATTTTAGTTCTTTGTTTTCTCGCCTGCACAGAGAGGTTGATTGAAGTGTGCTCTGCCGCCTCTGAGGGCCAGTTGGCATCCTGAAATCATCATCATTCTCCTGCCCTTATCCCAATTTATTTAGAGTCGGCAATTAATATCTATCGAGCCGATTTCGTCCAATTATGTATCGTCCACGGTCTTTGAAATATGATGAATATTAACAATTTTTTTTTTGATGTACTGGAACAAATAGTTTTTTTTTAAACTGCTTAAAAAACATCAATCAGGTGTTGTCAGCCCCTTAAGTTGGCTAATCGGCTGCATGTTACAAAGCTCCTTGGGAGGGTGGGAGAGGGGGTAGTAATTGATTGCGGCCGACGGATACTATACCTTACTTTACTGTATTGCTTCACACCTTCATAAACAAGTTATGAAAATGCTATGCAACTTAGCATGCGTCATGTATCTTTCTACGAGTCCACTTACTTGAAAATGTATGGTTTCTTTATTAATCGCTTTTACGCCTAGCGCTTTAATATGGGAGAGAAACGTGTTTATTTCTCCTTGAACGTAATTTTAATGCCCACAAAAATAATTTTTGAACGAAGTCTGGGTGCTTTATTAATACCGGTGGGTATCATGGTATTTCATTCAGTTGCTAACAGACTCTTTTAGTACTCGTGGTGGTAGCCCGAAAAATGCTTACATTTGAAAATTTTCGAGAGAGGTGAAAACGCGGATTCATGGGACTCTATGGCCAATCTTTTTTATTTATTATATTTTCGTTTTCTGATTTTTGTATTCGTAGGGCTCCAAATAGATAGGTAATGGGTGTAAAAGTAGGTACCATTAACGAAGCCGAAAAGCACTTGCTCTGCCCGTCATTGCGATCATTTTTTGTTCTATACCATACCTGGGAACCTTCTATCTACGGAGATAGGTAAAAGAAAAAAAAAAAAAAAACGAAGAAAAAGATATACATTTACATTTGAAACCCCGACTCCTGTGCTAGGTGAGACCTGTGTTACAGGAGTCAGTGTCTTCTCCCGTTTTTGGTGCTAATGTTCACATCAATAGGCATGACGACAGTATCAAAAAAATGCAAATCTATTTAGTCCGTCAGTTAGAGTATTGGAAATTAATGGACACGTATTTTTTGTTTTTGTAAATCAATACATATTGACAAAAGATAAAACGCTACAAAACTCGGGAGTGGGGGCTCGTGACGTCAGAACTAGCTAAAAATTGTACCTAGGCGTGACGTATTGAAAATTTTAAAAGCGTCATATCTTCGTCAATTTTGTTTTACGTAACAAAAGAAAAAACACGGGTCAAATATTTTTTGATAATCTAACTGACGGACTAATTAGTTTTTTTTTGTCGTCTCGCCTATTAGAGCAGGAATAAAAAAATAAAAATAACCATTAAAAATAATGCATACGTGTGTGAATGTGTGAGTGTGTTGTGTCTATGTGTGTGTGTTTGGTGTGTGGTGTGAGTGATCGTGGTTGGTGGGTGGACTTGGGTTATTTAGTCATCTCGAGTATTGTTCTCTAACTAAGTTTTCCGTCTGTTGGTAATCCAGTGTCCATTTTCCAACTGTTTCACAAGCTTTTAATGGATGTATTTAATGTACGGTTGACGGCTTCGTGAAGAGGTCGTAGGTATCTATCATACCTTGTATGTTTTATTATATACACCCAGAATAATTGTTGCACTGAAAACTTGGTGATGTTGTGAAGTGTAATAAGACAGTGTAAAGATATTCCCCTACACCAGACTTCTTTTCTATTTTCTTAGTCAATGCAGGGTTTTTACGTACGGATAATTGGATTCTAAGCCTGAGGGCGACACGCGTATTGCACTGGAAAATTTCTAGAATTACTAGGTAAACCTTGAGAGAAAAGAATTGTTTTTATTAATTAGCATTTTTGTTACCGTAAAAATCTGTTGCTTGCGAGGTTATTTTGTAAGCTTATTTTTTTAAAATAAAATGAATCCATTTAACACAAAGTCCCTTGTTTAAAGCTAAAAAAGCTGCAAAGCAATCACGTAGCTTTTCTTAGAATTAATAAACACGTTACAAAATGCTAGTTTTTACTCGCGGCTTTACTCCCGTTTTGTACGGAAATTAACCCACGGTAATATTTTAAAAGTAGCTCACTACATTCGGGGTTAATGTAGCTTCCCGCTAGTGAATCGGAATTCGATTCGGATTCGAAATCGAAAGTCGGAATCGTTTCAGTACTTTCGAAGAATCTTCTTTCTGAAAGCTTGGCGATATTTGCGTCGCAAATAGCTTAGTTTTCTGTATGATTTTTTCTTCATTTTAAAATATGAAAGACTAGCACTTCGCCCGCGACTTCGTCCGCGAAAAAAGTGATACCTCGGATAATTTGCATGACATCAATATAATTTATAGCCTATGTTACTCAGTAAATATGTAGCTTTCTAATGGTGAAATAATTTTTAAAATCGGTTAAGTATTTTTAAATCGTAACAAACACACAAAACAAAAAAACAAATCTTTCCTCTTTATAATATTAGTATAGATTATATTATAATTATAATAAGTGTAGAAAAATGAGTAATTAATAGCGTGACGGTTGACAACCCCATGTAGTGCCTAGCCTTTTCCCAACTATATCGGGGTCGGCTTCCAGTCTAACTGGCTGCAGCTTATTACCAGTATTTTACACGAAGCGACTGCCCATCTGACTTCTATAATCCAGTTAGTACAAGGCAATAAGTTGCCCTTTGGTAAGACTGGTTGGCAGGAGAGGATGGTGTGATTTTTTTATTTATAGAGCGAGATTCATATTTGCGTGACACGTGTCTAAACTCTTTGTTTTTAACGCCCGCACACAGCGGTTTATTAGTCTGTAGATACTCTTGTTCCATGTTTTGGGGAAATTTCCTGAATTCTATTCTATTCAGGTCCTCTCTATTATACGCCACGTGTTTCAGGGGTCTTTTCCGTGAAAACTTTTCAATTATATTATGGTTGTCCGGTAGGCAGTGCAGTGACAGTGTGCTTTAATACACGAAATTCCCGCTCTTTTATATTCTGCTGTTTGAAATATTGGATACGTGTTTTTTGTTTAATCAAATTAATAAAAATTGACGAAGATAAAACGCGTCAAAGATCATTAGGGGGGGGGGGGTTTGTGACGTCACGTGTCGGTAAAAAATGTACTCAAATGTGACGTCACACGAGTTTTCCACGCACTGTATCGCCATATCGCATGCTATTCAGTAGTTGAGTGAAAAACCCGACTACTGAAAAAAAGCTCTAATTAAATTCGTGGTTCACAAAATAAATCAACTCCTCCTTTTCTTGGAGTCGGTTAAAACGTAGCCTATGTTACCAGGGCCATAATAATCGATTGACATCTTATTCATCAAAATCGGATGAATAGTTGGGCGCTACGGTTGAACATACGTAAATACAAACATACAGACATAGACTGTTAAAATCGTAACCCTTCCTTTTGGCTTCGCTGTAGTCGGGTAATAAAACATACTAAAATCGAATAACATTTTGGGTTCAAAACAAAACAAATCTTTTATTGAACTTGAAACAATAAAATAATTTCGTGAACCCGTCCTTTTCCTTTTTCGTGCTCTTCTTTCCTATTTAATTTCTAATAACTAGAAATAATAATAATTCTTCGTCCGAGTCCGAATCCCATCGATGTCTCACTGCGTTTTGATAGCAACCGTTGTCGCTGTCTAGTTGAGTACCTACACCCGAACCACGCCCGCTTCATGAGAACACTGACTGTCATGAGTACATGACATAAAATAAAAGATTTTTTTAATACACTTCCTCGAAAACTGGCTTCTATCGAACTGCGATTAAGTTCTACAAGCACACTCGTGGTTTTTTTTTTTGATTTATCACAACTTGTGCGGAAATAAAAATTTCCACAGATAAGTATAGTTATATAAAAGTAATATGATGTTCAAATTGGTTAAATTGCTATAGTCGGCGGTGCTGTTTTTTTTTATCTCAGCAAGGAGAAATGTGTCATTACGACGTAAATATAATTTGAATACTTAAGTTGTGTATATAAACAGAATAATATAAATTAACATGACTATTGAAAAATTTTTACTGTTATCAGCAAACTACCATTTATTTGTGTCCTAAATTCAAAAATATTAGAAATATTATTTTTGATATTAGGTTGTTTTGCGGCTTCACCACCTTGGCTCGCCCTTCAACCTGCGAAGGCAAAGAACGGGAAAAAAGCAAAATAAATCATATCTCCAAAATGAAATTTCAAAAGAAATTATGACAAAAATAGTTCTCGCTTTGTTATTTTATTTCTTCGTAAGTGTATTGAAAAACTTCGTTTGATTCAGGTGGGCATTTGTCACTGAAGTTTTCGGCTCTATAACACCGCGTGTGAATTCAATGACAAAGTTTCCCCACATGTATCAAAATGTACTATTATGCAAAACCCTAAAACAATCAATCCTATGTTCTACAAATACCTACTTGAGTAAAACGTCAACATAAGATAAAACGTCAGAAAGTAGATGGTTTAAATTCATCGGTAGTTTTAATCAAACCTTAACCCAATTTAACAGTTAAACTTGGTTTATCAGTTTTACCTTTCCTCCTTAAGCTTATTAATTTGTTTGTTAACGTTGAGTTGTGGCGCGGCAAGGTTCCCAACTATGCATCGCTTGATTGGACTTCATCCTAACGAGGAATGGAATCTGCTGGCCGAGGTATTTGCAAGTTGCGCCAACACTACAATTATTATAAGTCTCACCGCGCTTTAAAGTGTTCCGTGTTTTCGGACGATATCGATAAACTTCGACCGGTCATCATTATACTTAAAATTATGAACAACTTTTACTATGGGACCAAACAGTGAATCGCGAAAAAAAATCAGCTGTTCCATACATTATGTTCGCATAACTTCTTTTCGCGATTTAAGGTTTGGTCCCATAGTAAAAGTTGTTCATAATGATGAGTACAATGACCGGTCGAAGTTTATCGATATCGTCTGGAAACACGTCGTATATCGTATTAAAAAGTAACTTTAAAATAAAGTTGTAATTCAGTTAACTTTTAGAAAAATACGACTACGTTCTGATTTGTGTATTTGCTTTTAGAAATACTTAAGGAAAATAAACTTAAGTAGAACGTACTTAAGTTCATTTCAATTATTTAATTCAGAAACCGTAAATTAAACTACGATCGTGATCGTGTATTCAATTGTCTTAACGGTCACAAGGAACGGAACATTTCCACACTTATGTGTATAATATGATTTCCAATTTTTTACGATTTTCCATAATTATGATATGTTCATCATAATATAATTGTCTGCCTTCTTCCTTAATGGGGAAGCTGGCAAAGTTTTTTTTTTTGCAATTTACAGTGTTAAAGTTTTTTGCAATTTGCAGGCCAGTGTCAGGCTAAATATGATACGCGACTGTAAAACGTTTGTAGTTACAGAATTATAACAATTCAAATCATGCGTATATGTAGCTATTCATAGATAATAAAACTTTGTCATTAAGTATAGTTCATGTTTAATGAAGACTTCGGCTATGACTGATATTGATTAATCAGCAAAACATTCTTACACTCGTATTTGTGTTCAGAGTCGTTCGGAATTTCTAAAATCAGCTTTCTAAATTAAACCAACTAGTGAATGTCGACTGAAAACGTCTACGAGAAACCTCATTTCATTACAGGTACAAGTTTCTAAGTAAATAGGTACCACGGCAATATTGCGTCCTACCCACGCCGATGACGTCCACTAATCAATTTTCTACTGTGGGCTGCAGCGTATCAATAGGACCGTAGGATGATTAACTACAACGTCCAATCACGTTGTACGTTCCTGGCAGGATTCGAAATGCCATATTGTGTTACCAGAATGCTTGAGTGCATGTCAACGGAGCGTAAATAACATGTCAGCAACATGAGCTAATGACGAAGAGCCGTAGGCGGGTAGACTATCTTGTTCGGGATTGATTTGCTTACATACTATTATAGAGTACGGCGTAGTCGCCTGCCTTTTTTTTTTTTTTTTTAGGATGGGAAATCATCAAATGACTTCTCCCGCTCTGGGCGGAGCAGGAGGGAGTGTCAGACTTTTACTGACTAAAACCCATCCATGTTCCTTCCTCGCCCTTTGTGTTCCGGGGCCACGGTATCTCTTTCGAATAGTCCCGCAGCCCCGGGTAGTCGCCTGCCTTGGGCCTGCTGCCTCGACTAGCCTCAAGGAATATCACATTGCGCCGTGTAATTTCGATTGTGTACGAAATATTGCCTTTCAAATGATCATGATCTGAATTTGAAAAAGGCTGGACGCACTCTAAAAGTTCAAACGACAGAGAATGCTTGTGTTATCAAAATTTAAGGAGCAAGATTTAAAATACACTTCTAACTTAAAAATACACCACAAAAATAAATTGAAAATACAACTGCGATGAAACAATGAACAGTTAACTGACTGTATTACCGAACTCCGAAGTTTAAAGTACCGATGTACCGTATACATAAAGTTTGGAAGTCCGACTTACTGCCTTAATTCTTTTACCAGGTGTTAATACATTACGAAGCTAGATAATTAATATTAGTGCTATTAAAAATCAAATAGAGCTGTTATAAATCGAATATAATCAAAAGCCCGATTCCGATTCCAGAGAGATCACGTATAAAACCGGCCTCTAAGTTCGCAGCCCCGCTTAATGAAACGAGGAATCAGAGTTACTGAATTGTGAATTTCATCACTTTATGCAATAATGCGGAATATCTGGATTTCTAGTTCGGAAAACGATATTTTAATATCAAAATTGCACGAATACCATAAATTGCATTTCTCAGAATAAGTATTGCATAGAATAAGCATTGCATTCTTGAAATTTCTTGATAACATGTTAACACTTGGCAAAAGTAAAAAACGATTTTACCTTTTATAAAATATTTTGCTTATTTCATAAATGTGGATGGAAAATACGTGATACTGAACAAAATTTCATGTAAGTATACAAATGAATAAAAATGAATTGTCTGTTTGTAATATCAAAATAACAGCTTATTACTGAATGCACAATATGAAAATATAAGAGGAAATCTGAACGTGGCGCCGGTGACTGAAAATTTGTGTGGTAATCGGTGGTGGGGTATGGAGATGTGATGCGGAGGAATGAGGAAAATCATCATCAGTCTCTTGCTCTAATTCCAATTCATTTGGGGTCGGCGCAGCATGGAAGAATGAGGAAAATGTTGAGTTTGAATGAAATTCAGGCTACTTTTATTTTAGGAAAATAATTAGGAAAAAAATTATACCCTTGAAACAAAATCCGATTCACAGAGGGAAGTAATATTTTTTTTATTAATTTCACGTGAGCGACGGTCGCGGGTAACAGCTACTTATGTATTTGCCTATATTTAGAAATTGATAATCTTAGGAACCGATTGCATTTAGCCACTTAAGGCGACTACAGGAGCTAAATTAGCTGTATTTGTAGTGGTTCAAACTTCGTTTGAAATACTGTTAGAATGAAGTTCTAATCAGCTTGCACTACAAAGTGGTTGTTACGTCAGTCACTGCGGGCCGAATAGTGCGAAATGAGTGGTTAATTGCGATTTATAAAAAAATCTATTGATTGGCCAAAAAAAATAAAACACTGTCATGCTAATATGTTGCTTGTAGAATTATTTGCAGAAAATCAGAATGATCGCATGTATGTTAGTATGGTTTTTAGTCGTTAAAATATTTTTTTAGAGATAAATTCGTGTTTTTTTTATATCGAATCGAATTAGTTGTTATGTTTTCAAAACACTATCATACTAGCATATATCCTGAAGAATGTCATATATTGCAGTGAATCATATGCTTTTTTTGCATCATAAAACTCTCCTGTAGTCCCTTTAAGTACATTATAGGTTCTGCTTGCAGCATCGTGGTTCTTCTTGAAAAAGCTCCACAGCAGCATTTCGATATTAATATTGCAAAATTTTAAACGGATTGGTTCCCTAGTCGTTTGTTACAAGCTTGTATTTAACTTGCACTGGGCCGGCCGCGTCTCGACAGAGATAACGACAAAATCGCTAACTTTTGATTGCTAATTACTAACGAATAAATTCGGCTGCATTAATGATGCTTGCGAGTAACGCAAGTTTCTACATCCAACCTCCTCCTCGTTTACGTTCTGTGTGTAATGTCATCGATATTTTTTTTATTTTAAATAAATTTTCGGACATTTGTTTTATTTCGTGAACGAATGCATTGAATGTGTAGCGGAGGTCTCTGCCGCAAGAAAAAATATAAACCGGCTTTCTTTGCGGCTTTTAAGAATAAAATAAGTTATTTTTAAAGGATATCATTAATTGTTGAAAATATAATTACAGCGCAGTTAAACGACTGCAAATAAGCTCTTAGAAAGATAATTCGAAGTGGTAAAGATTGACTTTTTAGCCTGGCAACATCCGCACAGTAGTCAGACCCTTGATGGAGATGATTAAATTATAAAGGTACACAGAAATATTAGACTCTTGAGTCCTTAGTTTACCTACAATATTTTAGGATGAGACCAACATTATTGATAAACCGGTGCAGACACTGACGGATTTCCAATTCTCCACCTGTCACTCCAGTGGCCTGAGCCGCATCCGGTATCTGTTTCTAGTTTACCTACCATATTTTAGGATAAGATCAACATTGATAAACCGGTCTGGTCCGGACTGACGGTTTTGCAATTCTCCTCTGGAACCCTGAGCCGCGTTCGGTATCTGTCCGTAACAATTTAACTGAAACTCTCCCTAGAAATTTGATCGTGTGCGTCTAGTTCATAATTCTAGAAAATATGATTTCACGAGATGGAGTAATATATTTCTCGCCCAGCAGTTAGCAAGAAATATTTGTATCCATTTTAAAGTATCTAGGGGCGCTAACATTTTCCATTTTCTTAACTCACTTTCAAACGTTTTCAGACTTGTTGCGCCACGCCGAATGTGTTGACTGGCAGTCAACAAGTATAGTAGCTCGAGTTTTATAGCTGGGGTTAGGCAGGCACAGCTAGTCTTTCGACGACGTTTAAATACATAACATCCAGTATCTTGCCTTCTACAGGGTGTAAACGGACCCTTCATGAAGTCGTCAATCAACCATAATGTACATCTAACAGCTAAGGAACGCTACGCAAAAATTATTGCTGGGAAACGCCTTTTTTTGGGGTGTAAGATCTTGTTTTACGGTAAAACTCAAAGTAGCGCACTCAAAACATTGTGCTGATGGATGCTTTAAATAGTAAACGGGTCATAGAGGTAATTAAAATAAAGATATTACATAAAAAACTAGTATTTAAAAAATATTTGTGAAAAAATTGTAAATTTTGCTTTTCGGCTTCGTTAAGGGTATTTTTACACCCTTTATATTTTGACCTTTGTTTCGATATAAATCACTAAACCTTTATGATAGGTTTAGACCTCAATTGCATTTGCTCAATGCTCATGCAGGAGAGTACCCCACTGAAAGCTGATTAGACTTACGTTCGCGTGAGTGCAGGCATCCTACATAATATACACATACCAAAATAGCGCAGGATCGTATATTCGCTGAGCTTGAAAGGCAGGGCTTATTGGAAATTTCAAAGTAGATTTTCCTTTCATACTGTGATATTCAATGGAACTAAATATTTGTGTTTCCCTTTCATCTGCTAGCGAAATAGACATAATAGTTAAACAATGGTGTCACGGCGATTCGGCGGGGCTCAACAGACTCTGGCGAAATCATTAATTGGTTTCCTTGAAATCCTTACTAATATTATAAATGCGAAAGTAAGTTTGTTTGTTACCTTTTCACGCTAAAACACTGAACTGATAATCCTGAAAATTGGCATCGTTGTCAGGTGTACAGAAACGGACATAGGGTCCTTTCATCTGAAAAAAAGTACTGTTCCCGAGCAAAACAACAATAACGTTCTTATGTTAATAGAAAGCTCGTGTAAGTAATCCTCCACGAATGCACATACATAGCTGGGTACAAAAGAGATATGTATAATTGTATATCCCAGTTTTCAGTCGCACTAAGCGACCCTAAATGAAAACCTTTATTAAAGCGTGATGTTGAATATTCAACGTTCGGCTCAGCGACGACAGTGGAAACTCCATCGGTGCGTTTCGGTGACACTTAGTCCGGAAGGTCAGAAAAATCGATAGAAATCTAAATTTCTATTGCATGCATCGGCACGTGTTGCAGCTTTGTGTGCAATACATTGAGGTTTGAACAGAGTTTTAGTAGAAAAACAAACATTGTCGCTATGAGCGAAATTTCATTCTTCCTTTTTGTGAGGTTAGTAAAGTGCCTATACCGTGTGAGCCTATCTGGCAGGCTCCAACGAGATTTATCAACAGGATTTAAACAAACTTCCAGCCAGCGGGCCCCTTTTATAAAAAATACTTTTTTATAAAATACAAATATCTTCATAAGTATAGCTCACAGAAAGTAGAAATTTTGGTTTTGTAAGGTACACAATAGTATCTAACTCCGAGCACTATTGGGCGATCTGAAAAAATAATCATAAAGGGCCCGCTAGCCTCGACACTTCATAGAAACGTCATTTAATCAAAAACTGTCGAGGTACAAAATATATCTTATTTATTTTGCAAAATAATGTCTTTATGAAAAGCTATCATGCTGAAAAATCTTGTTGGGGCCTGCCAGATACTCACGCTGCCTAACCTGGTGTCAGAGTTTTTATGGCACCCCTGGCCTCTGACTTGACTTTACATGCCGTCGAGAAATATCTAATATAGAAATATCAGGCATCTTTGGTTTCATCACGATGTTTTCCTTTACCGAAACTAGTGATAATTAAACAATACGCACATGAATCCGAAATATCAGAGGTGCGTGCTTTGGGTTCGAACTCGTGACCTATGACTTCGCAATCCGACTATCACTGCTTTTCGCCATTCTTTATATTTAACAATCCTAACTAAAATCGCAGATACATTGATATGTATCGTATTTATATAAAAAAACCGTGTATGAAGCTAAATCCGTCTGAGTGGCTCAGTCCTGATTCGGATTACAGCTCTTAAATAGCTAAATCAAATGCGTTCTCAGCCAGTACATAGGTATAATGTAACTAATTGAAATATATTATAATAGTAAATGATAGGGGTAAAGATGACTGATTGAATAAATAGAATTTTATGGATGGTAAAGATGTGTTGCGAGAACACCAAATATATCAGGTCAGGTCAGGTCCAGTGGATGATGATGTTGATACTTTATTGACTTACGTACTGCCAGGTTCTGGTTTGAGTATTTATCCGACTGACCCAGAAGGAGGGTTCCATTGTGAACTCGTAACTCCTAAACGGATGAACCGATTTGGATAAATTATTCTTCGTCAGATTCGTCTCGTGGCGAGAATAGCACTGGCTACAGACACGGAAGAAAAAAATCGTACTCCACAATGGCGTCCAAAGTCCACATTTTTTCTTAGTTTCTGACTAAGAAAAATTGTGGACTTTGGACGCCATTGTGGAGTACGATTTTTTTCTTCCATATCCGTCAAGTGGGGTGTTAAAATGAAGGGTTTTAAAAGGTAATGACAAAAATAAACATATAATTATAAGTTACATATTGTTTAAAAGTAATTCGAAACGAAAATCGTATAAAAAGTGAAAAAATCGTAAAATAAATCATCTGCGAAATGTTTCACATTACCAAACTAAACAACTGGAATTAAAAGAAAGTCAATAAAAAACGTCGACTGAAAAAACTGAAAAGCAAAAAACAAGCACATTTAAAATTAAATAAAAGGTGGAAGCTGGCGAGACCAATGCCATTTTCATAACTTTATATTCGAAAAGTGCACTTTTCAGTTTTTTCAGTCGAGTTTATTTATTTCCAGCTTTTGTTTACTTATATGAAATTTAAACTTTTCTTATTATACGATTTTTTCACTTTTTATGCAATTTGTCGTTTCGAATTACTTTTAAACATACAGGGTGTAAACGACCTCAACACGAAGCCGTCAACCAAGCATTTTGTACATCAAACTAAGTAACTTTACGCAAAAATTGTTGCTGGGAAACGGCTTTTCTTTTTTGGGGGTGAAAAATCATGTTTTGTGGTAGAACTCAATGTAACGCACTTAAAACATTGTGCTGATGGATGGATTGAATATTACGGGGGTCATAGAGGTGTTTAAAGTCTTACAATAAAAACTTGTATTTAAAAAACTAATTGACAAAATATTTGAACTTTGACCTAGAAGACCTTTGTAACTAGAAGGTCCCATGTATTTATTTATTTACTTATTTAAGGATCTCCAACAAAAGATGTACAAAAAGCATAATTATATAATGTAAAACACAAGGTATTGGGTAGGTGTACTCCTTCACTTATAGGAGACCACAGCATGCACAATAAAGTTAATAAATTAAGCCCTTATAATTAAAATAAAATAAACTTGGCAGTTTAAGAATGATAAAACACATACATATACAGGTATAGTCAAGATCAAAAAAATGATCGCAATGACGGGGAGAACAAGTGCCTTTCGGCTTCGTTAAAAAGTTTTTTACATCCTTTATTAAGTTTGTTGATGATGGATGAATAATGTTTGTATGCTTTCCCAACTAGATATCATTTCGGCCGCTTATTTAGTATGTTTGCGCTTAGTTTCCTCCATCCCTTTGGAAGTTTAATAAAATATATTAAAGGCGCCATGCAAAATACACTTTTCCGCATTAATGCTGCTTATGTGAGCAAAGCATAGTGTTATCGCGTCTGACGCTAGTCGCGACTGACTTTGCCGTGCGTGGAAATAATTGCCATTAGGTACATTTTACAAACATGACAACTTGGAACATGTACAGAGAAGAGACGGTAACGTCAGTATGTTATAACTAGCTATCGCCCTCGTCTTCGTCGTCGTGAATGTCGGAAAATATCCCACGGGAACGTTACCGTGATTCAAAGTACCCAATTTGTTAATTCAGCTAAATATGCTTTAAAATTTACGGGTTTAATATACAAAGTTTTCATCCCCTATTTTACCATCTTCTGGGATGATTTTTCAAAAACGCTGATACATTTGATAATTAATTACCAACCAAAAGGCAAACAAATTTTCATGGTTTGAACTACAAAACTAATGGGTTTCCCATTTATACTTTCATCCCCTATTTTACGCTTTCTCGGGCTGATTTCCCAAAAATACTGAAACACGTGGTTTTTAATTATTAACCAGAATGATAATGGTTTAAACTACAAAAATTATGATTTTCCTTACAAACTTTCATCCCCTGTTTAACTCCCTTACGGCTTGAATTTCAAAAGTCCTTATTCATTGTCTACATTCAAAAGGGAACCTCTGTGCAATATTTCAGCTTTCTAGGTCCAGTGGTTTCGGGTTGGGCGTTGATGAGTCAGTCAGTCAGGACTTTTCTTTTAATTTATCCATATAATACCCTTAAACGAGCAATTCTTGTTTAGTTTATATGTTAATATATAATTTGAATCTCGGAAACGGCTGCAACGATTTTCATGAAATTTAGTATGCAGGGGGTTTCGGGGGCGATAAACCGATCCTATCTAAGTTTCATTTTTAGAAAAAAAAACCGAGTAAAGCTCTGTCATCCAGATATTATTGATTAATGTAATACGGTATACAACTGTCAGTTGAATCTAATTTAAACATCGTCCTAATACAACGTGTTTAGGCTTTGAAAGATATATCCTTGTCAGTCGAATTGCCCCAAAGGATAAAAGATCAGATCAAGTTGGTAAGCGTTAATATTAGTTTTATTGAGTTTTATTTTAAATTATTATATACAAATATTGTATTATTGATGTCACATTTATATTTGTCTTTAGTATTGAATTGTTATGGTACCGTCGTCAGCAAAGAGGGTCATAGGTTGATCAACAGACGTAGGTAGGCCATTTATATACAATATGAATAGTGGAGGGCCCAACACACTGCCTTGAGGAACTCCATATTTAATTACAAGTTCATGTGATTGGAATATTTCTTCACGTTTAGTTTTTGTTTTTATTCAGGGTCTTTCCGTGAGTTGCTTTCTTTTAAAAGATGATTACAAAAACATATAATGATATATATGTTTTTGTAAATCTTAATCTTTAATTAAACTTACTGTAATACGTACTGGAAATGAATAAGAGCCAGATGCCAATGCGATATAAAATACCTACTCACTCATACATAATGCATTTTTCCTAGAAGCTCTAGTCCATATTTTGCGATAAGTTTTAATGTAATTAAAATGTTTAATGGAAAAATTATTTTGTTTAATTAAAATGAGACTTCAGAACATGCAATAACATGATAGGTGTACACAGACATGACCACTTGCACGTTGCAACTTTTAAAAGTTTCTCCTAACGTATTCATCGTTAATTTATGTCGTTACGAACATACTACTTTGGATCCTGTACAATTATGAAATAGCATAACATACATAGCAATCACCATGCCTGTAATCCCCGAAAGGCTAGGCAGAGATGTACCTAATTGGACTTATTACCCTGTCGACTTGTAACACAGGCTTCTTTGAAAACCTACTTCAGGCACCAGTCTCTTCCTGCCGGGGCTGCGGGACTATTCGAAAGATATACCGTGGCCCCGGAAAACAAAGGGCGAAGAAGGAACATGGATGGGTTTTAGTCAGTAAAAGTCTGACACTCCCTCATGCTCCGGCCAGAGCGGGAGGAGTCATTTGATGATTTCACATCCGAAAAAAAATAAGGCACCAGTCTCTTCCAATGGTGGAATATAACTTAAGTCAAAAACAGCGTAAATTTTTATGGAAACCAATATTGTGAAGAGAGAATAAATGAATTGAAATTGACTTATGTTAAAGTCTTATGTAACAGGGGGCTAGGGGGCAAGCCTATTGCCATCAACCGGGCACAAAACCCGACTCTGTGGCTGCTACTCAGAAATTCCTAATTGAATAACCCAATAAGACTCTGCCCGACTCTAGAATCGAACCCAGGACCTCATGCTCAGCACTCGCCCTTGCGGACCACTTGTCTAATAAGGCAGTTATGAAATACATAGGTCTTTCAATAAAAGTTGCAGTCGTAATTCCACGAGTGAATCAAGCATTCTGTACATCAAACTAAGTTTAGTAACTCAACGCAAAAGTTATTGCCGGGAAACGACTTTTTTTTGGGGTGAAAAATCACAATTTAGCCTAGGACTCAATGTAACACACTCAAAACATTGTGATAGTTTCATTGAATAGTACGTGGGGTTATTTAAAATAAACTTATAACATTGTGAAAAAGTTGGAACTTTGACCCCAATATCTCCGTAACTAGGGCTTCCGGGTATGCGGCTTCGTTAAGATTATTTTTACACCCATTACATATACTGTACGTTACTGAACTCTTCAAATTGAAACGGAAATATATAAACCCAACAGCCAGCAATCATAAAATGATAACGGTCGGATTAAATAATGTCTAGTCAAGTAAACACAAACGAGTAATCTAACAGGAAAATGAAATGATACTTTTTCTGGGTTCGTACATAGAACTTGGCGGTTGTACTTACGTAGTTTTACCCAATTATGAAATGTAAATGACGTCAAGAAAACTATTTCAATCACTACATTTACCTCGTTTCCGTAAGAGGGAAGCGGTAGGGTAGCCAACGAAAATAAAATTTTGGAGAGGCCCTACTCCCCAACGCTGCGTCCGTATATTCGTAATACGGATAGATCCGAATATACGGACAAATCGTTAGAGAGTAGGGCCCCTGGTCAGTGTCAGGTTGTATGTCAATTAAATTATGATTCGCGATCGTAACACGTATGTAGTTACAGAAGTTCTTTTAATCGCATTGAATGACCATTTCATGAAAAAATCATACTTAGAGCGTTATATTGATGATTTTAACGATTATAACTCTTTGAAGCCATATTTGATTCGGCCGCACTCATATTTTAATCAACAAACAAAACCTGCAAATTGCAAAAAGCGTTGGAAAATTTGAATTTTGCGTGCTACCTGGCGCTTTCAACTTAAGATCTAAAATTTCTCATGAAAGAGTTTGTTCGATGACTTATGTATTCAAGGTGTAAACGGTCCCTTCACGAAGTCGTCGTCAACCAATCATTCTGTACATCAAACTAAGGAACTTTACGCAAAAATTATTGCTGGAACTTTTTTTTGGGTAAAAATTTACAGTTTACGGTAGGACTCAATGTAACGCACTCTATAATATTGTGCTGATGCATGCATTGAATAGTACAAGGGTCATGGATGTATAAATAAGGTACGAAAAGTTAAAACATTAAGCACTTGGATTTAAAAAAAAACTAACGTGACGCTCTCCTCCTATAACGTGGGGCTTAAACATAACTAGCGAATTGTGGTGTAGTATAAGGTACACCTATTTGTGTACAGTACAGATATTGTTTGTGTAACAATATCTGTAATGTACTGATGTACTCACTACGTGGTAACCTTTGTGCATCGGTGTCGCTTCCACCCTGCATTCTTGTCGAATTGAGAACCTCCTTTGTGCATCGGTTTCGCTTCCACCCTGCATACTTGTCGAATTGAGAACCTCCTTTGTGCATCGGTTTCGCTTCCACCCTCATACTTGTCGAATTGAGAACCTCCTTTGTGCATCGGTGTCGCTTCCACCCTGCATACTTGTCGAATTGAGAACCTCCTTTGTGCATCGGTTTCGCTTCCACCCTGCATACTTGTCGAATTGAGAACCTCCTTTGTGCATCGGTGTCGCTTCCACCCTCATACTTGTCGAATTGAGAACTTCCTTTGTGCATCGATGTCGCTTCCACCCTGCATACTTGTCGAATTGAGAACCTCCCTTTGTGCATCGGTGTCGCTTCCACCCTGCATACTTGTCGAATTGAGAACCTCCTTTGTGCATCGGTGTCGCCTATACCCTGCATACTTGTCGAATTGAGAACCTCTTTTTTTCGACTGTTAAAAATCAAGCATCGCTCATCATAATTAAGTATTCTCAATCCATTGAGCGAATCTAACATTACTAGCCCAGTACCGGCGGCGTATGTGGAAAGTTATGTTACAGCGAGTAACGGCTTATATCACACATTTCTGTTCGCCGTCACGCAATGTGCGTCTAAGAGCTCTCGTCAACCCGTTAGTGTTTAGTGCACTTGTACCCGCCCCTGTAATATGCGGACCGCGGGCTACTATTGTAGTGGACACAGCTATTTGTTCTATGTCATTTACTCTCTACAGTTATACCGTGAAGTTTAGCATGTTTAGCGCGATTACCAGTTGTAGTTCTATTGACATTGTTTCATATTTAATCAGTTTGGTCTTCGAAAACAGATGTTCAATTTAGTAGGTGAGACAGTTCTTGAGTCATGTATGGATGAAACGCACAAATACTTGATTGTTTTTCGTTTCATGGTTCAATATTGCATGCACTTACTATTACTACGTGACAAATGAATGAGTTCATGTCTGTAAAAATAAAGGCTAACAAGTCCATGTTGGGATTCGGATCAAATGTAAAATCATAGCGTGGTGGAATGCATTCAAAGAAAGTGTTTTAAAGGGATTAGAATAATATTGTTATGAAGCCCTTTCGGGAAATTAGCAAATTAGTGACGTTTAACAGTAGTCGTACATTTTGTAAAGCGGAGAATTACTATTAAAAATCATTTCCATATTCTAACTGAGCTGGTTTGCTTTTCTATGTTTTCCTGTGGTGAATAAATTAGACAGTCAATGAGATGTGGCTTCACGCTCGATTTGTGCGTTGGGTGAAACGGTAAGAATTTATCACTTTTCTGAATTTAGTCTACCCTAGGCTACTGAAAGACTTGTGTGACCATTTTCACTACGTTCTGTTTAGCAATGTCTCTTAAGTGATAACCAGTAGGGCTATTACGTATCTCTGTTGACAGCTCGAAATGATAGTTACTGGGCTCAGTGTCCATCAATTAAATTGTCAAAAGGTTAGTTTCGTATTATGTATGACCCTGTTAGTTACCGTAAAGTTATATCCACTCAGTGTTATACGTAATACCAATATTATGGCATTCACGGTTGTCATCAAAGTTCAGTGTACGACGGAAGCTTGATAGTCACTGGATATCAGAAAGATACGTAATAGCCCTGCTGGTCCTTAGGTAAACAACCTCTTCTGTTTCGACATTCGTTTCTCAGTAAGCATAAGAAAAGAAAAATAAAAAAAGTCTTTCCCAGCAGTAAGTTTTGCGTAAAGTTACATAGCATGATGTACTGAATGCTTGGTTGACGGCTTCGTGAAGGGTCTGTTTACACCCTGTAGATACCAGGGAAAAACTCAAAATCGTCGATTTGGGTTTATTATTTAAGATCTATTTGTTGACAACGCGTGTGCATGTTTTAAATCTAGTTGTGTTGGTTGAGTCTCAGTAATTACATTGTCTTCAATTACAATGACATTTACATTGGAAACAAATAAACATAGGGGATTCTGCTCATTAGTAATGATGTTAAATGGCTGTATATTTGCGCCAAACAACCAGACCTGAAGGCTTAGTGGCAGTATTCTTACGTACTCGAGCTCGCTAACGTTAACTTAAATTGGTAAGTACTGAAACTAAACTTGCGTCGCCCGGTAACAAAGATGAGATTGACAATTTTTTTTATGTAAATTCGAGGGACTGTTGAGTTCACAAATGTATTAAACCGCATTTTTTTTGACAATTGTTCCCATAGTACAAGTTGTTCATAATTTTGGGTGCAATTGACCAAAAACCTCAAAAAATCACTTTCCCTTTTTGCTTTGCCGTAGTCGGGTAAAACGCCAAGCTGGTCTAAAGCATGCAAACAAAACACAATTCCAATCAAAATCTAAGAAAATAGGAACAGTAAAAGAACAAACACCAGTTATAGCAACAACGATAAAAAACATAAAATGGAATTTCAATCTTTTCCAATAGAAACAACCATTAATACGACGTTTATTGTAAAAAATAATTAAAACAGCAAACTCAACATTAGTACCCCTTATTATTTCGTCATCTCGTGGTCCGCTATTCGCATATTATGTTGTTCGATTTTGCATACTTATATTATAATCTTTTCGTTTTCAATTTATAAAATTGTTCTTTAAGTTCACGCCATGGTCGGTCCTAATATCAAAATAATCATGTAGTTTATAAACAGCTTATGTCCGCGACTTGGAGTTCGATAATTGTCCCACGGGATCATACTACCGGGATAAAAAGTATCTTTTTTTTTTTTTTTTAGGATGGGAAATCATCAAATGACTTCTCCCGCTCTGGGCGGAGCAGGAGGGAGTGTCAGACTTTTACTGACTAAAACCCATCCATGTTCCTTCCTCGCCCGTTATGTTCCGGTGCCACGGTATCTCTTTCGAATAGTCCCGCAGCCCCGGCAGGCTTCGGTCCTTGCGGACCCCTTCCCTATTGCTGACTCTCTTTGAGGCGCGCGTGGAACACGAACGCGCCGTCGACACGGCCTGTCGTCATGAGACGTACGGACGGCGAGCTTGCCCATAGCTCCCCGTCCACAGGCCCGCGCCTACGGTGGCCGGAAGCCACCACGTGGCCCCCGACGCCCGGGGCGTCTCCCGCGGCGGCCGGGACGTGTGGATCTCTCCCTGTCCTGTTCCGCCACCTCCTTCGCTAGCATGACTGCTTCGCAGAAGGAGGTGACGGCGTCCCATTCCGTCTCGCTCCGGACCATGGATTGAACCAAGGCCGGGAGCGAGAGGTCGCCGCCGCCAATCGCCGCTACGAGGACACGGCGGTGCTCCGCCCAAGCGGGGCACACTTCCACCGTGTGCTCCACCGTGTCCTCCGGTCGATCCTCACAATGGTAACACCCGGGCGTCTCCTCCCGCCCGATTCGGTGCAGGAACTTACCGAAACATCCGTGTCCGGTAAGAACCTGCGTCAGGCGGAAGGTGAGGACGCCGTGGCGTCTCTCTAGCCACTCCTCAAAGAGGGGACTTATCGCCACTATTGTGGCGTGCCCAGCACGGGGTTGCGATAGTCGCTCTCTCCATGTCGCCATGAGATCCCGCCGGAAGTCCGTCCACGAGTTTCCCCCCGGCGTAGCGCCTCCGCGCGCCACTCGTGTAGGCGCGCGAGGACTATTGCCTCCAGATCCCATGGCGGCAATCCGGCAAGGAGGTTCGCCGCCTCGCGGGAGATCGTGCGGTACCCCCGGAATAAAAATTATCCTATGTTAGAATATAGTTGGTGCCAGTTAAGATAGCAAAAGCGGTCATTGACCCACCTACATTTATTAAAGTTCATAACTTTGAAATCCAAAAATAAGCCTGCCTGTTCAAGTCTTGAACCGTCATCAATCGTGATCTTCAACATTTTTTCTAATGAAAAACGATACATCATTCATTTGTTTTGTTTCGTAGGGAGAGATATTAGGGCAATGACCGCTATTGCGATCTTAACTGGCACCAACTATAGAATATAATTTATTTGTGTAAAAACATGGTACATTAAGGTCTTATAAATAAAGTTGTGAACTTACATGTTTGGCCATATAATGGCATACAAATATTAGAATTTGAATTCGACACATCAATTTGTTTAAATGTTAATATATCTAGGTAACAAGAATAACACTTACAATTTCGGATTTGTATTTATTCGAAATCTTAACAATAATAGATGCTTATAAATAAATAAATAAAAAGCTTGCAGTTTTTACCGGATACAGTTATTTTTTACATAGAGCGACTGCCTATCTGACCTCCACAATCCAGTCTGCACTGGGTAATGCGATACCCCTTGGTAAGACTGGTGGTCAGACTTTCGGACCGTCTACCGCGTGTAACAACTGTGAAAGATCTACAAATTACAGCCTGAACATCAGATTAAAGTGCTTTACGAGACACGGAAGGAAATTCATCAAGTAATGGACCCATCCACGGGCCGACCTTATCAAGCGCTGCTTTTACTTAAAGTTCGACCCGCGCGGCTGTTATTATTTAGCCACGTGCTCCTCTACCTATGTTGGTAACTAGTTGGCAATTATGGTTCATTAATGACATACATAATCTAATCAGTCAAACGTACGCTCTACTCACGTCTATACATAGTTATGTGGAGGAAACCGCGACCTGCGCGTAAACGCCAATAATTGGCAAAACAATGTTATTAATGCTTCAGTAAGTCCTAACCTAACTAACCCTTGATTGGATTAAGCTCCAAACGCCAAATATAACATATAAGCTTGACCGCTGTGCCGTGTTTACAACTACGGGAATGTTGTTTAAGAAAAACACGAAATGGTGGAAAATAACAAAATCGGTTTCGGAATAGGGTAGACGACAAAAAAAAAACTAATTCGTCCGTCAGATAGATTTCCAAAAAATAAAGGATACATATTTTTTCATTTTTCACGTAAACAAAAAATGAAGACGATACAGTGCGTCGAAAACTAGTGTGACGTCACATTTGAGTAGGTATATTTTTATCTCGAATGTGCGTCACAAGCCCCCAGTCATGATCTTTGGCACGTTTTATTTTCGTCAATTTTTATTAATTTAATAAAACAAAAAACACGTATCCATTAATTTTCGATAATCTAACTGACGGACTACACAGAATCATATTTTTATAGTCACTCATCATCCCTGTTCTGTTGTTTTTTTTTTCACTTAAGTGGGTACACACTTTATTTTAGTTGTGATATCGTACACAAATTCCTGTCAAGTGTTAATTTTAGGTTTGTGAACTTTTAGTGATAAATGTACACGTTGTATGTCTACAACTCTGCTTAACACTTCGGGGATTAAGGCGCGATGTTTGTCGTTCAAATTCATATCTATCTAGTTGTATACATATGTATTATGTATTGTTTCCGCTTTCAGGTTCACATCGCCCCTGAGTGATTGTTTATGCGTTCTCGAATCAACATTGTCCAGCGTAGGTTGTCAGATACGGTTGTTCGTAGGGGACAGGTACCGAATGTGAGTGTCATCCTGAACTTCGACAGTAAATAGGCATGACGTCAGTATCAAAAAATTGCAAATCTATTTAGTCCGTCAGTAAGAGTATTGGAAATTAATGGACACGTATTTATTGTTTTTGTAAATCAATGTATATTGACAAAGATAAAACGCATCAAAACTCGGGAGTGGGGGCTCGTGACGTAAGTACTAGCTAAAAATTATACCATACGTATTGAGAATTTTAAAAGCGTCGTATCTTCGTCACATGAGGTTTACGTAACAAAAGAAAAAACACGGGTCATATATTTTTTAATAATCTAAGTGACGGACTAATTAGATTTTTTTTTGTCTTCACGCCTATTATTTCGACACGCTCTCAATTTCCAATAAAAATAGTTCGACTAATCATTGCTTCGACAGAACATACTTCGACAAGCACTACTCCTTCGACAAATCCCTTCTTCGATATGCACTTGTTCGGCGCATTCCTATTTCGACGGAACATTCCTTTTTGTCACATAGAGTTGTTCGTAGGGAACGTACCGAATGTATTTGCTCTGAACCGTGTCGGGTTAGGTGTAGTGAAGTGAGTGTTGAGAGGTTCGAAAGCGATGATTCCCGTCCCCCACGACGTCCACGTACGTCTGCAATAAAAATCATATTTTGTATTTTTAGTTACGTTTAGTAATAGGTTTAATTGAAACGTTGACTTTAAAACATATTCTTGACTGTAGGTTTATTGAGAAAATTCAACCTAATATTCCAATAGGTTGCACGACTTAAAGGCTTTGCAATGTCAAATTGTTGTCCTAGGTTAATTATATATTTATATTTGCGTGGGTAACTTGCTCTTTTTTATGATGAAATGAAATTTGGCGTTGAAAATATTTATTTAAAACATAATAATAGGTAGGTACCGTTTATTTCACAAGAAAATTATTGGCATAAATTAATTTGCATTGCCGTTAATTAAGTACAGTCACGACCACTAATATGTTTAAGTACACGTAGCATGTTCTGACACTGATGTTCTTCTACTGTATTGATTGTTATTTTATGTGTTTAGGAACATAATATTTTGTAACCCCTACTATTATGAAATATGTGCTATATCAAAGTTCCAGTCGTTATTCTACGAGAAATGACTGCGAAACACGACGAAATGGGTTTTGCTAAGTTTCTCTTGACTGTACATAGAAAAGCACATTTCAATTAATATAAAGGGTGTAGAAAACCTCTTAACGAAGCCGATAGGCACTTGTTCTCCCCGTCATTGCGATATTTTTTTTGTTCTACACCATACCTGGGAACCTTCTAGTTACGGAGATATTGGGGGTCAAAGTGCCAACTTTTTGACAAGCTTTTTTGAAATACAAGTTTTTAATGTAAGCTTTTTACTTTAAACACCTCCACGACCCCCGTACTATTCAATCCATCCACCAGCACAATATTTTGAGTGCGTTTACATTGAGTTCTACCACAAAACATGATTTTTCACCCCAAAAAAAAGTCGTTTCCCAGCAATATTTTTTGCGTAAAGTTACTTAATTTGATGTACAGAATGCTTGGTTGACGGTTTCTTGATGAGGTTGTTTACACCCTGTATTTACACGTTAAAGCCAAAATTTCTAACATTGTATCAAAAAGTCATTGAGGTTTTCATCCGTCCATCCCCTGTCTAATTAAAGATAGACATACACCGTTGTCGCGCCGCCGATCCATTCATCCGGGGTACAATACGAAACCATATTATTCGCAGCCCTCCACAAAACCAGCCAGAAACAACGAAATTTCAAAAACTAACTGTCGACCATTAACTAAGTCAATTACTTTTTTAACTTTCATACAATGCCACGAATACGGTTTTAAAACATCTAGTATATTTTTTATAAACAGTGTGTAAACAGGTATACGGACCCTTCACGAAGTCATCAACCAAGCATTCTGTACTTACATCAAACTAAATAACTCTACGCAAAAATTATTGCTGGAAAACAACTTCTTTTTGGGGTGAAAAATCATGTTTTACGGTAAAACTCAATGTTACGCACTCAAAACATTTTGCTAATGGATGCACTGAATAGTAAACGGGTCATGGAGGTATTTAAAATTGGAACTTTGACCTCCAATATCTCCGTAACTAGAAGGTTCCTGGTATGATCAAGAACCAAAATAATAGATTTATCGGCTTTCAATCTGTTTAAAGTTCTTTTGGTTTTGCATTTTTAGGGTTCCGTAGTCCTGACAAGGAACCCTTATAGTTTCGTCATGTTCGTCTGTCCGTCCACGTCCGAGGTTTTGATCACAGACTGTTAGTACTAGAAAGCTGTAATTTTGTAGAGGTGTGATATCAATTACGCCGACAAAATGTTAAAAGAAAAATGTTTTTCGTCCTCTATCTCATCGTGTGGGGTATCGTTGAATAGGTATTTTAAAATGACTTAGGGGTTGCTGCTACTATTTTTCAATTTAATGCTCCATTTACCATACAATTTCATCTACTTTATTTAGTTTGTGAAATTGTACATGAGTTTTTTTTTTGGACACGAATGACAACCCTGTCTCCCACCCTGGACCACATACATACACCGAGCTCAATTAAAAAGGGAAGTTAAACTTCCGCCAGTTTTTTTTTTTTTTTTGAAAATAGCGGCGTCGCTTCATTCAAAAAACTTCCAACCCCTGCACTGAGACATCTGAGGGACGTCTTATTTCCGCCTCATCTTTCTTCACATTCATTGCCTGTCGCACATGGAGATTCGTCGATGTCCTTTACATCATGTAGTAAGCTCCTCGCCGCAATTTGGATACAGATCGATATTGGTCGAAAAAGTTGATGCACCAACTTTGTGACGCGACCAACATCAGGTATACAGGGTGCAATGGACACCAACGCTAAAACGACTACCGCGAAAGTATTCAGTACATCATTCTGAATCGAAAATTTAAATCAAATATTTACCTACCTTCTTAGGGTGTCGATGGCAAATTATCATGTGTGCGTGCATGCTGCGCAAGATGGAAGGTGGGCCATTGTCTGTGGAGACACGCCGCATACACACTTTAGATCTGAGTTGTGGAAATTTTTCATCGGGAATTAATTAAAAAATGTCCCTTCCAGGCTGGACCAAGGTGGACCCTATATGATGATAGGTGCTATAATAATAAGTAGGCTATAATAGTACTTATATGAGACCGCTATAGGAATTTTTCATCGTTAATTAAATGTCACTCCACCCTGTACGATAATGTGTGCCGGGTGTACAATATGGAGTGGTCGTGGCTGCACCTGATTAACGGCAAACAATGACTGAAAATACTGTTCAGCAAATAATTTTCATATCATGTAATATACAGTATTAAGTTTAAAATCAATACTTTCTCCGCCAAATTGTATTGTGCAATAAGAAAAAGCAAGTTAACATACTCACACAAAAATAAGAAACAAAATTTTACACAAAACAGAAATGGTTTTGATTCAGTGCACGGTACTCCTGGACACGGCTCGTATTGTTAGGAGGTTCCTCTCTCTGGAGCCCTGACCGCCGCCGGTAGCTAGGACCCTGTTCCTGACACCGGTGTGCTATTTTTTTTTTATATATTGTAATGTTTATTTTTTTATATTTAAATGAATAAACGAACCTATGTAAATGTCTCAACCTAAAATAACACGTATAAGTTAATAATAATATAAAACTTGTTTCTTCACCTTTTTTTTAGGAAATATGTAAGAATATAAAAGATATGACGTGTAAAAATTAATAAACGATATATACTTGTATAAATACATAAAGCTAAAATATATGAAGTAATAAACGTCAACATGAAACACATCATTTTCCTGTAATTCGTTGTCGGTAAAGTTAGCAGATAGTGCAGCTGAGTGCAGGGAAAGCGGAGTATTGTAACAATTCGCTGCAAGTTGTATTGTTAGACTTTGACCAATTATTTTGCGTAGCTGGTTGGTTAGATGGCTAGGTGGTTATTTCGACTAACAACCCGTGATCTGCTAGTTTGTATTGACTGGGCGGTACTCCGTTTAGACTGTGGCTGTTCGTAACTGCTTGTGTTTGCAATTGAATTTGTTGAAATTGCCCGAATCGTTATTGTTTGTTATAGAATTTCATATTGATTTTATTCTAGGGAATTTGACGTAGTTAAAAATGGAGCTCGTGGTTATACAAAAAGCTGGTCGGGTCGATCGTCAGGTTAAGCCGCGCTTACCTAGGCTAGTGGTTCGCATACCTAGGCTAGTTCGTGGTTGGGTGACTACCCATTACATATCGATTTTATTTCGAGCCTCGGAAAGCATGTTAAGCTGTTGGTCCCGGCTGTTATTTGTAGATCTTTGACAGTCGTTACAAGTGGTCAGTGGCTTGATAGTCATAACAACCAGTCTTAACTCGTAACTGGTTTGTTGAGGTCAGATAGGCAGTCGCTCCATGTAAAATACTGGTATTCAGCTGCATCCGGTTAGACTGGAAGCCGACCCCAACATTATTGGGAAAACACACACAACAGGCAGATGATGATGACGTAGTTAAAACCTACTGCCACTTTTCACCCTTATACCCTTAACCTTCTTAAGGTTTGAAAGTGGTCGACCGTCAGTGTACTCGGTAGTACCTACCTGCCCTTTTCTACTGCCTCATCTCAAGATTCAACCCTGGCTATGCTCTCTGTTCTCTGCTATCCTCAGCTCTGTAACATCGACGTAATCATTCATGAACTTGGGATTTTTTTGGCTGACGACGTTGAGTTTACTTGTGCACCTGTGGCACCCTTAGGTGGCACCCGTGGTCTACTCTGATTGCAATTTGACGCTCGCTGCTGACGGTAGGTAAACAATTGACGATCAAAACGATGTTCATGTGTCAGTTTCCCCTATAAGCCCTTGCATTTTTAATTATCCTCCGATTTAGCAGAACTGTGAACTTTATTCTCATCGCAATAAGGTTAAATTAACTAAAAAAACTAATTGCAACAGGCTGTAATAATGAACGTTTGCTGAAACCAAACTACTACGTAATGGAAATAAATTTACTGACGCGAGCATACTTTTACATACATTTCGCTTACAGCACTTTTTTTTTGTGCTTTTGATGTGAATTTTCACGTGACACGTAGCTTTTAAGTTGGGCAACCTTTTCAAAGTCAGAAATGAACTGAAAGGGGAAATATTAGTTACGCGTTCCAGAGCTAAAGAGAGAGAGTAAGAGTAGAGTTAGTTAGCGTTCTAGTTTAAAAAGTGTCTGGTAAAGTTTGAACGTTAAAAAGTTAGTTGTGATTTTTTATTATTTTTAAACTTGACTGAAAATAAATATGTACGTTCCTTTCCACGGTACTACTACCTTGCAGTAGAAAACATGTAATTACACCTTTAATGAAGCCGAGAGTTCGTGAAGGTTTTGTTAACATCCTGTATGTAAAAGTTACTATGAAGTATTAAGGTATGGAATTTGTGTTAAAATATTACTTCGTGTATGGCAATTTATATTAAAATTACAATTAGGCCAATATCATGTTGTAATATTCTGATGTTATTTATAATTTTTATTTGATTTTTTATGCGGATGTTGTTTTCTTGAAATAAATGATCTACTAGTCTAATCTAAAAGTTGGTAACTATTAGCCTGCATCATCCCACAGCTGGCCAAAGGCCTCTCCCCATGAGTTGCAGTCGTTTCAATCTAAGGCCAATCTAAAAGTTACCGACGCAGTGTTTTCTACTAAATGATACTTTATAATGCACAAAGCTTGTTTGCAAAGAGTTAGGGCTACCGTACAATATCGACAAGACTGTCTTTAAACAGACAATTACCTTACTATTGCGAGCGAGACAGACTATGTATTCTCGCTCGCACTAGTAGGGTAATTGTCTGTCTAAAGACAGTCTTGTCTATAGTGTGCTGTAGCCCTTCAACTGCCACAAATTACCTGTAAATGGTACAGTTTATATCTATTATCTTTTGTTTGGGGCTCGTTGTCATTATACATATTGCGTTGAATTTATAATTTTCTTCAATATACAGGTTGAATTTTTCAAGTGGGCGTGAATGGCCAAGTCCGAAACTATGAGGAACAGCGAAAAGTACTCAAAAGAGTCTCGAGCCCGATTTTGACGACAACAAAAAAAAACCGCATGATTAAATTTTTCGAAAATTAATGTTCCTAGCCAGGAATCGAACCCGTTCATTTTGAAAGAAAAAAACACAACCTGTATTATTACACCATTCGGTGGTGTCGCTAATAGGGATCAAAATCTGTGAAGTAACGACATACGGCATTCCAAAAAAAACAGTTCATTTTTGAAAAAAAAATGCAAAAAATAAAACCGACTTCAAAAACACAACAAATTGAAAAATAACTTTAGCTTCAGAAGTCTGTGACTTCTGGGTGAAGCTAAAGTTATTTTTCAATTTGTTGTGTTTTTGAAGTCTGTTACATTTTTTGCAAAAAAGTGTTTAATTTTTCCTTTTTTAGTTGTAATAGCCTACGTGTATACATTTATTTTAACGTAACATAACATCACGCCTGTAATTCCGAAGGGTTGGGCTGAGGTGTACCCAATAGTACGTACAATACACTACATACAATAGTACGTACACCCACATTTCACCAGTTATGTTTAAGTCCCATGTAGTAGGGGGCGAACGCGGACGCACATCCAGACTCCGTGGCTGCTACTGAGAAATTCCTGATGGAAAAACCGAATAACACTTTGCCCGACCTGGGAATCGAACCCAGGACCTCTTGCTCAGTAGTCGCCACCACTACACCAACGAGGCAATCATTTATTTTATATTGTTAACAATACATGTCATGGTAATAGGCTTATCCCCAATAAAATGGAACCTAACATACATAGCTGTCGAAATGTGGGTGTACTGTACACATCTGCATACCCCCTCAGAGCATACAGGCGTGATGTTATGTTATGAAAACAGTAAACATCCAAGCGATTGCAGCAATCGCGACCGATTTGCTGTCGATAATTGAAAAGTTCCATTGTTTATTTCCGAAGATCAGCATCAGATCGTCACCAAATTTAAACGTGACCACTGCGAAATAATTTTTGGTTCACAATTGGCGAAAATATCGCTGAACAAACACACAAAAAAAACACAAATTGATAACCTCCTCTTTTTGGAAGTCGGTTAAAAATACGCAACAGATATGCAAATAGTGGAGCCCTGAGCTAGTTCCAATGCATAGGTACATTTTATTTATTTCTTAATGAGCAACGCTTTCGATTGCCTTAGCCTTCCTGTATAAAGCAGGCAAGAAACTAACAGGAACATCTTCCCGTCTTTAACCCGATTGCGTCGAAAATTTAATTTCCGTTCGACAAGTCACTACGTAGACGTATTAAGTAGAGAAATGATTTCTTTAAGTTTCTAAGAAACGTCAAAACCGTACCGTGCACATTGCCCCTGTACTGTGCACGTTTTCAATCAATATTATTCCAATACATTTTAATTCCAGTAAATCACCTAAGTGCAAAAATTAAATGGCTCTCGTTTCAATATTTGTGAGTAGTAATAAATACACACACGCGTTAACTAATTAATTTATCTGGTACGCATCGCTTCGCTATAATGATTTCATAAAAATACACAACTCCTATGCAATTATTGAGTTGTTTCGTTATTTAACAAACGTAAATCTTGTTTACATTCAGAGAGTTTTTGTAATATTGTGATTTTAATATATATTAAAAGAAGAGGCACGGGAAAAGAGCAAATTGAAGGAATTGGGGGAGGCCTTTGCCCAGCAGTGGGACAGTACAGGCCAAAAAAAAAAAAAAAAAAAGAACTAGCTGTTTACCGCAACTTCGTTCGCGTAGAAATTTTGATGTGTGAGCGAATTTCATTACGATCCGATCAGCCGTTTAGCCGTGAAAAGGTAACAAACGAACAGAGTTAGTTCGCATTTAAATATTATGTATGGATGCATATTCTCGTCCTGCATGTAACTTTTAATAAGCAACACGTTACAGGGACATGCTACAGCAAGTTGTGAAGAATACGATCGCTGGCAGACTAAGTTGTTATTAGTTGTTAAAGGAGAATATTAATACACTACTAAAGTTATAAAAATCAGTAGCCGTATTAATAGTTTATGTTTTAATGATATTTCTTGGATGTTTGTTCGAAAGATGTTGCATTTATGCATGCACTTATGAAATTTAGATAAATATCCTGAACATGCTCGATTTCGTAGACTTAGACGCTTATAAGTAAGATATAAACCTCTGTATGTTACCTTATTTAATGGCGTGAAGAGTTTTAGAAGTAGTTCAGGATAGCCCTGTGATAAGTCCCCTTGATCTGTCCACGAAGTAGACACAATAGTTAAACAATGGTGCCTCGAACAAATCGGTCCTTTGACAGATCATGATAATGGTATGCTTTAGTTTAGGCATGTTTCCTGCACGGGCAGGCAACGAACTTGCGCCGTTTTCCCATGGTAGTCGGCAGAAACTAGAGAACGCACCCGCTTCAATCCTTCCATACTCCTTGCGCCTCCTCGACTTAACCACGTTCATACCAGGGATGTTGCGGATGCAGATTTTTGACATCCGAAGGCTCACATCTGCGGATGCGGCGGATCTTGATTTTTATTTATGATTTTATGTTTTGGTCAAGTTATCATATATTTAACAATGAGCCTTATCCTGGTCATGTTCATCATGTTTAAAAAAAGCCAAAATTTCACTTTGTGGGTGGTGACGTTGTGAATAGGCGCGACGACAAAAAAAAATCTAATTAGTCCGTCAGTTAGATTATCAAAAAATATTTGACCCGTGTTTTTTCTTTTGTTACGTAAACCAAAATTGACGAAGATATGACGCTTTTAAAATTCTCAATACGTCACGCCTAGGTATAATTTTTAGCTAGTTCTGACGTCACGAGCCCTCACTCCCGAGTTTTGATGCGTTTTATCTTTAGTCAATATTCATTGATTTACAAAAACAAAAAATACGTGACCATTAATTTCCAATACTCTAACTGACGGACTAAATAGATTTGCAATTTTTTGATACTGTCGTCATGCCTATTCCCTTGTCCAATAAACTATTAACTGCAGAAAACTCGCTTAACATACAATACTCACTGTATACTCAGTCACCAATCACCATACAATCGTCTGGTTGTACACGCACGCCGGTTGCGACTACGCACCTGAGCTTTCCAAAATATATTTATATCATGTTATCCTGCAGAATCAAACTGAACCTTAAACGTGTGAAAAGGCCCAATCAAGCTAAAAAAGCCATTTGTATCATATACTAAACACCATTAAACTTTCATAAGCACTATAAAAAATGCTTAGTTTTGAACAAACAACAAAACTCTAAAAGAAACTGGGCCACGTGTTAGTCTAAAGAAATCTTTGTCTTTGAACTATTCACTTTTTTTTAGCTCTTTTTAGTGCTCGCGAGCTTTTAGCGGTATTAACTCCCAAGTGTTCTGCGAGTTAAATCAACGAGTCGAGTCAACTGCGAGAGCAAAGGTCCGTCCTGAAACTTAGACCCGTCCGTATTACAGAACGTTCCTCAACGTTCAGTTTAAACTTCGATCTACCGATCACAGTTTGTTAGAGTATTTGAGCTTCGGGTCTATTCCACAACACGTAGATTGATATCTATACTCAATTCTAGCCACAAGCAGAGACTTGTTTTGTCTATGCCTATCAATCTGGGTTCCTTCTCATATACGCAGGAATTGAGAAATATTCAAATATACCATAAAATCTCAATGATAGAAATCTGTGCTATTATTTAACTGAAAGTACAATCTCACATTATTGAAGTAAGGGTCCGTCCATTAATCACGTGATGTTTTTTAGCATATGTTACCCCCCCCCCCCCCTTGGTGATACGTGGTGCGGTTTTAGACTAACCCCGCCCAAAAAAACGTGTATTTTTTAGTACCTACGAAATATCGTTCATTGCCTGGCAACGGCGAGTCAAGTTCGCACTACACGCTGCTTTTAGGTTTAGAAATCGTGCGTTTGACGAAAAAATAAATACACGTGATATCTTACACAAAGAACTACTTATTCAAAACAGCACAGGAAATAAGCTCTCGAAGTCGGCGTGACCAATACAGACTTGTACTAGATGTGCTGCCTCGATCAGCGAAATATAATAAAAACTCTGGCTATGTGTGTACGTACGTACGTCTCTATAATAAATTACCAAAAATGTTTAAAACATTAAATTGTAAATTATTTAAAATTCAATTATATAAATGGCTCAATATTAATAATTTCTATAGCACTCATGATTTTTTAAATATGAATTCATGATGTTTATTTAGTAAGTAAGTTTGCAAACATGTCCGATCTAATGTTTTTTTTTAAATACATCTTGTATACCATTGTATGGCATTTTTGCTTGTGCATAAAGTATTAATAAAAAAAAGAAAAAATATACCATGTTTTATGCAAATAATATATCTTATCTTTATCTTACTACGCCCCCCCCCCCTCCCCTTGTGATATTTGGTGATTTTGCCAAACCCCCTTCCTCCCTTTCGAGCCTCACGTGATTAATAGACGGCCCCTTAAAAGTATCGTAATCTTGTAAGGAAAACTGTCTTGACACTACCCACTATACAGAACGCCACCTGCCTCGATTGTTACATCCTTCTTATGTTCCGTGCACGTCATGAATGTCTGTGAGGACCGCGAAAAATCAACCTTTTATTCGCCTTATTCCCATTAAAAGATATATATTTGGAGACATCTCCAAATATATCAATTTTTATGGGAGTAACAGTTCAAATCCATGTATCCAATGTAAAAAAAAACAACAACGCACACTTCAAACAAAAGAACACCAATTGTCAAGGAAGCATATGCTCAAGCACGTTTTCGACTACACTGGGTTTTTCACTGAATATATAAAGCTTAACTCAACTGAACTATGATCAATTAATCTAGGCTAGAAATTTAAGGCTTATGGACGCTAGGACAAAAAATAAAACCAACTTTAAAAAACAAAAAAGTGAAAAATAACCTTAAAAATGAATCACGCAATTAAGTCACCGACTTCTGAAGCTAAGGTTATTTTTCACTTTTTTGTTTTTCATATGTTGTGGTGGACGACTAAAACTTTGCGCTGAATAATTTTCCTGTTACCCTAAGTGCGTGATTGACAGCGAAGTGGCAAGCTTAATTGGCGACCTTCATTCTTCAGGTTTGTTTGTAAATTTAATGCAGCTCTTGCAGTGCTGCAAAAAAAAGCTGGACGCAAGATTCCCCTGAAATTCAGCAATATAGCTGTGTCCACCGCTGCAGCAATATTTGTATAAATTTTTTTCCTTTGTCCTCAGATGGTCCGTGCCAACCGCCGCTACATACTAACTCAGGGTCCCTTGGCATTCACCGTGGGTCATTTTTGGTTGATGATCTGGGAGCAAAATACAAAAGCTATATTAATGCTAAACAAAGTGATAGAGAAAAGCGAGATAAAATGCCACTGGTATTGGCCACAAGGCGTCGGCGAAACGCACAGGATGGTCTTCAATGATGTCAAATTGGCGGTCGTCCTAGAGCACGAAGAAGATTGCGTCTACTATTCTACTAGGTTATTCAAGTAAGTGATCTTCTTTGTTATATTTAGCTGGATCTAAAACCTGACTCACTAGCAAATCAATACACAGCGTTAACCGCTAGGGCTATACAGTTTTGAAATATATTATATCGCTTGCATCAAGCTATTTTAAGGATTATCTTCGTGGGTGAAATTTTGCCGAAAGTGTATATGAAACTCCACCATTGTAGAAACAAGTATACTACTGACAAAACACGAATACCGACACATTTCTATCATTAACGAATCATGCGTTCAAACTTACGTATTTCTGTTCACACAAAATTCGACTGAATAAAGACCGAAGCTAACAGTCAAATCAAAAGTTTACTAATGAACAGCGGTGCCGGAAAGTATCTTTCACGCACCATACATCTGGTTGCAAACAATTAAAATGTGCACTGCAGTTTTCACCCCTCAGACTCTACTTGTACTTGTACTTTTAGTTATGGGCAACATTGACAGTAAGAGCTAAATTGCTCAAAATCGAACAACTAAAAACACTGAATCAGGAAGGAAAATAGACCAATTGAAGACGAGTCTAAACAGTCTAAAAAACATTTTAGACTGTTTAGGCTCGTCTTCAATTGGTCTCTCTTTAACATTTCTAAAATTATCATCTCTTTATAACACAAAGAGACGAAAATATATTATTCAGAAATTAAAAAAAAAAAGCTAAATTGTAAGTGGAACTATAGACAGTTGTGCCATTACCGAAATAAAACACGGATTTACTTTTAAAAGCATCCTTCCATCATTCATTCTGATCAACATCTGATTCAGATGAGCGAATAATATAATTAAAGGTGAGTGCAAAAAGTGCACTTAAAAAATAATCCACAGTGCGAAAATTCGGTCATTCGGTAGTAAAATAAATTTCGAGCCGAAATTAATGACGGAATCGAAATAAAATCGTAATCATAACAAACGCCGGACTTGTTCAAAAAGCCAATTAGCACCTGTCCTAGGGGAAAACTTTTAACCGAACCGAACTTTACGTCGACGGAAAATGATCGAAAAACCAGTTAACAGTTTGTACTGTGACTTGGCCACATGGATATGAAAGTAAATAAAATCAATTCATTAAACACATGTTATTAGGGCAAGCCTATTATTATTAACTGTACCTAAATTCGGACACCTATAACAATTCTACTGAGAATGTCAGAAAGAATCCCAATAGTAGGTACTTTCCGACTCAGGAATTCGCAGTTCCACAAACCTTGCAATATAAATCATGCATGTAAATCCTGTACTCCTCACTGCACGGTATAATGACGTATCGGTCAACAAATTGACACCTAGGTCGAGCCCTACGGAAGCACCGCGCCAACCGCCACCAATTATGTTCATTGGTTCGTTGACAACTGATTCAATCAATGGAGAAAATATAATTAAAAGGGATGTCTCTTGCTTATCAAATATAAGTATTCTTACCCTATATATTGGAGATTATATGTAGTGGACTTTAAAAGATAAAACAGACTTAAATTTCTTTCGGCTGTTCCTTTTCCGAGTAGTTGACTTGGAAACACCGACCTCATACAGCTTTCAAAATATTTTCAATATTGTTATGTCAAAGTGACTGCAAAATAAAAACAATTGGTACTACTTTCACATCTTTTATCATTTAGGTACTAACATAATATGTATATGTTGGTACAACGTGTAATAAACATGGACGCGCAAGCTGTAACTAATAAGCTTAATGAGCTGCCTATATGTCCACTTAAAAAGAAAATTTGTTATTTATTCTCAAAGGATGCGTTATTACCAAAATCCTTAAATGACGAGTTTGTCCCATAAGGAAGCACAGAATATTACGGTTACTCTTTTAATTTATGAGAGAAGAGGGGGCCAACAGCAATATAGTTGAAACGTAAACATGTGTTGAAACCCTATTGTCTACGCGGATACTAAAATATAGGCTTGATGTTGGTATACATTTTAAAAGATTTGTAAATTGTTGCATCTAAATCTTTCTTGTCACAACCTATTTTGAGACAAATGTGCAAATGTATAAGCAGTAACCGAAACAGTTTCGCTGTAGGTCTAAGATAAACTAATAACTGGGGGCAAAAATCAGTATGATTTTACTCGCATTGTTGGTCAACAATGCGAGTAAAATCATACTGATTTTTGCTTTATATAAAAACTTCGATACACCATTGCCCAATACTAAACTACAAAATATATCGAAGAGTATTTTATCTATTCTAAGATTGAGATGCATTCCGAAATTGGTACCACAAATAAATCACTGCCCTTTTCATCCACTCCAGGTTTGATTTTAGAGAAAGCCTCCGTAAATATTTTTCCAATTTCATGTTCCTATTTCTTACTAAGACAAAGCATTCAATGTCAGAATGTCAGTCAGCCACGGAACTGTTCCATAATAGATAAGTCTAGTTCCACGTGTACTTTTAACACTAATCGAATTTAAACGAATAGAATTTCAAATGTTAGTTTCAATTCCAACAATTCTTCACGAAACGAAATGCAGGTTAGTTCATGTTACAGAATTAGACTTGCCTCGCGCCCTTTCCAAAGTGCCCCCCTGTCGGTCTAGTGGTGCCTATGAATTATATATCTGATTAATCGGTTTAGTTTTAAAATTGCGTGTCGGTGTTAGAGCGCTCGAGGTCACGATGCAGTTTCTAAAGTACACATGTTTATTTATTTAAACTATGAACCTTGAAAGAGTTTATTAATTATATATGTGCCACTGTTAGTCTATACAGCTAGTAACATACTAATCTCGCGCTTCTTTAGTAAGTCAAACACTCAAAGTTGTCCAAATCACTTGAATCAATCAACAGACTGAAAGATTTTCTCCTCGATTATTCTCTTTATTCGGCCCATAACACCAATTACCTCTTAACAGACTCCACGATCTTGTAAGCGGCGAGTGCCACGATGTCATGCAGTTCCACTACACCACCTGGCCCGACTTCGGGGTCCCCAGTTCACCCACGGCGTTCCTTCAATTCCTGAAGAGAGTTCGCGAGTCAGGGGTCTTGGATCCCAATGATGGCCCACCAGTGATCCATTGCAGCGCGGGCATCGGAAGATCTGGCACTTTCTGCCTCGTTGATTGCTGCCTTGTCATCGTAAGTAATTATTCTTAAGTAACTACATAATATTACCAAGTTTCTGATCTGAGTTTATTTTGTTGTGTTTAGAGTTGATTTTGATTGGATTTGTCTCTTAGCATGGCATTTCTTTTAGTTGTTCAAGCTGTATTTAAATAATTTCCATGATTCAATTTCCAGACGATCAGAAATCACATGCATTGAGAAAAAAAAATGTTCTATAGTACCTCGTACTCGTAAATTGATTGTCATTTCCTAGCATAGCGTATTTTTCTGTAGCTCTGTAAGTTAACTTCAATCAGTTAGATCTGCGTCAAAAAAATGTTTTTTAATTTATGTTTTCTTAGATTTTCTAATATCGTAGGTATTAAAAACATAACATTGTATTACGGTCTCATTTTATTTTGCATGTCTCGGTTTAGTTAAATATTCTAGTAAATTGCGGGAATCGAAGAACAATTAACAACTGTAGACTAATATTTTATTTAAACGGCCGGCTATTAGCTGTTCCACATTTGCTTTACCTAATGTGAAATGTATGTTTTCCAAGCGTCTACCATCCGTAAAGTCCTTATTTTTGAACGCAGAAAATGGCCACTTGGATTTTCTGCGTTCAAAGATTAATTACTTTATTGCTAAAATTGGCGACTTCCTTCTGGCAGATTTTGTCGTTCGACGAGCTCCACGTACAATAGAAGAGTTATAAATATATAATGGCTGTGGACGTACGTAACGTATAGGTACATAGTTCGAGTGGCTTTCGCCATTGCATTTCCACGTAGACAGCGCGCAGCGGTCGAGTGCGGACGTGCTCTATCGGTGCCTTTGAATTTTTTTGACTTCTATAAATCCGATAATGTCCGAGTCTGACAGGTCGCCGTCGCCGTCAACTTCAGCTCCCGAATCGGTTAGTGCATCGGTATTTTCAAATCTCGCGAGTCATTTCAAAGTTATTTATTTTAGTGATTTTTGATGGATAATAAATAATAACTAGTTTTTTTAATTAAATATAAAATTGGAATTACTTGCGGTTGCAGTTCTGAATAATAATAGATCATACCTTATTTTTTTTTAACTTTACGGTACATTTAAATTTTCTTTTATTGTAAAGTGTTGACGTAACCAAATATAATTATTTCGTGGGTAGGTTTCAAATTCCCGTACAACACTGATAAGATTACCTGGATGTGGGGCGAAATTATTGTAGGGAATGTGTTTTTTTTTTACGATGTAATGTTTGAGTGTTTCTTTTTTTTTGGATTTGTATTCTTTTCTTTATTTTCATGTCTTTCGGTTATTTATCATAACATTTTGGTTGGTTCACCTCTCAGTTTTGTTTATTTTTTTTTTACTTTTCGTGAAGATAATGTTTGTGAGTTAATTTTTTTTTTAGTCCTAGCTTCCACCCGCGTATTTTTTTCTTCAATATGATTTGTACTATGCCTACAACCTTCGCGTAAGTGTTCTTGCAGAGTGTAAGTGGTAATAATGCAATCGTATGAACTAACAAACATTATTTTATAAAGGTTTGGCGTATCAGTAGGCATCTTCACATAGTTTATAACAAACTCGCTCCCGCTGTCTGTACGCTTACATCCTTGCAGCGGATTTGAATGCAGTTTTCAACAATAAATAAAGTGATAAAAGAGGAAGGCTTATATCTATATGCTACGCCGGGGCGAGTCGCTAATGTATCATAATTAGGGAATTGATTTTCGGATGCATATTTACTTAAAGTTTGAGTGTTGACTATTCGCGTCATTACGGAAAAAGTCTCGGTTTATTTAAGTAAATATGTTTTTTCTTTTTCATTTTAATGTTTTACTTCAAACGAATTATCATATTTACCATTTTGTATTGTTCGAATATTCAGCAGCAAAATTTATAATTAATTGGTTTTGAATATTATTAAAGCCGTGATTAACTGTCGCGTATTTTGTTTTGTGTTTATTTTTTTCAAAACCAACGTTTATGACTTTAATTTACAACAACGAGACGGTTTAAATAAAACAATTACTCAAAATAAAAATAATCATGCTTATTTTCTTCTAAGAATTTTTAGCGTTGTAAGACATCGCACTTACTATTTTAAATTGGTCTTCAACTTATTAAGATTACTTTCAGTTGTAAGACTCGGATTATCCGGGCTTTAGAATAAATTAAATAAACGGTGCCGTGATTAAACTTCGAGGAGGTTTTCTTTAATCCAATCTCCAAATCAAGTCGCAACAACATTTCTAGGGATTTGCCGGTCGGACCAACCAAGTCAAGAAATAGCGAATTGAGAAAAACTTGGCTATCCAGGAGACTCAGATTATCCGGGCTAATAAATCAACTTCGCAGAAGCTTGTCTATTACCCAATCTTCAAATCGAGTCACAACATTTCTTAAGGCAGGTATCTGCTAAATTAGCAAATCTATTTGTGGTGGTTCAAACTTCGTTTGAAATACTGTTAGAATAAAGTTCTAATCAGCTTCCACTACAATGTGGTTGTTACGTCAGTCACTGCGGGTCGAATAGTGCGAAATGAGTGGTTTTTATTTAATTGTAGCCTAATAAATCATTAGATCAAAATGCCAATTGAATACACTTTATGAAGAAAAAAGTGACTAATATTTGTGTGAAAACTTTATGCCGTTTAGGAGTAGTTACGAAATTTCAAAGAAAAAATGCTTCACTTTGAATATATTTTTCACATAGTAATAATAAAGTTAGAATTATTTCAATTGTACCAATTAAAGTTTAGAGTAGACTCTAAACTTTAAGCAACAAAACAAAGTAAAATATATTTTTTTGCACATCATTATATTCACTTATCAAAGAGGACTTACATGCCTCCTCAACCTCTCGTTAGCAGATACCACCCCCTTAAGATTTGATGGTCGATTCTAACCGGACTATTTCCCACCCAGGGTGAAAAGGAGGGGATGGAGAACCTGAACATCCAGGAGACGCTGCTGGAGATGCGGCGCCACCGTATGGGGCTGATCCAGACACCAGATCAACTGCGCTTCTCCTACCAAGCCGTCATCGAGGGAGCCAAGCGATTGGCACCTGACTACGTAAGTGTTCTATTGCAGCCTGTTTTTTTTCTTGAATATAGGGTTAAACTGGGTTATAGGTGCCATGCTTGGTTGAGTGTAGCCTAAGGGCGCTGTGGAGCGAGGAGGTCTTTTTTTTTTTCTTTTAATTGTACCTTTTTTGCAACAGCGCGGCTATAGAAACCATTTAGCTTGTGAAAAGCATGGCTCTACGGCGCCGTTTCTTAGATATGGGACTACGAATTGTTTAGCTTTTGATTATATGCTCTTATAATAATATGATTAATGATTTTATTTAATTAATGGTGATATTTATATAGCCTGTAAACGGACCCTCTACGAAGCCGGCAGGCATTCTGTACAGCAAACTAAGTAACTCTACGTAAAAAAATTGCCGGGGCCAACTTTTTTTTGTGGTTTAAATTCACGTATTACCGTAGGACTCAATGTAAGTCACTGAAAACATTGTGCTGATGGATGCATTGAATAGTATGGGGGTCGTTGAGGTGTTTACAGTAAAGTTATAACATTAAAAACTTCTGAACTTTGACCCTCAATATCTCCGTAACTAGAAGGTTCCCAGGTATGGTCTAGAACAAAAAAAATGATTGCAATGACGGGGAGAAGAGCCTTTCGGCTTCGTTAAGGGTATTTTTACACCCATTTTGTTATTATAGCCTATGCTGTAAGTAAATAATTTTACTATCATAGCTATAAGTATTACTGTACTGAAAATGCATTGAATGTTTTATTCTGAAATAAATGGTTAGCTGACTGCCTCCTTGATGTAGTGGTCGCAACCGCTGCTGAGCATGAGGTGCTGGGTTCGATTCCCGGGCGACAAATTGTTATTGGGTTTTTTCATCAGGAATTCCTTAGTAGCAGCCACGTAGTCTGGATTTCTGGCCGGTTGATTGCAATAGGCTCGCCCCCTATTACATAGGACTTAAATATATAACTGGCGTTAGGCTGAGGTGTACTTACCTGATAGTACAGTAAATACTATTAGGTACACCTCTGCCTAACCGTTCGGTAATACAGGCGTGATGTTATGTTAATTATCTCAACAATGGTAACTTGGATAAAAAACGTTTGCGAAAGAAATTGATGATCTAGTTGAAAACCATGTGATGATAAAATGACGATCTTCAGCTTGCGTATCCTTAGGAACTAAAAGTATTTTTTTTAGATTAAAATAAAACTATCAATTTTATAGCAAGGTTAACCGATTATAGAAGTCGATTAAATTATGATTTATGTAATAAAAAACTCCGAAAAAAGTACTTCTGTTCAATTTTTTGTGTTTTTTTTTCTCTTTTTTTTTTGAATATTTATATATTTCTCTTGTCAAAGTGAAGCGCAGTAATTGTTAAAGCCTGCATTGAGCAACTGTTCTATTTGATGAACGCAGGCAGCGCTAGGCTATCGTAGCGACGCTTGCGGGATGCTATCGCCAGCAGTGCACGTCTTTATGATGACTAGGATATTTCAGAGTGCGCATGTCGCTTAACCAAACTCGCTCAAAAATCTTAGCTATTTCACCAAGAAATCGGCTATAAAAATAAACTATGCCTATTGGTAAATTATTTTTGAGTTTTCATAACCCTAATCGCATCCATCCATCCATTATTTACGCCCAAAGTTGCGTTAAAATTCTTATTAAAGTGTTAATTTAAGGAACTTTGGAGGTTTATAAGTTTCAAAACAAAATTGCATTTACGGTTCTGATTAGCAATAATACCAAGTCATGACGACATTGGTATAATGCTTAGTTTTTGGTGTTAAAATGAAGTCATCAGCTTTCTCTGTTTTTATGTGAGAATGGTCTTTAATTGTGCTGGTTATTCTTGAAGGAGTTATAGCGTATCCCTTTTTGAGAGATCACGATCTAGCAGTGGTCTGCAATACCCCGTTTTACAATTGACAATGTGCGACAATGTTCCACGCTAATTAAATCCTTCAGATTTCGCGGAAAAGGGGAATCAGACCGTACTTTAGATTGTTAGAGAACAATGTCGTTGTTATGTTGCAATACTTTGGTATCTATCTATACTTTGCTAATATGAAATTATAGGTTTTGAAATCGATGCGAGTAGGGCGGTTACTTGTCAACATACGGGGTGGAATACACCGACGTGAAAACAGTTATCAGTTCAGTACATCAAAATGAAAAAAAAAAAAAAAAAAAACTCGATGAAAAATTTCTACATGCTACATGGAAATTTTTCATCGGTTTTATTTTTTTTATCTGCTGTTCCATATATTTTGACCGTGTAGGTAACACTTTCGTAAAATATAGCTGTTTAAAAAAAATCGATAAAAAATGACTACATGGCTTGGAATGATGTGCTCAATACGTGGTTCGTTTTCACGTCGGTGTCCCATTCTACTTCGTATAGTGCGCTGTGCTTTGCTTTTCCAATCGAATTTTCTCCTTTTTTTGTTTTGTTTGTTTTTTCAGGGTTCGAAATTATCAAGATAATTATTTTCTTGGAACAATAACGGATTTATCAATGCTGATTCATGATTTGATCTCTTGAATTTTTGACTTGCATTTTACTTAACTTGCATTTTTTTTGTGATTATTATATTATTCTGTTTGTTCAATCAAATCGCGTTCGGGGTACACGTTAAGAGCATTGTTTATTGCTATAATCAAGATAATTAAACAAGGTATAATTATTATTATAATTATCATTTCGAACTCTGTTTTTTTTTTTATTAACTACTTAGAACTGCGCGCGGATGATGCTACATGCGAATCGACTTGCGCTGAAGTGCTAGTTAGCATAATTTTTGGCTACTACATTGGAACATAACATAACATCACACCTACAATCTCTGAAGGGGTGGGTAGAAGGTACCATGAGACTTTTTATTGAGTTCGACGCTCACAACTTGTTTTGGATTGCCTTTTGATTTTTTTATTTAGTATCTTTTAATTCGACTAATTTATGTTGTGGTGTAATAGTGTGATTTATGTGCAACCATTCTACACGTATTTCTTCCGTGTTTCATGTTTCTCCAGACTAGTGATATAATAGTTAGTTTTCCACTGCCGTCAGTAACTGGCACATTTGCATAAATAACGAGGTGAGAACAGTTCAAGAAAACCGAATCGTTGTATGAAGGGAACAAAAATCAATACATTAACAAACCAATTTTATTTTTAAACGACCTTATTTTAGTAGGTATCTAATGAAGCTAGCTAACTAGGAAAATATTTAAGGGGTATTTGTTAATTAGTTTTACTGAACAAAGTAAAACATGACAAAAGGGATCTATTGCTAAGAATTGGGAGCGGTATTGGTATTAAATGAGGCGAGAATAGCTTTAATAATAAGGATGTAATGACAGTACCTAGAGGATTTCCTGAAATGAGCGAATAATTTTTGTTGCTACTTCTGTAATTTAGAAATCCATTGAAATAATTGGAAGATTAAAAAATACTCAAAATATGCATTTATATGAAACAATGATTCCAAGTAGGTGTTTAATGGTTTCATACAGTTCACACTATTACGCTACAATATAAATTGGTCGATTTCAACTTACACAGAAACAAAAAAAGATGGAAATTAAAGTAAAAACTCACGAACGTCGAATTTTATTGTAACTTTCTTCTCAACACCTCTAGGAACTGAAAAAAAAAAGTCGCGTGAAAATCCGACCGCCTTTGACTGCGTTCCACCTTTTTGTCATATTGGATGGCACTTGGCTATTTTCGTCATTGCTAGATCACCTTACCATTGCGTTGTATGTAACTGCCGGGACAACGGTTCACCTCATTATTTCCGAAAGGATCTTACGAATAGTCATTTCTCAATTGCAGAAAGATGAAGACGAGCTAGAAGATAGCATCTACGCGTTGGTTGGCGAAGAGGAGGCGCCCCCGCCGCCGCCGCCCCGCGCGGAGAGCCTGACTCGGGCCCCCGCCCGCCCGCTCCCCGCCATCCCCACCAGCACATCTCTCGGTAGGTCCTGGAGGTTTCGCCAATCGCGCTACCGTACCCTCAAGTGAACGAAACACCGACTTCTTTAGTTTCCTTTGTTGATTTGCTTTACCAGCCCGTTGATTTGCATATTACGTTTTCCTCCTTCGATGGCCCCTAAGGCAGACCGAACTTATCCGTAAGGGAGTTCGCTTTTCTTTCTTGGTAGTAGTAGTAGCTGCTCAAGTTTTTCCGATTTCTGTGCTCTCATACCAGTGTCTAAGAAATATATAAAGTTATCCCAGTTGATCAACATAGTTAAGGAAATATAGATAACATTTACATATTTATACTATTTACAGTTTACAACCAGGAATATTTTAGGATCGTATTTACTAATCGTCGTCGAGTCGTTTCGTTTGATTAAAGCCATCAGAATAGAGAAAGAGAACAACGGTGGGAGCCAGCGCAGTGGACCGATACGAACTAATATTATGTTGACGGCGGAGACCGTCGCGACACCTGACAGGCTAACACAGATAGGCATCAGCATTGATTGCATGCTATTCATTCATTCACTTACTATCTATGTCTAGGTCATATTTGCGTCTGGAGTGAGACTGATCTCTTTTAAGAGAAGGAATGCGAGCTTTATAAAGTATTTTTGTATTTATTGGAATGAACTTAGCTTTACTGCTTCGCGGTTCTTAACTTATACACGACGCGTTAGTGCGTCCGCGAGTAAAACTAGTTTCGTTTCAATGTTCGTTGTTAGTATTTGTAAAATATTGATGTTTTACGTGTTTATCTATCATATGATTCTCAGGTCATAGAAACTTTTATTGGATATGTTTTAAGGTGGGATTGCGTAAGACATCCTGCTCTAACATATTTTATGATACGACTCGTCCTCTGCTTGAAGATTTTATTTCTATTGCTAATACATACACCATTATTTTTAGGTCGTTCTGCAACCGAAAGCCAAAAACTCGATCATCGAACTCGGAACGATTGGGACCGGTTTTTTCAAAAAAAACAATAAAAAAAAAACAAAAAAAAACGTGTTTTTTTTTTCAAAAAGTATAAATTTAATTTTTCATGTTTTTTTTTCAAAAAATAATTTTAATTTTTCATGTATTTTTTTTAATATGAAAACATAGTCCCAATCGTTTTGATTTCGATGATCGAGTTTATGGCTTTCGGTTCCAGAACGACCTAAAATTAACCGTGTATAAAAAGTGATTTTCTACCGTTTCACGTAGCAACCGTTTATTTTATTATGGTTTTAGTTAAAACTGTGGATGGCTACTAAAAATGCTGTCAATTATTGTGTTTGATGTCACAGATTTTCGTATCCATAATATTTTACAAAGCGCCATTTTAGGCTGCATCACCCGGTTTCTGAAAGGCCAAGTCTTGAAAATTATATTTATAAAGAATGAACAAAACAATGAAAAACAAAAGAAATGAAAAACAAAAAAAAATGAAAAAGAAAAAAAAATGAAAAAGAAAAAAAAACTAAAGAAAAATGTCAAAAAAATAAATAAAAAGAAAATATTGTAAAATGTTATGTAGTTGGATGTGATTCTGTACCGTCAACATCACTTAACATGAAGTTTGAGTGCTGAATGCAAGAAGCGTTCCTGCATATCGATTACATATTATAACCGATAGCCTGAATGAAATGCCTCTGATTCGCAGGTAATATATTGTTATAAGCCTTTCAGAAACCTGGTATTAATCCTAACATATCCATTTTCTATGACCTTAGATACTTAAATAAAATAAGAACAGGGGTACTAATGAATCCAACATGTATTTTCACAGGCAATCTAAACTTGTCAGCGCCGCAAGACTCTAGCTCCGAAGACTCAAGTCCGCCGACTCCGGTGTCTCATGACAATTCGTTTTCGGCATCATCGGCCGACGACGAAGACGACGAGCCGACGACTTCCAACGTCGCCGAAAGGTTTGTTACTGACATGTTTCGTTGGGCCATGCGGTGCGCATGCATACAGAATATGAGGAACCGCGGACTTGATTGTGAGCCACTTCACTCTAACAATAGTGATAATAGTTCTGAATCTTCGACAGATTCATATTTTAGGTCTAATAACTAGGCAGTCGTATAGAAGACGTTTAACTGGGAGTTTATAGAATAGTGTTTTACGCTTTAGATTTAGAGTGTGGGTGATGTGTACTTTCTGGTTTAATTTAGTATAGGATTTGAGGCTTATTGTGCTTTAAGTATAGAGCTTTTAGACGTGAAGTTCAGTACACTTTTTAAGCAGTAATAGAGCAATGTTTTGAGGTTTCTAAATGTTTTTAGGTACTAGTATAGTGGATAAATAGGTTTAGGTTCGAAAATATATAAACGAGTTAGTAGATAGGCAAGCGTACTCCACCCTAGGCTGCATCGCACCACATCAGACGAGTTGCGGCCAATCTCAAGCCTATTTACTACTACTACAAAAAAAAAAGAAAAAAAAACACCAAAAAAAAAATAGGACCATAGAGTCAGTAGAATTAGACGTAGCTCAAAAATAATAGAATTTCTTTAAGAAGTTACGAGTTTCAAGTTTCTCTTATTTACTAAGTTGCACTTTGTAAATAGGTACCTATATTTAAATAGTAGTGGGTAGTCGACAAAAAAGTAGTCGCGTCGATATATAGTTCAATCTAGTCAATTTACGGGCATAGGCTGTAAATATTAGATGAGTAGAGAAAAAGCACAATACTTAAGTTTATTTCTGGATACAGTTGCACTCTACAAAATACAATAGCCGTTTGCAATAGTTTAGTCGTGAAAATACTTAAGTTAGTAAATATGCTTACTAATACCAATTAAACATAGTTTATCAGAATCATAGGATATCTCGTTACGATGCAATACATACGTATAAAATAATGCATAGCCGTAGATGCTTTCATAGTCTTGTACAGTCATAGTAAGAAAACCATTCGTCACCATAATCGAGATTTTTTGCTCCGTGCACGAAACAAACTGCTATATTGCTCACCGACTCAGTATTGTCATAAAGTCAATGTCGCGAAATTATTAAACTCAGTGATAATAAAATATGTCTGACAATTAACTTAACAGATTTGGTTTTTGTTGCATAAAATTACTAGCTCTATAAAATCATAATTTGCTGTAAATTTTAATAAAAATAAAATAAATAGACCCTGAGATTGGTCAAAAGTAATTCAATGTTCAACTGATTAAAGATGTATAGTGTCCAAAGTAATGCTGTTTATATAACATAACATCGCGCCTGTAATCACCGAAGGGTAAGGCAAAGGTGTACCTAACACTCATTCGATTTCCGGAACAAAGAGACAGACGAAAATAAAAAATAAAATGTGTTTTTGTGATACGAGTTTGTGCCGTAAATATTTTCATATGCATTCATTAAAAAGCTGTTATTTTGATACAGCAAACAGACAATTCAATTTTATTTATTTGTATACATAATATCATAGATGATTGTGCAGAATGCAATAGGGAATATGCACGTAATTTTTTCTTCACTTAAATCAATAAAATACAGTATTATCAACCCGAGAAAAGTATTAAAAGTTAAGTTCAACTACTGCTAGTCGCACATAAATAATATTAAACTCCTGCAATTTTCTACGACAGTTTAAACGTCTGTAGCTGTCGCGGCCATGATGTGACGTCATTATCCACAGTCTGCCTTGTTTACATCTATTTTTTTTGGCCTTAATAAAATAATTTTACCAATTGTGTGTGCTTTATTCAAGTAAAAATTGCAATAACAATATTATAATAAAATTTTAGTGAAAATTTTAGCGGGCTGCGGGACTGTTGGGCTGCGGGACTGTTCGAAAGAGATACCGTGGCCCCGGAACACAAAGGGCGATGAAAGAACATGGATGGGTTTTAGTCAGTAAAAGTCTGACACTCCCTCCTGCTCCGCCCAGAGCGGGAGGAGTCATTTGATGATTTCCCATCAGAAAAAAAAAAAAAAACCTTTTAGCACTTTTCAAATAAATAGTATATTTTACATCGAGGGACTAAACGAAGCCATAAAATACCAGAGGTGGTTTGACTCCCGAGCGTGCGAGGGAGTCAATGAAACCGAGGGTATATTAAGTTGGCGTTTAGTCTCGAGGTGCAAACTGTACTTTTCACTTTGAGTGCGAGAAAAATAGTCAATTTAGTACAAAAACATTTATTATTCCTCCAGTCCATAAAACATACGTAAGTTTTTAGGTAAATCCTCCGCGATTTTGGCACCAAAAGATTATCTATTATGTCTTTTGTTCTTTGCTCGATGTCAAACTCTTCACTGTCACTGGACATTCTTAATAAGTTTATTTAAAACCGAACACCTTACACGCGACAAAAGTTCTGAAATTTTCGCGGTCAGTTTTTTCTTCTAAACCAGTCACAGATTATAAATTTTTAAACGCATGGCGCCACCTTCTTTGCGGAAAAACCATAGAACTAAAACTCAACATTTTCGCAATGAAGATGTCCACACTCCACAGATAATAGTAGTATATTTACTGGCTGTTTGAGTTTGTTTAAGTCACATGAAGGAAATTAAAAAACCAATTACTTTTCACTCCCTAGGGAGTAAAGTGGTCACTTTAGTCCCGCTTCGTAGGGCTATATTGGCATACTTTTAGAGCATGAGAAGTGAAAAGTCTTTTTTTGACACAATAAACTTTGACGTCAATACCGGCGTTATCGAGGACGGTGTGTTTTGACAGTGCGTTCCGTTTCACCAAAAACATGCTACATAAAACAGTAAATTGTAAAATAAGTGATGTATTAGAAACTTAAACAAGTGTACCACAATGTTTTAATGCGCCAATACAAGGCATATTTCATAAATAAAAAGAGTTTTGTATTTCATGCATATTCCCTATTGTGTACCTGCACCCCAGCCGGAAGTGACGAAGAGCAATACCGTGTGGTTTTAGTCAGTAGGAGTCTGACAGACCCATCCGCCGTCCCCGGCGGAGGACATCCATTGAGGATTTCCACATAAAAAAACAAAACAAAGTTCTACCTAATAGTACACTCTCATTTCGCCAGAGTTCCATGTAATTGGGGGCGAGCCTAATGCCATCAACCGGGCACAAATCAGTCCGTGGCTGCAACAGAAATTCCTGATGGAAAACCCAATAACACTTTACCTGGGAAACCAGCCCGTGCTCAGCAGTTGCGCTTGCGACCATAATACCAAAAAGGCAGTACGAATATCTATCTTAATGTGTCCTGAATCGACACGAAAAAATTGACGAAGGTTTTACTAACTAGACTGTACATAGCGTTGCTTTAATACGGATAAGTTAAACAATTCTAATGAAAATTAATGTTATTTGTATATTTCAGCCATAATTGCATAAACTATTGTGAGATCTGGTAACATTTAATGCATACTGGAGAGACATCGACGTTCAAACGGTTCCCACGTATTCAGTACGTACATCATTCCAACCCCCCACGTGGAAATTTTTCATCGGTAATTTTAAAAAATATGCTTTTCCAGACATGTTGCCCGTGAGGTATTAAACTTTTGTAGGAAACAAAAAATTACCCTTTTCAAGTTTTATGTGGGTTTTAGAATGATGTACTGTAAACGTGGTGTATTTTGTTTGTGCGTCCGTGTTTCATCCACCTTGTATACTAATACTATATGTGTTCATGTGTTCGTCCCTCACGTGTGTGTCCAGTGTGTCGTCACCAAACAGGGACCGAAAATGTTACCCGTGTAAGGGTTAAATAAAGTTAAGGTGACACGCGCAAGTCGCGGGCTCGAACTCATTGGTGGGCGTGGCCAAAAAGCACGCTGTCTCACCTGGCATCATGCCCGACAGAGTGAGTTCAGTGAGATACACGATAATTCATAGTAAAAAGCGCGCTTAAAAAAATACGAAAAGGCCTCTGGAAAAACCACTGCATAAATCAATTACAAATAAAATTTATTGAATTCTTCGATAATTGTGCTTTGTTGGTACCGACTTTGTTTTGGAAATTTGACACTTCTTTTATTACTAATTTACGCCCAAAGTTGCGTTAAAATTGGAAATAAAAACGAATCTTTGGGAGCTCGTAACTTTATAACGGCTTTATTTTACTATTCTGTTTCCGCACGGACAAAATTAATAATGAGACAAAACGATATCATGTTTAACTTTGGATGTACAGTGTCAAACAGTGGAGTAATACCCTCCCGAAATTTCTATAGAAAAAATGTCGACTAGTGTCACCTTAACCCGTATTAAAGGGTTAATCAGCCTATAATACCCGGTCCACGCACAGAATACGTATTTTATGTGCAAAAAAATAAAAAAATATGCAAGAAAGGGATGACGTTAGCTCGCGCTTGGTGCTTTATCCCTTTTATTCTGGTTAATCAACAATATTTAAATAGTTAACCCGTATATTGGTCAATTAAACATTTTATGGTTAATAGGTATAATCTGTTAACCCGACAAATCGGTCCCTGTTACACAATCATTGTCACTATCACCGCTGACTAGTGTATTCAATTCACTTCACTATTATACTATTTTGAACCCAAGATACTAAATGAAAACAATGATCCAATAGACGTATTTTGAAAATACCAAATAAATCTTGACGTCGAGATAGACAATAAAACCACACTTGATTTGAAGTAATGAACCTAATAACACCCTGTTTCTTAATTGAGATTTAAAAGTTGATAACTTGTTAAGTTCTAAAAAACGTACCCGTCCTTTCTGCGGGCCTAAAATGGCCGCGCTCTAACAGAATCATGATATGATAATCATTTCAAAAAAATGTAATTCTTGAAATGAACTTTATTTACATAAACATTTTAAGAATTTAAATTATTTAACGTGAATCATATTATGATTCTGCTAAAGCGGCCATTTTAGACCCCCTTAAGAACGTTATCAGTAAAGTCTAAAGGGTATCGCGTTCTATTGCGTCCCTACTTTCCCTTTCAACCCACATCTGCCTGTTTCTTATATTTTTTACTCCCAAGAAATATTAAATGTCGATCCTTCCAAATGTTATATTTTCAATTTTGAAACCGGGGTTATGATTGGGGTCAACACTTACCTAATCGGCTATTGTGGCTATTTGAATATTTCATTGTTTTTTAGGCAGATTGAAGACAGCTTTAGATGTAATAACGCAAAGGTTTTTATTTATACCTGTTATTATAATATCCGTATACAGGGTGTAAACGGACCCTTTACGAAGCCGTCAACCAAGAATTCTGTAAATCAAACCAAGTTACTCTATCAAAAAAATATTGCTGGGTAAAAACTTTTTTAGGGTCCCATACCCAAAGGGTAAAAACAGGACCCTATTACTAAGACTCCACTGTCCGTTTGTCTGTCTGTCTGTCACCAGGCTTTATCTCCCGTGATAGCTAGACAGTTTGAATTTTCACAGATGATCTATTTCTGTTGCCGCTATAACAACAAATAAAGATTTATTTAAAATTAAAGCGGGCTCCCGTACTAGGATGGCACGGAACCCTTCATCTCCGACTCGCAATTAACCGGTTTTTTTTGGGGTTGATAAATCACGTTTCACGATAGGACTCAATGTAACGCACTCAAAACATTGTGCTGATTCGGAGTCGTGAGGAATAAAATATCGGAATGACGGGGAGAATAAGTACCTATCGGATTCGTTAAGGGTAGTGTTACACCCTTTATATAAATATATGGCATATAAAAGCAATGACTACAAATTACATACTATGTTTGTATTTAAAAAAAGATCTGAACAAATGTATACTTAAATAAAACATTAATATATAAATGGTTTCTAAAGTTTTTAACCACGTAACTTAAAATAGGATGACTAAACAGAGTATTTTAGTTTGCATTCGTAGCTCATGAAAGTACAACAATTAGTTTCATAATTAAAATAAAAACATAATCATTATTGTTTTTTTCAATGGATATCATGCTTTTCAGTGTTATTACTGAATAACTGCTAAGGCTTATAATTGTTAGGCAAACACATTTATTCTCTTCTTTTTATCATCTTTTTAAATACCATGTTTTTTGCAAATACATACATTTATATAGGGTGGAATTTTTCAATCCGATTCCGGAGTGAAGCCAGCGAATTTTCGAAAATCTGTGAATGCAGATTTGTTTATTTTTTTAAATAAAGGAATGTTTCCTTTTAGTAAAATTTACTATCTCAAGTATTTCGAGTACTTTCCCTTCAGGTGGCATTGAAAAATTCCACCCTGTATATTCTATATAGGCAAAGAAAATCATAATCATTAAATAATTGTCAATCGATACATTAACTGGCAAAGCCTCAAAATGGTCCGACAGACTAACTAGTAACCGTTATGTCCGTTTTCACCAACACTATGCAATAGCCATGTCAGCCATGTAATGCGTACACACAAAGCAGTTCCCTACCAAAAATATGATTAAAGATACGCCACTGAACCGTAATGCTTGGCAACTCTTCCGATCTTGCCCGAGAAACTAGATTTCGAAGCTTACGAATTGTTACCGAAAACAGTTGGTGAAATGGGAGACTGCTTAGAGATTTTTACTTGTTAGTGGGCATTGAATTATTACGGACAAGAGCAGGCCATAAACGATTATTTTTCAACAGATTGTATATAATATTATAAATACATCTTGTTGTGACAGGCCAATTTTAAATAAAGAATACGGATAGCTGTCCTGCAGCAGGGCAAAGGCCTCTTCTACAAGCACCGATTGCTCATAAAAGACCTGAAATAAAAAGCACTTTTCACTTCATGCTGTGGTATCATCATATTTCTGTTGCTTTTTATTGTTTTATATCAATGTTGCTTTTATTAATGATTTTTCAATTTTTTCTGTTCAGCTCTGGCGGCGATGGCACGGAGTTGCGTCGGCGTAGGACGCGGGACCTTGCTGAGCGCGTGTCCAAAATGAAGAGGAAAGCCCGCGAGGCGGAGCGGTGGCACCAGCTCAAGAGGTCGCTGTACAAACCATTAACTATCACCTTCGGATTCATTCTAGCCGGCATCATCATTTACTCATACGTCAAACATTAAAACCTAACCGACGCGCAAGACTTTCATGTTTTCAAAAAACTGGATCCTTGCTCATATGCCTAATCATACAATAGACATCTCTTGATATGACAGTCTCGAGCTGAGTTTGTGTCAGGTTTTCGACTCATTTCAAAGCGATTTTTATTGCTTTTCTCCATTTGAGGGAGGCCTCCCTCTTCAAGAATATGAACAATATCAATTGCCACTATAGTGGTAAATCCCAGTGTTTTTTTATTTTATTTTCTGTCGATCCCTTTCTGCACACTCGCTCAAATTTGTATAATATTAAATTGTGAATCTGACAAATGCGAGGATCCAGTATTAAGAACGGTGTTACAACCAGAAATGAGACATGTATGAAAGTCGGGCTTTCGGATCTTGAGTAAGGCTGCTTTTGTACCTCGTAATATGTAATCGTTAGGCGATTCGTCGTAACTAACAAGTAAAAGGAGTTCTTGGCTCATTAGTTCATGACACTAAGTTATTTCACCCGTTATTTTGAACATGTTATACGGACTAACTGTGACCGGAACGATACTTCGACACTGAGTTTGGACCTAATTATTGACACTCACCACACTTGCCCAAACATCCAAATCGGTTTGAATTCTTGTTTCGGATACAAAGAACTGATTGAAACGAAACTAAAAACTTCTCGCCTTGTCATTCCAACCTGAACAAGAACTCCTTAATGATATTAATCGGTAGTTTCGACGAATGTCTTCGTCATCTCGACAGATGTCGGATTACCTTTTGTACCAAAAGCAGTTAATTATTTCATAATAAGTATTGTACAGCCAACTTCTAGCAACAGGCCTAGAGCTGTAATGTTGTCAACTAGTTTGCAATATTATCCTGAATAAATCGCAAGGTTGGCTGTACCGGTCCTAATTCAATGTTTAGACGTAATGATAGCTTCCACCTTACCGGTTATCTGTGGTGTGTTGCAAGCGCTGCGGTCACTAATCACTTTTTGGGAATAATAGAAATATATAACACAATATGGTAATCGAAATCGACCCGAAAAGTATTTAAAATCATCACGGCATTTGCAATAACACCCCAAATACCGGAATTTGTAAGAAAAGTAGCGTTAGAGCGCTGCCATTTTTGTGTGCATGACTCTGTCTGACTGTACGGATACACCATATAGTTGGTGAGCTGCACACACGATCATAATTTAGTGTTAAAAAATAAGAAAAAAATTGCAAAAAAAAATAAAAATAACTTATATCCTAAGTAATTTTATTTGAAATCAAAGTCAATTTTTTAATATCACGTGTTAGAACTTACGCACTTTTTGTTATAATATTTTCCCCTTTTTTATTGAAAGATTACGATCAGTTTTTTTTTATCTTTACAAATAAATGAATGAGCTTATTCTCAATTTAGAGATTTCCTAGAGATTAAGGAGTTGAGGATAATGTATTTTGTAAGCTGTCGGCCATTGTGTGAGCATACGGGAGAAAGGCACAGACGACACACATGTTACGCTCAGCTATACTTTCATATATTTTTAATAATTTTATTTTATCAATGCATTTCTTTATTATTTAAACGTTCTCTATTAATTTGCTATGAAATTTTCAATGGTTTAGTGGACGTAAATCATTTTGTCTCCATCGAGTGTCGCAATCATTTGATACAAGAACGTGAAGCCATTTACAAGAATCAACACAGTGGCAACAATTCCACGCTCTATTGACAGTTTGCGAATTTATTTATTAAATGAGCGTCACGTTGTGCTTCGCAAGGAAACACCAAGTGCGAGACTACGTCGTGTCTCAAAACCACGATTTTAAGGACTTCAGTCGTATAACGTCACCTGAGGTGATTACGGCTTCTGTTAGTTGATAGTTTCGGCACGATTGCCTAGGACTGACCGCACTTGTCGCGGACTTGGACGAGAATAAGAAAAGGTGCTAAAATATTAAAATTATAATACACATTTGGACAAACGAAAGCAAACGCGCATGCGCAATGCTCTTCAATCATAATTATGTAGTTTAAGATCGGGGTACCGAACGAAATGAACAGTTTCAATTTATATTATTGCAGGGCGAAAAAGGCGCACAAAACGAATGACGATTCTGAGGAGACGGAGGAGAGTGGGTAAAAAATGAAAACCAATATTTTTAACCTGTTCTTAAACATAACGACTCCGCTTGTGCGTCGCGGTAGTAGTAGCGGTATGAGGACAGGTGCACTGCTCATGAAGATGTTCGGTTTCGTTTCTAAAGTTTACTCTCGGTTTGGAAGTCCCCTAGTAGCCGTCCGAATAAATGACTCATTCAATTTTTTCTGAACTCAGTCTGTCGATTTGGATTTGTCACAAAAAAAGGAAATATTTTTTATAGTTTTATTTATTTTTTTACATTAACAAGATTTTGTTTGGAAACTTGTATTTGTACAAAACTATCGTATACCGCTTGAGTATTTTTTTTTCTGCATTTCTCAGCAGTTTACGTATAGTTTATTTTTTTTCACACCAAACCGATCCCTGTGTTCTTAGTGCTCGTTTAGGCAGCTCACAATAGAACAAATGTTATTTTAAAATGTTAGGGACGGTTTTATTTTATTAGATACTACTGGACTGGTAACTATTTCGTTTTGAAGTAAACTGCGCGGGCGAGGCATGTGGTGAAGATCAGCGCATACACGCAAGAAGCACTAAAAGCACCACAAAAAGCACTAAAGTGCCAAACATATACAATTATACATGTCGGTCGTCTCACCAATCATCATGTACCGGCCGCGCAAGTTCAACACTTATTCCATATTACTAGTTATTATTTCGAATATTGAAACTGTAAATACATCTACACTAGATAATAAGTTTACGAATATTTAAAATTAGTAAAATAAAAAGTACCTTTAGTATATAATTGTACCTCTATTGGGGAAAGGATTATTATGTTATTTCGTAAAGATTTATTGAGCAAATTATTTTTATATTTTTTTATTTAAGTTAAATCGAGAGGCGTGTCCTGTACGTGTCTCAGATATTCAGTATTCTCCATTCTCTATCCGTCGAGACATCGTCTTGCCACTTTGTACCTTTTTAATGTGCTACTCTTCGACAAGAACCCTCTGTATTACTCCCCCAATGGAGGTAGCAACCACGAGGATTGCTTGATTATACCTGTAACTGTTGGCCAGATTCACAAGCAACATTTTGTATGCAACATGTAAATGTGTTCGCGAACGCAGTAAAATAACCATCATAACCGTGTTTTGGCTTTGACGAAGTCGGGTATAAACAGCTGCGCGCACGTGTGTACACCCGGCGACATTTCAAGCTATACGTTTTAATTACAACATGGCCTCGCTTTGTATAGATTTCCCGTACAATGAGAAATGTGCATTAACTGGTTTCGGATAACTTGATTGGCCGTCGTGCGTACCCGGCGTGCAACATGTTGCATTGCATATTGTGTTGCAAATAATCTGTACCAGGTTTTATGAGAAAGCCGCCCCGCCCCCCTCCCCCAACAATTACGGAATTACTTAATTTTTTCAAGACAGTCTTATGATTTGTAAACAACAAAACGTTGTTCCTTTATAAATTATAAAAAAAAAATATGCAAAATTCTAGTAACTATCACGCATTTAAATGTAACATCTAGGATTCTAGGAAATACATTAAAATTTTACTTTGTTATGTATTCTTATGTGATACGTATACGTATAACTGACATAATATATATATATGTATATATATAATTTTGTAATGTTGTCATGTACTCGCGTATTAAATGTCGTACTCGTATGTAGTAAAACTAAATGTTCTGTGTAGTTGTACTGCGTTTTATTGTTCATTTGTAAATGAGAACAAAATTGATGCTACGTAATTTAAAATGACTTGTCCTATAAGATAAAGTTGTTAAGTTCCGAAATAAAGTTATTAATATAGAGGAAGGTTACTTCCTTCCGTTAAGTTTAGGCATATGAACTGAAGCTATCCCGACCTCTGCCTACACCTTTAGTTCCTAGGACCTACGTAGTCCTATCACATACCGCTCAGACGTAATCCCGACGGATTTTTTGCGAAAATTTTTCAAAACCACTTAATATTACCAATATAACGTTTAAAACGGAGGTAAACGTATAATGTCGGATGAATGTTAGGCAGTGTTTCAAAGTCCGGTCGTTCGTTTAAAACGGAGGTAAACGTATAATGTCGGATGGATGTTAGGCAGTGTTTCAAAGTCCGGTCGTTCGTTTAAAACGGAGGTAAACGTATAATGTCGGATGGATGTTAGGCAGTGTTTCAAAGTCCGGTCGTTCGTTTCGGGCAGTCTGGTTTGTGGACGGTTCTAATCTTTGTCGTGGTGTTAGTTTCTGGAACAATATGACGTCATATTGATCGTTTTGGTCGTTCGTTTGGTCTCTGAGGGTTCATTTTGTTATTTTACACGCATATTAGTACTTCGACAAGGTTGGGTCTCATTGAATCTTTTTAATCTGTCGGATCGACAATGGTTTTATACTGTTTGGTTAGGATATCTTTTTTTTTCACAAATCCATAGATTTGTGAAAAAAATATATCCTAACTAAACTTGCTTGCTTGCTCCCGACACTCTTCTTAATCCATAGATTAAGACGAGTGTCGGGAGCAGGGCTAAATTACCGTAACGGACGTTAAGGTTGAATGCATTCATAGGGACAATTGAAACGATAACTTGACTACATAGAATTATACCAACTACTTACTCCTGAAAACGTATAGAAATTAAACTTCGTAAGCATCGCTTGATTTATTGAAAATCCGTAACAAATATTTAATCTTACTTCTGCTCTATCATCTTGTACATTCTCTGGAGATTTGGATATTAAAATATCATATATTATGTTAAATAGCTATGTATATGTAATATTTAACCAACCTAAATAAAATATGTAAATTATAAAGTAGTTTTATTTATTTCTGCAACTTCCGTCATCAAACACAACTAAATTCGAGTAACTGCGTGTTAGAACATAGAACTGGTGTATTTTAAACAATATTTTTATGGCAGCCCTGCTCGTAATGATCCTGGCCACAATGCGGCTGACTAGCCAACACAAATAAGTAAGAATTGTTATCTAAAGTAGGCAACACTACAGAATTTTGTACACCATTACTGGGAACATTTCAAGCTTATTATATTTTCAGCATTCTAGTTAATAGTGCTTCGACTAACTGCAAGAAATGAGAACACTGCGTGCAATAGGTAACACCGTATCATCATCAGGGCCATCTTTCCCACTGGGCCCCAAGTTCCAGTAACCGTCAAAAGAAACTAATACACAATAAACAATTTATCCCAGGCAGGACTGCAGGATACTAAAAATTTTCGAGCTCGCTCCGCTCGCGTTCACATGTAGCTTTTCATCTTATGTCAATATAGTTACTTAGAGGTAAAGGATATTTATAGGGGCGGATAAAAGATCCTTTTAATTAGCTTTATTTGACTGATAATTTTATGCCATTAATGTTTGTTTGGGGTGTGTTTTATATGGCATAATAACAAATAGTATAATATAACTTGAAATAACGTTCACATGATATAATTTTCATGAAATATCATCAAACCAAATTATTTTATAAATCGCATAAAATTATCCGTAAAGCCAATTTTATGAATATCAAAAATATTTTTCTGTCTTATAATTAAAATTAAAGTTCTCCGTCGCTAAAAAAACACAAATGGCAAATGCCGGGTGGGCCCGATGCCTGATGGGCGGCGTGGCCGATTGGCGGTCGACTTTTTTTAGCCATAAAAAAAAAATCTGTAGTAATGGTACCCCCTAGAGCAGGCCCATCCAACATATAGCCCCCGCAGGCCACCTACCGGCCCGCATCGGCCTTCCATTCGGCCCGCGAGCTATTTAAAACTTTATAAGAAATAAATAAATACCTACTGCGCGAACTTTGTTTAAAAATGTCCCCAAATTAGTTACTCCCACGCCATATTTACCTATACGCCCCACATCTCACCTACCCGCGAATGCAGATGCAGACAGCCTCATCGCAATCTATTCCGGCGAAGCTTGTTTTCTGTCTCTCACAAAGTAATTCCATGTTCGTGCTCCACTGTATCCTAGCATTAAAAGCTTGTGTAGAGAAAATAAATTTATATTTTATTATTATTATTATTTAACAAGGACCTTTAGAGGACACTTAGCATTTCTTTTATAAAAATACTAAACTGCCCTCCATAAAATTATGTTGCCCTAGAGGCTCAGGATTTTTAAGTTTTTAATTTTCCTGCCTGATGCCACAGAATCAGTAAGTACGTAAAAAATCGTAGCGTACAGTAGAATTACTCACAAATTAAATATTTGTAAGGCTATAAATGAGCCTCTGAGAGGTGTACTACTGCTAGAAACTTACACGTTTTCTATAGACCAACACGCACGGTTCGTACTTTGAACCCTGCGAAAAGACTTTTAACTCAAAGGTTTGACCCGTTTTTTTAACGTTATTGCTACTGGCTACCCTGGTAAGTCTATGCCACTATATAATATTGTGGCCCCGTTTAATTACAAAATATCGTATGAAATAAAAAATGGTACCATTCGAAATGATGAAAGCGATTTCTTCATCTTCTTTCTGCTGGAAACAAGTAAATTGTTCTACCGATGCATCAGATATCTCTTCACTGATATCGTAAGAACATATTCATACGATAACATTGGAGCACGACCGGCCCTAACTATCAACCGGCACATGCTAATGAACAAAACCATCCGACTTTGTTACAGCTGCATTTTGCATGACATCCCCTATTGTAAATGCAAACAATACATTGAGGTGTTTTTCCGGTGCAGGTGGGAGAGTAAAGTCTGTATTGGTTCCAATGTATTGTCAATTCATTTCCGACCCCAGTCTTCTGAGTCTAGTTTATTACCAAGCAGAAGCAGAGGTTTGGGGAAAAAAAGCGAGTTGCATTCGTTTTTAGTTCCATTAGATCAGCGGTCGGCAACTCGCGGCCTGAGACCTATCTCCTTGCAGCCCGCGACTGCTTTGTAAATGAAAGTTTATTTCTTTTAATTAAATTTAAAAATAAAAAGAACTTATGATAATCAGCGTTCCTTGGGCCTACCTCGGTGACGACGACAGTTATCAAACACCCAGTGTGTAAAGGTACGTTTAGACTACCTACGGCACTGTAATAAAAGGTAAGTGTCTCTTTACGAACACGAGTGTCTCGAATTGCAAAAATTTTTGTGACACGATAATAAGTGTCGCATCAGCCGCTGTGTCTAGTGTAGTTTAAAAGTTTTCGAACAGGTTTGACATTTTCAATACACCGCACCGCGTTTGAGTGCAAAAAAATGAGTTTGATGTGGAGCAAGGAGACCTCAAAGAGCCACATTTTTGTAGTAGAAGGGCTACCAGACCTTTGGAATGTTTAATCCAGTGACTATAAAAAACAGAGTAAAAAAGCAGGGTGTGCTGGAAAGCTATTTTCTATCACCAAAAAAAATCCATTGCGCTTCATCGCTCCCAAACCTTGAGTTTGGACTTCTGAGCGTCCGTCGGTCCGTAGACAGAGAATAGAGTCTCTATTCTCTGTCTACGGGTAGGTCACACATTTTTGACATTGGAAATGTCATGCATGTCCGTTCATTTCAAGCATCCCGTTTGGTGTATTCTACTCTTCGGAGCATCCCTACTTGGCTTTGGTCAAGAAACTTATATACTAACTGGAATGAGGACGGGCAAGCCAAAAACGTTCCAAGCGAGAAAGCTTCAAGAGTGGATGTTGTCTCTTTCTAATAGGGTGTCCAATAATCATACTAACTCTTGAGACAGTGAAGAGTAGCTGTTATTTTATTATTTAATGATGATGACCTGAAACTCAATAGCATTCTAGGCGAAGTAGCTTCAAGAGTGGATGTCATTAACTTTTTATGTTAAGGTGAAAGCGTCAAGCTAGCCCGCGAAATTCAAATTTTCTTACGTTTTTTGCAATTTGTAGACCAGTGTAAGGTTGTATGTTGATTAAAATATTGTTCGCGACTGTAAGACGTATGTAGTTACAGAATTATAATCATCAAAATCATCAATACAACCGACTTTACATACGACTTTTTCAAGGTCAAAATCATTCCTCGACCTTTATGAACTCGGAGGGTTGTATTGATGATTATGATTCTGTAGCTACATACGTCTTACAGTCGCGAACAATATTTTAATCAAGATACAACCTAGCACTGGTCTGCAAATTGCAAAAAACTTGGTAACCCTAGTCGAAATAAACAACCCAAGTTAAAAAACTTTCCTAAAAAACGAAATTCCACATCCAGCAAACCCTTACTACTACACCCCTTCACACAACACAATTTTACCATTTTTAAAGCGGATTATTTCATATAAATACAATAAAAGTACTTAAATGACTTCAACGCGAAAATGTATCAGCCATATTGTTTACATCGGTGACAAGGCAAGACAGGGACACCATCCACCTTTGTCGGTTTCTCGCTCGGAACGTGTTGTTTTTTTTCTTTTCTATTGAATCCATCGTACAAATTTAAACTCTAAGCTTTTGGGATAGGGTTTTTTTTAATTTTTTTAGCATTTTGTTCGTACTCATTCCAGTTAGTATATAATTTCCTTGGCTTTGGTATACGTCTCCTCACTAAAGTATTAAAGTATTAATATTCTGTGGTTATACTATTTGGATGTGTGTGAACTGTGATCAATCAACTCTATCAACCGTCAAAGTCTAGTCTACGTCAAGTCAAATAATGTATTTATTTTGATGGTACCTACCTATGAATTGGTATTCAAATTTCAATATTATTGTGACTCGCCGGACTCTCCAGTCTTTTATAACAGACGCACGTGTACAATAAGAACGCATTTAAAGATTCAAGAGTTGAAGGTGAGTTAAACCATTAAACTTATTAGGCTTTACTACATTCAATTCAAGTATTAGGCTCCGTTTCCCCCAGAGATATGCGAGACGGAGCGAGGCTGTGGGATGGTGTGAGCGTTTCCTCCAGAAATGTGCTAGGCCGCTGAGCGGTGCGAGTATGCCTAATGACGCTGTGAAACGGTGCGCAGATGGCGGTGGACTCGTTTCAGATGCGAGCGGTAACCACACCGTTTATTGACTGCTATTTTTTCGCGTCCACATCCCGCACAACATATTTCTTGCAATACATCCTTCGCTCACATGTTTCCTTTGTTTTGTATGTACAACAAATACGTCGCCCGTCGTCCGTTGAGCCGTTACCACTAGAGCTGCGCTGAGTGAGGCTAGGTAAATGAAGTGATTCTATAGGTCCTTAACAAACATATCCCTCGCAACGCATCCATATCTCTCGTGGAAACGCGGCCTTAAACTTATTGACGCTTTACTACAAGCACAACTCCGTTCAGTTCTGGTATAATTAGGGTGGAAGGGACACCAACACAGTGCAGACAAGGGACTAGTCCGCTAGATAAGTCTCTAGTCACACATAAAGATTAGATAGTAATAATAAAACTAAATAGAAATAACCCTTCCTGTTCATTGGTTGTTGTGTTGTTTTTTCATTGAACGGTTGTTGCAAATTCTTTACAGACAAATTGTCCCATGTTTGTGCAGGCCTGAAACGATTTCCACATATTCCGGACATCATTTTAACCTTCCCATAGAAATGTTTCATGGGTAATTAAAAAAAAAAAATGGTTTCCCATACATTTTGACCATGTATGTAGGTATTGCAGTTTTGTAGGAAACAGCAGTTTATTTTATTGATGTCCCTTCCCACCTGTATTATTACACAGATCTAAAATGAAATTGGGGTGAACCTAGTTTAATAATAAAAATATACGTAATAAAGACCAACATAATTAAAAATAAAACTATGGAGGATACTATTTAGCTTTGTCTACTATATTTGCAATTTTCATGTATATCATATATGTTACATTACAATAATAAATAACGATAACAATCCTGATGTTAACCGTTTCTTGTGTATACAAAACATAAAATAAAAGCTTATACTAACAATGAATCGAAATGGGTATAACTATTCATAACATAAGTACTCTTTTTCATGTTATACTAACTTAACTGGTGCCTTTTCTAGTGCAGTTATAGCTGCACTAGAAAAGGCACCTAACAATGTGTTACAATAATTTTCTATTCTTATAACTAATGTATTCATGGGTATAGAAACTTTGACTAACCAGGCAGTTCACGAGGGTCACCATAAGGGTGGGTTGTTAACAGTATGGTCTAATTTTGACAGTAACATTACTCTTTCACTCTTAACTCATTTATTCTTATTCACTAAGAAAAAGACATTCATTCATTTGACGACCCGAACGGCGCAGCGGTAGTGAGGCTGCCTTACGTTCGTTGGGTTAGTTCCCGGGTTCGAATCCCGGTAGGAGCAAATGTTTGTGTGATGAGTGTGGACATTTGTTTCCGAGTCATAGATGTTTATATGTATATTAAGTATGTATTTACAAACAAAAAAGTATCTATGTAGTATATCAACTATCTGGTGTCCACGAAACAAGCCTCGTTGCTTACTGTGGCACTAGATGGCGCTGTGTGTAATGTCCAGCAATATTTATTTATTTATTTTATTAATCTTAGTAATTTCATTACAGGGCAGGCAAGATGAACACCTTTCATGACTGGAAAGTTGGTTACGGTTACAATGTCATTGTGACATATATCAATCACCCTAAAAGTTTTTTTGTACGCTTGGCAGACCACAGTGATTTGTTGGATATCATTGAAAGACCAGGCTCTGGCTGTGTCTCTTTAAGCATTGGTCTAACAGTTGTGTACAAATCAAATATACTTAAAAAGTTTGTGCGGGGTCGAATACATCATATTAGAAGCGATAAAGGGGAGGTAACATATGACATTTATGCTATTGATTATGGATGTCTTGATAAGTCTGTGTCAGCGAGACACATACACCTCCCAGACAGTATTGCTGAACCACAAAATCAGTGTCCAGGACTGGCTATTCATTGTCGATTACATTTATGTGAGCCTAAAGAGGGGGAGGTTTTTAGTGAGGAAGTAATACATACCATGAGAAAGCTGGTTGATAAAGAGTATGCCACTATTAATGTTATTAGCAAAATCAGTAACCAGCTGGTGGTGGAGCTAATGAATGCTGGTGTTCCTCGCGATGTTGCATCCTTTTTGGGAATGGTTGGACTCACTGTAATGGTTGACGGACTGTTTAGACTACCCCAATATGCACATTCATCATCTGCGCCAGTAGACAAAGTTGCTCATTCATCATCTGGGCCAGAAGACACAGTTGCTCTTTCATTATCTGCTTTAAACTTAAAACAGACGTTAAAGTATAAACACAAACAATTAAATGTTGGAGATATCTTGCACGTCAGACTGCAGAGTGGGACATCAGTGTCTGGTTTCTATGTTGCTGAAGCCGATGATTTTAAAAAATTAAGAAAAGCAGAACCGTCTTTTTCACAGTATGTTAAAAGCCGATCCATGAAGGATGAAGATTTCGTTCCCGGCCGACTATGTGCCGTTAAACTGGATAATGTTGACCAATATGAACGTGCAAAAATAATGAAAGTGAATCCAAATTCCACAGCTGTTTTGGAACTCGTAGACTGGGGTAAAGAAGTAGAAAGTAAATTTTCTTCTATAAGATCAATAGATAATATTTTTTTTTTAACTCAACCGATTATTGCTATCTACTGTTCAACAACAAAGGATCAAATCCAGACTACCTTGCCCTCATTTTTTCTCAAAGGATTTGAATTTGGAATAAAAATAATGGAGTTAGGAAACCACTCTGATAAACCTCATAAGGTTGACATTTATCCAGTAGTATATATGTAGTATAAATAAAATGAAGTAAGGAAACCACTCTGATAAACCTCTTAAGGTTAACATTTATCCAGTAGTATATATTAAGAGGTAAGTTTCTATGTAGGGGGTAATCTCCGGAACTAATGATCCAATTTAAAAAATTCTTTCACTGGCAAAAAGCTATATTTTTTGTGGGTGCTATAGGCTATAAATTATATTTATATCGTGCATATTAGCCGAGCTATTACAATTTTTGCAGATGAAGTCGCGGGCGAAGTGCTAGTCCAATAAAGTGTGTAAAAAACCTCTTAACGAAGCTGAAAGGCACTCGTTCTCATTGCGATCGTTTTTTGTTTTACACCATACCTGGGAACCTTCTAATTGCGGAGATATTGGGGGTCACAGTGCCAACTTTTTGACAAGTTTTTTTTTACAAAACATGATTTTTGACCCCAAAAAAAAAACTCAAAACATTGTGCTGATGGATGGATTGAATAGTACGGGTTTCGTGGAGGTGTTTAAAGTAAAAATCTCACATTAAAAACTTGTATTTAAAAAAACATTGACAAAAAGTTGGAACTTTGGCCCATAATATCTCCGTAACTAGAAGGTTCCCAGGTATGGGACAAAAAAAATGATCGCAATAACGGGGAGAACAAATGCCCTTCGGCTTCGTTAAGAGGTTTTTTTACACCCTTTATATACCTAAGTATATATTTTTTTTACGCACACTGTACACAAACCACTGTAACTCCTGAAAACCAGAATCAACAGTGGCGACCACCAGAAAAGCGCCGAGACAATGAAGCTCGACGAAATCCCAGAGAAACAATTTATCTGTGATGATGTGTGATGTTGAGAATTTTAGGGTTGAGATTATGATTGTTGATCTTATGTATAATCCCGAGTGTAACACGGGTAAAAAAAAACTTCCCGCGATACTACTGGGTCGCTTGGTAGTATTACCGTTTTTTTTTGTACCCAAGGTACTACTGGTAGTAATACGGGTAGTACCACGGGCAATAAACGATATTAACTTTGCTGGTTTACTTTTTAGGGTTGAATTTGTGTGAACAAAAGTGGGCCCAGTAGACCTCACTGTGGCCACTGTTGTTCCCACAAATTCAACACTGGAAGAGAACTTGTTTTTTTATGTGAATAGTAATTTCTGGGAGTGTTACAACCGCCAGGTTGTAACACTCCCAGAAATTACTAACCTAACCTAACCTAACCCAACATTTTTTTGTGTAAACTTTATAGACTTGGTGGGTATTAATAACTTACAAAAAACAAAACAGAAACGTAATGAATTTTCAAATTTTATTAGTTTTATGTTAGCAGTGAGATGCATTGACACTGGCTTGGCCACCATCAGGGATTTTAATTTTGATAACACAAAAAGTTTGTCGCTAATTTGTCGTCAAATATCAGAATTTGTCGGTCTCTGGTTCAAAAGATAAAAGGCCACCTATAAACATAGGTGGCCGATCTGGAGAGGGTCTCCCCAGCTTGGCCACATTTATATCTCAAAAACTAGGGCACCTAGCGAAGATCTGTTATGTTCCACTAAAATGACAGTCCGACTGAATTTGTAACTTGGCGACAAATGAGCGATTAAATTTGGAACAAAACAGGCTTAGCCAAGTTGACAATCTACAATCGTTAACGCATAGAAAACTAACCAAATGTATGGAAATGACATCATTTCAACGTTAAGTCACGTGGTCTAAACAAACGAATAGAAACATTGAAGTTCAGGCAAAACTGTAAGTTGGCTACGATTTATAAGGGATGTAGTGATCACGATTGTAGAAACGAATACATTTCATTCTATTATCTTGATCGATGTAAACTTGTCTACGAAATTTCTATTCGTTTGTTTTGACCACGTGACTTAACGTTTACGATTGTAGAAAGAGAATCTAATACGAATCGTTTGTAACTTGGCTAGGCCTGCAGATCTTCGTTTATGTATTTTATCATTTAGTTTAAGTAATTACTATGTGTAGTTACTGTTTGTGTAAGTTTTAAATGTTTTTATGTGGTCAATGTTTTACATCCACTCTTGCAGTGGTTGTTTAGATTTAAGTTCATTTTCTTATATTATTTTTGTTAAGTTTTGTCTGCACTTGTGGCATGTGCCAAATAAATGTGTTTACTTCTATCATTACCTGTTTAATATTTGTATTTCTATTACTACATAAATATGTAATTTTTATCAGTGTTTTTTTTTTATTAAAATGTTGTAACGTCATCAGTCGTGTTTTCATTAAATTTTAATTCTATAGCATTAACAATAAAAAACAAAAACGTTTTATTTGATTTATGTAGTACCTTCTTAGTTCAGCACGCGTAGCATGGTCATCGTTGAAACGAGTACCAGTAATATATTATGATATTCTGTGGAAACGAGTTTTGTCGTCGGAAGAATAACTAAAAAGACAGATTGTTGAAAGATTACCATCGTCGTCTTACAAATGTTAGAAATGTAGAAAAGAAATGTTTCTACCAGTATTAATAGTATTATCCAGGGTGGAATCCGATTTCTACCTATTAGTTAGTACCTACCTAATTAACAACTATCTTTGCCATGTCGTCATTTTTTTTCTTTTCTTTTTTATCGATGGGCCTTATGATGCCTAATAATAAAATGATTAATTTGATTGATTAAAATGACGAAGAACTATTTAGATAAAAAGATTGCAATTTGCACAAACAAACACGTGCAAATTGCAATCTTCAATTATTCTTCCTGCTCTTCTGAAAAACAAACAAAAGTCAGACAAGCGGCGACACCCTGTTTACAATGCGGAAACGCGCGAGGCAGGTTGAAAAGTCGAAACGGCTTCCTTAGGTCGTTAGACCCACTAATCGACAATAATAGGGTTGATTGATTGATTGATTTCCGGGCCGGTTTCGGGTCGCAGTCCGGACCTGTCCTTGTGGAAATTATAATTTTTCTTTTTTATACAAGGCTAAAATATATTAGGTATTCATTTTTATACTTAGTCCTCATTTTTTCGACACGATTTTATTTTATAACACAGCACCAAGGTTACTCTGCGAGTGTGAAAAAGCGGTGGTATGCTTTTTGTTTCGTTCGACACACTGGCGTGTGTGAATGGATACTGAGGAGTGCGTTGTGTTGTAACATCACATAAACACAACTACACACAGAAGTAAGTACCTACGGTATTAAAATCCTTAGCGTGCTACTGCATTTATGACAGCTTACTGTAGGTATAGTCAATGTACGACCCAAGTCATTCAGGATGGATGAAATGGCGACAGGTCACTGAAACAACTTACGACACACGGACTGATGCCCCTCAAGTTCAAGGGGAAAATATACAAGTCGGTGATTAGACCTATCGTACTGTCGTCGGAATGCTGGGCTATGAAGAAGATGGATGTTAAAAGATTGCATGTGTGACAAAAATGGAAAGGTAAGGAACGAGTATATTCCGGGGTTGCGGGACTATTCGAAAGAGATACCGTGGCCCCGGAACACAAAGGTCGATGAAGGAACATGGATGGGTCTTAGTCAGTAAAAGTCTGACACTCCCTCCTGCTCCGCCCAGAGCGGGAGGAGTCATTTGATGATTTCCCATCCGAAAAAAAATAAAAAAAAATGCAACGAGTATTTTAGAGCCAGGAAGTTTAAAAGTTGTGCCAGTTACAAAAAAGTTGAAAGAGATCGACTGTCTTGGTACAGACATGTGATGAAGTGGGACGAATCGCATGTGACTAAAAGTGTGATGAATTTAAATGTTGATTGATGGCGAGGGAGAGGAAGACCACGGAAACGATGGATGGATTGTGTGAGGAATGACATGGAATAAAAAGGAGTAAAAATAGCGTGCCGGTTGACAGAGCAGGATTTAAAGAAAAACACGTGCCGCCGCCGACCCCAAGTAATATGGGACAATTGCTGAAAGATGATGACGACCCACATTATCACATTCTGATCAGATCCGTCAGTTCTCAAACATATCGTCACGTCTGTAATCCCCGAGAACCCTTCGTGGATTACAGAGGTGTAGGTACCTAATCTAGTACACCCACATTTCGTCAGTTATGTTGAAGTCTCATGCAATAGGGGGCGAGCCTATTGCCATCTTCCGGCCACAAATCCGGACTCTGTGGATGCTACTGAGAAACTCTTCATGGAATAACCCAATAACAATTTGCCCGGCCCGGGAATCGAACCCAGGACCTCATGTTCAGTAGCCGCGCTTACAATCACTCGACCAACGAGGCAGTAACGTCTCACATATAAATGGTGTAAAAACCTCTTAACGAAGCCGAAAGGCACTTGTTCTCCCCGTCATTGCGATCATTTTTTTTCTACACCATACCTTCTAGTTACGGAGATATTGGGGGTCAAAGTTCCAACTTTTTTTTTAATACAATTTTTTTTTGTAAGATTTTTACTTTAAACACCTCCACGACCCCGGATTATTCAACCCATCCATCAGCACAGTGTTTTGAGTGCGTAACGTTGAGTTTTACAACAAAACATGATTTTTCACCCCAAAAAAAAAAGTCGTTTCCAGCAATAATTTTTGCGTAAAGTTACTTAGTTTGATGTACAGAATGCTTGGTTGACGGCTTCGTGATGAGGTTGTTTACACCCTGTATATACCTACACATCAAAATTTCCACGCGAACGAAGTTGTAGGCTAAAAATAAAACAAGATTTGCGCTACGGAAAATCAGTTTATTTTGACAGTAATAGTCCAGAATACATCAATACAATTGTTTAGGGAATTCAAAAACATCGACTAGGTACTGTTATAAAAACCGAGCGCGATAATTTGAGAAGAAAAAAATTAATAAAACCTTATTTTCATGAGTTTTCTTAAATAACTTGAAAATTATATTTGAGAGCCCCCACAACAACACCTCTCACTTCACTTTTGTTGATTTGTAAAATTGGTAAGATACAATTTAATAAAACTTTCGAGTATTCCACGCGAGTCTCAACTTATCGCGCACGGGTTGTACATACATACACAATATTAAATTCTATTAAATTTCATTTCTACGGAGTGCGGTTTGTTATAGATTTATTCAAATTATTACATAGTATAAACTACGCAACGGATTTTAATGCAGGTTTCAGCAATAGATGAGAGTGATTCAAGAGGAAGGTATATGCTACATTGCACCCGTGTGAAGCCGGGGCGGGTCGCTAGTATTATATAAGTTCCAATATAATGTGTACTAATAATATTATTACTAGAGTGCTGTAGTGCTATTCTGTAGCATAGATTCTTCGATAAGTACTCATTCATGAAAAAGTCACCAGCCAGTCATGTGGACGATAAATTAAAAAAAGAACAATATTCAAACCGAAAAGAAGAAAGTATGTTTATCTATCAACACTGAACGCGTATGCAAATAAAATCATGCCTGGTTGATCGCTGGGGGTCTAAAATGGCCGCTTTAGCAGAATCAAAATATGCAATATACCCGTGACGGTCTTTTACGGAGAACTGTCGGGAGAGACATAGGAGAGCTCTCGATCGAGATTGTACAGCCACCATCAGACTAACTGTGTTTGTACGGTTTAGACATTTTGCTTGTTGTCATTCAAAATGTTCTACTTTACAGAATAGCATTACAGTTAATCGTTTAACCGCAAGACAATCAGATTGACATAAAAATATGTAGCATCTATATCTATAAGGTAAAGTACCTATGCCACAATTCCGTAGTAACATATTAGTCATAACGTTATATTTACAAATGCACAACACATACAAGAAACAATCAACTAGGTCATTTTTCAAAAATGGACTTCTTAGCCTCCTACCTTATTTATCGTCTGATTTACTTAGTAATTTCAATACGTCTATATCAGAATATGTTGTTTTTTTCGAGAACAAGTATTTGTTCCTTCAATATTGAAATGTATACTAACATACATAAAGTCAAAGAAATTTTTAAATATAGTAAATTGCATCAATCGCAATTCAATATGACATGATTTGTGATAATTAAAGGTGGTCAAATGATATAATAGTTACGAGATAGACATTTTAACCATATTGGATTTAATTAAATGATACAATATATATTCTATATATATTTTATCAAAATATAATATATATTCTGCACACATATTATTACACATTAATATTTATTAATTATATATAATAGAGGTACTTTCTTGGGCGATACTACAAGACATTACTTTAAATAGCAGAATCTCATATCGGGTTTGATATAAAGCTGGTTTAAAATTAACGTATGGTTGAATTTTCTACTTCATATTGCGTGATAAATCAATTTTGCAGTGTGGATGGCAACTGTGAAACTAATGGGGCTACTATAGTTCGTACCAAGCATCGCCGTTAGTTGAAAAACTTCTATGTCATTTATTATTTCAAAATAACTTGACCTCACCGTTTAGATCGGGTTTAAGCTATGGACGCGTCATTTACAAGCATTAACCGACCTTCTTCATATTAAGGTGTAACATTTTATCGTATATGTGTCCATAAGAAGGGAGACACATTATTACACGAAATTTATTGAGAAACTTATCTATTAAACATGTTCTATTATCACACTTACGTAATTACAATCTGGTTTAGAGAGAATAAAGAATTATTAGACTACTCATGTACCCATTAAGGGTGGGTAAACCAATGCTTGTAATAATTGACTATATCTAGAAAGATGATTATTTAAAAAATATTTAGTGTAAAATATATGTACGAGTAGGCTTTATAGAGGGTATATGAGACTGACGTATTTTTTTAAATGTATTTTTGTTATATTCTCTCAAGTTACGATAGACATATACTTATAATAGAAAATATTTATGAAAAAATATTGTGTAAGTACATGTTTTATGTAAATTCGTAAGTTGAGATGTATAGTAGACGGTTCAAGTGTTTTTTTTTTTTGTGAAATATTTTATGGAAATGTACACAGAGCGACTCTCTAACAAGTGCATAATTTATATAAATATAGTCGAAAATTGATCACGTTTGCTATCTTTAAGTAAAGTGTTCCCAAAAAGACATACTAAATAGAAACTTTGATATTATGTTTAAAGTACATTTGTAAAAGTACCTAAGTATATACTACAAAACTCTCAAATATTCTCATCACATCGTAAGAAACACCTATATCAACAAAGGACAGTTTGCCCATTCCCAAAGATCAATTTGGTTAACAATCTAATTCGTTCTTATCAAAATCGATAACATTGAATACTTCCCAAAACTTCTAAACCTAAGCCATTTTATCAAATTCCCTTAACGTTCGAAATGTTAAACAGCATTGTGAAAACAGTATTCCACTTTTCTACGAATATTTACAGTACAACATAAGGCAAGTGCTGCCACTTAATACCCACAATCTAAAATATCTAACAATTTCGATCCAAAAATATTGTATTTAGGTACTGAAAACTTCCCTCTCATACATAAATACTTGAAACCAAAGAGCACGAAAACGCCTCGGGCTGCCTCTGCTAAAGACGCTACTTTTAATACAAACCGTTTACTCATAGAAACTAAAATATATGCGATCGTATGGTGTACATAGAATATTCTATCTGACGTACCGTGAACATTCTATCGGGCGTTTTCTATAACTTACTAACGTATAACTGTTAGTTGATATGCCTACGTCTCGTAGATATCGGTGTTTCTATAAACAAAGTTAGCTTGAAATATCCTATCCGCGTCACTCACCTGTCACTTGATTCATCAAAAAAAGCTTTTCTTTGCCATTTTGTTTCTAACGGTCCGTAAGCTAAATGTCAAACAGACAGATAGGAACCTTCCGTTACCTGTTAGTAAGTTATTGTAAATGGCCGTAAGACTGGCCTATGACTTGTGAGCTGTGACAGCTAGTTGTTGATAGCAAAGAGTTCGCGAAAGCGTCTCTAGTGGGAGCCGGCGCGGTGATTACGTGTTCTGTGCTTGCAAAAGTTATCAACCGTCTATGCAGTGCATACACAAAATTTATTATTATCATGTCATTTTTGTCGAAGACTAAAGTCTCTCTATTTAAATATCGATACAATTACCACATTAATGTTTATTCATACACGGTACATATAACAAGAAAATCGATACATATTTATGTAGAAATTGCTCGCAGCAAACTTACAAATAGTTTATTTACGATACCATTAAAATGGGCCGATATGTCGCATAATATGTTCATATAACTAACATCACTGATATGATACTCACATACACTTATAATTAACATCGATGTACACTTCCACTATTTTATTCAGGTTTACCGATACTAACAGATAAATAAAAATGCTCACATATTCACTTCGATGGTTTATCTATCGCTATCGGTAAAACAAGAAATGTCATTAATTATAGAGAAGTGTTCAAAACAACATGTCGACAAAACGGTCCAACCGTTAAATTTAACTTAACAAATATTATTTACAATAAAATTGACAATATACTTAAAAAACATTTGCCAAAGAAATGGTGTGTTGCTGTGTCATTTCAAAATAAACCGTAGTCTGTCCAAATTCGAGTGAAACTTATACGTACGATATAAAAATATATCAACACTAAAATTACTGATTTGTTCATAATGTGAATATAAACTGAGCAAACTACATTTTATCTCATAAACAGGTGCATTTATGCATGCTCGTGATATATTTGGCCGCTTTCCCCAAAAGTTTATTGCTTTCTCACTAATGCGCTTAATGCAAATATTATTAAATATAACCTAAGTAGTCTAGATGTTAAGATCGGATGTAACCTCGACGAGACTACCCTGAAAGAAAACTATATTTAGTCGCGTATTCAAAGAGAATCTTATTAAATAGAATCTTATGACAGTGTCATAAGCAACACAATACCTACATCACTGTGATTGGCAAGAAGTATACGGAGACCAATAGTGTAATAATGTATAAATCCCGGTTAGATTATCCCTGGACATGGCGTCGCTGACTTTTATAACAATAAAAGTCCAAACGTAACACAAAATAAAGTGATAGCACGAAATTATCACGACATGTATCGGTAACTATAGTGCTTGTTTTTGAACATTTCATTGTTATAAAAGTCATCGACGCCAGTTGAATGTTCAAAAACAAGCACTATAGTTACCGATACATTTCGTGATAATTTCGTGCTATCACTTTATTATGTGTTACGTTTGGACTTTTATTGTTATAAAAGTCAGCGACGCTATGTCCAGACAATGTAACTGGGTTGTCTAGCTTTACATTGTTAAATGACATGTCATCACTCCTGTTAATCTACTATCATAAATATCAATTATTAGGGGCGAGCCTATCACCAAATGTCGTAATAAGTATAAAGATGATGTAGTATTTATAACTCCCATACTAACGCGCGTTAGACATGTTTATTTAAGTAAGTACCTATTTAGATGATTCTAAATAGGTACCTACTGTAAACTCGAGTAGACAAGTACGTCTAATGTTCTATAGGCCAACGTGAAGAGGTCTATTAATTCCTTCTAAATCTTAATCCGTGCTTATAAAGCAGATTACAGATGAAAATCAAGACCAACTTGAGACTAACTCTCTAACGCAACATAAGTATGTAACAAATAGGTACATCGAACGTGACGTTTCCTTACAACAACAATTATTCCTTTTTGCCACTAAGTTAAGTGTAAATTATATATAGCATTATATAATATCATTGAATGTTATATATGAAAGAAAGAAAGAAAAAGTATTATTAAACTCACACAGGACATAATAGAAACAAAAAGATAGAATAGACATTATGACAAAATTGTATAAAAAGTAAACAAGAGAAAAATAAAAAACAATCAAATTGGTACTGTGCAAGGTTAAAAGGCTGCTATCTCAGCAAGGTGCCTTTATAAAAAAAGTCACAGCGCTGGAATTCTGATAGCCAAACTGATGGCACGATCAGATACACGAATATTAATTTATAAGACACAATAATCCTAATAAACAAATATGCCCATAAAAGTATGGTGAAGGTACTCGTAATACCGTTATGTCTACCATGTTCGAGATCCAGGAATAGTAATAAGATATATCACCAACATGCACCTACTACGAATAAATACATTAATATATAAGAAATCTTATCATATTATATTTCCACAACAAGAAAATTGAGGGGTTCAATGTTATATTTTCTATAAATGAAGAATTCAAAAAGATTTGAATTCCAAAGCTCAAATAGTTGCATCTAAAAGAGTGTGACATGGATAAACTATCTACTTTCTACAATTGAAATGTTGAACGGTGAGGCCCGTGCGTGCCCGGCAATGTTGCAGTGAACACAGCAACATTCGTCAGCACAGCAAGTATCCCACAGTAGACCCCGTATTCAGGTGTGGTCGAGGCTGAACTTCCACCATTTTTTTGACAAACGCCTCGTGCTATTGTCAAGGTGAAGGGTTCACCGAGCGTTAGCGGTATTGGAGTCGCTCTCTGGCCCGTCATGGTACTCGTGGAAGCAGGGCACGATGCACAGGTTGGTGCGGCACTCAGGGCAGTGGTACTGCGTCTTGCGGCGCAGGATCCGGCCGCACTCGTCCACCGTGTTCCAGCAGAAGTTGCAGCTGAGCGGCGGGCCGGAGCGCACGGCGGGCGTGTGGCTCGCGCGGGTGGCCTGCGATGCGTCCGACGCCGTCGACTCGAAGGACGCCGACGCCGACGCCGACGTCGCGGCTGCGCTCGTGCTTGTGCTCGTGCTCGTGCTCGTGCTCGTCACGGCGCGGATCAGCAGTGAGCCCACTTCTTGTTCGAGGCGAGGCTTCCGAGTTACTGTAGCCTGGGAATTGAAATCGTAAAATAGGTTAGCACTCCGAAAATAATGTTCCGTTAAATAGCTATTTATTCACCAAGGGGAGTAAGGCACAGATTACTAATCCAGTGTGTATTTGAGGCCCAACGCGAAGCGGAGGGCCGTGAACCACACGAGTTTAGTAATCTGTACTTACCCTCGAGTGATATATACTACTTTTCAACACACTTGCTCATAAAATGGCTCTAATTTCACCGTAATAAGACACATAATGACACCTGTAATCAAACTGTGACTTTTTCATTGCCAATAATCACAAGTGAGTTATACGGCAAAAAGAAAACTCTACCTTTTTAGTTTTAGCAATCTCATTAAAATACGCCAAAAATACTGTTTCGAAGAAAATGTTCACTTTTTTTTAGTTTTTTCAAATCTTAAATTTCATTGTATTTCAAAATTAATTAATAAAATGACATTATTTCTATGCATGTTTGAGAAAATAGATAATTTCAACTAACGTTTACGTTTACAACTTACGTACGTTTTTAATAAGTAAAACTTTCACACAAATATAACTTTTGTATTCTCTGTAATAAAGAAAACTTTGAATGCCCCATTTTGTACGTGGCTAAAACGCTATTCGCGAAAAGCAAAAAAAAAAGAAACCTCATTCTTTTAGTCTATGGCCGATCGCCATTGTTATTAGCGCGAATAGGAAAACTGATTAATTTTTCCCGCCATTGCGAAAAAAATTTCACAACTCGTTTTCACTGTTGAAATTATAGTTATTTATTAATTAAAATGTCTGCAAGTACTAGGTTACGAAGAAAATGATTCCCAGCAAAAAAAAATGTGTAAGGTTACTTAATAGTGCCGTGTCGACGGCGCGTTCGTGTTCCACGCGCGCCTCAAAGAGAGTCAGCAAAAGGGAAGGGGTCCGCAAGGGCCTGCCGGGGCTGCGGAACTGTTCGAAAGAGATACCCCGCGGTATCTCTTTCGAACAGTTCCGCAGCCCCGGAACACAAAGGGCGGTGAAGGAACATGGATGGGTTTTAGTAAGTAAAAGTCTAACACTCGCTCCTGCTCCGCCCAGAGCGGGAGGAGTCATTTGATAATTTCCCATCCGAAAAAAAAAAAAAAAGTTACTTAATAGTGTGGTACAGAATGCTTGGTTGACGGCTTCGTGAAGGGTCTGTTTATACCCTGTATACCAATATTACTTGATTGCTGTAGTGCCTGTATTGCTTCTTTTACTATTAAATTAGTTGTAATTTTAAGAGGTTTTTTAGCATTTAAATTCTAGTCCAAAGTAAAAGTCTAATTTATCTCTTGCTTGTTTTTATTAAAAACGACGTAGAATGTCTAAATTCATTGTAGTTTGAGCTCTATAATGTCGAAACCAATGGTCATGTTTTGAATTTACTCGTATGGAAAAGCGATGTCAGCTGTTCTACATGACATATCTATATCTATTCAATGACAAATGATGTTTATTTTGTAATTGCTTTTCACAAACACTTATACACGTCATTTAAAACAAAAAAACTAGATGGTGCCGGGCCGGTGTTTCGTACCTGACTACTCTGAGAACAAACAGCCGAAACAAACTCGGAGGTCTCTTTTAAAGTCCAGACATAATCTTGCTCAACTCAAATGAGAACTATGCAGATTAGTGTCTGAGATGGTCTTTTGAAGAAAGAACCACACAGATTTGAGTGGACCTGTCCAGTCAGTGCAAGCATTTATCAGTTACCTTGTAGCTCGACATACAACTCAAGGATAAGTTTCTTCCGCGGCTGCTGTTGTAACACACTTTAGCGTGTAGCTCGCAACCAGGCGGTAAATAGATACCTTGGAGGTGCCGTACTGCGGGTAGGACTCGTGTTTCTGTAGCGTAGGAGTGCTCTTAGGGAGTGCAGGAGGCGCTGGAAGGGGTTCCGACGACTGCTTCCGAATGTTCTGCTCATCCACACGAGACTGCCGCTGGAAATGCTTAGTCCGTCGGAGCCAGCCGTCTGACGAGTGCGGGTTCGCGTTTGCTGAAGCTAAACAGAGTTACACAATTATTATGTTTAATGTAGACAATAAAACCACGTACCAAAAGGTATCGTATTACCCAGTACTAACTGGGTTGTGGAGGTCAGATAGGCAGTCGCTCCATGTAAAATACTGGTATTCAGCTGCATCTGGTTAGACTGGAAGCCGACCCCAACATAGTTGGCAAGAGCAAAAACGGTGATCGTCCCAGTAATTAAAACAAAACTGGAGATGCATCAGCTAGGTCGAATTATAAACCGATCCCTCTCGCAACTATTGTGGCTAAGGTGCTTGACAGTGTGCTAAACGGACAGCTAGAAAAACATTTGCGGCTGCACGATGCACAGTTCGGTTTTCGACCTGGCTCATCCACCGAAAGTGCAATCGCTTTGTCTTAAGCACACTGTCAGGTACTGTAATGACAGGAGTACCTACACCAGTTTACGGGCGTTTCTAGATCTCTCCAAGGCTTTCGACTTAAGTCTCATACGACATTCTCTGGGATAAGTTAAGAGCTACCCCCAACGAGTTGCAGAACGTTTTTAGGTACTGGTATGACAACCAAACAAACGTTGTAAGGTGGGGGAATGAGTCGTCTGTACCATACAGGTTGGAAGGTGGTGTTAGGCAGGGGGGCTTAAGCTCCCCTAATCTTTTTAATCTGTATCTGAATGCATTGATCGAGAAACTCAGCAATGCGCAGCTTGTGGGCTGCTTTATTGACGGGTTGTGTTTTAATAACATCAGCTACGCCGATGATATGATGTTGCTGGCTCCCTCGGTCAGTGTACTCAGTGATTTGTGAGAACTACGCTGCCAACCATAAGTTAAAATATAATGTGAAAATGTCGGAACTCCTGGTCTTATGGCTGCTGGTAAGAAATGTTCAGAAAATGTCCCACTTATTAAAATTAATGACGTCCCGATTCTTCGGGTACCTACACCGCTTCAAATACCTTGGTTATTTCATTAGATGATGAGGATGTTGAACGGGAACGCAGAGCATTGGCGGTGCGGGCGAATATGTTTGCCCGTAGGTTCGATCAGTCAAAATCACGCTTTTTAAAGCATACTGCACATCTCTGTACTCCAGCACCCTATGGATCAACTGTAATAAACGTGCAGCCAATGCGTTGCGTGTTCAATACAACAACGCTTTCAGGGCGCTGATGCGACTGAAATGATATTGCAGTACATCTGCAATGTTTACACAAGCCAGAGTAGACAGCTTCTCAGCTGTATTGCGCAAAAGGAATGCGTCCCTTCTCCCCAGATTGCGTGGCAGTAGCAACAGCCTCTTGAGAATTATTGCTGATAGGATGATGAAAGCCCCATAGTGAGGAATCTTATAAAAACCACCCTGTCTGTAGTAGAATATAAGTAATAACATAGGTTATAGGTTAAATTGTTTACTAACATTCTAGAATTATAAGTATATTGTGTAAATGTCAGTGGATCATGTTGTCTGTTATAAATAAATAATAAAAAATAGTTATTATTTTCAAAGCTTCATCAATAGCCGCTTCATAGCCACCAATAAAAAGGCACTACGACTTCATGTCCACACAATATAAGTGCGATCATTGGCTTTTTCACTGACGTCTTTTTGAATTTTGATTTCAGTCCTATTTTCATTATCAACGACATTGAGAAACTTAAAACTTACTGTTCGGTTTCGGTAGGTTGCTATCTCTGTCTGTTTGACATTTTGCTAAACGTCGCGTCGTTTAGAAACAAAACGTCACAGAAAAACTTTGTTTGATTTTTCTATGAATCAAGTGACAGGTAGGTGACGCGGATAGGATATTTCAAGCTAACTTAGTTTATAGAAACACCGATAGCTACGAGGCATATCAACTAACAGTTAAACGTTAGTAAGTTATAGAAAACGGTCCTTAGTCGACTATTATCAATATTGTATTGTTAACGGGCTGGTGTCCGCAACTCCACGTCCAAAGCCGTTTATTGCCCGTGGTACCAATGCTACAACGGGTAAAAAAATCCCGTAGAAAAAAAAACCAAGCGGGGAACGTACAGGAAGTTTTTTTTCAATACACTTCCTCGAAAACTGGTTCATAACGCACTACGATTAGGTTCAACATGCAATGTATTTCACACGCGTGCGATTTTTTTCATTTTCTAACACGTGTGCGGGAATGAAAATTGCCACAGATAACTATACCTATACTGCCTATACTTAGTCCAAATTGGTTCAATGCATTAAGTCGGAGGTGAATGTTTTTTTTTTAATTTTGGCAAAGCAATAATGCGTCTTTACCGCTTAAATATTTTTTAAATATTCAAATTGTGTTTGTATATAGAATTTCATAGATAAACATGATTATTTAAAACTAATATTTACTTTTATAAACAAATTAACATTTAGGTATTTGTGTTCTAAATTCAAAAATATAAAAAATAAAACTAGTTTTTATATTAGGCTGTTTAGCGGCTTCATATCTTTGCTTCTCCTTCAACCTGGCGAAAGCAAAGCGCGGAAAAAAAGAAAATTAAAATCATAGTTTCTTATTTAACGACAAAAATATTTTTCGTTCTTTTATTTTATTTTTTCAAAAGTGTATTGAAAAACGTCGTTTGATACACGTGGACATTTGTTATTGCAGTTCTCGGCTTAAAAACACCGTCGCCTACGGCTCGGGAGTTAATTCCGCCTCGTATGCAATAACAAACTTTCTCCACTTGTATCAAAATGTACTATTTAGGGTTCAGTACCTCAAAAGGTTAAAAAAAGGAACCCTTATAAGATCACTTTTCTTGTCTGTCTGTCACCTCCGTTTTTTCAGGAACGGGTGGACGGATAAAAATATATTTAGATTTTCGCGAAAACTTGTAAGTACCAAAATTTACCTTAATTTTCAACATTTTTTATTTTTCGGAATTTTCCCTTTAACACCCCTAGCCAGAATGTTCGACTCACACTCGAGTTCAAAGAGTCTATTCAAGCTCTTCTCTAGAACCAAATTGTAAGAAAGTGCCAATACTAATACTGAGTGACATTCCGTCACTTCCAGCAACTCCTGCACACCATGCATCACAACTGAACCAACAGTAAGGGTCTTTAGTTCTTTACGACTATTAGCTTAGCGCAGCTCGCATGAGGGCAAGTCGCGTCCCAAAAATACCGGATCACAACGTCCCAATGGAAAAAAGCGGTTTTTCGGCACAGGGAAACTATCGAAGAAGATTCAGATCACACCGACGTTCTAAATGAAACTTTGCTGGGTTATTCTACAAGTTCGTTTATCCAGACGTTTTATCAGATGTCATAGAGCAAACAATCGCATACGCAATATTCAAAACCGGACATTCTCGTGGATTGACTGAACATGAATTGCGGGATTTTCTAGCCATACATATATCTTATCATCGGTGATTGGGTGTTGTTAGCATACCATCGTATACAGATTTTGGAGTTTGTGGTACAGATACCATTACGTAGCCAGTTCGAAGTCTTTTGATGAAGGATTTTCGATTTGAGCTTTACGAAGAGTTCAAAAAATTCGGACGCACCCGTGAAAACACTGATAAATAGACAAAGTATGTACCCCAAGCCAACCCATTAGAATCATCACGTTATGATAATGTTGGCCATTTCATGACGGTGAGCACTCAAGGTCGATGTAAGCTGTATGCTCCAAGCTAACGTTAGTGTTATGCATGAATTGCCAGGTCTGTCTGTGCTTCGTAAGCGGTAAAAGCCCTAGGAGTTGTCAACTAGACTACCAATAATGTTTGTAAAGCTGGCAATTTCTAGGCGTTGTCTATCTTGCTTTTTTTTGGATTCTTTTTGTACTGTAATTAGCAATGTAATACAACACATTTATTCAATGTTTTTACGTGCATTTGGCAATGTATGCTGTGTCATACATTGTTTTTCAGGAAATCTGAAGTTCCTAATTGTTTTTGATGTTTTTTCTGTAACGTCTACAATATTTTTTTTTTTATAAAAATGGTTTTTATTGCATTTTATTTTTATTTTATTTTTTCACCACAAAAAAAAGTCGTTTCCTAGCAATTATTTTTGCGTAGAGTTGCTTAGTTTGATGTACCTACTGAATGCTTGGTTAACGGCTGGGGCGTTCTCAGTTTACGCCTTGTATATCGATCCTCTCGAGCAGTATTGTAGTAGTGAGTCGGAACTGTCTGCGGCGGTGATACGAACCGCAGGGCGTCAGTCGAGATACAGCGCCACGATGTGGCTGACTACATGCGTCAACCGGAAGAGAATTGCAAGCTCTCCACCGACTGAAAGTGCATTGTTCTGCGCCAAGGTCGCGTTGGTGAGGCTGAGGGTGCTGACCAGGAATGTGCTTCCGCTGCATGCTAGTGGTCAGGAATATCCATTTGAAGCTGGCTGGCTGTGTGCCTCGCTGCTCGAAGGCTTGAGGAAGTGATGTTGATTAAATCACGTTGCCCGAGGCTGCGCTGACGTTCATTTTGGGTTACCAATATATGAGTATGAAGAACAGTGTGTAAAGCTCCTAAATACCGCATGGAAAAGGGAGGATCCGGAGGAGACGGGTGTTGTGTCTGGTGAGCCCGTTACTCCAGCAGGAATTGTTTTTTCAGTTTTTTTTTTCATAACGACAATGTGCACAATTTTTTCATGTGGCGCACATTCACAGCTGACGCACTAATAATAATTACGTTCTAGGAGCCACATTCCTGCTGGAGTACACATTTAATAATAGTGTGTATACATTTACTATGGGAGAAACACAAACTAGGAATTTAGAGTTAATTATAGCACAAAATGAGGCAAACAGTGCTACTGCTACGCTAGAAAGGAAAGCGGACATGTTTAGTATAGGTACCTACTGTTTAGATGCATGGGAACACTTCGGACGCGGTTCATAGAATATCTATAACGCTATCAACTTTCATCAACATTAACATTTCCATCAACTTAAAGTTGATAGCGGTTTGAGTTAACAGCCAACCTTCAACCAAAAAGCAAACAAACCAGCTCAAGATGTGCATCATTATTGAATACAAAAAATGTGCGATTATGTTTGTATGGTGACCTGGCGTAAGTAAAGATCAAGCTCATCCACAAGTATAAGTAAGATAAATTGTTTAAAATCTAACCAATGTCTTCGTGTAAAACGATACTTCTTTATTATAACCTCGGACACTTTATAAAAATTTAAAGTAAGAACCTATTTTGTTATTGTAATCAGAACCTGTACAACAAGTGTGTAATTGTTATACGGCTGATTCAGTATCAATATTCGTGTATTTTCTTGCAGAATTAAGAAGATAGGGGAGAAATACTGTAGACTACAGGGGGTCTAAAATGGCTGCTTTAGCAGAATCAAAATATGAATCACGTTAAAAAAAACTTAAAATGGACCTTACGTTTATGACTATAAAGTCCATTTTAAGTATTTTATTTTTTTAACGTGATTCATATTAGGATTCTGCTAAAGCGTCCATTTTAGAACCCCAGTATTCCTCCAATGCAATGAAATGCATGCATTTCTGTCGACGAGAAATATTAACGTTAGCACCGGTTAGCTCGGGACTCGGCCGGCAGTGTTCTCCTAGCGTGAGTCGAATTTGGTCGTAGGTACTTATACTCAGTCAGTCATAATCATCATCACCTGCCAAGTCATTTCCCAACTATGTTGGGGTCGGCTTTAAGTCTAACCGGATGCAGCCGAATACCAGTACTTTACATGGAGAGTGAGTGTGTGCGTGTAAAATGACTTAATGAAATGCAATAGGTATAGAGGGTGTAGAGACCCTTCGCGAAGACAAAGACTACACATCCATTTCATCATAATTGCTGCAAATATAGTATTCATAAAAGCACAATTATGCAAACAAATTATTTCAATTTCCGTTTGACCATATTGACGAATTATTTTTGATAATAATTTTACAGAAGAATTATTTTGGATAGTAATTCTTTCCTATTTGAACCGGGTTTTGATAACAATTATTTTATTTTCTAAAATATAAATAGTGTTAATTACATCTTATAACATCAGCTATCTGTCAGTAAAAGTCCTCTCAACACCTGTCCAGCCATTTCGGAGATTAGACGGAACAAACAGACAGACAGACAGGTAAAATAAAATGTTTTTTTATTATAAGTACCGTCTCATACGAGGTGGAAGGGGACACTGAAGCTAAAATGGTTACCACGTATTCTAAACCCGGCCACATAGACATTGTTCATTGGTTATTTAAAAAAAAGCTGCTTTTTGAGTAATTTGTGTAGATTAGAAAAAACATCTAAACTATTTCGTTGCAATAAAAATAGCCGCGTTAGTTCTGTTTTTGATAACAAGTTAAAATATACTTGTACAGCTATACATTGTACACGGCATGGGGTATGTAAAGTAAAAGGGAAGGTTTAAGTAAAAGATTTGAATTACAAAATAATCAAAATTATTTATTTTCTATTTTGGTATAGAACAATTATTATTATTAGTGCTAAGCACAAAATTCACCAATTTTGCTTGTTTATGAACACCCTCTGTGGGACCGACAGTCGTGTGCATTAACGAGATCATTTTAAAAACTATGAAACTAATATTTATTTTAAGAAATGTGATAATGTTAATACACAAACATTTCACAAAGGATCTTGTACATGTTTGTACATGTTTGTAGTTGTACCAGTTCTTCTTTATCGGAGGCCTACTTTATGAGCTTAAGGCCTTGTTCAATGACAGCGCCGGCGCTCCTTCGTCCTCAATACGAATTTTGGGTACACATTGCTATAATGATGGTGGTGGCGGTGGGCCAGTGGTGCCGGCCCCGAGTCGTGGGTCCGAACGAAGACAGGCGCATTACTTTGTGTAATTAATTCATCACCACTGCTCTCAAAAAGGTGAAGGAAAACATCGTGAGGAAACCGACATGTCATAGAACCAAAAAATTCAAAGACATGTAATATCTACCAATCCGCACTGGGCCCGCGTGGTGGATTATAGCCCATTCCCTCTCATAGAGAGGTGGCCTATGTCCCAGCAGTGGGAACATTAATAGGCTGATGATGATGATTGCTATGATATATTGTTTTCACAGCCTATCAACTCTACGTATTACATATTTAGCCTATTACTTCAATTATTTCTTAATGAGCACGACTGTCGCCTCTTTGTTCCAGAACCATGCAATATCATTTCATAATTAATACTATTTCGAAAAACACTGGTACATAATTATAAATCACTTTCTCGCGTGCGAGTGATATATACAATGACGTGTAAAAATGTTTGGGGGAAACAATAGTTATTTAGGTTAATTTGAATACTATTTAAAGCTAGACACATAATATATAAGGCTCAGCCTCTACTACTCGCTTTTCTATAGATAGTGTTACATTTCTAGAATCCGTTATTTTAACCTAACTAACATTACCCACACACGAGAAAATCATCTTTGTTAACTGGTAACATTGATATTTACGGCCAATTCCTTCATGACCAACATAATACTTTGAAATCACCTTGGATGGCACTTATTTAAGAAAAGAGAGAGTAATAAAACAATATAGAAAACGTGAGGAGCACTACTAGTTCATAGTCATGCTCTAGTTGCAATGTTGCTAAGATGACTATAAAATTACAGTAGAACCTATTGGCAAGCTTAATGTTAAACAATACGCTTACTCGTTGCCTCGAATACTGATAAATTGCATAAAAAAGTAATTTCTTAATATTTCAGATTATAGAGTTGAGCTGTAAAATTATCATAAAGCATCCGCTTCCTCATTTCTGAGCAGTCTTTCGAGACACGCAAGGTTGAATTGCAGTTGGGTCCATATCAGTGCCTCTAGAGTAAATTATAGCTTTTTGTGCATACAAGAATGATGTGTCAGGATTTGCTTCCACATTAATTATACACATGCCCCGCACATGTTACTAAAAAAAACAAAGCTCTAAGTTAAAAAAAAATATATACATTTGTGTAAATATAATAGTAACACACTCATAACCTTCTGTCACACAAGTTTCGTAAGTGGGTGTCTATTGTGACATGATGATATTTATTTTGATCAACATTACAACTTGTGTAACTGGCAATCATTGACTCAAAAAAAGCTTAATGTTAAATATTCCAACTGAATGAACTGATTTGTGGCACGGTCGTAATTTTACTGATTATAGATCCAATCACAATTCAGCCTAATAAAATCGAATTAAACCTTTAGTAAAATAAATCGAGGAAGAGAAAAAAAGATACTCAATTACCTACCGTAGGTTGTATATACATAATTATTATATTTACAATTTGAATGACCTCCGTACGTAGCAGCTATGTTGCCAGCCTAAACGAGAGAAACCTTCTAAATTATTTTAAAAAATCAGTCGAAATTACAAAAAAAAAAGTTACAGAGATCGCAAACGCCGAAACTGGTTATTATCGTTGTAAATCTAGGCGAATAGAAAAATATAATACTCCTTAGTTTATTTTAAAAATAAAAAGTAATACTTTTAAATGACGGTAGTGACAAAATCACAAATTGTACTCGCGGGCGGTTCGACTTTCAGTATAAGAATCGTAGCAGCTTAAACGCGCTTATAATATAAAATACGTTGACAACTGTATGTATTGGATTGAGCAAGGCGTAAGAGAAAATAAACTGACTTCTATAATTATTATTTTCCCTTGTTATACTATAACGTTCACGAACAGGAAACCAATTCGTTTTCTAAGCTAACTTCGGCGCCGGAGCACATATTTGCCAACTTCTGCAAGGATTATATTAAAATGGCAGAGTTGCAAATATAAGGATATGAACTTATTACTAATATTAACTGCTAATCTTAATTCTGAGTTCTTAAATCACAATAAACGATGCAATCCCATCGCTTATTATTACGGCTAACATTTAATAAAAAAACTTATATTAACATGACTTAAAGTTCTACAATAATGAGGAGGTATGTACCTATGTGGATCCTGTAACAAAGGCACCTAAGATCACTGACTAAATACCTTGCACTTAGTGAATAATGATGAGTAGAAACATGATATTTCGATGTCCTCGCTGTACGCTGGTCGAGAGCCGCTCGCGAGACAAACCTACGTTCTATACCAACATTGGTACCGCTTATCTTTAACTTACACTAGAAATGCAGATACATAATATTACATGCTTACCTAACTACTTTACACGATAGAGATCTCTGGTAATATTGTTCCTGTCCAAGCTAACCGACGCGCTACCACGCCGCGAGCTACCAACGACGTGTGTTCACGAAAACAAAGATATGTGTGGTGTTAATCAGTCTAACGTAAATGCATAGGGGCAATGAATACTTAACGTTTGTTTTATTTATATAATTATCATTACTGGCATTACTTAATCACTGAATATCGAATTATTGATTAATATTTATAGCCAAAAAACTATAAGTCTATACTTTTTTTTCTAACTCGTAAAATAAATGCAATTAAAGCAGTATAGTAGTGTGTTTTATAATAAATAACATTAGATTAGAGGTGAACTAAATTTAAAGACGAAGTTTAATTAACAGTTAGTTGCAGCAGCCATTTAGAGGGCTTTGGACATTGAAGTCACACCGCTTTTTCACTGCCGGTTGGTGAGTGCAAAGTGGACCAGATATCCCAACCCGTGGGCACGCTACTGGAGAATAGCAACACGCCAAATTGGCGCCTCCCCGAGATGACATCCAATAATGGGCAACTTTCCGAATGATCTCAACATATTGCTCCGTGAGCTCTGTGATAGTTTATACGACATTTTTGATGTCGAGTCGGCTTAAGGTGGATGCTCCAGGGTAGCCCGCGAAATTCAAATTTTCTTAGTTTTTTGCAATTTGCAGGTCAGTGTCAGGTAGTACGTTGATTAAAATATGATTCGCGGCTGAAACACGTATGTAGTTATAGAATTATAATCATTAAAATCATCAATCCAACCCTCCAAGCGCATAAAGGCGCAGGAATGACTTTGACAAAAGTAATTTTTAAAGTAAATTTTAATCAACATACAACCTGACACCGACCTCCAAATTGCAAAAAACGTAAGAAAATTTGAATTTCGCGGGCTAGCCTGGAGCATCCACCTTAATAAATTGACATCTGATTGGATGCCAATGAACAATAGCCGGAAGTCGTAAGAAACGGGAGGCGTGGCGGGAGGAGGACCTTTGCCCAGCAGTGAGCCACTATGGGTTGATATAAACAAATACCAATATAGCGACCATAGATAAACTAAGAAATACATATTAAATTATTTCACCTGTATTCTAATATTAATAACTCTGAGATAAAATATAAAGTATCAAGTACTCAGCGAATGAAAATTATTATACAGTGTTTTCTTTTTCAACTGCGGCAATATGGGGAATTCCAAACCCATAAGAAATATGAGGAAATATCCTTAGGAATTATTTTTTTTACGACAGTACAAACTTTGGCGGGTTTATAAAATGTTTGGAAGTGTTTGATCCAAATAAACTATTTAATGTTATAATTATTTTAAATTTATATCAAATATCGGATCCCAGATCGCTGAAATACGAAGCAACAGAGACTCGTTAGTAAAAAAGACCCGTACTTTAATACTGTTAACATGAAAGTTACAAAAATTCCTAGTTTTACAAAAACAGACTGCACATTATAATTTCAGTTTTCTATCTGAATCTCACACACTACTACACCTTCAAATTGTGTAGTATTAAGAAATACTATAGGTACTTTGATTTAGGTGACTACTAAACGTATCCGAGCATAAAAAACATTTGCGCGGCATTTTCCGAAAATCTCATTATTTACTAAAATACTTATAAATAGAGGTAGTTATTAATAAAACTGTGTGTAACTTGTCACTCAGAATTACAAGCTAAATGTTTGCACAGTTCCTAGTTCAGCCATTGGTCCGCGAAAGTTCCCGAACATAGTGAGTCTATGCTCATTGACACAACTGTTTCAACCAAACAATCGTCATTTTTTTAACTGTCAAAACGCGGTTCCTTTGTCCGGTTGACTGTAACCTGTGACGTCACTTGGATTTCAAAGCAAATTATAATCTAATTTACAGTTAATTAAAAATTACTCATGGTCTATCTGGCAGGGCCCAACGAGATTTATCAAGGTGATAGCTTTTCATAACGACATTATTTTGCACCTAAAGAAAATAAATAAAATAATATATTGTGTACCTCGACAGTTTTTGATTAAATGACGTTTCTATGAAGTGTCTCGATACACTTATGATTATTTTTATTGTTATTATTTAAGACCGCTGGCTGGACGTTTGTCTGAATAACGAATATCTTCAAAAGTATAGCTCACAGAAAGTCGAAATTTAGGATTTGCAAGGTGCATAACATAATAGTATCAAGCTCCTAATGTTATTATATGATATAAAAGAGTAATATTTAAAAAGGGGCCGGTTGGCTGGACGTTTGTTTAAATAACGAATATCTTCTAAAGTATAGCTCACAGAAAGTCGAAATTTTGGATTTGTAAGTTACATAAGTTTCTAACTCCGAGCACTATTGGGCGATCTGAAAGTATAATAGAGATAATCATAAGGGGCCCGATAGCTAGACACTAGATAGAAACGTAATTTAATCAAATACTGTCGAGCTACAAAATAAATCTTAATTATTTTCTTTAGGTTCAAAATAATGTCTTTATGAAAAGCTATCACCTGTTGATAAATCTCGTTGGGGCCTGCTAGATAGACTCACACAGATAAAAAGAAAGAAATGTTAACAAAAAAAAAAATACATAAAATGTAGATTTTTCCGTCAGATATCAGATTTGGCCAAAAAATACATAATTTAATATTTCTATGATTTCATGTGGCCACGTTGCAGTTGTCCACGTTTGAGACAAGCCGCGAGTTTAGACCACGACTAACAGGAACTGTGCGTCAGAGACGCCGATACAAAGTGGGAGTCACAAATCGACAATTCGCTATCACAATCGAACCGGCGGCCTTCGGTTGTGCACTTCCCTATAATATGTAAGAAACCACCAGTTCATAACTTACGGTTCTATTGAGATCTATAAAATACGTTGTTTTCATGGCAATACTACGGCTGCAGACGTCACCCAATCAAGGTCGAAGAAATACCAAAGCAGTTTCATTAGAAATACATTATTTACAGATATCATTATTATACTGTTTCACGACTCATTTTGTCATGGACACTGGGCTAAAAGTTTTATATCTAAGAAAAAGTGATTGACAGTCTCTTTTCAACGACCCGACAGGCTACATCACTGGTATGCCGTCATAACTTGATCAAAATCATTCGCTATATAAAAATGGAAATCATTTCTTATATTTATAGCCTACGAAAGTTCGAGGACACGGCCCAGGCACAGCGCAATACACTCGTATAATAAGTACGTGCGGTTACGCGAGCGCGTAATATTTACAACGCCAGATGCATGTAGATCTGCGGGTGCGGGGGCTCAGGCGCCACGGCGGCGCCTTGCCACTCGTGTCACAACGAGTACGACTCGTCGGGCGACACGCCGCAAGCCGCGTTCTATTGCATCGAGTTGAAGTTCACGCCGAGGAGGTTGAGGGGCGAGTTGTGCGCCACGCTCTGCAGCGGGAAGCCGTGCGGCGCGCCGGGCTCCAGGAAGCCGGGCGGCAGCTGGTGCTGCGGGCACAGCAGCGCCATCTGCTGCGGAGGCGGCGCCGGCTCTTCCTTGTGCTCGGGCGGCGGCGTCGTGTGCTCGCGCTTGATCCTGCTCTTGATGCTGGGCCGGTTGTTGGGGTAGCCCTTCTTCTTGTACTCGAGCCAGAGCGTGCGGTTGTTGACGCCGAACATGCGCGCCGCCTTGCAGAAGCCGATGCCGCCGAAGCGTACGGCCTCGAGCGCGCGCTGGAAGTTCTCCTCGGACTGCGGGTTGGTGGTGCGGCGGCGCTTGGGCGGCGCGGCGGGCGGCGGCTCGGCGGCGGCCTGCACGTCGTGGCACGACGGGCCGGGCGACGGGCCCGCCACGCCCAGGCTCTGCGCGTACTGCAGCTCGGCGTCCATGTGCGGCTCGAGCACGTTGTTCATGTACATGCCTGGCTCCTGCTGCAGCGCGGCGCCGACGCACGCATTCGTGTATCGCGGGTACGAGTGCTCCATCATTGTCCACTGTCCTCCTGGGAAGAGAGATAAATGTACGTATTTTAATAAAACTCTCTAGGTACACTATTATTTTGAGTTAAAGTTTAAACAAACGGTTTCTCATTGATCTCCCTTCCCTGGAAAATAAAACGTCGTCCAAGTCGCGGTAAGTTTTAGTTTACGGCGATTTAGGCTGACTTGGTCATGCTTTGTTTTTAAAATATATTTTTTTTTTTACAAATTGGTGTACTTATTTTTAATCACACTAAGTATTGTGTTAAAACGAATATATTTTGTGAAATAATTATAGTATTTTTTATGAACTCTTTACCGTTAGGTTTTTTGATATTGCGCTGGTCGTATAAAGTTTCAGCGGGCACATTGAGTACGCAATAAAACTATCTACACATAGCACGGTATATGCGTTACGTACATACATGAAGCAAGCGGATGATGTGTTTGTTAAATAGTAGAGATGAATGAGAACCATGATGTTTGTTACTTTTCTTTTGTGATATGATTTTAGTTCGTTTTTTAGTGTTTGAGTCAGATCTGTAGCATTGATATCAGTTGAAATACACATCGTCGAACGATCAATTTATTAACTAATGAAGCACTGGACACTGCTCTTAGATTTCGTGTTAATGCGTGTGTATGCGTTGATTCGACATATTCCTAGCTGAAATACATTAAGTGATATAATACATGATGCACTAATGTCTAGTGTGACAACAGGAGGCAGTTACTTCCACAACATTAAAAGCTCAAAATGATAGCATTTAACAGAAATAAATTAAAACTATAGAGCGCAACAAGCTTAGAATAAAAATCATGTAATTTAAAGCAACAATGTTGCTACGTCTTATGAAAAGGTTTATCAAACGATATTTTAATGATTGACTGGCCCTGAATGGTCTAACGACACTTCATATTAAGCAAAAGTCTATCTTTCGCTAGTACAGAGAAGCTAAGATAAAGACTGGGTGTCAAAACGTCAAACTTTACTTTAGCATATAACTTGAGATGATTCCTTTAAGGCCCCCGAGCAAAATTAGCAACTCTATTTGTGGTGGTTCAAACTTCGTTTGAAATACTGTTAGAATAAAGTTCTAATCAGCTTGCACTACAAAGTGGTTGTTACGTCAGTCACTGCGGGCCGAATAGTGCGAAATTAGTGGTTTTTATTCTTTATAAAATCAAATATTCGTCTTTTTGGAAAAAAAAAACGACAATTATGTTCATTATTAAATTGCCTATCCATTAGTGTAAGTAGCAAATCAAAATAATGGTTACTTTACGAGGAGTAACATGTTATAAATCATTATTTCTCATTTCTGTGGTTTCGCTGTGAGGGGATTTATTAAACAATAGGCTACTTAAAAAAAAAAAACTACAATTTTGGAGTCAAGAATATGTAGAAATTTAATGATTTTTTTATTAGTTCGTTTTTCTTTTGGATAAAGAGTACTTAGGCTCCAAAAAACTGCTCGCTCAAGGTCGCTTGCTCGGGGAGACACCTTAATGTAGTCCGCGACTTACCTTTTTTGCTAATTGCAGCCAAGTAGAATCGGTAATAACAATTGAATACAATCAACACATCTTTAGTAATCGTGTTTGTCGTAATTACAACAAATAAGCAAAATCTATTACGCGAAAATATGCCAATATTCATATTTAAATCAGATAGCAAGTTTAAACGGCAACTCCAAATTAAATTGCGGAGACAACAACAGTAGCTTTTGTTATTGTTCAATAATTGTATATTGAACAATAACAACAGCTACATTGCACTTGGATGTTTTATCGCGTGGCCATAAACGGAACTAATGGCGCTATATTCTTTTTTAAAATATAATTTCCATGGATACGTTCATTCAAGCGCCAATACGTCCATGCAGACGAGACAGCTTGTAGGATCACAAGAAGAAGTTTGCTTACCTTGGTTTGGTATGGCTGCTGGGGTCGTGTTCGTATTATCTAATGCAATGGTCTCCATGTTCATGTTGTCTTGATCGTTTGTCTGAAATTATACAAGTCAATGTTTTTTATTGATTCAGTATACTTGTCTTCGTGTTATAAATCAACAGCAAGTTCTACCTCGATATTATGACAAATAAGGAGATACATAAATAATAATACATAAATAAATATAAGTAACAGTTTTTTATTCTCCACCACATTATAATCTACAACAGGTACACATTTAACAGTAACACCACAATAACTAGTTCTTACAATAGGTACAGATTTTTTTACAATAATATATGATTTAAAAATAATTATGTACAGTGAAACTTGGATAACTGGAAAATTTAGGGACCTGCAAATTTGTCTCACTTAAAGAGGTATTCCACTTACCAAGTGTCTCAGATATCTAGGTATAAATAAATATCTGTCTCATTTACAGAGGGTTCCATGAATAGAGACTGCGATTATTAAATTAAATAACGTTTTAGTTTTCCTTGTGCTTCTGAACATTGCGACTGAATTCTATCTTTATGATCTAAATGATTCTACAACGAGTAGATTTTGGCACATTAAATTGGACACAGGCTTCAACGCGTGTCTTGCCACTTTCATAAACGGATATTAACTTTAGTTTTAGAGGTACTGATAAAGATTTGAACCTTCGTTTCAGCATTTTTCAAATAAACATTCGGCTGATAGCAAAACAAAACTAAAACTGGAGGTCATTGAGGCACAAAATTAGCCAAGTTTTGGGTAGACTAAGAATTAGTAAACAAAACGGAAAATATGCAATATAGTGCGAGTTAGAGAGGTGATAAATTGATGTTATCTTAGTTACAGAGGTTTTTTCAAATACAGTCCCAGTAAAAGCGGTAAAATACACTCGCTGTCTCAATTATAGAGGTAACTATGACGATAAAATCGAAAAAACGAATCCCAGATATAGAGGTTTGCTTTGTCCCACTAACAGAGGTAATTCAATGCTAGTGTTGGGACCTCAGTATGAGTTCCAGTTGTGGAGGTTGCTCACTTATCCAGGTCCCACTTAACCAAGTTTCACTGTATAAGAGTTTAACACTCTCTCATTCGAAAAAAAAAACTAAATACATTTAAAAAAACAAAAACAATTTAATAACATAAACACACATTTACTACGAAAAAAGAAAACAATTAGCAAAGAAAACATAACATTGCTTCATTCGCAAAATGAGAATTACGCAATGAAGCTGCTTTTTTTAGGGTTCCGTAGTCCTGAACCCTTGTAGTTTCGTCATGTCCGTCTGTCTGTCTGTCCGAGGTTTTGCTAAGAGACTGTTAGTACTAGAAAGCTGTCATTTTGTAAAGGTGTGTATATCAATAACGCCGACAAAGTGGTAAAATAAAATTTTGGAAAATATTTTTTTTAGGGTAGCTGTAGTACATGTAAAGTGGGGATGAATTTTTTTTCGTCGTCTGCCCCATCGTGTGGGGGGGTATCGTTGAATAGGTCTTTTAAAATGACTTAGGGGTTGCTAATACTACTTTACGATTTAATGCTCCATTTACGAAATATTAAACTTTAAAATGCAAATTTTTGTTCCAGTAAAACAAAAAAACTGTTGGCTTTAAAAATCTGGGAAAATTCATGATGATAGTGCATTTCATGAACTTTAAAGGAAAATTATAGTGGTTAAGATATCTTTATTAGTTTAGCAGTAGCAGTCGTTGAACTTGGGTGTTGGATAATTTTGTACGAAATACAAAATCCTTAGAATAAATCCTTTAAAGTGACTTAGATCAAAGCAGCAGTTGCTTGTTTATAACGGGTAAAGACTTGCAGACAGACATGCAAAAACAAAATATAAAATAAAAAAACGAAAAGAACATAATCAATTATTATAAGTTTCACAAAGCTGCCGCTTGATGTACCAACAGGTTCGTTCTATATTGTGATAACGGGCTACTACGGAACCCTACACTGCGCGTGGCCCGACAAGCACTTGGCCGTTTTTTTTATGTACTATGAGCGCCGGAGTCAACAGAACGCTTTGAAATTGTACCTCATCTATCGGCAGGAATCGCATTGATCCATGCTCCTATCCTTTTCTGTCGCTCAGAACCGTCATTTGCTAGAGCGAGAAACAGATCGTGCTGCCGCGTGCGATAGCACTCCCGCTCTGTTGGAAATGCGAATCCGTGCCCATAGATGTGGGGCAACCCTAGTGTCCGTAAAACGTACGGAGCAATAGTGTCTTTTAATTATTCTGCGGCCACTCATGAGACTTTATACATGTTGAATATGATAACATGATGTTGACGATGAAGCTCAAAACTCAGTCTGGACCGAGTTAAATCAGTTTCTACAGGATGCTTCTTACCTCAGCCCTTCAGAGCTAAGTCCAAAGCAAAGTGGCCAAAGGAACCATGACTTTTATTTTGGTGTTGTATAAAATCTCGTTAGGAGGCGCAATAAATTAGGAACAAAATGAAATAGATTTTTATCCAAACGGCGGCCACATTTCTCAATTATTAAACAATTTCGAATTTGTACAATAATTTTGACTGCAATCGGCCTGTAATAAAAATTTTGAAAACAGTTTCGATTTTCAGATTCCCGCGGGTACTCAGGACTCCGACACAAATCCATACCTCGGCGTGCTACAAAAAAAAGCCTGATAAAAGAACCAAATAGCTCAGTAGTCGTGCTTGCGTAAAATGAAATAATATAGAAAAAGCATTTGGACATTTGTGGACAGGTTCGGTTAAACCGGTATCGACAAATAACTAGAGATGAACTAGTCGGGACAGACGACTAATTGGCTTGGTTGATTAAAATAAAATTATAACCTTTGTCTTCTTATATAAAACACTTTTTGTTTGTTCGTATTTTGTGCGCAGCCATAAACTTTTATCAAATTATTAGCTTAGCTCGCAATTGCGCAAAGGCAAATAAAAATACGCGGGCAAAGTCGCAGGCGGATGTGTAGATTTACAGTTTGTTTTATAATCTAGAAATCGGAACTCTTTCTTTGGTAGTGAATTATCAAAAAAACTATAATTTCAAATTACAACAGAAAAATCAATTGAGAATTCCTATGACCGCACGGCGGTTATGTTGTGAGTGAATGCGTTGTATGATGATCTCATTGCAAGCTCAGCATTATACGAAATGCCATGGTCATTGCCGATGCAACCCAGAACTCCAATGAAAGCAATGATCAGCTTTGCAGCCCAGCAGTTGGTCAGTCGTATGGTGCATCCACACCGCAGTTACTTATTGTGGAGCCACACTGCAACACGGTATCATTAGGTAACAATCTGTAACTTATGTGGCTACTTGTTACTTGTTGTTGAATGTTACTCATCGTGTACATTCCGCCAATAACATAAATTAACAATATATAACACAGAGTAACATTCGTTTGATCAGGCGATGACGGACACGTACTATCGAGGACACTCCCGCCAATTTTTGCTTGCACTTAAAACATAGAAACGCTCTCTATCCCCGCCCCGTTGACTTTATAATAAATAATTAATGAAAAAAAAACCGATCGGCGACACATGCCAAACGAGAGTTATTGTTATTTTGCGCGCCAAAGTTGACGCTTTCCTAATAGGCCTAAAGATTAAGGTGGAGTGGCTCGGCGCCTCCGCATGATTTAAGCGAAAAAAAAATTAACTGATCAGGCGGAAAAGACCACGACTGTACATTTGTAAATGTTATTGTAAGTTGCCGTGTTGAGGTAACATTCTCTAACAATGTTATCAATTGTTACCACATTTTGACTGTTTTCAAAAGTTAGGCAACATTACTTAACATATACTTACAATAAATAAGTTTTTTTATCGGATGTTGCTCAGTAACACTTGAAAACGTCGCTTTACAAAAAGTAACTGCGGTGTAACACCAAACTAAAATACACTGGACAGCAAATAAACCGAGCCACCCGCTACCAAGGCACCCTAATTCGATTTTCTCAAAAACTAAAAAACCTAGAATTTTATCAAAGTTGTACCTACAGAAAGTGCGTTTCATGGTGATTAAAATGAAAGGAAACTCATTGGGTTTAATCAATATTTCAGTGTTTATTAAGGATTTTACAAAGAAGAGTCGTTTTCCAGTCGTGACAATCGTTAGTAATGATAAAGTGAAAAAAAAAATTAAGCCAAAAACAAAGATAAAATCAAAAAAAAGTTTTTGATCAATATTCCGTATTCCCTCCCCTTGCTCGGATAACTGCCAGCATCCTTGTATTCATCGACCTTACGAGCCTGACGATAAAATCTTGAGGAATTGTACTCCACTCCTCTTCAATTGCGATTCGCAGCTCTGGAAGCCTTGTAGGAGCAGGTACCCGGGCTCGAACCCGACGTTTCAGCTAATCCCATAAGTGTTCTATCGGATTCAAGTCCGGGCTTCGAGCTGGCCAGTCCATCGTACGAATGCTGACGTCGCGTAGATACTGGGTCAACACATGAGCAACATGAGGCCGTGCATTATCATGCATCAATTGCATATCCTGTCCGATATATCCTGCGTAAGGTAACACAAATGGTCTGCGAGGATTTCAGTAATGATGAGAAGTCAGTCCACGTGTACGGCCCGTCGGTTCGATGAAAACTAACGCTGTATGTGCTGTTAACGGGATGCCGCCCCAGACCATTACAGATCCTCCTCCATAAGCAACTGTTTCCTCGATGCAACACTGAGAATAACGTTCTCCAGGGCGACGATATACTCTCTGACGTCGATCACTTCCATGTAGACTCACCCTGGTCTCATCAGTGAAGAGTACATTACTCCACTGCTCTAATGTCCAATCCCTATGCTCTCGAGCAAATTCAAGTCGTGCTCGACGGTGTGCTACCGTTAATGCTGGGCCTGTTGCAGCTCTTTTTGGGGCAGGTTCCGTTCAGCAAGTCTCCTTCTGACGGTATCTGAACTTATGACCACTTGGCGTTCGTCACGCAGACTTTGTTGGACTTGAACTGCGTTGAGGTGGCGATTTCGCAGAACAGTAAGGTGGATATAACGATCATCTGCTGCTGATGTAGCCCTAGGTCTGCCCGTACCTGGACGGCAATCGAATGCTCCAGTCTCTAGGTATCGTCTGTAAACTCGTTGCACTGAAGATCTGCTGATTCGAAGCCTTCGAGCGACTTCACGTTGCGCAATGCCTGCTTGAAGTAATGCTACAGCTTGAGCTGCTTCCTGAGGTGTTGTATCCATTATTAATGGAAAAAAGTAGCAAAAACACACGCGTCTAAGCAAACGATGGACAAAAACTAAAGAAATGATAAGAAATATCCGACTACCCTCATTGTAGAGAAAAAGAACGCTAATTTCAAACTCTGGTGAAAACAGAGCAAATCGGTAGCATTGTGTTTGTTGCTTGATTACAATGTGAGTTGACGGTACTTTCGAATTAATTTGTAGTCATTTTAATCACCATGAAACGCACTTTTTGTAGGTATAACTTTGATAGTTGTAAGTTTTATACTTTTTGAGAAAATCGAATCAGAGTTCCTAGGTAGCGGGTGGCTCGGTTTATTTGCTGACCAGTGTATCTGTCAGTGACTGTTATCCGCAGCCAGTTTGCAATCTGTATGTATCGGTGTAACTGAACCTTTCAAATGGCGAATATAACAAATATTTCAAAAAGCTTGTATAAAGCACTTGTTCTGATGTGCTAGGTCCGACTTATTTACGAGTAACCTTACCTGAAGGAGAATAATCCTTCCATTTGTCGTCGTTTACCTCCTCCTTTTTTTGAAGTCGGTTAAATACATTAATACTGAAATAATATATCATCGACTGTGACTAACTACTGCAACTGACTCAACACCAATAATAGTTGTATTAACTGTTCTACTGATTTGTACTGCCTTGTAATTTATAGACCAAAGTCAGTACAATATCTAATCTATCAAGCATTTATTCTATTAATTTAAAAGTTATTCTAATACATCTACAAATAATGCAAAACAAAGCAGATATTCATTTGTTTGTGCACTTAATTCTTCTAAACTACTGATGAAATGGTTCATGAGTTTGTCGTATGAATGTAAAAGCAAAGCATAAACAAGAGTGGTTACGAACATCTACCTGCACCGATTTGTCAACTGTGTGTGTCTCGATGAGCTGTAGGAATTATGAATTAGGTTAAAAAACGGATTTAAAGGACTTGGTGACATCGTCTATAGTCCTTTCACACTTATTTATCTGTTAAATATCACTGCGATCTTTATTCTTGTTACAATAAGGCGTTGGGTTGTTGCTGTCACAGGAAAAATAATTGCGAAACGACTAATATTGATGATAAAAAACAAAGTGTACTTACCACATGAGTAAGTAAAAGGAACAGAGTATAAGCTTCAGACAACTGCGCGAATCGGTTGCACTACTACAAGCACGCGGAGCAGGTGTGCGTGACCACTGGCCGCTTGTCGCGTACGCGGCGAGAGTGGAAAAACCTGTTTACGCTGTCACAGCCAGTTGACAATCTCAAGGTTGTCAGGGCAACACACTTTGTTTGTTTTGTGACAGGTTTGAATATTGTAATGTAAAAACGTGGTATTTATTAAACATGGTTGTTTATTGTACTGTGTGTATGAATAATACTAGAAAAAATAAAAATATACCATACTTTAGCTATCCCAAGGGGTACAATAGGTAAGTAAATACTTGATTATTACTTTTTCAAGTATTTTATTGTGTGTTCCTTTTTTTAATAAGAAGAGGGTAAGTACTGCACGGTGTGTTTTTACCTTTTTATTATTATTGCAAGCTTTTACTTCATTTGTAGGTATGTCGGCGGGTTGGTATGTAGTAGGTATTAGGTATGTGTGTAACCTAAGTAAATTTGTGAAGTATTCTATCATATCATACGGAATAATAAAACTATTTCACAAATATTTTGTTCAAGGCGACTATAGGAGATAAATTAGCAACTCTATTTGTAGTGGTTCAAACTTCGTTTGAAATACTGTTAGAATAAAGTTCTAATCAGCTTGTTACACTACAGTGATTGTTACGTCAGTCACTGTGGACCGAATAGTGCGAAATGAGTGGTTTTTTGCGATTTACCAAAAAGCTATTGATTGGACTAAAAAAATAAAACACTATCATGCTAATGTTGCTTGTAGAATTATTTGCCAAAAAATCAGAATGATCGCATGTATTTTAGTATGGTTTTTACTAGTTAAAAGAATTTTTAGAGATAAGTTCGTGATTTTTTTCGATGGAGTCAAATTAGTTGTATTATATTTTCAAAACACTATCATACTAGCATATATCCTGCAGAACATCATATATTTTTCTGGTATTGTTTATTGGTGAATCATAATTATGCTTTTTTGCATAATAAAACTCGCGTTTAGCTCCTGTAGTCCCCTTAATTTGTTTATTCTTCACCTATCAACACAGATAACAACCCTACCAAAATAGGAAACAATTTTGCACGTTCTTAAGAAGCTTATACTCTGTTCCGTTTACTTACTTATGTGGTGGTACCTACTAACCTCGATTATCGGCTGAGAGTTGTCAATTATTGTGTAAGTGGCGCAATTTGTCTGCTGAAGAAAAAAAGTGTGTAGGTACTAGCATGATCTATACTCATTTCACAGTTTCGATCATTGTTGTGTTGGGTTGCTGCAACCATAGGCAAAATAACTTTGAAAGGACTGTAATTTGGAGGATAAAAACAAATAACCAAAAATAAATATACATTAACGTTGTCTTTTAACTAAATTAAATTAAATCCATCCAAAGGTTGTCTTTAAAAGATCACTTCTAGCGATAAGACCGCCCATTATGTCACCCCTTGTAAATTTTTTTACATTTGTATCTGTAATTTATATGGTGTACATAATAAAGAGTATTATATTCTATTCTTTAAATCTGCAGTGAGTCGTCAATTGTGTCTTTCACAAAATCTGGGCTATTACCGAAAATTTTACCGATTTTTTTTTATTTTTGTTACCGAAAGTTTCCTTAGGGGCCGAAAATTTTATCAGACTTGGGTAAATTAGGAATGGTCACATATGAAATATATAATTATGTGGGTTGTCAAATTAACCAAAACAAAAAATAAAAAAGTTTTTAAATCGAAAAGAACCAAGCAGCCTATAGCTGTTGTTAATTATTATCAATTGTGTAAAGGTACACAATTGTGTTAAGGCGCATAATTATGTAAAGGCGCACAATTATGCTTTAGTATCAAAAGCAATATAACGGTCAGTGTGTCGTCTTAGGGGCACTATGAAAAAAGACTTGTAAAAAAATTCGCGACCAATTTCGAGGTAGGGTAGTTAGGGACGTAGTTGGTCTCAGTTCTAACCTAACCTATGGATCCCTTTTCTTTTTCTTTTTTCGGATGGGAAATCATCAAATGACTCCTCCCGCTCTGGGCGGAGCAGGAGGGAGTGTCAGCTTTTACTGACTAAAACCCATCCATGTTCCTTCATCGCCCTTTGTTTTCCGGGGCCACAGTATCTCTTTCGAACAGTCCCGCAGCCCCGGCAGGCATCGGCCCTTGCGGACCCCTTCATTATTGCTGACTCTCTTTGAGGCGCGCGTGGAACACTCCTGCGCCGTCGACACGGCCTGTCGTCATGAGACGTACGGACGTCGAGCTAGCCCATAGCTCCCCGTCCACAGGCCCGCGCCTACGGTGGCCGGTAGCCACCACGTGGCCCCCGACGCCCGGGGCGTCTCCCGCGGCGGCCGGGACGTGAGGATCTCTCCCTCTCACGTTCCGCCACCTCCTTCGCTAGCATGACTGCTTCGCAGAAGGAGGACCTATTGATCCCTTCGACAGCGTTTTTACGATAAACGGTTAGTCGGAGACAAAAAACACCAAGACACTTTTAGCCTTATACTTAGGTGTTTTATACGATAGAATCGACAAAATTAACGATTTGCGAAAATAACACTTTTTTAGTTAAATTTTTCTAAGTCCTCACGCCGTAGCGCCCCTAAGGCTACACCCCAACCAATATAACAACAAAAAGGCGTGGTACTAACGTCTTCGTCTACCTGCATCTGCAGTACGCTGTCTACGATGTGTACCAAGCTATCCGACTGTTAATTACAAAATTATATTTTGGTTAGAAGCGTAAGAAACGTGTATATAAATCGCTGTGCTGCATGGTTTTCTTGGCGCTCGAATGACATGAAAGGCATAGCATACATACATTTTATACATTCAAGTTGGTGCCAACATAAACTCATCATCGTCATCGACTACATAATTTAGAATTAGATCCACTAGTAGTAGGTACTTAGATGGCGGCGCTTTAATTCCAATTAAGGCATGGCGATAAAAGAACCATGCAGCACTATAGCTTAGCTTTTAAGGCGACTACAGGAGCTAAATTAACAAGTGTAATTGTGGTGGTTCAAATTTCGTTTGAAATACTGTTAGAATAAAGTTCTAATCAGCTTGCATTACAAAGTGGTTGTTACGAATAGTGCGAAATGAGTGATTTTTTGCGATTTACAAACAATCTATTGATTGGACTAAAAAGATAAAACACTATCATGCAAATATGTTGCTTGTAGAATTATTTGCCAAAAAATCAGAATGATCGCATGTATTTATTTGAGTATGGTTTTTACTCGTTAAAAGAAATTTTTAGAGATAAGTTCGTGATTTTTTTTATCGAGAAATATTAGTTGTATTATGTTTTCAAAACACTATCATACTAGCATATATATTTTTCTGGTTTTGTTTATTGCAGTGAATCATATGCTTTTTTGCATTATAATACTCGCGTTTAGCTCCTGTAGTCCCCTTAAGAAGGAAACCAAAAAAAGGGCGTGGTACTAACGTCTTCGTCTACCTGCTGTGGGCTGTCGACTGAGTGTACCACGCAGTCAAGCTGTTGGAAATGACAATGAGATAATAATATTAAGGTTATAAAGCTTAACAAAAATGTGCTTTGCTGCATGGTTCTTTTGACTAACGATTGAAAAATTAAAAAAGATGGCGTCAACATGTCGCCGCTAGTTATGATTAAGCTATGGTGTCAAAAGAACCATCCAGCAGTATGGGTGTGGTTAGTAAACGCATTAGTATTAAAAGCAAACCAAAAAAAGAATGTGGTACTAACGTCGTCTACCTGCTGGGAGTTGTCGATGGTCCGGATCTCGTGGTACTCGCGCACACGCCGCTGTTGCTGCGGGACGCTGCTCAGAGTGATCGCGTCCACGGTCTGAGCGCCCACGTCCGCGCGGCCTTGCTCGTTCTCGAGCATGTTCAGTTGCGTCGAGCCCGTTGAACTTTTTCGGCGCCTTGAATTTTATTGTAGAATTGATTTGATTTGATTTTACTGGTAAAGGGAAGGAACTAGATTTAAAAGGGCAGGACGATTTTTGTATGAAGTGTGGTCTGCCTAACTTCCGCCATTTTTATTTATTTACAAAATAGCTGTCACGACACCTTTTTGTATTGATGACAGCTATTAATTAAATACAGGTTTGTATTAATCAACACAAACAAGTTTCTTCTAATCTTCTAAAGCGTCACGTTTCCAAGATTTATAAGCTTCTTGTTTCTTCATTATTTGCGGTCGTACCAAACATTAGTATTTGCAAAATTATTATAAGAACCGTGAATACAAATCTTCTAAGTAAAGTATTCATGATTCTAATGAGAACTGGCGCAAAAACAAATGAAATTAGTGGTACCTCCGGCGCTTGTTAGAAGGCGACGCGGCGGGAGAGTGCCGCGAGGAGTCCATCGAGTCTGTCTGGTTCTGGAACTCCGCGGACGTACGCTGCGAGCGCGTCAGGGACGTGGAGTCCGGCATCTCCGTCAGACCCTTGATCTTCAGGAGCTTTGCTGTGTCCAGAACCTAAAAACATGGGGGTGAGACATGGTACGATATAGGGGTTTTTTTTTTTGTATTCTTAAAGCTTTCGCACACTATAGACAAGACTGTCTTTAGACAGACAATAAGCTAGTTTCTACCATCAATAAATTGCATATCTATTTAGTCCGTCAGTTCGAGTATTGGAAAATAGTGGACACGTATTTTTTGTTTTTTTTGTAAATTAATGAATATTGACAAAGATAAAACGCATGAAATCTCGGGAGTGGGGGCTCGTGACGTCACAACGCACTAAAAATTATAGCACGGCGTGACGTATTGAGAATTTTAAAAGCGTCGTATCTTCGTCAATTTTGGTCTACGTAACAAAAGAAAAAAATACGTGTCAAATATTTTTTGAAAATCTAACTGACGGATTAATTAGATATTTTCAGGACACAAGCATATTACCCTACTAGTGCAAGCGAGACAGACTATGTATTCCCTTTAGCAAAATTCTGTCTAAAGACAGTCTTGTCTTTAGTGTGCGAAAGCCCGTAATTGTCAGGACAATTTTTGTATAAAAAAATGTTTATTGCTAACCGCACTTCTCATTTATTTCATTCAAAAAGGTGTAAAAACCAGCCGGTGGAAGTAGATGTGCTGACAGCTGTCTTCATAGATGTTTCGAGTTGCGAATAGTCAGAAGCCCGAAAGACAACCAATAGGGGATATGCAAGACATACAAAACTCTTTTTATTTATTAAAAATGTCTTGTATTGGCGCATAAAAACATTGTGGTACACTTGTTTAACTTTCTAAAACATCACTTATTTTATAATTTAATGTTTTATGTAGCATGCTTTTGGTGAAACGGAACGCATTCTCAAAACGAGTCGTCCTCGATAACGCCGGTAGTGATGTCAAAGTCTATGTGTCAAAAAAACACTTTAATTTGAAAAGTAGTTAAAGTTTCACTAAGTTTTATTATAATATCGTTATCGCAATTTTTGCTTGAATAAAGCACATACAATTAGTAAAATAATTATAATAAGGCCAAAAAATTAGATGTAAACAAGGCAGATTGATTGGTAAATGACGTCACATCATGACCGCGACAGCCACGGACGTTTGAACTATCATAGAAAATTGCAGGAGTTTGATATTATTTTTGAGCGACAAGCAGTAGATGAACTTAACTTTTAATACTTTGTATTTTATTGACTAAAGTGAAGAAAAAATTACATGCATATTGCTTATTGTACCAGTTGTATAGGCAATCGCTCAAGGAGCTGTCTAAGAGTACGAATATATTAGCTACGTACGAGGTCGAGGTAGCGATTGTCCACGGAGTTTCTTGTCCATTCTTCTCCATACCATCAACGCTTCACATAACAGTTATCCCTTAATAAGGATCTGGGCATCGGAAAATAATGCCAAATAGACAAGCTCGTATATTGCAGTTTTTTCTTACACTTTTTCATGTTCATTGAATATTTAATGAGTGATTGATAAGTCTTTTGTACACCAATAAAATAACTACCAGCAACACATTATTTAAATAATGAGCTGAAAAATGTGGTGGTAAAAATATGCCTTTTGCCTTACGGTCGACCAAGGTATTTGGTTCACATTTTACAATGTAATTTCGACCGTACATCTTCTTAACTATTCAAAAGCGCCTGTAACTAACGGTATATCCTACTAAAAACGACTGAACGGATTTGGATGAAATTTTGCACGAAGATAGTTTATCACCTGGATTAACACATAGGACCCTTTAATCCCGGTAGCAAGATCCCTTGGGACAATTATCAAACTTGACGCGGGCGAAGCCGCTGGCAGAATCTAGTTTAAAATAAATGCTGTGTGTTTGAGTTAGCTTACCTGAGGCAACTGCTCCTCAGTCACGTTCACCTCCCCGCAGTACATAAAGTCGACCATGGTGCGAAGATCGGCGTAGGTGACATCCTTCAAGATCACGATCGGATGTGCCGCCGGGTGTTCCACAAACAGAGACTGAAATATAGTATCAGAACATTTTAGTTAGAACATTATAGGACATAGTAATTTATAAAGGGTGTAAATAGACCCTTATCGAAGACGAAAGGCACTTGTTCTCCCCGTCATTGCGATCATTTTTAGGGTTTACGGAACCCTCCAGACAATGAAATTTATTATTTATGAAAATATTGCAGTCGAAGATATTTAAGATATATTGTCCGAAGAAAATATCATAGAAAAAATGGTTTTGATGTGAACGGATTGCCAAGTTTGACACGTTATACTTATACCGACAGTTTCCAGTTCATGTTGTTCGCGTTGTCTCCTCTCTACTCTATTATTTGAAGTGCACCGTCCGGCAGCTCAATCATTTGGTGCGCCGCATCCGGACGACCGCACGGACGCGAAGAGAATTCAACGACAAATAACGTACATATATATAATGATAGTTACATTTACTCACATGGAAATAGGTACTGCACGCAGACAAGACCACTTTGTGTGCCAGCAGCTGCTTGCCGTCCGCAGACAACGTGACGTCCACCAGCGTCTGGGTGTTCAGCAGTGTGGTGAACATCGAGATGAAGTTGGGCTGGTGGTTGTTCCACCGCAAGCTGTATTGTTGCGACATGGTGGGGGCCTGGAATACAATGCAAACACTTATAATTCTCATGTAACGGAGTACAATTAGCCTATAATGTCCAGCTGAGACAGAGGCCCACAGTGCCCACTGCACTAGGCCTACAGCAGGCTGGGGATTGTTCATCTAAAGAAAGAAAAAGTAGTTTTTGTACAGTTTAAAAACATTTGAAAGAGAAGGACGATCTGGAATGAGAAAGAAATGTGTCTTGCAGGCGCATAGGCACCTAAGAAGCCGATTCCTGCCGGCTTCCCTTCGAGAACAAAGTTGTACTCTACGTAGTGTCTAGTTGTCTACTGTGAACAAATAGTATATTATATACACATCTGTGGGTAGCACATCACAGTACAGACATTTAATACATAATAGGATTGAAAACATTACAAAAATACCAACATTTGTTTTTTCATGACAACAAAAGAAATAAACCGGTGCTCGGGAGTCAGAATTCAAAACTAAAATCGTTTGTACTAGCTTACGTCACTTCGCGGCTGGCAGTACCGGTTTGTAGGGAGCTAGGTAAGCCGAAGATTTATAGATTTAGGACAGGGGCAGAAAAATAAAGTAATAATAATAATACTTTATTAATACAAATCCTTACAATATGCTTAATATCTAGCTAAAGTTCACAATAGTTAAGGCGTACAAAAGCTGAAACCCTGACTCCTAAACTAGGAAAACCTGCGACTCAGGAGTCAGGGTTCTACTGCCACTTGGACACTATATTATACCTTATGGAAATTGAGAGCAGTCTTTTAGAAAGTATGTAGGGGAGAACGAAATGTAATGAGTTATGGTCGATATCGTATTTGGCTAACTAGATTTTTAATTTTGTTGACTTATTTACATAATTATGATAAAACACTCTTATGTTTCGGTTTTTTCGTCATGGGTGTAATTTTTGTAGTTTTCGAGGTCGCTGATGATGACAATTAAGTCAAAATGAAAATCCAAGATAGCGCCCATGAAAATTTTCGGTGTTTTCGTCATGGGTGTCATTTTGATGGTTTTTGGGGTTGCTGATCATAATAATTAGGTCTAAATGAAAATTCAAGATGGCGCCGATGAAAATTTTCGGTTTTTTCGTCATGGGGGTCATTTTGATGGTTTTTGGGGTTGCTGATCATAATAATTAGGTCTAAATGAAAATTCAAGATGGCGCCGATGAAAATTTTCGGTTTTTTCGCCATGGGTGTCATTTTCATGGTTGTTGGGGTCGCTGATAATGAAAATTAGGTCAAAATGAAAACAATGACAATGCAACACGCATAGTGAATAGTTTTTTTTTATTAATATGAAACACATCAACATGCTGCTATTTGTATGATCGCAAAACAGTCGGCAGATGTGATGGACAGCAGTTGTGTATTACTGTGATTATTAAGATGCTCTACAACGCGAGACAACTCAATAAAACTGGTCCAGTGCTCTCAAGGTCGATCATCATCATCATAAAACTCAACCCGATTTACCAACTTCGGTCTGCGCATATTGGCGTCTCTTTGCAATGAAATGACATTTTCTACAAGTTTTTATTTTTTATAAATTGTTTTTAAAAACCCCTTTAGGGCCAACGCAGACCGGGAATGGCAAGGGATTTATTTTTTTGCCAAAGGAAATTCAAACGTATAGATATAGAAATACGACCGTGACGCGTCTTTCAATACAATTCCCTTTCGATGCCACGGCATGCCACGGGATCATTTTATAGCATAGCAATTTATGTCGTATTTCTATAGGTATCAATATGTTTGAATGTCCATTGGTAAAAAAAAAACCCTCGACATGCCGTTCCGGTCTGCGTTGGCCTTTACACAGCGTAAATAACTTATGTTTTAAAACGGCATGCGGTCGGTGTTGCTTTTCCGATTATTCTGTGAAGAAAAATGCGAAACAACTCAGAGGTCACAGTCTTTCTTAAAGTCTGGAACTCTGGAGCTGGACATAGGTACATAATCTTGGTCAAGCCCAATGAAGACAAGGCATATTAGTGTCTGGGGTGGTCTTTTAAAGGTGCATCCACACCGCAGTTAAATTTTGTGCAACACGGTAACATTAGGTAACTATTTGTAACTTTTATGGCCACTTGTTACTATTTGTTGGTCATCGCGTCCATACTGCCAATAACATAAATTAACAAAATATTACAAAGAGTAATTTTCAGCAACAAGCGAGTTGCTCGGCATTTTTGTTCTCAAACTTCTGCAGGCAACGGACGTGTCTCTTTTGTGTCGGCATGAAAGATGAGCTGATTACTAACTCGAACAATGTTATCAATAAAATTGTTACCATGTTGTTACTGTTTTCAAAAGTTAGGCAACATTACTAAACATATACTAACACGGCAACATACTAAGAATAAATAACTTTTTGCTATCGGATGTTGCTCAGTAACACTTGGAAACATTGTTATACAAAGAGTATAACTGCGGTGTGGATGCACCTTTAGGAAAGAACCAAACAGATTTCAACGAAAAATGGAAAAATAAAAAAACTTTTTTAAGTTGGCAAAAAATAAAACCGACTTCAAAAACACAAAAAAGTGAAAAATAACGAAGTCGGTGACAAAAATACTGAATCAACCTAACAAAAGTCATCGACTTCTAAAGCTAAAGTTATTTTTCACTTTTTTATTTTGAAGTCTGTTTTATTTTTTGCAAAAAAACTTTTTTTTGATAGGCTGTTAAGTACTTCAACGTTCAGACAATCGTTAAAATCTAAGTGAAAAAAGAATGTACAACTAATGCAATAATAATTAAATACTTACAGTAAATGTTCATGTCAAACAATGGTAAAAGTGTTACAAACAGACGCAAAAGTCGTCAGGGAAATCATCATACCTACCTTTTAAGTGTAAGCATCGATAAGAACGTATTTCTTGTTATCTTGAAAAAGCTTTTTTTATTCAGAATGTTGCAAATTAAAAATCAATTCTACACAAGTTTTATGCCACATTTCTAAGAAGGACGCGTTGCTATGAAGCCAGTCTGATATCTGTCTGTTGTCATGGCAACGGCTGGGTCCACCTTCCTCCCTAGCCCGTGGCAACCCAAACGCCTACTTGAATCATGAGTGTTATCGAACTTTGACAGTTAATTATTTCGACACGGTCCCAATTTCGAAAATCAATAATTCGATGATTAACTATCAATATATTAATTAATTATCAATAATTAGCCGTCGAAATTCAGGATGACCCTCGTGAATCGAGTGACATATCGCGTATATTTTATAGTGCTTCAATTCGATTTTTTTCAAATTGCTCTGTACTAGATCTGATCATCCGTTATAGTACTTGACTATATTGGTTGTAAAAAGTGTTGATTTTATTTTAATATCACTTTGCTAAAGAACATTTTTGTTCTATAAGCTTATAGAGCTAAAGCGTTTTCTCACGGTTCAACTGAATTCATTTGAGTTCTTTGGTTGATTGTTACAGAAATACATTAGGGGTTAACTCAGGGTAAGTAACTCGTCAACTCGCTGTGAGTAAACACGTTATAAACATACCCATCATCATTGCCTTTAATTGAAATCAGAATTGCCATTATGTAACACTTGCAGCAATTTATTTGCTATATTTATGTTTGTAGGCCGCAAGCGCATCGATGTTCATCAAGAACTCGAGACGTAAATCAAGCAAAGTGAGGCCAATGCTAAAAACTACTGATTGTTTATTGCATGAATGCTTGCAAATATCGCTGGGAAAGCTCAGATATTTAAGTTGCTAAGAAAACTTTTGAGCGAAAAGTCAACGACATCGTAAAGTCTTTTGGTAAATAAGTGCAATCGTTTTGCGTTTTAAATCTTTTGAGTCGATTTATTTTTCATTACCCGGTTGCCTCGGCTCGTTCCGATCAAACCAATTGGAAAATGTTACTTCAGCCGCTTGCAAATGCACTTCCGGTGCTCGGGGCGTGATAAGTCTAATTGCATCACCACAAAACTTGAAAGCGGATATAATATGAAAAATGTTCCAGAATTTATTTTCAAAGCTTCAAAATTTATTTCGGATATTAAGGTATGTCGTCATTTAAAGTTGATTCCTATTCAGGCAGGTAGGTACGGATACAGAGGGGGGACAATGGGTGCAATAACCCAGACAGGCGCATTACTTTGTGTTAGAAAACATCGTGAGGAAACCGGCATGCCCAAGAATCAAAAAATTCGAAGACGTGTGACATCTACCAATCCGCACTGGGCCCTCGTGGTGGATTATAGCCCATTCCCTCTTATCTATACAGGAGGCCGTGTCCCAGCAGTGGGATCATTATAGGCTGATGATGACGATGATGTATAGGTATTCTAGTTGAGAAGTTTATCTTTTTATTTGGTTAAAATGAATTTTCTGGAAGATAGGGATTAACGAAATCCTGTATCCGCGCCTGTGCATATTGTGAAAAGGGGCTCAATAAACTTATGGGGTCTGTGACGGACATAGCTGGCAATGAAGCACTTACCTATAGATACAGAAGTCCGTGTAGTTAAAAACATAATATTATGTTTGTAATCCCCAAGGGTTAGGCAGAGGTAAGCGGGCACAAATCAAGACTCCGGGTCAGTAGTTAAAAAATAAATAAAAAGTTAGCTCTGTTCTATCCGCGGTGACTCTACATACATTTTTATTAATGAGCATTCAATCTCTCCGCGTTCAATATCTTAGTAGGTACCTATAAAAATCTACACCTACTAAATAAATGTTGTGTCACAGTGGTGGCTGGCCGTCCTAGAACCCAAATTGGCCGTACTTTACGAAAATAGGTACCTACACAGGTTTGTATGTAGTAAACTTAGTTAAATGATTAAAGTCATTTGTCTTGACAATGTTTCGTATTACGTGCATCGGTCGCAAGTTCTCGCAATACGTGTTCCTCTTAAGGCGCCTCCCCGACCATAATTAGCAACTCTATTTGTGGTGGTTCAAACTTCGTTGAAATACTGTTAGAATAAAGTTCTAATCAGCTTGTTGCACTACAGAGATTGTTACGTCAGTCACTGCGGGCCGAATGGTGCGAAATGAGTGATTTTTATTTTAAAAAAACGACCATTATGTTCATTATTAAATTGCCTATCCATTAGTTTAGGTAGCAAATCAAAATAATGGTTACTTTACGAGGAGTAACATGTTATAAATCATTATTTATCATTTCTGTGGTTTCGTTGTGAGGGAATTTATTAAACAATAGGCTATTTATATAAAAAAAAACGACAATTTTGAAGTCAACATGTTGAAATTTAATGTATTTTTTATTAGTTCGTTTTTCTTTTGGATAAAGAGGCTCCAAAAAATTGCTCGCTTAAGGTCGTTTGCTCCCGGGGCTGCGGGACTATTCGAAAGAGATACCGTGGCCCCGGAACACAAAGGGCGAGGAAGGAACATGGATGGGTTTTAGTCAGTAAAAGTCTGACACTCCCTCCTGCTCCTTCCAGAGCGGGAGAAGTCATTTGATGATTTCCCATCCTAAAAAAAAAAAAAGGTCGTTTGCTCGGGGAGGCGCCTTAACTTGGCAATACTTGCACCGAGAATGTTCGAACGACCTATTCACTCCAACAGGTAACTGGGAAGCTGAATCAAATAACCAAATTCAATAAACCAATTTATTCTCGTTATGATGACACGGTAAATGTGAACACGTTTTTTCACATTTCGTCAGGGCCGGCAAGCAATTATTTGCCTAACCAGATTATCAAATCTATCGTTAGTGAGGAATTAATGTACCTACCCTGTTTCGTATATGGAAAGGTGTGAATTTGATAGACAGTCTCAAAGATTAAATACAACTAAATTTACATTGTCACTTACGGGATATCTTCCCGATTATCAATTATTCTGAGCCCTCGATATTTCGACGCTGTTGCAAGAGCCATGATCGCGGATGACAGCGTCGAAATATCGGGAGCTCAAAATAATTGACAATCACGGAAGATATTCCCATGACAGTGTAAGTTGAGTAAAAGACCGTGAAGCTTGGAACAGTGTTAGAATGCACAACTGATATTGGATTATTTTACAGCAAAAGAATGTCAATGGAATTTCCATATTATCATTTATTCATTTGCGAATATGGGTACTAAATAAAAGGTCTTAAATAAAGTTTCCATTAGTCATATATGTATATATACCCTATGATATGCTTGACCGACGCACACTCATGACTTATTAACGAAGCCGAAAGGCACTTATTGATCTCCTCGTCATTGCGATAATTGTTTTGTTCTACACCATACCTGGGAACCTTCTAGTTACGGAGATATTGGATATCGGAGATATTAAGTTCCAACTTTATGACTACTTTTTTTTTTTTAATACATGTTTTTAATGTAAGATTTTTACTTTAAACACCTCCATGACATGACCCCCGTACTATTCAATCCATCCATCAGCACAATGTTTTGAGTGCGTAACGTTCTACCACAAAATATGATTTTTCACTCCAAAAAAAGAAGTCTTTTCCCAGCAATAACTTTTGCGTAAAGATACTTAATTTGTTTGGTTGACGGCTTCGTGATGAGGTGGTTTACACCCTGTATAAACGTTGTTTTATGGCACAGGATGAAAGATAAAATTAAAAATAAAAAAATCTGGCAAAATTCATGATGATAGTGCAGCGCATTTCATGAACTATAGAGGAAAACTATAGCGTTTAAGATAACTTTATTAGTTTAGCAGTAATAGTCGTTGAACTTGGGTAGTGGATAATTTTGTACCAAATATAAAATCCTTAGAATAAATCCTTTAAAGTAACTAAGATGAAGTAGTTGCTTGTTTATAATGACGCATTGAAATACAAAATCTAAAAAAAAACATGTTTTATTATCATACATTTCACAAAGCTGCCGCTAGATGGCGCTGTACCAACGGCAACGGGTTCGTCCTATTTTGTTATAACGCATAATACGTTACAATTAAATTATAAACGTAGAAAGAAACGTTGTTTTGCAACAGAATTCCCTAGGGAAGCTTAGTAATTGCTGGAAACGTTACAATTGCTACCAATAAGCCAGAGAAGTTACGCGGAACAAATAATGGAATCAGTTTCAATACGAGTAAGCTAGGGTACCCTGAATGTGTATATGCCTGATTTGTTATTATGTTTAGTTAATAGACCAGATAATTTTTGAAAACGAAAAAATTCATAGTAGGATGAAACCCATTGGCAAAGAAAGAATTCTCTTTCTTTTCCATTCCAATGGGCTTCATCATGTTATATTCATAACAAAAAATAATTTACGGGCTATCTAGTGGAAACTTACCTTTTTATGTCCCAAACGCTGTAATTTTTTTGATTTAAAATAGGTATTTCTTTTTTACCATATTTTGACTTAATAATATCGAAAAAACACCAAAATGTATTAAATTAATCACTACATAGTATAAAACAAAGTCGCTTTCTCTGTCCCTATATCCCTATGTATGCTTATATCTTTAAAACTACGCAACGGATTTTGATGAGGGTTTTTTTAATATAGAGTGATTCAAGAGGAAGGTTTTAGTATATAATTTGCGGGCGGGCGAAGCCGCGGGCATCAGCTAGTATAGAATAATTTTCAATCGAAAATTCTCACGTCGAAATACCTGCTTTTTACAAAAAGTCGGAGGGTTTTTTATTTTTTGAAATCTCTACTTTCTGCTGGTGTAAAAAAAAACCGGCCAAGTGCGATTTGAATTCGGTCCCACTTCCCGACCTCAGATTGTCCGTAAATTATTTTTCCTTTCATTTTTGTTATATATTCTCTTTCTTTTCCAATGGGTTTCATTCTACTATGTTTTTTTTCGGTTTTGACCATTTTCAGAGGTACTACACTGGTACATAGAGGAGTAGGAGGAGTAGCCCATACAAACGTATTCCCCTGTTTTGTCCCTGGAAATAAAACTAAAGCAAATATTTTTGTCCAATACACGGTGAGTGCAGCTTTGGGCCAGTAGTGGCGGCCCCGCCTTACAAACAATAATTTGCGGGTTCGAACCCAGGCAGGCGCATTACTTTGTGTAATATATCTTAAAAACTGTGAAGGAAAACATCGTGAGCAAACCGATGTCATAGAACCAAAAATTCGAAGACATGACTGTGACATCTACCAACCCGCACTGGGCCCGCGTGGTGGATTAAAGCCCATTCACTCTCATAGACAGGAGGCCATGTGTCCCTGCAGTGGGAACATTATAGACTGATTATGTATGTTATTTAAAAAAAAAAACAGCCGTTCCATACATTTTGACCGTTAAGGTATTGCACATTTGCAGGAAAAAGCGTTTTTTTTTTAATTTCTGTGTATGGGGGGTTATCAATATTTTGATAATCATCAACATGATTTTTTAACAACTGATTCTTTTAATGGCGGCCCCTCACCGGGAGAGATTGCCAGGGTAGCCCGCGAAATTCCTTGGGTATTATGCAATTTAAAGGTTAGTGTTAGGCTGTATTTTGATTAAAATATTGTTCGCTGCTGTAACAAATATAAGCCATATTTGTTACAGCCGCGAACAATATTTTAATCATCGAGTTATTATCATTAAAGGCATGAAACGTGGAAGACATCACCTGGCTACGATGGCCTTAGCATTGAACATCAACATGCTGGGCCTCATCTGTCGCGAGTGCTGGCAATGTTTTTTACTCTCTATGTGTCACACTCCTACTTGCTGCCTCAAATGACAAAGACCGAGGTCGAGACATATCTGCGTTGACAAAACCTACAATTACACGATGCACAGTTTGGTTTCAGGCTGGGCTGTCGACCGAGAGTGCTATTCTAAGCCTAAAGCAAACCGTCGAGTATTACACATCAAGGACGACTCCAATATATGCATGTTTCCTGGATCTTTCACGGGCTTTCGATGTAGTAAATTATGAAATCCTGTGGAAGAAATTAGAGAGGGGGCAATGTACCTATAAGGGATCTTATACGTATATTTAGAAGTTGGTACTTGGCTCAGCTTAAGACAGTAAGATGGGGCAATGCCAGGTCATACGTATATGGACTACAAATGTGGGGTTAGGCAAGGCGGTTCGACTTCACCGAAGCTTTTTAATTTGTACATAAATACCCTGATTGGCAAGCTGAGCAGCATGCTTGTTGGATGTCGAATAAACGGTATCAGCGACAGTAATTTAAGCAGACGACATGGTGCTGCTGAGTCCGTCAATCAGTGGACTGAGGGACTTACTGACTGTGTGGGAACGTTATACTGCAGATCGCTGTCTGAAATACAACGCCGGTAAAAGTGAGCTGATGGTTTTTAAGTCTGGTACCAAGTGTCTATCGTATGTACCCACAGTGACACCTAATGGTACACCTCTCAAAAGTGATAAAATGTTTAAATACCTTGGGCACTAGACAACAGAGGATTTACGTGATGATCTGGACATTAAATGGGAGCGTAGAGCATTGGCGATAGAGCGAATATGCGAAAATTGTGACAGCTCAGCTAATTTGCTTGATATCAATATAATTTATAGCATAAGTGACTCGGTAAAGATGTAGCTTTCTAACGACAAAAGATTTTTTGAAATCGGTCCAGTAGTTTTTAAGTTTATCCGTTACATACAAAAATACAAATCTTTCCCCTTTATAATATTAGTCTAGATTTAGGTGTAAATATTTTATGAATTTATTTATTAAAATACCAACACAGCACTCTAAGTTCTTTGAATATCATTGAATAACGTTTTCATTCAATAGAATGAATACTTAATGAAAACTGGGCCAAATGAAATTAAAGGGTTTGTATATGGGGGTTCAGAATGATGTAGTGAATACGTGTAAACCGGTTTAACGTCGGTGTCTCTTCCACACTGTATATGGATGCTCTTGTCAAAGGCCTTTCAAACTTCCAGAAATTAATTAATTGCACACAGTTCTGCCCGCACATGAATAAAGAGGTGTATAATTCATGGAATTCAATCATACAGAGCCCATTCGCGGACGCCGCATCTACATGGTGTACCTACGCACAAGCACACGACCGATAGTGAAAACATATCGAGGGACATGGCACACTGTACCGGCACCGCACCGGCACCGCTCCAACCCAGCAATTAACTTGCCATTCAAATTAGAGCATTAAATCGAGTGTCGTATAATATATTTTATAATGTCTATATGAAAAAGCTTACGGCTGGCAGTCAGCGGACTTGGCGCTATCATACAACTCGACTTGCGCATGCTTGCTGCGCGCCGACTCGGGAGTTGCCCGTAAAACAACGTCGTTGTGTCTCGCGGCCGGCGCGCGGACTGCGAGCTTACATCTTGCTAACGACGCGTAGTAAGCGCGCTGGAGGCTAGCCGTAGCCTAAATTCGAGGCAACAGCTGTGCTGGTGCGGTGCCGGTGTAATGTAGCGTGAAGTAACAATATGTTAGCACATCAGTGCCTACTGCCTACTCGAGCGAGTAATAAAAGCTTGCTCATAAGCGGCATTCTTGTAAACAGGGTAGTACAAAGTGCGACGTCATAAAAAAATGATTTGTCCTTTTTTTTATTTCGTCGCAAATGTAGTACTTATACTATAAACTTTATTTTGTAGTACTTACATATTTGAATTTTAAGTTGTATATTTCGAGCATTTATGCTATGCTTACTACTCTACCCTACCCACCTAGCCTACCTAGCTCGTTCGAATAAACAACACTTTGAATTTATGCTAGCCTAGTACTTTTGGTGAACAGAAAGACGAATGGTTAAATCAGAAAACAAATGAATGAAATCACTTAGAAGTTCTTAAATTTTTTGCTTTCAACTTTTTCATATTTTTCTTTCATAAGAACCTTCTCCTGACAAAAAAAATGGGTATCAAATGAAAGGGTTTGACTAGTAGGATAATGTACACTTTATCGAAAGGGAATGAGGAATATTAACTAACGAAATGAAAACTAAAAACTTGAAAATATTTTTTTTGTCTTATGCCCTAGGTTGAGGAGGAAAGTGGAGTGGTGAAGGGTACCTAGGACCTACCTACCGAATAATTTTTTAATTCGCTTTTTCACGGATAAAAATCTGATTAAACATCAAATTAAGTACCTGAATCTTAAAACGCAAGAAAATATAAGAAATTTTATAAAAAAAAAAAAGGGGTCCCTACAAAAAGCATGAAATAATAAAATAAATAAAAAATGCAAAAAAACCACGTCACAAAAAAAAAGCACAAACGTGAAACCCTATAAAAAGAAAAAAATAACCTTGAAATGATGACCCTACGTGTCGGGGTTATTTTAAATTTCTTAATTTATTGTAACTTGTTATATTATAAGATAGCTAATTCTGCCTATTTATATGGAGAAGCTTATGAACGCAAAAGACATCGAGGCGTAAGCTGCCTGGCCATGCTGTGCTCACAGGAAAACACTAAAGATACTTTATTTGTTTAAAACATGCGTTTAAACACAAATCGAGCATGCAAGATCTTAGTAAAGGGTAGGTTCGTACATGTTTTACCTAGTAAGGTGTACAATTTGTTTTTTTTTTTTAACAATTATACGGATTATAACATTCATTTTTAGCCATTGTTTTTCTGGAACATTCATAATAACTAATTATTTATACAAATATATACAAAAAAATACACATTGTCCGCTTTTCATGCAGATAGAACCAAAATAATTATGTGCTAAGGTGAAATATGTCAAAAGGTACAAAATAATAATATGTCAATTGTACGTCAAAAAAATAAAAAATGTATAAGGTAAAATATGTCAATCGATAAAAAAAAATACACATTGTCCGATTTTCATGCAGACAGAACCAAAATAACAAAATTTACTGATAAACAAAATATGGACAGCAACCCAGACGCCTTAAGTTTTTATTTAACAATAACTTTTTTTTTGCTGGCTTGTTAAGTGTCCCACTGCACAGTAACCTAATGAAAAAATATTTAAATATTTTCTATAGATTTTCTTTCAAGTGCAGTCCCTGCTGCCAGCGCCCATGTATATGGATGATTTAAAGTTGCATTCAATCCGGTCTCCAATTAATCATTCTATGCAATATAACATTTAAATAAGGTCAGAGAGATAGAATTACGTAAGTTCCTAAAGTTAGGCGCGCGGTTTCAAAGAGCACATTAAAGTATACTTGTATTTTTATACGTCAAAGTATTGTTAAGTATTTTTGTTAGCATAAAGGAGTCTGCCCACTACACCGCATCATATCATAACCGCAAAAAAATATTCTGTGTACTGAAAATTATGAGACTATGTCGAATTGTCCACTCGATCGTTCCGTCAAAGACCACAACACCGTCGGCATAGTCTCATACTTTTCAAATTCCATACAAAGAATAATTATAGGGTATTAAAGCGTTCTAAACCTGTTATAAACAGGTATGATACGCTGTTGATACATTCTAGTGGGCATAGTAGTCCGTGTCATGTTTTTTACGTGCGTGATTTACGTTCATGGCATATGATGATACGGTGTAGTGGGCGGACTTCTTTAATCTTCAAAATGTGGGAACAGTTGATATTTTTCCACGAGATCCGGATTTGTTTTATAGTGAAGTAGTAATAGTTCATAATGATGAGTACAGGGATGCTTTAGGAAGTTTAAGGTAAACAAAAACTTAGGTTGTATGAACGCGATAAAAAGGTTACAAGGAAAAAACTAGACTACTGAAAAATCATTCTATTAATTAAATTCGGGGTTTACAAGTTAAAATCAACTTCTCCTATTGTTAACGTCGGTTTAAATGTAGACTATGTCACCAGGGCCACAATGACGAATCGATCAAATAAAATCATAACCCTTTCTTTTGGCTTCGCCGTAGTTGGGTAAAAACCGTCCGTGTGTAGGCTTATTTTGGGTGTAATATAATAAGCGTAATACCTTGTAGGTGGTGGTTCAGACCATCAAACTAAACGAAGCCCTAAAGAAAAAATGTCTAAAAACAATTAGACCAAACGTTGGACCAATTAGTATCATCATCCTCATCATTTCAGCCGAAAGACGTCCACTGTTGGAAGTAGGCCTTTCCCAAGTGTCACCACATTTACCGGCCCTGCCGGCGTCACGCATCCAGCGGATCACCGCAACCTTCACCAGGTCCTCGGTCCACCTAGTGGGAGGCCTTCCACCGCAACTTCTTCCGGTTCGTGTCCGCCACTCCAGAACTTTTCATCCACATCGGCCATCTGTTTTGTGAGCAATGCCCACTGCCACTTAAGTTTAGCAATTCTTGGGGCTACATCGGTTAACTTTGTTCTCTTGCGGATGTCGTTTCTGATTCGATCACGCAAGGAAACTCCGAGCATGGCCCTCTCCATTGCCCTTTGGGTGACTTTAAGCCTACTGATGAGGCCCATTGTGATCGACCACGTTTCGGTCCCGTTTGTAATCACTGGCAGCACACACTGGTCATAGACTTTCGTCTTGAGACACTGCAGTAAGTCGGACGAGAAAATACGCATCAATTACATAGTAATTCAAAGTGCAAACTTATTTTTTTCTAACTATATTTCATAGGAAAAGTTGTCCAGTTTGGTCTGAATTACAACCGATATTGTGATATTCTGTAACGTATGGTATTGTCTGTTAATCTATCTATCTGACGTTTTGTTGCCGTTAATGCGTTTCGTTCTAAAAATCCCCGTGCAGCACTGCGGGTACGTTCCAGACTTCCAGTCAAAGTTAATATAAAAAAGCGCGACAGATGAATTAGGGATGAAATATATTTTTCGTACTATATTATTTTTCTATAATACAGGGTGTAAACCACCTCATCACTAAGCCGTCAACCAAGCATTCTGTGCATCAAACTAAGATACTTTATGCAAAAAATATTGCTGGGAAACGACTTTAATTTGGGGTGAAACAACATGTTTTGGGGTAGAACTCAATGTAACACACTCAAAATATAGTGCTGATGGATGGATTGAATAGTACGGGGGTCGTGGAGGTGTTTAAAGTAAAAAAAAGTAAGTAAAAAAAATCTTCCATTAAAAACTTATACTTATTTTTAAAAAAAGTTGTCAAAAAGTTGGAACTTTGGCCCCCAATATCTCCGTAACTAGAAGGTTCCCAGGTAAGGTGTAGAACAAAAAAATGATGACGCAATGACGAGGAAAACAAGTGCCTTTCGGCTTCGTTAAGAGGTCCTTTATATAGTACAATTGACTGAAATATAGTATGATACTATATATTTAGTACGGGTGGCAACCCTAAACACACCACACACGCGTACACATCAATATCATCAATGAATCGACACGAAATTATTCAATAAATTGCTAAAAAAGCTAAAAGTACTAGTCTTTAAATTTTACTACTGTATGATTTTAATCAAATATTTGGCTGAACAATAACATTTTAAACCCTGAAGTGTTAAACGTCTTTTGTTGTTGACCGTACACTAAGAACGAATCAAGCCGGAAATAAAAGAGAAAAACGATAGAAATAAGATAAAATAAAAGATTGATTAATTACTGTTCGGTAAAACAAGATCAATTTAAACAAGTTTAGAAATATAACAATAATAATTAGGTAATTCAAATTAACATACCTCAGTCACGTTCGGGTTCAGTTTCGTATAACTCCGTGCAGGAGGCCGATTACTGAAAAACACAAAATGTATAATGTTAGAATTTACAACACAAACTTTTACACTCTATCATACCAGTAACAAACATAAAAACACACACACAAGATAAAACAAAAATAATGCAAAAACAGCCTAGTAACAAAATTAAAATAAACCAAAAGTCATCATACGTACCTATATTAGTATTACATTGCCAAATTGTAAGAAGCGATTTAAAAATGACTAAATAAACAAATTAAGCAGTAGGCCAAAGAAAACATAAGTAAATAAAAGAAAACAAAAGAATCGCAGAAACAATGAAAGGTATACAATCAGTACTATATTTTATATGGAGAAAGTTTGGGTATCTTGAATTCGCCTTGCATTTCACTCATTTTAAATCGTGAACAGAGTCACATTTAAATATTTTGAGGAAACGAAGTTTTAAAGTAGCGCGCCGCGCGATAGCTTGTGGCCGGCCTAGTGCTAAGGTACAGGTAGCGCACAGCCGCCCTAGCTAGTCCGAGTCCACAGCGTCACTGGCCTGCCTCGGGCTCGTTCCTAGCTCGCTAACCACCAACCTACCTACACAGGTATGATTGGTTATACGAACTTAACCTTTTAACGTGTGACAACAGTGACAACTATTCAATAGAGCTTTCCTACAGATTGGCAAAGTGCTTTGGTTGCTAGAATTCAGTTTGACAAAGCTTAGATCTGGAAATTCATAGAAATTTTCTTTGTGTGTGTTCTTGGGAGTAAAAAGTGTGGATCGTTATATTCATTTCGCCGTAGCAAAGAGCAAGTGACATTAGACGCCAAGACGTGTGGGTGGGATGTATTCCTATGATGTCGTTATTTTAGTCAATATTTTTTATAGAAAATAGAAGACATTATGAAATTCAATTTTATCTGTAAACGATTCTCACAGTAAAAATCTCTTCCTCTTTATTATTATAATATATTTTAAAATATGGATTTAATAAGAAAAAAAAAACATAAAATAACACAACCGAAAATAAGAAAAAGAAGGTTAATTTTTTTGTGGCTTTGTCCGTCGGCGGCAATTTGCGTCAATACGATTGCTGGCGCCTTGTATGCGACCAAGGAGCTTATATACTAACTGGAATGAGTACGAACAAAATGCTAAAAAAAAACTCTATGTCAAAAGCCTAGAGTTTCAATTTGTATAATGGATTCAATAGAAACAAAACGTTCCGACCGAGAAACCGACATTGGTGGATGGTGTCTCTGTCTTGCCTTGTCACCGATGTAAACAATATGGCCGATACACTTTCGCGTTGAAGTCATATAAGTGCTTTTTGTTGTATTTAAGTGAAATAATCCGCTATAAATATTGTAAAATTGTGTTGTGTGAAGGGGTGTAGTAGTGAGGGGTAAGCAGGATGTGGAATTTCGTTTTTCAGGTAATTTTTTTTAACTTTGGTTGTATAATACGACTAGGGTTACCAAGGTTTTAGATTGATAAACGGGAAATTTCCAAATAAATTAAGTAAGTAAGTTCGAAGTTTCGAACATCGTTGTCGTACATAGTAATAAAAAGTACATTTTCATTTTATAAATTAGAAACATCGGACAAATATTGAAAAGAAAAAAGAGTCCGCCGCACCGTACCGTGCCATGCCGGTCCTAAGGATTTTTCCATACTTCTCCAGCAAAAGAATCCATTTGGCGAGCTGCAAGTGAAAATGAATAGTTTCGGAAGATAAAATAAATATTGGCAAATGTTACTAAAACAGACATAGCATGAATATGCGATTTTCCATGTCTGAGAAATATATAATATTAACGGAGTCCTTGAATCCCCGAATACGAAAGTCGTCTGGATAGACAGGTTGCAAAATGGATAATTTGCAACTGGACGGTACAGACATACATTTAAGTTATAGTATAGGTAATAAGTTAACAAAAACAGTTAATGACATCCACTCTTGAAGCTATCTCGCCTAGAATGCTATTGAGTTGCAGGTCCATCATCATTAAATAATACAATAACAGTCTGTAACTGTCTCAAGAGTTAGTATGATTAATGGACACCCTATTAGAAAGAGACGACATCCACTCTCGAAGCTTTTCGCTCGGAACGTTTTTGGGTTGCCCGTCCTCCTTGCAGTTAGTATATAAGTTCCTTGTATGCGACACGTTTGCCATTTGTCGTTCCGTTGTTTGTTTTCTTGTGGATTAAAATTGATAATAAACGTTTAACAACAACAAAATTTTAAAATACTTAAGGTAAACTTCATTTTCTATAAAAATATCGACAATGCATCATAGCAATCACTAAACATTGACATGGCGTCATGTTGCACGCATTTCACATTGTTTCGTTTTTCTTTCAATTCAATTTTATTTATAGACAATGATATTTTGGCAGGGTACATTTATTACAGATAATACTGATTCCGTATTTTACGACTATGGTATTTAGGGTGCCACTAAAAATTCAATCAATTCAGTCATAATTGTAAAAGGAACGGTACATCAATAATGTCACCTGCACCTTAGTTATAGTATAGTTGGTCAAGAAATTATGTTAAATTTTCACATGGCTATTAACAGCATATCAGCGTAGTACACCAGTCGTTTGCAGTAGCGACGCTTTACAGTAAGTACCCGATGACACTCGAGAGCAATACATATGAGTCACCAACAGAAACCTTTATTCAGGGTGGAAACTTTCGCCATGGGATCTGGAGGCGATAGTCCTCGCGCGCCTACACGTGTGGCGCGCGGAGGCGCTACGCCGGGGGCGAACTCCGCTGCCGCAGCAAATTGTCGCTCAGCGGACGGACTTCCGGCGGGATCTCATGGCGAAATGGACAGAGCGACTGTCGCAACCCCGTGCAGGGCACGCCACAATAGTGGCGGTAAGTCCCCTCTTTGAGGAGTGGCTGGAGAGACGCCACGGCGTCCTTACCTTCCGCCTGACGCAGGTTCTTACTGGACACGGTTGTTTCGGTAAGTTCCTGCACCGAATCGGGCGGGAGGAGACGCCCGGGTGTTTCCATTGCGAGGATCGACCGGAGGACACGGTGGAGCACACTGTGGAGGTGTGCCCCGCTTGGGTGGAGCACCGCCGTGTCCTCGAAGTGGCGATCGGCGGCGGCGACTTCTCGCTTCCGGCCCTGGTCCAAGCCATGGTCCGGAGCGAGACGTAATGGGACGCCGTCACCTCCTTCTGCGAAGCAGTCATGCTAGCGAAGGAGGTGGCGGAACGTGAGAGGGAGAGATCCCCACGTCCCGGCCGCCGCGGGAGACGCCCCGGGCGTCGGGGGCCACGTGGTGGCTTCCGGCCAACGTAGGCGCGGGCCTGTGGACGGGGAGCTATGGGCTAGCTCGCCGTCCGTCCGTCTCATGACGACAGGCCGTTTCGACGGCGCGTTCGTGTTCCACGCGCGTCTCCCCCGAAAAAAAAAACAAGGGTGGAAACTTTCAACGGGGCAATGAGGGGAACAAGGTACCTTAACCGTTGCAGCTACAAGAAAATGGTCTTAGGAGACTGCGAAATTATTTGTGAATTACGTTCCTTATTCACAGATTTTCAAAAAAAAAATACAGTTTGCAAGAAAATGGCCATTTTACACAAAACATTTTTTTGCTGCCAATCGATCCTGTTTATAATATCATCATCTCATAAAAAACTTCTATGTGACCAAGTTGGAGTACTGAAAAAGTCAGAAAAGAAATTGCAATAAACTTGTACCATACATTTTGTTTGAAATTTCTAACCCACTTTTTTATATTAGTCGAACCTGTTTCTAATACTGATCAGCTTCTATTGGACCAACCATCGTTGGATTACTAAAAAGTCAGAAATACCAAAAAGTTAACTTACGTGAGCGTCTTCAAAATCAATATCAATTTTATTTGTGTAACAACATTTGTGTAACATAGGTGGTGAATACAGTTCTTAAATCAACGATAGGTCGCTATGCCAAGAGACGTACAAATATATGGTTGCATGCGAAATAAAAAAATATAAATCTAGGTAGGTATGTCAAAATTAATAGCATGATGATAAAAAAAAAACAAAAATTATAAAATGTCACAATATGAAGTAACTACAGTCAATGCTTAAATAAATAATCATATCATAAATTACCATTCCTTTCAATATTCTACTAGAAGTTGTCTATTGCGTTTATTCTCCAGTCAAAAATAAATAAATAAGTCTACATTAGTTTATCATTCAGAAATTCATCAATCGTGTAATAACATTTGTGCAACAAGAGAGCAAGGTGGGTTTTTGCTGCGAGTGTAGATTTTGAATCCCGAGTAAGCGAAAGATTCTATAGTTGAATCACGAGCGTAGCGAGTGATTCTAGGTTAGAATCCTGAGCGTAGCGAGGGATTCAAAGACACGAGATGCAAATAACTTTGGTCTCGTGTAACACATACAACTTTTCACCTCAGCAGCGAGAACATATACCTAAAGGTAAATAAAAAAACAACATAGTAAAAATTAAACCACCACACCACATCACATCACAACACAAATACACAGATATCCAGACGATGATTTGTGTATTTTATAGGACACAATAAACAGGAAAAGATATTGAGATTTGTAAAAATAATGTTATTTGGATTTGTGCCCTACTGACATTCTTTTCAAAAATGCAATAAAAAAAAAACTTCGCTTTGTCCTGTCACTTTCACTTCGATACGAAAAAAGCGAGAGATAGAAACAAGTCGATTCGAAATTCGATTTTCAAATTCATTTCTAGTAGGCCCAAAAAAAAAACAAAAAAAAAAAACGTTCGGATACCGATATTGTAAATCGATAACCGTAATATTGTAAATCACGTGTTTAGATTTTAAATGAAAAATTGTTATATTTCGAATAATCGAATTATATTTTTTTTATAATTAAATCAAGATGGAGAATGTTTAAGAAAAAAAATAAGAAGTTTATCCTATCCTATAAGAAGTCTATCCTGTACTAACAAACAACACGGGCACAAATCCAAATAACATTATTTTTACAAATCTCAATATCTTTTCCTGTTTATTGTGTCCTATAAAAATACACAAATCATCGTCTGGATATCTGTGTATTTGTGATCTGGTGTGGTGGTTTAATTTTTACTATGTGGTTTTTTTATTTACCTTTAGGTATATGTTCTCGTTGCTGAGGTGAAAAGTTGTATGTGTTACACGAGACCTAAGTTATTTGCATCTCGTGACTTTGAATCCCTCGCTACGCTCAGGATTCTAACCTAGAATCACTCGCTACGCTCGTGATTCAACTTTAGAATCGTTCGCTTACTCGGGATCCAAAACAACACTCGCAGCAAAAACCCACTTTGCTCGCACAAATAACTTTTTTCAATTAATAACACTTTTAATTTTTTTTAAATTGTGTAACATTCAAATTTTGCATTACATCTGGCAATTTATTGTAAATGCGCGGTGCCATGCCTAAAACGCTCTTTCTCACTAAGGCCGTCTTACAACGCTGATTGCATAAAAAGTTTGCGTATTGGCTACGAATCGCAACATCCCGTAAAGTCGACACTTTTTCGAACAACCTCATGTTTGTTTTGCCGAAAATACTAATTTTAATAATATATAATGATGGTAAGGTAAGTATTTTCAGCGATTTAAAGAATGGCACACAGCTATCATCTATTTTTAGACCACACGTCGATTCTATGCATCTTTTTGTGCCTTAAAAACGATATCTTTATAAGTAGAATTGCCCCAAAAAACAATACACTATCGCAAAATTGAGGCTACTAGGCCGTGATATGCAACTAATAGGGCATCCATATGTATTTTTCTAGCAATTTGGGAAAATGCGTATGCTGATTTATTTATTTTCTTACTTAGGTCATCTATGTGGGCCTTCCAGTTAAGCTGATTATCAAAGAATAAACCTAAGAATTTTGCTACTTTAACTTCTTCAATGGCGTGACATTGAAGAAGTTAAAGTAGCAAAATTCTGCAGCAGAAGGCAAAGTATGTCTAATATTTACTTTTGGTATTTCAGTTCTTTGGTGAAAGTGCATTATTTTGGTTTTCTCTAAGTTAATAATAGTAGATTATTGCATCGAGCACAAAGTAATTCATTATCGCACCGAGTGACTGATTTAGAGCCCGAGCGTTAGCGAGGGCTCTAATCTAACAGGCACGAGGGCAATATAAATTACTTGAAGGCGAGGTGCATATTCTGCTTTTCTTTCAACTATTACCTATAGGAATAGTAGATAAAAGAAACTCATATCAAACAGTTAAAATAGAAGTTTAATTATTGAAATTAAAAGTTATACTTGAGCAATTATTAAACGTAAGGTTAAGAGTTTTGTTGGGCAAATTTATATTTGTTTCTATAACACTGTAGGCTTTATTTAGAATGTTTTTCGGAGTTAATGTGTCGCTAGATGATTCCATTTTAATTCGAAGCCGAAGCACTCAAAATCAGATAGTATCACACTTTATCGTTTCCAAAAATATTGTCAAGCAAAATTAACAAAGTTCCCGCCAAATCACTTTTTTAAAATTCTATCATTTTTAAATCAGAGTTAGCAGCAATCATTTTTTAAATTTGGAACAAGTAGGATAGAAACGAATAATACGTACGTAAAAAAAAAGTATTGATATCGGCTGGCTGAATAGAGCTAATCCATTGAGATTGGCACCTTTTGGTGTGATTAAAAAAAAAAACTGTGCAATAATGAAATTTCATACATTTTTATTGCTCTAGAGCATTAAAGACTCGCTTTGTACTGAGTTTTTAGTGTGATTGTGATGAAATTAAAGCATAGTTGGAAGAAAACATATTTTTTTATTAAGCCAATTAATTATGTCAGATAGTGTATTATTTATGTCAACTTGATAAATATTGCGATCAATACACTATTCATACATTTCACTATGGCAGTACTGTCGTCTGCAAACATCACTATTTGATGTTGAGTCACCTTTGGCAGATCATTTATATAGATCAAGAAAATAGGTGGCCCAAGGACGCTATCCTGTGGGACACCAAACATTATTAATCTAGAATGAGATAAAAAACTCTTTTCAAATTTTGTTTTTTCACATATTCTTGCAATCTCTGTACATTGGAGAGAATCAATCTGTTGGAGAGATAGGTTTCGTGTAGTTTTAAAATGATACCTCTGATACCGTAGCTTCGCAGTTTGTCCAACAAGACGTCGTGCTTTACGTAATCGAAGGCTTTGGTCATATCTGTGTTGATGGCACAAATAGGAGCTTTTTGGTCTACTGCACACATAGTGCTACGTAAAAAATTAAAGATAGCCATGTTGATCGTGGTATTCTTTCTAAAACCATATTGTTCCTTGCATAATAAGTTAAATTTGTTGAGTTAACCGGTATGTTCCCAGACGTTCCCGAATGGGAACAGAACAATGTTTTTTTAATTCTGTCTGTAGTAATTACGGCATAGAGACTTATAAATATTTTTTTCGAAAATCTTGGAAAATACAGAAATTTTAGCTATTGGCCTATAGTTCTTCATATCAGTTATATTATCTTTTTTAGTGAAGTGGTTTAATAATAAATTCAAGTCTTCAGGATAAACCCCGTCAATAATGCCAAGATTCATAATATGCGCTAATGCTTCGCTTCGTGCGTGATCATTTGTCTTTTATTTATTTTTTGTATTTCAGAGTCACAAATTTTTTCTTAGGACCTGCAATGTTTTCGAGTGAGTTTTTGATCAGAAACAGGATCGATTCGCATCAAAAATATGTTTTGTGTAAAATGGCCATTTTCTTGCTAACCGTATTTTTTTTTTCAAAATCTGTGAATAGCGATCAAAATTTCACGAAAAATTATGGATAGTCTTCGAAGATCATTTTCGTGTAGGTGCAACAGTAAAGGTAGCCCCTTACTGCCCCGTTGAAAGTTTTTACACTGTATATCGGAAACTGAATGTTAGCTAGTTTTAATAAACGCTGTTTTATAGCTTACAGGCTTTGTTCCCGTTGGTATTTTTTCAGGAGCCCTAGTTTCCAAAAAATGATAATGCACTTCATAAAAAGAAGTCTAATGGCGATATATGTAATGTTCATTTTAATCTATTTATCGAACTGGAACGTGCCTCAACACAAATGTAAATCAAAATTGAACGTAGAATGGAAAAAGTATTTTGAGTGGACCGTTTACTCTAGTGAAGCATCTGAATGCTCCACAGGAGTAAACGGCCCACTACAAGCTTTAGTACCAAGTTCCACGAATCTAACTTCATAACCCGCGTACAAACATTCATGCAGTACTTATTTAATTTTTTAAAAGAGATGTTACTTTCTAAAATTCCGTGTGCTCTCCCCAGCTTTGATAAAAAAGGAATGCTTGACCAAATGCTAGACCCAATTATTTATTTAGGCTTTACATTTTTAATCATAGTAAGACTATGAATGAATTACTACAATAGTTGGGGATAGGCTGTTCAATAAGTATTATCGCGTTATCTTATGTTTTAAAGTAACGTCGTTGAATATTGAATACAATTCAACATAATAATATGCTAAAGCGTATGGTGAAATTTATTGTTTGTTTAAAACCAATCATCAATCCAGTCGTTCCACTTTTGTCTAAGAATGAACTCTATTTCCTTTTCGAACGCGCCTATCAGCTGGTCCTCTGTTGAAAACTCATGACCCTTCTTGCGAGTTTGGACGTCAGGGAATAAACCAAAGTATAAAATAACGTGTTACTAACTCAAATTCCTAACCGCCCATGTTGTGAAACTCCTACTCGTAACAATACTAACTAATAAAAAAGCAAACTCGACTTTTAAAACAAAAGAGAAAACATTTCATTATCTTGCTAGGTTTCCTGAACTCGTGACACGGTCACGTTGCCACACCACGTTGTTCACGTGGCTTTCAAAGTTCTTCGGTATTTCAAAAAGTTTTTCTTAAGAAACAATTAGGTACATGATTTGGCATTTAAAGTTCTTCGGAATTTTAAAAAGTTTTTCTTGAATTCTGCGAAAAAAGAAACATTTACGCAATGACGTGATTCGTAGAAAGCAAACAACGATGGTTTGAAAACCCCGCACAGCGTTAACATTCACGCGTTGAGTAATCTTGAAAGTAAAACCTAGTCCTATAATAATTTTAGTAAATAAAAAATAAAATAAAAGCTATTCATTTCAGATTTACGAAATCCAGAGAAAGATATTTCTCCAAGTACATTGAAATTCGTGTTGGAGAAAAATACTTATGTCACGCACGAATTAAGCATGTACTTAAAATGGAAATTGTTTCTTTTGAAAATGATTACTTGTTATCATTTACCTAGCCGTCTTCTAGTCCAAACCGATGCAGCTGAAATACAGTATTTTACATGGAGCGAATAGATCAGACCTCATCCTTTATTATTTGTGCATGTGAGAACACAATATGTAACAAAATGTGAAAACATTAAACTAACTGACAATTTTTGTGAGTGCCCTGGACGATGTAGATGCACCTTCTCTCTCGACACGCTTCCTTTTATACCACCTTAGCAATACATAAAGAGGCAAATGCCAATGCTTCTTTCCTTTCATTTCCATACTTTTGCCAACAAGGAACTTCTCCCCAGTGCCTCTAGAAACGTCTAAGATAAATATTATTCCTGTGGCTTTTTTATCAAGTTTTGGGATAAGGTCAAGAGCACAAAGCCTGGTGTTGTTAAACAAGAAGTGGGCATGTTTCTCATACCTTTCGTTCTTGGCAGAAGGTACAGCTTTCTGTAAACGTCGTAACTGTTCCTGAAATTTCAAGACCAGTAGTAGTCTTTTGCATTTCTATGTAAAAATGTTCATACCTATACTTCTTTTAGTCTGAAGCAACCGGGGGTTTAGTAGATAATAAAGAATAACTAGTATATTGTCTCGAAGCTAAGCATCCGCCAGTTTTATACAACCGTAGCCCTAGGCCTTTTGGCCCCGGTAAGCCTCAGACGCCAAATGATACCAGTTGATTATGGGATAATAAAGAATTATTGTAGGGATGAAACAAAAATCTACAAGCAGAATTGTTAATTAAGACAATTTCTATTTGCATTGCGCTTCTCTAAAAACTTCCTTGTCCTCTGAATTGATAGGTCAACCAACATCAATGTGCGTCTAAAAAAAACTATCTCAGCCGCGATACTTATATTATCGCTGCAAGCTTCTGTAAATACAACCCAGCATGGTTGCCATTTTATAGTTATTTGTGACACATATTCAATCAGTAAGCTTCTTGTCTATGACGCCAGGGAAGTCATTCCATTGGCTTCTAAATTTTAAAACTTACGTTTTTTTAGTAAAGTAAGCCAGAAACGCCTAGTTGACGCTTCCCGTGAACTAAGGGGTGGCTTTTACCTTAGTCAGAGGCTAAGTGTTGCCATACAACGTGGCAGGCGCCGCCAAACTTAATCGATAGCTATAATAGCTTAAATCTTTGCCCATCCTACAAATCTGCAGAAAAAACATGTGAGCGCTTTGCATTATAATTCGCCAATATGTTACGCTAGCACGTTTATTGTAGCAAGCGGCCCCAAACCTGTGCCCAAACTTTCTAAAATATAAATAAATAAAATAAATATCGCTGGACATTACACAAAGCGCCATCTAGTGCCACACTAAGCAACGAGGCTTGTGTCGTGGACACTAGATAGTTGATATACTACACAGATACTCTTTGTTTGTAAATACATACTTATTAAACATATAACAAGAAAATGTCCATGGTCATCACACAAACATTTGCTCCTACCGGGATTCGAACCCGGGACCCTAAGAACGTAAGGCAGCCTCACTACCGCTGCGCTATTCGGGTTAATATAGTACCTATTCAATTGGTTTCATGGTCACAAAGTGTGACTGCTGAGCTGGGTTCGATTGCCGGGTCGGGTAAAAAGTGGTCGGTCGTGTCGGACTGCCGTCCCATCGGACTACAAAAATAATCTATTTGAAAAAAAAAAATTAGCTTGTTGCCAACATTAAAACAACCAGTGTCATAAGATCATTCAAACGGGTGTTATAATGTGGTACTAAATTATATTATTCAACTCATTTAAAAAAAAGAACATTGTCATGCACGCGCGTTTCACTACTACAGCGAAGTAATTTTAAAAAAAACTTATAGGTTAATTCAAATTCACGTCGTATCCCGCCATTTTTGTTCGATATTAGTATTGCATTATAATAATTGTACTATCCAAATTGTAAATAACGTCAAGTTAATTTGTAAGTCCGAGTGTCGAAGGACAATGATTTGTTCTCATGTAAGTGAAATGTAAATTCTTTATGAGAATTAAATGTCTTTAACCAGAAATAATTATTACAATAAATAATTATATTATTACCTATTACATAGTTTGTTTATATTAAATACTCTCACTTAAACTTTACCTACATGAATTTACATAGACTTCATCAACACTACAACACCCTATGGTTTCAGAGCCTTTTATGGAGGATTCATATCATGGATGTAGATAGTCTTGTATGCAACTGTACATAATTAGGTATTAAAACACTCAATTAATACTATTATCACATTCCATAAACCCACATTCGTGTTTTAATACCCCTTATTATACAACAGTGCTATATAAACTATAAACGTACTCGAATTCAATCCAAACAGGGTTTTTAATTATTGGCATCTGGCCGTATTTAACTATTTCAATATGAATGAAATAGTAACAAACAGAACTAAACAAAAATCTGTTTGTTGATTAAGTTTGTGACAGTTTCTTTTCAAATTGACATTGATACGTAAAGCGACAGATTAGTTTAGCGATTGTTTTATTACCCGACTGCTAAGGATTATGTTTTTTCGCGTTTCTTGTATGCATGTTATAACCGCGGCACGGATTTATTTATTTAACATGTCGTTAGATTCGTCTTGGTAACCCAAGTGTTCTTAGATAGGTGACGCGAAAAAAACCAACATGACGACTGTGAGACGCTAGCTATAGTTTAAAGTAAAAAGTAAAAAAATATTTTTGGATACTGCAATGTGGTGATGGTATCAAATTAAAGGGCTCATCGTGAGGATTTTAAAATGGTATCTCATGACCATATTATTTAATCATCCATACGATAAAAAATCCTTTAAAGAACTAGACCGTTTACGGAATAAGTAACAAAAGTAAAAAAATAATGAGAAATTCTCCATCTTATTATAATCGTAACTAAAAAGAGTAAAAAAAAATAAAAAATTAAAATTAAAAAAAACCCGGTAAATTTCAACCGATCTCTCCTATGCCGTGAAGTCAATTTCGGCCCCGTAGCAGCCCTGTGAGCTGCAATTTCTCCCGCAATCCTCTTCTATTCGTAGAAATGCTTACAGAAGTTCTGCGAGCTGGTCGGGGTTGTTATTGCACTACGCTGGAACAGTCGTCGAACGGAAAAACAACTCCAGTTCAGTCACATTGCCGTATCTCTGATTGCAGTAGTGCAATGACTTCTTCATCTGCAGTGGTATCCATCTTCAGGGGTATTTTCTTGCTGTAGCTGTTCACGTGTGTTCGCTTCAAGGTTGGATAGCGGATGAAGCACATTTGACCAGGGTCAGCCCTTTTATACCCTTGTAGGGTGGTGCAATTTATGGCCGTTGTAATGCTTATTTTGACAACATTTTTTTAACGTTACGAGCTAATGGGATTTGTTGTGTTTAGGAATTCTTACTGTTGTTAATTTAAAGGTCGTTATATATACTTTTAATTGATACCAATATTGCTTGGTTAGATTGTATTCGTCGATGGCGGGACATGCTTGAAACTTATTTTCGATGAGGTGCGATTTTGACCCGAATGGCGCAGCGGTAGTGAGGCTGCCTTACGTTCTTAGTGTCCCGGGTTCGAATCCCGGTAGGAGCAAATGTTTGTGTGATGAGCACGGACATTTGTTTTCGAGTCATGGATGTTTATATGTATAATAAGTATGTATTTACAAACAAAAAGTATCTATGTAGTATATCAACTATCCGGTGTCCACGACACAAGCCGCGTTGCTTAGTGTGGCACTAGATGGCGCTGTGTGTAATGTCCAGCGATATTTATTTATTTAATTTTGTGACGCTGGGTGTATAAAATGGCATTAAAAAACTCCTCAACATTGTCAATTGTCAACTGGTAATGTGCCCAAGAGACTGGCGGCGTTGCCACGTTGTGTGGTAACGCTTAGTCTCTGATCAAGCTGAAAAAGTGGGCACTCCTTAGCCCCTAATAATGGCAATGCTTCAGTCATTGACCTGCTACATGATAGAGCTTTCATTGTTTCACTTTCAACATTTATTAATTGGTAATCTGGTAAGTTACATGCAACTGTATTTCGCATGACAAATACCAAAGTTTTAACGGTTAATAGTGGTCGTTTAAGAACCATTTACCTACTAATAAAACCATTTTTCATTTATGTAGTGTCTTTATATTATGATATGATTTTCAAACATCTAACCAAATATGTTTTTGAAAAGAAAAACACTTTAATAAGGAGTAGTTTAGTTTCCAGTGAACTACACCTGAACTTATTATGAAGCTATGTTCTGAAGTTATCTTCAAACAATTATAGCGTGAATTCTTCTTTTGTACTAGTTGTTTTGATATCATCATAAATTTCACTGAACTGTACTATTAAGAAGTATCATTTATTCTGTTTGTAGTGTAGTGGTGGCGGTCTCGACTTACGAACAGTAAAAAAAAACACTTTGCTCTCAAAAACGGTAAAGGTCAAAAACATCGTGCCCGTACTCGTGCATCATGCCCTAGAACCAAAAATTCGATAACATGAGACATCTACCACATGTGACTGAACTAAAGTTGATATCGTTTATATGTAAACAGCAGCAATTGGAAAGAAAGTATTTAATGGGCTTTAGATATAAATAAAGCTCAGTAAGCTTTTAATTGGACACTTAAAAAAAGGTTATGACTTCTATTCGATAAGCCGTAACTACCCAGTATACTTGTTAATTATGTTAGTCAAGCTCCTCAAGCTTATACATTGATCAAGTCAACTGATTTTTTTACAGATTTATCGGAATGTTGTTAGGTAGGATAGACACCAAGAGTTTAAAACCAAGTCTGTATCTTCTAAATACATGTGGGAACTGCTTGCTGCCCCAAAAATCTCGTCATTTTCTGACATTCTAACATGTTCGGCTTATAAATCATGATCAGTCAAATGACCAATTTGTTCGAGACACCATTGTTTAACTATTGTGTCTAGTTCATGGACAGATCAAGGGATAACTTCTAAAAGGTGCAAGAAAATAGTTAATCTGTACGTGTTATGAGACAATATTGTGTTACAAACTGAGTGCATCCATTGTTCTGTAGGTAACATTAGCCTTTTCAATGGCCACTCTCTTAGCCATGGCTGAGTGGGACTAGTGGGAGGATCACAAAGGAGTCTCAGAAGTCTGAAGTTTTCATGCTCTATTTTTAGAGAGTTCAAGAGAGTTCATATTAGCTATTTTTGGGAGTCTATTGCATATTTTAGATAAAATCGGCTGATTGTGCATTTTTTGGGTATGTTACCTTTAATTGTCATAGTCATATCCCAGTGGATGCAGATACAATAGTTTCCAAATTTAAAAATATTTAACTAAAAGAAGGCAAAGGATCTCTCTGTGAGTTTCAGTTCTTTTGATCCAGGGTTTTATCATTAAAGTTTTCAAGAGCCAAAGTGATATTATCTCATTGAAAATGCAGTAAATTGATAGGAAACTATTATTTTGTAGTACTTAGATAAAAGACTATGGGCATTTTTCTATGAACTCTGGGTGTAAACATGAGAGGCCAGTACTCTTCAAAAGTGACTGTTCGGGTTGCAATGGCGGCGCAAGGAATTTTTCAGAAAGGACCATGGGTATTTTTCTATGAACGGTGACTGTAAAACCAACATAATTGTAATATATCTCAAATAATAGCTTACAAGGAGTTCACTTCAATCCAAAACAACTAGTATCTAAGTAGCCGGACAACAGAAACAGAGCTACTTGAAATATGTATTTTTCCAAATATTTAACTTTTTCAAACCTAGTATAAAAAGTTCGTTCCTTATCACAGCCTCTACAGTCGTTAGTCGATTCTGGGACCTAGCTTTGAGTAATCAAAGTAGTAGCTTTAGAACACACTTACTTCAAAACAAATTACCGTGTTCATATTAAGCATTACCAATTGGCAACTGGTCTCCCGGCACCTTTGGTTCCTAATGCACCTTTGGTTCCTAATTTTATTTATTTTATTTTATTCAAAAGGAACAGCAAACTGCTACAACATAAAGTATAAAAAAGATACACATAATAATTGAACAATATTGTAGCAAACAACGCTGTTCACAGATTAACTGTGGAATGTAATAAACAATTAATTAAATGCTAGGGTAATAATACAAAATAATATTAAAAACTAATCTTAATTAACTATCATGCTTATCTGTATTTTACGCATCAATCAAGAGAGCTCCTTGAGTATAAGACATTTGAACTTACTGGGAGAACATGCAAAAATAAATAATTGTCACAATAGTATGAATTGGAAAACTTATCGTCAGTTATGATTTGAGATATATTTCAATTCTGTTTGCTTTACCCCCATTTTGACCTAGACCCTTTCCAATATGTGTAAGATTATATTTCACTAAGAGGCCTGCACGAAAGCCGTCCAGGGACTCTCTCAGATGCTCTGTTTATTCTTGTACCTCTCAGAGAAGGTCTTAAGGAATCTTTCTTTTTAGTCTATGACCAACTGTTTGGGTGTTCATTAGATTGACTGCTAGCATATTTGGATGATTAGTGATTCGCTTCTTGTACGCTTTTGTCATTTCCGAGATTTCTTCTGTCGTGATAGAGTCTAATGTTTGAGACATACCAAAGTGAGTTTGTTATTATTCTTAGTATCTTTGACTGGAATCTCTGTATTATTTTAATGTTTGCTGCTGTTCCCCAGAGTTGTAAGCCATATGTCCACATGGGTTTTATTATGCATCAAAGCAATAGTTTTTTATTGGAGTGAGAGTCGTGATTTTTTATTTAGTCGCCAGTGTAGTTTAGTGCGCAACTGTTGGCCCATAGCTAATCGCTTTGTGATAACATGCTTCTTCTAGGTTAGGCGTCTGTCCAAGTATATTGGAATATACTTGGACAGACGCCTAACCTAGAAGAAGCATAAATAAGATAAGGTATGCCGTTGAGAGTGATGGGTGTACATGTTTCTTTCCTGTTTGTGAAAGTAACCTGGACAGATTTAGTTTCGTTGACTTCGATTCGCCAGTCTTTGAGCCATTTGGATACTTGATCGAGGCTGTTTTGAAGCATTTGTGCTGCATTGTCTGGTGAATTGTCCATTGATAGAATTGCTGTCATCAGCAAATGTTCCAGTAACTACTCCATCGGTCGTAGGGAGATCAGCTGCAAAAAGCAGATACAACGTGGGACCCATGACGCTGCCTTGCGGAACTCTAGAACTCTAGCTTTGATAGCATATAAAGACGTTAACTCTTCTCCTTGTTTTACAAAAAAGTGTCTGTCGCTTAGATATATATTTTTTTTTTTTTTTTTTTTGTGTTCTTCTGCTATCAGTCATCCCTGACTATGATCAGATATGTGGAAAGATACATCACATTTTTATAGAATCAGGACCAATGTCCAAATTCTACTTAATCAGGCAGCACAATATCAGCTTTCTTGAGTCTCTTGGTATGATTTGGCATCAATAGTGAATGTGAGAGGGGGTTTGGATGGTTGGTTAATCTTTCTTTGTATTTCTCTAGGTAGCGCTTCTGTGGCTTAGATATGACTTTATAAGGTTGTAGAAGTTTATAGGTAGGTCTTTTTTTATTTTGAAAAGAATCCCGTCATGCCACACTTGATCAAATGCCTGATATATGTCCAGGAATGCTGCGACACTGTATTGTTTTGATTCAAGAGCTTTGTTTATATGTTCCACTAGTCTGTGTACTTGTTCAATAGCTATGCTTATGCTTTCGATGAAAACCAAACTGATGGTCAGGTAGTAATTTGTTTGCGGCAATAATGGGGGATAATCTAAGCCAAATAACGATATCCATGATTTTTGAGGGTATGGGTAACAGGCTAATAGGTCTGTATGATTGCGACTCAACTGGATTTTTTCCAGGCTTAGGAACCATTATAACTTGGGCTATTTTCCATTGAGGAGGGACCATTCCTCTTCGTAGGATAGTATTATACAGGAAAGTGAGAAATTTAATCCCTTCCTTTGGCAGCTCCCTTAGGATTTTTCCTGTTATAAGGTGCCAGGTACCAGGAGCTTTATTTGGATCTAAAGCCTTAATTGCTGTTTTTATTTCTTTAAAAGTGCAGTTGCATATTACTGCAGATTTTTTTGTTTATTTGGGCTTTGACATATGATACTGATACATATTTCAACCATTTCAGGGTGTCAATTCTGTCTATAGTTATATTAGAATTACTAAGTTTTCTAAAACATTGGGATCCGATTTTTTTTGTTTTTTTTTTTTTAATTAAAATTGGTATAATTTATAGATAATAAGGTTGCAAAGGTTAAACTTTATTTTGGTTATGGCAGGTGAGTACTTCACTTACTCTCTTAGAATTTTTTTTTAACTTATTTTTTTATTAAATCTAAATTTAATGGCTGTTTTAGAGATATTCCTGATGGAAAAACACAATGACACTTTGCCCGACCTGGAAATCAAACCCAATACCTAATACTCAGCAGTTCTGCTTGCGACCAGTAGACCATTAACCACTAAATTAGACAAGAGATAATATTTAAAGATTTATATGTGTTGTCAGTGTAATATCCCAAATATTACACTGACAACACATTTAAATAAAACACCTGCCAATAGTGTCCTATATATTCACAAATATGTTGCAGACTGTGTTACAACAATCTGAGAGCAAAGACAAGTGGCAATTGCTTACAAAGCTTTAGTTATTTCTACAATAACTTTCAACAGCATTGATGATTGCGGCTTTACTGTAGCTTATGTCAGTCTAGTACATTACATTTCTATAAATATGTTATTGCTAATAGAATAATACATGGTCCTGGCCCTCACGGCAGTTGCAAGAACCACACACATGTAGTGTGATCACACAGTATCTGTACCGTTTAAGTATACCTGACAAATTTTTGAATAATGATGTATATTGTATAATATTTCTGATTGACGCTGGCAATTGTGATACAGTTTGCACTGGTATGGTTGTCACCATTAACTTTATTGTCTGCCATATTTATTACTTAGGTGTAAATGATTGTTAGACTATAAGCTATATCTGTTACTTTTCTTTTGGCCACATAAACCTATTACTAGTACATCTCTCATTGACATATAAAACAAACATACAGCATTGATATTCCCCATGTACATAATTTTAAAAATATACTCACAAGTCACAAGCTTCACTCTTTAGTTTTCAAAATGTTATGAAGATTGTGCATCTATTTCAAATAAAAGCGATTTGATTTTGTTTCGGATAAAATAGAATTTCAGTTTTTTTTTGGTCAAGTCGATGTTGATCCACTGACAGATATTTGAACAATTTAACTACGAGCACTTGTTTTCTTTTCATTTCAGTTAATGCTGAGCGGGTTAGTAAGCTTACTAGGGAGTCGTTAATGATTATTTCTTGATGCATAGCCCTTTAAAAATGCAATTCGAAATACATTGCTGCCATACAATAACAATCACTGTACTACGATAAACGTCAATTTGGATATTTTCTAAGTTAAACTTTTGATATTGATCGTATTTACTAACCATCGTTTAGCTTTTAAGCACCTTATTTCTCACTCTTTGGCCCAAACACGTTTGCGCCCGCACAAAATAGTCAAAGGCGTAAAAAAAATCAAGCTTCGCACCGACAGACCACCCCGAAGATGACATCAATCAATAACAAAAGAACTATCGCCAGCTGTAATTTAACATTAACAAATTGTCAACTTACCCATAATGTAGTTTATGTTGGTTGCGTCAATATTAGTGCACTTTTTGATATAATTCCGTGTAAATAATTAAAACAATCTACCCACGCTAACAAATACTCATCCAAACCCACGCCGATCTGAGTTGCCTGTATGAAAATTAATGAAAAAAGCAACGAGATTTTTATAATTATATTGAGCATGAACTACGAATGGACCGTTTTCGAGTTTCTAGTGACTTTCGTATTTTTTTTTATTTTATTAATTGTGGCATCTTTTTGCATGTTTTTTCGTTTTGTGGCGTTTCAGATTGTAATTACTTAATATTACGGCTATTTTCAATCCTTAATTTCATATATATACGATGTTGAATAAACTGAGGAACCAATGGCCAATTTAGTGAGTTTTTTGCCATGTAAATTTACTGACGGCGAATTCAATGAGTTTATCCCAAGGAACTTAAGTTCCTTGATTTATCGTTACCGAATGGGCGTTTTCACATTAGGCAATAACGATAACGACACGATATCGATATCGTGGGACTCCTATTTTCATTTATCCGACGATGTCAAGTCAAGACGACACTAAGCAACTGTTGAGACTTTAATCTTGCAATGATTATTTGGTAATGAAGAATTTGACAAAGTTTTACTAATTTTGTGGTACAAATAGCAAGAAAACCAAAATGCCGACGGGAGAAAACGGTGTGGAAATTAGTAGTAGGATAAACTGCGTGTTTGCGTCGCTTTTCATCAATCATTAGGAAATGTACGAAACTAGCAGTCCCTCAACTTCGTGTCGCTATCGTATCGCCCATTATGAAAACGGCCAAACTCGTAAGAAGTCTCATGAACGTTTTATTAGTACCTCCGCCAGGTGTTGCAAGCTTTAAATTATTTTAAAACGTTTCATGTTACGCAATGTCACACTCTTAAATGTCACATTGCCTATCGTGCAAAGTTATCACAACAAAGCATTGGCACGCGTGGGGTTCAAGATCGCAATGTTGTTAAGAAACGGAACGTAATGTAAAAACGTCAGTGACGTCATTCGTCTGTCTTTTTGTCCTTGTAAATAAAAACGTGAATTTTAAAATTTAAGCACAGAGAGTGACCGCTGAAACATTATAGAGTGTTCATTGATCTACATATCAGGTAAGCATCGTGTTATCATTAATTTGAATGCTTAGTTTCATTGTTAATAGGAGTTTACGTGTTGACGTAAATTATTTTATTAAACGCCTTATTTATATAATTGCTCGCGCGGATTCCCATCGATGCTCTAAAATATGTCTACAATGTATTTTTAGTGTGTTCTAGTCGTCCTCATTGGGATTTTTTATTTTTTCTTTGTGACCTTCAGTTTAGGGGAAGGTCATAATGATGTTTATATAATTTCGCGATGTTTAGTGCGGTCACTTGGCTGCGGGGTGATCGCGTTCATTGTCCTGCCCTTGTTTACTATTATATTCAAAACACCCAGTTGTCGTTATCAGGCCGCACTCTCACTATTTTTAGAGCCATAGAATTTCGAAGTGGACTTTAGTATTGATGTGGGCGCTTGTTGCTTTACTAATGTAATATTTAAAACAACACACAGAGTGCGAAATATCTATAAGTATTTTGTGTCTTGTGTTTTAGCTGTGGTAAAGGTGAGTCCTACTCTTTGCTTTGTTGCTACGTGTTGACAATCGCCATAGGTACCTACAAGAAAAGCGCATAATTTTCTTTTGTTGAGGAAACAAAGGAATGTGTTTCTTCAAAACAAACAAAAGACCTATTCATGTCGAATATTTTTGTCGCGCAATTTTTTTGCCACAATTTATTAAGTACACTTATGTACAGATAAATAGGTATCTTACTTCTAAATTCAATTAAAATAAGGTTTAAAAAAAATATAAATAAAATACCTAATAACGAAATATTTAGAAACCTAAGCCAACCTTATCCAAAAAGGTAGGTATGGTACCTAAGACTACTAATCGATCATCAGCTGGCATGAAAAAAGGAAATCTTACCTGCCTATTTTGTTGGACTTACCTAGGTATATCATAGTTCTCCCCCCTCCTCCTTTCCTGGGATAATTGTACTCGCAGCAGCTCAGCCTCTTTTCAAAAGATCGGATACTGTAGGTAATATTAATTATCTGTGTAATCGTAAATTGCCATCACTGGATAGGTTTTGGCTCAGATACTGCAAGCTGCAGTAATAAGTAGGTACTTAGTAGTACACTAACACTACTTTTCGTTACGTGAGTGCCTACCTAATGTTGTGCGGCGCATTGTTCCGGTACTATGGTAGTCTTAAGCAGCCGTCTATCAGGCGCATATGCAGCTATCACTAGGATACCACTTTTCTTCTGCCTCTCCAATCACTGAAGGTTGGCCATCACCTCCAAATATTTCTCTTTGTCTTTTGCGGGCTGGTAGTTGGAACAGCTCAGCAGCACCCTTGAAGTCGTGATCTATTCGCGCGCAAATGATTTTCATCCAAAACTTTTTCTTTCACAAACGCCACGAAGTACCTAGCTGGTATCTCAGCCGCTGTCATACAATAAGCTCCGTAACTACTAGAAACGTTTGCGATCAAAAAGCTTCGTACAGACAGAGGCAACACACCGGTATGACGGACAAAATACATAATACCTATAGGTATTTCATTTCCAAGAGTACCTAGCGACCCCACAACCTGCCTCCAGAGACTGCATCGTTACATCTGAGATATGCCACCAGGCTACAGAGCGCAGACGAAACTATTCGAATGGGTACCGTGCGCGAAACGACCGACGGCGAGGTGGGCGCCATTACCACAAGTGTAGGCAATACACCGGAAATAAATATTTAAAAAAAAAAACATTTTGAAAACGTTTACTATTTAGAATTTCGAGGAAATAATGCAACATTGCTATTTACACTGCATTTTACTCAAACGAGACAAGTTGACATGCCATGAGAACACAATGTTAAATCTTCTATTGGTGTTCTTAGCGCCGGTACTAAAATTTAATTTTTTCTCTATTTATTTATAACCACACGACATATTGACGAACTTGCAAGAGTCGCAAGTTAATAATTTGTAATGCATAAGTACTTACCTATGTGTGGACGAGGTATAAACCGAAAGACGGGCTAGATTCTTGAGTCCACATCTCTCTGGCTTTGTCTTGGGCGCAGTAGGATTGTCAACCACAATAGGTACCTCACCACATGACGATGACACGATCTGCGCACGTACAAATCGTACAATACATGATTTCCATGCCCTTATCCCAATATAATTTGGGGTCGGTATCTCCATCTTCCGTACTTCTCTGTCACCTCCTTTCTAGCAATTTATCACTCGCACACAGTTGATCTATCGCAGTGATTCCCAAAGTGATCCAGGTGGACCCCCAGGGCCAGGGGTCCACGGGAAACCCGATGGGGGTCTACTTTGGCGTGCCAAAAAAATGGGGGTTCACAAGTTGTAAGTGGGGGTCCACGATTTATCTGGTTTCGATACTAAAGAACGAAAATGTTGGTTTGGCTTTATCCATCAATGTAGGCAGATAATAAGGTACTCAAAATAGTAAACATAATCCTGGTATTTCGGGGAAAATGGTCGTATTGAGACTTTAAAAAGACATTTCGAAGCTTTAATTATCTAATTTTCAGATTGTTTGCCAAATAAATCTTAAGAGCGGCCAACCCGCCATACTTTTCGCGAGAATTTTGAGAAACGCTCGTGCGTGATTATGCCGTTGTTGGACATATTATATCTTTGAATTTATGAACTAATAGGTATCTTGTGCACTATATCTAGGCTTCCATCAAAGCAAAAAATAAAAAATTGTAGAAACAAATGCAATAGGCCTCCAAAAATTGCTGTTTTGCACAAATGATACCTCAACTTTGGCCGTTCATAATGTACTCGAAATTGTAAAAGTAAAAAAAGCGTCCTGATAGAAGCCTTGCAAATGTAGTGGAGATTCTAATTGACAAATATTTATTTCACAAACTTGTATTTCACAAACTTGTGACATTCGACAGTACTTAATTGAAAAATTTGTTTTCGTTCTTCCGCAAACGACAATAGAGTGTAAAAAATCTCTATCTTGTTCTCTATACATTAACAATTCTTCCACCCATTATGAACGTGTCTTTTTTTCCGATGTTGTCGGCACCAAAAAAGTTGTTTAGACAAAGTTGCGTCATTCCCGTCAGTCTGTGGTTCAAGGTAAGTACATAAAATAACATCACGATTAATTTTAAAAAGAACTTAGTTAAAAGTGAAGATGCTAAAGAAAAAAGGGGCATCTACTATAGGTAGTTTATATAGTTATTACTTTTTTAGAAAAATCTACGTAGCGTCCCAATCGTCAACACGATGCGCATCATCACCGTTTACAAATAATGAACGGTGATGACCTCGTGTGTCTGGTGATGACGATTTTGACGAAAAAAAAACAACTATAAATCAAAATAATAATTAACGAGTATCTATCAATAAAGTAGGTACTTATGTATAAGTAGAATAATGTAATTCAGATTCCTGCGACCCTGAATTGTATGAACTTATGAAATAACTAGAAAAAAACAGGTATCAAAAAAATAGAAAAGAGAAAGGTCAATTCGAATCAATAAACGAAAAAAGTCCAAGAGAGCAGAGAGCACAGCGCAAGAAATGGCGCGAAGCAACTAAAAGATATCAGGAAAAGAAAAAAAAACTGGCCAAGAGCGCGTCGGACTCGCGCACCTAAGGTTCCGTACATTTTTTTAAAGGACAAACATAACTTTGCTGTTCGATCCCTAGAAACGGCTATTGCTCCAACCGCAAATAAATCTAAGTCAACGGGAACTACCATATAGGTTTTCGACCCAAAACCTATAGGGTACGCACTTCCGGTTGACTTAGAATTGTCAATTTTGGTTAAAAGCTGGGTCTTACAGCACAAGTAAAGGGAAAAGTCCGAAAAATAAAAAGAGGTTGAAAATTAAGGTACATTTTGGTACTTACCCACAGGTTTTCGCGAAAATCTAAATTTGCCCATATCTTTTTATCGTGTTTACTCAGGGCCTTGATTTTTATACACTTAATAGTACTATATACCTCAGTATATGGTATAAATTTCAACTTGCTAAGTCCACCCGTTCCTGAGAAAATCGGTGGTGACAGACGGACAGACAGACGGACAAGAAAATGATCTTATAAGGGTTCTGTTTTTTCCTTTGAGGTACGGAACCCTAAAAACGAAGCAAAAGCAAAAAAAAAAACATTCAACGAAAACTTAACCGCACGAGAAAATCTCCATTCGTTTGTATGCCGCTAGAGTGAGAGAGACGGAAGATCGGTCCACTCACTCGAACGCTATGCCAGCCTCCGCTCGTGAGGATTCCGCGTGACAAGTTTCACGGAATGACTGGCAGCGCTCGAGATGAGACGGGAGATCGGTCCGTCTCTCTCTCGTTATACCTGCGATCGCGCTCGTGAGGTTTTGGTGTGACACAAGTTTCTGAACATGTCACCCGACTAAAACGATTTTAAAGACGTTATCACGTCAAAATGAATTTTGTCAGTTATTTGGCAATTTAATCAACCGGAAATACTAAACAAGTAGTCGATAACCAAAAACTAACCAAATTTCAAATAACTTAGAAATAATAATAAATTTAAAGTAAAAAAACTTTTTAAAAACAAGTTCTTATTTAAATGTGCAAAGAAGAATAAAATAAACTTTTCCTTTAAAACTTTTACTTTCAACTTATAACGTCATTACACAATTTATGAAGAAACAGTACAGTAAGGAAAAGTATTTATTAGACAGTCTAATCACACACTCTATAAACTGATCCCGCGATCAGTTGACGAAAGAGCCCTAAACTCAACTCACTCTCACCCACACTAACGAGCCCAAACTCGATGTGGTAACGTCGTTTTATTACGGAGATCCTATGTCCACCTTCCAGCTTTTTCATCAAACTCTGGTTACCATTTAGGACCGAAGTACTCTTCATGACAAATCAAACGAGCCCAAACTCGATGAGATTATGTCGTTATAAATTACGGACATACTATGGCCACCTGTCAGCTCCATCATCAAACCCTGGATACCGTCTAAAGACAAAGTACTCGTCAAGACGAATCATACGAGCCCAAACTCGTTGGGGTTGTCGTTTTTTATCGGAGTTCCTATGGCCACTTTCCAGCTCCATCATCAGACCCTAGATAACATCTAAAGACAAGGTACTCATCAATATCAAGCGAATAAGTCGCATTTCTACTTGCCCGGATATGAACCCACATACCCACAGCCTCGTGTAATACTGGGCCACCCCATCACCTACGAAACCTATAGACATAATTATAATCCACCATGTACATGTAACCTACGGAACAACAGATATTTAATTTATACTATATCAATGTATGTACATAACTGGAAACTACACAACATGATTTAAAAAAATATTGATAACAAAATTTTGTTCTTGATAGCCATAAAACTACATGCATATTAAGTTGGTGCTTATCAATTTATTAACGTCTTCATCTTAACTATTAATTAATTAATGTAAATGTTTCATTAGAAACTTTACACGACGTAAATTGATTGTAATAGTACATTATGATATAAGTGCGGTAAGTTGAAAATTACAGCCGAGGCGATATTGCTTGCCCGAGCCGCAGGCGAGGGCGATAAAAAAGCAGAGGCTGTAATTATCAAAGCGCACGTATGTCATACGACGTTTTATAACATATTTGCGAGGAAATAAATAAAAAAAATAAAAACAATACAGCAAAAAGAAAAAGCGCGCGGAAAAATTATTCGTTGTTCACAAATTAGCGAGGCGCGCGCATCAGCGCTTTTTTTTTTACACTACAAAAGTCCGAAAAACTTTATTCCGAAAGTCACAACTCCGAATTTCATAATTCCGAATGGTTCAAAATTCCGAACGTTCATAATTATTATTCTGTATCAGGACACTTGGCGAAAGACATTTGCGCGAAAGACACTTGCGCGAACCCACTTGCAGGAAAAGACATATGCCCGCATGGACTTTTGTCTTGACTTTTCTTTTTCATTTTTGTTTACCTGCATGTTGAGAATTACGCGGCAGGGGGGCTATTAAGGGGGCAAACATTTTCATTATTTTTGCGATAGGACGCACCGTTTTCGAGATATAAGCAAATTTAGAACCTGCTACGTACGACTCCATGACGCGCGCTCGCTATGCTCGCATTTTACATTACACACCCACTATCAGTCACAAATGCCGTCGTCGCTCCGCCGTCCTTCCCCCTACGCTCCTCATGCCAGCTAGCAAAACTCAGTTTACTCGAAGTATCATAATATCGTTTTTCGGACTAACGATCCATCGAACATTTGATTTTTCGGACATAAATAAAAATCGGACAACAAACAATTCGTATTTATGACTTTCGGAATTATAAATTTCGGGATTTTAAATAATAGACATTATAATTTTTCGGAATAATGAAATTCGAACTATACGATATTCCGATTATCAAAAGTCCGAATTTCATTAATTCGGACGTTTGATAATCGGAATATCGAAATTGGAATTTAGTTTTTCGGAGTTTCCTATATGAAGCTACTATCGATTGACCCTTAGTTTGAGACCGACAAAAATCTATGTCCGCCTAAAGCTTTTCTTATATAATCGTGAAATCATCGTCTCCCTGCCGCTGTCCCATGTTACTTGGGGTTGGCGGAATAGGTACTATCGAGGACACTCCCGCCTGATCACCACTAAGCTAATTTTTGCTTGCACTTAAAACATAGAAACGCTATCTATCCCCGCCCCGTTGACTTTATAATAAATAATTAATGAAAAAAATACCGATCGGCGATACATGCCAAACGAGAATTATTGTTATTTTGCGCGCCAAAGTTGACGCTTTCCTATTAGGCCTAAAGTTTAAGGTGGAGTGGCTCGGCGCCTCCGCATGATTTAAGCGAAAAAATTTATAACTGATCAGGCGGAAAAGACCACGACTGTACGTTATTTTTTCCATTCTCCCCGTCAACCATCACGCAATCATTTACACCTTTTTCTTTCATATCATTCCTCATACAATCCATCCATCCTATCCTCGCAAAGTCATGAAATATACATAAATAAAACCTACTTGGTATTTGTTAAAGTGACAAATTGCACAAATTACTTACATGGTCTTATATCAATAGGTACAACGCCTCTTAGTGTGTCCTGAAGACGCAGAGGTCATACGAAAGAAACTGGAGACATATACTAGGTATGTAAAAGTCACAGCAATTTTCGTAACAATTCGCGCCTTGTATTCAAAACGGAAGGTGGCTATTGACGCCAATTGTAGCATGCAATTTATCACTATTGCATATTAAGGCTGTCTATCACAATAAATCAGTGCATCTTGTAGCAGATTAACGTTGGGATGTTCTCACACTTCGTTAAAAAAATTGTCCGCAATTTTGATTATCCCGTTTACATTCGATGTTTAAAATGTTTCGCCGTTAAATTGGAAACCGGCTAAGTGCGAGTCAGACTCGCGCACGAAGGGTACCGATATATACAACATTAAACAAAACGACAAAAAAATCACGTTTGTTGTATGGGAGTCCCCCCATATTTATTTTATTCTGTTTTTAGTATTCTGTTGTTATAGCGGCAAAATAATCTGTGAAAATTTCAACAGTCTAGCTATCAGGGTTCATGAGATACAGCCTGGTGACAGACAGACGGACAGTGGAGTCTTAGTAATAGGGTCCCGTTTTTACCCTTTGGGTACGGAACCCTTAAAAGAGTATTTAAGAAAATTTACCCTTATTTAGTATTATAATAGTTTCAGAGGAGAAAGTTTGGATGGATTTCGACATTTTTGGCGACAAACTGCTAGTTTGCCAAATTAAAACTGGCATAGTGAGTGTCGTATCTAAGATCATACACGCGTGAAGGGTTGTCGTTGTTGATTGATAATTTGTCCGAAGAATAAACTTAACATTATAGTTTAAAACATGTTCTCCCATACATTCCGACTACTGTTGTAACTTTGCACGCATACCTCATATTGAGTGGTAGGTTAGGTTAGTACCTACCATGCTATTTCAGGACCGTAGACTTCCGTACCTACAGGTATACCTGTAATCTATGATCAAAGTAATATTTGCTGTAGATATTTTAGATTCATTTTTGGTTAATTTAGATAGACGGGGCACACTTTCCGTAAAGAACGTTGATTTTGCCACTTCAGCTTAGGAACTTATTCTGTCGACAACACGTCACCCCCCAGGACCTATTGTTGTCACTGGTGGTCCTCTCGAAGTGGTTCACGAATATGTTTTTGGCCCAATGCGATTTGGTAGATGCCACATAATTTTGATATATTCTTTGTTCGGCTCACTGAGTTTCGTCCCACATAACGAAATCCTGGTTCGTCTCAAACAATATGCTTCCTTCGTCCCAAAATATATTTTTATTCCAGTTTTGTCCTATTTTACATTCCTTCTACGGCCCATATTTTTTTTGTATGTGCCAAACGTGCTTTTTTGTACAATCGGCAAAAAAGGGTTACGTATTATTAAATATTTAACATCAATCAATAATTGATTCCTTAATTTGTATTATTTAAATATAATAAGAATTATTTAGGAATTAACTTTATTTATATTTTTATTAATTTATTGAAAATCGTAAAAAATATTAATTATTTTTTTATTAATTAATGTTTTTTACGATTTTTCGTTAGCACTTATTGTTGATTTTTTTTTTTATTCCAAACGGTCAATGTGCCTATGTCCAGCAGTCTTTCGGCTGAAATGATGAAGATGAAACGCACGCTTCATGTCTTAAATCTTGTCTATTACGGATACTAACTACTGTTCCGTATATTTAAACTGTAGTTATGATAATATGATTACTATACCATCTGTGATTTCCATGTGCTACTAGATAATAAAGATTGTTTATACCTAAATGTCCACAATTGTTTTAATATTGAATTATTGTTTCAAAAACGTCGACTAAAACTTTCTAAAACTTTCGAAACTAAGTCTTCACTTTTTGAACTGAAAAACAATATTAATAAACGTACAGTTACACAGTATCTACTTACCATGCCCGTACCTAGGATTAAATTATTTAGACGTATTTTTTTATTTTACTTGATTGGGTCATTAAACAGTTACAATGGAAATATGGCAGAATAAAAATAAATAAATATGTATAATTTAAGATCAGTGGAGCCATATACACACAATTATTTATTATTATAAAAAATATGTATAATAATAATAAATAATTGTGTGTATATGGCTCCACTGATCTTTAACTCTCTACCTAACTTTATTACTGATCTTCCGTACAGAAAATTCTGCATAGTTCTGAAAAAATGGCTTATTTCACATAGCTTTTATTCCATAAATGAACTTCTCAAAAAATCCAACTGTCATTCTTACCATTACCGGAATGTATTGTAGAATTTGTAGAGGATTACTATTATAATATTATGTTGATTTGTTTGTTTATTAAAAAATATTTTATAATCCTTCTGTTGACAATTTGCTAGTTTGTTGTTTTTGTTTTGTGTTGTGTAACTTTGAAACACCCTGGTCTTAGTTACCTAATTTAAGGTTTGTTTCACATTTAGTTAATGTATTTTAAAATTAGCATCTAAAACTATTAATGTTTGCATGCCAATTTTATGGCGAAATGTGTCATTGCTCTATATATTATTTTTACCATCTTTTGTACCACATTTATTGCAAATAAATAATTTTGACTTTGATTTTGAAAAAAAAAATTTTTTTTCAAATAAGTACTAAGTAAGTATAGTTTTTTTTGACGTTAGTTTTAAAGTACTTGTAATTTGGGACGAAGCATAACTTCAATAGTGATGTGGGACAAATTTCAGGACGAACGAAGAATAATCCCATATTTAGGACATTTGAGGTCCCAGGACTTCCAGACTTCTCACGAGGTTTTTTTTAGTTTAGGCACCAGTATTGATAAAATTAATTACATAAAGTCATGCGCCTGTCGGAGTAAATGATGGCGTGTCGTCTGACAGGGGAAAGGGAGAACAGAACGTGTTGCGCCGACCCCAAATAGAATGGGACAAGGGCAGGAAGGTGATGACTGATGAGGAGGGCGCTTATCGGGGGTCGAACCCATGACCATTCGTAAGTCGCGGCCGGCACCACTGAACTACCACTGCTCTACAAATTATTTGTATTTCAAGTAAAAGAACACCTTCGACTAATGACCCTATGAGAATTAAAGTTACCAAAATCTGCCATAAAACCTAATTAAATATAGTGACAGTCGGTAAACTTTTCACATCATAGCCTGTTTGGCGAGCAAGTTAACGCCGACACTTTACCAAATGTTTCTGATTGAGCTGAGCCCGAATTCACAATAGGCTGGGTTGATGTCCTGGCCCCACTTTATGCAGTTAGGCACAAGATTTAGGGCTGCGACTTCTTTGATTGATTTGTCTTCTGGCGTTTGGTCCCCTAACCCAGGTTAAACCTGCCTAGCACGAAAGATTTCTCGGTGAAATTCATCTTGCCGTTCGTAAATGTCCACAACGGCATGCAAGCTCCTGGCATTATTATTTGGATCACGTGACCAACGTGTGAACATGACGTTAAAATGTTCGCTAATAACTTGTCGTTTTGTAATATAAGTAAATATAGGTGCTGCGTCACGTGTACCTTCGTGACCGTGCAGCTGGATTTGTTTGTGAGTGCGTGGAGACAGAATAGTCACTCATTAACTAATCACTTGTTAATGTATGGAAATAAACATGTTATCGTTTTTTGAGGAAGAATGTGTGTAAATGCGCGTATACAAATCCAAGCGTTGGTTAGCAAGAATGTGAGTACTTTGATCGTCGATTTTATTTTCTAAAGGTGTTTAAATATATCTATTTGTTCCTTATCGAGACGACGATCGGTGTGGGTTAAAAATTTACAAAATTCATGAAAAACACCACCGTGACCTGCAGTTAACTACTCGCGAGATCAGCGGCTGATCAGCAGATAGGCGGAACGTGTATGCAGTTAACAATGCTCTAATATTACTTCACGACAAACAACATGGAAAACATTCCTACCAAACACAAACAGTTTAATTTAAATCTTTTATACTACGGAAGCTGTTGCAGCTTCTGTTGCATAGTCAATTATCTTTTAAATGGTCCTTTTATTAATGTTTTTGTTATCTTCTTTATCAACATGACATGTGTACTATAAGATAGTAAGTGAGTTTTCCTTACTTCATAATTGTGTGCGGTGTCGGCACGGACGGACGCTCCCTTTAATTAGTGGAAATAATTTACTGACAGACATTGTTACGAACTATCATTATCTATCTGTTGCAGTGAGAACTAAGGTAGGCACAGTGACTGAACCTTGTAATCAGAGCGTTGAGGGAGAAGTTTCAACGTTTGTGATTTATTATTTGAATGGATTCCGTCATAATTATTATCTTGTCTTATATATTTGACATACGTCTTTAAAACTCGTCCCAATATTTCCCTAACCAAATTCAAAGCATGATAAAATATTTTTATACATTTTTTTTGTCCACAGGTTTCAAAATGAGTAAGCTGTGCAGACAAGTTTCCATCGAATCCCCCGGACCTACTATGAGGGATTGCGTATTCAGTTTTGACGTGCCCGTCCCTGATGTGCCCATGTACGGTGCCAGAATACGAGTGGTGTACGCGGGAGCTTGCTACAGAGCTAACAAGACTCGCTCAGCCTCCGTCTGCAGCACATCTTCGATATCCTCCATCGGCAGCCTCTCAGGAGAAATGGAGAACTTCGGCATCCACACCCACGCCACTCCTTCGCACATAGGTATCAGAGACGGTGCCTTGTTCCCAGGCTATGAAGTTGCTGGCGTTGTAGACGCAATCGGAAAAGCTGCGGAAAGACTAGACGGAATCAAAGAAGGTTCCAGGATTGTTTTGTACCCCTACGATGGTGTGCCCAATGGGTATGCGGAGTACATTGTCGTGCCAGATTTTAAGTGTTTGGTGCCTGTACCTGAACAGCTGCCTCTGAGCGTGGCGGCGATGCTGCCAACTGGTGCTTTACTGGCTATGAATACGGTGGCCACGGCTGGGGAATGTCTGAAGAGGGTGCTGGAGGTGCCGTCAAAGAAGGACAACACGACGGTGCTGATCGTGGGCACCGGAGGGCTGGCGCTGTGGGCGCTGCGCCTCGCCACTCACTACTTCAAGCACGCATCCTTCAACAATCGCATCCGGATCTGTGTGGCGACCCTCAAGGATGAAGGATTCGTTCTGGCGAAGGAATGCGAAGAGTAAGTTGTTTGCTCATTGTTATTTGTCGTTAGAAGGTTTTAACCTTTTTTTTTCCGCATAGGAAATCATCAAATGACTCCTCCCGCTCTGGGCGGACCAGGAGGGAGTGTCAGACTTTTACTGACAAAAATCCATCCATGTTCCTTCATCGCCCTTTGTGTTCCGGGGCCACGGTATCTCTTTCGAATAGTCCCGCAGCCCCGGAGGTTTTAACCTCAACTGGCGAAATATCGTAACATTTACTAAAAAAAAAAAAAAAAACGATCTATTACTTACATTTTCTGTTTAGCTTATCAATTAATGCACTCGTATTTCTAACACAGAATTGCTAAATCTTTGAGCGAAAACAAACCCTGACGGCCCTAACTATCGCAAAAATATTCGCACGGTGACAATAAGAACATAAATAACGTCTCGGTAGATATATGAATAGAATTGAAAGATGTCTCAATTGAAATTGCATTATCAGTGCACAATAGGCGGATCAGTTCAGTCAGATCAGTAAATAGTCAATTAGTTTCTGGGTCGAGCCGGTCGTAGTTGTGGACTCTGCTTGATACACAATGACACCCATTGTGTTCAAAGTGGTGTTTTGAAGTAACCGTCTGAAGAACTGATGTTCATGTTTGCACGACAGAGCACCTAGATCAAGTTTGCGTTAATATAGGTCTTGTGATGTACAAAATTGGAATAAGATATTCATACACCACGCAGTCATACATGTTTTTTTGCTGTTGTGACGAAGTAGGGCTTAGCTATAATGAGAAGAATTGGGCCGCTAACGATATTTATCATGAACAAACATCTTTTGGGGTCGGACTGTTTCGGCACAGGGTGACAAAATCAAATGTACGTTCTGCTGCCCTGCTGGCCGAACAGCCGAATCACGCCCTTCCTCATACAAGCGGAAAAACACCAAACTTAAGAACTCATCGTGAAACCTGAACCCTTCACAAGCCCAGTGCTAATTAAAAGTGGAAATTATATTTTTTCCTACTCCTCCGCTATCCTTTTCTGGTTTATTTCGTTCCGGGATCCAAGACAGTTAAATTTTTTCACTGTGACTTCGTCGAGCTTCATTGTCTCGACGCTTTTCTGGTGGTCGCTACTGTTGGTTCTGGCTTTCAGGGGTTACAGTGGTTTGGGAATAGTGTGGCGGGCTTGTCCCAATAAAAAAAAAATACAAATGTTACGCTTTTTACGCTCCTTTAACCATCACTTAGGGCGTTGCTTTACCGCCCCGGGAGAGGTTCACTACAGTTGTATGTAGAAATCCATAGCTTTTTGATGTTAAAACAGTAGGGACAAGTGGGTAAGCCTGCCTACTGTGAATCAATTATAATAGAGGTATTACTTAACAATCGAAAATAGCATTATTGAGTTTATTTCCCGATCTACGATCTATACGATCGTCCCTGCGAAAGCCTTGACCCTTGCGTTGGTCATCTTCAACCATTTACTAACGTATCCTGTTTTAGTGCAGCATGTTCCTTTCTTCCGTAATTATTTTAGTCTTAGTATTCACTTCCTTCATCTACCCTTAATTGTGTTTCATAAATTTCATCTATCTCGTCTTTGGTGGCTAACGTATTAGGATTTGCCTATAGACAACAGAGCACGAAGAGGCCTCAGGCTGCAACTCTGCCTACATTTGTATAAAAACCAAGCGTGTCACCGTTGACTGGCACGAAAGACCTATAGAAAGTATAGAAACTGTCGGCCCTGAAGGCAGTCCGTGACAGAAGTTGTGAACTGAACACAGTTTGAGTGCCACAAATATTTTTAGTATTGCGGCAGCTACACCGATTCCGAGATTCCGAGTTATGTGCTGTAGACTGGCTGAACTGTTCTGAACGATTGTCATTTGTTTGTTTGAAATAGAGTGAACGTAGTCCAGTGGAACGAGGATCTCTATGAGAAGCAGCTCATCGAAAGGACGATAGATGCGTGTGGTGGCCCTGTTAATGTGGTCCTGAACTTCGGCACCACATCCCGATCGCTGCATCGCTCTTTACAATGCCTTGCCCCTGTAAGTAGAAATATTTTACACTTTACACGGCGTTGACTGAAATTTTTATAGAGAAATTTTACAATAGACAAGTAAGCTTTGAAGCATCATAAAAAAATCAGCAGAACGACTGCTGGGTATATGTATACCACAAGCATCGCCAAAACTACCGGCGCTGTGTTTACCAAATGTATCCAAATCCTGCTACCTTAACCAGGGAACCATTTAATAAAACCGACAAGCGACAATTCGAGTCTTCTCATAGTGTTAGTGCATTATTAAACAGCACCTGTTTTAGACTTTCACGGTTTTTCACTACACTTAAAGTACTTACGGGATGATAACCGTGATTTTCTTTTCGTTCGATGTGCTCCCTAGTCGTAGGTACATCGTAGGCCTACCAGAACATCTCCATCCGTGTAAATACTGAAGATCTGTTCTCTGTCAGGGTGGAGTGGTACTAGTTACCGAAGATGTTGGAGAGCACCTTCTGCCCAAATTCACCAAGAAAGCTGAGGGCATGAATGTTAATATGGAGATCGTTCCCAACGGTTCCATAGAGCAGCTCAAGGCACTGGTGGGACTGGTGGCTAGGGGTGAAGTAAGTATCTATAAGCATTTATTTTACAGGAGAGGTGAATATGGTACATAGAATTTAGGAAAGTTCTATGAAAATCGGCTATGGTCAGTGTCCTGTCACCCTGGGTGTATAAAAGGCGAGACGACAAAAAAATCTAATTAGTCCGTCAGTTGGATTATCGACCCGTGTTTTTTCTTTTGTTACGTAAACCAAAATTGACGAAGATATGACGCTTTTAAAATTCTAAATACGTCACGCTTAGGTATAATTTTTAGCTAGTTCTGACGTCACGAGCCCCCACTCCCGAGTTTTGATGCGTTTTATCTTTTGTCAATATTCATTGATTTACAAAAACAAAAAATACGTGTCCATTAATTTCCAATACTGTAACTGATGGACTAAATAGATTTGCAATTTTTTGATTCTGTCGTCATGCCTATTGTGTAAAAAGCACGAAAAAGTAAAAAAATATTGGAAATATTGATTGCTACTGTAAATATTATAACATTGTCGAAAGTTGTTAAAGAAAGCGAATGCCATTTGTCTAGACCCTCCGGTGTAACTGTTGGCAGTGTTGGCATTTGAATGTAACACCTGAATATTTTGGAGTTCGCATTTCCCCGAATAAAAGTCCACGTTACGAAACTTACTTCTAAAAATTTCATTTCTGAATTTACTAGTGAACAGTTTACTTAGGAGTTGCACTTCCAAACCTCAAGCAGTACCTGAGGGAGAAAAGGTGTACCAGGTGTGTGTAAAAGGTGTGTGTGTGATGTGTGATCTTCCTCTAATCAGAAAGTACTCTAAAGATTTTCATCATGGGCTTTCAAGAATAATTTCGTACTATACGTCGTGCGTTCGTTCTACGTTTCATGTCATATTATACGTGTTGTCATATCTCGTCAATATTTGCAAACTACGAGTACTTTTTCTTGGAATCTAATCCGTCTTCAGCACAAGAAGCAGAAATCGAGGTAAACTTTTTACCTCTTGTGCTAAAGACGGATGGCTTGCTTAAATGTTGCTGTTGGTATGTCACCATATATCGACTGTAGTGGTCGATGAGACCCTACATCCAATACATAGTTAGGTCATTACGAACCCCATGACCCCATGTGTAAGATAAGGTTTTTTGATAGTCCAGCGCCATCAATCCCGCATCTACCTGTTAACATCAGTGAACTCATACAACTTGCGGAGAATCAGGGGCAACTGATAAGCTCCCTCCCTCTCCCTCTTTAATTCCACCATAAGCGTAGGAAACCAGCAGTATGTAACCAGGGGAGTAGGGGTACCGATATGTTTTAAAGAAGTACAAATAATGTATCGGCTACGCTATCCTGCCGTTTGTGCTAGCATACTGATGGTAACATGTAGATGTCCGGATCGAAGGCCATGGACTACACACCTACCACTACTGCAACCGTTTATATACCGGCTTAAACACTGCACTGATTGATTCACAAGGGGGCAATTCGCTCCCTCAATGCAAGGCCAATTTAGACCAATTTATCCAATTGCAGTGTTAGCTTCCAATCGCGGTACTACATATTTCATTCCCGACGGTGCATGATACCAGTGCAATCGCGCCTGTGTTTGCATGCAGATCACAATCCTTAAAGTGTCTCCTCCCAGCAACCCGGTGAAATCTTTGGCGTAAGTCAATTTATTTTATTTATTGCAATAATTCTGTTGAGATTTTGCGCTAAATTATTATCTCGGTTTGTCCTGGAATTGTTTAGTGATTTTGGCTTCATTTTTCGTCGTTTTTTTTGTTGAATTGTGGGTTTATCCATCAGATTTTATTATAGGAATCTCGTTTTAGGTTTTTGTTCACGGAATTTTGTCAACGGATGGCGAATTAGTCTGGCTTCTTTATCACTTTATTTATTGCTGGGAGCTGCTTTTCCTAACTTCTTACTGGTCTTTGATTTTTTTTCTGTCTATTGTGACCGTTACATATTAAAAATTGTATTAATATTTATTTAAACTTCATGTCCAAGAGTGGTAAATAGGCGGACTTAGTGCCACAAGGCATTCTCTGCCAGTCAACCTTTGGGTCAAATAGGACAAAATTGTGATAGTACAATAAAAATAAATAAGAAAAATACCATTTTGTAAGCATAAATTAAAACACATAAATGGGTACCTACATACTAATACATATATATGTTTATGCATATAAAATAAACTAATATATATTAAAATAATACAAATAGTCCGAAATACGAGAACCTTATAATAATTACTACGACTGTAGACACGACTAGAAGTAAACAATTTAGTCTGACTTCCGAACTGCTAAAATAGCCAATTTGCCGCTTTTTAGCCAGCATTTTCAGATTTAATTATGTGTGGATTGGCGCGCAATTCGAAATTTAATTTTTTTTTTCGAAAGCCGTGTTATTCTTATTTCAAATTCAGTCATTTATTTTTAGATAGTGTTTTGTTTTTTGAAATTGTGGTAGTTTTTGGCGCCATGGATAAACTGAACTTTCGACAATTTTCGAAAATGAGTTTTTACAGGGAGATACAACAGTCGCCTGACACTGCTTGCATAAACACGGTCCATTATTGGTTGAATCGTTTTAAATCAGACAATTTTGAGTTGGCCAAGTGGTCGGCCGATAACCATTGACGACAACGACGAATTGAAGGCGATAGTGGAAGCGGATCCAACTCAATCTAGGGCTGAGCTTGCTGCGGGCCTTGGAGTTAGTGTCAAAACAACATTGCAGCACTTGCGTCAAATCGGAAAGATAAGAAAGCTAGATAAGTGGGTGCTCTTCCCATTGCTTCTCCACGACAACGCGCGAGGTCACACTGCACGACAGATCATCGTATAGCTACAAGACTTACAGCTGGAAGCCCTCCGTCACCCACCGTACTCAATGGACCTTGCCCCAACAGATTTCTACTTTTTTCAAAATTTTGACAATTTTTTAAGTGGGAAAAAATTCAACACCCGAGCGAGAGGCAGTACAAAACGCTTTCGCAGACTTCATTGGCCTCCCGTCCGGAAGACTTCTACAGTAAATGGATAAACAATCTGCCATCGGAATGGCAAAATAGTATAGATAATTTGGGCTAGTGTCTTGGTTTCGCTAAAATGAAAAAAAAATACCTTACCATTATAACGCGTTTTGTTATCTGCCATAGTTGAATTATCGGATTGTTTTAATTTAGGCGGTATTTTTCTACGTTGCAACCTCCAATACCATTAATTAGCTAAGGTTTTTAAAAAATTACAATCATTATTACCTGGTAAATGTTTGTTTCTTTCCTTAGCTTGTATTGTCCCACTGCTGGGCAAAGGCCTCCCTCTTAGCGTTCCACTGTTCTCCGTCCGTACTCTGCGGTCGGTTTTCTCTCTACGGACAATCTCTCACAAACGTCTCTAAGTCGTCACGCCAGCAGTTTCCATGCCTCCTACGGCGACAACGCCCGTCTTTAATTAATGATAGAATTTTATCCATCTCTTGGTTGAGCTGTCTATTTATGATACCGATACCTAATTATCTTTATGTAACGGCCACAGTTATACGGTTCAACGTAATTGATTCGCTTTGATTGAAGAGCGAGCCACTGAATAAGGCATCATTGAATGATCCCCCTTTTTATTTACACTTAGAGAATAAAACGCTTTTTGCTCGAGTTGTTTTAACCAAATTTAGGGATAACCGTAAAAGTGAATCACATAGGTACAGTGGATACCAAGTAGCAAGAAACGATAACGCGGCAGGCCCAGAACGAGATGGCGGGATAGACTCTTACGCAAAGGATTGGCCTACAATCGCATTAGATCGCGAAATGTGGAAGGACGGGAGGGAGACCTTTGCCCTGCAGTGGGACAATATAAGCCTAAAATATTAATATCATATCATCGAAGTCACAGATTTCAATGACTTATCGCGTGCAATTATTTCGAGTAGACGGTAGAGCACGCGAGCTCTCGTTATCCGCACAAGGTCGGCGATGCTCGCGCTTACCTATATATTAGGTAACACACCTGTTTATCAGCCTCTTGAAACTAATGAAATACTCGAGTGTATTGGCTTTGATATAAAATAGAAATCATTTCAGGATGATAGAGTACCTTTTATGAATGATTATATTAAATCGGTGTCGCGTGTCCGATGAGATTTATCTACAACTAGGTACTTGATTCTATAATTCTCCTGTAGAACAGCTCTTATCTGTGCTGCAGCCGCCTTAGTATTTACACTGCCTCTGCCACTGTTCCTCAAGCTGTAGTATTATAATCCTACTAATATTATGAATGCGAAAGTTTGTGAGTATGGATGTATGTTACTCTTTCACGCAAAAACGACTGAACGGATTTGGGTGACTTTTTGTACACAGTGTATAACCTGGATTTTTTATCCCGGTACTAAGATCCCATGGGACACTTATCAAAGTCGACGCGGGCGAAGCCGCTAGCAGAAGCTAGTTTGTTATAAAAGATGCACATCTCACGCTGCCGACAAAGATTTTCTTGCAATGATTTGAAGCCGCCAACTAGTCCGCCGACAGCAAAGTCATGTTTTTGTTATTTCTATGATCTCTTAGTAAGAACGTACACGTGTATATTAAAAAAAGCAACCGTCGTCAAGCCAATACGCGAACATCGCTATATTTTGTTCGTAAAAACCGACGCGTCATTGCGAGCTCGAGAGCACGTTTGTGTCTTCCAAGTAAATATTGGGTGACAATGATCGCGTATGCGCACGACAGGCGCCTATACAGCTGAAGCTCATATCTCTTCTCGATCTTATATTCAGCGTTTATATTGAAGAAGTGACTATAACTGTCCGACCTGCACACTTAAAAGGAAATCAGAATCTTGCGGTATCAGCCGTTGGATGTTGTAAGATAACCGTCTGGTCTATCAGTCACTGTTAGCCCGTAGCTCAATAGGGACTCGTAGCTCAATTGAAAAAATTACAGTCGCCACTGCGTAGAGGTGCGGTCAAGTTCAAAGTCGGGGTAATTTGTGAGTCAAAGATAAGGACCCATATGTAAACGACTGCATAATTATGTTGGTTAGAGTTTTCGCCCGCGGATCTTAAACTGTTCCTATAATAAAGCGTTACACATGACACCGAAGACAAAGTGACACTCTACCAGTGTTAGGCCTGAATTCCTGTCGCGCTGACGTCGGTCGCGTGCGTCGGTCGTGTGTACGAGTATATATTGTGTTAAAAAAAACTTGTGTAAAAGTTGGAATTTTTACCCCCAATATCTCCGTAACTAGAAGGTTCCCAAATATGGTCTAGGGAACACAAAAATTATCGCAATGACGGGGAGAAGAAGTGCCTTTCGGCTTCGCTAAGAGTCAATCATATCCGAACAATATGCCCCAGTCATACACGGTAACAACATCTCTATACATACGCTATATTGTAGCATTTGTAGCGTATGTATAGAGATGCTACAACATCAAAGATTTGTCTAAAGACGCTGCTTCCAAGGAGAAATGTCACAGCCGCTTTCATCGAAAATTGAAAGCGTGGCTGCTAGCCATCTAGCCTCGGTACTGGTCATCCCCCAACCCAAATAGAAATCCTGGCTTAGCCTCATCTAAGCAGGTAATGAAACGAAAAACATATCTTCACAGACCCAGAAGTCCTCGATGTAAAATGTATCTTGCTCACAGCGTCTTGTCATGTAAATACAAATGTTCCGGTCAGTGTCAGTATTGATGACAGTCAATTAGTATATAACGAGAATAGAGATGATTTTGACTGGGAAAAAAACCTGTGGTAAATTAACAGGCAAGGGACTGTAACAACGATGGACAACTCCAAAATGTAATAGGTTTCCATAGCATAAGCTATCAATAATCTTAATGTTATCCTGGGCCGCCGCAGTCTCGACATAGATACCGACAAAATCGCAAACTTTCGATCACTTTTTATTGTACTTACGAAATCGATTGCAATAACGATGCTTGCGAGAAACCCTTCTTGGATCCAGAGACTTGCTTTTCTCGCAAACCTGTTGAATGTATCGGTAACGAAAGTGTTTAAAAAGTTGTTATTAGCATCGTTTTAAAAAACCAGTCGATAGTCGAGGGCATAATATATTTGCCTAATTAATATTGTGTAATTAATTGTGTCCAACAAAGATGAGATTTAAAAAAGATTTACTGATTGATGCCTTATGGTTCTTCACAACAAAACCTTTGTACCTACTCAGGGTGTTAGGTTTTACGAGGGACTGTATACTTTTTGTTTCTGTAGTTTGTCCCGTGGTAATTGTTGTAAATTTTCATGAAAAGGTATCTATTACACGTCCCCTTCTGCAACATCCTTATAAAGGGTGTAAAAAACATCTTAACGAAGCTGAAAGGCACTTGTTCTCCTTGTCAGTACAAAGATACCTATTGGGGGTAAAAGTTCCAACTTTTTGACAACTTTTTTTTTTTTTAATATAAGTTTTTAATGTAAGATTTTTACTTTAAACACCTCCACGGCCCCCTACTATTCAATCCATCCATCAGCACAATGTTTTGAGTGCGTTACATTGAGTTCTACCACAAAACATGATTTTTCCCCCAAAAAAAAAAAGTCGTTTCCCAGCAATAATTTTTGCGTAAAATTACATATTTTGATGTACAGAATGCTTGGTTGACGGCTTCGTGATGAGGTGGTTTACACCCTATATATTTTCCCTGTGACCGTAAAGTGTAAATAACATGTTTGTTTGTTTGTGAACAGATCGAACCTCCGCCGCACTCCGTGTTCCCGGCGGAGGAAGCTCAAGAGGTCGTGAGGAAGCTCTGCAACTCCGAGATCAAAGGGCGGGCGATCCTCAAATTCCACAACATCGACTAATCGAGCACAGCATACCAACACACTGTGACTAAACATTATATATTTGCTTAGATTAGACGGTACGTAGCACGTATAGTTTAGATTTGTGAAACATTTAGAGATTGTACCTTTAACCGAAGGTCAAGTCCTTCCTACCCTTTAGAGGGTCCACCCGCGTGCCCCTAAGGGCAACGGAAACATCCAACAGAACAGCTGTCGTACACAATCGACTGGAACTGGGACTATCGGACTTCTTCACCCTTCGGACGGTGTGTGACCAGCCGAACTAAGAACAAGGGCCACGGTGGGACAAGACAGACGCTGTGTACGGGAATTATTCTTCACAAGATTATAATTTGTTTGATTACTCTCATCAGTGTCTTCTATAGCAATTAACCAAAGTAAAATAAAAAACATTTTATATTATATCGAGCCCTTTTTCGACAAAATCTCATTAAACGCGAATGTTTTAAAACTTGTGTAGTGTGACTTCTGGATTTCTTCATGGGTATCGGTGCCGAATTAACTCAATCCAACGACCAGTGCAAGCTTACAAAAAGATTCGTTCTTAGCTTGTTGCGAATTCTTTTTTTTCTTATAATTGTATATGCAAAGCGAACAGTTTCCAAGCCTCTTGTATTTACTGCTGGCGTTTACATCGGTGTTCTGATGATTGTGCTCCACTGCTGAGCGGGGCACTCTTCACAAGACGTTACATACTTGTCGATCTACAGTATCGGTACTGTGAACCTTTCATTTCGCTAAACATCTATGTCTCCTTCAAAAATGTCTATCAAAACCGTTTTGTCTAAAATATGGAAAAGAATCCTTAAGCGTTTCAATAAATTGAACTAATTTCATAGAAAACTTGGTGTGAACGCTGTCTAATGGCTGTCACTTGTAGATTTTGTTCGGCAATACGATCGAGCATCAGTTGGTGGATATCGGTGAGGGTTTCTCAGCGGCCGGTACCCGGTACTGCGGAAGTAATCTCTATCTTGGAAATTGTTATTATAACACCGAACGAGATTGACCCGATGGTCCTAAATTAAAGTTAAAGTAAAAAAACTCTTTTAGGTGATATGCTTAAATTTAAAATCTTGCGGCGCTAGGAACTGATTAAACTTATAGTAATTTTGATCAATAGTCTATCAGCTGTAGTATTGACTTATAAGATCGAAAGATCCAATGTTCAATCCTCCCGCTGAAATATTGATTGCCCTTGTCACTGCTACTAACAGGGGTTGAAAGATAAAAATAATTTTTGTAGCATCACGTGCCCAAAGAAAAAAATAGTTACTAGTGGATATACAGCCATGTCTATCTGCGTTGGTATTTCTATGCAGATATGTATGTGGTGGCTTGCCAACTTTATTTAAACAGGGTATAATAATCATATATATTTTTTACGGGAATATTTGCACGAATTTTAATCCAAAATTACGTAAGAAAACCAACGATGACGGCAGCGGCCACAATGCGTTGCATGACTGTCAAAAAACCGTTTGTCGATGTCAACTTTGACAAAGACTAAATTGTGCGCTGCGCCCTATGCGAAGCGAAAAAAAAACATTGGCAAATAAAAAATAGCTTTGGCATAATTGAGTATCAATTTTTTTTTTTAATATCTGTGATCCATAAATTGGTGATGAAGGCTTGCATTCGGCTAAGGCGCAGTGCATCAAGTTACATACAAATAACTATACAGGTACCACGATCGCTGTTCTCCCGTGTTCGGGTCGGGCGCAGGGCGCATGCGTCTCTGCTTGTCATATTACGGATTCTTCGGGTGATATTTTCTCGGGTTCAGATAAGAGGGAGGGCGCTTGCGCGGGTCTTAGCTGTACTGCGGCTTTTGCGATCCGTTGTGGCGCAAGGTCTAGAGGGCTGGTCCGGAACGATACGCTAGCCATAAATAAGCAGGGAGCATGAGAATGAGGCTGGCTGTACCACCTTCAACTAGATGCGCGTGACTAATATATAAATAACGCCGCCAATTTAATAATGTTTACTGTCAGCGCAGCCCCCTCCTGTCAACTTTATTCGAGAGCCGAAAATCATGCAGTAGATAATGTAGCCCTGTATTCTGGCTCTTCCTATTCTAATTAACATCGCAAACATTAACAATGAGTCTGAGTGCTAGATCTCAAATCGGCTTTCAATATCTCCAAACCTCCCGACTTTCGTGGTTATTATCGTTGTTCAGGGTATCCAAATAATAGTTTTAATGTTCTTTTCTTTTCTTTCTCTTATTCAATAGATTAGTTTTCTATTAGCACACTTTCTAACACGTTTTTTTTGTATACACATTACAGTACTGGCACTTTGCACCTCATTAACTCATTGATCTACCTAACCTATAGAGAACATTATAATTACATCTACCTACATTTTAAATAGTGTTATTTTTCTAACTCGCGTTATCATAATACTGTACCACATTAACATAAGTCTTGGTTATTTAATTGGCATTCGTTTTAGAGTACGTGTCCTTGTTGTAGTCGCAGGTTTTCAATAGATACGTATATGATTTTTAAACGACTAAAGATCCTAGTCGTGTCGTTTCATATGCCTAAATCAATCAACATCAATTTAAAAAGAACAAAGTAGGCGATGATTTACAACTGAACTGTTTTGAATATTGAACACAGTAGGTATTTTAAATTATAATATAATAATCGCAGTCTATTACAATCTCAATTTTTGGCAAAGACCTCTTCTCAAACAGAGAATTAATTATAAATAAAAAATAACTTAGTTTAGTATATTTTATTTGATAGTCTTGTTAATTGATAATTTGAGGTTAATACATGGATTTAATGTTATCGTCAGAAGATTATATTACTGCGATTTATGTTCCTCACTCTCCCTTTGAGTCTTTCTCATTATTTTACTTTAAAAAATAAATCGTCACCTTCCTGTCCTTGTCCCATTCTAATTGGGGTCGGCACAACACGATTTCTTCTTCCATTCTCCCCTGTCAGACGTCACGGCATCATTTACTCCTTTCTCTTTCATATCATTTCTCACACAATCCTTCCATCCATCTTTTTTTTGGCCTTCCTCTCCCTCTCCATTCATCAAGATCCATGTCCATTACTCTTTTAGTCTCATGCGTTTCATACCTCTTCATTCTTTAAAAATATACATAAACTAGCTATAAAATCATGTCATAAATGTTGGCATCAATTGCTAGTAGTAACTGTTTCAGAATGACGCGAAAAATCATACTCACTCAAGTCTGTTAACAATTGTTAGACAAGATCAAAAGATCAATTGTTAAATAAGATACAATGATCTACTGTTTTAGTAAATAGGTGGTTCGTTCCAAAACATATGTATCCAGAATAACTAGGTACCCAGTAATCAAAGTCTTTCATACCTCTGCAATTTTTGTTTTCAACATATTTCTACTTGTTTGTTGTATTATCACGGCTAAAACTGCTGAACCGATTATGAAACAGAGATAGTTGGAAGGAAGAGAAAGGGCAAGAGCAGGATTGTAATGGAGTATTAACATAAAATACATATTTTACTGAAAGACATCCATCGCATGAAATATTGTTCAGTGTGGTCACAAAGTAGTACATAGTTATGTTAGAAGTAGCCACGATTTGGACAAAATTAAAACTATTTTCGAACCAACTTGTGTCATGTCTTTGAAAACCACTAAAATAATAAAACCTATAAGCAGTAGACCTTTCAAATAACGTAGGTATTCTAGTTTAGGTTAATTAATTCATTATAATTATTTTCCAAGCCACAGCTTTAAACTTTTAAATAATATTTAATTAATCTTTGATATTGTTTAGGTTAGAGCCTTTCAAACTCTCTTTTAAGTATTTATATAAATACATAATACCATCAATATAATTGATCAGTTTTCGCCGACACAAATGATCTCCAATTAGTACATTTTCATTCGAAACAAGAGCGCCTTTATTTAGTTATTTCCTTACAAAACATATATTATTTAGTTCTTCCATTTTATTAATCAGACTCCTATTATAATTCCGTTTACCTCATTAATTCAATTAGCGTCATTCACGTAAGACAGTCGATATCAGAACAAACCTCAGCATCAATGGATCTGCAATGCGTTGGTTTGATACGTGATAACGAGACGTTAAACAAAGTTGGTAATGATAACGTTTGCGGAGGCACGCTAATTTTAGCGCCCTATCATAATATTATGTGAGATGTGCTTGTGTCGTTCAAAAAGCTGCACTAGGGGTCGCGATCTAGAAGATATGTTGAAAGAATATTGGAAAGGAAAAATATTGTAATGATAAGATGATGACAAAGTAAGGATCCGGTGTTGTTTTTGGCTTTGAATAGACCTGGGGGCCGAGTCTGCTATTTTTTCGTCATTCCAACACGATCCCATGCATTCTCATCCCATTGTCATTTTGCTAAAGGTTCATAATTTGCTAAATTCGTAATGGTCGATCATTGGTCGGTCAATGGTCTCGTAATAGAATTGTGTTATAATGACATTGTCGTATTGCCATTAATATAAAACCCGCCAGATTTCATTTATATATATTTTTCATATTATTTATTAGTAAGTATGTATATTATATGCAATTTCATTTGAAGTAGTAAGAAGTTCGTAAATAGCACCTGTCATTCATTTGTCATTATGTACGAGATTACCATTCTATGCCATTTCTCTTAATGGAGTGTCAGTGGTTGACTATTGGAAAGTCATGATGTCTGCTTCATATTAGTAGATTACCAAACTTGTCAAAATCAACAATTATGAAATCAATGATAGACCATTCTGACACTATTGTAATAGCAGACTTGAGGCCCTGATAGTCTTGGTTTAATTTGTTAGTCAATTTTGACGTTGGTCCCACGGAATTTACTTAGTTTAGTAGATGGCTTTTTGGTGATCCAAAAAGCCATCTACTATTCACTTTACATCATTTCTTCCCTAGGGTGGTCCCTAGGGAAGAAATGATGTAAAGTGAAAAGTGCCTCAGCCTGTAGTCTATTTTGTTTTCATCGCTAACGTAACTAAACATTTGACTTTTAACAGCGGTAGTCACCTCACGCCTCCTTGTCATACGCCGCATGGTTTTTGGCAAAGAATAAAAAGCAAGTTAAACAGAATTGGATTTCAAACAAACGTTAGGTCGAACCAATATAATTACATACTTATTACGCAGTGCCATGATAAAAAAAACATCCACTCTAATTAGACTGAGCTAGAGCGTTATTAAACGTCGGAGACGAGCCTTAAAACCAATATACTTTTTTTCTATGACCGATTAAAAAACTACTGCTTACAAATAGTACAGCGTAGCTTCCGTTACGAGAATGCCAGATAAACAGTAGCATAGGTTAGGCTACGTCTGTTTTGCTTGAGTTATTCACGTCCCGCCATGATAACGTTTGCGATGCAAACAAAGATTCAATGTCACAACATAATATTATTGTAAGTAGTATTATATAATTAACGGAAATATATGTATCGTAGAATAGTTACACACTGAAACGGTGTTGGCTGAAAAGCTGAATGATTTAAAATTCGGTTTATGATTAATCCAATTATATCAAGAAGTTGGTGGGTTGTTCGGGGTCCAGATTTCAAAGTTTTATAATGCCTAGTTAGAATGGACACGGTTGCCTTAACAATACCAGTTGATCGATTCTTTTTGAATTTTGTTATATTGATATTAAAGGGTGTAAAAAGACTTAACGAAGCCGAAAGGCACTTGTTCTGGCCCGCCTTTGCGATAACTTTTTTGTTCTACACCATACCAGGGCCGGCAGTCTCGACATAGATAGCGACAAAATCGCTAACTTTCGATCGCCGATTACTAACGAATAAATTTAGTTGAACTAATGATGCTTGCGAGAAAAGCATCTTGGATGTAAAGACTTGCTTTTCTCGCAAGCATCGTTATTGCAACTGTTTTTTTCATTGTTATTTTAGCGATCGAAAGTTAACGATAATGTCGTTAACTCTGTCGAGACTGCCAGCCCTGGGCTGGCAGTCTCGACAGAGATAACGACAAAATCGCAAACTTTTGATTGCTAATTACTAACGAATAAATTCCGATGCAATAATGATGCTTGCGAGAAACTCATCTTGAATATAGAGACTTGAATTTCACGCAAGCATCGTTATTGCAACCGAATATACTCGTTAGTAATCAGCGATCTGAGACTGCCAGCCCTGGGAACCTTCTAGTTACAGAGATATTGGGGGTCAAAGTTCCAACGTTTCCACAAGTTTTTTTTAAAATAAGTACCTACATATTTTTTATGTACGATTTTTACTTTAAACACCTCTACGACCCCCTGACTATTGAATCCATCCACCAGCACAATGCTTTGAATGCGGTACTGAGTTTTACTGTGAACCGTGATTTTTCACCCAAAAAAAAAAGTCGTTTCCCAGCAATAATTTTTGCGTAAAGTTACTTAGTATGATGTACAGAATGCTTGGTTGACGGCTTCGTGATGAGTCTGTTTACACCGTGTATTATTTGAACTTTCGGCTATTTGTTAAGTACCTACCATCTCAGCCACCCTTTTTTTGTTGTTTTCTAATAACTAATACAGGGTCCCATTGCATGTCCAGTGCCTACTTTAGGGTAGGTAGGTCCTAGAACACCACCCTCCCCGGGCACGTTTTGAGGGTTTCGCCCCGAAAACAAATAAAGGCAGGTTCTACTTCTTCTCGTGTCTCTGGCACGACAGTAGATTATATTTTGTTAGCCCGAAACTGCGCCACCTCCACGGCGTCTTCGGTTCTTGAACTTGTAACTGATAACTTGTAATTAAATGATATTGAAGTGTGCAAGGCTGCTGTGCCCATTTGTTAGTAGCCTATAAATATATAAGAGCTTTATATGCAGTTACTGCTGCAATATTTTCTATATTCATATAAAAATAATGTTGTTTATTGTTAGTAATAATATTTGTAGATATTCTTGTCTGATGATGAGCACTGCGGCAGCATTTAACTAAAACACAATCGTAGAGTAGAATTTCCTTCTTCGTAGCGTTTTCTTGGCGAATTGCCATCGTCATCTTTATTAAGACTTTTCTGCTTGGCTCGCTCTTGAGTTCTCTTAGCAATTTCTTGACTCTCGCGTCGTGGATACGTATTGCAACAGCGGCTGAAGCAAATACGTATTTAACAAGATCGCAACAGTTCTCTAATTATCCATCTAGCTAGAAGAGCTAGAATGGTATTAGGTATCGCTCTCGTTGATAATGTAGAACCAAACAAATGTCTACGACCCGTTACATGTTTCGGCGTCATCAGTGCAAGTATCGAACGTCAGTGAAGAGTGTCCAGCTCCCTGCTAGACCTAATTAAAATAATTCAACATAACGTTATATAATTAAAATATGTACTATACTTATTATTGTATGAAAACGTCAGCAGTATTACATAAATAAATACGAAACATTAATGTGTAGCCTTTCAAATAAATGGGGCGGGTTGAGGCCTAGCTTGCGGTGATAAAGTTACCATCTACGCAGAACTTCGTGCCCTGAATCGGGCAGCGAAGAACGGAATAGTGTTGGGAATAGCACTCTTGTTAGTACGGGCAAAGCCTGTATCTAAATTATCGCACGGATTGTGGGTTAAATAGTAAAAGTACAAATTACATAACAAAATTCCACATAACAGATACAAACATCTAAACCATCGCGTCTGCGTAGATTCGCAAGGTAATTTGTTATTTCATCCTGTATTTATTACTTGTCTTAGAAGAAAAAAATACCAAAGACTACAAAAAATATGATTCAATATTTTGAGTTTGATGAGGGCTGAAAGAGTTCTAAAGTGATATATATATATAAGTAATACCAAAGAAAAGCTAATATGTAACGCTTGAATGCTATAAATGTATTACTGTAAAATAAAATACGTACTGACAAAGTTGGTTTATGTGGATAAAACGGCCTGTTTACACCCTGGTATCTCACGCTAGCAAGCACAGTCTAATCATAGAATGGCCCCGCGTCCTAACCAAAGCGTTGTGTTCAAATGTCCGACAAAACACACAGCGCCCTCTACCGGCGCGATCACGCGTAAGTGTTCAAAAACATAATAATATACCACGGTCGAGTGTTAGCGCGACGATCGCTTTGATTAGGACACGGCTTGATTGGTAAAAAATAACAAGTTTATAGCAGTTGGATCCAGTAGCGATACATTACTTAGATATGGGAAGCTTAGAATGTGGCCCATTACCTCTCTCAAAGTGGGGTGCCTGCCCAACAGTGGTGACGTTTTAGGCAGATTATGACATTTTTTTTAACTACTTGACGGAATTATCCCGAGTCCTTCTTCACCCTCGCATAGACTATTGTCACCTGTTCAGTTTTTATTAAAGGACGAACGCAAAGATGATTCCATGGGTATTTCGATCAAATCAAAGCTCTTTTTGTGGATTAGACCTTGATTTTAGTCATTTTCTTCCATAATGTGGTGAATGACAGTCTATAGAGAAATTATCGACTGAATGCTAGGAGGGTAACGAACAAAGAAATTTAGAAATACTTAGTTGGAGTTATGAGGGAGGGTTAGGGCATGAACAGATCTTGTGTAATCTTGGGATACTGCTGGCGAAAGGGCTCATGAAACCCTAGTCATAGTGCTAGCCCTAATCATAATTAAGTAAACTCTGGAATAAAGATTAATTCAGGAAAATTACTAAGCCAGCCAAATTTTTATACAAGTGCGGTCCATCATTTTGCCAATAACAAAAATAAAATGTAATGTATTTTCTATCCACGATTTAAAGATCTTCCTCAATGTTGTATCCAACTATTTAGAAAATATCTGTATCTCTTGTCGTATTGATAAACTAGAATAACTCGTTATATAATGCCAATATACCTAATATTTAGAAATGTAATCATTATAATTAAAAATGTACCCTTTTTCAATATACACATACTATACGAAAATGCAATTAATCGTAGTTTTTAAATATACTAAACATGTCAATATACAAGGAGACGTTTCGTCTCCACGAAGTATATTTGCATCTAACATGTAGCTTTATTTAGATGGTAAGATGTAGGTAACGGAGTTGGTTATTATTATTAGTATCGCATAAAACATGTTATTTAGAATTCAAACATATTACTATAGAGCATAGAAAGTCACAAATAGTTCACACAAATGTCATATTATGTTATTATTGATAATGTTATACACTGCATAATATATAATTAAGATAAACAACATATTAATTATAAATGTCATAAACATCATATTATTATAATCTATAATTATTGTAATCGCCGAGTTAATTGGCACAAAGTATGATACACATATAATATGTAGTAATACATTATCACATTTGTAATAACTGTTTAATAGAAATTTTTATTTTTTGATGATTATATGAAAATCGCTTGAAAATGTTTGCCACCTCTAGTCAAAAGTGAATTGAAATCCAAATTGGTAATTAGATATATACAAAGTATATATTAAGTACATGGTATATTATATACTATAGTTTGTTATTTTAACTCTGATATAAGTTTATTCGTAAGTTGACAATGTATGTCTGTATTGTACACGTATCTTTATAAAATAAAGTAATTTAACGTTTGTTATATTTGTGTTTAAATTGAAACTTCCATTACATTCACAAACACACCATACATACATCCCATACTGATCAAGTGACCACACTGTTAGCCACTTTTGACCACAGATAGACAGACTTCTGGATATGTTGCTCTCGTGGCTTTTTATTGGAAGAAAATTTTGGCACCCCAAAAAAAAACCAGAAAATAACACACTTCAATGAAATGAAATATTCTCTATAAGTATTTTAATAGACACCATTATTAGATAATTAATTATTAAAATCTAAGTATTTTAATAGAAACACAGATTTTAATAATTATTCCAATAAATAGTTATGATTTGGTTTATTGTGACTCACAGCTCGTACGTCTTTAAATAAATAATGTGATTCAATTTTCTTCGCCTCATCAGGCTTCTGGCGACGTGTCCTGTCCGTTGTGTTGTTGGCAGTTTTCTTTTCGCCCCAGATGTCAACCACAGACCTGATCCCATGGTTTTGGCGCGCTTTCAGGACTATCAGCACGAACGAGGAGCCGATGCCGCCGCTTTTGATCGATGCAGTCGCTCCGCACGTCTTCACTGCCAAGTTTTCCACATTAATATATTTAATCGTGTAATTATAAAAATTATTCTCATACACATACACTTGCCCCTCATTTATAAATGTGGGCGGGTTCTCGACCACGGCAGAGTCCAAATGTCTAAGGACGTGTTTCCATTCTCCCATTTCCAGGGGCGCTTTCGTTTTCTCACAGAACTTTCCCGCATCGGCGGCGATGGCAAGGAGTAGTATTACGAACCGGTCCATTGTATAGCGTTACATTCGCAAGATTGATCCGAAATCACTGATGTTTTGTTATCAGCCACCTGCAGATGATTAGTTAGAACAATGGGCCGATAAGCGCGTTGCGAACAGTGCCTAACCGCGGCGCTTTTATTTGTGTGATACACATGTGCGGTGAGAATGCAGGCTGTATTGTCTCAAAACGAAATAATAGTAGTACCTAAGTACAAACTATAGGACCCAATGTTCTAGATCAGGTATGTAGCTTGCTAGTCACTATGCAAAATGAAAGCGTAGGTACTTCTCATATTACATTTCCAAATACCGGCCAAGTGCGTGTCGGGCCACACGCAGTGTAGGGTTTCGTAGTAGCCCGTTATCACAAAATAGAACGAACCCGTTGGTACAGCGCCATCTTGAGGCAGCTTTGTGAAACTTGTGATAATTTATTATGTTTTTTTTTTATTTATTTTAGATTTTGTTTTTCAATGCAAGTCTTTACCCGAATATCATGATCTGTCAAAGGACCGATTTGTTCGAGACACCATTGTTTAACTATTGTGTCTACTACGTGGACAACAAGCAACTACTAATTCATCTTAGTCGGATTTTGTATTTGGTACAAAATTATCCAACACCCAAGTTCAACCCTTTTTCGCCCGTGGTCCCGGTCCCTTAGTCCCTGGAAGGAACCACAAGTATTTTTTTGCCCGTGGTTCCTTCAAGAAATATATACTGCCGAATTCAATTGTACTTAGATATTTGAAAGGCAATCAATTTAGAACCTAATACGACTCCATGACGCTCGCATTTTACATTACACACCCACTTTGTCACAAATGTCGTCTACGCTCCGCCTTCGGCCTACGCTCCTCATGCCAGCTAGCAAGGCGTTTCGAGATATAAGCAAATTTAGACTAGACCTGCGACTTGAGACTTCATGATGCGCGCTCGCTTCGCTCGCATATTAAATAACACTCTTTGACTTCTGTCCCCGAAGTGCCACGCCTCCGCTGGCCTCCTTCGTCGGCCTACGGCCCGGTGCCTATGCCGCCAATTAAGGTTTAAAAAAAAAATACACCCACTTTCTGTCACAAATGCAACTCCGAGGTCACCTTCCAGGGGATACGAGAAGGGACCACGGAATTTTCCAGTACTATAGAGACCACGAAGAAAAAAACCCGAGTTCAACGACTGCTACTGCTAAACTAATGAAGTTATCTTAACCGCTATAGTTTTCCTTTAAAGTTCATGAAATGCACTATCATCATGATTTTTTCCAGATTTTTTAATTCAAGACTTAGACTATCGAGCACATTGGAAATGAATCTACGGAATTCGAAAAAATATTGTGGCTGAGCGACGAGAAAGTCTTAGATTAACTTAGTATCCTCGACACCGTTATCGATCTCTGCGAAACATGAAGTCTTAAATGTCAAGTGGAAAATGCCATTTTGAAAAAGGCCAGGGCAAACCCTTAACCCGATCGTCTGTTTTAGGCTCAAATTATAGCTGACTAAATTGTCCAGAGGAGATTTTCTCAAAATGTTGATATCATTCTTAGTTTCCAAAATATCGAGCGCCAAAATCCATGACTATGAAAGACAATAAATATTTTATTTTATTTAGGCCATCTAGGTAAGTTCAGAAGTTCTGCATTTTGACTTGGCAATTAACGTGTTAGGGATCATAGCAATGGCCAGTTCACATTATTCCAGTAGAATTCTAGTAGTGATCTAATCCAAACTGGACTAATCTAATCCGTCACCAGAATGAACTGGATCCAGTGACAGATCCAGTCCAGTAACTTTATCGGTGGTCTAGTTTCAATCCAGCGCGCACATTCATGCTGATTTACATTGATCCAGTAGCTGGATCCAGCTTCACTGGATTCTAGCACAGGATTGGCATTGACACTGGATCAGGCCGTTTACATTCAATCCAGTAGACCGTCTTACTTTGTTGAGGTACATTACGAGGCGACGACTGGCCATTGCGTTTACACGGATCCAGTGTCACTGGCACGTGGTGCGCGGTGTGCGGAGGGAGGACACTGGATTAAAAAATAGGCACGTAGTCTATTCCAATCCAGCGTTGGATACTGGATGCTGTATTGGATTGTTACATGTTTACACTAACCCAGTGCCGATCCAGCGCTCGAATCCAGTGAAGCTAGATCCAGCTACTGGATCAATGTAAATCAGCCTTTTCAGCTGAACTGGAATCGTGTAGATGACCAATCCAGTGTTGGATTAAACGTTGAACAGTGACCACGCATTGCTGCAATTCCTAAATTCCTAAAAAATACTGGAACAATGTAGTCGTTATGACCCAGTTCAGCACCAAGCTGGATTAAACTCGCTGGTTTAGAATAATATGAATTAGGTATGAAGAGTCATGTTATTGGAGTGTCATAAGAAGTCTATTGTGTGTAGTACAAGATTTAAATTTTCTCTGTTATCTAGTTTGGCAATAAGGTAAGTAGTGTGTAGAAATAAATGAAACCAAATTCTTCCAACTGCAGGATTTATTGTAGACTTTCATGATGGTCCCTTAATACAAAAGGAAACGTCGGAATGGTACCTTAAAATTATAATTTACAATAATTCCATATGAACATTACACATCTAATCGATTGATGATCGAGTGACACAAAACAGACTCTTATCGAACGCGATTCAAGTTCTTTGGTGTACAGATTTTACGAAAAAAAATATTGTTATGAGTAAAAAAAATAAGTAATAAAAAACTTCCCAAAGTAGAGTAACATACGTTAATATATTTTACATAATAATATCACTATTTTATAACACTAATAACACCAAACGACGTACGGCTTGAAATTTAGTTCGCAATGCACTTCGTACACGACGAGTTCCGTAAGGGATATTTCATAAATTATTAAAGACCACACATTGCCTTACACTAAGGCCATTTAATGGCGAAATTGTTAGAATTTTTTTAAATAATAAAAATGTGTAAAACTACAAGTTTTTACCTTACGCGTGGTGTCCGTTATGTTTTACTTTATAAAAAAATGATATTTATACTTTTACCCTTCACCCGACACTAAAGTGATTATACAATACAATCATAATATTATAATACTTTTGTATAAGATTCCAAAATTTCACAATTTAAAGAACACATAAAATATCACTATTAAGAATTTGAAGACAACTTAAAAATGCCAAAATAACAAAAAAATAATAATTAAGTAAATCGCCAATAATATTTTTTGAAACGTGTCTTTTTTGTGTATTTCTAAGACAATATAATACAAATATAGTGTATTTAAAGTTGAGAAAAGGAATAATTAAAAAAATTAACATTTCTATTTTTCATTTCGAGTCATGAGAAACATTATTATGGGATAATACAAAGCAATGAGATTTATGGTACTCTATTATCTCTCATTATTTATTAAAAGAATATACGCCATCAGACACATGTACGCAGCAAACAAAATTACGTCTTTAAACATCGGTCTCTTAATGTGTATTTGATTAATGGTCTACATAACACTTTCTTCATAAAAATAGGAGAAAAAGTACCATTATTATCCTCAGAAAATAAAATTATACTTCTAACAGAATATACTGATAAGTGGGTAAGAGATTCTTAAGTTTTGTACATTTATTCAGAGTCGCCTAAACGTCAGGGCCAAAGTAAATCTACTACATGTATACACTCCAGTGAAAGGTGCTCGGAACATAGAAAAGAGTTATCAATTAGCTTTACTCATTATTGGAATAGACATAAAAAACCGTTGGCAAAGCATTTTATCTCTATATTCGAAATTATCCAAGAATGTTCAAAGAAATCTAAGGAAACAGAAAAAAAAGCTACGATCTTGACAACAACTTCTATGAGAACCAAGCACCTCCGACTTGTAATCTCAACGTGAATACAAGCGTATGGCCATAAAAAGTGCGACTTAAAATATGAGCGGATAACTCCAAACAGGTATTACATAAATCAAGGATCTGATTTGACAATTAATTGCGATTGTAAGCGCGTTAGGCTAATAGGTACCATAATCATAAGGACAACTGGTGCCTCAAATCATAGAAAAACGGCGGCTTTACCATCGGCCACACAAAAATGATAATTATTATCAAAATCATGTTTCAGTACAGTAATGTGATACACCGAGCTTAGAGACACATGTGTCGTTAGTACAACCGACCTGGTACGTTTTAACACTTCATAACATTTCTATGATTTGCGGCAGGTACCTATATCACTATAAAAACGAATAAAACTGAGGACGGATCCCTCCATACCTACGGAACTCTTAAAAGGCACATGGATTCATATAAACGAACTTTTTTGTGTGATGGTGTAAAAAAATAACTTATAGAACAATATCAATCTGCTTCAAATTTATTAATTTAAAATAGTAACTGATTTTTGACAGCAAACGTATTTTTTAAATCTATACCTATACTAATATTATTAAGAGGAAAGATTTGTATGTTTGTAATGAATAAACTCAAAAACTTCGGGACTTATTAAAAAAAAAAATAACCATTAGAATTCTACATTCCCTGAGTAACATATGCAGCGAAGCCGGGTCGTGCCGCTAGAAATATAATAAAATGCATAATAGGTTTTTTTCTGAATAATAAACACGATTGAAAAAGTAGTAATACAAATCGAGTTTTAAAACTTTAGTACAAAATCCAAGTTTATTGAATCTGCTATTGTCAGCCGTTTGTTCTACAAGTTACTTTTGAAATGAACTTCCCTTACTGCGTAACGTGTTAACTAAATCAAAACATTTGACACACAGGCACTTTCCTATTTTGAAATACACACAATGGTAGATAAACAATCTTAATACAACATGTATTTATTGGTCCAAATGTATGTGTTGTCCACAATTTGTTTTGAGAGTTGGCTAGTCAGTATTTTGGTTGGCTGTTGTGGGTTTCTGCAGTATTTTGTTGGCTGCTGCCTTTACATTGTACAAAATGTCATTTTACGGTTGACTCATTAATATATAAGCGTGAGACGGATTACGTTAATGGTACAATGCATTTTGTTGTTGTCGCATACATTACGTTGGAGCTGCATATTGCCGTGATCTCGCTGACGTGTCCGATCAGCGCGATACCTTAACATCTATTTAACCAACATGACCACATTTAGAATATATTAATTTTATTCTTATTTAAAATCACCAATTACAAATTACCATATCTTTGTATGCCGTGATACTAAATTATCAGGGCATACATTTATAATTTCCAAAAGTATATTTTTGTAAACGATATATCTACAATCATAAGTGTCACATCCTCACGTTATAGATAATAATAGACAAGTCAGAATATTAAAATTCAATTATGTATCTAGTTTAAATACTTCAGAAATTACGAATCTGTATAAATAAGTGTAGAGCTATCTTAACAATATCACTACCTATGTATACATTAGTTGAATATTTATTCCAAGTAAAATTACAAGATAAACTACCCAAAATGACAATGTTAAACAACCCTGTGTAACTACATACATCGACAATGAATGTGTCTAGTGCAAATGAATGTGTCTAGTGCAAATGTTTATACTAAATTGTTTGAACCAATGTTATGTTAAGCAGCGTGGCAATTCACTCACTACCAGGACAAGTGATAGTTTATTTCGCTATTGTACTCGACAACTGGCGATAATAAGCAAACATCGGACAAAGCAGGATCAGATCCAACTTCTCGGAACGTGGTAGGTCCATTATGTAGTAATTAATACAGATGATTCACTCCCTACAAAATCTTCAATACCTACTGCTGCAATAGCCTACTCGTCCACGTCCGTCACTGACCGCTGCGTGCGGAAATGTACCATAAACGCGCATCTTCGAAGCAATCGTAACTTTAGTCTCGAAGCCTAAAGACATGATTGCTTCGAAGATGCGCGCGGCCGCGTGGCTTTGAAGCAGACGCAATAGGGCAGCCTCTTTCGATAACAATATCGTTAGACATTATTCAGGTGTTTAATGTTTTTTTAAATCAGCATTGCCATTCAACGTGGCAATGCTACCAGTCTTCAAATCTAATCAAATCATTTATTCTTTGCAAACATTGGTAATAGGTACATAGATGTTCTTTTATACCTAATAAAGTTCTCCACATTGTGAGGTCACATGGGCATGCAAATAATTGGTTTACAATAAAATTATAAATTTAAAATTAAGTGGCATGTCATTAGAATTACATACAATATTTTTTTTTTAAATGTCAACATGGTCAAAGTAATAAAAATATCAATAATGTCAAACGGAATATTAATAACAATAACATGTCAATAACAGTAACAGTAGTCAGTAGTCTTCTGGGCACTATTCCTGTTGACAGCGACGTGGACGAGTTTTAGACGCCCTAATACTTTTATATACAGTGTGTCTGACAGATTCGTAAACAAGTAACTCTCTCGAGTAAGGGAATATTGTCAAACCTCCCCTTTTTGCACCCCTTCCTCTCCCTCCCTATCGTATCTCGGAAACTAAGAGAGCCGTGTTTTGTTTTTTTTTTACAGATTCGCATAGAGGAGGCTCGGAAAAGTAAAGACCTGTTTTCAAAGTTGCCCACTTTCCCCCCCTTTAGGCGGATCTCGGAAGTTAAGAGACTTGGAACATTTTTTTTTCAGATTCATATAAAGGGGCCCCGAATTAGTCATAATTATTTTTCAAAACTCCCCCCTCTCCCCTCCCACCATCGTATAGGACATGTAGTGATTTGTATTCAAAACTATTGAGGGTGTTGAAATTTGTATACCCTCCCCTCCCCTCGCCAACCTCCCCTAAAATTGAAAGGGTTGTAACATCATAACGGTTAGAGATAGCCATGCAAGCTTTCCGGTGGTAGGTAGGCTTGAGTGAAGCGTGTGTGAAGCGTAACTCAAGGGCGACGACAAGCAAACTGGGAAAAGGTCTGTCAAGGTTAATTTCTTTTTTTTTTATTGAGTTACTTTTTAGAATGTTTTAGTTTTTTTTACTCGGTAACGCACTGAATGTTAAGGCCGCCGGGCCGCCGAGCTATTAGCGAACGCAAGTACACCGTGAAAGATCTGTATTAATAGCACTAATAGTTAGTAAGGAATATGCAAGAAATACAAAACTCTTATTATTTATTAAAAATGCCTTGTATTGGCGCATAAAAACATTGTGGTACACTTGTTTAAGTTTCTAAAACATCACTTATTTTACAATTTATTGTTTTATGTAGCATGTTTTTGGTGAAACGGAACGCACTCACAAAACGCGTCGTCCTCGATAACGCCGGTAGTGACGTCAAACTCTATGTGTCAAAAAAACACTTTTATTTGAAAAGTAGTTAAAGTTTCACTAAGATTTTATTATAATATAATTAAAGCAATTATTGCTTGAATAAAGCACATACAATTAGTAAAATTACTATAATAAGGCCACAAAATTAGATGTAAACAAGGCACATTGAGGTAAATGACGTCACATCATGGCCGCGTCAGTCACGTTTGAACTGTCATAGAAAATTGAAGGAGTTATTACACACCCACTTTCTGTCACAAATGTCGTCGTCGCTCCGCCGGCCTTCGGCCTACGCTCCTCATGCCAGCTAGCAAGACTTTTTGAGACATAAGTATTAGTTTTGAGCGACAAGAAATAGTTTTATTTATTTATTTATTAAAACTTTATGCACAAGTGAAAACTGTACAAAGGCGGACTTAATGCCTTGGGCATTTTCTACCAGTCTACCTAGTATTAGTAATAGTTGAACTTAACTTTTAATACTTTTCTTGGGTGGATAACAACGTAGTTTATTGATTTAAGTGAAGAAAAATTTACATCCATATTCCCTAATCCTACTACCCACCTCTACTTATTGAACTGTAACTTTTCGTTATTGCGGTATGCAACAGTTTTAACTTATGTTTAACTGACTGCTAAAGTATTGTTGCCACATTGCCTTTTCGTTATGATTAATAAAATGGAGTGAACCCGTCTGTTTTATCTCTGTTTGCCCGATGTTTAAATTTAACATGGGCGTAGCTAGAATTGTATTTATATTAATTTTGCCTTTTTATTGATTTTCTAGCGTCCACTTATGAAAGGACGTATGCAAATGTATTTTTGATAAATAATTTAGTATTATTTATCGGACTTCATATTATGGTGTAGCTACGCCCACGAGGCACAATTGTTCGAGTGTGAGCGAAAGACCTGTGACGTGACAGTTAGCACGTTGCGCAGAGCGGCGCCAGGTAGTGCGGGTGGGGGTTACATGTGGATGGTGGCGGCCGTGTAGCGAGCCTCGCCGCGACGCCAGTTCCATTGCGACGGCCGGTACTGAAACAGGAAAATATTAACATTAGTTAAGCGAAACATCATTAAAACTCCACATACAATGAGTTTTTTTTAAATTAATTACTTTTTTCATGATTGACATTTGTATAGATTTACCGGCAGGAAAACTGAGTGTACATATTATACTATTATAACGAAAATATAGCGTTGGTCACACTTCCGCGAAAAGCGTGCAAAACGTCGTATAAACCTGGCCTTATTGGTTCATTTCTGTTCAGTGTGAGAGGTGTTTAAAAACCACATGACATTGATTCACAGCGTTAATTGCAAAGAAAGTGGCATTATATTTCGAGTGGTTATTATAAGATTAGATAATGTTATCACTACCATCGGTATCAGTACACTTATAAGCATAAGACAGTGACGTTGCTGCTCACTTCTCCAAGATATCGGAGAAGAGTCTGGACATAGTATAAAAAAGGGGACGTAGGATATCTTCATACAAACGTGTTTGAGTGTGCGTGCGGCGACGCAAAAATACTATGGCGCACACATACAAGCTGCGCGCGGTGCGTTTGTATGAAGATATCCTACTTCCCTTTTTATACTATGGTCTGGATGATACGGAGATCAACCTTTCCATAGTGAATTCATATCGTGGGCTGCTGGTTTCGCAGCATCTTCAGCTTATAATATTGCTATTGCTGAGACACAGGGATCCTCTCTATGTGTGTCTCAGTAATGCACCATGCGGCCCTAGTACGATTTGGTGGATCAAAAGATATAAAACAGCGGTTAAATCCCTATCAACTAAATTCATGCCGAATCACTTTTACAAGTTGGCAAATGGCAGGTGAGTAATATTAGATAGTGATTCACTCGAAACAGATAAATACTACCCATTTTGGTATTGTAGTAAGATCTGCTGGAAATGCATTCATATAAGAGAATAAACAGCGTGCTATACACAGTACGCTGTTTATTATATTATATAAAGCTCTCTCTTATATAAATGCATTTAAAATACATTATGTGAGAAAAACAAGACCTACTTGTTGCCCTCTCTCTGCCTAGCCTTTTCCCAAATATGTCGGGGTCAGCTTCCAGTCTGGATAAACGGATGCAGCTGAATATGAGTATTTTATATAGATAAACTGCCTATCTGACCGCCACAACCCAGGTAGTACTGGATGATACCCCTTGGTAAGACTGGTCGTCAGACTTTCGGGCCATTGACGGGCTGTATCTACTGCCAAAGATTTACAAACGACAGCCGGGACCATTGGCTTAAAATGCTTTCCGACGCCCGGACGGAAGTCAGTGTGTAATGGATGGTCACCCATCCACAGAGAAACCTTGGCAAGCGGACAGCTGCTCACCTCTTTGTTCTAGGGTTACTATTAACTAGGAATAAATATTGTTTGAGTGCTTTTAGTACAGTCATTTTGGTTCTAAAAAAACAGGGTTACCTGGAAAGTTTTTCGGGAGTTTAGGGAACGGGGTAATTTTATAGATTTCGTTGTGCTCTTTCCAAATTTAAATTTATTAGAAAAATGGCGTCCAGAATATTTTTTTTGTTATTATCTCTTTTCAGACACATTTTACGATTAAAACACAATTTTAAACTAGATAAAATTTTCTACAATTTATGTTATAACATTTTTTTTTGTGAAATCAATAGATTTGGCGTACGAGCGCTACAAAGTACATCCACACGGCCTCGTACTATGACAACGAACGAAATGTGCTCATGTTCAAAATAATATCCCGTGCACACGATGTCCACATCTGTTTACCACCCTTAACGAATCATCGACACGAAGAAGAAGAAGGACTTCTATTTTTTTGACTTATAGGAATAAAAACAAAAAAAGGACAAGGAAGAGAAAGTTTAGCGCTTCAATAGCGGCCGGATGCTGCAAACAAAAAGAGCCGTATTGGTGGTAAGAATTCGTTCGTTGTGATAGTACATGTACGGAGCACATCAAGCTAATACAATCTGGCGTCGTTCAATTCCCAGAAATGTTTTATTATTTGTTACGGGATGCAGGTACTCTCTGTCGGTCGTATTTTTTTTTTATTAGCCTGTACTGTCCTACTGCTGGGCAAAGGCCTCCCCCAATTCCTTCCATTCATTCCTTCCGTCGTAATTAACATTAATATTTATAAGTTGAGTTCTTTGGTGAAAGTATGAGGAGGCAAACTTGAAATTCGGAAAGAGCATTTAGAAATCTATACAATTAGCTATTTTCAAAACTACTAAATGACTGTACTAGTCAAAATAAAATAATAATTGGCCTTATAAAATATAGGTTAAAAATTAAAAACATCATTTAATCTTTTACAATAAAATAAAACATCATGTTATAATATAGGTATTTTTCTCCACAAAATAAAAACGGTTTAGAACGATCACTAGATTACTGTTGCTGTTTTCTTATTATCTCCAATTCAAGTTTCCATTTCTCAGTTTCAGCGAAGTTTTTCATTGCGCAACTTTAGATGTTCGTTTTCTGAATGAATTTCGATTAGGATTGTTTTTCGGCTGAATGGCATTCGGCTATGGCGATGTGCGGACTAGCTGCAGTACTGGACTCATCTGGCTACATATTCTTCTTTACTGGAAAACAGCAATAGATTAGTGCACCCATTTTATAAAATTACTAGCTGATGCCCGCGGCTTCGCCCGCTTGACAAATTTTATACTAAAACCATCCTCTTGTATCACTCTATCTTTTAAAAAAACCCGCATGAATATCCGTTGCGTAGTTTTCAGGGTCAAAGCATACATAGGGACAGACAGACGCGGCGGGGAACTTTGTTATATAATATGTAGTGACAAAATTAGCAGACATGTAAGATCCCCAGAGCACGATGACACCTCAGCTGACAGTATTACAGACGATGTTGCTCATAGGAACGGTCGGCTCGTGACAACTCTAACATTACTCTAGACTAGACATTATTGAGTACTACCTAATTTGCGCTCAGCGCTATTTGTACCCTTTGCTGTATCAAAGATGCCATGGTTTTTGGAATTTCGTGGGCTCAGCAATAGGACGTCTAATTTGTGTGCGGCTCGTTTGCCGATATTAAGAAAGCTAGCATCTTAACAAAAGCGGGAATAATATCCACGATTTAAAAAAACAACAAGAATAATAACCTGCATTTGGGTTTCCTTCCTACCTTTATTTTTGTCAAGCAAATCTAAGTGTTGGCGGGCACTGGCCATCTCAACACCTTGGTCACCACACATAGGCGTTGCACCTGTACCACCTCGGCGCTCATCCAAATATACCCACTCTCCGGTCTTGCTGCTGGCGTCGGTATTGTCCGATGTCATTTTGTTGTCTTCGATCAGATTAAGCAAGCTCTTTGAATCTTCCCTTGTAAGAGGCTTGCCTTTTGTCTAGTTAAAGAAAAGTACAATGATTGAAGATAGAAACAATTATGACATAGGCGAGAATGCCAACCTTATAAATAACACCAATGTAAAAGTCGTGAGTCGGAGGAGCTATGGGCTATAGCTACCACCAAATGGGTCCAAAACAGCAGCAAACGGCAAAGCGGCAGGCCCAGAAGGAGATGGCGGGACGAAGTCGACTCCTTCCACAGGGACTGGCGCGTAACAGCACTGGATAGGGATAAGTGGAAGGAGGGAAGGGAGGCCTTTGCTCTACAGTGGGACACAAATGGCTGATAATAATAATATAAAAGTCGTGATACTTGTTTCCAACAAGTTGTGTAAAAAACTTGTCAAAAACATACACACATAATATAAACTCACGCCTTTTTAGCACGGTGGTTGATAGGAACTACAGAAACCGTTTAAAAACAGTAGTCACAACATATAGAACGCAAGTTCTATACTTTGGTGTCAGGTTGTTACCAAGTTAGTTAGTTACTCAAATGACACCCTGTATTGGCAAAAATATAAGATGGAAATAAATAAATACATTTGATATAAAACTAAACAACGAGTACTTACCCATTCTGAATCCATTATTATAGATAATAATATGACTGAACACTCACAAATGAACACAAATCAGGGACGAACACACAACGAGGCAACGACGACGCGACGGCACTAAGACGGGAGTAATATCACGTTTCAATCTGACAGAAATAACTTCAAAGTACTTTAATTTTTTGTCAATTTTCTCTTTCTTAAGTTTTTGACGTTGCATTGGTTGCTGAGATGAGATTGCAATTAGACTTTCAATGTTTTTAATGAAGGGATCGGCCTTCAGTTACCTTTTGAAACGCAGTAGTTTTGTCTAACAAACACACAACATGAGACACTGTATAATAAATTGCGGTGTTTTTATTAATTCTTATAACAAAACCAGTGAATATAACCCACATTAATTTTAAAAGCACACCAACCAACCAACCAACCAACTGGTTTTATGTTCTTGACATGTTTTAATTTTAATAAATAAATTGATACCTATATAAAAATCACGTGTCACTATGTTCGTACACGTTAATCTCCGTGACCACCAAACCGATTTCAATGAAATTGTGAACGTGTATCTTTGGTTCCAGAAGTATTACACCCAACAGGTCTAGACTGACCGGTCTAGGTCCCGTGCGAAGCAGGGGCGCTATTATAAGTATTATGAAATCGTCGAATGGCAGATTATACAAATGTTTGCGAAGGCAGCTAAAAAAAATAATGAAGATAGGTAGGTATCTTTGTTCCTTGATTTCATTAGGCCGTCCCCTTGCCCTAACAGAGGTAAAGAACTCTCTATTCCGTAGGTGTAAACCTGGGCGCGCACACTATTGCACTATATCTCCTTCGTAGTTAGCTAGTCTTCGTCGAGGTGAGCCGCCCGTGAGCCACTGGGAGCAATTGTCAGTCCCGGTTGATTGTAATGGCCGGTCGGCACGATATTATTATATTACACGGGGAGGTTTTATTCACATGTTTATACTTTACTTCCTTTAAATTGACTACCAGCCCGCACTCGGCCCGCGTGTGATTACACTTTACATTGACTACCAGCCCGCACTCGGCCCGCGTGTGATTACACTTTACATTGACTACCAGCCCGCACTCGGCCCGCGTGTGATTACACTTTACATTGACTACCAGCCCGCACTCGGCCCGCGTGTGATTACACTTTACATTGACTACCAGCCCGCACTCGGCCCGCGTGTGATTACACTTTACATTGACTACCAGCCCGCACTCGGCCCGCGTGTGATTACACTTTACATTGACTACCAGCCCGCACTCGGCCCGCGTGTGATTACACTTTACATTGACTACCAGCCCGCACTCGGCCCGCGTGTGATTACACTTTACATTGACTACCAGCCCGCACTCGGCCCGCGTGTGATTACACTTTACATTGACTACCAGCCCGCACTCGGCCCGCGTGTGATTACACTTTACATTGACTACCAGCCCGCACTCGGCCCGCGTGTGATTACACTTTACATTGACTACCAGCCCGCACTCGGCCCGCGTGTGATTACACTTTACATTGACTACCAGCCCGCACTCGGCCCGCGTGTGATTACACTTTACATTGACTACCAGCCCGCACTCGGCCCGCGTGTGATTACACTTTACATTGACTACCAGCCCGCACTCGGCCCGCGTGTGATTACACTTTACGACTCATTCCGTCTTATAGAGCGCAGAGCAGCGGGGACGTGATTATGAAAACACTTGACCCGACCTGGGATTTGAACCTAGGACATCATGCTCAGTAATCGCTAGAGCAAGGGGCGAGCTGATTATGACATTACCTTAATAAGGAGTTGTCCACTGCGCGTGTGTGGGTTCTTGAACGCGTAGAAGATCCACGACACGGCGGCGCAGATGAGGGTGATGGCTATGAAGGCGGCGACTGCGCCCCCTAGCGGGGAGTGCGCCTCGCGCGGCGCCGGCGCTGCGGACTGGCCCATCTGAGCCCCGCTCGGCTTCGCGGTCTCCGGCTCTGGGCGACAGAAAGCAGAATTAGTATTAAGACAAAGTCAAACCAGTTATTTCAATAAAGCGCATTTCAGAGGTTCTTAAGTTTTTACAATTTGCACGTGAGATTATATGTTGATGATAAATGATGTTTATTTTGCAAATAGGTTTTTACACTTTTACACGTCATGTAGATTTAAAACTAGATGGGCCGGTGTTTCTTACCTGACTACTCTAAGAAACAGCCGAAACAAACTTAAAGGTCAAAGTTTCTTTTAAGATCCAGACATAATTTTGGTCAACTCAAATGAGAACTATGCAGATCAGTGTCTGAGATGGTCTTTTGAAGAAAGAACCACACAGATTTGAGTTGACCTGTCCAGTCAGTGCAAGCATTTGTCAGTTATCGTGTGGGTCGACTTAAAACTCAAGGAGCTCAACGACACGACGGACAATACCAAAGAAAGGACATTCGATTAGGTCGCTTATAGTACTCAAACTGCCAGTCGTTAAAACCAAAAACAAAAAGAAATGGCCCACATGGTCCTCACATTCACAAAAATCAAATGTGATGATTGATTGATATGCGGTGCCGTATAAGAAATACAATGTGTAAACGAACCCTTCACGAAGTCGTTAACCAAGCAATCTTTATATCAAACTAAGTAACTTGCAAACGCATTGATGGATGCATTGAATAGTATGGGGGTCGTGGAGTTATTTAAAGTAAAGTTAAAACATTAACACGTTAAAAAATTGGAACTTTGACCCCCAATATCTCCGTAACTACAAAGTTAACACGTAGGGTCGAGAACAAAAAAAAAAATTATCGTAATAGGGAATATGCATGTATACTATACCACTATTAACCCAAGAAAATAAGTCGCTCAAAAAACAAAAATAGACTTCTACAATTTTCTACGACAGTTCAAACGTTCGTGACTGTCGCGGCCATTCCTGTCATTGTCATAGCGGTTGTCGTCACTTCCCTCTATCTGCCTTGTTTACATCTTATTTTTTACCATTAATATAATAATTTTACTAAATGTATGTGCTTTATTTAAGTGAACATTGCAATAACAATATTATAATCACCACATCTTTGTGAAACTTTAAGTAGTATTCAAATAAAGGTGTTTTTTTGACACAAAAGCCTTTGACGTCACTACGGGCGACGATGCGTTTTGAATTTGCGTTCCGTTTGAACAAAAACACGCTACATAAAATATTAAATTGTAAAATAAGTGTTGTACTAGAAAGTTAAACAGGTGTACCACAATGTTTATATGGGCCAATACAAGGCATTTTTAAAGAATAAAAAAGTTTTCAATTTCTTGCATATTCCCTATTTATCGTATTATTTGCACCCATTACACCTTTTTTGTCACAAATGTTTACCAAAGTCTGACAACTAGTCTTACCAAGGGGTAGCGTATTTCTCAGTTCTGGGTTGTGGTCAGATTGGCCGTCGCTCCATGTAAAATACTGGTATTCAGATGCATCCGGTTAGACTGGAAGCCGACCCCAACATAGTTGGCGAGAGGCTAGCCAGGATGATGCTGGTTAGCTACGAGTATACGTACGTGTGTTAATGATGGTGTCATGTCGCGTGCCCTGCTGGTCGGTGGTGTAGGCAGTGTTGCCGGTCGCCGGCACCCCGCTCGAGTCCGTCGGTACGTCGACACGCGTCGCGGCGCAACTTGTCGCGTTCACTATTGTTGTTTTCTCGCATTCTGTTCAATGAAAATAAAGGCAAATTGAGGAATTATTGTGAGATGGTAATGTTTCAGTATAAAGGATCAGAGACAAACATTGAAAATATTACGCTTAGATAGTTTGGTTGGCATTGGTTTTGACTATGAGTTTGATGTTTTCGAATTTATGGTTTTGCTAAAATACCGATTTCCTCATCAAATATTATCATAAGGTATGGAATAATAAAACAAAAACTAGATAACGTATGAAGCTTTTCATGTTACATCACTTATGGAATGTGCCAAATAAACGTATGTTCCTTATACTTTAAGTCTGATTTTACATCACAGCGATCTTTTCTCGCAACACAGTAGTATAATATGATACGGCTACATTTAAACGAGAAATGAGACTAAGAAAAGAAAATTAAGACAAGAGATGTGCGATAGAATGCGCAGCGAGGAACTTGTGCGAAATTAATAATATTGTTACTTTTTTACAGCGTCTGCTTATGCAGCTGATTGGTTAGCTATACGCACATCCCGCGCTACACAGCCTTGCAAAGTCTGGTGGCAACGAAGCCTTTATCTAGCTTTATAAAATCGTGTATCAATAACCACTTACTTCTTAGCAACCAATCCTGTTTGTTCCTATCGGTACCACTTGAACATTTCTGGATCTGCGGGCACCATGTGCACTGAAAATGGGAACAAAATCATACATTAAATTTTTTAAATAATTTTTAAAGGACCATGGACAATTTTCTATAAAATCTGGGTTTAAATCAACAGAACTGAATAATATATATTATAGAATATATGAGCTTATAATTAGGGCTTCGCTAAGCCACCGAATAACAGAAAAAGGGTCACTTGAAACAAAAATAATTGAAATTCATCAATGACTTTAGTAAAAAATGATTATAAACCTGCGCGAATATTTCGACGGGTTATCAAAGTTGGTAGACTGGGCCCATAGTTTCTGTGTAGTCATTAGTGTGTGCCCTTTAGCACAATGTATTCAACAGATCTACTTTGTAAAACAAATGACTGTTGTAGTCAAATCTTCGATAGGAAATTACAACATTTTCATTTGGCCATAGCTACAACATTATGAATTGGAGAACCTATTGTGAGCTATGATTAAAGATATATGTCACTAGGACTTACGCCCATTCGAAGTAAAGTTATCGACCTTTTGTTACTATGAAGTTTTAATAAAATTACCTTCCCATATCTATAAAAACTAAAGTGTTGTTTCACTTCTTCCCAGTTAAAAATCTAGGAAGTGTTGCGGGGGTCTGTTTATTGTGGTAATGACTGTAAACTGCTGATTGTCAGCTTCTGTGGTGTTGTCCCTCATCAGGGAGATTCTCCACTCCCGAAGACACTCAAACCCTCCTCCAGCCCGCGTAGCATGACCACCGTAGAAACGAGTTTCTTCGAAGATAGAATAGACAAAATGACAGATTTCTTTTGTTCATCTGTCATTTTGTCGATTCTTCGTCGACAAAACCCGTTTCCACGGCGGTCATGCTACGCGGGCAGGTGATAAGTAGGACTGGTAGAACCGTTCGTAAACCCAGACCAAACCATAAACCTTCCGTCGGGGTCCGTACCTCACAGAGCTTGAACTGCCCTTGGGTTGGCATCGCTTTGTTTCATTACTTAGCTGGGGGGTTTATAGTATAGTTTGACAGAGTTAGTGAAGCTGTCGTATTGCAGGCAGGTGGGTAGGGCGGTCATGTTGTGATCAGGCGGTGCAGTGAGGGTGTAGTACTCACGTTGAAGCCAGTGTCGTGGTTAAGACACGCGTCGCACGTTTCGTATTGCAGGCAGGTGGGTAAGGCAGTCATCTTGAGCACGGTGTTGTTGCTGATCAAATGGTCCTTGAATGAGACGCGGTGGTACTCGTAGATTGTCTTGCGACGTACATCTGGAAATATTTTAAGTTAATATAATGTCATATAAATCATATTTATTTCTGTAAATTGGTTTTACATAACACTTTTACATGTCACACATCAAGTTATGTTTTAAAACTAGATGAGGCGGTGTTTCGTACCTGACTACTGAGAAAAAACCAGCCGAAATAAACTCAGAGGCCACTGTCTCTTTTAAAGTCCAGACATTGGTCAAGTCATATGAGGGCCATGCAGATTTATGTCTGAGGTGGTCTTTTGAAGAAAGAACCACACAGATTTGAGTGGAGCTGTCCAGTCAGTGCAAGCATTTGTCAGTTATCGTGTAGGTCGACTTAAAACTCAAGGAGCTCAACGACACGACGAACAATACCAAAGAAAGGACATTTGGTTAGGTCGCTTAAAGTACTCAAACTGCCAGACAATCGTAATATTTTTTTTAAATTGCTTTTTTTTTATAATTCAGTTAAAAATATAAAGAATGTGTATGTATAAATGAATGAACGAAAGAATAATGATAAAATATCTTGACTTGGCACACGAGGTTGTCGACATGTGGAATGTGAACTCAGCTATCATTGTGCCAATAGGCAAGACGACAAAATAAAACTAATTAGTCCGTCACTTAAATTATCAAAAAATATTTGACCCGTGTTTTTTCTCTTGTTACGTAAACCAAAATTGACGAAGATACGACTCTTTTAAAATTCTCAAGACGTCACGAGCCCCCACTTCCGAGTTTTGATGCGTTTTATCTTTGTCAATATTCATTGATTTACAAAACAAAAAATACGTGTCCATTAATTTCCAATACTGTAACTGCCGGACTAAATAGATTTGCAATTTTTTGATACTGTCGTCATGCATATTGTCGTGACGGCCTTATGGCCAAGAGCCTCGACGACCATCTTTGGAGGCTCTCCTTAGGCAGTTGGATCAAGGGCCTGATTCAGAAGGCAGTACTTCTCGATACGGCCCGCATTGTGAGGAAGTTCGTATCTCTGGAGCCCTAATCATCGGTAGCTTGGACCCTGCTCCCGACACTGGCGGACCTCTAATAACCTAACTGGAACATAATTGGTTTCAAATTATCTGCCAAGTTTCGATTTAGTGTCCTTTAGCACTTAATCGTAGTGCTGAAACAGGGGCCCTACTCTCTAACGCTTCATCGCACGCAAGCGCACGTCTGCAGATGAGTGCGAGTGAGAGAGACGGATACATCCGAATATACGGACGAAGCGTAGGGAGTAGGGCCCCAGGTCCTTACCGTAGGACGTGTTACTGGTAATATTTTGATATTTTACATTTTTAGTTGTGAAGGCAGTCTTTCGATATTATTTTATGGTTAGATGCAATATAAAATTGCCGAAATATGTATCATAAATGTTCGAAGTATGGAAATGCTAAAATATGTAACATAAAATTACATAATTTGGATTTTGATGGGACTTTTACTGGCAAAACTCTCTACTAAACTGAGCTGATGATAACACATGATCTGTCCACAAAGTAGACACAATAGTTACACAATGGCGTCTCGACCAAATTGGTCATTCGACAGATCATGATTTATAAGAAGTAACTTAGTAACTTAACTTACTTTTATTTTTGAAAAAAATGAGGGTTAGTGTAATAAAAATCAAAAGCTTTGAAATTGATATAAAAATTCTGTTCAAGTAGGGAAGTAATATGTTTATAATATTTAAGTTGCATGCAACCGCTAGTAACTAATATTTATTTAGAAATTTAGTAAGTTGCTTTTTATAATTTTTAAGAAGAAAATTGTGTTCTAAATAATATTAATTTAGGTGTTGTAAAACAACTATTAATTACGAGTTTTTGACTGTCAAAAGTGGTTTTGACCGATAAACAGTTTTTACAGTAACATAAACGTAATAATACGTATTGGTGTTCGTAATTAAGGTCATTACTTATTCTATCCTAGTTTTTTACCCGACTACGGCGAAGTCAAAAGGAAGAGTTATGATTTTAGCAGTCTATGTATGTTATTTATGTATGATCCACCGTACCGCTTAAACTATTCATCTGATTTTGACGAGTAAGGTGTTAATCGAACAGTAGTCGGGATTTTAGTTTTAGTATACCACACAAGTTCTTGTTAATAGGTAGTTAGGTCGTAGACCGCGCCTACAGCGCTGTCGGTACAGCGCTGTTATCTTCACGGCACCTCGGCGGTCTGTCCCCGCCAGGTGAGACCCGAGGGAGGCCCGGCGGGGGAGGTGCCCCCCAACCTAACCCCACATTTAACATTACTATAGTTGGTGCCAGTTAAGATCTCAATAGCGGTCATTGCCCTTTCCCTAATAATAATAAAATTTTGTTTATTTCTCTTCCACAAATAAAGAACATACAGTACTTACGTTGTAACATATATATATATAGGAAAAAGTATTTTATTTGTGGGAGACTGGTGCCTAAACTAAGCCGAGGCCTGTATTTTAGGACACCAGGTCCCCACTAAGATAGTTATTAGGAAATCTCACAAAAGTAGAGCTAAAGATTGCAATATATTACAATACGCATCAAAGTTTCTAAAACCAGATAGGCAAACTAATATTAAAAGTACTTGTTTAAGGTAGAGTAGAAGAGTAAACTAGTTTGTTTTTGTGTGGCAGTGTATGAGCGATGTCTAATGACCGTGTGTTTATGAATGAGTGTTTAATGAGTGGTGTATGGTAATTGTGTGACAGTGTATGAGTGCTGTAGTATGAGCGTGTGTTCATGTATGAGTGTACTGTGTGAGGTGTGTGGTGATTGTGTGTTATGTGTTACAAAATACTACAAAACCTGATATTAAATTTACTTTTTTATTTCCAGGAGTTCCTCAGTCTCCCTATAGTCCAATTCCAACAGCCTTAAAGTTACTTTTCCCTTACATTGTTTTGAATTATAATTAAATATAATAATAACTCTACCTACGAAAAAAGTGATAATAGGGAATATGCATGTATTTTTTTCTTCACTTAAATCAATAAATTACAGTACTATCAACCCAATTAAATAATTAAAAGTTAAGTTCAACGACTGCTTGTCGCTCAAAAAAAAAATATTATACTTCTACGACAGTTCAAACGTCCATGACTATCGCGGCATCTCCCTATATCTGCCTTGTTTACATCTAATTCTTTACCCTTGTTATAATAATTTTACTAAATGTATATGCTTTATTGAAGCGAACATTGCAATAACAATTTATAATAACATCTTTGTGAAACTTTAAGTAGTCTTCAAATAAAAGTGTTTCTTTGACACATAACGTTTGACGTCAACGTCTACGAAACTGGCGACGATGCGTTATGAATTTGCATTCCGTTTCACCAAAAACACGCTACACAAAATAATAAATTATAAAATCAGTGTTGTACTTATTAGAAAGTTAAACAAGTGTACCAAAATGTTAAAATGGGCCACCACAAAGAATTATTAAGGAATAAAAAGTTTTGAATCTCTTAATATTCCCTATACACACATAAATCAGAGGTACGTGTCATAGGTTTAAACTTGAGACCTATGACTTGGCAGTCCGACGATCACACTACTCGGCCATCACTGCTTGGCGAAGTAATAACACGTTCTAGTATTCCGGCCGTAGCTTCCAGCGCCTGGCGCGTCCACTGGCAAGTAACCAGAGGATATGTCAGTAAGCTGTGCGCGCTGAGCAAGGCATCTATCAGTGCGTACGTAGCCTAAATGTTTACTTACAGAAGACAATCTTGTCGGTAAGGTAGGCGTCACTGATGCCAACTTTCACAGGGTGTTCCGTGTCGTTGATCTCCTGCACGTCGATAGGTATGTCCTTGTACGCGAATATGATGTCTCCGTTCTTAAACAGGGTGACTGCGAAAGTGAACTTCTTCGTCGTGTCCTCTTGCAGAGTCACGTTCTCCCAAAATGCAGTGAACTTCTCCCCTGAAATATTCAACGAGTGACAATTTAAATTTTGATTTGGTAACTGAACAGTATGGTGGGAAGGGAACTTGTATTGGCAGGACTTTCGTGTAAGGCCAACTGTCCAAGGCGGCGGCATTGTACTGTTACATACAAGCTGCATCTGACGCCAGGCGTATTTCGCATCTGGGTTATGTCCACATATTGGTGAAACAATCGACATGCATCTAGCAAGAATCGAGTCTGATTTCTGCTCGGATAATGGCAAAAGGCTCGTTCGCTGTTACATGGGACTAAGGGACCTCGCTCATTACGCGCCGCTATCATGAACAAAACTGGTCGAACGGCCACTTTTACTGCCAAACCTTCTTCCAGGTCGAAGCTTCTGCGGCCAAAAGTCATAGACGGGGCCACGTAGTAAGCGAGGTCCCTTAGACATAATTAGCGAAAAGTGGGCGAACTATTAGGCACACTTAGGGGTTTATAGGCGTGATTTAAGGTTTTAGTGTACTGTAGTTTTAGTTCTAGTGCACGCGGTATTAATGCTATTCGTGTACTAAATTAGCCGGCCCGGCGCAGGTAAAATGCTGACATATTGATATGAAAAACTGTGCTGTGCTTGCACTGTACAGTGAGCTAACTCACCGTCATCATAGAGCTTGATCTTGCTATCGTTGGTGAGCGTGGTGTCGAAGTTGCCCATGAGCGGCGCGATGTACTGCGTGGCCGCCAGCCAGTTGTGCACGTGCTCGCCCGTGTAGATGAAGCCGCCTGTCGCTACCGTCACGTTGCGGATGTTGTGCCCGTAGAACGGAAAGTCGAAGCTCAGCTGGATTGACTGCAAGTTAATCATACATCATTGTTATTTACCTTTTTCAATAAAAAATTAAAATATAAAATAGTACCCCATCGGTATCAGGTACAAGGTCGAGGCTGCCGCTGGTAAAGGCTTCGTGTCCAGAACTGATTTCTGTATCAAGCCCTTGACCCAGCCGCGTAATGACAGTGAGAGTCCACGTTCCAAATGATTATGAGAAGCTTATTTTGTCCCGTAAATAATTATATCCGTTTATTTGGCACATGCGAATGTAAAACAAGAAAGACAATAATATTGTGTGTGGGGCTGAGCTTAAAAGCGCAGTTCAGCAAACTTGACACTGGTATTCAACTGTTGTTAGTAGATAAATTCTGGCAGAAGTTCGATTATATTAGACAGGAGTTTGTTTTTCGTAATCAGTCTATTTCACCTAGTTCAGAGCAAATACAATTAAATAATCAACTTTTTGAGACCGGGTGAAACAGACACTGTCTAATGTCTAGTTGCCAAGAGCGCACATACCTTGCACTCGTTACATTTTTCAGAACCCCGTGCGGGCACGCAGCTTTGTTTGCTTAAACTGTACATTGTCGTGTTGCACGCTCAATACAATCTAAGACTCTTAGGTATTTTAGGGAAATCTAAAGCAGGCAGGCAGGCCAAGTCATTCACGTGGTACCTTTATGTGTTTTACGATCACATGTCTGTGGCGGTGCTGCAGTAACCTAGTGTAGGTTGTGGGTTTAAACCCAGGCAGGTGTTTTCATCATAGTCATTATCATTCTCCTGCCCTTAGATCAATTTATTTGGGGTCGGCGCAGAATGTCTTCTTCTTCCATACTTCTGTATTTCTAATCTCAGCAGTCGCCTCCTTTCTAGCCATATCACACACACACAGTCCATCCATCGTTTCTTTTTACCCGACTGCGCCAGAAGGAAGGTTATGTTTTTCGAGAGTATATATGTATGTAAGTATGTATGTAAGTATAATTGTTTGGTACGCTCTGTGGCCTGAACGGCTCGATGGATTTTAGTTTGAGAGGTGTCGTTAGATTCGTATTTACTGTGAAACTGACACTGGGTATATCAAAATAAAAAAAATAACAAAATGGCGGATTTTTGGCGCCAAATTCAAATGGTTGGCACGCTCTGCAGCCTGAACGGCTCGATAAAGGGCTCATCATGATGATTTTAAAATGGTATATCTAAGTAACTAAAAAGTGTAAAATTAAAAAAAATAATTAAAAATTAAAAAAACCCGACTGCATAAAAAATAACTAATAACTTTAAATAAAAACTGAAAAGAAAAAAGCAAGTTCAGGAAACAGGACATTTTGACTGCAACAGTCGGGACCCGTTAAATAATCTAGATTAAAGTAATTACATCCAATAATGGTTGTTATTTACATAACTTGTTTTTTTCTTTTCATATTTTATTTAAAGTTATTAGTTATTTTTTATGCAGTCGGGTTTTTTAAATTTTTTTAATGATTATTTTTTGTGTTTTATTTCATCAGCACTGCTCTCATAACGGTGGAGGTGGATTCTAGAACTAAAATATTCGAAGGAAGACATTTGCCAAGCCGCACTGGGCATGCGTGGTGGATCCAGCCCACTCCTCATAGATGAGACCACGCTTGTGTTTATACTCACAGTGGCTCTCCGGTGCGAATTGCTCAGCACTTGGTGGACCTCCGCCTTGTTGATGGTGATGTTAGTCCAGAAGTCCTTGAAGAACTGTTGGTTGCCGATAAACGTGCTGTTGTAGAAATTGTGGTTGTCCTGAAATGTTGCGATACGTTATGTTAATGTAGGCATGCTTCTGGTTGAGTGGCTACATAAGTAGAGGACACCGAAAGGTGGCTTCAGAACGGCTGAAAACGGTTCGAAAGAAGATGATCTAATAATCTAACTGCTATTATAAATTCGAAACTTTGGATAGATGGATGGATGTTTGTTTCTCAATCACGCCAGAACGGCTGAATGGATCTGAATAAGACTTAGCACAGAGATAGAATATAGACTGGAATAGCAGGTAGGCTTTATAACGTGCATGTGCATGTTTCATTGGCTTTTTTGCTGCAGACTACAGAAAGCAAAGTTATTTCTTAAAGCTCTGCCCAAATAATCCATATTTCGTGTTCTTTTTGCCCTGGCAGTAATATTTATAGACAGTCGTATGAGGCACCCAAACCTCATCTAGACGGGCCACAGAAAAGCCAAAATAATCACGATAGCACCGCTTTACCAAATCAGTAAAATTACGTCGCTGACTTTTGAAAATTAGTTCACCACGTACATAGCAAAAACTGTAAGATGACTGAAACACTTATGCATGTGTAGAATGCATGCGGCTATAAGTTTATGTTTGCTAAACTCGCAATTTACCACTATATTATAAATGAAACCTAGACTAACCCGCAGATAAAAAGAAGTGGTGGTTTCATAAGAAAGAAGTGAGTGCTAGAAACAAAACAATGTGTGTTTTGTAAGGTAAGTAGTCAAGTAACCCGTGTGACACAAACCTTGATAATTAGTGTTATTTTGAAAGCTCTGACTTACGTATGTCAAATTAGCCAGGTTCTGCTCCGATAAAATCCTTTCAGGCGTTTCTTTGAATATATCAGTAAGATCTGGAAAAAAGAAAGACAAATAATTTTCTAATGAACTTAACATATCTGATGGAGCAACGACCTTATGTCATTATAAAATAATGTTATTACTTTTAGAAGCGGAGAAGTTTAAATTGAAATAAAACAAAAAAAAAGCTTTTTTATATCCATAAAATTGGCTATATTTGACTAGGCTTGTATTACCATATTGGCCCTATTACCTTCCTCAAAAATAACGCTATCAAACCAACTCGGTTTTAGTTGAGAGCGCTAGTCGCCCCTCGTTAATTCGTCGGTGGCGGCGCGCGGGAGACATACTCGTTAACCTACTCGTTAACCGAGTTTCAATATTAAAAACGGATTTTGAGGACATTTTATTAAAAATATGAGATTTTTTTTACAACCTGACCTGGCTTATCCAGGCTATTTATATATATTTAAGCAAATACACATCCCACTTGGCAATTTGATAACCACCGATTTAGCACTTTTTAACACATTTCTTTTGTTAATTTCCGCATGTTGGCTAGTTGCCAGGGGCAGTTTCGTTTACAAAACTCACTATTAGTTCCTATATCCCACGATAGTTCGGGATTAGCGGATCTCCGAGTGATTCGAGCAAATAATAAATATTCCGTGTGGTCCTGGATTAAGAATGTGGCCACCCCATCTCATCCCGTGGGTGTCGTATGAAGCGACTAAGGGAGCTTAAGACCCAGTGCATACAATAAAGCACCTTGGGTTCCCGAAGTCTGATTGGTAAATCAGCAACAACAGCATTCTTAAAGGGTTCGGCCGACTATAAAAACTAAAGCCACATGCCTTTGCAACATGAGTAGTATCGACTGTCGTGTCATGTGTATGGACATGTGTGAGGAAGGATGAATCGCAGATGATGATGGAGAGGGAGAGGAAGACCAAGGAAACGATGGATAGATTGTGTGAGGAATGTTATAAAAGATAAAGGAGTAAATGATAGCGTGACGGTTGACAGGAGAGAATGGAAGATAAAAAAAAACTTGAGAGGTGTCAAGGGACACCCGGATGGAACGAAGTTCCTTTCGATTAATTAGTGAAGGAATTGTAATAAAATTTTATTTTTTTCATAACAAAACATTCAACCACGTGATTCCGAACCCCTCCCCCACGCACGGGTCGACCTCACCTCTGCCGATTCGTGTCTCTAACTTGCGGACGCAATTAAATCCGTCGTTTATATTGATAAAAACTTATATTATTATTTGCGATATACGGTATCACTATAAGCGGCAAAAAGTGTCGTTACAACTTTTCGTCTTAATTTTTCCCGTCTAGCCCCCTTTCGCAACGCGCGATAAGGAACATCGTTCCATAAACGTGTTGCGCCGACCCCAAGTAACACGGGACAAGGGCAGGAAGCTGATTATACTAGCCCCTGCAACAAGCGCAGGCGCACCGCACCGGACCAGCTAGCGAGCGGGTTATTCACGGCGAGGCGAAACAACTACAAAACTATCCTGTCTTTAAAGCTTATAAGCTATACACATTCACAATTTCTTTGAAAATGGTTGGGTGGTGGTTAATCTCCAAGATTAACGTGTACGAAAATTAACTTTAAAGGAACGGAATCTTTAGAAGGTGACTTTCTTGTCCGTCTGTGACAGGGTTTTCTTGAGATCAATAAACCCTGGAAATCCAATTTTGGCATAATGTTAGGTCTCGATGAATTCATTTTGTTCGCTATTTACTGCTCATTATTATGTTAAACAACTGATTAAGATGTAAATCAATCATAGCAAATTGTTGAAACAGTTGTGAATCATGTTTCATCTTTGTTTTTTGATGACGAGTAGGAACAGTGACGAATCGGGCATAACTCCTTCCAACATTTACACAAATTATATGTATCATACTATTTGGTTTGGCTATACTTAGGTAGGTGTTCCTGAAATATGAACAAATTAATACATTTAGTGAATACCTATTGCAGTTTTGAAATTTTTTGATGTTCTAGAACGTTCTCTTTCTCCCCCCCCCCCCCCCCTACCGGCCCGTAAGGAGGCATATTTTATTTTCTTCTCGATTTGATAATCATATAAGTGAAAGCGACCTTTTTTTCGTCAATAGCAGCTCTTCTGAGAAAGCTCTAAGGATTTTAATACGAATCGAAGCATATGACTACGACCCTCTGTCAATTTGTATTTCGGTAGTCGCCTAGACATGACTCATCGGGTATCGGAGATTAGCTTACCATTACATTTAATCAAATATGGAGTTACACTACATTTTTTATTCTTAATTTACGCCTGCCGTCCTCAATTGCAGACCTTCCAATCTACCCTCAACTTTTTTTTTTAACATGACAAGTTTAGTTTAGCTAGGGTGAGCCCAAACGAGCGTTATTACGAGTATGTGAGTCGCGTAAATTTGGTTTCATACATAGTTGGGCGCATTTTACGTCGTCACGTGACAGAAACCAGACTTTCGGATGATGTGCCGTGAATTACGCCACTCATAACTCATACTACGTTCGTTTGGCCTCTCTCTTATTGTCCACCGTTATGAGTGCGTCTTAGGTACGTTTTATATCAAATATTTTTATCAGAATGTGCCCAGTGCCCATTTGAGCACGGCATGTTTTTTTCCTAACTAAGTAAATAAATATTATTATTACCGCCCTGGAGTCCCAAAATATAACGCACATCTACGTTGACTTCATTGACACCATTTATCGAAGTAGCACCGCGAACATAAAGCTACATATTTCTGGTCTGAATTTCAACATTGAAAAGGGTGTCAAACAAGGCGACCCACTCTCACCTAAACTGTTCACTAGCGCACGGCAGTAGGTTTTTAACAAACTGCCTGCTTCGTGGCAGTCACGAGGCATAAATGTTAGCGGCCATCAGCTAACAAACCTCCGCTTTGCTGATGGCATTGTGTTATTCTCCACATCTGCTTCAGAACTCGAAGAAATGCTCCAAGATCTGAGCACAGCAAGTCTTGAGGGTGGACTTTCTATGAACAGATCTAAAACCCAGGTCATGACCAACAGCACGAAACGTAGGGTAGACGGGCATGTGGTGCAATATGTCGACGAGTATACATACTTGGGCCAGATAGTGTCTTTCAAAAATAGACAAGATAAGGAAGTTGAAAGAGGAGTCCAAAATGCTTGGAAGACCTTCTTGGCTTATGGCCCTAAAAGAACACATGAAGGGAAGTCTTCCAATGACATTGAAAAGAAAACTCATCGACATGTGCATCCTGCTCGTCCTAACCAACGGTGCGCAAAGTTGGGCACTTACTGAACCAAACAAAGACCAACTAAGTCCAAACTCATGATTTGCCAGCGGGCAATGGAACGCAGCATAATCGGTGTGAAGCATACAGATCACGTAAGAAACACCACCATCGTTCCATAACTCAGGTTACAGATGTCAGAGAAAAAACAGCCAAGCTAAAGTGGGAGTGGGCTGGACACGTAAAGCGAATGCACCCGGAGAGGTGGGTAAAGATCGTCACTCACTGGGTGCCTGACGGTGGGAATCGCCGTCGAGGTAGACCGCGGCGAACGTGGTGTGACGATCTGATCTTGTTTGCGGGGCGAACATGACCAGATATCGCACAAGATAGAGAGGTTTGGAGGGAGAGAGGAGGTCTTTGCCCAGCAATGGGACACATGATGGCCTACGAAAAAAAAAGTAAATAAAAACAAAACTTCTTTTCTTTTGTTTTATTTTCAAACTCCCTAGTCTCCGCCAAATAATGCAAGTTATTTCATTTTCCTGCGGCTACTTTAGTCTTGGGCGTAAATGGGTTTATTGCTTACTTATAACGTCAAAAGTCTAACATACATTGAGGGACAAACTTAACAACGCATGAGGCACATCTGATGTCAATCCAACAGAAGATAATTGTATTCTAATCTGTCCAATACAGATTCCAGCTACCGTCACAAATTAGTAAATTTTCCACATCGCGTCGCGAAAGCCGAGCGGATTTCACTTTTATCTCATCTTTGATTCACCGTGAAATGAAAAAAATACTGTTTAAACGAGAAAAGTCATTAACTTAGTTGAGTACCTGCTATCCTTAATCTGCTGGTTTGACCCTTAAATACAATTAATTTATCACATAATTATTAACTCTATTGATGGAATGGAACCTAAAGTGGAAAACGACATTAACTTTTAGTTATCTGTCGTTACAATACCTACATTTTAAAATATGGACAGCATGAACCTTAACGGTGACCTGGGTTTTAAAATATGGCAAAATATGAATTACTTAATCAGTTTTCTTCTGTGTATCATGAGATATAAAAGTTGAATTAGAGGTGTCACCTCCCAGTGAGTGTAGACACAATCCCTTACTCCTGGTTTTATCCTTTCATCTAGTCTAGTGTAATTTCATGTTATCATAGATTAACTTACCAGTCCTATTTATAATATAGTTTTACAATCATATCTCAGAGGTAAAGATCAGTCTGACATCATCTTAGGATAAAAGATATTGGTTTAGGTTGCTCACACAATGAGCAACACACGATATACTACTATTATAAAGAGGAAAGATTTGTATTCTGGACCGATTTGAAAAATTCTTTCAGCAATGGATGGCTACATTATCAGCGAGTAACATAGGCTATATTTTATCCCCGTACTCCCACGGGTACGGGAACTACGCGGGTGTAACCGCGTGACGTCCGCTAGTCATGATCTAAACAACTACGCTCAATCTGATTTATTTGAAGCCGTTAACCAAAAAATTGTTGTCTTTACATTTGTTTAACTTTTTATTTTCCATGATAAATATAATTTTTTATGTTTTCGTCGTTAGTTGCCTGTTATTATTATTAAGTAGTGATTTGATTAGTTTTAGTGAGTTGTCGTTGGCAGGCTTTACCATAACTGGGCCTGTCTTACTATGGACGTTTGCAAATCTCTTTTCATTGTCTACATTCTACAGTGATAGTTCACCTACCGAAATCCCTTTTTCGCCGCATCGCACGCTACGGTCATTTTATTGTCTCCCACCGCCCACTTAACTCACAGTAAATATCGTCTTCGCTATACGGTATTCCTACTAAATTAAAAATTAAAAACAAATACAGGTTTATACGTACTATCGTCAGGTACGATGGGGTCGCTGACTTTAGGCATGTTATCCGTCAGATTGACGGGAAGATTTCCCGTGAGGTTCACATGAAGGATCCCGGAACCGTTCACGCCCAGCAGCGGGATCTGAGTCACCGAAATCGCCGTCGGTGGTGCTGCATCTGTGGAAAATGGAGAAACAGAGTTATTTACAATTACCGTCTCCTCTTTAGAGTTGCAGACATAGTTTGTAGAGTGAGTAAGAACGCGCCCGCGCTTGAGTAGTGCGTGGTATGTCTGTCACAAGAAGTAGGAAGTAGGAAAATATCGCCTAAGGCTATTTTGTTGTATTTTCGCCAAGGAGCAGGAATGTCGCTTCATTTGCTAATGAAAGGCACCTTCGGGTACTTACTAATAATTAAATAGCAATAGCGCAAAGGCTCTTTCTTGAACATAAGAAGTTCCCGTTCACGTACTTCGCACATAATTTCATATCAATTACTTTTTATTCGGTGACTAGTTGCTCTTCGGACATCGTGACACAGTCCTTTAGTGTCATTTACTAACCCAAAAGGACTGCGATGTATTTTATTAAAAGAGAACAGGGCTTGCGAGGAATTTAAAGATTGAGATCGACGTTTTGTATTCCCCTTTTTCTCCTCGAACACTTAACTTAAATTTTATGAAAGAGTATGTCTACGTTTTTATTACCTAATTTCTTTTATGTCAACAACTTTTCGAATTTGTCTGGTAGTCCTGTAAAAATTACCTTAAAAATGGGGCTTTTTTGTCATTTTTGGAGGGTCAGATTTTCTTTCTTTTTCAAAAGGCTATGACAGGGGTAATTGTAAAAATGATTGCTCTAGCTCTAGAGGCATTATTCAGGAAGAAAAAAGGGGAATACATTTGTATGGAGGATCGCAGTCCCTGTTTCCTCTTAAGGCGTAAACTTTGTAACCCAGTGTCTTTAATTAAATACCTTAATTTTGATCGCTATTTGAAATAATAATTTTCTTGATAATAACAAAAAAATAATGTCACTTCACGTGTATCCGAACACGGTAAACTTAAAAAACGTTCACGAACATTGTATCTAATCAACAAACAGAATTTTTAGCACATTTGTTTGTTATTTCACATAAAGGACCAGAGTGTACGAAAATATCGAAAAATTATGCCTCGCCTCGTATAACAAAAAAAAATGGTTTGTATAAAAAAATTGGAAAATTCAATTATTAATCAGTATTTATAATAATTATCAAAGAAAATAATTACATATCATGATAATTTCCAACCCTGATTTTGATACCATCTTCAGTTACGTGCTTAATTTAATACTGTGTTATTTATTTGCGCTCAGCGATGATCATAATTATTCAGGGTTAAATACATAGAAACAGACACAACATTGTTTATTATTATTATTATTTTTTATTTTTTTTATTTATTTATTTAGTAGTTTAAGATTAGAAATAAGTCAAATTACTACAATTTCATTACCACAACAAAATTTTCCTCCATAATGCAGTTTACTTATATAAAACTCCAACCTTTTCTATTGACAGCTAGACTATACATAATATAGTATGATCACATTATACAGGGTGTAAACAACCTCATCACGAAGCCGTCAACGAAGCATTCTGTACATCAAACTAAGTAACTTTACGCAAAAATTATTGCTGGGAAACGACTTTTTGTTGGGGTGAAAAATCATGTTTTTTGGTAAAACTCAATGTAACGCACTCAAAACATTGTGCTGATGGATGGATTGAATAATATGGGGGTTGTGGAGGTGTTTAAAGGAAAAATCTTACATTAAAAACTTGTATAAAAAAAAACTTCTAAAAAAGTTGGAACTTTGACCCCCAATATCTCCGTAACTAGAAGGTTTCCAGGTATGGTGTAGAACAAAAAAAAATCGCAATGACGGGGAGAACAAGTGTCTTTTGGCTTCGTTAAGAGGTTTTTTACACCCTTTATGTGCAGTTTAAGGTGGTGTGTTGCTTGTTAAAAAATTTTGCATCGATAGGTCAAACTTGGTACATTTATTTTAGTTCTGTGTTTTCCCGGCTGCACAGATAAGTTGGCTAAATATATGACGACTTTAATGTGATGACACTTGATACGTCGTCACATAGCGCTGTCTATTACTGTAATTAAGAACAAATTGCTTGCAGGTGCAAAGGTTTATTAATAACGCAATAAATAATACAAGGTTTATTTAGGTTTCCCTTATGATTTCTGCTAGAAAACAGAATCCGTTACGGATAGGTACCTACTTAAGTGTTTTTAGACTGGACCATCACCTCTTGATGCAATATTATTTTAATCATACATTTTTTTTGTGGGAAAGAGACGGCGTTATGCAGGACGTATATTCCCACTACTAGTAACCAAGGCCCGTTTTCTATACTTAACTTACTTACGTATAACTGTCAGTTAATACGCCGTGTCTCGTAGCTCTATAAATAAAGTTAGCTTGTAATATCCTATCCGCGTCACCTACCTGTCACTTGATTCATAGAAAAACCAAAGAAAGCTTTTCTGTGACGTTTTGTTTCTATCGGTCCGTAAGCTAAATGTCAAACAGACAGAGAGCAACCTACCGATACAAGACTTGTGAGTAAGTTATTGAAATGGCCGTTAGTGAGCAATAGGAGAACATTATGATTATATTGAAGTCACACAAGCCGAAACCAATTGGAATAAAACAACAGAGTAACCCCTGACGCAAAAACGACTTGTGTGTGTGTCTGTGGCATCGTAGCTCTCGAACGGATGAGCCAATTTTGATTTCGTTTTTTTTGTTTGAAAGGTGAATTAGTCGGGAGTGTTCTTAGCTATGCTTGATGAAAATCGGTCCAAGATGGCCGCCCGCCGCCACAAAATGGCGGATTTCATATTTTTGACAACTCCCTCAATATGGGTATCAAATGAAAGGGCTTGACAGTGACACTATATTGAAAGGGAATGAGGAACCTTACAGAAATTAAAACTAAAAACTTGAAAATTATTTTATTATCTTATCAATGCCCTAGATTGAGGAGGAAAGTGGAGTGGTGACGGGTACCTAGGACCTAACGAATATTTTTTTATTTAGCTTTCTGGCGGATAAAAAAACCTGTTTAAACACCAAATTACCTGAATTATAAAACGCAAGACAATAAATGAAAAATTAAGGAGAGAGACATACAAAAAGCATGATTTATAATAAAAACCCCCGACAAAAGAAAAGGTATAAACGTGAAACCCTGTAAAAAGAAATATATGAAATAACCTTAAACTTATGACCTTAAGTGTCGGTTGTTTTAAATAAATTGTCACGATACAAACAAAGGCAACGGTGCCGGTGTGACAAACAATATTTACATATGTTTTTCTTTTCCTCGCGACAGTTCTTAGAATTGCTGATATAATGATGCAAGATGTGACCTTGATGTCATCAAAAGTATTTATTCCAGGCTTACATTTATTGTTCTACACTTAGTTGCGGCAATATTAGTACGTATATTTTATTTAAGCTCTTTCCTACTGGGAATCCCAATGAGTTTACATTGCCGACAAATGAGGATAGCTCAACGTTTACACCTAAATTTAGTTGTAAAGCCTAGTTGCTTACAAACCTTTGTCAAAAATGTGTGACTGACATGTCTGAAACATTGTCAAGAAGGACATGATTATATTATACATATATACGATGTACTTGTATTCATTTTGAATACAGATCAGATGTTGTGAATACTGACGACCCGAATGGCGCAGCGGTAGTGAGGCTGCCAATGTATGTAGGAGCAAATGTTTGTGTGATGAGCATGGAGATTTGTTTCCGAATCATGGATGTTTATATGTATAAGAAGTATGTATTTACAAACAAAAAGTATCTATGTAGTATATCAACTATCTGGTGTCCACGACACAAGCCTCGTTGCTTAGTGTTGCACTAGATGGCGCTGTGTGTGTAATGTCCAGCGATATTTATTTATTTAATATGTCTTTTACTAAACTTCGAAAACAAGTATTACAAGGTTGCGGGTTGCGGTGTAAGACGAAAACAATGTCTTCTCGGATTAGTGCCGTAAAACAAAAGCTATTGCTATTCCTAAAACCGCACACATCTATGAGACTTCATGAGTTCAAACCCACTTGGGTTTACAGGTGGGATAAATAACTTGGTATTCGAAGACATGTGAAATTCACCAACCACATCACGAACTCTGGGCCCACTTGGTCCATTAAAGTCCACATCCTCGTTCATATTAATCATATTTCTCAACAAACGTACTCATTCAGTTTGGTATTTAACAATATACTGTTATTATCATAATAATAGTGAATAAACGAAAGTTACTCCATTGACACAAACACAACATAACCAGAACTCATTCCGTCCTTTGTAAACAATGCCGTTACGCATGAGTGCACTGCCATGCACTAGTAAAACGAGGGAAATGTAATAAATAAAATCGCAGTGTCTATTTTTGCAGGGCGTGGGCACAAAGCTCAAATGAGCAGGCACACAGGACAAGCTTTTATCATCATGTTTCTCGCTGTTCCACGTTACTTGGGACCGGCGGCGCTCCCCTGTCGAACACGTCACGTATCACTAATTACGAGTAGTCCCTTTTCTCATACATCAATTCTCTCACAAACCATCCATCTTTTCTTGGCCTTGCACTCCTAGGGCGCACCTTTGATGATGCAGAAAAGTGATCCACTTTACATTAGACTATGCCACATAAAGGTGCGACAATATCGACGACGACAATATCGATTGACGGCAATCAAACATTCATTCATTGATTAACATCTTAATGTTATAAAGAACACTGCCCGATACAATATCGTACTTTTTGGTGTACGTTTGATGGTTCATTCCTAATAGGAAAGTGATAACATGATGAATGGTGATTTTAAGTGTCACGCTAGAAAATACTAAAACATATTGTGTGTGCGAGGAGTTCCTCTTTGACATCCTGCTTTACTCAAATTATCTGATATCAATCTAAAGATGCTCTACCACTTTCACTGATAAGATCAATTAACCCATTTGTACTTGTTTGCCCAAAATTGATTGGCAATAATTCATGACAACCCGATATTCGAGTCCATTGGCGCGATGATTACGCAACGGGAACTTTTATGTCCAAGCACGGGATCCGAGTTCACTTTATGACACGCCATCGACAGTCGGGGTCAGGTTAGTGCAAAATAACTGCTGTGCCCTTTATTTACCTATTTAATTCTCAATGCGTGTACTAAGAATATTGAATTTGGTACTAAAAGTGCAATGTATTTGTCCGTATAAATAATATAATTTAAAACCACCGCCTCCCGTGATCGATAGGTTGTGGTCTCATAAATTCATAATTGAAAATTCGTACCATAAAATTAATTATCACTAGTTCGAGGGAAGTTAGTTTGTACCATTGACATGGACTTGCCATCTTCGCGTCTTTGTTTCTGTCAGAGACGATTCGTCAATCTTAAATTTTTTAAATTCCATTGTGATCTAAATGTATCCGTGAGCAGCTCGTGGCTAAATAATTACAGCCGCTCGAGTTAGCAAGTTACCTCCGTGCCGTGGAAAGCACGTTAAGCCGTTAGTTGGAAATTGAAAACCATTCTTACCAAGGGGTATCGTATTTATTACCCAGTATCTACTAACTAGGTGGTGAAGTTCAGATATGCAGTCGCTCCATGTGAAATACTGGCATGCAGCTGTGACTGGAAGCCGACCCCAACATAGTTGGGAAAAGCAAAACAGATGATGAGTTTTGTGGATCTTTGAAATGCTAATAACTTTAAGTTTACGTTAATTTATATGTTTTTTTTTTTCATATTTTGGAAGGGAAAGTTAACGATATTGTGCCAATTGGAAAATTTTATACTAATATTAATCATCCGATTTTGAATTGAAGACAAGGTTATAAATTTTCGGTTGGATACAGTTTACAATGCCTTGCTCGGAGTGGCGACACAGAACTCGGATTTATGTTGAGCGCGAGAGACCTCTTTTCTACGCCTGATTTATCCATTATAACAATACGTAGATATTAGCGCATATATCAAATATTATTCCGCACTAAAAGTAACTGCAAATTATTAATAACTATAGTCAAAAACTCTTCGATTAACAACATTTATCGCAATCGCAATATTCACAATACATTTTATCTCCTTAATCTTTATCACGGATAACCGGTACCGTTAATACAGTTTGACAAATCATTGAAGTTCATGCGCCATAGGGAAAATAGGTACACTCTGGGAAATTGTCCAGCAACATTAACGTTCGTATAATTTAATTATTCATGTGGTTACACCTGCCATGCTTTCACTACAGGTCGCTTTTGAACAGGCTCTTTCCTCAACTGGACATAATTATAATGGCGACGCTGTACTTCATTGCAAACGATATGATATGAATTAATGGAACTGGACTAGTGTAGGTGACCTCTTACAATATTGAAAACTGCAACATGTTTTAGCACAGAAGAATATTATTATAACCCCACCCTACATATTCCCTCTTTCCAGTGTCCATGGTCTAGCTCTATTTTGTTATTTTAAAGACCTATTTGAATGAATTTAAGATTTTTAGTCAATTGTAAATGTATTGTACCTATGCAGCTATGAGTTCATTCTTGGTGTACATATTTATACTAGATTCAACGTACACGCTTAAACTGTTATAACGGTGTTATGTCTTCGCCAAACGCCTTCCCAATATTTTCATAACAACGTGACAGTAACAAATGACTTTCTTCCACGGTACGGATAACTCATTATATCTTCTACTAAATTCATAGTAGATATATAATTTCAAAAGGTAAGTAACCATGTCAAACCATGAAATACTCAAGAATCATTGTTAATTGTTTTTTTAAATATATATTTGGTTACTTGACGTAATATTCATTATAATCCACAATAAAACATACAGATGTACCTACTCAATACAGATTATTTATTTACCACTTTAAATCTACCACAAGATTTCATTTTCTACCATGGCGATTAAATCTGTCAATAGTACTTTGCCCGTTATTCGGTTCAAAAACCAGATAGTCGAACAATAAACATAATCGTTACGGTTTCGATTGGATTTTTTGTGAATAGCTTACAACTTACAACTCGTCTCTGACAAAAGGGCTAGAGATGGCTACCAAGTTGTCTCAGAAGCAGAGGCGTCTCCAGGGATGAAAGAAAAGAAATATTATTGTGTTAAAATGAGCTATGAAGAACCAAACATTGACTTAATGGTTGCAGCGTTGCAAGTCTCGGATGCCCGCGAGTTCTGCCACCCTAAGTGGATAACTGGCGTGGCGTGATGTACGAGTACTCACTGTATTTTTAGACCGACAGGTCCTACAAAGAAGCGTCCATCGAGTTACGCTTCACGTGCACAATAGTGGATATTATTGCAATTGAAAATCAATTGCGCGCATTCTTTAGCATTTTTGGGTTCCGTACCTCAAAAGGTAAAAAAGGAACCCTTATAAGATCACTTTCTTGTCCGTCTGTCACCACCAATTTTCTCATGAACGGGTGGACCTAGCAAGAAGAAATTTATACCAGATACTGAGGTCTATAGTCCCTATTAGGTGTATAATAATAAAGAGTCAACATGATAAAAAGATATGGGCAAGTTTAGATTTTCGCGAAAACTTGTAAGTAAGTAAGTACCAAAATTTACCTTAACTTCCAACTTTTTTCATTTTTCGGAATTTTCCCTTTACTTGTGCAACCTTGCTTTTAACCAAAATTGACAATTCTAGGTCAACCGGAAGTACCCTATAGGCTTTGGGACGAAAACCTATAATCATGGTAGTTCCCGTTGACCTAGAATCACGAAATTTGGCGAGAAGCAATGTCTTACAGCACATATAAAGGGAAAACTCCCTTTATATGTGCTGTAATAATAAAATAAGCATTTTACTATTACAAACTTATTATTTGCGGTTGGTGCAATAGCCCTTTTAAGGGATCGAACAGCAAAGTTAAGTTTGTTCTTTAAAAATTTTGTACGGAATCCTCGGTGCGAGAGTCCGACTCGCTCTTGGGCGGTTTTTTCCTTTTTACGTCATTCAAGGCAATGTTGACCTTTCTGCCTCTAAACATTTGCTTGTGGCTTAGCACGTTGAGGCACGCCACGATAACCGAGCTATCAAATCTTTTATGTTTTTATGATATTCATGAAAAACTAGTATTATATACTATAAAGCATCTAATACTGGTTACAAGGTTCAACTAAATTGATTGGGGTGCATTAAAATCAGGGTTCGAAATTATCAAAATCACTATTTTTATTCATTATAAACTTCTAAGAGAATGATGATTGGTACTTACTTAGTTTAAAATAGGATTAATGACAAGACCATACTCGCTAGTGGCGCTATCTCTGGTGAGCTCAAAAACCATAGCCCTGCATCTCAATTCGGTTTCTAATGAAATTATACAGAATGAGTGAGTAATCAGTAGTAATTTTGGCAGCACGATTGGCACAGTGGCTGAGCGATTGGCTGTTGCGATGCGTGTCGCGGGCTCGATTACCGCAAGAAAAATGTATTTGTTTGTATGGCCTACAGCACGCGTAGCATGACCACCGTGGAATCGAGTTTTGTCGACAGAAGAATCGACAAAATGACAGATTGTAGAAAGATTTCTATCGTGTCGTAAGCATGGCAATGTTAAAAATAAGAAATGTTTCTATTCTTCAGTCGAAGTCTACAACGTCAAGCGTGATGATAATTGTTTCTCTACTTTTGACACTTCGGGGTAGGAACATTTCTTCTCAACAAATGTCAAATAGTCTACATCACATAATCACATCGGATCTACACAAGATTATTTTTATTTACTTTTTGTGTGTTTAGTCCTATATTGATTTTAAAAAGATCGGTCGGGGTCCTACCGTCGCGTCCCTGTATCCTCAGTTTTTACGCCGAGAAGAATTAAAGTAAGTCCGAAGGGAATGCTGTACGAGCATTAACCGGGGCTCTTGATCTCTTGTATAATGCCTGTTTTCACCATCACTAAGTGACACCTAACTCAAAGCCTAATGCCCCTGCACACTGCGCAACCCAATCAGGGTCTATTTATATCTGTACGTGATAAGGATAATAAGCTGCCAATATCAGTATAAATCGCACATGAACAGCCTTGAGAATCAATTAGCACGATGTTCTCAAGATTAGGGCCACTAGCAGTTCGAACAAAGGGTTTCATTGAATCGATAATTACGATTAATTGAATTCATACTACTGCACGCGATATGATAAGTCATAAAAATAATATTTAGATGTAAACTACATTACATTGCACATGCAAGTAGCCACGGTCCGACATCAATCAATCAATATCATCGAACTTAATATTGTTCAACTAATATCAGACGCTTTGGTTGCGCATTCATGATTGATTTTGTGTTCACACTTGGAGGCAAATATGCCGAATAAAAAAGACAAGTAAATGAACAGAAAGTGGAGCGTCTGATTCTGGCCTTACCTGTGGTACCTGGTCATGGCGGACTGGAGTCAAGATTTCTGGTAAGCGCATCTGATTCGATATTTCATTATTCACTACATGGCTGTGTGCGTCATGCATGGGAACCATTTAAGCACCTTTAAAAGGAACAATGCAGTTATTGACGTTCTAAACGTTTAATTATGAACGAAATCGAATCGATCCTATGCGGGACAGCCTTTGTTTGACTACCTTTATAAAATTTACGAATGCTAGAGTAGTTCACAGTAACACGTTTCCACTGTAACAACTCCATACCTTTTATTAGTGCGGTTATTCTCAAGAATGATCTATCACTAGCTGTATTCGGCGTCCGTTACAATGCAGCCTTTTCTACCACCAATCTACCTACTATTTCCGGGATCAAAAGTAATGTGTTAATTCAGAATATAAGCTGTCTTGATACCAAATTTCATCCAAATCTTATAAGCCGTTTGAGCGTGATGGAGCAGCAAACATACACACATACAAACTTTTATTAGTGTGATATTGATTTTATAGCTCACGCGAGAGGAACACCTAGTTATAAAACCTTGTCGCAGCATTAGCAAACAGTTATCTAAACTACTGACTGTTATGTCATTCGTCACATGAGACATGATTATCAATTGTTTACCAGCGTACCTGTTTGTTTACTCTGACGCCATATTTGTTTACTAAAAAGGAAACATTCTTTGAAACGCGTTGAATATTCCTACGTGTATTCTGTGCTGTAAAGAAAAATTGTTTACACCTATGTCACCTGTGTTTCGATCGTGTGATTGTGTGTCACGATTGAATTGAGCGATTGTATTAAAGACGATGAGCAAGGAAGGAAGCGACTTCCATCGGCGTAGTCTCAACATGATTAGCTACATCGTGACTGGAACTGATCTTTGAGTAATCTCTCATGACACCGGTGATGAATGCCCCACCACGTTTCCGTTGTTAATATAGCCCCTTACTTAAAAGAATCAATTGAGGTATCCCTCAATTGATTCAACCGCCCATTAGTCTCCGGTCGTAATCGGCCGGAGACTAATAGGCGGTTGCAAAATGTAACTGCACAACAGGGACCTGTAGGCTCACACACAACAGATTCAATGAGCGCGCGTTCAACCCGCAATAATCTGTAGGGGTCATTCTAAAACGTAACATGAATATGCATTCTAGGCACTCCAAATATCTATAAACTGGCTAGTGAATTTGTTTACTACGAGCTACGGTAGGAGTAGGTAATTTTCCATGTGACACGGTGTTAGGCCTCATTCACGAAGTCAGAGGCGCGGACAGCGGCGCGCCGCTCGTCTCCCGCTCCGCGCGCCGCCTGCGTCACCACGCCGCCGCTGACTTCGAGAACAGCAGGCCTAGCCAAGTTACAAACAATTCGTATCGATTCTCTTTCAACAATCGTAAACGTTAAGTCACGTGGTCAAAACAAGCAAATAAAAAGTTCGTAGACAAGTTTACATCGGTTAAGATGATTGAATGTAATGTATTCGTTTCTACAATCGTGATTGCTACATCCCATATAAATCGTAGCCAACTTACAGTTTTGACTGAACTTAAAAGTTTCTATTCGTTTGGTTCGACCACGTGACTTAACGTTGAAATGATGTCATTCCCATACATTTGGGTAGTTTTCTATTAGCATTAACGATTGTAGATAGTCAACTTGGCTAATCCTACTGTTCATATAAATGTATGCATTGGAACGCGCCGCCGCTGACTTCGTGAATGAGGCCTTACATTCGTCACAATATAAATTTTATAGATACGGAACCGGTTTATAACTTTATTTCAATACGAGAATGGAAGTTATTCATTTCATAGAAGAAGAAATTCATCAAATCGATAAAGATTGGCATTGCATCGTTAAACCGACGCGGCCACGTCGCAATAATAGACAGAACGTAGTGTCTCTAGAACATGGTTGTAGTGCTAGTAATTAATATTCATTGTCGCTACAGCATCGCGACGCGACAGTCTGTATTGAGCCTTACACGCTTCATTGGCGTGCCATGTCACAATACGTGTAGCTGTCCCGAGATCATCTGAATACTGACACAGCTGACACTCCTTCATTGACTTCACAGATAAAAGGTAAAATAAAAGAGGAGCAAGTGGTGTCACTTTAAATTAACCCTGCTCTTAGTGTTATATTTTTGTCATGATGTCTGTCCATTACATGCCTCGTTAATCTCTACAATACGTTGGATAAACGAAGCGTGGGACTTTTATATTTCAAACGAGTACATAGCACTTTTATGAAGGGCTATGAAGTAAAAACAATTTTAACCAGCATGCACTACGAAAAAATTCCAGGTGAAGATGGTGTAACAACAGAAGTCCTTAAACTTGGTTCTCCCACACTTCTCCCTCATATCGCCAACATAATTAATTCCATCTTTCAAACCGGAAAGCCAAAACGTGTGAGGCCTTTGCCTAGCAGTGGGACAATACAGGAAAAAAAACAAAAACATCGGTACAATTTGTAATTATGAGGTTTAAATTGATTCCATACTATTAAAATTCCTATTGAGTAAATACATAAATAAATAATTGAATACTGCAAAAGACTCTCAATACATTCAGTCCTGCTATACTAATGCGATGTTATCGTAATATTCTGAGATAACTGCTATTCTAACTACTCGTTTGTGATTGGAATTTCAAACATCACTTTATTACTTTTGATTGTCAAATAATATTTACCACAAAACAAGCAAGATAAAAATCAATCAAAACGTCTCGAACGTTCATTTAAGGGTCACCGAGACACACAAATAATAAAATACGACTCAGTAACGTGATATGCGTGTGCACCTACCTATACATATTCGTGCGTTTGCCAATTGAGCATGCTCCATGTGTAGGCGCAGGTCAAGTTTGTTAGTATGTTTGAAAATTAAACGTTATTCGTTGGTATAGTGATCGCGAGCGCATTGCTGGGGATTGATTCGTCGATGGCTCTTTCGTTGTTTATTTAAATAGGTCAATTTAAGATAAATGTGAAAGAGTACATAGTCATTTGAGATAAGTACTTCCTGAAAAGAACACTCTACTGGAACAGTTGTCGAATGTACAATTACAATTTCCTCCATGGCTATCTACATATACACAAAACAGCTCAAAATGGAACTCACAAAAAATGTGATGAGCATTATTAGTATAGTTACAACGCAAATAATTTAATTCATAAAATAGTGTTATTTGTTGTACAAATGCTGGGTATGTAAACAAAGTTACTAATTACAACACTTGGGTAGTAAGGAAAACTTGTTGTCAACACCAACAACTTTCTGTGCATTGATGTTTGTTTTATTTTTTAATACAATAAAAAAACCAATCCCATATTTCAATGAAGCGAAAAGAAAAATGGAAACAATCCATGTTAGGTATCTGAAAATTTTCCTCCGGCAAATAAAATTGACTACACTCAAAAACGTGCGTCTTCTCTTGTTTCGATACATAATCTAGGAGAATGCTGTAGTTTTTGGGTTTAAATACAGTCGTCACACTCGGGCATCTTCGTTGAGAATATGCAAGACGTAGTTCAGAATCGAGACCGCTTTAAGTAATGGAAGCAGTCTTTTACCCAGCTGTACAAAGAGAGGTAAATACAATAATAACTGAAGTTTCCTTTAATGAACCCCAAAATAACATTCATTTGTTCTAAATTATATCGAATTAAAAAAGTGATCACAAAAACGGAAAAATGCTAAGGTGACCTGAAATCACACTATATTCTTGCAAAAAATCACGAACAGACTCGCAGTCACTTACTAGCAACATAACTAGTCGTTATTAAAAGAATATGCCAGACTGGTTTGTGAGGCGATGCGTTGACCGTGGACTGGTCTATCGAGGTCGTCAGATTATCAGCCACTGCCCACTACATATCTACCTAGCAATGGGGTTTCGGTAGAAAACATTTAAAAAATTTCAGCTTATAAGGTTTCGGGCTGGGTGTAGATACGTCAATCAGTGAGTGATTCAGGAGATTTCATTTAAAAGTGCTAATACGCGCTGGTCATGAGAGAATAACGGATCATGCTAATTTTCCATACAAGTCAAGGAAAAACGCGCACATTAGGTATCTACATCACATCACCTAGTTATACATATAATGTGCGTGCTATAATATCGATGCTGACGGGTTTTTACGATGCCTGTATACGACTTGCAATCTCTCTCGCTATCGCCTACCTGCATACATACTGTGCATTATAGTTTGATCAATTTATATTAGTTGAAAGTGTCGCCTGATGAGGTTTTTTCGATTATTTTTACTAAGTATGTGTAAAAGTTCACCGTTGCAGCTACACGAAAATGGTTTTAGGAGACTATCGATGATTTTTTGTGAAATTTTGACCCTCATTTATAGATTTAAAAAAACGTACAGTTAGCAAGAAAATGGCCATTTTACACAAAACATTTTTTGATACCAATCGATCCTGTTTGTAATACGGATTAAAAACTTCTAACGGACCAACAATGGTTGGAGTACTAAAAAGTCAGAAATCACAAAAACCCTAAAATTACATACCGTCTTCGTAATCATTTGTCTTTTATTTATTGTTTTGTATTTACAAATATTTTGTACAGATATAAAAATTGTTTCTTAGGACCTGCAATGATTTCGAGTGAGATTTTGATCAGAAATAGGATCGATTAACACAAAAAAAATGGTTGCCTGTAAAGTCGGCTTACGGACGATAATTTTACGTGATAACGTCATAAGATGGATGAAAAATTGCATACTTTTATGAATTGTATAAAATTATTATCACTGAATTATCGTTATTAATTTTGTATAATACAATCTCATCATACATCTCCCTTTTGACCCCCTTAAGGATTGAAATTCTAACCACACCGTTGCGTTAGCTTCCAACCATACGCCTAGATAATAAATTTTGTGATTGTGACTTCGAAAACTAAGGTCTGCATACACAACTTCATCCCCTTTTTTAACCCTTTGGGGTTGAATTATCAAAAAGGCTGCGACACGTATATTTTAATTTTAACACAACCTAACACAAAATTTAAAGATCCTAACTTTAAAACTGACGGACTTTCATACAAACTTTCGTCCCCTGTTTAACTCCCTTAGGGGTTGAATATTCGCTCCGGTATCACCGGGTGCCGACCTACCTCCGTCGTGTGGTCGGGGACTACCTGGCGGACAGGTATGTCATCTACCCCGGTCGCAGTGGAGACTGGAACCGGCGAGAGATGTCGTGCGGTGTTCCGCAGGGATCGATTCTAGGCCCATCCTTGTGGAACATCGGTTACGACTGGGTGTTGCGCGCCGACCTCCCTAGCGGCGTCAGCGTTGTCTACTATGCAGACGACACGCTGGTGCTGGCACAGGGGAGGTCGCACGAGGCGGCGGCCGAAATAATGACACGCGGGGTTGCGATAGTCGTTGAGAGGATCCGGCAACTGGGTCTCGAGGTGGCATTGCACAAGTCCGAGGCCATGTGCTTTCATGGGCCTCGGAATGCGCCACCTCCGGGATCAGCAGTGACGGCGGGAGGGGTATCCATCGGCGTCGAGTCGACGTTAAAGTACTTAGGTCTCGTCCTCGACAGCCGGTGGAACTTCGCGGAGCACTTCCGACGTTTGGCCCCTAAACTGGAGAGGACAGGGGCTGCCTTCAGGCGGCTCCTGCCCAACCTGGGGGGGCCAAACGCCTCCTGCCGGAGGCTCTACGCGGGAGTCGTGCGGTCCATGGCCCTCTACGGGGCCCCGGTGTGGGCGCGTTCATTGAGGCAGCGAGCTGCCAACCATTTGAACGCGCCCCAAAAGGTGGTGGCCGTAAGGCTGATCCGGGGGTACCGCACGATCTCCCGCGAGGCGGCGAGCCTCCTTGCCGGATTGCCGCCATGGATCTGGAGGCGATAGTCCTCGCGCGCCTACACGAGTGGCGCGCGGAGGCGCTACCCCGGGGGGAAACTCCGCTGCCGCGGCAAATTGTCGCTCAGCGGACGGACTTCCGGCGGGATCTCATGGCGGCATGGAGAGAGTCCCCTCTTTGAGGAGTGGCTGGAGAGACGCCACGGCGTCCTCACCTTCCGCCTGACGCAGGTTCTTACCGGACACGGATGTTTCGGTAAGTTCCTGCACCGAATCGGGCGGGAGGAGACGCCCGGGTGTTTCCATTGTGAGGATCGACCGGAGGACACGGTGGAGCACACGGTGGAGGTGTGCCCTGCTTGGGTGGAGCACCGCCGTGTCCTCGAGGTGGCGATCGGCGGCGGCGACCTCTCGCTTCCGGCCCTGGTTCGTGCCATGGTCCGGAGCGAGACGGAATGGGACGCCGTCACCTCCTTCTGCGAAGCAGTCATGCTAGCGACGGCGACGAGGCGGAACGTGAGAGGGAGATATCCTCACGTCCCGGCCGCCGCGGGAGACGCCCCGGGCGTCGGGGGCCACGTGGTGGCTTCCGGCCACCGTAGGCGCGGGCCTGTGGACGGGGAGCTATGGGCTAGCTCGCCGTCCGTCCGTCTCATGACGACAGGCCGTGTCGACGGCGCGTTCGTGTTCCACGCGCGCCTCAAAGAGAGTCAGCAATAGGGAAGGGGTCCGCAAGGGCCGAAGCCGAAGGGGCTGCGGGACTATTCGAAAGAGATACCGTGGTCCCGGAACACAAAGGGCGATGAAGGAACATGGATGGGTTTTAGTCAGTAAAAGTCTGACACTCCCTCCCGCTCCGCCCAGAGCGGGAGAAGTCATTTGATGATTTCCCATGCTAAAAAAAAAAAAAAGGGGTTCAATATTGAAAAATACTTCCTTATTCCTTGTCTACATTACAAAGGAAACCACTGTACAAAATTTCAGTTTTCTAGGTCCAAGGGTTTGGGCTGGGCGTTGATGAGTCAGGCGAAACGTGACTGCCGCGCGGAACGGTGTGACACTTTTTCGTGCGTACAGCCGGTGTTCATCGATTTATAAGACGTCATCAAAACAAAAATTAAAAAAAAAGGTTTGTGCATCTTTTACCTAAAGTTCCATTGGTTGAATGGAAAATAATACAACGACTCTAACTAATAAAGGTATGAAAAAGGACGGACAAATTTTTCAAATTAGAATTTTCGGAAGTCTCCATACAACAAATTTCCTTGTTGATTAGACTATAACTATAAGGTAGTTCCCCTTACAGCCGCGTTGAACGTTTCCATCCTGTATATTCCAAGGAAACGTTTAGCACCCGAAGTAGGATGCTGTATCAACCTATTAAACTAACGATTAGATTAGAAGGAACGACATCTGTTAACGTCATATAAATACAAGCATCGAGAGTATCGAAGACTAAAGCATTTTCTTGAATGATCGGAGAAACGCTGCGACGCCATAGAATACGATAACCATACGATAACAGTTCTCAGATTTGAACGAGAACTACCTACATCTAGTCGCAAGTACTAAATACGCAAAATCAGATGCATCATTATAATAGGGAATATGCACGTAATTTTTTCTTCACTTAAATCAATAACTATCAACCCAAGAAAAGTATTAAAAGTTAAGTTCAACTACTGCTTGTCGCACATAAATAATATTAAACTTCTGCAATTTTCTACGACAGTCCGTAGCTGTCGCGGCCATGATGTGACGTCATTATCCACAATCTGCCTTGTTTAAATCTATGTTTTTTGGCCTTATAAAATAATTTTACCAATTACAGTATGTGCTATAATCAAGTAAAAATTGCAATAACAATATTATAATAAAATTTTAGTGAAACTTTTAGCACTTCAAATAAAAGTGTTGTTTTTGACACAATGAACTTTGACGTCAATACCGGCGTTATCGAGGACGGTGTGTTTTGACAGTGCGTTCCGTTTCACCAAAAACATGCTACATAAAACAGTAAATCGTAAAATAAATGATGTATTACAAACTTAAACAAGTGTACCACAATGTTTTTATGTGCCAATACAAGGCATTTTTATAAATAAAAAGAGTTTTGTATTTCTTGCATATTTCCTATTCCGAACTTTAAAGGAGGTCGGAGCCTTAATAATCTCACTTGTTCTACTGTAGTTTACTCTCGTTTAATCCTACGATGTCAATTAAATGTCTCGTTTAGAAGTTAGTGATGGTTAATTTAATACGCGCAATACAGTAATTAAGCCAGGCCAGAGCGATTGTTATAAATACTGATACTGCCCACATTATTTTGGTTCGGACAATTAATTACCCGACTGCGCGACGCAAAGGAGGGTCATGTTTTTATCAGCCTATGATGTGTTTTATCCTATGTGGCGCTCTAGAGTCTAAAATAGTGGTGCGATTTTAATGATTTTTATTAGGTACCTATTTGAAATTCATCTTATGATTTCTCGTAACATTTATTTATTTCCAATGACCATTTAGGATCTATAACGCTTTATAGTTGGTTATTCGAAATGACAAATCGTATAAAAAGCGAAAAAGTTGAAATCGCCTGTAAAATCTTTCACATTATTAAACTGAAAAGCCTGCGTTCAAAATGTCATTGTTTTTTGCTTTTCAATGGGGTTTTTTTTATGTAACTGTAGTACCCCATAATCTTGTGAAAACTGCCTTTTGAACATCAACAACTCGATTTACGCATCGAACATCGTTGTCAAAATACAAGCTTTGGTAATTACTGGATTGTCACATAAAAGGACGAAGGACTAGATTACTAGTACCTAAATGAAAAATACGGGAATGAGTTGAGTCAGTAACTTGTTGACATTCAACTCCATGGATGTCTTTGGACGCAACGTAATCAATTAATGTATTATTGAGTATGTATGATTCTGATTATTAATAAGGAAAAAGCGACTCTCAGTACGAATATAATTGGGTCTCTATCGTCGTTCGTTAGAGGAGTCCATTCATTCGGGGGAAACCAACGAGATAAAAGTAACAGGATAAAATGTTCTTACAAGATATTCAATGTGCATCATAAGCAAATGCTTCGATACATTAATTTAATTTCCGAGTAAAATTGTATACTCGCAAAAGGATTTATAATAAGGTCTGGCCTAAGCGGTACGGACAGTGACAGATATTTCAGGACCATCATAATCTGCCGGTATCCTGTGTCCAGAGCCACGTCCGCCACTTATACCGTTTCGACCGGACTTTTTGACAGAATATTTTATTGTTTTTCAAATCTATCGAATATGTTTACAAACTAGTCATACTAATTCAATGGTTCCACATTTTCTGCGGATCCCTAAGAAACATAAAAAAAAACAAATAAACACTTCAGTGTGGTGTGGAAACCTCCAACTGCTATTCAGACAGCGGTAAACAATAATTATGGAAGTTTCTTGCAAAATGTTTTTGTATATTTTCTATATTTTTCCCCTATTATGCCGCTTGCCAGCATAATTACCTACGTTTGCCAATTTCGTGCTGTATTTTTTAATTTAAATATCCAATCATGATCCAATCCCTCTTGTACCCCTCTTTATGGTAAACTGACAGATGTCACAGATAATAAATACCTCAGACAGCACACCCAACCTAACAAAAAAACTTTAAGTGGCGAAAATAAATAATCACTATAATTTTGACCGTGATGCCGAGTGCCTCTTTAGGGTTGCCATAGCAGCCTCAGTACTGACCGGGACATTAGCAGTGACTGAAAATATCCAAGTAATTTAAAAGAAAAAAAACCATACTTGTTACCCTCAGATCAAAAAAAAAAAGTTAAGACGGAACTCTGCGAACAGAGAAGTGAGGCCGGTTTCGTAAACATGTTGTGCATTTATTGAGGCATAGTTTAATTGTCGTTTGATGTAAATGTGTGCGTGTGAGCGTGTAGCTATGAATAGAGCGAGACGTAATTTGACGGGCCTCACTTTGCTGTTCGCAGAGTTCCGTCTTTACCTTTTTATTTGGTCTGAGCTTGTTACCAGTTTAACTTTATTAATAAGATTAAAATAATTAAAAAGAAATTAGATATCTACTATGTGGATTCTACACATGAAACACTAATTGCTATGATATTTTTCAGATGTCTTCACCTTGTCTAACAGGACTGGTTTGCCCATAACATATAGTCCGCGCGCGAGCTCCGAGGAATCATCGGTGGTTTTATTTTGGGTGCATAGTGCCCTCATAGAATGGTTTCAAAATTTAGTACTCCGCGCGAACTAAAAATTATGAAATCATTCTGTGAGGGTGTTATGAGCCACAGATGTTTTAAACAAGCTACCGATTCTTCGGAGCTCGCGCACGGACTTATACTTATGAAATTCTGAACGTGTCATTTTGTAATTGAACTTGCGTTGAATTATGTTTTCGACCGTGTCTACGTGAAGGCTATTACGTTCTTTAGTCCACTGTGCAGCTACTAAAAAACATAATCTTTCCACGTTCGCGTTATGACCAGGGATAGCGTATTATTGGCACATCAATATCAAAGTCCTTTCCAATGTATCAGTCTATTGAACAAAACTTAACCATTTTTGGTGCATGTCTTTTTCGTCTCAAGATTCGTTACATCTTTGTTGTATAAAATCTTTGAGGTATGCTATGTATGGTATGGTATGTTCAAATGCGCTGTCGACAATAACTATTCCCTTTTCTTGTAAATATTTTTTTGTTTTACAACATCCTGCCATTGCGGCGGATTGAAATACCGGGACATTTTGTAGATTAACCGGGACGACCGGGACAGAAGTTCCAAACCGGTGACATGTCCCGATATACCGGGACGGATGGCAACCCTTTAAAGTTATCTTATCTCTGACTTTCTCAAGGAGTTAGGTATGCTTACTACAATCCGTAATGAACTAAAAACTACTAAAAATACCATTCTCTAACTGAACCAATACAAGGTGTAAACGGACCCTTTACGAAGCAGTTAACCAAGCATTCCATACATCAAAATAAGTGACTCGACGCAAAAATTCTTCTGGTGATTTTTTTTGGGGTGAAACATCAGGTTTTACGGAAGAACTCAATGTAACGCACTCAAAACGTTGTGGCGATGGATGCATTGAATAATACGAGGGTCGTAGAGGTACTTATTAATTATAGTTATACACTCAGTATACATTACATTGGTATACTTTAAAAACTTGTATTTAAAAAAGAACTTTAAATGACCGTAATGATTGTAAGAACAAGGTACTTTTACTTTGCATTTGTCATAGCAATGTGAATTGCCTACGCTTTCCAATAGGCGACACGCTATTGTTGATAATCTTTTGTCAAATTGAATTGTTTGCCAATTGAAACACACCTACTCTACACTGGCCTGCGAAAATAAGTTTCACACTTTTAAAATTGCAATAACTTTTTAAGTACACAAGATATATTTTTGAAACAAAAAGGACTCAAAAAATAGTTTAATTTTGTCTATAGTTTAAAAGAAAGCTGATAAAAACTGCTATAAAACGTATTTTATTTTATTTTAAATCTCTAACTTCTATAGTTTAGGATAAATCGTAATTTTAAAAGTGTAGTACTTATTTTTGCAGGCCAGTGCAGTTCAAAATGTATATTAAAAACGACGATCTACGGACCACACAATAATGGTAAAATAAACAGAATGTCGACTTCAGTGTTTATTTTGTAATGATAAATTACTATGAATTAAGCTGCAAACACTGCCCCTAGACCGCCGGCCGGTATATGGCGTACATAAAGGCCATTATGATGACCTTTGTTTTCTGACATACTTGCTATAAACTTACAATTTTGATGGAAATGAGAAACGGGGTTTTTTTATTAGGAATAGGATGCCTTCTTGACTTGACCACGGGTTTTGGCCTTCATTCAACTTTTTCTTAGCGTGTCTATACAGTGTGTCAATATATTTGGCCCAACATTTAGCAATGCGAACTCAGCAGTCATGAGATCGTCAAGTGCGCAGGTGTCAGGGCATGTTCATTGAACTACCTTGAATCTTACTCCCGGTAAACGAACATTATTGCTTGGCGTCTTGGGCAAAATCGTTCCTTTTTCCTGCTCATCGCCAATCCGTTACATTAAACCCCCTGGTGTTAGGGTATGCACACCATGCTAAATCTGGGGCTAGCCTGCCTATGTACACCGCTCAGCTCACCGTGACGGGGCCTCAGCGAGTGTTGCGGGAGCACCAGACTGCAATCTGCAGCCCTGAGGGCGCGTGGCCGCTGCCCGCACCACTATCTTGAGCTTGACAGTGCGTGCACCACCTACTGTGTCCACTAGCGGGCATAGCCCAGGGCAGTACCTACCTATTTACCTAACCGAATTACCAGTGAAAGACCTAGGAATTTTAAAGACCTACCCCTTAAGATTCTGTGCTCAAGTGCTATAATACAATAAATGTGTATACGCATTTGCTACATTAACTTATTATGGTGACGAGTAGGGACTCCTAGTATGGAAAAAGTTTTTGGTGACCCATCGGAACAATGACAAGTCGGGCATACCTCATTCTCTTTAGTGCGGAGGATGGGGAGCGTCCGGTACTGGGTATTGTTCTTCAATTGTTTGACAAACATCACTCTCTTATTGAGAGACTAGCTGACCCGCGCAACATCGTATGCGTCACATCACATAGGGCGCATTTTACAAGTAACGACACGCATTATTTCGCGCCTTCACCGCACAGCCGCCACGGTGGGCTGGAAATCGGCTTTCATAGACTTAGAGATTTCAATTTGCAAGTGCTTGTTTTTATGCCGGATATCGCTTCTATTAGTCATTACTATGTACAAAAATGACACCCGAGTTAATTCTGCCCAAAAACGAAGGAAATATATTTTTTTACGAAAAATTTGTATGAAGCTAGTATGAAAAATCGAATTATCTCCTAAACGGCAAGTTTAGCCGTACTATCCTTGGAGGTGGTCATAGTGCTAATTATTTATGATTTTTTGGTTGCCGATTTGACGAAAAGTTTGATGCCGTTTTTTTTTTAAAAATCTTCAAAATATTTTTCTTTGTTTTTACATATGAAACGATTCCTTTTAGTGTTTATGTTGAAGAACACGGACTTTTAACTACACGTAACATAAAATAGCATCACTCCTATATTTCCGAAGGAGTTGGCAGAGGTTTATAGTACACCCACACGTAGACAACTATGTTTGAGCTAGATATTTATCAACACATCATGAGTTTTAAAACTTTTCATACAACCAAATTACCAATTGTCCTAATAAAACCGCAGCTATAACCGGTTTGGATGAAGACCTCATCAAAAGATTTGCTGTAATTTTACAAGCAATTACATCTGACGAGCAGGTCGATATAATAAAATTTAGAGATTATGCCCGCAAAACAGCAGAAAAGTACGTATTATATATTATAAATTATATTATTATTATATTATACGACTGGTACTACATGTCGTCAACCGTTCATAAATTATTAATCCATGGGGCTGACATAATCGAGAAAAATAATATTGTGCCGATTGGGACTCTCTCGGAAGAAGCCTCAGAGTCTCGAAACAAAGATTTTAGGAGGTTTCGAGAACATCATTCGCGGAAAAGAAGTAGGCAGGATTCCAATCAAGACATTTTAAATATGCTTGTTGTTTCTTCGGATTCTTTGCTAAGTGCACAAAGGCCTAAGTTAGATGCCAAGAAAAAGCAGAGCTTTTTTGCTGAAACTCTCGACTTAATTCAATTTCAGGAAACTGAGTTCGAGTTTTTGGATATATCCAATCTGGATGCTGACTCAGAATTGGAGTCTGACAACGAGAGTGATAAGAAAAATTTGTAAAAAAATTATATATGTACATATTTGTAAATTTGTATTTGAGTGTGTTTGGGTTTTTTTTTGTAATATTTAATGATATTTTGTCTTTTTTTTTATTTATTTTACTTTATTTTACAAATGCTTAATATTAATTCCTTAAATTAAATTATTTTATATATAATATGACTTTATATGTTACTTAAATAAGAGTTTGATAATCTTTTTTTATTTAAATTAATAAAAATGTGTCAAAAAACTTTTTTATTTATTTTTTCTTGTTTTGTGTGTTCTTAATATTTGGGTTAATAACATATCGAACTTTTTAACTTGGACACTAAAAGGGATCGTTTTACATGTAAAAATAAATAAAAATATTTTGACGATTTTTTAAAAAAAATACGGCATTAAATTTTTCGTCAAATCGGCAACCAACAAATCATAAATAATTAGCACTAGGACCACCTCCAAGGATAGTACGGTTAAACTTGCCGTTTAGGAGATAATTCGATTTTTTATACTAGCTTCATACAAATTTTTCGTAAAAAAAATATATTTCCTTCGTTTTTGGGCAGAATTAACTCGGGTGTCATTTTTGTACATAGTAATGACTAATAGAAGCGATATCCGGCAAAAAATCAGGCACTTGCAAATTGAAATCCCTATGCCGCCACGCGGCAGCTGTGCTGTGCGGCATAAGTGGCTGCAAATTTGAAGTGACTGATTAAAGGAGAGGAGAATGCGGGGACGCGGGCGCGGGGAGTACATCGAGAACATTAAGCCGTGTACACACGTACGAACACGAACATGGCGAATTACAAACATCAAACTTGAACATTTAATTGGTTCGTAAGTATGGAACACGAACGCGAACATAGTTCGAATCGAGTTCGCGCACAACAGTCGTGAACTCTTATCATAATAGCCATGGCAGCACCGTTGTGGCAAGTGGTCGATTGTGAAGTAGCGGAAAGTATTTTGGTGTTCGCAGTTTTTTCTCTAATTTCGCAGAAAGCTCTTCGAACACCGTCCATACAGAACCTACTATAAGATCGCCGCAAACATGTTTGACGAACAGAGTGTGCGATGTTCGCTAGTGGTACGCACGTGCGAAGCAAGCTGTTGCGTATCATGCAACGCAACAAATTTGTTCGTCCGTGCGTACACGGCTTTAGAGCGAGATCGACCGCCTGCCGACCGGGTCGACATCGCGCGACCGCCGCGCGTCTTCGCGCGATAGTTAATCACAAAGAATTTCAATGTTGTGTCCTAGTTCATAAAACATAAATTGCTTTGACTAAACACAGCACGCGGCCACTTTTCGCGCCGTTTATGCTAAGCCTAAAGCTGAAGCCTAAGAGAGAGAGCGGGAGGAATAAATATTCCCCGTTTAAGAAAGATTTTTCATTGATGCTCCGCTCCTCTTGGTCGTAGCGTGATGTTATAGCCTTCCTCGATAAATGGGCCATCCAACACTAAAATATTGTTCCAGTTCGAACCAGTAGTTCCTGAGATTATCACGTTTAACCAAACAAACTCTTCAGCTTATATTACTAATATTATAAGCTGAAGAGTTTGTTATTTGGAGATAATCTTCTATAGATCAGTGCCGGTATTCACAAACGCCTCGATTCGATTCCGAAAGTCCTTGTAATGCCAAAAAAGACATTACGATACTACTTATCGAATCCAAAATCGAATCGAATACTGAGGCTGATCACAGAGTGGCAGTCGGTACAAGCTGTATGTCACTGGCGGGCGAATGTCCACGAATGTGCAATCGCTATTTATACTCGCCAAAAATTACATGTGTCTTTCTGTACAACTGATCAATTTTTTAGGTGTAGTCCCGCTATTCGTGTTCTTTTATCTTAATCAGGGCTCGAAGTGATCATTAACATTTCAGCCGAAAGACGTCCACTGCTGGACATAGGCATCCCCCAAGTTTCACCACATTGACCGGTCTGGTGCGACTCGCATCCAGCGAATTCCCGCAACCTTCACCAGGTCGTCGGTCCACCTAGTGGGAGGCCCTCCAATTATCTTGATAATTCATCATTGTTCTCCGGGAGCGTTCAAGTATTACATAACGCAATTTTTGGACATTTTTGCCCCCCATTTTTGTATATTTCGCAGGCATATCGTAGAACACGCCGTATTACATAAAGGCGAGCCGGATTGCAAAACGTCGCTGTTATGTAATGCGGCATCTTCACATTCAGCCAGATTACATTTTGGCTGAAATAAGTACGCCGCATTGAATGAGCACTTCGCGTTCGTCAAAGCGCCGTAAATGTGCCGCCCAAACACAAACGGGCGCATCGACGATACGCCGCTTTGAAAGCGAGCTCGGTATATTAGGGCACCCGACGTTAGGTTTGGCTGCAGACAGAAATAGACGTCACGTCGACGCGACGTCAACTACGCCTTATTTTCGGAATTTTCATTATTTAATTCGGTCGTTTCTTCTTGCTGACAATATGGCTAAACGTGAGGAAGCCGCATTGCATAATGGCGACGTTTACAATCCGGCGCGACATTATTAAATACGGCGTGTTATACGAATTGGCTGCCACATATAAACGTGAAGTATATTCGAACGCGTTTAGGTGTAACGCATATCGTATCAACTTGAAAAAGCAGTCACAATCATCGTTGATAATTAACAAACAGTTTTTCTTTTGTACATTAGTGTTAATTTTCTTTGTTACTATTGCAATATTTAGGACTAGACAGATGGTTACGAAAATGCCGAAAAATAAAGACAAAGTTTTCGACAAAGAGATCAAGTTATAGATCAGCATGGTAAATAATTATCGGATAATAATCCGAAAATTATCATGACAGTTACGAACCCAGACCTGATCTTACTTAATATTTTGTGGTCAAACGAAATAAATGTGTTTGCGTACGGCAAGAAAGTTAAAAACCGTCCAGGGCTGGCAGTCTCGACAGAGTTAACGACATTATCGTTAACTTTCGATCGCTAAAATAACAATGAAAAAAACAGTTGCAATAACGATGCTTGCGAGAAAAGCAAGTCTTTACATCCAAGATGCTTTTCTCGCAAGCATCATTAGTTCAACTAAATGTCGTCTGACTGACAGACTGCCAGCCCAGGGCCGGCAGTCTCGACAGAGATAACGACAAAATCGCAAACTTTTGATTGCTAATTACTAACGAATAAATTCCGTTGCAATAATGATGCTTGCGAGAAACTCATCTTGAATATAGAGACTTGAATTTCCCGCAAGCATCGTTATTGCAACCGAATATACTCGTTAGTAATCAGCGATCGAAAGTTAGCGATTTTGTCGTTATCTCTGTCGAGACTGCCAGCCCTGAGCCGGCGTGCGGCAGTCTCGACAGAGATAACGACAAAATCGCTAAGTTTCGATCGCTGATTACTAACGAATAAATTCAGTTGCAATAATGATGCTTACAAGAAACGCAAGTCTCTACATCTAAGATGGGATGCCTGTTCAGTGCTTTTTAAATGATACATACACTTATAATTATGATGAGGAGGAGTTAAATACAAGTAACTACTTAATTTAATTATACAAAAACACGTTTACTAAAAGGTTACGGAGGTTATGTGTAATTCGCTGAGAAGTAAAATCATAGAATATTATGTGTATAACGAACAATAACATTTATATTTCATGGGTTAGTTAGTTAAGAGTAAGGTGATGGAACTGTGCTAAGGACTTATTGTGATAAATGCGAGACTATAGCAGTAAAATGTAACGATTAGTCATGCAAAAATATTACCTGCAGTACTTAACACAACGGAAAGTATACATAATTATGTCACAGTGAAAACTGTTAATCACTCAAAACTACCTTTGACCGGTGAAAACTATTTTAACAATATTAACAATAACTAACATTTACTTACAAACTTATTAGGTTGTAAAGTTGTTTTTTTGTGACCCTTTGAAAATCATCATGTAATTCTAGGACTAGGTAGGTACCTAATTACAACTGAGGCGTTTCTAAAACAACATAATATTTTTAATGCAGAAAACGCATTTTAACTTCCTAAGGATTTTGACTGACACCAGACAAAAGTGGTTTTGACCCTTTAACAGTTTTGACTGTAACACATACATAATCGACATAAAGTTATAATGTTTGACCAATCGTATACGTCAAACTCATCTCTGTCCCCGACCCGATTGAGGTCAAGAGTAGGCCCATTTAATATAAAAAAAAAGAAAAGCAAAGCACGCAGAGCAAAATTGAGCATACATAGATCGCACAGTTTGTAAATAATAACAGTTTACTATTACACTTCATGACTAAAGGGTAAAATTTATAATAACATAACATCACGCCTGTAATCTCCGAAGGGTTAGGCAGAGGTGTACCTAATAGTAGATTAGAATAGAATAATCTTTATTTATAAAAAAAGAAAACAGATTGTAGTAGATTTATAAGATTTCATAAAGTGGGTAGTATTAAATCACTGGCAATCAAGTGGGTGACGTGCTGTTCTGCTTGCTAGGCTTTGAAATAGCCTGTATTAAGAAGTAACAGTGCCGATCCCCTCAGATTGTATTACTGCAATTTTATTTATAAAACAAAAATAACTTTAATTCGACTTTTTACAAAAATACAGACGTTGGTGCGAGAGCGCTCTTATGCGTGTGTGTGTATGTGTGAATGCGCGTGTGTGGGTCTGTCGGTGTGTGTGAGTGAGTGTTAGTATAGTAGGTACACCCACATTTCACCAGTTATGTTTAAGTCCCATCCCATGTAATAGGGGGCGAGCCTATTGTCATCAACCGGGCGCAAATTCAGACTCCGTGGCTGCTACTGAGAAATTCCTGATGGAAAAACCTAATGACACTGTGCCCGACCCGGGAATCGAACCCAGGACCTCATGCTCAGCAGTCGTACTTGCGACCACAAGACCAACGAGAAAATCGTATTTCCAGTTTTAAAATCACAGATTTTACGAGTCTTCATACTTATAAAGACAACAAGTAACTTGTTTTCCTCGTTAATTAATATGACTTGAGTATGATAATCGCCTGGCGAGTCTCGCTTACGTCACACTCATGGTCATTCCTCGTCTACGTCACACGGGCGAGAAACTCCTCTCGTGTAAATGAGCCTTCGTTGGTAATGTTTATTTTTGTTTTATATATACAGTGCCGTGTATCAACATTTCGAGGTGTTCATACCACTGCTTCACATTACCAACCGCAGTTCGCCAAACAAGTCGGGAGCACACAGCACACAGGAGCTAAATTAGCAACTCTAATTGTGGTGGTTCAAACTTCGTTTGAAATACTGTTGGAATAAAGTTCTAATCAGCTTGCACTACAAAGTGGTTGTTACTTCAGTCACTGCGGGCTAAATAGTGCGAAATGAGTGTTTTTTTGCGATTTACAAAAAGTCTATTGATTGGACTAAAAAAAATAAAACACTATCATGCTAATATGTTGCTTGTAGAATTATTTGCCAAAAAATCAGAATGATCGCATGTATTTGAGTATGGTTTTTACTCGTTATAAGATTTTTTAGAGATAAGTTCGTGATTTTAATTTATCGAGTAAAATTAGTTGTATTATGTTTTCAAAACACTGTCATACTAGCATATATCCTGAAAAATATCATATATTTTTCTGGTTTTGTTTATTGCAGTGAATCATATGCTTTTTTTGCATTATAAAACTCGCGTTTAGCTCCTGGAGTCCCCTTAAGATGCAATAACTGCAAGTGTAATGGCAGCCAGTCAAATCTAATCGTCTCGGTTCATAAGGATCGATATTCTAAAATTATAATGCTTAGATTCATTTTTAATTATTATTATTCCAACTGCAACAAATCAATTAAATAATCAACACTGTCGAACCGACGATTTTTTGACCTTGCTGTCATATTAAAATCTTAGTAAAGTTCCTAATACTTGGATTTTCTATATAATTATTATTCAAGAAGCTACAACATGTTTATCTCGTATAAATTATGCATATTGTTTCAAACAGTAAGGCAGAAAGATATTTTAGGCTGCTAGACGGATATTTCAAAGACTAAATGCCTTACAGAATCCTAAAAACAAGCCTGTGGTTCTATCAGTTAACGATTATAAAGGAATAATGTTGTTGAGGTCCAGCGGGCCTACCATGACGTCTTAAAGCAGGATCGTTTTAATTGCGTGCCAGTGAGGGAAAGAGATGGCGCTAGACGTCCTTTATAGCTCCGTCTCTTACCCACAGTGGAACGCGATTAAAACGATCCTGCTTTAAGACGTCATGGTAGGCCACCTGGTTCGATTCCCAGGTCGGACACTAGTGCAAAACTAGCAAAGTGTTATTGGGTTTTTCCATCAAGAATTTCTCAATATCAGCCACGAAGTCTGGTTTTGCGCCCGGTTGATGGCAATAGGCTCGCCCCATATCACATGGGACTTCAACATTACTGGCGAAATGTGGGTGTACTATTATGTAACACCTCTGACTAACACTTCGGGGATTACAGGCGTGAAGTTATGTTATGTCGTTTATTTTCAACAAGAATAAACTACGCTCCTAAATATCGGTATCGTATTCAAACCTGTATGACGACAGGATACCGATCTTAATTATCGACGGTCAAAACTTAAATACTTACCTGATTGTAGACCCGAAAAATATCGACATACGAGTATAATGGGAAACGGAAATCCAATGCAAAAACTCCACGCCAGCATGACCCAGCCGTTTGCAAGTACATATTAATACGAGCATTCGCTATGCCGACGAAAACATGCCAGAAACATTTAAATAAAACAGGTGTGTAAACAAGGATATAGATATTATATGCCAAATGACAACTGCTTATAATAGCCATGACGTTTTTATAAGTCTATGCATACAATAGTGTATGTATATATGAATTAATTGATAAGAGCGATGATTTGATTGGCTGTGTGCCTCGGAGGATATAATCAAAATAAATGAACCTTCGATTTTCACTTCGTATGAGTAATAAAACTTTTGTATTGTATTCAAACATGTAAGCTTGGTTTTAATATTATAGTCGATATTGGTAGTATTATGATAATTATGTAAAAATGTTACTTTTAACATAGGTAGTTGTTGTCTTGTTTGTTTTTTGTGGGAAGGAGGAAAGGAGTGCTAAGGAGTTTGGAGTGAAAAAGAACTAAAGAGTGTGGAGTGTCTTTCGTCTCCTTCTTTATACATGAAGACTTGTAATTGGCTGTCAGTTTCACTTACTATTTTGTAGATGTAGGTAAGTCTTCCATAGAACCTAAATAAATAAGGTTTTGGTGGCAACTTGGTTTATTTATATTATGTCACCGTAAAATTGTAAATACCATTAGGCTATAATCTATCTCGCGAGATTGTAAAGTCTCGAAAGATTGTGAACACGGAACGCACCTTGCGCGCTGATTAGTCGAACGTCATGTGCCCCGCGCCGCCATATTTGTTTGTTTATTCGTTTGTTGTCGAATGTAAAAGAATAGTGTTTTGGTGATTTTGTATTGAATATAACTCACAGCTTTAGAATAAGTTATATGAAATTGTGGTCGAAGTATAATTAATCTGTGATTAACCAAATAAACAAACAGAACGGCCTATTGTAAGACCGACCAATCAGTGTTTACAATTTTACGGTGACCTTAGTGACATAACACCAAGGATAAAATTATCTCCTTTGTATGATTAAAAAATCATGATAAATATTAAATACCCTGTACCTACTTAATTTGTTTATTACAAATTGTCTGGTTTCCGGAATTTCTTTGAATAATTCAACGCATGATTCAAATATAAATACGTCTTATTATTTTGAAGAGGAAAGTTCAACAATGAAAATAACGAAACGTTTCGTTTCGAATTCAGCTGTCGAGATGAAAGTGTGAGTGTGGGAACCATGAGATGTAACACTTCTTGACAAATTGATGAGGGTATTTGGTAAATACAAGAGTGAGCGAGTCAGGGCTACAGTTGGGGACGGAAATTTGAAAGCATCAAGGGGTCTCCCGCATGCCAATTAAAATTAATACACATTGCAAGACTGACAACGATCGATATTATTACAATGTGTCCGTCTAACGGATGTAACGATGTACCTATGGTTTCGAGAATCTTTATTCGAACTACTTCGTCCATTCTATAATGTTGCCGTGCCCTAACCGGGTTTCATGTTGGAACTTACTTACTTTATATGTAACAACTAAATGTACACATGAATGCAATAATGAGTTTGAGTTTGAGCTTCTTATAAATGTGAAAGATTGTGAGGATGTATGTATAAATACAGTATGGATGTTTGTTTTGTTGCTCTTTTTTTGTGTTCCTCTTTCACGCAAAAAAGATTGAACAGATTTGGATGAAATTTGGCACACAGATAGTTTATAACCCGGATTAACACATAAGATACTTTTTATCCCAGAGGTACGATCCCGTTAAATTGCATTCTAAGGAATCTTTATTGATAACTATCACGTCATCGTTTGCAGACTACTAAGACGCGAAAAATGACTAAAGAGTGTAGTAGAAAAATAAACTGATGCGTAACATACATTCTTGGAATTACTGACATCATCATAATCGCAGGTGCAAGTGTAATATCTATGATGATTTTTAAGAATTTTTTTCATTAATTCCGGTTTTTAAATGACGCACTGGATTTAAAACTTGTTCTAATCATTCTTCTGATAACAAAGAATCCTAAATAGAAATCGTTCATGTGAAACATTCATCAGTTTTACAAAATCGAGAAAAAAGTGCCAAGAGTTCTAAGTTTTTGTCAAGTTAGGTTAGAGAAAAGAAATTCTTCATTGTAGTCGAGAATATCTAAGAAATCTTCTGCACACTTTTGGGTTATTATCATTTCCTACCTGGGCCCGCAAACGGTAAAGAGATTTCCAGATTAGCCACTGCAGTTCCTGTCCAGGAGGAAGATGTTCTGCTGGATTGATGAAGTGAGGAGGGGTGGGATGTCTGTTCCTCCACAAAGCGCATCTTTAATCTGGCGCACTGTCTTTTGAGGAAATCGTGTGTCTCACGAAGCATTTACGGCTTTTTAAGCGTGAAGGTGGTATGTGATGCCCGTACAGGGGGTGGCGGTTATCTCGTTCCTGTTTATGAATCCGATCCTAAGACTGGGTACGTGTGTGTATGAAAAGTTACAAGATAAGTTGCTGCTTCCGTAATTGTAATGGAAAACGCGGCTTGAGAATGACCATGTCAAAAGCTCAACAGCAACTTCTCATCAACAAAAAGAGCCCGTGCACTGGAATAGTGAACTATTGATAGCCCATGAACATTTGTAGATCTTTGACGGTCGTTACAGGTCGCAAAAAGTCTGACAACCAGTCTTACCAAGGGGTATCGTATTATCCATTACTAACTGGGTTGTGGAGGTCAGCTGTATCCAGTTAGAGTAGAAACCGACCCCAACATCGTTGGGAAAAGGCTAGGCATATGATGATGATAGCCCATGGACACACTGTCCTGCGTTTACTGCCGAACCATCCAGATTTTAATCCTATAGAACAGGATTCAAATCTGGTTAATGTCAGCCCCGACCAACTGGTCAGGGCTGACATTAAAAACAAAAGCCCAAAACGATATTGACGATAACTTGTATCGCGACCGTAGGTAGTTGCAGACATTCTCACACATTTGCAGAACGACTCTGATTCAAGTTCCGATGGACAACGGAAAACGGAAGATGAAATTGAAGCAGAATCAATGCATGTCTGAAGAACTTTAGAGTTAACTTGTTCAATGAAATACGATGATTTATGAAACGTAGTAACAAACAACAACACCTTATAGTAACCGTTACTTTTATAAAGAAACCGTTTTGGCGTCAGTCCCTTTCACCTTGTATGTTTTTTTTTAATTTTAGTTCTTGGAGAGCGTGGAGCTTGGCACAAACAATGAGAGGCCTATACCCAGCAGTGGGTGAAGTCGGGCTGTGGATGATGATGATGATGATGATAAATTGCTGAAAGGATTTCGATGAAATTTGGCATACAGATAGACCATGTCCTAGATAAGGCCATAAAGGAACTATTTTTATCCCGTAGGACGTTCCGATGGGATAATTAACGACCTCCTCGTAAGCGAAGATGCGGGCAAAAGCTTGTCTCATACATACATTTCTAGGTAAATCTCTATAGCATAGACATAGATTCAATACTGAACCTGTAAAAATATGCTATAACACGCTTGTATTCTAAATGTCAGTCAAAGGACAGATACGGAAGAGGGTGCTGTCGTTTCAAACAGGCAATTCGGTAAACAGTTTTGGATAGAACAAATTAAAAAGTAACAGCACACGCAAACCCAGAAGGAAACGTGAATTTTTAACACTAAAGTGCATTAAAAATACAAAGGCAGCGATGGAAACGATACGTTACCGTTCAGGAAGGGTAATTTGAAACGTACGAGACTACAAACATACTATGCAATGCAAGACCTATTTTTAGAAGTCACGCTATAACTGTCGGGGAAATACACGATAATAACAAACGACATGTAGGTAATCTTTACTTGTCTTGATGTTTTCGGTGCAAAGAGAGGCTGAAAGGTTTTTATTGTCTTCTTGGTAAAATAATTGCAACAAGCACCTTAAAACTAAGTGTGTGCGACGCAAGCTATACATATACATAAAAACAACTATACAGAAACACGTGATAAATTCCACTTACTTTCAGTAGCATTAGCAGTCTTGTTGGATCCCGGTGTGGCATTCGTCGCCGAGCTGTTGGTTTTTGGTGCGGTTTCGAACGGGATGGGAGCTGCCGAGGTCAGCACCGCCGAAGGCGCGGTCGAAGCTGGAGGTGGTACATCTCTGCGCTGACGGTTAAGCTTCAACGTCACTATGTCGTAGCGGAACGGACTTGAGCTCCCGCTGTCCAGGGCATATTGTAGGTTCCGCGCTGAAAGTAAAAGAATAATCTATTGTATGATTGTAGCTAGTTATTTTATTTATTTATTTATTATAATAACATGAGAAAGTACTTTAGTTGCCCATTCCCTAACGTAGATATCTATGGAGAAGAATGGGCAAGAAACTCCATGGACTCTCTTTTAAATCAAAATATTGTTACAAAATCTTGGTTACATCATTCATGTTGAGATAGATATACATATATTTCTTCCTCAAGCCTCCCAAAAGGAGCTAAAATTAATTGGCCTTAATAGGTCCTGTATTAAATTGGTGACTCAAACCATGAACTGCTTAAAAACAAAATCGATAAGATGAATTGCTCGTTTAAATAATATGTTGGGGCAATAATGAATTCACAGCAAAACTTATTGTGATAATAATTAGTATAGCATGTATCATTTGTCATAAACGTTGCGGCTTAAAAATATTCCTAGTACTTTTAACTGCCATACTTGAATGATAATTAAGGTCTCTTAGCCATTTGGTTTCATACAAATCATCTTGATAATATTGCTATTGATACTAATGTATATCAGCAATTGTCTATTTGATAACTAATTTATATTTTCTACTTCTTTTGCAGAAAGTTAAAACATTTTATTTATCTTCTTAAGGTGGAAGCTCCACGGTAGCCCGCTTTATGACTTTTTCATGAAATATAATTTTCTGAAGTTCAGAGAACATGAACTGATGATGAACTTCAGAGGGTTGTATTGATGATTTTAATTCTGTAACTACATTCGTGTTACAGCCGCGAACCATATTTTAATCAACATACTTTGCATTTGCAGGTTAGTGTATTTTAATCGACACTAACCTGCAAATTGAAAAAAACGTAAGAAAACTTGAATTTCGCGGGCAACCGTGGAACTTCCACCGTAACTAACTAGGTATACAGGGTGTAAACGAACCCTTCACGAAGCCGTCAACCAAGCATCAAACTAAGTAACCCTACGCAAAAACTATTGCTGGGAAACGACTCAAAGTAACGCACTCAAAACATTGTGCTGATGGATGCTTTGGATATTATAGGGGTCATGGAGGTAATTAAAGCAAAGTTACAACCTTATAAACTAGTATTCTCTTCACATGACCTATTTTTCATGACCCAAAGAATCAGCATTGCTATCCAACGTGGCAATGCTGCCAGCCTTCTGGGCACTTTTCTCGTCAACAGCGATGTGGACGACTTTTTCGACGACCTGGAACACTTTTTGATACTTGTACATAGTTTTTATTACTATTATTTATAGAATTATGAAATTCTTAAATTATTTCATCAAGAATGAAAGGCGATCGGGCAAAAATGTATGTACGTGTTTGCTTTTGATGTGTAGGTAATTTTACAGTGTTTCATTGAAAACGGCGCCGGTAAACAAAAGTTACCTAAGGCCACATACTGTAAGACTTTATACAGTAATGAAGTTTATTTTTTATTGTATAATACTTCTTTTGATAGCTTTGGTACAACTCCAACGCCGCCATGGTGCCGTCATAAAATAGTTACTATAATTACATTATATTTTTAAGATTAATTGCTTACTTTGTTTTTATTATTATTTTAAATTGTATGTAGAATTAAGGGTGGAAGTAAGTATTATTGATTATTAATTAGTTTATGTTGTTGAGTTATTTATTTCATATACGTTACTATTATGGGATTAGGTTCAGAAATAAAAGTAAACTGACTGAGGATGAATATATTCACTTTGTAGTTTAGTATCACAATACTTAAAAAAGACGTCTACACTCGTGAACTGCTATGAACAGACTGCCGGGTCGGACTCGGAATTCTTACCTCCTTCTCTAAAAACCAAATGTACTACTCTAACTAATCGTTAAATTACTGTAAGTACTCATAAATTGAACAACCGTACATACTAGTAAAATTAAAATATTTATTAATAAGTCTAATAACTCGGCCATCCTGTTCATAGCGAGTCCCTTCGCGAAATAAATAAATAATCATAATTTAATTTATAACACACTTAAAATATACATAGTTAAAAAAATGTAGAGAATAAAAAGCTGTATAAAATTATTTAACTTTTATCAGGTATTTCATTTTTAAAGAATGTAATTATGAACTTTACAAGTATATTTCGCTAAGGTACTATAAATAATAAATAAAATGCAAATATTTTAGAACTACTTACAATCGTTTATGCATTAGTATTAATTTAAACAACAATACATAGTTAAGAGAAATTAAATTTAGATTAAAATAACATTCATAGATTTATGTAAATTTATAAGTTATTCCTTTTTTAGGAATGTAAAAAAAATCAACTTTACAAATAGATTCATTTTGCACATAATATTAGATATTAAATAGAAATGTGAATATTTACGAAAAACTATTCATAATTATAAATGTTTCTAGCAGTATCACTTCAAACAAGATAATTTATTTTACGAGTTTTGATGATTTTAATAATAATAATGTTAATAAAGTAAAAGAAAGAAAGAAATACTTCTGGACACGGCACGTATTGTTAGGAGGTTCCTCTCTCAAGAGCCCTGACCACCGGCAGCTCGGGCCCTGTTCCCAGCGCTGGTGGGCTACTGTTTTTTTTTTTATATTTTCAAATGTTTTTAATTTTTTTATATATTGTTTAATTAAGAAATATTTCAAAATATCAAAAATATGTATTTAAATGAATAAACGAAATAATGTTACATTGTTTACATAAATTAATATAGTTCCAAATAAATCTGTTCTATAACATGCTTAGAACAAACAAGATAATAACTATTTTAATCTTCTACATAGCTATTATTACTAGATTCGCTTTCACTGGATTCTACACTGACCTGCAAAAATAAGTACTACACTTTTAAAATTTCATTTCTAAACTATAGCCCTCTTATTATAAAACGTGGTCATAAAAAAAGTACCGGCTTTAGTACTAGGTTTAAACCATGAACTTGAATAAACGTTATTACAAAAAATAAGTTTATCGCTAGTCCTAGAACTATCTATGATACCGTTAGACCATCGTGACCCCTAGTTTAACTGAATCATTCCCCCTGCGTCGATTCCCTTTGCGTCGACTCGTGAAACAATTGACAACTGTTTTAAAAAGTTTACGCTTGACCACGAGGTTGGAAAAGTACACTTAAAACAAAAAGTGAAACGCTTTTATTTGCAAATAAAATTGTATTTATTTTACACAAATTATAAATTTACTATTATATTAGACAACAAGGCTATACTAAATTATACTTAAAATGTCACTTACGGGATATCTTCCGTGATTATTCATACAACCGAACCGAACCGACCGTGAACCGTGAAAGCTTAAACAGTGTTTTTCTAAATTAATTTATCTTATTAATACCTAATATGTATTGCCTAAAATCGTCCTTTTGGCGACCGAAAGTACATAATTGAAATAAAGGTTGAACTAATTATTGAAATACCATGTTCAATTTGTGCAAGCTTAGAACTTCTTATTTGTTTACTGCACAGATCTTGTGGAAAACGTGCGCGGAAAAGAAACAGAAAAAAGTATTTAAAACTCATTAAGTCCCTATAATAAGAAATAGTAAATTAATTTACTTCAGGTGTTGGTCATTTACCTACATACATTTCGAGATATAACAAAATAAAGTGATTGTAACACGAATTAGATAAAATGGAATCACATAAAATTAACAGTATTTAGATTTTCGACTCAGTAGACTTTCCGATTGGTATATTTTATGGTGTATTAATATAATTTTATTTCAGAAAACCGAATGGCGTTTTTTTTTTTTTTAATATTTTTAGAGAAACGTCAATGACAGAGTGACATAACTGGTGCATAGTACTTAACCAAAAAGGTCAAAGGAGTTTTTTTCTTAATCAATATTAATAAGGCATTTAAAATTGAAATCGGCTGTGCCGCCCTTGTGTTGGGATAAAAAAATAAAAAGCCTTTTGTTTCCTATAAGTTTACAGTTTTTTGAATAAAACATAAGTATGTTCGATGAAATAAAAAAGTTTTAAATAAATAAATATTCTTCTTTATATTTTTTGGGTAACAGAAACTGCCCTCAAGGTGAAGACTGCTTCCAAAGATTGTCATTTTTCCATTGCAATAATGCTCAAAAACAATTAAACTTTTACTATTTTCTACAACAGTTCAAATGTCCGTGACTTCGCGGCCATTCCTGTCAAAGCGGCTGACGTCATTTTCCTCTATCTGCCTTGTTTACATCTTATTTTTTGCCCTTTATTTATAATAATTTTACTTTTTTTCCAAATGCTACCCAGTCCAGCTTGCAAAGTTGTTCTTACCAAACTGCAGTTTGCCCAAGGTGCCCAAGGGGACCGCCATTGATAACAATAGATCCTGGGGTGACTTGTTCTTTGAACATAACCTGGGTTTTGTCCAAGTTCACCTTGAGACCAATGCGTATTGAATAATCACAACTAGGCCATCGAGCATCTGCTGCAGTTTGTGCAGCGATCCAGCCAAAAAAAGTACTAGGCTAGCAGGAATTGAAGATGGTATTTCAATCACAAGTTTACTGTGACAATATTATACAGTAAGTACCTACACCTACTCAGATACCCGGAATATACAAATACACTCTGTGACAGCAATGTCGAGGAGAAACAAAAGACAGTGCATCAAAACCGAGAAAAATCACGAGTCGACGCAAAGAGACTCGACGCAGGGGGAATGATTCGTTTAACTATGGTACTAAATTGTCAACTCGTTTTTTTACATATTTATATTGGTTTTCGTTGACATATCTTAAAGTATTATAACCGACTCGGCATTATGTTGACGCAGTATAAATCCGAGAATGAAATTTGTGGCATAGGTTATAGTTTAGATTTAGTGCATCAAATACTGTGTATACGTAAACTAACATGTCAGTTATCACTAACCTTTTCTTCTGAACTCCAACTTTCACCCCTTTTTGCTTTGGTTGTTCCATTTCTTTTAATTTTAATGCACACACGATCTCACCACAAAGAATACTGTGCCCAAAGAACTGTGCCTTTACTTGTATTCATAATCTTGAAGTGTAACCGGACATTTAATTTACTTTAAGATGTAACATAAACATTTCGATAACATTACTCAAATTACGCGCACCGCCTAGTTCACTCCATTATACGCGCTAGCTCGATAGTTGTTCCAAAACAGAACAATTTTATTGGATTGATGCATTCAAAAAAATACCAAGTCGGAATATTTAAATACTTTTAAATAACTAAACTTTATATTTTACCACTACAAACAACAATTTCTAAAATATTTTTTCTTCAAATTACGTAACAACATTTTGTAAAAAGGAACGGCGCATAGAACGCTGAACGAATGATTGAATAGTTTAAATATTTTGTTGCATATAATCTGTGGATAATGTTTAGACCAGGGACTATCTTTGGTACTAAGTAGTCCTTTGTTGGTCTACGATTTGTAATACGAATGAAAGAACTAACGCAACCTAACCAAGACCTTTTAGTTCTGGTTTAAACCTGGTACTTAGGAAAGTTTTTATAATAAGACGGTAGAAGTTAGAGATTTAAAATAAAAAAAAACATTTTAAGCAATTATTATCAGCTTACTTTGAAAATCTTTGTGCATCTTTCTCTTGTTGTTCTTTAATCTTTTCGTTTACTTCCCGTTTCTCATCACCTAAATCTTCAGAACTTACTACGTTTAGTTTTACTCCATAGAGGATGCAGTCTACAGCCTTCTTCCCGTGTATTTGGCATCTATTTAGTAAATTAACCTTCGCTTAGTAATACTGCTCCAGTGATTCACCGTATCGCACTCTTTTAGCTAACATATCTGTTAGAAGCTCAGCATAATCCTCCCGACAGGGGAACGATTCAATCTATTTCTTTTTCCATTCGTTCCCAGTAAACAACACTGACGGCAAACCCTGGAACCAGGTCTCTGCCACTCCCGTTAATTTTGGAAGGGCATGATGAATCGTTTCCCTGTCGTCCCATCCATAAATGGATGCACACTCTTTAACTTTTGTTAACCAAGTTAATACCGTTTGTTCTTTTGACAAAGGGTCAAAATGACGTTAGAGTTGAAAGTGAGTTTGGGTTTATCTGAGCTCCTGACATGATTCAAAATAGATAAAACCTTATCTAGAATATTAGAATCATTGTGTGACCTAGATGGTCTCGAGCGTTCAAAGAGGTATGATATCGCTCACCGGGCTCTTCAGATGAGGAACGACGATTGCTTCGGCGACTCCTCCGTTTGCCCGGGTTATCTGAATCACGCTTTCTTGTGCACATCTCGTCTAACTCGATATATTCCATCGTTATCTCGTGGCCCCGACCCTGCCTGGGTACTCCTGGGCTCCGAAACATAAATTGTTTAGCTAAGAATATAACAAAAATAAATAAAGTCAAGTATCTGTGAAATTAATACAAATAAAATGAGAATACACCTGTATAATAAGTTACATGCTGATATCAAGCAGTTTCGGAACAGCAAATAAAGGTAAAACTTAAAATTTTAAATTATTAAAATAGCCCCAGTAAGGAAAATACAGTTGCATAATAAATAAATAAGCAAGAAGTTACGAAAAATATGGATAGGAATAACACAAATTGTTTAAATAAATAAATATTTTTGTATGTGTTTAATAAGTTGTCCAGGCAGTACCGATCTCCAGGGAGTACCCTGGCAAGGTAGGTACTACCTGATTAACCGCACTCACCTCCGAGGAGTAGCCCCGGTACGGCAAACGCAGTAAACAGTAAAGTTATTCAAATAATTTAATGAGTACCTAATGAGTCAATCCTGATATTGCAAAATTATTTGCTTCCAAATGATTAGTTTCATAATTAGTAAAAAAAAAAAAATAAGAATATTTAGGTAAATTATCTAAAATAAAATAAAGATAGTAGAAAAAAAAACTTACGTTTGCGTTTGGAGAATCCTGAAAATCCCGCTTCTCAACTAGTAAACTTTGACTGAGGATTAATAACTTTGTACTTAAGTATTACAATACTTAAAAGAACTCTATATAATCAATACTAAAGAACACTCGTGAACTGCTATGAACAGACTGCCGGGTCGGTCTCGGAATTCTTATCCCTTCTTTAAAAACCATATGTACTGCAGTGTAATGTAATGCAGTGATTTAAGATCCGTATAATTCATACCCACTGCATAAACCGTAAAATTACTGTACTGACTTTTGAAGGGCAAAAAACACAGATTTGTCATCTCCCGCTATACCTTTACTGTTAAGCTCTTCGACACTGTGGTTTCTATGTATTTGTATAGTAGGTATAGATGTCGCAGATATATTGTCAAAGCTGTGATATTACAATTTCAATATTATAATTAAATGGGAGATTATCAATTGACTTCATTTCTTACAATTTATCGGCCTGGTTTGATTGTGTCATTGTAAAGTCACGGGGTCATTATAGTGACATTATAATAAATCTAGGTATATTATGAGTGAAGTTGCAGTGGGAGACGTCATTAGATGAAATAGGTTAGGTTAGAACTGTGACCGTGACGTGACTACGTCGAAATTGGTCGTAGTAAGGGTTCTTATAGACGAGCGGCACGTTGCCAACGGCAGATAAACTGCAGACGGGTGGCGACACTTGTAGTCAAACCCAACTGCAATAGATTTACGCGACACGCCACAACTGCAAGTGTCGCCACCCGACCGAGTGAAATTGTAATATCACGGCTTTGATAATATACCTGCAACATACACACCACTGTCGCCACGGACGTGTTCACTATAGTAGCTGTTTTCCAGTTTTAATTGGTAGGATCCTAACGTAAACACTATTAATTCTTGCTGTGAGTCAACTCTTGCAATATTTTTAACCCTGTGTAAAATTAAACGGCATATAATGTACATCAATAGTAAACATGTACGTACCATTACTGACCGCTTAAAGGACGATTCTGCCCATTCTCCTTTCGCATTACATTACCATGTAACCAAAGGCCAAAGCCAAGGAGTTGGGATTGGGAAGGAATCAAAGTTGGAATGGATAGACTTCATTTTTGTCGATAGGAAAATGGTACATGACATCCTTTAAATGATCTCATGATCTCATAGCCAGAGAACAATTTGGATTCAGGAAAGGTAAATCCATTAATATGGCGATTTATGATGTTATCAAGAAAATTGTTTCAAATGTTGATGCTAGAACTCCGGTGGCGGCCTTGTTTATGGATATGTCTAAAGCATTCAACATACTGCTAAACAAATTAGAGCGATACGGTATTAGTACCTAATACAGTCTTATCTCTCAAATCGCACTCAAATCACGGCGCTTGATAGACTATGCGTGAGCTCGAAAATTGAAAGAACATACATGTCGCGTCCTAGGAAAACTACATATGGTGTCCCCAGGGTAGTATTCTTGGCCCTTCATTGTTTAACATTTATTTATAAAAGATATGCCTAAGGTCAGAAAACATAAGATGGTCTTGTTTGCTGATGACAGCACTATTTTATTCTCTGTGTAAATGTCATTACGACATTAATATTCTTGAAAATGTTATAAATGACGATCTCAAAAATATAATAAACTGGTTAATTAATAATAATCTAAAAGTAAATCTTGACAAAACGAAAATAATTACATATTATCAAAGAACAAATAAACCGAAACTGAATTTAAAATATGGTAACGTAACAATCTCTATAGTCATCTAACTTGGAAACATCGTATCGACACTTTATCAAAGAAGCTTAGTCAATTTGGGTATGCTCTGTACCGACTATCAAAAACGGTTAACCGCATTACAGTACAAATAGCTTATAGTGCTTATGTGGCTTCTAGCATTAGTACGGAATCATTTTCTGGGGAAACTCCACTGACAGAGACATTGCTTTTAAAGCTCAGAAGAAATGCTTGCGGTCGTTTACCAAATTACAATCAACTAAAAGTTGTAAACCATTATTGAAGGAACTTTCTTTCCTTTTTACTTTTTTTCTTTTTTTGCTCACTCTACCGTCTATGTACAGTCGTGGTCTTTTCCGCCTGATCAGTTAATTTTTTTTTCGCTTAAATCATGCGGAGGCGCCGAGCCACTCCACCTTAAACTTTAAGCCTATAGGAAAGCGTCAACTTTGGCGCGCAAAATAACAATAACTCTCGTTTGGCACGTGTCGCCGATCGGTATTTTTTTCTTTAATTATTTATTATAAAGTCAACGGGGCGGGGATAGAGAGCGTTTCTATCTTTTAAGTGCAAGCAAAAATTAGCTTAGTGGTGATCAGGCGGGAGTGTCCTCGATAGTACATATATGAAATAGGAGTGTTTGTTCGCTGTAACTTGCATTTATTTGAACAATTGCGCTCTCGCCGTCATCAGAATACCATTCATGTATAATATTGAATAGTATACCAGCAGCTATTAGAAATAAAGAGTGTCTGGGACCCTTGAAGAGGTCTTTGTTTAAATTCCTTTTAGATAGATATTATTACTCCATCACTGAATTGACTACCGATAAACAGAGGTATGACGATTCCGACTTCCCAATTAAACACTTATTAATTTATTTATTGACTAATTATGTAATGTGTTTATTTATTTAAAACTGTAATGACATGTTTACCTAAATGACATATTACGTATTTTAAATTGAATTATTGTTTTCATTAATGTAATCTATTGACATACCACCTTCATTGTAATTGCTTGTTTATGCTTGTTTTATGTTAATTTTGTCTGCCATTTTGTACGCCATATATTGGCAAAACATAGTGCACACGTTTTAGACGACATACTATCTGTAACCATACCTATGTTTAACAAAATAAATGATTGATAAAAAAACGCAACGTCAAATGAGTAAGTGAGTATCATTGGTAATATTTTCTCTTCAGCAGATCTGATTTATTCTAATAATTGGAAGTGGAACGAAACATTGATTATCCCGAATTCCAGAGGGACGTGTTTATTATCCTTTGGGTCGTTCATAGAGTAAGGTTCTATTGCTGTACCAGGTTTATTTGGTCCATGACGAGAACCAAAATCGTGTATTTTAAATACATTTCACAAATGTTAACCAATACCGCAGTGCCACTCTCGTCAACCAAAAAATACTGCCAAAACATGTTTAATATGTGCTCATACAGATGTATGAGCGACTTGCATCATCTACAATGTTAATGATTGTTTTCACCTTTGGTTCACAAATATACTGCCAAAACATGTTTAATATACTAATACAGATGTATGAGCGACCTGCATCATCTACAATGTTAATGATTGTTTACATTTTTGGTTCACAAATGTGAGGTGATGGAAGGGAAATAAATAAATTGTATTTTGGTTTTCAAATCAGTTTGTGTCCGAGTCGAATTGAATGCAAACGATTTAAAACTACATACCTACTTTTATGGTTGCTGATTTTAGAAGTTTCAAAGAGCGCATAACAAAGCAGAATGACAGTTTTGTTCTGGCTCTTAATTTCGATCTCACCTGATTGAAAGCGATGGATCTACAAGTTTAGTCGTGAAAAGGTAACAGACAGACAAAAATACTTTCACATTTGTACTACTAATAATAGAGTGTATTTTGATTTGAATTGACTAAGTAGGTTTAAGGTGGTGGTACCTGCCCTCTACCTCTCTAACAAACATGATCAATTAAATAAAGGGATAACCATGAAATCTGAAGAACAGTTATAAATTCAAAAAGCTATAGCACTTTTATTCATGGTTTTCCTTTCATTTATCATGATGATGATGATTGTATCATGTTTGTTAGTGATTTGATACATATGATTGACCCTATCGATTGATGTCAAAAAGGTACAGAATGTTATTTTTTTGAACTTTAGTCGATCCATCCCGGGTACGATGCCCGAGTGTGGCAAGCGAATTTTGAAAAATCTGTGAATGCAAATTAATTTCTTCTTAAAAATAAAGGAACGTTTCCTTTGAGTAAAATTTGCTATCTCCAGTATTTAGAGTCCTTTCCCTCCAGGTGGCATTGAAAAATTCCGCCCTGTACCTATATAGATAGATTTTTAAACTCGTGATATCTTTCGAATGGAATGTCCAAATTGAATAATTTAAAAAGTAATTTAGAGGTATTGAAGCAGTCTTGAAAATGAAGAAGTATTTTTTATAAGGATTAATACCAAGATACAAATAAAGAGCCTTTTCTACTTGCGGCATTTCATTTCAATTTTTTAAATAAAAGAACACTTATTGCGGCATAACCCGCATAACTATAATAGTTACATATGCTGTCGAGACACTTTCTGTAAATAGTGATGTGTTCTGCAAAGTCGTAATACATTATTTTATTCTATCATCAATACTTTTCGCAGCGCACGCGATGTAAAGAATATTTTAGGTATTTTTTTAACACCTTGGGTTACATTATTGGAGTTTTAAAGGTAAGGATCCCAATTTTTTGAAAATATAATGCAGCTGTCACCCGGGCATAGTGTAGCTTCCCAACAGTGAAAAAAATGTTCAAATCTGTTCAGTCGTTTCGGAGCCTATTCAATGCAAACAAACAATTAAAAGTGTTCGGACCGCCGAACCAGCGAATTTAATGCATACCTAGTAGGTAGCTACATTATAACAACGATGGAATAGCAATATAATCTATAATCTTACAATTTATTTACTTTTGAGAGCATTTCTCGCTAAATAAAGTTATGTGCGCAGAGCCGGTTCTATCAAATAGTGAAGGAAAACTTCGTACGTGGGAAACCAGCGCACTTAGACCAAAATCGAATAAAAGTGAATCTAAGGGCGCAATGGCGCGGCCTCCTGCGAAAAGCGCGAGTCACACTATGCGCGCGTAAAAATGTAACGGGGGAGCGCGTGGAAAATATGTAACTCCGCCCAGATCCTCAAGGCCGTTCGCGAATACCACCGCCTTAACAGGAACATCAGCGCAGTAAGTTATCATGTTATTAAAGCTTGATCACAATCAGTGAGAGTGACAAGTTGATATGGCTTCGCCTACAGCCATTAACGAGGGTTTATTTCGCTAAATTGACTCTCACATGCTATGTTACTATCAATGAAATGAATCAATCCAATTTAATGTGTGAAGAGGCTGAAGCATTTCCTACTAGGGATAAGCTTAAACGGCTTTTTTAGGTCACCACTCACCAGAAAGAGATTTATGAAAGCGATAGTCCGACGAAACTCGAATCGCGTCGTGCGAACCGAAACGATGCAAATGACGTCTTACTTCCTTTTATTCTTCGGCTCGAGTCGATTCCACGGCTTACAAGGGTGGTCACTTCCATAAGAAGGCACATGTGTCATTTGCATTTATTATGTTGGCAGTAAGTACTTAGACGGAAAAGAAGTCTGTTGCTCTGTACACGTAGGTAAATATGATCGGATTCGAGAAGCTAAATGTGCCTTTCAGCTCTTTTTTAATACTCCAACCTGGGTTGGAGCACCAATAGAACTTTTTGATCAGTATTAGAAACAGGATCGATTGGACTTGAAACTGACGGCGTGATTTTTAAACATCGAGCAGTTTAAACAAGGAAATAGCTCAACATTACAGAATCTACGAAGAACTAACTAACTGTTCTAGAGTAGAATCCTGAGCGGAACGAGGGATACAAGAACCGAGATGATGTTTTTTTTCACGAGTTGTGTACTCTACTTTTTACCATTGACTGCGAGAAAATAAATAGAAGTAGGTATAGTATTAAATCTACAAAGATATACACAAGGAAACTATCTGAAGGAAGTCCATGATTCAGTCTCACAACTGATAAAATCCCCACAGAAAATTAAAAAAAAACAATAGGAGATATGAGTTCACATTGATTGGTTATCATTACAAAGGTAGACAGAAATAATGACATGTTACCACACTTATCCGAACTCAAGTACAACAAATATGGCGTCCCACAAGGAAGTGTGTTAGGACCAATTTTATTCCTTTTGTACATCAATTCCATCATTAATATAACCAACCATAAATGTATATTATTTGCTGATGATATTTCTATTATTGTAACAACTGATAGGAAAAATAATACGATTGACGATCATGAGACTGATATTAATAACACTATTGAAAGCCTAATTGAATATCTAAATAAAATTAATTTATCAATAAACCTTAAAAAATCAGTTTATATACAATTTAATAAATCTAATAATGCTAAATACAATGTTAAAATAAATATACATAAAATTGACGAAGTAACTCAAACAAAATTTCTAGGTGTAACTTTAGATCAAGACATTAACTAGAAACCACATATTGATACCGTCTCCAAACGAATAAATAAGTTCGTATATGCACTTAAGAAAGTTAGAAATATAACAAACGTTAAAACGGCGATAACGTCATATCATGCATACGTCGAATCGGTGCTCCGCTATGGTTTGATAATGTGGGGTAATAGCACAGATCAAAATAGAGCATTTATTGCACAAAAAAAATGCATTACAGCAATTACTGGGCTTCGTCCTGACGAATCCTGTAGACCGATATTTAAAAAGCTTGGCTTGTTACCGCTACCGTCTCTTTACATATTCGAAACATGTATGTTTGTAAGGAAGCATAAAGAATTGTTTAATAACGCAGATGATTTATATCCTCGCAACCGACGAGACCCCCATAAGCTAGTTCTGGATATCCTTCCAAGACTAGCTAAATATAATAAAAGTTGTATATCTATGTGTGTGCGTATATATAATAAGATACCAAGTAATCTTAAGATGTTAAATGTAAGATCATTTAGAAATAAATTGCATGAATGGTTGTGTAGTCATAGTTTTTATAGTGTCAAAGACTTCTTTGACAATAAATGTTAAAAATTGTCTTAAAAATTTTGTACGCTTATCACTGTTAAGCAAAAACATGTATGCTCTTGTTTTTTTTTTACCATCTTTTATACCATGTTTTTAAGCAAATAAATATTATTCTATTCTATTCTATTCTAAGGGGTTATCTGCACGTAGTATTTGGCTCAAATTACATATTAGCTAACAAAATGTTTGGATCACAGTCACACATGTCATTGACCAGTGTTATGATTACATTTAGCAGCCATAACACGTAGAAATTAGTACGACTGTGAGAACTAGCACTATGGTTTAATTCACAATAGGTTATTTCCTGTCTTTTCAATTAAAACGTTCGCTGTCGGCTGTACTGTTTAATTTGTGGCTGTTGAGTCTCTACCCTATGTTTATTTGTGATTAATATTGTGTTAGCGTCTAGTGAGCGTTCGCTGTTATTACTGCTACTTTCTGTGGGTTACTATTTTACATAATTAACGTATTGTTTCGATGAACAAACATGTCTGAAAGATAAATTTTGTTTAAGCTATGTAGTTACCCACATTTTCTTTCCCCTTAAGTTTAGTGCCTTCTTTAGTTTAAATTACTCGTATTTTATACATGCACACAAAGAACTTGACAGATAAGATATTAGAACTTGTATTTATTCCACGCATAATTGATTTGCTTACTCACAGAATATTGTGAATCAAGTATACCTACATAGTCATCACGAGATGTAGTAGTGAGCACTCGTCGTACGTTAACAAGTTGTTAGTGTTGTCACTGATTGGTCATCGGTATGGATATCGTAATTAAACAATCGCATCAAAATCATCACACCATTGCAAAATGCACATACGGCAAGTTTCGTAAAGAGAAAAGATGATAAATATATTCTATACTTACTCAGTTCGAGTTGAAAATAGTCAGAAAAAAAAAAATGAAAAAAAGAGGTCCATTTAAACCATGTAGATTGCAGACCAGAAGTAATGTAACGGACCATTGGCTCCTACTAAGGTCGAGCACATTTTCTGAATTGACGTACACTGAGGGTACGTTTTATCCACAATTTTTGGGTCCCCTGAGCCTTGCGAGGTGTTGCGCTCTGTCAGGTCCTTTTGAACGTGAAAGGAGAAATAAGATGAAATCTCTACGGTATTAAATACGCCGCTGTACATTTGTGTGATCCAAATGTAGTAATGCAAGACATTTTGTATTTGAAATGAGACTGTACGTCGTACGTCGCCGTAGGTATTTGTTTTGTTCCCTATTATACCCTTATCGAATTAGTTAGAAAGTAGAAACTCTTCATTGGACGTATTTTAATTCGTTGGCATTTAGCCATAGAGGGAGGGTTATGGCTACTCGAATAAGTATGAGTCAGACAAGGAAAACCTGAGGTAGGTATTACCCATTTTTTTTCCTTTTGCTTTGACTGTTTGTAAAGGTTATACTGGATGTGGATGATTCATAATTTGTTAGGTATTTGGCAATTGCAATTGATTTTGGTTAATTAAGACTATATGAACCAGTCTGTCACTTGTTTTCTTGTAAAACTTATTAGTAATTTCAGCTTGTGCTTATAAGGTATACTTTAAATTATATATCTAAATCATGTTCCACAATAATGTAAGAAAATAATGAGGACATGTAGATGAGCGCGCGCATGTTTTAATTAGAATTTCATGCTGCGCAGTATTCTCGATGCGTGACTCGTTTTAGTAATGTAAACAGAACTCTAGTCTTTAAGGTTTTCGCAGACAACCGACTTGAGGAGGGAGGGATCACATCTATCGACGCGGAATTTGCTTGAGCCATTCAAATAGAGCTGTAAGTATTCCATACAATAAAGATTATTAGTCCAATACGGACCCTATTACTAAAGACACCACTGTCCGTCTGTCTGTCACCAGGCTGTATCTCATGAACCGTGATAGCTAGACAGGTGAAATTTTCACAGATGATCTATTTCTGTTGCAGCTATAACAACAGAATACTAAAAACAGAATAAAATAAATATTTAAGTGAGGCTCCCATACAACAAACGTGATTTTTTGATAATGGTACGGAACCCTTCGTGCGCGAGTCCGACTCGCACTTGGCCGGTTTTTTTTACCAGTTCGGTATAATACACGAATAATATCGTACGTCTTGTTTGGGAATAAACAATGCAAGCAGTTTAGTACAAACAAACCCAAACTCAAAGCATTTATTCCAAATATACCGGTTACAGGCACTTGAGGCTAAAGTCCGGTCACGGCACGACATCGGCATAATAACTGCAAAAGGACTGTAATTGCCCTTGCCGAAGCGTAGATCTCTATGGAGAAGAATGGGCAAGAAACTAGGGTCACTCTTTTAAATTCAAATATCGACCACTTACGAAATCCAACACCAAAATTCAAGTACTTACAGTACTACTACTGTAAGTACATGAAGTTTGGTATTGGATTCAAAAGTGAGCTACCTTTTCGCAAGGTGATGTAATACAATCTGTATAGTAAGTATAAAAATTAAAGGAATAGACCTTTTATATGAAAATTGAGTATGAGTCCACTTTTCCCTGAACATCCGTTTTTTTTCATCAGGGCGAAACTGTTTTGGTTGTGATCTGGTGAGTCAGCTGTCTGCGGTAGGAATTAGTCTATTCTAAATCTCGGGATTAGTTAACAACTATTGTTATTGGTAATTTGATGGAATTAATTATTGATTTGTGTTATTTTTAATACTTATTATTAATTTATATATATATATATATATAGATATTGTTATCTAGTGTTTAATTTTACCCGACTGCCAAGGAAGGGTTATGTTTTTCGCGCGTATCTTGTATGCATGTAATATTCTTTATTACCTCATAATTATCGTCCAAACCGCTGCACAGATTTATTTAATTAACATATCGTTAGATTCGTCTTGGTAAGCCAAGTGTTCTTAGATAGGTGTATCGACAAAAAAAACAACTTGAAGACTACGACACGCTATAGTTTAAAGTAGGTAAATAAAAAAACCTTTTTTTATACTTCATTAAGGGTATCAAATTAAAGGGCTCATCTTGAGGATTTCAAAATGGTATTTCATGACCATATTTTTAAATCATCTACCTACACGATGAAAATTTCTTAGAATTAGACCGTTTACGGAATTTCTAACAAACGTAACAAAAAATTCTCCATCTTATTATAATCGTAACTAAAGTTAAAAAATAAATTTACAAAATAAAAAACCCGAATCTAAAAAATAACTAAGTAATAATAATTAACTAATAACTTTAAATAAAAACTGAAAAGAAAAAAACAAGTTCAGTCCAGATGTGTAGAAAGCAATTTACTGCAACAGTCGGGACCCATTATATAACTAGCTAGACTAAAATCATTCCATCCAATATGGGTCCCGAGTTCCCGACTGTTGCTGCAGTAAAATTGCTTTCTACACTTCTGGACTGAATTTGTATTTTTCTTTTCAGTTTTTTTAATTTTTATAGAATTAAATAAAGCTTATTCATTCATTCAAATACACTTTGGCTAATAGTCTTCTATAGGGAAATAACCTACGTATGTATTTATACATTTGAGACTCCTGACTAGGACATTACACTGCACACTGTAACGATTTCTCTTGTAATCTTGTCAGTTTGTGATACAAACCCGGAAACAATACGTGTAGGCCGCTCACATAATTTTTCGTGTCGTACAAGGAGTAAAACTGAGTCACTCACTCCCAAGCAAGGGATCTATATAATTATAATGATGGACTATTGGTAATAAAGTCCGCATGGTTCGACTCCGATCAATCAGGTTGCAAACGTAGTTTGTCAGTCAGTCCGCGGATGGTTGAATATTTTTACATACCCTAAGTGCTTCGCAATCCGTTGATCTCAGATGTCATTGGCGGAGGACGCGTTTGCAAAATTGATAGGTACATAATCGAACTACTACATTGACACGGGTCATACACACAAGTGTACGCACGACTAACTGCGAGAATAGTAGTCAAGTGAACTCATTTTGATGCTTTGAAAGATTTTTACGTATTTCTTAGAAATAAAATTATGGTAGGTCCCCACAAAAAAAATTTTTTTGCTGTTTTTACGAATTACCTCCGGACTTGATGGAGTGACCTGAAGGTATACTTCAGTGACTGCTACTGGAACTTCTCGACGTGTTGTACTAGGTGAGCCGAGTTTGGGCTCGTTTTGTTAGTCATGATGATACCTTACCTCCGGACTTGATGGAGCGACCTGAAGGTGTACATCGGTGACTGCTACTGGAATTCCTTGACGTGTTGTACTAGGTGAGTCGAGTTTGGGCTCGTTTTGTTAGTTATGATGAGACCTTACCTCCGGACTTGATGGAGTGTCCTGAAGGTGTACTTCGATGATTGCTACTGGAACTCCTTGACGTGTTGTACTGGGTGAGCCGCTTTTGGGCTCGTTTTGTTAGTTATGATGAGACTTTACCTCCGGACTTGATGGAGTGACCTGAAGGTGTACTTCGGTGATTGCTACTGGAACTCCTTCACATGTTGTACTAGGTGAGCCGAGTTTGGGCTCGTTTTGTTAGTTATGATGAGACCTTACCTCCGGACTTGATGGAGTGACCTGAAGGTGTACTTCGGTGATTGCTACTGGAATTCCTTGACGTGTTGTACTAGGTGAGTCGAGTTTGGGCTCGTTTTGTTAGTTATGATGAGACCTTACCTCCGGACTTGATGGAGTGTCCTGAAGGTGTACTTCGATGATTGCTACTGGAACTCCTTGACGTGTTCTACTGGGTGAGCCGCTTTTGGGCTCGTTTTGTTAGTTATGATGAGACTTTACCTCCGGACTTGATGGAGTGACCTGAAGGTGTACTTCGGTGATTGCTACTGGAACTCCTTCACATGTTGTACTAGGTGAGCCGAGTTTGGGCTCGTTTTGTTAGTTATGATGAGACCTTACCTCCGGACTTGATGGAGTGACCTGAAGGTGTACTTCGGTGATTGCTACTGGAACTCCTTCACATGTTGTACTAGGTGAGCCGAGTTTGGGCTCGTTTTGTTAGTTATGATGAGACCTTACCTCCGGACTTGATGGAGTGACCTGAAGGTGTACTTCGATGATTGCTACTGGAACTCCTTGACGTGTTGTACTGGGTGAGCCGAGTTTGGGCTCGTTTTGTTAGTTATGATGAGACCTTACCTACGGACTTGATGGAGTGACCTGAAAGTCTACTTCGGTGACTGCTACTGGAACTCCGCGATGTGTTGTACTAGGTGAGCCGAGTTTGGGCTCGTTTTGTTAGTTATGATGAGACCTTACCTCCGGACCTGATGGAGTGACCTGAAGGTGTACTTCGATGATTGCTACTGGAACTCCTTCACAGTCCAGTTCCAGTGGAAGTGGCTTAAGGATATTTTTTTCTAGAAACTGGATGATCTAACAAGCAGTACGGGCGGGGGGGCGCACGGAAAAAAATTTAGGCAAATTTAGTCAGCGTTTCGGGCGTTTTTTTGAAGCCGACCTACTGGTCATCTTTTTACTGTGGTCTTACCGAGTGTTAATACAATTGTGTTACTCAGTCACCGGGTAGAGGTGATCAGATAAGTAGTCGCTCCATGTAAAATACTAGAATTCGGCTGCGTCGGGTAAATGTTAGGTATAGTTGTTGCGTTTTAGCTTGTCAATAGCGGTCATTCATCATTGACCTTTCCCTAATATCTCTTCGTACGAGCTAAAACAATGAAACATGTATCGTTTTTCATTAGAAAAAATTTTGAAGATCACTATAGATGACGATACAAGACTTGTACTGGGTTATTTTTGGTTTTAGGGTCCCGTACCTCAAAAGGTAAAAAAAGGAACCCTTAATAGAAGATCACTCTCTTGTCCGTCTGTCACCACCGATTTTCTCAGGAACGGGTGGTCCTAGCAAGTTGAAATTTATACCAGATACTGAGGGCTATAGTCCCTATTAGGCGTATAATAATAAAATCAAGGTCCTGAGGTCAACGTGATAAAAATATGGGCAAATTTAGATTTTCGAGAAAACTTGTAGGTACCAAAATTTACCTTAATTTTCAACTTTTTTTATTTGTTGGATTTTTCCCCTTGTAAATAAATGTAGGTGAGTCAATGACCGCTATTGACATTTCAACTGGCAGCAACTATAGACGCTGATTGATCATCTGTTTTATTTAGCCTCGAATTGATTCCTTAATGTTGAGATAATTTTCAAAATGGGTTTAAAGGTCTTTCTAGTTTTCTAAATACATGAAAGAAATAGTGGTGTCGATTCTGTTGTGCACAAACTAAACATAATTTAAGCTATTGCTATCTTTTTCTCTCTAATAAAACGAGAAAGGGACGGACGTAATTTAGAGCTGTGAAATTTAATTGGAACTAATATATCCATACAAATGAACGGTGCACGTAAAACGTGTCGACTAAAAATACGGTGAAGCACAAGGCATAAACTAGTTAGACATCTCTAACTTAGTTCATAGTTATAGCCGTTCTTTTCTCGCACTGCCTTTTAGTAAAAGATAGCAATAGCCTAAATTAAGTTTAGTTTGTACACAAAAGAATCGACACCAGTATCTATCTATGTAGATTAGGTATAATCCGTACACCTAAGAGAAACCGTATAATTGCGTACCTATCTATCAGAAACCTTCTATTCATCTTGAACAGTTTGCAGCAGGCATTAGTGGATTGATGCTGTTATTAGGGATCTCCTTATCTTATTAATCGTCATTAATTAAGCATCGCAAATTAGTACAATTAACCTTTATTTTGACAATAATTACTATATTTTGAGAACTAACCTACTCCAATATAATGAACATAAGACCCAAATATTAATTTATCTTGTTTTGGCTTAAAGCTTGATAACCTACAAATTTTTTCAATAAACATGTCCAACCAGAAGTTTTCGTAACAATAAACAAATTAAGAGCTAACAAAATGAATCAAAATACAGATAAATAGTATTGAATAACAAACGTCAGATAATCATCTGCCAGTGTGTTTAGATAATAACCTTTTTACTAAAACGCTTATTTTTACGTTTTAGAGGCGAGCGAGACAGACTATGTATTCTCGCTCGCACTAGTAGGATAATTATCTGTCTAAACAGTCTTGTCTATAGTGTGCGGTAAGCCTTAGGGTAGTGCCTTAGGGTTCCATACCCAAAGGGTAAAAACGGGACCCTATTACTAAGACTTTACTGTCCGTCTGTCTGTCTGTCTGTCACCAAGCTGTATCTCATGAACCGCGATAGCCAGGCAGTTGAAATTTTCACAGATGATGTATTTCTGTTGCCGCTATAACAACGCAATAAAAATAAAGATTAGTTAAAAATTAAAGAGCCCCCTTTAATTTTTAATTAATCTTTATATATATCTTTATTTTTTCCTATCAAGATGGTACGGAACCCTTCATGCGCGATTCCGACTCGCACTTAGCCGGTTATTTTAATTGACACTTTATGTTTTCTTCTTTTTCTTATCAATGCACGGAATACAACTCTTAAATTCATCGGAAGCTTTTTGTTTAAATAATTTTGGATATAAACCCCCAACATGGTCCTTCGAGCCGGATGAACCAGCGACTTATGGATAACGTGCAATTTGTTGTCTAATGATTAAGCAAATGAGAAGATTAACTTTTATTTTATCCCTCTCTCCTATCCTATCTCCTCACTTTGGAGGTCTTTGGGAGGCCGGTATTAAGTATCACTTAAAGAAGTTAAAGAGAGTACTGGGAAATTGTAACCTAACATTTGAGGAGCTGAACACTGTGTTAGTTCAAACAGAAGCTTTACTCAATTCTCGCCCACTCACACCACTCTCTTCGGATCCCAACGATTTGTCGCCGCTTACGCCTGGGCACTTCCTAATAGTACGGCCACTGACAGCACTACCTGCTCTAGGACCTCGAGGACCAATCCGTGACTTATTTGACAAGATACCAGAGGATAGAGCAACTCCGTCAACTTTTTAGTCCCGATGGAGCAAAGAATACGACTCAGAGCTACAGCAGCGAGTGAAAAGGCGATCCTACACTAAACCATTACCAAAGAAATCTGGTGCTCATAAAGGAAGAGAAACTACCTCCTTTGAAGTGGCGATTGGGCCGAGTCATGGCAGTTTTCCCTGGACAGGAGCATCTGTCGCGTCGCTGACATCAACACGACGCGACATGTGGACTGTGGAGTGGTTCTTCGAGCTTTCAGCAAGATATGCGCGTTACCTTTATCTCACACAGAAGATTCTGGTTCAGAGACGATCTCTCAACGCCCGGGTCCCCCCCTGTTTAGGATAATAACCTTTTTACTAAAACGTCTATTTTTTAATTGACACTTTGCACGTAATACAACTCTTAAATTCAACGGAAGCTTTTTATTTAAATAATTCAGGATATAAACCCCCAAATACAGTGATATATAATATCATGATCGGTCAAATGACCAATTTGGTCGAGACGCCATTGTTTAACTATTGTGTCTTCTCTCTTCTGTCACTTCGTGGACACATCATGGGATTTAGTAAATATTTTTAACATATTGTATTGATTATCAGCATCAGATTTATTATGAATTATCGTTTTATTGGCGCAATGTTGTTTTGACCTTAGGTTATCAGTGCTTTGGGGCTGAGTAATTCTGAGTCCAGCAGGCCACGTCTTTCGGCTAAATGATGACGCTGAATAACCCTATTGAAAGATAGCGCAAATATACATCCATCCTATTATGCGGGCCCAAACCACAGCCTCACTTAGTCCACTGTATCAAAAGACCTTGCGGATACAATGCCCGTATTACAAGTAAATATTGAATGGGTATTTGACTTGATGCCATTAACTACCGGCAAATAAAAAAAATCCATGAATAAAATTCATTATATCTTATAGAGATATGGGGCATTGAAGCATTTCGTGATGAAAGTTTAGAGCATGAATGAAATGTTGAAGTGCAACGGACACAGGGAGCGGGCGCGGGGCATGTCGGGAGAACGGACGACGCGCGGCGGGTGTACAGATGATATCGTGATCAGAGGATAAAACCTTTGAGAAAATCGGATCATGGTATCAGTGGATACAACTCGCTGTGATCCGTGGTTAACATGATCTGATACCGTGATCGGTGGAGACTAACCTGTAATTTCATCTATAATTCTATATTAATCTTAAAAACGTTTTTTGCAAAAAGTTCTTATTTTACACTTTTTAGTTGTGTAACCTCACACAGATCCTTGTCAAGTATAAATTTCACATTGTTACATTGTTGTTATTAGCACATCGTCGCCATAGACGAAGAAGAAAAAATGCATTCTACTCATAAAGTACCGAAGCAAAGTTAATAAAGTGTATATGGGATCACCGCGCGAACTTCCTCTACCAAATGAAAAAAGATTCGTTTTTTTCATTTGATAGAGGCACTTAAATCGAACCAGTAATCACGGAGAAAAAGGTGTACATACATGAAAAAAAGATGCTGGTCGAATACATAACCTCCACGTTTTTAGAAGTCGGTTAAAATGATCAAATTTCGACGACCCGAAGTGCAGCGGTAGTGAGCAGCTTCACTACCGCTGCACAATTCGGGTCGTCAATACTTTTTGTTTGTGAATACATACTTATTATTATAAACATCCATGACTCGGAAACAAATGTACATGCTCATCACACAAACGTTTGCTCCTACCGGGATTCGAACCCCGGACCCGAAAAACCTAAGGCAGCTTCAGAACCGCTGTGCCATTCGGGTCGTCAACTACTGACTCGTTTCTTTAATTACAGATTTTCGATAACAGGAATGTATACATTAATAGTATGAAGCAGCACGTACGTTTTACAATAAACAAGAGATAAACATAACAATGGAATTATAAAAAGAAAACATTGGAGATGATAGCATAACAAGAATGCGCAGAGCCACAGGTGAGTTGTTTGTCAGTAGTGGCTTTGTTCTTGCCTTCGATTCAATTTAATTTCTTGCATTCCTGTGATGAGGTAGGTATCTTTTTACATAAAAATCTTTGTTACCCCGGACTACAGGAGCTAAACGCGAGTTTTATAATGCAAAAAAAGCATATGATTCACTGCAATAAACAAAACCAGAAAAATATATGATATTCTTCAAGATATATGCTAGTATGATAGTGTTTTGAAAACATAATGCAACTAATTTTACTCGAAAAAAAAAATCACGAACTTATCTCTAAAAAAATATTTTAACGAGTAAAAACCATACTAAAATACATGCGATCATTCTGATTTTTTGGCAAATAATTCTACAAGCATATATTAGCATCAGTGTTTTATTTTTTAGTCCAATCAATAGATTTTTGTAAATCGCAAAAAACCATTCATTTCGCACTATTCGGCCCGCAGTGACGGACGTAACCACCGCTTTGTAGTGCAAGCTGATTAGAACTTTATTTTAACAATGTTTCAAACGAAGTTTGAACCACCACAAATAGAGTTGCTAATTTAGCTCCTGTAGTCGCCTTAAAGCTTGGCTTAGTAATAGAAGAGAATTTTTAGAGGAGTATTGTACAGACACAAGCTCATCAAGCTACTACAATCGATACATACGATTTTCAACTTTATCGCAAGAGCATTTGGTTCAAGTTTGATTGGGATAAATTGACAGTTTTGGGTAGGTTGGTGTGATGACGTCTGTGTGTACTATCACAAACTATTCGGCAGGTAATGTGGCAGAGAAACTGGAAATACTCAACAACGAGATCAGAATGAATCGTCTAAGAAAATAGACAATCAACCCATTTCTGATGAAGCTAGAAGTCGATGAACGAGTGAACTTAGGTCAAAATATTAAATAGAGAAACAGATTTTTCGAAATTTCGTAAAAATCGTTTTATATTTTAGTTCAAGTTTCTTTCCTCGTACCCATTAGGATATTATTTTTAACTTATGTAGGTATACAAGCACTCTTGAGGAGATATTTAGATCGCTAGCAGCCTCATGGACAACCAAAGGCATTACAGTCGGTAATAAGAGGTTAACCAACCACCGATTTGCTGACGACATAGTCCTTTTTGCCCCCACAGCCTTCGAACTACAGACCTTGCTCCAAGAACTGAGCACAGCCAGCTTCAGGGTGGGACTCGTAATAAATCGCTCTCAAACCCAGCTCATGACCAACAGCACTAAGCGTAGGGTCGAGGGCAGGAAATAAAGTATGTCGATGAGTATATCTACTTGGGCCAGTTGGTATCTTTCGAAAACAGGCAGGAAAGAGAAATCGATCGCCGAATCGAAAATGCCTGGAAAAGCTACTGGTCCATGAAGACGCTAATGAAGGGCGATCTTCCGATATCCCTGAAGCGCAAACTCATTGACATGTGCATTCTGCCCGTCCTAACCTACGGTGCTCAGACCTGGTCGCTCACCGAGTCTCAGAAGCTCCGCCTTGGAGTTTGCCAAAGGGCAATGGAACGCAGCATTCTGGGTGTCAAAAGACAAGACAGGGTTCGAAACACCACGCTGCGTTCCAAAGCGGGCATAGTGGACGTTGGCATGAAAGCTGCTAGGCAAAAATGGGATTGGGCGGATCACGTCAGTCGCATGGACGATGACCGCTGGGCAAAAGTCTCCACACGATGGTTGCCGGAAGACGGATGGCGCCGCCAAGGCCGACGCAGAAAAAGGTGGCGAGACGATTTGGACGCGTACTGCGAGGGTTGGTCCGAGGAGGCACAGGAAAAGAGCAAATGGAAGGTATTGGGGGAGGCCTTTGCCCAGCAGTGGCCTCTTTTTGTTAGCCTGTACTGTTACAGGCTAACAAAAAAAAAATGGTATACATGGTGTCCTACTCCTACCTACTACACGGGAAATGCGGACAGCATTTCCCATTAGATTTGTTTTTTTCTTGTATCCTATCCCTTTTGTTCCATAATTAAGTTTAATCTTAACTAATATTCTAAAGAGGAAAGATTTGATTTTGTTTGTTTGTTACGGTTTAACTCAAAAATTACTCGACCGATTTTAAAAATTCTTTCACCATTAGAAAGCTACGAGTAACATAGAATATAAATTATATTGATATCATGCATAGTAGCCGAGCTATAACAATTTTTGTCGGGTCATGCGGAAAGAAATACCTCATAAAACAGAGTTATTTGTATGCGCTGCCTAAACAGTTGTATTGTATAATTTGTATATCATTGAAAACAATGTATCGTAACCTGGCCCGCCTTAAATAGTTCTACAAAAAAGTCCGCGACACCATATTTCTATTCTATCTTATATGATCACAGGGACATTATAGAGATTTGCCCCTGATTTGCCATTACTAAATCGCAAAATGCCGTCCAACATTCACGAACCGCATTAGCCACATCCTTGTGCGGACGTTTTACAAGAATGGGCCTATTGGTCAGTTGTTACAAGTACGACACTGATAATGTGGAACGAATTAACCACGAGTCAAGCTCATGTTGAAGCAGTGGATCGAACACTTAAGGACTTGAGAAACTCAGTCGCTGTCATGGGTGGTGTAACTTTTGTGTTTACTGGTGACTTTCGGCAAACACTTCCCGTCGTCACAAAAGGGACACACGATTTTCCACAACTGCTGCTCAAAGTTGGAAAGGGGTCTTTTTCTTCTTCAACCTTGGGCGCTAACGCTGCGGAAATCGTTATAAATGAGAGTCTAGGTCGTATAGTTTACAAGTTGCAGCAACTTATAGATGCAGTATATCCTGACCTTGAGTATTTACTAGATAGAGACATTCATTGGCTTTGTTCAAGGGCTATCGTTTCACCTAGGAACGATACAGTCAATGAAAACAATAATCTAATTTTACACAAAAGGAGCCAAGTGAATATCTACAAGTCCATTGATACAGAGTGTAATATCGAGGATGCAGTCACTATCCGCAAGAATTTCTGAACTCAGTTAATACATCTGGCCTGCCACGGCTGCCACCTCACGAACTGGTTTTGAAAATCAGATCGCCTATCAATCATGTACCTACCTGTGCAATATGTGCTGTAGGCTACTAATTAAAGATAACTAAATTGTAGTGAGTATTGAGCATTCTCATCGGACCAAGAGCTGGCCAGGAATTCCAATGATTCCCACGGACCTGCCTATAGCGTTCCAGCGACTCCAGTTTCCCGTAAAAACCTCATTTGCCCTAACTATTAACATGTCCCAGGGACAAACATTCTCTTTGGTTGGCATTAATTGACCTAAGAAAAAAATGTTTAACCTGAAAACCAGATTATTTTGTTACCGGAAAATAAAATAACCTCAAACATTGTATACAGAGAAGCTTTAAATTAAATACTTACTTACTTAATTTAGTTAGGTACTGGTGTCGATTCCTAAACTTAATTTAGGCTGTTGCTATCTTTTACTAAAAGGCAGTGCATGGCTCTAACTATGAACTAAGTTAGAGATGTCAAACTAGTTTATGCCTTGCGCTTCACCGTGTTTTTATGTTTTTACGTGCACCCTTAATTTGTATGGAAATATTATTTCAATTTAATTTGACAGCTCTAAATTACGTCCGTCTTTTCTAGTTTTATTAGAGAAAAAAATAGCAATAGCCTAAATTAAGTTTAGTTTGTGCACAACAGAATCGACACCACTACCTAGACCTACCGAACTTAAATTTTATAAAATTCTTTCACCTATAGAAAGCTACAACATCAGCGAGTAATACTTATCGGCTGTTTTTTCGAAATCCACGCGAAGTGCTAGTATTTTCAGTATAAGAGAAACTCATCTAAGAATCTATTGAACTAAAATATTAACCAATAGTCATCAGCCGAGCCTTTTCTCAACTTTATTGGGGTCGGCTTCCAATCCAGATGCAGTTGAATACCAGTATTTTACATAGAGCGACCTCCACCACCTAGGTAGTTAGTACTGGGTAATACGGTACCCCTTGGTAAGTTTTCGGGCCACTGACTACCAGTAACGACGGTCAAACCAAAATCTACAAATGACTGGCGAACGAACGATTAAACGTGCTTTCCGACGCACGGAGGAAACGCGGTATGTAATGATGTCACCCATCCACAGACCAACCTTGGCAAACGCAGCTTAACCTTGAAGATCGACCTGTGCGGTTGTTATTATTTAGCCACGAACTCCTCGATAAATATTGAACAGCAGTAATAGCACAAATAGTTTTAGGTAAACAATTCTATGCTGCCCATATGCAAAAATAACACTACCATGAACAATAAATGATGCAAAGCGCAACATATTCGGAGTTATTATTTGTTGACGACCTTAGATTATGTTTAAGTTTCTACCTACTTAAATACAGACGAAAATAAATACTACGTTAAGTAAACCCAATCGTGCAGATTGCCACATTTGCCACCTACGACCAAGAGTGAACCAATTTGGACCGTGGTAATGACTGTGCAAATAGGTACCTTACCTATAAAAGCGTAATGGCGAAAACATGACCTAAAATGTTGGGTAGCCCTTATATTGATTTTGGTCCAATATATCCGCTGTCCCGCCAGGTAAAATCTGTTTTTAGAATCTTTGGATCTAACAGTAGTTGCGACGATGTATCTCGTCAAGTTACGTTTTATTGAATTCAACACAGGATTCTCACTATTCTTTCAAAGGTTTTTTAGTTGCTGAAACGATAGTAAAATTAGGTATATGTAACACTAGCGGACGTCGGTTTCACCCGCGTAGTTCCCGTTCCCGTGGGAGTACGGGGATAAAATATAGCCTATGTTACTCAGTAAAGACGTGGCTTTCTAATGGTAAAAATTGGCGCAGTAGTTTTTCGTTTATTCATTACAAGCATTCACACAAAAATACAAATCTTTCCTCTATAAGTATAGTTTAAGTGTAGATGGAAAACCTAATGAAATAGTAGTACTTTCAAATCGTTAGGAAGTGGCGGTGGGTGCACACACTGCTTTTTAGGGGACTGCTCGTATGTAATTTTTGACGTTCAAGAAGTAAACTAATTTGAATCAATTGCTAATGAAAGGTGGTTTGGAAAGAAACTGTCAGTCGATCCGTTCCCTGGAAATGACAGAGTTGAAACAAGCAAAATGCGTAGGCTCTCCCAGATATTGACACTAATTGTGGAATTCTCGTAAACAGTGACGCATAAGATCTCACGATTGAAATGCTCTTTCAAAGGAGATTGTTGATGTTAACGTTAGACGCCTCATGTCAGCGTTATACCAGGGGCAGCGTGCCCGGATAACAATAAGAGAACGTCAAAAAAAAACTCTAATATCGGGCTTACTCGACTTGAGTCTTTTTACGCCCAAATATACAGTAGATACACACACGAAGAAGACGAGCCGTGCAACCTTGAGTTTATGCTCATAACTACGTCGCCACAACTTGTCGGGCCGCATCGCACCGACAAGAGTCCTGATCTCAGTTCAACGACCTCAATCACGTATAAAAACACCGACAAAAACAATATGGTACATCGATAACTGAAAATATACTATCGTTTAAGGTACTCCGAAAAATAGAAAAGTATTTTGTACAGTAGGCCACAGGTCTGTGTTAACAAAACCAGTATAAGCTGGCCTCTTATTTAGGTATTTATTTGCAGGAAAGGGAGGCCTTTTCTTTTTCCAATATGTACCAATCTACCAATCCCGCCTGAAGGCGTCCCAATGAATACAACATGCGACGGATGTGTCCAGTTCAGTCACATTTGAGTTTGGCTGCTGGCCTTTAATTCCGTACCGTACTACGCAAGGCAAAGTCAAAGTATTACTTCGAAGTATCGACTAATCGGCTTTAATTATTACCTACATAAACTTGAGTGGCTTTGAAAAAAAGATACCTATCTAAAATAATAGCGTTTTTATTTTTAGTGTAGGCAACATAGACGTCAGTTTCAACTTTTCATTAATGGGTTTTGGACTTGGTTATGCAAGAAGAATTTAGCCAATATCACATACTTCGGTACAAGGACATCAAACCCTACAGAATAATCAGTGAATGTTATTTATGAGAGACTGGCGCCTAATCCGAGGCCTGAATCCAGGTCCCCACTAAGATACATCTTAGGAAATCTAACAAAATTGATGCCAATGATTGCAATATATTAAATAATAGGTACGAATCTAAGTTTTTAAACCAGATTGGAAAAACGCCTAAACTACGCTATTTCCAATCTGGTTTAAGGTACATAGTACTTATTTAAGGTATAGTAGAAGAGTAAGGCCTTTGGGCGCGATTGGTCCAATTCGGGACTACTCACACTTATTCAGCTCCATTCGCGTTTTGCTGAACGATTTTGGTCACACTTATACAGTTCTGCTTCTATCAGCCGCGTACAGCGTCGTAAGAATGAGAAAAACCGTCATAGCGTGTTATCTCCGCTGAAACGCTTCTATCTACTGCGTACGGCGCTGAATATGCTGCGAAGACAGTAAGCTACTCATTTTAGTATTGTGCCTTCAACATGGACAGTTCTATGTGCGATTTTTTTATCGTTTCGCTTCTTGCAGAAGAAATAGATAAAATTAAACGTAAAAAAATAAAGCGCAAATGACAGTGGGTGACCCACTGTAGATAAATAGAAATTTGGCTGGAGAATACGCGACATTGGTGCCCCAATTAAAAGAAAATAATATTCAATTTATAGAGCATAAATCTATGCAGGAACTATGCAGGTCAAAGTCGAGAACCAGCTCTGTTCCGCCGCGTTCGACACTGAACGCGGCGGAACACCGCTGGACGCGGCAGAACAGCGCTGAGCGCGGCGGCAGAACAGCGATGAATCTATATATTGCACTCACATGATAATAGTACATTTGTCCTCATTTTATACTTGTTTGCCGCGAAAGCTGAATAGGCGCGGAAAACTGAACGGATGCGTACGCGTCTCCATAAAAATCGTTGTTTACTATAAGCTGAATAAGTGTGAGTAGTCCCTAAAGGAGTGTGTGATTGTGTGGTAGTGTATGAGTGCTGTTTTGTTGTACGACTTTTCTTTTTACTGGTATGATGGCTATTTGACTTAATGCAAAAGGCTCTGGTCGACCAGAACAAGTGTGATCTTTCTCAATCAGGTGTATTTCAAAATAATATGTTATCAGATAGTTTAAACACTTACTTTACTTTATTCTGCTTTACCATGGTAAATTGAGCAAGATCAGCAAGCAAGTGGATCGAGTAGCTCTGGTGTCAATAGAAAATTACCACTAAATTGAGATAAATCTAAAGTTGACATGCAAGAGCATTATCCCAGTCAGTATGTTTTTACCCGACCGCTATAGTTTTCCTTTAAAGATCATGAAATGAACTATCATCATGAATTTTTCAAGATTTTTTCAAGCCCGCAGTTTAGGTTTTAGAGGGGGGGGACGCCCTACTGGAACAAAAATTTGCACTTTGAAGTTTAGTATTTCGTAAATGGAGCATTAAATCGAAAAGTAGTATTAGCAACCCCTAAATCGAAGTTTTTAAGTTAGTAAGTTTTTAAAAGACCTATTCAACGATACCCCACAAGATGGGGTAGACGGCGAAAAAAAAATTCATCCCCACTTCACATGTACCCATACATACTACAGCTACCTTAAAAAAAAAAATCCAAAATTTAATTTTACCACTTTGTCGGCGTTATTGATATACACACCTCTACAAAATTACAGCTTTCTAGTACTAACGGTCTCTTAGCAAAACCTATTAGTACTCCTCCATCTTAGTGACGTTTCGTTTGTTTGTCATTAACTAATTTCTCCCATCGTGGATCTCAATCTCAATGTAGCAAAAACGGCTACATTGAGAATTTAATCGAAATACAAAGAACAAAAAAAAATGTTAAATACCTACATAATTATATGTATTTATCCGAATCCTAAGTTTGTAAGGTTGTAAGGGTCGGGGGTCACCAAATATTTGTTTTTTGTTGTCATGAAAAAGGTTGAAAAACACTGGTTTAAACCATATACGCGATTTTAGCGTAAACCTTTAAAAGTACTCACAGTGTAATAATATTTATTTTTATATTCTATTCTATTTTATTTTAAATAAAGCAGATATGATTAAGTACCACTGGGTAACGTCCTTTTTTATAAATAAAAAAATAAAACGCCCTATTCACTTAAGAATTTTCTGACAAATGACATTGAACACAACAGGAATGATTTGATTCGCAAACAAATTTCTTAATGAAATTCTTTATTATTTTTTTACGATTTTGACTTCTTTTTTATAGGGTGTATAAAGCCTCTAAACGAAGCCGAAAGGCAGTGCCGGATTAAGAAAGCGCGGGGCCCGTAGCAAAACATTTTATATTATTTTTATTATTGCTATTATAGGTTTGCTAACTTTTAGAAATATTTTAAATTTTATATTTGTTGTAGTAGCTTTTGATACCACAAACTATCCATTGGACAGTTATCCAGTGAATGCAAAGAATGTACTTACGGATTTTTTTACACTCCACCTGAGGTTATATTTTCTTCTGACCATTCTTCATTAAGAATTGTCACAAGAAAATTACTTTGAGATAGCTCTCGTTTGACCACTTATGCAAGGACTCACTTTGTCGACTTATATAGAAAAGCTTAACAATTGATAAAACATAGAATTGAGGAGCATAGCATTCACCTCGAATTTGATGTTTTCTTTTGTCTGTTAATAAAAAATATAACGAATTCTGCCAATTTATAAAAAAATCTCGTGAAAGCAACGAAAGTACAATCTGTGCCACGTAAGAGGAGACCTGTCACACCACTTCAAACGAGTGAAACATTGTGAAATCTTGATTATGCCTCGAGGAAGACAAAATAGAAAGATGGTATGAAGAGGGCCCCGCGCAATTGGGCTCTCGTTATGTGCTGTATCCAAACTCATAATTGAGTACCTAAGTAAAGGATGTATTAGCGAGCGAATCGAACTCGAAAATTGTAGTATTTCGCCTGGGATAGGTTGGTTTCTCTATAGTTGTCCGAGATTTCGGGGGGGTTTTAACCCCCAACAGCGCGGCGGCGGTGGACGGGTTTGAAAACACGTGGCCCCCGATTGCGCGGGGCTCGTAGCAATTGCTACTTCTGCTACTGGGTTAATCCGGCACTGCCGAAAGTTAGTTACTTTTTCTCCCCGTCATTGCAATTATTTTTTTGTTCAATACCATACCTGGGAACCTTCTAGTTACGGAGATATTGGGGGTCAAAGTTCCAACTTTTTGACAAGTTTAAAAATAAAATGTAAGATATTTACTTTAAACACCTCCATGAACCCCGAACTATTCAATCCATCCATCACCACAATGTTTTGAGATTTGAGTGCGTTACATTGAGTTCTACCACAAAACATGATTTTTCACCCCATAAAAAAAGTTGTTTCCCTGCAATAATTTTTGCGTAAAGTTACTTAGTTTGATGTACAGAATGCTTGGTTGAGGGCTTCGTGATGCCGGGGCTGCGGGACTGTTTGACTGTTTGAAAGAGATGCCACGGAAAACAAAGGGCGATGAAGGAACATGGATGGGTTTTAGTCAGTAACAGTCTGACACTCCCTCCTGTTCCGCCCAGAGCGGGAGGAGTCATTTGATGATTTCCCAACCGAAGAAAAAAAAGGGCTTCGTGATGTGGCTGTTTACACCCTGTATGTAATCTTTCGGTTATTACTGTAGTAAAATGGTTACTTTTTTTGGTGTAATATGAATAATAAATGCAACATCCAAGTAGGCCTAAAAAACACACACTGAATTATGTAAAAGTACTATCAAAATACTACAAAAAATCTAAGTATTCAATTTAAGGAATGAACTGAATTACCAATCACTCTGTATTAAGGAGTTTCAAATTTCCTGCTTCTTGATCCAGCGGTTTTAGTCTGTGTGATGTTACTATATCCAAGTCTCAGAATTTGGGGCCGCTGTCCCAGTTCAAGAATGCGTAGACCAATAGTTATCATTGCTATTTAAATAACAATCACAAAATAGTAATAATACAAATACAAAAAAAAAATAGGTATATTAGTGTTAATGGCAGATACTGACATCCTAAATTAATTTTATCACAATTTACAGCTTCCAGTCAATTGATAAATCGTCAATTTGGTGCATCCTGACTATTATCACGTAATACCATTTTGAGATTTGTCATGAATTAACTGACCAATCATTATGAATTTGTTGAGGACATCGTCATATACTATTTGAGCGTGGTCAGAACATTAACAACTAACTAATATGTGGAGAGGGTTCCGTGCAATGCCAGTCTTACATTGAGTTTACCATTTTATTTTCAATTGATAAAATTCTTATAGGTTTTCCTGTAATCTACAAGCAAAAAACTATTTTGTTTTTTTTTCAAAACTGTCGGAGATCGGGGGGGCGGGGGCCGGAGGGCTAAGGAGAATGGTCAATTTTCGTCTTCTTTCATGAATAAAATCAAAACTATTTATTACAAAAATATATTTGAGATCCTCATAACGAGCCCATTTGTTATTATGACACAGTAAGGTTTTAAAAAACTTTTCTTTTTTATTTTCAAAATGACCATTATTTAAAAAAATAAATATTTACTTGGCACATCTGTGTTTGGGTCATAGGATTACACTATCCTACCAAATTTCCCCTCATTTGGTCCAGTAGATTTGGAGCAAATTGGCTGTGACAGACAGACACACAAGTGATCCTATAAGGGTTCCGTTTGTTTCATTTTTTGTACAGAACCTAAAAATGAAGTCTGTATGTCTACAAAGGAGGTAAACAAATTAAAACCAATCTGTAATATGGCTATGATCATTAATAAAATTATTTTATTACCAGGAAAATACATCAGATAAGCACTTAATTAGTAATCAGAACAATAATTACATACTTTTTCCTTTACAAACCATGGCTTTGATATGCCTAAATTAGGTCTTTTGGATGGTATATACAGAAAAGCTAGCTAATGGAGCATTAATTAATTATACTGTTTATTTCTTTATGATTTTGCATTAGAGGTAGCTCATACCTGCCAAGTGCACATGTATGTGTAATAAACTTATACTAACTACTTATTACTTTATTTTTTACTAGCCCGCGGCTTCGCCTGCCCGCAAATTATATACTAAACCCTTCCTCTTGAATCACTCTATCTATTAAAAAAAACCTGCATCAAAACCGTTGCATAGTTTTAAAGATATAAGCATACATAGGGATATAGGGACAGAGAAAGCGACTTTGTTTTATACTATGTAGTGATTAGGTAGTTGTCTGTATTTATATTTATAAAAATATTACAGGTAACTATGATTTTTTTATCATTTAAGTTGAACTATTCTATTGTTTCTAACATGCTTTTGGGGTATTTTTTTGTTATTCCTACAACATTTACTATAGATTAAGCTAACCAGTAAATATAAAGTCTATTACTTTATTTTTACTGGTTACACATATTTTTACCACTATTCCTCAAAGCTAGGCCAAAGTGTTGCTCAATCTAATAGTTACATCCTGCAAATGTTAGCCATTAAGTAATGCCTGTAGCACACCAGAATACATTCGAATTTCGGATATTCGATTTACATTATTTTGCAGAGTTGTATTGCCTGAATGAGAAGATGTATTAATACTCATTTTAATTAAAAAAAAAAAACATTATAGGATTTATAGTAGAGGAATTATTTCTAGAAGTTTTATAACCATCTTTAAAACAAAACTTAAAATGATGAGCATAATTGTGAACATATTTACCTACATTCGTTATCATAGAGATAGTTAACCTGTTCCAAGAATTTCATATCAATGCATTCTCATGTGAAACTCGACAATCATTAACCTGTTGAATGTACGATAATGACATAGAATACAAAGAGGTTTCACAGCAACTTTTTATGTAACAGGCTAACAGGTGGACATTTATTTTGCAGAAGACACGCCGTCGGAAGCAACAAGTAGTTTTCTCTAACTGAATTAAGAAATGTAGAATAAACGCGAAATAATTAAATCACGACAGATGACGTATCGAAACTTGCTAATAAAAAAGAACAACGTAGAGGCTTTCAAGGTTTCTTTCTTAGTTTTAGGACGAAATAACATCGTGACCTAAAAACTATTTTCTGCTTCTTCAAAGTTTCCTAAAACAATCTGCGTGGACAGATACAATAACGTATGTATGCCTAACTTTTAGATGGAACTGCATTCAAAGAATTCAACTTAGCTAAAACAATGCATTGTTTTCATTACGTAGGCAGGAAAGTTTCGACATACCGTTCGTAGACTGGCCGACAACAAACACCAACAGGAACACACTGGTTACATATTTAAAGTTCACACGCACTCGCGAGCGATCCATTTTCTCTCAATATAATAAAATGGACGTTTGTTTTAGCTTTTATTTTACGAATGTCAGTAACGTCATTGAACGAAACACTTTACTGCTCAACAGTGCTGAACTGACGGACGGGCGCAAGCGGACGGTGGTGCTCCAACTTGCTCTGCTCATTCTTAAAGCGGTGTTACCAAGTAACAATAATGATAGTAATTGGTAAACATTGTCAAGAAATTCAAAGCTGCATGATTCTATTCGCGCAGCACCGGCGCACGGTGAGCTCAAAATCGCCTTCTATAGACATAAAGACTTGGATTTTCAAGGGTCTTCTTTTTTGGCTAGAAATGAATTCTGCTGATCATTATTACGCTATAAAATTTCCTATGAGGTAATTGCATGTACAAATGAAGGAATTATATTGTATTTTTAAGAAAAAATTGTATGGCACTGACATGAAAAATGAGGCTATCTCTGGAATTATAAGGTTGGCCATTATATTCGTACGCACAGATATAAACTACTATTTATTTGTCTGTTTTTGACATACTTCGTATTGTGGCACAAGCTGCTTTACATATGATTACGCTAAATCTAGTTTACAATATTTTATTTATACTACAAGCCAAAACAGTTTAAGAAATCACAAAAGTTAGTTTTACTAAATTTAAAAGACATGGTAATTATGAATTAACTTTTGAATGTAATCTCCTCCAATAGTCAAGTCTTCATCATTATCATCATTCAAAATCAAAATATTTTATTTCACATAGGCCTAGATGGGCACAAAGAAAACGTCGAAAAGGGTGCACGGTTCGCGTTAGTCGTTTCCATGGAGAAGAACCGTCAAAAAACTCCATGTTTACTCCTCCATTATCTAACGACCTCATTGAGGTAATCAAGTCATATGTCTAAATACTTATGTACTTAGATGAATAAATTAGTTAAAAGGATACGCAGAAAAAATAATTAGGTTTCGGGTATACGTTAATTTTGCAATTAGTGCCACCATCTGGGTGTGTGAGGGAAATTAGGTAAATACAATGCACCTTCATTATTCAATAACAATAAATAGTCGAAAATCGGGTTCGTAACTTTAGTTCATTTTGAGCATTTCTACTGCTAACATAATTGTGAATAATGGAAAGAAGCAGACATACTTCAAGGAAACTTTAAACCTCCTTGAACTTCAGGATCAGGAAATTCCGATTGAGTTCTTATATGTAATGTCAATGAGGGATTTTCTTTTTCAACTCTTGCCTAGTCGCTGGATAGACGGCGCTGTACTTGGTAAGTTACTGCCAATGAACTTATATACTAACTGGAATGAGTACGAACAAAATGCTAAAAAAAATAAACTTTCTCAAAAGCTTAGTTTCAATTTGTACCTCCACTGCTCCACACAACCTCCACTGCTCCTACTATAGGTACACGACGGTGCGGCGAAAAGTTGCATCTATTTTCTATGACTCCAGCATCCTCATGAGCCATGTATGTGGTAATTGGTCTATAGTTTTGAGGTTCCGCAGTACTACCATGTATGGAGCAGGTGGGTAACTCCTGTTGTAAAGAATGGTGGTAGCGACCTTCTTTAAGGATGACTGGAATTGTGAGGCTAAGCACGCGTGTGACATAGATAGTAGCCCAGGATCTTAGAGGAGCACGTTACAAGAGGAAGAAGAGCTCTCAGTTCCTCAGACACCCCAGGAGTCAAGGAGCCGCCCAGACCCTCTACATGCCATCCTCGCACAGCAATTGAAGATGTGGCAACTGGTATGCATGGCATCGCAGCTACCCTTCGTCAAATTGCTGCTGCATCGCAGCTTGAAATTTTATTGCCTCTAAAGGAAGGATAAGGGTATGGAAATAAATGAACTAGTGATTTTAAAAATAATCTACTTATTAAATTGGCCTTAACTTGAAGCCTTATGCCCTAAGCCTTGAAGCATGTATGGCCAATCTTACTCAATTCCTGAAACCGTGGATAGTTCTGTTGGGGGTTAGCTCTCCATTTTGCTCTAAACTTTAAGCTTAGTTTTTAGGTAACCATATTTGCATGCTGAATTATACATAATAAGCGGAATAATGTAAAACCTATTTATGTGTGTAGGTACTAATGTATCATATTTCACGCAAATAATGATGATTCTATTCTATTGTAGTATACACATGATAAGAAGAACTACACATGCGTTGGTGATGCATTCCGCTCTAGTTGGGGTGCATTAAAGCACATATAGCGCGCTTTTAACACCCCGTAGCATTTCTCGATCTTTCTTTATCGTGTGGTTAGTGCCTAACCTGGAGTCAGAGTTTTTATGCCGCCCATGGGCCTCTGTCTGACTTCGCTTTACGTACCGTCAAGAAATATCTCTCAGGCAAGCTGGTTTCCTCACGATGTTTTCCTTCACCAAATTAAAAAAAATATATTGTGGATCATAGGTTCATAGGATGTTGTGTTAAATACAGGTGTCGGCTATGTCCCGCCATTGAGGCATTCAAAATTCATGTCACAAGTTCGGTAAATATAATACTTAGTTATAATTAGGTACAATACGTCCAATTGTCATGCAATAGGTACACTAACATTAAATTAGTAAAATATTTATGTCAAATTAACAAATTATTCAATCAATGGATTTGCTTCAATGTACTTACATATTGTCATCTAGAAATTCTCTTACAGAGTTTTTTGAAGGTATATAGCAAGCAAAGCAAGTGATAATATACAATAAGAACATGAATCCGAAAAATCACGAGGTGCGTGCCTTGGGTTTGAACTCGAAACTTGACTTGGCAGTCGACGGCGACGGTCACACGGGTCACACTCTCACCACTAGGCTATCAAGTCCTGTCAGTTATTGTACCTCAATAAAGTAAACGTTACTGCAAATACGAAGAGAAAATAATAAATAAAGGGCTTAATTCATATTTCTTAGTCGCTGTCTTAATCCGCTGCGTGAGTTCGAAAATATTACCTCAACATCATTTCGGTAAGAAAGCTTTTGTCGCATACGTTACACTTGAAATGTTTTTCAGCTTTACGTGTGCGCGTGTGGTCCAGTATCTCGATGCGGGTAAAAAATCCCTCGCTGCATATCGGGCAAGACTTGTCTTACGCCGGCTCGATCGGCACCCCTTCAGAATATTGCACTCCGGCGAAAGAAACTTGAAGTGGTGATGTTAGAGCCGTCTGTCTTACCGTATGTCTTATCTTTCACCGGCTCTGAGGGTGCTTCTGCTGAATTGCCACCATCAGGCGCATTTCATCAGAGAAGGCCTAAATAATCTGTACAATGAAAATGTGAAATTCATTGCCATTAATTCGCTCTTAGCAGAGCGATCACAGTCACGTTGAGGCATCCACATTGGTGGTAGATGCGGCGATCTGTTTTCCTCCATTTTTCCCTGTACGACCAGCCGCTCCATGGAGTCGTTATCCCACCTAGAGACATGTCCAAAGCACTTCAGTATGAGCGACTGTACTACGGCCAACCAACGTTGCGTGATACCGAGTTCCTGGAGTATGGACACATTTGTGCGATACTCTGTCTACGATAACCCAAGCATTTTCCTCCAGCACATCTCTAGAGCATGTGTTCTGGTTATGGCCATACGTTGTTTTACTTCCTCTACGCAGCCACCACTCCTTGTATTGTATTGTATAACGGGCTGGTGTCCGCAACTCCACGTCAAAGCGCGTATTTTGCGTGCGGGTGGGAAATTATTCTATCCATCCCAAATCCCCGAGAAAGGCCAGCAGCGCCCCGATGTTGCTGACTATCTCGCGGAGAGTACCTGGGTTACCAAAGTACTTTGCCCTGTATGTTGCAACCACTGGGCAGTGCAGAAGCACGTGGGCTGCTGTCTCGTCTTCCTCCATGCAGGCACGGCACAGGGGGCTGTCTGTGACTCCTAAGACAAAGAGGTGTTTATTAAAAGAGCCGTGTCCGGTAATGGCGGCTGTAACTGTGCGCAGCTGTGGTTTTGTCAACCGAAGCGCGCGTTTGGTGAAGCGGCCGTTGATTGTAGGAAGTGCTTCCTTGGCCTGCCTGCACTCGCCGTGGTCCAGCCACAGCTTGTGGTGTTGTTCACTAGTTCGTTTCCTTACCAGTGTGCGTAAGTATCCGAAAGGGAGTGGTACGATAGGTTCGGGTCCCACCGCTTCCGTGCTCGATCCCCTTCTAGCGAGTTCGTCCGCCGCGTCATTGCCACGGGAATCGCTGTGTCCTTTGATCCATTGGATGGTTATATTATTGAGATTACCAACCTGGTTCAGGCGTTGGTGACACTCGTGTATTAACCCTGAGTTCACTGTGTGATTGTTTAGCGCTAGCAGTACAGCCATGCTGTCTGAGAGTATACGAATTGAGTGGTCCACAACCTCCCTGGCTAGGATGGCAGATGCCGCCAGGGAAATGCCCATGCATTCTGCCTGAAATACCGTGTTGTGGGCCCCCAGAGGTTTGGCTATGTGGATGTTGAGATCCTCCGAGAAGACTCCAGCCCCAGTGCCTGTACCTGTTTTAGATCCGTCCGTGAAGATCCGTAGTTCCGCGGGGTTTAATCCCTCGCAGCGGTGATCCTCGTGGAGCTGGATTTTGTATTTCCTGTTTTTTTGGTATCCGATCGTTTACTGCTTTCGCCAGGGGGAACTCGTTATAGAATCCCTCCAGTGCGGCGGTGTTCTGTGTTTCTTTCTTACCCCAGAGTTGAAGTGTTTTGAGGCGTACGGCCGTCATTGTCGCTTCCTGCTGTATGAACAGATGGAGCGGTGGGAGCCCCAACATGGCTTCGAGGGCCGCAGTCGGAGTGGTCCTCATGCAGCCTGTGATCGCCATGCAGGCAAGCCTTTGCAAGCGTTGCAGTTTGATGGAGGCTGTAGTTAGTTTGGTGCAGGGCCACCAGACCACTGCCCCATAAGTGATCATAGGTCGGATTACCGCGCAGTACAACCAAAGTATAATTTTAGGAGATAGGCCCCACTTCTTACCTATCATCCTCCTGCATTGCCAGAAGGTAATGCAGGCCCTGTTTGTTTTGTTGTCTAAGTGGCTACTCCAGTTTAACTTGCTGTCTAGGATGACCCCCAGATACTTGACCTCATTGGCTAACTGGAGTTCCGTGTCGAAAAGTTTGGGTAGGCGATGAGGGCCTAGTATTCGTTTTTGGGTAAACATGACTAGCTCAGTCTTCGTGGGGTTTACTGAGAGGTCGAACTCTCTGCACCATCGTTCAACGATGCGTAGTGCCTGTTGAGTTAGGTCGCAGATTGTCCCTGTCACTTTCCCCGAAATGAGGATAGCGAGGTCGTCGGCATACCCTATAGTGTAGAAATGGTTCGCGTTGAGTTTCGTGATGAGGTCATTTATCACCAGATTCCAGAGGAGCGGGGATAGTACACCACCTTGAGGGCAGCCTCTGGCTATCATGGCCATCTGCTGTTCCACTTCAAGTCGAACCACTCGTTTACTTAGCATATTAGTAATCCAGTCTATCATTACCTGTTCTACTCCGTGACGAGAGAGCGCGGTGTTGATGCTGGAGAAGTTTGTTTTATGTTCCAACGCTGCTACTGAACAACTCATTTTCCTACTAGACAAGGCCATTCAAGACAACTCGCATGTGGTGAAATTGGCTAACAGGAAAAGAATAAACAAACCATGGATTACTACTGGTTTATTACGATGCATGCGTAATAGAGACAATCTGCACAAAAAGCTGAAAAAGAATCCTCATGATGAAGCACTTAATCTAACGTACAAAAGATACCGGAACTTTTGCAACGGTCTCCTTAAGAAGCAGAGGAGGATATATGAGAGACAGGAAATTGACAAGTCCAAAAACAATAGTAAAAAGCTGTGGGATGCTATCAAAAGTATCTGTAATACTACCAAAAAGCCAGACCACTCCTCGGCTCTAATTAACACTGTTAATCCTAAAAGCAGTGTTGATGACGCTAATCAATATTTTACAGGTGTCGGTCAGAGGCTAGCGGAAGAAATTATTGGTAACGGTCATCTGTCGAATAGCTACAAAATCTACACTCCTTCATCACCAAACTCTCTTGTCTTACTCCCTACTGATGAAAATGAGGTTGAACATCTAATAATGGACTTGAGAGAGAGTGCGGCAGTTGGAGTAGATCAGATATCGGGTAAAATCTTAAAACGCTACGTTAAACAGCGTACACTTCCACTTACTCACATCTGCAACCTGGCCTTCACTACTGGTACCTTTCCTCTGGCATTGAAGATAGCCCTTGTCAAACCTATCCATAAAGGAGGAGATAAAGGCTGCTTATCAAACTACAGGCCTATCCTGCCTACGATGTCCAAGGTCTTAGAACGTCTAATTAATAAACGCCTCATGAACTTTCTAGAGACAAACACTCTGCTGTCACCTGAGCAATTTGGGTTTCGATCGGGTAGGTCGACTGATGACGCTGTGCATGAACTCACTAACCATATTGTTACTAATCTTGACCATAAAAGGAAGTGTGTAACAGTGTTTCTAGACTTAGCCAAGGCCTTTGACACGGTTCCTATTCCATTACTATTGCAAAAACTTGAGAGAATAGGAGTTAGAGGTCTATCATTGCAACTGCTCAAGGATTACCTAAGTTGTAGGAAGCAACGAGTGAAAATAGACAACTGGATCAGTGATGAACTCTCTGTTCATTATGGCGTTCCACAGGGCAGTGTCCTGGGTCCTAGCCTTTTCCTTGTCTATATTAATGACTTGCTTCAGCTCCATCTTAAACATGGAAAACTAATATCTTTTGCCGATGATACTGCGCTATTTTTTAGTGGTCAAAATTGGGAAGAAGTTTTCCAAAGTGCTCAACATGGTTTCAATGAGGTTTGTCAATGGCTTAAACTCAATGTCTTGACACTAAATTTATCAAAAACCAAATATGTTGCCTTTGCGCCTAGGAGAAATCTTCTTCCACCATCAACTCTCAGTATCATAGCGCACAATTGTTCCTTGTCCAATTCCTCATGCCTTTGCTCACCCCTTCAGAATACAGACGTAATTAGATATCTAGGAGTGCTAATAGATCAAACACTAACCTTTAAGCCCCACATCGACATACTCGTTACTAGGATCCGTAAGCTAATCTACATTTTTAAGACTTTAAGACATGTTGCTGATCTTAGGACTACCAAAATGGTTTACTTAGCACTCTGTCAATCTGTAGTAAATTATTGCATAACCTCCTGGGGAGGAGCAGGCAAAGTTCACCTTCTGGAGGTTGAAAGAGCACAAAGAGCGGTTCTCAAGGTAGGGGCTGGATTTCCTTTTCGTTACCCAACAGCTGAACTTTATAAACGCTGGGATGTTCTAACTGTTAGGCAGAGCTTCATACTTTCCATAGTTTCCAAAAAACATAAACAAATACAATATGAACCTAATCTTAACAAAGATAAGCGGAGGAAGGGTAATGTCTGTCCTACAAGCTTTTTTCGTACTATTCTCTCCCAAAGATTTTTCTGTTTTCTTGGAGGATATTTGTACAATAAAATTAACACAACACTTACAATTTATCCACTGCGGAAACCAGTCTGTAAATTAACCGTCTGTAAATGGTTGAAAACTCTAGACTATCAGGCAACTGAAAGTCTATTGATTCCAATCCGATAAACATCCATCTACTACATACATACTACACACACTATCTACCGCAAATCACCCATTCCACATAAATCACACATGTATGCCCCTTTAGAGTAATTATAATTTTTCTTATTTTATCTTCCAACATTCTGTACCTAGTATTTAAGTAAAATCATCACGCATTTTGTTAGTAATTAATCTAAATTAGTATTGTACTTATAAGTCTTGGGGGGCCTGGTGACCCGTAACACAGGTATTGTATACCTATTTCGGGCACCAGTCTCTCACAAATGTTTACCCTGTGTATTAAATTTAGTCATTCCTGTTCACTGTAACGTTTGTGATGAGAAAATAAACACATTATTTTTTATTTTTTTTTATCGAAGGCTCCCTCGATGTCTATGAAAGTGCCCAGGCAAGTGCCCTTCTGATGAATCGCCTCTTCTATCCGGCCGACCACCAGATGGAGGGCGGATTCCGTGGACTTACCCGAGCTGTATGCGTGTTGGTTAGTATGGAGTGGGATAATTTTCAAAGCGCCGTCCCTCAGCTCTCTCTCGCACATTCTCTCCATGGTTTTAAGGAGAAAGGAGGTCAGGCTGATTGGTCGGTGGGATTTGGCGTTAGTATAGTCACTCTTACCTGGCTTAGGAATGAATATGACTTTCACTTCCCTCCATCCTTTTGGAACGTATCTGAAGGCCAGACACGCTCTCATTATGGTTACCAGTCTGCTGGCGACAGAGATCCCACCCCACTGCAGTAAGGCAGGAAAGATCCCGTCCAGACCAGCCGCCTTGAAAGGATGGAAGCACCGGATCGCCCACTGGAGTTTTTCCAGCGTTATGACTTTGTTTGCGTAGCGCCAGTCGTTTTCTGACGGTGTTTGAGTTACCTCTGTCCAGTCGATAGCCTGTGTGAAAGCGCAGCCTGGGAAGTGAGTTTCAATGAGGACGCGCATCGCCTCTACTGGTGAGGTGGTAAGTGTGTTGTCGGGTTTGCGGAGAACAGCGGGCCCAGTCGGGTTCTGCTGAGCCAGGATCTTCCTTACCCTGTTTGCTTGTTGGCAGGATTCGATGTTGCCACAGTATTTTCGCCATCCAGTGGAGCTCCTGTATCTGATGCATTTTTTATAGCATTTTTTGGCCGCGTAATACGCGTCCCAATCTCTATCAGCACAGGTGTTCATGGCTCTGTTTAGTGCTGACCTTACCTTCCCGCGCTTGCGTTCCAGATCCGCTCCCCACCATGGTTGCTTCCCTGGTGTTGTGGGCGGAGTGGTCTCCGGGCAGGATGAATGGTAGCTGTCTAGCATAGATTTCGTGAGATGACTTACACGCTCGTCGATCTGCGGCGTGTCCTCGTAGGTCATCCCGTAGTTTGTTGACGCAAGTTTGGTTTCGAGGGTGCGTGTGTAAGCAGCACGGTCAGTGTTACGCGGGTTTCGCCGTGGCAGTATTGGTGTTACACAGACCTGAATGTCGAAGCGGATCCACCGGTGGTCCGAGCAGGAGGCCTCCTTGGAGACCTGCCAGCCAGTGGTGATGGCCGCTGCACCTTCCGATGCCAGAGTGAGGTCTATGATTGTTTGGCTACGTCTGTTAACGAAGGTTGGTTCAGAACCTGTGTTCAGTAGGGTCAGGTTTGTTGTAAATAAGTAATCTACTAAAGCCTTACCCCTTGCATTATGTGTGTTCATGCCCCACAGAGGATGATGAGCGTTCGCGTCCGCGCCTATGACAACTTCTAGCCCTGTGCTCTCGCAGTAAGTCACGAGGCGGGCGAGGTCATGCGGCGGCGGCTCCTCTTCCTCGGGCATGTAAGCGGAGGCGAAGACCACAGTTGCTACTGTGTCCCCCCGCTGTATCAGTAGCCTAGCTGCAGAGACATCCCTGCAACAGAAATCTATTAGTGGCTGTGTTTTTATGTTACGTGTAACATAGATGCACGATCTGGGCTTATCGTGATCTGTACTAACTAGGAGCTTACCACCAAGATTGGAGAGTCCTTGTATTTGGCCCGCCCTAATCCACGGCTCTTGGATCAAGGCAATGGCCGTATGTTGAACCTCCAGCCACTTCCGCAGCTGAGCCGTCGCGGTCTGGCTGTGGTGGAGGTTGGCCTGCTGGACCTTACAGGTCTACGAAGGGGACGCCATCACTGGACGTACCTTCCTCGTCTCCTGCTAGCCGCAGCCCGGCAAACAGGTCGCCCGCGTCGAAGCCGTCCCCCTCTAGGTCAGAGGCCGAGGACAGGATGATGTCCTCGAGCTCCTCACCCGAGAGGACGGCGCCCACGCCAGCGGCCGTAGGGGCGGCTGGCGCTGCTTCTGCAGGCTCAACCGCGGGTGTTTCCGCGGTGTTTGTTGGGGGTGGAGTTGCCTCCACCACCTGTGTGTCGGCGCTGGCTTCAGCGGTTGGATAGCCCTGAGGGACGTCGACAAATTTGCCGTTCGGACCCTGGAATTTCACGTACACCGTCCCTACACAAAATGAGAGACGGCGTTCGGCCTTCATCAGGGTCGGTATTTGGTCCTCAGGGACCCCGACCACCACATACCAAGCGTCGGCCTGTTTATAGGCGCCCAGCATCACCCACTCCTTGACGCCAACCCAAGGGTTCTGGTAACGAGTGCGCCCAATACTGGACGGCTCCGTGAAGATCCCCTGCTCGTCAGGGATGGAGATTCCGCATCTTACCCTGCGCCTGATGTCCGCCTGCCTCCTGACCACTAGCGTGGTGCTAGTAGGGGGAGGCACCTCGGAGATTAATGTCCTTAGCCATGCTAAGGTGTGGTCGTTACCGCACCACAGTCTAAGGGCCCCGCTGCTGAACACCGGCTTCGCTCTGAAGGTCGGTGCAGGTGAGTCCTGTGTAGTGGAAGAGGCCTCGGCAACTATCTTTCTCTGGATAGCCGCGAGTACCTGATTCGACACCTCCTCACTGATGTGCCCCGTCCGGTCGCAGGTAACTGCGACATCCAGGTCGGAGCTTGCGGCTTGGGCGTAACTGCGGTTTGCGTCCCGTTTGGATTTATCAAGACACGGCCGCTTGCGCTCTCCTCGAGGTGATGAAGTCTCGTTGAGGGCTCGCTTGGCCGCGGCCTGACCCATCCGAACGGGTTGCGGTGCCGTTTTGGTGGCTGGTCCCTTCGCGTCGCTGGCTGCTGGTTGGCTAGGTCCCGGTCGGCTAGTGCCGGCCTCGGCCTGCGACCGCTTGCCTGCGGAGAAGTTGACATTGCCACGGGTCGGTTTTACCCGGCCCGCGGCGTTAGCCTGTTTAGTTTGTGGAGACTTACCCGTCCACAGTGTCTGCCGCTGCCTCAGGGACGGCCTGTTCTTCCTTCTCGGTTTACCCGTCGAAGGGGCCGGGGCAGCCTGCGCTGAAGGTTCAGCGCAGTGGCGTTGTTTACTGGAGTCCTCCTTCCTGCCTTTGTGCCTGCTCCTCTGCACCTGCCAGGCGAGCGCGAACGCGTCACCCGTGGTGCTGGTCTCCGCCGGTTGACCAGTGACGGCCACCGGGGGGGGAGCAGTAGGCGGAGGAGGATGTATGAGGGGAGCCCGGCCAGAGGAATTAACCGTCGTGGCGGGCCCCACGCCTGAAAAGGAGGGAGGAGCGGTACTGGTCCCGAGCAGCGCCGTCGTCCTCCGTTTATTACGGGACCTGGTTTTGGTCCTGGCAGCGGTTCTCGCCACTGCCGGACCTGTACCCGCACTGGAGCTCGCTGCGTTAGCAGCGGAGCATCCGGGGGCTAGAGAGGTGCTGCTAGCACCCCTCTTGGGAGAATTGGCTTTTGCCTCCTCTCCGGTGTGTTTTTGTGCAGTATGTGCGTGTGAGTGTGTGTGGGGTGTGTGAGTTTGTGTGGTTGTTGTGTGTGTGTGTGTGGTGTGTTTCGGTGTGGTGTCGTATGGTCTTTGTAAAAATTTCATCTCTCCGGCTTCCCACCCTCCTTGGAGCCCGCACCTGGGAACGTCTCGCTACAAACTAGCTCAACCGTTAGGAGTACCTTCGAGATATAGGGGCGTGAGGCTGGCTTACAGTGCGACATCGGGCGCTTGATCGGGTTGTCGACTAATCAAATCTTCACTTACGCCTTCAGCATGACCTTCACCAACCGCTTCGGCCGTCCACGGACGACGCGGACCTCCCGCCCCTCGCCGTGACCCTCTGACGGGACACTGTGACCATTTCCCTACCCTTGGCTATTGGGTAGGGCCACCGTTTCGCTTGAAATCCAGACCAAAGAGGGCGTGTTGCGTCACGGACGCATTACCGCCAGCGCCGCTCGGCTCAACCCTCCAGGACTCCTTCATCCCCGCTTACGGCGCTCAACTGCGCAGGTCCTAGCGCAGGTGACCAGATTTACCTACTCGACGCCAGCTGGGTTTAGTGGCGGCCGAGCCCACTCTCACTCGGTCACGGAGGGTCATGGTTAGGTTAAAAAGCGCCTGGTGATTTTCGTTGCGTCTATTTCTTAAGGAATTAGACCAAGAGCAGGGCGGCAACCACGTGAAGGAGAACACACCAGACTTGCCTTGAGGATCTACACGACTGTAGCGCTCCCCCTCAAGACCCCGCCACCCTACCGCCTCTGAGGGGGGGCAGTAAGGTAGGCCTGCATCTATACTACCAAGCAAAGCGTAAGCAAAGCATGTTGTTGTGAAGAAATAGCTAGTTGCATTGATAATCTATAAGTTGACCTTATAACCCTTGGGATCTTATGTGCAGTACTGTGTATTGTGCTTCTGGGCTATTTGCTCTTCATTAAGAACCGGGGTGAGAAGAGAGTATCTTGAATCACCTGAAAATAAATTAAAATATAGTTTTTTTTTTTTACATTCAAGTTTATCATCTCTTAACTATGTATACATACAAATTACATTTATAAAGATTTCAATTCAAAACAATTCTTAAAAAAAAGATATATATAAATAGTAGCCCACTGGTATCGGGAACAATGTCAGGGCTCCAGAGGGGAACCTTTTAACAATACCAGCCGTGACCAAGAGAACTGCTTTCTAAAATTTTTTATTCTTCTTTTGGTCTTCACACTTAAAACTGAAGAGAACAAATACAATATGTACTCCTCATTAGTATGTTAATACTAATCAGTCATTAAAGTAAAAAATACAAAGAAGCATTTAATTTAGCCATCCATACACATTATCATTAATGTATAAACCCTTCAAAGTAGCTGCTAGAAATCCATAATTGCTAAAGTAATACCTGTCATTGAGGAAATCTTTTCTAAATAATGTGTTTCACGAGTCGACATTTCATTTTTTTCGAGTTTTCAATTTCTTTACTACTGTTTCCACAATTTTAATTTTTGTCTCCTCGTTGTTAGTACTTTCTGAAAAGTAGATTGCACTTTTTACGTCTATATATTTGTCTATCTTAGTAAATAGAAGCTTCCTCGTCGAACTTTTGATTGTTTTCGGCATTATTTTAAACAGAACCAAATATATGAACCACCAGAAAATATGATTATAATTATGATAAACGTAAACCGATATATTACTTTACTCTATGACGTAAACAAACCTCGAAATTATGTGATGACTAGGCATGGGCAAAAAATGTCGATATATAAATATATCTATATTTATTTTAGAGTATCGAATTAGTATCAATTTCGTTTTTTTGTGATTTTGATTTCAATTGTTACGTCGGTTTTATAATATTGTAATTCTTCTTTATTTGTTCCAAAGTTAATTGAAATAAATAAATTTATTAAAAAATACTATTTTCTTCATGACTATTCTTTTTTACGAATTTTGAATGCTTTGGGAATATGTATGAATAATCATAAGAAAACTGACGATAGATATATTGATATTTTTCACTAGGTAGTTATCGACTCTTAACGATACTTATAAAATGTCGAAACAATAAATGTCGATATATTTTTTTCTGCGTGCCCATCCCTAGTGATGTCTCATTTTTTTATAAATTAGTTCCTTACGGAACAGGCTAAGGGCTGAGACCATGCTGCCTAGCTCAATCAACGACAAATCCTTCTTTTGTTGATAAAATCATCAGTTAGATAGTATTTTTTTTTAGGTATGACTCAAGCAAGGAACTTAAAAACTAACTGGAATGAGTACGAACAAAATGCAAAAAAAATAAAAAAAACTATCTCAAAAGCCTAGAGTTTAAATTTGCACAATGTTTTCAATAAAAAAAAACGTTCCGAGCGAGAAACCGACAAATGTGGATGGTATCTCTGTCTTGCCTTATCACCGATGCAAGCAATATGGCCGATACATTTTCGGGTTGAAGTCATTTAAGTACTTTTTATTTTATTTATGTGAAATAAAATAAGTATGGGAACAAGCCGCTATTACGCATCTTCATGACCTACAAGTATCTCAAAATAAAGCAATTAAAACTCTATTCAATTACAACTACTTAACACCTACAAAAGAACTTTATGCTAAAACTAAACTATTTAACCTACAAAAATTATACACATACCACACATGCATACTAATTAAAAAAATTCTAACGAACAAAATACACTCACAAATCACTTTCAAACGTAAAACATACCACTACTACGCTAGAAATAGGGATATTAGAGAACTACCTTCAGTAAGAACTTTATACGGAAGAAGAACTATTCAGTTTGAGGGAGCGCAGATTTATAATAAATTACCAAAGGACATAAGGGATTCTTCATCTATTAATATATTTAAAAATAGGTTAAAGTTGTATTTGGCCAACCAACAATAATATACCGCTACCTACATTTTGTACTCGATTGTTAGAACGACAAATAATTTACTATTTAAGTTTTTTTTTTTTATGCTAGGTTTCTCATACATAAGTGTGCAATGTATGTTCTTTTTGAGAAATAAATTTCTTTAAACCGAATCCGCTTTAAATATGGTAAAATTGTGTTGTGTGAAGGGGTGTAGTAGTAAGGGTATGCTGGATGTGGAATTTCGTTTTTCAGGGAAGTTTTTTAACTTTGGTTGTTTATTATGACTAGGGTTACCAATGTTTTCGATTGACAAGCGGGAAATATCCAAATAAATTAAGTAAGTTCGAAGTTTCGAACATCGTTGTCGTACTTAGTAATCAAAAGTATATTTTTATTTTATAAATTAGAAACATCTCACATGGTGTCGGTAGTAACTAGTTAGCTTTTTAAATAGAAATATTGCCATGACGGCCCTAAGGATTTTTCCATGCTTCTCCAGCAAAAGAATCCGTTTGGCGAGCTGCAAGTGAAAATGATTGGTTTCAGAGGGTAAAATAAATATTGGCGAATGTTACTAAACCATTTTATGTGAACAGTCATAGCAAGAATATGCGATTTTCCATGTCTAAAAAAATTTACAATTTTAACGGAGTCCTCGAATCCCCGAATACAAAAGTCGTCTGGATAGACAGGTTGCAAAATGGATAGTTTGCAACTGGACTGTACAGACATATATTTAAGTTATAGGTAATAAGTTAATATAAAAAGTTAATGACATCCACTCTTGTAGCTATCTCGTCTAGAATGCTATTGATTTGCAGGTCATCATCATTAAATAATAAAATAACAGTAGACTGTAACTGTCTCAAGGGCTAGTATGATTATTGAACACCCTATTAGAAAGAGACAACATCTACTCTCGAAGCCTTCTCGCTCGGAACGTTTTTGCGTTGCCCGTCCTCATTCCAGTTAGTATATAAGTTCATTGGGCCAAACTCTACTCGTAATAGGGAATTTTCCACTGACGTTCGTCACAACTGTGGTCACAACGCTTCAGTATATATCAGTAGATGATGCTGATCAGCCTTGGGAATATTTTTTTCTGCGGAGCTCTAGTAAAATCCAATGAAAAAAGAATTTACTACCTAATACATTAGAGGTCAATGGTAAAATCTTTTAGCAGGGAAAAAAAAAATCACTCTTAGACAAATGTCAGACTCATTGTTTGGTAAAATTTTTTGGGAACGCAAGAAGATAATGTTCGTCCCCTTTTGTTTCGCACTCACGACGACGAGGTTCGATGAAAATAAAATCAAGCGTAGGGTAGTACTAATGAATACTATATTATTTGAACTTTCCTAATGCTAAACACGTTAACACCGTGAATAAAATTGGAGGAAAGGGTATCAGCACAAAATATTGATGCTACGCGAATCTAACGGCTGTGTTGTACAAAAACCGAGTCGTCCACAGACTATCTAGTCTGGTGTTGCCAGCGCTTATGGTTGCGTTCATAAACGCCACAATGTCTTTATAGGGAACGTGCAGCAACTATAGGTGGCAGCACTATCGACAAAAGAGACACTATGCGGACAGTTAAGGAAACTTTTCCAGCTGTCATTGTGCTTTCAATTATGTAAACAAAATTATCTCTTCAATTATATTATTTTTGAATATGTTAAAAGGTATAAAATATGGGTTCCGGTCTATCATAATAATATGTAATATGAATTTTATGCCTTTCGTCTAATTTCTCTGATGTAAATTGTGGTGAATGAAGAAATGGTGGCTTCATAGACGGCTTTCTTATTTTCAACACGTTTTTTTAATGGAAGATGGAAGGGTATCCTTTATCAGCGAGAACAGTATCTCCAGGCTCTAACAAATCAATTAGACAACAATCATTTGTTATAAAGCAATCACTAGAACGCCCTCCGTAGCTCTAAATGCTACGGAGGGCGTTCGAAACTTATGAAACCACAAGGAGCGTAGCCAACTAAAAACTTTGTTGGTGGACATACAACCTGACACTGACCTGCAAATTGCAAAAAACGTATGAAAATTTGAATTTCGCGGTCAACCCTGGAGCATTCACCTTAAGGGTTTGTGGAGCCATTTTATTATTCCCATGGTTGATAAGCGCGGGCCACGTGGTGGCTTCCGGCCACCGTAGGCGCGGGCCTGTGGACGGGGAGCTATGGGCTAGCTCGCCGTCCGTCCGTCTCGTGACGACAGGCCGTGTCGACGGCGCGTTCGTGTTCCACGCGCGCCTCAAAGAGAGTCAGCAACAGTGAAGGGGTCCGCAAGGGCCGAAGCCTGCCGGGGCTGCGGGACTATTCGAAAGAGATACCGTGGCCCCGGAACACAAAGGGCGATGAAGGAACATGGATGGGTTTTAGTCAGTAAAAGTCTGACACTCCCTCCTGCTCAGCCCAGAGCGGGAGAAGTCATTTGATGATTTCCCATCCTAAAAAAAAAAAAAAAAAGGTTGATCAGCGCCATCTAGTTCGTTCATTAAAAGGGCTGGGAAATTCCCCATTCTACTCTTTGGTTTGTTCATATTTGGCTTGACACTAAGCTAAAATGACGTTTACAGTGCCATCCTGTTCACCTGAAACCTGAGGGCGTCGCTAGTGGTGATTTTGGTATTTTCATTTTAGAAACTCACCAAGAAAAAAGGGAAAATAAAACAAGAGGTAGTCTTTCAAGTCCGTCTTTTAAATATCATTAGAATAAAATATTAAAATAGGAGTATAGCTATGAATTGTAGTAATTAGATAATTAAACAAAAAGTTCGTAATAATAGAATTTAGATTTAGATTTTGTAAAAATAATTGTTGTCATGGTTTCTGGGTTCAAGCGGCCGCACTAAGGGAATTCCAGTCGTAACCGAAGTTTCCGAGCCATTTGCTGATTCCCACAATATGTCATCTTCTGATTCTTCTGAGTCATTCGGCTCGTTTTCACTGTCACTCTGTAATAGGTTTTCTTTTTGAATATTTAAAAAAAAATAGTTTCCAATAACTCGGTAGATGGCGTTGAACTGACTACGTTACTAGGTGCCAAATCCAAAAAACTTGGAAAAGATAACATTGCGTCGCGTCACGTCACATACGCTCGTTGACTGACACTTTAGTTTGCTTATGCTTCCGAATATAACTTTTACATCCAAGTGAAATAATGTGACGTTTCGTTCCTTGCAGTAACTTACCAAGTTCAGCGCCATCTATCCAGCGACTAGGGAAGAGTTGAAAAAGAAAATCCCGCATTGAATAATGAATGGCTCATCTAAATACGCATTTTTTTGTGAGCATGCATTTTCAATTTCAATGTACGAAAAGTAAAATAATGGGAGTACGAAACTTAATAAATATCAATCTTAAAAGTCTAACTAGCATAGTGATAATTATAACTAACCCATACCCCATAATGACTATATGTCTTTGTTATAATTACAATACATACTGAAATATAAAAGCATTAGCTATGAATTATAAGTGATTAGATAAAACAAAAACTGCTGGATTACATTTTATTTTTTGTAGTAATATTTTACTATGGTCTCTGAAATCTGGCCGTACTAAAGGAATTTCTGTCGTAATCGATGTTCGATTCGATCTGTTGATTGCCTCAATAATTCATCTTCTGAGTCACTAATCGCATTCACTGTCACTCTGTTAAAAATTTACTAGTGGGTGATTTAATTTTGCAAATGTGGCATTACTGACTTGTCACAGCCGCAACGCGGATTGGCGGACACTGACAGCGGCATGACGTTCTTAAAATGTCGGCTGACATAGTACCAAATTTGTCCGGGTGCACAGCTAAGTTGGTGGCACTATACCTGGATAATGAAAGAAAACCGGCCAAGTGCGAGTCGGCTTGGCGCACAAAGGGTGTCCGTAGCACCAAACAATATAATACATACATATATGTTTTCACGCCTTTTTCCCATGGGGCTAGGCAGAAACCACATAACGCCACCTGCTAGGATCCTTACATACTCCTTTTGCCTCGTCCACGTTATTTAATAATAATATTTTTAACGCTCATTCAAGCGCCGACTTGCACTCAACAGCATAACAAAATTTGTTTTTCATAAGATTGTTTTTCATCAACGTGAAAAACAATGTTAATGTTGCAGTTTTACGAAAACGTTCCATATATCTCGAAAATTTAATATCACATCTGATTTAGACAATTTTTAAATATATAATTTTTCAAAAGCTATAAATATACACCCCACACGGTTATTTAAGTAAATATTTTGTTCTTCAATCTACCGCTACTTTTATTGTTTTCATAATTTCACATCATACTTATGTAGCGGTTCAAAGAAAGCACCTACTCTCCAATTTTCAACTGTGTGGTGCAACAGTCTCGGAGTTAAATGACTGTCGGATGAACGGACAGGGCGAATCTATAAGAGTTACGTTTTCGCCATTGACAACGGAACACTGAAAAGAATAAGCAAGATAATATTTAATGGACTTATGCCTAATAGTACAGTTTAACAAAACTAAAAATTGATAATTAAATACGTAAAACATTGTCTAGGTCACCCCAAAATTGTAAATACCGTTAGATTGTAATATATCTAGCGAGATTGTAAACTGTCGAAATATTGCCAACTGAACATCATCATCATCCTCAGCCCGACTTCACCCACTGCTGGGTATAGGCCTCTCTTTGTTTGTGCCAAGGTCGACGCTCTTGTGCCAACCTCATCCAGGATATTCCCGCAATGGCAACAATATCGTCTGCCCATCTCACCGCCGGACGACTAACATTTCTCCTTCCATTCCTCTGACGCCACTCGGTCACAGCTTTACTCCACCTGCCATCACCGCGCCTTGCTAGGTGTCCTGCCCAACTCCAATAATTTGAGTCCCGTAACCCCATTTTCAATATCGCCGTGGCCATGGTGTAAAGTTCCCGCAGCACATCCACGTAACGAGAAATGATGTGGCGTGTGTGTGGTGTCGAGAGAGCGTGGAATACAGCCCAATGCTCGACACTGTCGAAAGCATTTTCGTAATCGACGAAAGACATGCACAGGGGTCGGTTGTATTCTTGGCACTTCTCCATCAGCTGCTTTACCGTGTGGATTATGGTCGATGGTCACATATCCGCTGCGGGAACCGGCCTGCTCAATTGGCTTCGTCAAGCTCTCGGGTAAGCCAAGTTGTAAGGATTTTAGTGAAAAGCTTGTAAATCTGGGAAAGGAGATTAATGGGCCGATAGTTTGTTTGTTTTTATATGTCTCCCTTTTTGTGGATGAGGTTAACTATAGCGTTCTTCAATAGTTCTGGAGTACGGACATCAAATATAACCCTATTAAAAAGTTCCACGAGGACTTTTTGAACTGGTTCACCACCCGCTTGTAGCAGTTCGACATGTGAGTTAGACAGTGATACCATTTTCGCCTGGACACTTATCTGTTTTCATGTGATATAGTGTTTTCAAGACCTCACAATGTAAAATAAGTAGTAAGAATTCTGTGTTTTGATGTTGAATAGCTGGTGGTGGTAACATCGTCCCCGGGAAGAACTGGTTCTACAGATTTAGAAGCATAGAGGTCCTCGTATAACCACTCAACAATATATACAATGTGGGCCCGGTCCGTCACGTCAACTGAACATACTGCTAACTATAACGCATCATTAGATTATAATCTGTCGAAGTGAAACTGTACAATGAAGAATTTTCATTTTAAACTCTTCCCTAGTCGCTGGATAGATTACGCTGAACTTGGTAAGTTACTGCCTATAAACTTATATACTAACTGAAATGAGGACGGGCAACGCAAAAACGTTCCGAGCGAGAAAGCTTCAACAGTGGATGTTGTCTCTTTCTAATAGGGTGTCCAATAATCATACTAACCCTTGAGACAGTTACAGACTACTGTATTTTATTATTTAATTATGATGACCAGCAAATCAATAGCATACTAGGCGAGATAGCTACAAGAGTGGATGTCATTAACTTTTTATGTTAACTTATTACCTATAACTTAAATATATGTCTGTACAGTCCAGTTGCAAACTATCCATTTTGCAACCTGTCTATCCAGGCGACTTTTGTATTCGGGGATTCGAGGACTCCGTTAAAATTGTATATTTTTTCAGACATCAAAACATTTTCAAAATCGCATAATAAAGCTATGACTGTTTACCTAAAATGTTTTAGTAACATTCACCAATATTTATTTTACCTTCCGAAACCAATCATTTTCACTTGCAGCTCGCCAAACGGATTCTTTTGCTGGAGAAGCATGGAAAAATCCTTAGGACCGTCATGGCACGGCATGGTGCGGCGGACTCTTTTCTTTTCAATATTTATATTTAAAAAGCAAACTAGTTACTACCGACACTATGTGCGATGTTTCTAATTTATAAAATAAAAATATACTTTTGATTACTATGTCTGACAACGATGTTCGAAACTTCGAACTTACTTACTTAATATAATTGGATATTTCCCGTATTTCAATCTAAAACATTGGTAACCTTAGTCGTAATAAACAACCAAAGTTAAAAAACTTCTCTGAAAAACGAAATTCCACATCCAGCATACCCCTCACTACTACACCCCTTCACACAACACAATTTTACGATTTTTAAAGCGGATTATTTCACTTAAATACAATAAAAAGCACTTATATGACTTCAACACGAAACTGTATCGGCCATTTTGTTTACATCGGTGACAAGACAAGACAGAGACACCATCCACCTATGTCGGATTCTCGCTCTGAACGTTTTTTTTTCTTTTCTATTGAATCCATTGTACAAATTGAAACTCTAAGCTTTTGAGATAGTTTTTTTTATTTTTTTGCATTTTGTTCGTACTCATTCCAGTTAGTATATAAGTTCATTGGCAGTAACTTACCAAGTACAGCGCCATCTATCAAGCATCTAATCATAATCATGCAAACTAAAGTGTCCGTCAACGAGCGCATGTGACGTGACGCAATGTTTTTTTTTCCAAGCGTTTTGGCTTTGGCACCTAGTAACGTAGTCAGTTCAACGCCATCTACCGTGTTCTTGGAAACTATTTTTTTTTAATACTCAAAAAGAAATCTTCTCATTGTAGAGCCAGATTCTGACGTGGATTCTGATGGTGGCGAAGAAATTTAAATAATAATAATGAGATGTGGTCTCCGTGGACAAGGGCCTCACCCCGCTTTCCCTGGCTAACGAGAACTGGCGCAAACCTAAAGTACTAGACACTGATGACCGCAAGGAGGAATGGCAGGGCAAGGAGCTTCACGGACGCTTTTTTCGGGCCCTACATGGCCCCGATGTAGACTTCTTAGCGTCCGTATCCTGGCTGCGCTTTGGTGACCTCTTCGGGGAAACCGGAGGTTTTGTTTGTGCAATAATGGACGAAGTTATGATCACGAATAACTACCGGAAATACATTGTGAAAGATGGCACGGTTGACATATGTCGGGCATGCCACCGTCCTGGAGAATCGCTCCGACACATTATTTCTGGGTGTTCTAGTCTGGCTAACGAAGAGTACTTGCATAGACACAACCTTGTTGCCAGGATTATCCACCAGCAACTTGCTTTGAAGTACAACCTTGTGGAATCAGAAGTGCCATACTATAAGTATGCGCCCGACCCAGTTCTCGATAATGGTAATATCACGTTGTATTGGGATCGACCTATCACCACTGACAGGACTGTTGTTGCCAATAGGCCTGACATTGTGGTGATAGATCGATTGGAGCGTCGCACAATGATTGTTGATATAACGGTCCCGCATGACGAGAACCTCGTGACAGCAGAGAAAGATAAACAATTTAAATATCTAGATCTGGCTCGCGAGGTTGTTGACACGTGGGACGTGAGTACAGCAGTCATTGTGCCGATAGTCGTGTCGGCCAATGGCTTAATAGCCAAGAGCGTCGACCAACATCTTAGGAGGCTCTCGCTTGGCAGCTGGATCAAGGGCTTGATTCAGAAAGCAGTACTTCTGGACACGGCAAGTATTGTTATGAGGTTCCTCTCTCAAGAGCCCTGACCACCGGCAACTCGGACCCTGCTCCCAGCGCTGGTGGGCTACTATTTTTATATTTTTAAATATTTTTATTTATATTGTTTAGTAAAATTGCGAGCTTACAAACAAGTGTTAGTAATAAATAATGTATTTAATAATAAGAAAGAAAGTGGCAGGTCCGGGTGGACTCCCCGATAATGGCGGCAAATCACTAAACGACTGCGTGCAGCCGTATCCAGCGCGCCAGTATCGGAGAGTCCCCCCGGTCCACCAGCGCGCGCATGATGGTGTGGATGGTGGATTGTCGCGCGTGCGGCGCAAAGAAAAAGCAAATAAGTTTAACTTTTATTGTTTATCGTAAATAGATTTTTAAATATGGTATTTTTTTCATTTTTGTTTACATTTATTTATAACTATATATTTTTTTAATACATAAATCAATACTAATTCAGAAATTTCAGATTGTAACGTGGTAACCCCACGACCATAAGGTTGTTAGTAATGTTGGCCGCACTGTCAGCCACATCCAATCGGATGATTGCGGGAACAGTAGAGAGGTTGGCGACATTGTTAAGCGCAGCAAATCAGGCGCCGAGATTCTTACCGCGCAATCCGCGGAGCAGGCGCCAATAAGCGTATCGGGGGTAGAACAGTCTACTGGTGACCCTGACACGTGTAAGACGCGCCGTGTTTCGAACCGCCCTCGTAAAAAGCCGGCCATCTTAGACCTCTAATATTCTCATATTCTGTTTAATGCCTAACGTACCCAATAAGTGATTTCCCATTTTGTTCTCCTTGTTTTGTTCAATAAAGTAGTGTGAAATTTAGCAAGGACTTTCACTCAGAGGCCCGAACCCTATGCCCGTCGGCTACAAGATACATTTATTTTATTTTTTATGTGTATACCTAGTAACGTAGTCAGTTCAACGCCATCTACCGAGTTCTTGGAAACTATTTTTTTTAATACTCAAAAAGAAAACCTCTCATTGTGAAATGCATGCGATTAAATTATCTCTGCCCCCATAGTCGGTACTTGGGGCACCCCGATGTTAGGTTCCTTTAAACCCTGCAGACAGAAATTGGAGCCCCGTAGCGGGGCTCCGTCGACTACGTTTTTAAGGCGGTTTTTTATCGGTATTAATCGGTTTTTCTCAGGAATGATGCATTATGTTTTCATGGGAGTGGTACCAGGAGGCAAGGGAGAAGCTCCCCCTCCCTCTACAAAGCATTTCACAATTTCACTTCGATAGATTATAATCTGCCGAAAAATAACGCGTATGAGAAGAGGTTTCAGGGAAAACGGGAACAAGTCTCTGTTTAGAGTTAAGATCAACAGTTTATTCGTTAGTTCACACTTTTATTACAGTTAAATAGTTCGGAATCTAGGTATTTCGCGGACAATATCGTCGCGTGGCGTCACGTAACGACTTGCGCGGAAGGTTGACAGTACATGTGCCTTGCGCGTAAGCAGCGGACTGGCGACGCCGCGCTGCGCGCCACGCGCATTGGTCACACGCTTGCTACCGCCACGCGGGAAAGAGAGGAAGCGGAAGAATATTATTCGTTGTATCGGAGTGTCACGTGACCGCGGCACGATCTGAATGGTCGACACGTAGGTCTATGGTACTCTGGGTTGCTACATACTCCCCCTCCAGTTCTGGAGAACGCCCACGCTTCTGGACTGGTAAACAACCAACAACACCTGGACGTCCGCGTTTTCGTTTAGGATAAAGTAAGGAGTCTTCACTACCTCGGTAACGTGTAAGGTCTTCAGAATGATATTTCCCTAAATCTACATTGGGTTGATCTGTGCTCGCGATGGTGTACTTTGCTGGGCTTACCTTTTTTGTGATCTGGTAAGGGCCATCTCGACGAGGGTAGAACTCGGAAGTGAGGTCTTTTGCCCCTTGCTTACCAAATGAGATTTTAGCGTGATAAAATCACCTACCTCGCAGGCGTCAGATGTTCGGCGCGAAGCGTCGGCGTACTGCTTCGTCGTGTCCTGCTGGATCACGACGCGTTCACGAACAGCTGACAGTGAATGCAGGAAGTTTTCGAGGTAAGGGGTCACTTGTGGGACAAAGTTTTCTTTGGCTGTGATGCCACGAAGGTCGTGAACGACTTCTGTGGGTCATCGCATTTCTCTACCAAAGGTCAAATAAGCCGGTGACTTGCCCATATTTGATGTGCGACATATCATGCTATTGAGAGCAAAACGGATCACTGGTAACTTCTTTGGCCAAGAGTTGTGGCCATCTGCCACGAGATGGGCCAGCATTGCCTTATGGTCGCGGTTTTTTCGCTCGGCAGGGTTAGCTTGTGGATGATACAGCGGGACAAAATTTTGTTTGATGTGTATGACTAACATGCATTGTCGCAAACGAAACAAACTGGACTCCGGTGTCTGAAATAACCCTGCGAGGTAAACCGAACCACATGAAATATTCCTCGATGAGGATATGAGCACAGGCCTCTGCTGTTGCTTCCTTTAGAGCAAACAGCTACGTCCATCGGTTAGCAGTGTCTTCTATGAGAAAAATGTACTGCTCCCCCTGGTCTCCTTCCAGTAGTGGGCCGAACAAGTCCATGGCCAACACCTCGTTCCGCTGGCTCATGACTGTTTTGAGTAGGCCTGGAGGTTTGGTGTATTTAGCCTTATACCGCTGGCAGTAGATGCAGGCCAAGACATAATTGGTGATTATTCTCCGCATCCCAGTGAAATAATACAGCTGTGTTGCCTTCCTGGTATGTCCGATCGACGCCTGGATGACCAGCCGTTTGAGAGTCGTGTAACTCCTTCAAAATAGCTGCAATATGACTAATTGCGGGGATTCGCTATCGGAGTCCGGATTGAAAGGGTACAGAACTCCTTGATCCATGAGGTAACCCCTTTCTAACCATCTTTAAGATGCAACATCATCAGATCCTTCTAGCTCTTTAACAATCTTATCCACTTCAGGGTCCGAAGTCTGTTCTAGGCGAAGCTGACTAAGTGTCTTGGCGGGTAGATCGCCGATAACAGAACAGACACCGCAACTGTCGCTTGTATCGCTAGAACAAATCGGTCTACTAAGCGTGTCTGCAACGAAATTCGCCTTCCCTGGGGTATATTGGAATTGGATACCAAAAGATTGGAGCTTTAGAGCAAAACGGACTCATCTACCTGCTGGTGATTTAAATGATAGCAATTAGCGTAGAGGCTGACGATTACTTCCAATCACGACGGGTTGACCGTCTAGGTAAGGCCGAAAACGCTCCACCGCCCACACTGCAGCGAGTGCTTGCCGCTCTGTGGTTGAATAGTTGCGTTCAGCTGCGTTGAAGAGTCGGCTAGCATATTCGACCGGCCTTTCCTGATTGCCGACACCCTGTAATAAAACTGCGCATCAGGCGTAGTTACTTGAGTCAGTTCGCAGAATGAAGGGACGACTGAAATCGGCTTGCACCAGTATTGGAGCCCCAAGACCAGACTTGACTTTTCCTGGCCAAGCGAGTCAATGGTTCAGCGACTTTTGAGAAGTTAGGTATGAATTTTCCGAACCATGAACTTGTTTGCAAAAAGGTTCTCAGGTGCTTCAGATTACCTGGTACCTTCATCTCAAGTACAGCACTCACCTTCCCTGGGTCAGTGGAAACACCTTTTTGTGTTATAACTTGATCGAGATATTTAACGCTTTCTCGAGCAAAAGCGCACTTCTTACATGGAGGTTTTAAACTCGGTCAGACGTTTAAAAACTGCCTCGAGGTCTTGCAGAAGATACGGTTGGTATCCCTGAGATATAATCAACAGATCATCCAGATATGCTAATAAAGTAACATCTTGTAAAGCAGAGCAGGATCGGAGACGATCGATAAGACGCTGAAAGATTGGCGCGTTGCGTAGACCAAACGGCATTCTTTTAAATCGGTAAGTACATAGAGGACAGACAAAAGCTGTTTTGTCCCTATCAGCTTCCCTAATAACCTGCAAATATGAGGCTCGAAGGTCTAGCGTACTCATGTTTGTGCTCTGAAGTGACTCGTCGATGCGTAACATCGGATTTGTGTCAGCTTTGGTGACTGCATTCAAACACCTGTAGTCGACGCAGAAGCGGGTGACGAAGTCCAATGGTGGTACCATTGGACTTCGGCACCATCAGCGCCGGTGAACACCAAGCCGATTCACATTCGTCTATAATTTTATCTCGTAACATCTTACCTATTTCAGCTTTCATCAGCTCCTTTTTCGAAGGATTTAGCCGGTAAGGAGGAACACCAATTGGAGGATGCTCACCTGTATCAATGCGGTGTTTCGCATATGGTGTTGGACCTCCCTCAGCTGTAAAGATGGCGATTAATATAAAATAATCAATTATTGGTCAGTGAGTCGTCCTATGGGCACAATGAAAAAAGACTTATAAAAATTTCGCGACCAATTTCTAGGTAGACGTAGTTGGTCACAGTTCTAACCTTACCTAACCTATCACTACCTACCTACCTTCAACATCGTTTTACGACAAACGGTTAATCGGAGAGATTATTTACAATCGATTTTTTTGCTCGGAATAAATAATCGATTATTCAATACTCGATTTTTTTATGTAGAATGTCACATCCCTGCAGGTTCAGCACCCGGGCGCGAAATGACAATTTATCCAACCTAAAAATCTGACTAGTACTAAATTGTCTATGCTAAAAATGTGAAAATAGTGTGTTATGTTCCTATTTGTATAGAAACTTCAAAGAATTAAATCTCGTAAACCGTGGGCGTCCGCGTATTGAAAATTTGTAAAAAGCTTTCTATTTATGTGTACTATCTACAAAAAAAATATGAACTTCAAAATTCTTGTCCACTAATGGAAATTTTATCCCAGATCGTCACGCCAGTACGACGGCCGAAACTTAAGAAAAAAAAAACATACCTACTTTACCGAGAGATGTCGACAGTGGTTACAAAAAATTCAAAAATGTTTCTAAAACATTCTTTTGGCTTTGTTTCTGTGAAAATAATGAATAAAATTGACAATCACAAGCCATAGAGTATGTGAGGAAAGTGGATGAAAAAAAAGCTGTAGGCAGTAAATGTTTTTATTTTAATTTTCGAATTTGGAACTCACATTTTCGTTGCAAATATAGCTCTCTGTTGGCGAAGTGTGTAAAAAAAACGCCAGAAAAAAAAACATTTACTTACTTTACCGAGAGATGTCGACAGTGGTAACAAAAAAATCAAAAATGTTTGCAAAACATTCTTGGCTTTCTGTTTCTGTCAAAATAATCAATAAAATGGACGATTCACAGACTTAGTAGGTACTTATGAAGATTGCAGTGACAATCACAAGCCATAGTACAATATGTTTCGTAAGTTTTTATTGTGCTAAGATAGAGGGTGAAAAAAAATCTGTAGGCAGTGAATGTGTATAATTTTCGAATTTAGAACTCACATTTTCGTGTAAATTTTGAAAATGTCTGACGAAGAGAGGTGGAATCGAGACAACCGCAGTAAAGGTAAGTTTTAAAACTATCCACAGATACCTTTTTCTGAGAGTTTCGCAATTATTGCATTCGTGGGTCGTCGTTTCTATAAAACTTAAGATTGATAAAATGTTCTAAAATAAGTAGTTACCAACCTAAACTGGCGAAACCGCCATTGCCATCAATAATATTTGACCATTACTGTGTACCTAAACGAAGGTTTTTATCCATGCTGAAGCCAGCTAAATATTTGTCTGTATTACAATATTCATTTAGTAATAATTATGTTCTCCACCACCAAAGCCATGACTATAGCGCCATTAGGATTGGATCTTATTGATGCAATTATCTACTTGAATTTTATTGGATTCGCGTACTGGAATCTAGTTTGTTGACTATGTACTAGAACAACCAACATTGGTCAGTCTCTTGGTAGCTGGGCCGGCAGTCTCGACAGAGATATCGACAAAATCGGTAACTTTCGATTGCTAATTACTAACGTAACGAATAAATTCGGTTGCAATAATGATGCTTGCGAGACGCATCTTAGATGTATCGACTTTCATCGCAAGCATCGTTAATGCAACCGAATTTATTCGTTAGTAATTAGCAATCGAAAGTTAGCGATTTTGTCGTTATCCCTGTCGAGACCGGCGCCCTGGTGGGTCTTGAAAGTTTATAATAGTGTACCATTCAATGCACCCATACAAATTACATTCTTATTTTCTGTATCTTAATTAATACAAGCTCTATTAGCATAGTGTAGATGTATATAAGATAACACATGTTTCTATTTAAAAACAACCAGAAATTGTTTTGCCACTTGTGTTATTCCTATCAATGGGCAATTGAGGACTCACAACATAACCTATACTCTCATACAGGCACACATAACACACACACACACACACATGCACACACACACACACTCTCACCCACACACAAACTATTATTAAAAAAAATATTTCTTTTGATAGGGAAGAGCGGAGTCTTCTAACACAGGCATTGTTTGCTTAAAAGAAGGCTCCAATCACAAACTAATTGTTGTAATGTTGTTGAAGAAATAAACAATTTTGATTTTCTTGGTTTGATTTGATAGTACCTACCTCTTTTGGTTTTTGTCAACTCAAAAGTTGTTAATAGTGTATTTGTAATAAATGCTATGAGTTTGAGTATATCCAGCGCAGCACTGGTACATATTTACATTACTTTTAGAAGGAAACATGGTTATGATTATTATAATGATACAAGGAACTGTGAAAGATGATATGGCTTGAATTGTGGTAGAAAAAGATGTGCTGCACCAAGCCAAAATAAATTGGAATTGTCTAAATGATTGATTTTATCATTAGTTCATTAACATTCTTTTTTATTTTATCATATTTACAAGTGGCATAACACCTTCTATTTGATCCAACACTAGCTTATGTGTGTGGCTTTCCCCACATGGTACCTTTTTAAAGTAGCCTTTGTCCTACATCTAGAATAATGTAAGTACCTTTCAACCCTGCGTTCACACAAAATTTACTAACTCTATAAAATAATAAGTATAATACAATATATCTTAAATTATATTCAAACAATTGATTTTGCCACCCAACAATTATTATGTGTTTGATAACACAAAAAATATATAATGTTGGATTGATTGTCTTTTTGGTATTTTCTGTACTCTGGTGTAGTTGTTGAACGCAAGTATCCATTGTGGTTTTCTCTGTGCTCTGGGGTAGATGTTGTACGCAAGTATCCATTTTGGTATTTTCTGTACTCTGGTGTAGTTGTTGAACAATAGTATCCATTTTGGTATTTTCTGTGCTCTGGGGTAGATGTTGTACGCAAGTATCCATTTTGGTATTTTCTGTACTCTGGTGTAGTTGTTGAACGCAAGTATCCATTATGGTATTTTCAACATCTACATGTTGAAACAAGTATCTTTCATCTAAGTGTCCGCTATGTTAATGTTCATCATTTAGCAATAAGGTCTCTACCAAATTTTTTATGGCATGATTACACTAAGTTTTCCATGAGTTATTGCATTTCTGACTGCATATAACAATGGTATTTGATACCTGCTTATTTTCTTACTATGTTTAAGCACTATCTTTAAAAGTATTAAATGTAAAGCATGATGTCAAACATAATATTAATTGTGAATGAGGGAAAAAATAAGGGAAATAAGTATTGTCATCAATATTGTCTGTACTGCAATGAGTTGTTACTCATATAATAAAAAATCAGTATAATTCAACATGATATCAATTCTATTTAGGCCCCAGTTTGGCTCATCAATGTTTAGTCATAGTGGAATCACTTAGTTTCTGTATAATTTGTGTTTATGGTACTTTGATTTGACTACTTTATATTGTTTGGGCCTAGTAAACACATAATTATCATACGGTTACTGTTAGGCTGTGTCATCTCATCGCAGGGAAAAAGTCTCTCCCCATAGCTTCCAAATCTTTCGATCTAGGGCTAATGAATGTACCACTGGTTGTAGGTTCTGTCCAGCTCATCCCACCAAATTAAACATTAATTTATAATTTCTTTATTATTTTACACAAACATACTTTTATATTTTTAGCTTGCTACTATTTTGTCATTGAATTTTTATCAAAGATTGGTTAATTTATTCTTGGGTTTTTTATTTGAATGTATACTAGCGAACCGCGTCGCTTCTCGCGGCGCCACCTATCGAGTTAAAATTTACCATAGAGTTGGAACCAACTATAACATCGGTGGTTTCGGAGATTTGCACAAACATAATTAATGAGGGTTGTCTAAGTGAACATTCAGTTATGAGACATTGGTACCTTCAATATTATGCTGCTAGCTGTTTTATTTCTTTATTGTTTAGTCTTATTTGCATTGCGAACAAACGGTTATGTATTAATTATTTTACTGTATATATTCTAGCCTTGCTACTGTATAAAAAGAAAGTATTTGTAACTGTCATATTTATCACCAGCAAGTATGGTGCAATTCATCATATAATATTTGACATGCGCTTAACAAAAACCACTCCCAACTATTTCTCGGAATGGGTAAGCAGGGGAGATATCATCATCATTATTCGGCCTTTATCCTTCCCATATATTTTAAGAATGAAGAAGATAATGTAGGTGACAAAGTATACACTTCTTTCTTCATTCTTCTTCTTCATTCTTCTTTCTTCCTTCTTCTTTCTTCCTTCTTCTTTATTCATCGCCGATATCATGTATTTGGGATACATCATATGTATTTGAGGTTGGTGAGGTTGGTTGGCGGAGAATGTGTAAATCAAGAATCTGGGCTGTTATTGGAAAAGTTTATCAGAGATAGCACTTCGCCCTTGACTTCGTCCGCAATAATTGTGACAGCTTGGCTAATATGGAAATAAAAATAAATAATGAAAGAATCTTTATAATAGGGATTTTGACTGACTAAAAAGAATATTATTCGGTTTAGTCTAGTAATATTGGCTGTGTTTTGGTTTATCAAATTATTAATAAAAATTGACGAAGATAAAACGTGTCAAAGATCATAAGTGGGGGCTTGTGACGTCGCATTTGAGTAAAAAATGTACTGAAATGTGACGTCACACGAGTTTTCGACGCACTGTATCGTCTTCATTTTTTGTTTACGTGAAAAAAGAAAAATTTATGTGTCCAATATTTTTTGGAAATCTATCTGTAGGACTAATTAGATATTTTTGTCATCTACACTATTGGATCATTAGTTCCGAAGATTCGGCAAAATTTATTTGTACAAAGCTTGTTTGTTGTGTTTGTTTTTGTTTGTTGTTTTGTGTATTTGTTGTTGTTTTGTATTTGTTTGTTTGTTGGTAAAATGTTACCTCTTTATAATATTGGTATAGACTAAAGCTTTCCAACACTATCTCTACTTGACCTAGAGATCGAACCCAAGACACCACGTTCGGCCGACGCACTAGATCAAGGCAGTTAACTATATCAATCTCCATTAGCAGGCTCAGCAAAGCAAAAAATATGCAATCATAATATCATAATTTTCTTTTCTTCTTTTTTCGCTACATTTTTGGTTACATAAGCGCTATGACATACATTGTCTTTTTAATGGAGAAACACTGTCTCCCAAGTCACATGTGAAAACCTAGTTTGGGAGCCAGGGGATCTATCTGTGGGACATAATCTGTATGTTACATCTTGAGATGTCTGTAACAATGTTGTCAATGTATTGAAATAAATAATTTTATTATTAGTATAAGCAAGTTTGCTCTTAGCATGGACAATGTGTATTGCCATTGCTACTGCAAATATTAATATCTGCCTATGCACTGCCGGGCGAAGGTCTCATTCGTATCTTATTGAGGCAGCTTATTTTAAGCGCTATTTTGGCGACTTCAGACTGTTATCATCCGGGTTTATTGTGAACTTGAGATTATGATGTTTTTATTCACAGATGTGACTTTTCCATCAGTGGTTTTTTTGGGAATTTGATGGCGTTTGGTTCCGTATTATAATTTATTATACTTGCGTGTGACGGGAACATGACTTACATTTTTTCAATAACATAATTATATTTTTTTTTGTACCCTACTAATCTTTTGCATCCATTGAGTGTTGAAACAAACAATATAATGGGGTAACATTTTGTGATCGTGATGACATTTCAATAATCGAGAAAAATGCCTCCGGTATCATTTTACAGTGAACAATATTGTACAACTTTGTAATCTTCTGCAAAGAGATTTAATTCTTTGCTCTTTTTAAAACGGCGCGCGTTGCAAAAATGAAAATAGCAGCCTTTCACGGTTATGTTTGGAAACACATGGATTACAGCTTTGACAACTTACCAGTTGTTGCGATTACGAACTTAGGTTCAGTCCAAATTGTTGCAATTTTATTCGTTGGTAGTAAAATAGAAAAAAAAACTACTTACTAGATAAAGTCTGTTTGAAGATGAATACGATTACTATTAACGTTAAAACATCTCTACACTTATACCGCGAATCACGGCGTGTTTTTTCGGGGCGGATCGCGGTGCCAATCACGGCAAAACTGCCAAGTTCCACATTCGCAGAGGTTCGCGCCGCCGAGGTTGCTGCTGCGAGTGCGGGGCTACTTTGCGCATTAGCGATTTATAACTACGCGCATAGCTGGAAAGCAACGATTCGACTGGAAGCCGACCCCGACATCGTTGGGAAAAGGCTGGACAGATAATGATGATGATACATTTAGATAAAAAATTACGTAAATTGCGAATATTTGGTTCCTTGCGAATATAATGTCTTGCTATTATGATGTTTTGTGAATATATATGGTTTGAAGTAGTCCCATTGTACTTTTTTCGAGGTCGAATTTGGCAACTTTTTTGTATCCAGACGAAACTATTCAGTAAACCCTCTTATTTAAATTCACCCTTTCATCTTCATCCAAGGACGCTTTTTAACATTTATCTATAGAAATTGTGAACACTTTGTCCAAAACTTTTGAATTCGTACTTACCTCTTTGAATGGTGTGATTGTGTCTGACCCCTGTGAACCGTTACTGGGTTACCTACTGTACTATTAACACATTGACTGAGTATTCGCGGTATAACAGAATCAAAAACAAACTTATTATACATCCATGGAACTACTTTCGGCGGGATAGCAACCAGGTTTAAGCTATACTGAATATAAGTTACAATACTCAGAGGTGGATTAAATGTCTACAGCGCCCTAGGCTGGCACCTCATCAGCGCCCCTCTAGTTGTCATCTTAGCTGCGCGAAAGTTTGCGAGGGTGAAGGGATGTGTTTTTGTTTCTCTTTCACACAAAACTTGAAACGGATTATGAAGAAATTTGTATGAAGGTAGCTTGTACATTGAATTAAAAAAACATAGTAATAATTTTACTGTGGGAAAGTCACATGTCACGCGGGCGAAGCCGCTGGCAAATTCTAGTATACTATAAATGTTAATGGATGTGATGAGAGTGAAGAAAGCAAGAAGGATAAAATTTGTAAATTCATGATCTCTATGCCTTTTCTTCCAGGAAATAGATGGGACTATGTACGTTTAGTTATTGTGAGTACCATAACCATGTACTAACCGAATGTTTTTTTATCATTAACTAACTAACACCTCTTAACGAAGCCGAAAGGCACTTGTTATCCTCGTCATTGCGATATTTTTTTTGTTCTACTCCATACCTGGGAACCTTCTAGTTACGAAGATATTGGAGGTCAAAGTTCTAACTTTTTGGCAACTTTTTTTTAAACACAAGTTTTTAATGTAAGATTTGTAAACACCTCCACGACCCCCGTACTATTCAATCCATCCATCAGCACAATGTTTTAAGTGCGTTACATTGAGTTCTATCACAAAACATGATTTTTCACCCAAAAAAAAGTCGTTTCCCAGCAATAATTTTTGCGTAAATGTACTTGTTTGATGTACAGAATGCTTGGCTTGGTTGGTTGGAAAGGTGATTTACTCACTGTATTATTACATATAAAAACAATTAAGTAGATTATGAATAAAATTGTTTATTGTCTAAAGGTATTTGGTAATTAAAAAAAATATATTCATTCACTCCCATAATGTCAAAAATTTCTTCGTCTACATTTTGTATTGCTAAATTGTCAATAATATCATCATAGTTTAAAGATAGCAATAAATTTGATTTAATGTTAAGTATCGCTCAAATTTCATCTTTTATCGGTCATGGTTGAGCGGAGATAATTCTTCACTCTCTTTAATTAAACAAGAAAAACTTCGCTCACCACTGCAATTGCTTACTGCCGTCGATACGCACAATCTTAAGGCCATAAGGCCATGTCAACGATTGGGTAAATAGGCGAGACGACAAAAAAAACTAATTAGTCCGTCAGTTAGATTATCAAGAAATATTTAACCCGTGTTTTTTCTTTTGTTACGTAAACCAAAATTGACGCAAGATGTGACGCTTTTAAAATTCTCAATACGTCACGCCTAGGTATAATTTTTAGCTAGTTCTGACGTCACGAGCGGACTCCCGAGTTTTGATGCGTTTTATCTTTTGTCAATGTTCATTGATTTACAAAAACAAAAAATACGTGTCCATTAATTTCCAATACTCTAACTGACGGACTAAATAGATTTGCATTTTTTTGATACTGTCGTCATGCCTATTGTTTCAAGCTCTTTATATCTTAGAACCTGTAGAATTGCGTTGGTTGTGTGGCAATTCTCCGTCTCGAGCTATCGTTGTTAAATAAGGACGTCGAGGGAGGGATACATTCTTCTACAAAGTACTCTTCTAAATCACTAGAATACATAATATATCTTTACTAACTTACTCGCTTTATTTTGTACTTTTCCTCGAGTGTTGAAATTGATCAAATCGCTTAAAAAGAAAAATTTGTTGTTAAAGCTGTTGTACGCTTCTCGTCTCTTTTTAAGTTTACCACAAGTATGTCTATAATTACTAGATACACCATCACTGAATGTTTCCCGACCAAAGATCTTCACCAGTGACATCTGCTGTGAGCTTTCTCTTCCACGTTCACACATCTGTTTGTGTCCTTTTCGTATTCTTTAACTAATGAGAGATGCAGAAATTTATACAGAGTGATTGTGTCGACCTGCCATAGCAAATTCACATATAGAGATCATTTGCTAATTATTGGACCTATAGACTGGACTTATAGACTCTGGATTTGGTGAGGTATTTACCTCACCAAATCCGGAGTCTATAAATTGCTGATCTTCTATATCTGTTACAACCCCTTTGTTGCTCAACCACTCTCACCCCCTAATTGATTCGGGCGCCTGGCAACTGTTCAGCAGTTGCCAGGCGCCCGAATCAATAAATAATATGTATGGCACACGTGTATGGCACACGGACTAGAGGGATTTCGTTGCTCTATAAATTGCAACCGTATTTCCGTAGCTAGCTCTCCGACTAGACAGTCACTGTGAAAAATATTGAATTTTACGGCTAGTAGCTGTCACAAAAACTAGACCAGGCCCCTTATTCACAACGCTTTTTTTTTAAGCCGTATGTCTAAAGTCCATGTCGCTCGATTTCGTAATGACAAAAAAAGATAGACATACGACTTTCCTGATTCGAAAATCGAATCGAAGCGTTGTGAATAGCTATGCTGATCAAATCAAAAAATAATATTGTGTTGTATTGAGAATAGGTTGGTGATTCCAAATGAGTAACTACTTTTCTTGTTACAAAATTTTGTTGACCAGTGTTAATGTTAACTATCTAATATGTTGGAGGATTTCACGCTTTTGTTTGCCAGGTTTGACTTGCATTGCACACTCTTTTTAACGGACTTCTAAAAATCATCATCAATTCGACTGAATCTTTTTTTTTTTTGGTGTGTATGTTCAGCGATATCTTCGCCAATTGTGAACCGATTTCGATGATTCTTTTTTTGTTTGTAAGAAAATAACTGCGCGGTGGTCCCGTTTAAATTTGGTGAAGAACTGATGCTGATCTTCGGAGATATATAATGGAACTCTTCAATAATAGACAGCAAATCGGTCGTGATTGCTGCAATCGCTTGGATGTGTATTGTTTTCACAACACCATAACATAAGTGGTGGCAAAGAAACAGAATCAAACACACAAAACCGACTTCTGAAGCTAAAGTTAGTCATTTTATGTTTAAAATGAAAGCGTTATTTTGTCGTTATAATCAAAGAATGCAAAAACATATTATTTGCAATATTCCAACACACATTTCACACATTTTTATGTTTATTCAAATTCAATTATTTACATTTTTTTTTTGTTCACTACTCAAACACTTTATAGTAACATTTACTTACGTGCACCGAGAATTCGGTCTTGAGACAGAATCGGAGATAACCGTTACTAATTAGGTGACCATTCATTTTACTCTAGTGTTATCCGAATTAAAATAACGTACAACAAACTTAGGTACCGTAAACTGAGGTAAATAGAAACGAGAGACAACTTAAAAAGCGATTTTTAATGTTTAATTAATAAAGTATAATTTATGAAAACTATATTGCTAGTAAGGTCTCTACATTGATTAATTAATTAAATCAATAAACAGTCGGGACCCAACACTAAAATCTTAACATCCAATGTGGGTCCCGACTGTTGCAGTCAATTTGTGTCCTGTCTCCTGAACTTGTTTTTTTTTTTATTTTCAGTTTTTATTTAAAGTTATTAGTTATTTTTTACGCAGTTGGGTTGTTTAAATTTTATGTTACACTTTTTAGTTACTTGAATATACCATTCTAAAATCCTCATGATAATAATTTGATACCCATATTAGTATCCAATGTATTTCAGAATAATTCCATCTTTTATTTACTTTATACGATTTGTCATTTCAAATTACATTCAAACATATAAGTTGCATATATATTTTTGTAATCACCTTTTAAAACGGGTTACGTTCATAATATTGACAGTTTCTACATCGAGGGTCGCTGTATCGACAACGTTCCATCGACGGGCTAATGAATCGACAGTACACTAAATCGAAGGTACGCTACATCGACAGTACACCAAATCGATAGTACGCTATATCGACAGTACACTAAATCGACGGTACGCTACAACGACATTACACCAAATCGATAGTACGCTGTATCGACAGTATACAATATCGATAATACGTTGTATCGACAGTACACCATGTCGATGGTACGCTGCACCGACCCGAGCCAGATTTAAATAAAAAACATAAGCTTTTTTAAAGTTTTAGCGTTAGTTCACACCGAAACGCGACGATACTGGAAGAGGCCAGTGATTTCGCGCTGCGCCGCGCGTCGCTGCGAGACGCATCGCAACGTCGGCATCGCGAGGGGCTTCGTAAAATCGTTGGCAGCACGACGCGACGACGCCTCGCTGCGCAGTGAGACGCTGCACGGCGCAGCGGAACGTGTCTACATTCACCGCATGCTCCCGTCGCTGCGTCCACCCGCAGAGTCTACCATTAGGCGGGTCCACACAGAGCGAGCAGCCTCGCGAGGCATTTGCCGCGCGAAGCAGCTCGGTCTGTGTGGACCCGCCTATTTGCAAGCGCATGAGAACAATGCGGCTTCAGGCTGCGCCTCGCGGCGCATCGTGGCGTCGCGCTGCATCGCGCGGCTTCGCGAGGTGCAACGCCTCTCTTGCACGCCGCGCCGCGCGTACCGGCGATGCACCGCTACGTCGCGATTACTCGCGATGCATCGCTCCGCGCCTCGAGGCGCCGCGCCGCGCCGCGAGGCATCTCGAGGCACAGCGTTGCATGGTGCAACGTATTCTGAATCTCACAATGAAATGTGTAATCTTCACGTGTAGTAAATAAAGTTATATTTTGAGTCGCTCTATTAAAATATGCGCGCAGCGTCGCATCGCGTCTCGGTGTGAACTTAAAAATAAAAAACAAGCTTTTTTAAAGTTTTTAATCACTATTTGTTAAAAATAAAAAAACATTTTTTTTACAGTTTTTAATCACAATTTGTTAAAAATAAAAAATACATAAGCTTTTTTAATCTCATTTTTTAAAATTTGTATATATTGAGGTACAAGAAATACTCGTAATATCAGCAGAGGTAAAACTGAATAGGTACATGTTCTGCGATTTCGGCGGTCCCTCCAGTTCTGGAGCCATAGCGCTAGATGGCGCATGTCTTACTGTCTGCCCCGACTTTCGGATCACTTTTGCAAAGCGATTTATAAAACAACTAGTTTCTGCCTGTGAAGTTTGATAATTGTCCCACGGGATCTTACCACCAGGATAAAAAGTATCTTCTGTGTTAATCCAAGTTATAAACTATCTGTGTGCAAAATTTCATCCAAATCCGTTCAGTAGTTTTTGCGTGAAAGAGTAAAAAACAAACATAACATACTTCCATACTCATAATCTTTCGCATTTATAGGATGGTTGGACTTGGACCTGCTATCTTGTATGGATCAGAATGTTGGGTCACAAAAGGGATGATTGAAAGGCATTTGCATGTCGCGGAGATGAGAATGCTAAGGGGGATTTGTGGTGTTACACGAATGGATAAAGTAAGAAATTAGTATATCAGAGGAAGTCTGAAAGTGGCACCGGTGACTGAAAAGTTGTGTGGTAATCGGTTGTCGTGGTATGGGCATGTGATGCAGAGGAATGAAGAAAATGTCGTGAAGAAAGTTATGAGAATGAATATGGATGGGTATGAGTAGAGGAAGACCAAAGAAACGATGTATGGACTGTGTTAAGAATGATATGGCAAGAAAAGAAGTGTCTTATGAGATGACGAGTAATAGAGAAGTATGGAAGAAGAAGACATGCTGCACCGACTCCAAAAATGAATTGGGATAAGGGAATGATGATGCTTGTTTTTGAGGCCACCCATATAAAATGGTTGAAACATCAGAAAATGCTGAGATAGGGTTGTTATTTTTTCTTTGTTTAATTTTTATTAGTTTTACCTACTGATAATTTAACCTTTTATTTTATGTGTTTTGTCCTGTGCGGGCTAATAAATGCTTTTTCTTTCTTTCTTTCAAAATCGTATTCAGTACCCTTAGTTATTATTACAATAGGGTACCTATCATAAGTTCGAAAAACACTTAACCGAATTTAATTTCACCTAAAACTGTTCAACAATTGCGTTTCGTTTTTTTTTCACTTCATTGAAGTCACGTCTGACACTGTATCAGTTGACCTATTATCAATTCGATTTTTTTCGTCACTCCGACGTTTGATTTGGTCGAAAAACTTTTTACCGAAGTTACACTTAGCTGCAACGGTTAAGGTAGTTCCCCCTACCCTGTTTACCGCATCCACCCTGTAGATAAATTTGGAACCATACAGGCCACTCGAGTAAAACCGCGAACAAAGAGAGAGCAAAGAGCTAGTATCAATAATATTATGACTAACAAAGTGTTTGTTTCCACTAGTACAGTACTAGCGAACTGTCCCGCCCGGTGGTACTAGTGGGAAATCTCTTTCTTTATAGTACCACCATTTACTTAGTGGTACTAGTGAGAATGTTTGTTCCTACCTATGCAAATTGTGTAACCTATTATTTTTTACCGACTGTAAACTTATGGGATGAAATACTTACCATATTGATTCTAATCAATCGCGTGGGTGGTGAGAGGCGGCAGCGGCGGAGAGAGAGAAAGGCTGGTGGCATGCGGCAGGGGGAGGGAGGATGGGGGGGAGGTTTTTTAAATTATTTTTTAAATAAAACAATCATTCGTTTAAAAATAAAAGGTAAAAAATAATAGGCTACACAATTTGCATAGGTAGTACTCTTGGGAACAAACATTCTTACTAGTACCTCTAAATAAATGGTGGTACTATAGAGAACGAGATTTCTCACTAGTACCACCGGTGTTACAGTTCGGTAGTACTACTGGGAACAAAGCACAAATTCTCTGTTGTAATGTATTTGCATAATGTGGGTATCTAAACAAATTGTAAATGTGCGCACACCCTACATGTTTAAATAAATCAGTCTCGAATATTACTTGTCTTTGCTTGCACTCGGATGCCTCATCTGTGTAAAATTACAGATAACTATTACTAGCAATCTCCTTAAGAAACTGTAAGACAGTCATACTGCTTCTCTGCTCAATAAAATGCGAGATGGCATTCTGACTGTTGTCACGTTACTACTACTTTAATAAAAGAAAGTAAGCAGTTGACAATTAAATTTACTAGGGTAAAAAATACATTAATATTTATCAAAAAGAATAACCAACTAAAAGCACGCTCAACAGAAAATTTTGGATTTACAGTACTTGATTAGAAATATTCAGGGACAGGCTTCAAAGGTCTTGAAGTAGGTAGTGGAGAAACAACTTCCAGATCTGGTTGCGGCGTCCTCTGGAAGTATGGCGTGTCTCCAGGGCTTGTAGAGCTCCTGGAGTGAAGGCGTCCTCTGGAAATATGACGTGTCTCCAGGGCTTGTAGAGCTCCTGGAGTGTAGGCGTCTTCTGTGGTTCACGAGCACAGAGGGTTCAAGAGAGGAACGACTTCTGGATCTTTAGGGAGACCAGGTGTCTTATGCCAGGTGACTTCCGAGGCTCAGGTTCAGCATCCAATTTTATACTCACGGGAATGAAGCTAGCGTCCTTTTTATAACAAGATTTTCAGCGTTTTTACATATCAACTGTTTTATTTTCTTCTTTTTAAATTTCTCGAATTTCAGTTTTTGAAAATCAAAAACTGTGATTGGCCTGTATTTAAAAAAGCCTGTATTATTTAGTTCAAAACTTCCTAGAAGATTTCTGTGAGCGTGTTAATTAATTATATAAACTTAAGATAAGATACTGTTAACTAGTAAACAATAGTAATTAATAAAAGATTTTAAATTATTTGAGCCAACATATTAATAAAAATAAAAATAAATTACAGAAATCAAAAGTGACCTTCTTAGTCCTAACCACTAAGAAAAACAATGACACAAAATTCGAGAAAAAAAGTAATTGACAGCTAGACAACTGACGTAATGTCAACAGAAAAGTAAAAAAAAAAAAAAATGAAATGAATGAAAATTATTAGATTTTAAATTTAATTTCAGCAAAATCAAAGATAATAAATCGAATAAGATCGATAGTAAGACTGCCAACAAAAATAGTAGTCGCCAAGGCGCGACATAAGATGTAAAAGTAAATAATATAAACAATGAGTATGATTGATAGTAAAAGTGTAAGTACCTATAGCATTTAGATACTATATTACCTAATAAGTATACAGTGTCTGAAACACGAAGATACTATACTGTCTCGATTTTTCTTTCTAGGGGAAGGACCTTGTGCTCCAGCTTGTGCCTGCTCAATTTGAACATTCACCGCGATCTGCTCCTTTTTAAGCTCTTTTATAGTTGAATATAAGCCTAGTTTTTTATTATTGAGCAACGAATTCCAGCGCCTTTGCCACGCTTCTACGGAATTTTGAGTTCTAGGCAAATTATGTTCGTTGTTATAATGAACAGACCATAAATCTGGTGAAAACAGCGGAGGAGTGGTGTATACAGTTACTTTACTCGTACACGCGACTCGCACTCGTCTATACGCGTAGTCTGTTTACCTTTGACATATGTTGTCTCAAACCAATGTAAAATTTTTTTTTTTTTTTTTTTTTTTTTTTTTTTAGGATGGCAAATCATCAAATGACTTCTCCCGCTCTGGGCGGAGCAGGAGGGAGTGTCAGACTTTTACTGACTAAAACCCATCCATGTTCCTTCCTCGCCCTTTGTGTTCCGGGGCCCCGGTATCTCTTTCGAATAGTCCCGCAGCCCCGGCAGGCTTCGGCCCTTGCGGACCCCTTCCCTATTGCTGACTCTCTTTGAGGCGCGCGTGGAACACGAACGCGCCGTCGACACGGCCTGTCGTCATGAGACGTACGGACGGCGAGCTAGCCCATAGCTCCCCGTCCACAGGCCCGCGCCTACGGTGGCCGGAAGCCACCACGTGGCCCCCGACGCCCGGGGCGTCTCCCGCGGCGGCCGGGACGTGAGGATCTCTCCCTGTCCTGTTCCGCCACCTCCTTCGCTAGCATGACTGCTTCGCAGAAGGAGGTGACGGCGTCCCATTCCGTCTCGCTCCGGACCATGGCACGAACCAGGGCCGGGAGCGAGAGGTCGCCGCCGCCGATCGCCACCTCGAGGACACGGCGGTGCTCCACCCAAGCGGGGCACACCTCCACAGTGTGCTCCACCGTGTCCTCCGGCCTATCCTCACAGTGATAGCACCCGGGCGTTTCCTCCCGCCCGATTCGGTGCAGGAACTTACCGAAGCATCCGTGTCCGGTAAGAACCTGCGTCAGGCGGAAGGTGAGGACGCCGTGGCGTCTCTCCAGCCACTCCTCAAAGAGGGGACTTATCGCCACTATTGTGGCGTGCCCTGCACGGGGTTGCGATAGTCGCTCTCTCCATGTCGCCATGAGATCCCGCCGGAAGTCCGTCCGCTGAGCGACAATTTGCCGCGGCAGCGGAGTTTCCCCCCGGCGTAGCGCCTCCGCGCGCCACTCATGTAGGCGCGCGAGGACTATCGCCTCCAGATCCCATGGCGGCAATCCGGCAAGGAGGTTTGCCGCCTCGCGGGAGATCGTGCGGTACCCCCGAACCAGCCTTACGGCTACCACCTTCTGGGGCACGTTCAAATGGTGGGCGGCACGCCGCGTCAATGAACGTGCCCACACCGGGGCCCCGTAAAGGGCCATGGACCGCACGACTCCCGCGTAAAGCCTCCGGCAGGAGGCGTTTGGCCCCCCCAGGTTGGGCAGGAGCCGCCTGAAGGCAGCCCCTGTCCGCTCCAGTTTGGGGGCCAAACGTCGGAAATGCTCCACGAAGTTCCACCGGCTGTCGAGGACAAGTCCCAGGTACTTCAGCGTCGACTCGACGCCGATGGAAACCCCTCCCGCCATCACTGAGGATCCCGGAGGTGGCGCATTCCGAGGCCCATGAAAGCACATGGCCTCGGACTTGTGCAATGCCACCTCGAGACCCAGTTGCCGGATCCTCTCAACGACTATCGCAACCCCGCGTGTCATAACTTCGGCCGCCGCCTCGTGCGACCTCCCCTGTGCCAGCACCAACGTGTCGTCAGCGTAGCAGACTACGCTGACACCGCTAGGGAGGTCGGCGCGCAGCACCCAGTCGTACCCGATGTTCCACAAGGACGGCCCCAGAACCGATCCCTGTGGAACACCGCACGACATCTCTCGCCGGTTCCAGTCTCCGCTGCGACCGGGGTAGATGACGGCCCTATCCGTCAGGTAGTCCCCGACCACACGACGAAGGTAGGTCGGCACCCGGTGATACCGGAGTTCCTCCCTTATGCAGCTCCAGGGCATGGAGTTGAAGGCGTTGGCGATGTCGAGAGACACCGCCAAGACCACCCCACCCCTGGACACCGCATCCCTCGTCCTGAGGGCTCTCACGCGCATGATGGCGTCCACCGTAGAGCGCCCCTTGCGGAAACCATATTGGTGTTCCGCAAGGTCCGGCCCCGTCCCCGCAAGGTGCTCGGCGAGGCGGTTTGCAATCACTCTTTCAAAGAGCTTGCCCACCTCGTCGAGCAACACCACGGGCCGGTAGGCGGACGGAGAGTCCGCCGGGCGCCCCGGCTTCTGGATGAGGACCAGCTTCGCCGTCTTCCAGCGAAGCGGGAACTGGCCCCTCTCCAAGCATGCGCTTAAGAACCCCTCCAGTCGGGGACCGAGAGCCTCCGAGGCCAGGACCCAGGCTTTGCCAGGCAAGCCGTCGGGTCCCGGGGCGGTATTTTTGGCACTGAGCCTGCGTACCGCCACTCTCAGTTCTACCCCGGTCACTTCCGGAGCGTCGTCGTCGTCACTTTCGTGGTCCGCTTCCGGCACCGCAGCCGGCGGAGCCATAGGCGGGGGCGGGTGTTCCCCTCGGGAGGGAAACAGAGCGCTCACTACGTCCTCCACGAGCTGAGGCCGGAGACTCTGCGTCAGCGGGGGGGCCCAGGTGCGGAGTTTATCCCGCACCATCTTGTAAGGGCGCCCCCACGGATCTCTGTCGAGAGTCCCCAGCATCTCCTCGCGGGCCAGGTCCCTGGCCCGCAGGACAGCCTCGCGGAGGGCGGTCTTCGCCGCTCTGTAGCCCTCATAAAGCTCCGCCTCAATGGCTTCCGCATTCGGTGGGCGAATGCGGAGCCTGCGGTGCCTGGCGTACAGGTGTCGCGCAGCCACGCACGCCTCCCGTAAAGACGTCAGCTCACGCGACCACCAATACACCTGACGCCGGGCGCTTCCTGGCCGGACTCGGGGCATTGCCACGTCACAGATGTCGGACATGGCCTCCTGGAACCACCCTGCCTCATCGTTAACGTCGGCAGGCCTGTCCGGTGATGTCACCCAGGCCTGCACGATCGAGGCTTCCAGGAGGGGCTCCCGGTCCAGCTGCTTCAGCGCCCAACGCGGACCACTCGGGGCCTGTTAGACCGGCGCGCTTGAGGCCTGGGTGGAGACGTCGAACCGGATGTACCGGTGGTCGGAATAGGTCTCCACCCCCTCCATGACGCGCCAGTCAACGACACGCGGTGACAGGGCGGGGCTGGCGAACGAAATGTCCACCACCGACTCACCCCGCATCCTCACGCACGTGGCGACAGAACCCCGATTTAGGACGACCAGGCCCTTCTCCAGGGTCCAGTCCTCCACCATCCTTCCCCGCACGTCTGTGCAACGGGAACCCCAAGCCAAGTTCTTGGCATTGAAGTCCCCGAGGACAAGCACGGGGAGGGAATGGTTTCCGACGACGACACTCAACTCTGCGAGAGAGTTGTGGAACTCGGCGAGAGTTCGGCTCGGGGAGAAGTAGACACCCACTACGACGATCTCCCCGAACCGGGCTGCTACGCACCCCCGACCCCTCCTGACACTTTCAAGGGTCGGGGTGCCGGCGGCGGCCGACGACACTATGGTCGCTGAGCCGCTTAGGTCCGCCACCCAGTCTTCCCTGGGCCAGACGAAGTACGGCTCAGCGACCACAGCGATGTTAATCAACCACTGCGCCATGCTCTGGAGCAAGAGATCCTGAGCGCAGGCGCAGTGGTTGATATTCGCCTGGAGGGAGCGTAATGGGGCCGTTATTGGCACTCCATTACCGCTTCCTCCAACCTGGCCCCCTGTGAGGGCCCCTCTGTGGCGGCGACAGAGGGAGCGGCAGCGGCGGCAGTTGCGGCTGCGGCGGTGGCGACGGTGGCGGTGGCAGCGGAGGGCCTACCCTTGCATCGGGTGGCCTTGGTGGGCGGAGCGCAGGCCTTGCTCCCAGCCCGGTGATCGGCCGGCTTGCCAGCCGCCGCACATGCGTCGCAGTGCGGCGTGGCACAGCACCCTGCGGACTGATGACCGGGCTGACTGCAGCGGAAACATAGCCCGCTGCGGTCAACCTCCGAGGCGCACCGGACTGACACGTGGTGTCCCACGTGGCAGCGGCCTTTGTTCGGTACTGGACAGATTCTTGGATTGGACAGATTTGTTAGTTCGGCAGATTCTCTACTCGACTGATTCGTGGATTCGTCATATTCTAGGGTTCGACGGATTAGCTATACGGCAGAAGTACAGGTGAAAACAAAAACAAATAAAACGCACTTTAATTAAAGAACAAAAAAATCATATTTAACTTTTAAATACAAAATTAACCTTGCACAACTGTTTTAAACAATCATTTACGCTAACTTCATTCTTCATTGCAGTAGTAACAATTTTGTTTATTTGACAATTTTTTTGTATGAGTTTTGCATTACGCTGCTTCCCGTTGCAATAAATTTGTTCTCTTTTTAACTTTGTGTCTTGAAAACGGGATTCTTTTTTTAGCAATTGTATAAATAGATAGAGTGGTGGCTTAATGGGAAATCTTTTTTTTAGTCTCGCATGCCACCCTTCGATTGGGTTATTTGTACGAAAATGTTCATTATAACAAGTTTTAACAACACATTCTCGGTATATATTCCCATCCACTGAGTTGAGAAATAATTATTAAATGAATTATATTCCGGTGAGTCATTAACCAGTTCTTGTATACTTAATATTGCTTCGGGAACCAAAATCGGCGGAAGCAACGGCAGTTGCATATAAAGGCGCATGATATACTCTCCATTTTCAGTTGTATCTAATCCAATATTTTGGCTCTTTTTAAGTATCGCTTTCCAGTAATGAAAGTAGCAGCCAGTTACTTTTACACCAGGATAAACTGATTTCACGGCTTGAATGGTTGCTATTTCAGTCGCACTTATAATTTTCAATTATCACGGAAAATTGGTCCCTTAAAATAGTGAACAATCGTTCATAAGTTGCCTGCGTTTTATTACGTAGAAGTATGTAAAGCACAGGAATAAAATTTATGGTATTGTCATCGTGAGAAATATTTATATGAAGACTGTAGACTTGATAAAAAGGAGTGGGGCATGTTTTAAAGGTGCCATCCCCGTAGTAACTCTTACTTTTTTTCAGATAGTCTTTCGCCAATCTTGACCCAAAAATCAAAATTTTGTCTTCGATTCCATCATCAAATAAAAAGAAATCACCCACTAGACTGTGCGGTAGCTTCAGAGATTTCATATATTTACAGTTTTTCGTATTCATTTTCAGGTAATTACATCTAGCTTTATACAACACATCCTTTTTCTGTACAAATGTTGGTTTATCTTCATCATTTAATTTGCAGTCGGCAGTGTCCATAAAATCTTCAAATAATTTTGGGATTGGTTCGAGTTTTTTGCATACTAAGTCTTTACATTCGTCTATTATACTGTCTACTACGTTTTTGGTAAAATCGGGCATGCACATATGACTAAACTCTCTAACAATTCGGTTTAGTTTGTCCAAAGTGATAGAACTGCTGCATTCTGCCTTATTTACACATCGCCAGTTTGTAGTACCACATTTGTTATTTTTTACAAAATTGTATCTGTGTCCAGCATGTAAAACAACGGGTTTTCCCCTTTCACTTTTAATACATTTTAAATCCACTACATCGGTGCTCGAGCCGGCAAGATCCATTTCTTGCAATATTTTTATTCATGTCTCTATGTCACTTCACAACAAACAGGAAAACAAATGCCAGTGGATTATTTGAAGTTGAATAGGTAGGCATAGGCTAAATGACAATAACTTGAAGTGGCCCGTTAGATAATTGAGTACTAAGTGCTAAGGCTGTTTTTTTGTTTAATCTTTTTGTGCGCAACTGTTCATTTTCTGTCGTATAGCTAATCCGTCGAACTCTAGAATATGACGAATCCACGAATCAGTCGAGTAGCGAATCTGCCGAACTAACTAATCTGTCCAATCCAAGAATCTGTCCAGTACCGAACAAAGGGGCAGCGGTAGCACCTCAGAGGCCTGGGCTCCAGCAGCTTTACTTGCGCTGACACCCATCCCACCAAGAGCCTTCGGCCCTCCACAATATTTTTAGCCGCCGTCACAGGGCAGCATACCGTAACGGTATGCATGCCCGTGGGGTCCGGACGTAGGGTGCCTGCCCTGACCTGCTCAGCAGGACACCCACCGGACCTGGCAACGGCGGCCACCACCTCCTCCTTGGTCACCGAGTCGTCCAAACCCAAGATGCGCAGGGACAGGCTTATGTTTGACAATTTTGCCTCCACATATAGACACCTCACAAAATTCTCTAGGATTGGTTCCCAGGATGTATTACTGTCCATGTCTATCACCTCTATGTTCCCCATTACGAAATTATTGTGAAGCATGGCATGTTTTATGGGTATTAATTTGTTGCTTGAATTGGGCAATATTGGTAAATACCTTTCTCTAGGGTCCATTGCATTCAACAGTACCCTTATCTGTCGAACTAGTCCTATTCTGTCTTCCATGCCGATGTCAAACATTTCTCTTACACTCTCGATCTCTTGTGTGCCTACTCTAGAATCAGGTAATGTTATTTCAGGGAAAAGAACTTCTTTTAAGGCAGCTGTCCTCAGGTTCGGAGGCAGGTCTACTATTGGTTGCTTGGTCCTTACTATTTGTCTTTGGATGATTGGGGGACCCCACTTTATATTGGTCATTCTCCAATTAATCGAGTAGTATGTGTTGACCTCTTGTTCTTGTTGCTTGAGCAACAAATTTATCACTCTTACAGCACCCTCAGATGGGACTGGGCTTTGCTCTATCCACCAGTCGATTGAGTCAAGTTTTGCCAGTATACGCCCGTGTCGATTATTGTCTCTACTCATTCCACTGGACTCTGGGGGGAAGAAATGTTTTGGCATTTGATATTTCATTGCTTTTTTCTCATCCACCACAATAGGGTACTTTTTATTCAGTAAACACATTGCAATTGACAAAGGATTTGGGTCTTTGGTGCACTTTGACGATCTCTCTATGCTATGATGCAGTTTCCTTTTGTTGATTATTGCTATCCTCAGGTAGAATTTTATCTTTAAGTAAATCAAACGCATTTGGAATTTCGTCTGGCGGCAAGTATGCCAAAGCGATCAAGTGGCGTATTTTTAGAGCAAATCCTGCATTTTCAAAATATTTTTTGTGTAAGCCATGTTGCTGTACTCTTCGCCAAACGTTCTGTCCTAAATGAAAAAGACAGCATTTGTGGGTGGCCCCAATAAACACCGACCTAATAGAGTTTATGACCGCAAATTCAAAATCGACCGATTTCCGATCACCAATTCCGGGGTCAAAAGATCTTCACCGAGAGAGTTTGCGTAGCATTTCAGTTGTTCAAAAAAATGAGTGTAGCACTCTTGAGATTTACTCGATAGAAGCGCATATATAAGAGGTACTGTTTTAGTATTACCAACGATTCCATGTATCGAGTAAAGTTGGGAAAATAATGTTATACAACGCTGAAATGTCCCGTCCATTATCCATATCGGCGATTCTTTCAGGAGCTGTATGTTGTTTTTTGTAGAACAAATTAGCACGCAACCATCTTTATTAAAACGTGTGTTTGATTCTAAAAATGGTTCGTCATCAAACATTTTCAAGTCATCTGGTACTTGAATGTCATTTATACACAGAGGTTCTGATGGTTTAGTCTTCGCTCGGCATCGTTTTATCACCTGCTTTAGTGAATTTTTACTGGGTAATGCGCTCGCACATGATGTTGGCACCATCTCTATATATATATAGAGATGGTGGATGGGATGGTGGATAGATAGCGGTTTATTATTTGACATGGTGTTTCAATTGTATTTGTACTTGACTCTTTTTTCAAATTTTCTCTTAGGCGTAGTTCATGAATAATACCTGCAACAAATACATCAATTTGCATTTTATTATTATAAAAATCCACAGGTGCAAGTAATGGCATTCCATTACATTTTTTTTTACTTACCAGGTTGTGGAGCATGATTACGATCTAACATATCGGTTTAAAGAATTTATTCTCATAAGAACAATACATAGGTTCACTTACAATGAGATACAAAGTAATTTCTTATATCTAAATAAATACATTTTGCCTCCGGTGCGTGTTGGTGAAGTTATACAAAACAAATATACAGGAAGTATGTAATTGCTAACATTTAATAATATGACTAATTTTCAGAAACATATTTTCTCAGTTTTAGTTTAAATCTGTTAATATTAACACAATCTTTTACGTCATTTGGTAGGTCGTTAAACAGCTGTGCTCCTTCGAACAATATGGTTTTTTTACCGTAGTTTGTCCGAGCTTGTCTTCGTTGTAATTTATTTTTATTTCTTAGGTTGTGTGATATTGTTTTTTTATTAAATTTTAGCGTTGATTGTACGCTGTTCGTGGTGATTTTTTTTATTAGAATACAGGTACCATATGTGTATAATTGTTTGAGATTTAATAATTTGGTTTTTTCAAAAAGTGTTTTAGTTGGAGTAAGGTAGGGATAATGGTATAATGTTTTTATAATTTTGTTCTGGGTTCGTTGTAAAGGCATTAGGATAGTTTTTGCGGCCGATCCCCATATTTCAATGAGGTACTCGAGATGTGATTTAACTAATGAGTTATAAATAATAGTACGTATTTTCCTTGGAATACAATTTGAGATTTTGCGTAATGATGCTAGTAATGACGTTAATTTTGATTTTATATGTTCGATGTGCAGTTTCCATGTGAGTTTGTCGTCTACCCTCAGACCGAGATATTTTTCGTGGCTCGATCTTTTTATTATGTCATTGTTAATAGTAAGGGGCGGGAAGTCTGGTAGTGGTTTGTTTTTTGCAGTGAAAATCATGTATGTTGTTTTGGACGTATTTATTGTTAGTAAATTGTATTTAAGCCACTCACTGAGTATACCAAGATCTTTTTGAGCATTTTTTATAATGGTATGGATAGATTTATCGAAATAGAAGAGGCATGTATCGTCTGCATATAAAGTCAGGTGACCCGTTAACCCTATTTTGTTTATATTATTTATATAGATCAAGAAAAGTAACGGACTTAAAATTGAGCCTTGAGGACATCCGTATGGTACGTTTTTTATGGAACTAGTGAATTTATCTATTTTAACTACTTGTTGTCTATTTTGTAAATAAGATGTAAACATTTCTAGGGCTTTATCTGTGACTCCTATGTTGTTTAATTTCTGGAGAAGTTTGTGGTGGCATACGGTGTCGAATGCTTTTTTTAAATCAATAAATACCCCCAATACAACATCTTTTTGATCTATATGCGTTTTGATTTTAGTCACCAAGTCTATTGTAGCTAGATTTCGAACGAAAGCCGTATTGTTCGTCGATTAAGAACTCTTTTCAAGAAGGTATGCATTTAGACGGCTGTACAAAACACGCTCAAAAATTTTTGATAATACAGGTAAAACGGACACTGGTCTGTAGTTACCTGGATCAGTCCTACTGCCCGATTTGAAAATAGGGCTGACTTTGGCAACCTTAAGCGTGTTCGGAAAAATGCCGCGCATCAGACATTCGTTTACGCAGTTCGTTAATTTCGGAACAATTATTTTTTTGAGGCATTTGATCACCTTGGTACTGATACCATCTATCCCAGTACTTGTATTACTATCCAGACCGTCAATTATTTTAAAAATTTCGTCCTCAGTGCAAGGAGTGAGTTTACTCAGAGTTACGTCGTGTGAATGGTTGTGTTCGTACATAAGAGTGTTGCCATAGTTCGCATGATATATACCGGGTATATCGTTAGCTAATTCCTGGCCTATTGATGAGAAAAATGAGTTAAACAAATTACAAATTGCGTTACCTTCAGTTATAGGTCCTGAGCTCGACATAAGTTTCGGAGGAGCACTGCTTTCTTTGATTTTATTTAGTGCTAGGTTATTAATAAGTTCCCACATCTTTTTCGGTTGATTGTTATTGTTGTAGAATAGATCGTAATAGTATTTTTTCTTGTGTCTTCATCAGGTTTTTTACTGCGTCTCGTTGTTTGGAAAAGCTTTTCTGTATGTTTCCGTCTTTTGGGTAAGATTTTGATTGTTGCCATAGGTTGTTACGTAAGTTTATCGAATCAGTAATAGTTCGATTTATCCAATCATTTTGAGGTGGATTCAGAATTTTTGTCTTGTCAGTTTTGTTGTTATTTACATGTTTTGTGATAAACCGCTCAAGGTGGTAGTAATCGTTTTCTTTATTTATGTAATTATCTGATAATGCGTCGCTGTATAATTTTTCATAATTTATTGCTTTGTACTGGATTTTTTAAATTTATTTGTGGCTTTAGACTGCCTATTTCCAAATATATTTGTTTATGGTCAGACAAGCATGACTCGATTATGGAGAAATTAAATGAGTGGTTATTTATGTTTGTGCAAACATGATCCAGTATCGATTTTGTAGTCGAGGTTTCACGTGTACTGTATAGACCATTAATTTTGTTCAGTATTTGATATCCGTTTCCTTTGATTTCGTTCAGGTATTTAGTGACGTGGTTGTCCGCGTTGAGGAGATCAATGTTAAAGTCGCCAAAAACAATTGCTCTTCTTCTCTGCTCCAGCTGTGCGGAATACGTCGTTAAGAATTCGTTATTGTTTGAGTCACCTGGTTTATAGATCACTCCGATGTTTAGCGATAATTTTTTTATATGTACCCACAAGTAGTGGTTTCCATTTTCGCATAAATCTTCCGTTACGTCGTATTTTATTGAATCGTGTATATAAATTGATACCCCTCCACCTTTTCGTGTTTTCCTATAGTTGTAGACATGCTTGTAGTTTGGCAACTGATATAATTTAGCATCGGCTTCAGAAATAATCCAGGTTTCCGTGAATACTAATAAGTGGGTGATTTTTGGTATCGCCCTAATAATACATTTGATTTCATCGAGCTTGCCAGTTTTGCGAATACTTCGTAAATTAGCATAAAAGAATCTTAGTGATGATGGGTGTAAGGGTATTTCTTCATATTTTTTGATGATTTGATGACTTAGTTTATCTGTGTGTTTTCCATTGTGTTGTGAACCTCCTTCTAGTTTTTTTGGTTAGTAATTATTGTAGGTTTTCCTTTTATATATTTAATAATAAGGTCCTTTTCTCCATCTTCTATACGTTTTTTCAGTTCTCCTTTTATAAATTGTAAATATTGCTTTTGAGTTGGGGTTAAATCTGAGTAAATTTGTATATTTTCGGGTATTTTACTTTTTGTGCGGAACAGGTATTTAGGTGTTTCTGTATTTGTAAAACATATTTTGATGGGTCGGTTCATGTTTGTGATATATTTTCCCAATCTTGCGGTTTTAATTGGCTTCGGACAGTCCTCATACAGTGTGGTTAGTACTTTGTGTACTTCTTCGTAATCGTAATTTTGTCGTGCGTTATAGTTCTTGTCATTTTTTTCCGTTATACCCACAATAATGATATTTTTCTCGCGTTCACTTCGATCCTTGAGTTCTAGGATGAGGTTTTCGTGATGTAAGAAGGGCGATTTATCGGATGTGCTTTCGATATTTGTTTGGTTTTTTATTTGGAGAATTTCACTTTCCATACGTTTAAGTTTGTTTTCATTTATTGTGTTATTGGATTTAATAGTTTTAATTTCGGTATTTATGTCATCAAACTGTTGTTTAAAGTTTTCTGTGTTTGATTTTATCAATTTAATTTCTTGTTTGATCTCACAGATTTCTTCTCGTATGATGTTCAGGTTTTCTTTTTGAGTTCTTCCAAATTCCTCCAGAAACTTCATAATGTCTGTGCGAAAGCTAGCAAAGTCTGATTTGTAGTCTGCTTCTTCAGTGCGCTCTTTTCGTTTTCTCTGACAGATGTTGGTTTGGTATTCATTGTCAGCAAATGTAGATAAGTTCGGTACTGATCCGCTACCGCCCTCGCTTCCGCTTGTTACCATGCCACTAGTCGGTGTCTCTTGTCGGTTCATCGCGTTGCCAGTTCGTGCGGTGCGAGTGCAATACCAATAGTTTTCTCTCTTTACTCTTGAGGTGAGCGTGCTGCGCACTCGCCGGCGTTGAGCGATGTACCACCAGAAGGATAATTACTTTAACACAGTGATCTTAAGAATTGTTTTTGATTGCAGTCGAAGTATTAGGATTTTATATTTTTGCAATAATAAGCGAAACACGTCTGCTCCCAACAAGCGCGTGGTGACATATCGTTCTTTAAAACGTGATTAGAATCACAGATCACACTGCTACAAGTACTACGACACTTTGCATCGGTATATTTTTTTACGCAATACCAGTAGTGCACTGCACACCTTTATCGTTCACCTTATTCTTCACCATTTTGTAACCGTTTATTACCAAACATTCCTTATTGTTATGCGTTGTAGCTAATTTAATGTCATCCATTTTCGTAACGAACACCAAGACTGAAAACAAAATGATTCCAAACTGTTAACCCTAAAAGTGCAAGACGCGTGGAAACATTTAAAAGTAAACTTATTAATAACTTACCATTTTTGTCTAGGATCATCTTCATCGTTCATAATATCAAATGGTTAATAAGTCTAACATTCAATATATCATACACTCAATACGTCGAGTGTTCAAAATATCGAATGTTTATTTGATCGAGCGATCAACGCATCGCATATTCATTGTATCGAAATATCACTATACTGAATATTTTTTATACACAATACAAGAAACACACAAAGGGGTTTGAATTTTTTGGCCGGATTTTTTCCGCCATTCAAATTTTTTTTTTCAAACTAGCGGCCACGCAAATCTCGGAAACGTGACGCTTTAGAACATTTTGTCTCAAACAAAACTTATTGTTTGAGACATAATGTTCTAAAGCGTCACGTTTCCGAGATTTAAACTATCAAAGTTGTGCTGGTAGCGATGACAACGCTATATATTTCGGAAACTTGACCCTTTAGAACATTTTGTCTCAGATCAAACTTGTCTGTATTGATGCCAGCTATCGATTGATACACGTATTATGCGTGTCTGATCAAATCAAAGTTGTGCTGAAGATGCTATCAGTGAATGGACCTCAAATTTGATAACTCATATCTCGGAAACGTGACACTTTATAACATTTTGCCTTATACAAAACTTGTTTGTATTTATACCAGCTATCGATTAATATAGGTCTTATGCGTGGCCGCTACTTGGAAAAAAAGAAAAACTAAATGGCGGAATTAAATCCTTCCAATTCTTATTTTTTTTTTGTTAGCCTACTTTATGATTATTAAATCTCTGTATGTACAGTACCCGGCAATAAATATTGCACATCGACCTTTGGAAAGAGACAATCGGCTAATTTCGGCTTCGTAGAGCGTTATCTCTGTCGCACACTACCTATGTGACGTTTGTCAGTCGTTGTTCAAGTGCGATAAAGTGCGGTCGCGTCCAGTTCAAAATATATATTAAGAGTTGTTAACACCCCCAAATTTAAATAATTTAAAATTGCACAATGGCATCTTTAGGAAAAAGAGGGAAACCTTTACGAGGTCAGTCACGCGAAATTATCTACAATGTTTATAAATTTTTTGTAACCGAAACTGACAGATTAAAAAAAAATGAAGATGAAAATGTAAGTTGTTATTTTAAGAAGGTTCAAGAGCGAGTTGCAAATGCCACTGGAATTTCAAGAAGAACTTTGAACAATATATTAAACGAAGTCAGTACTGAAACACATTCTACTGAAATAAAGTTCAGCACTCCAAAAAAAGGGAGACCAAAAAAGCAATTTCGTTTGCATATGGACGATTTTGATTATGATGTTGTTCGAAGAATGGTGTATGATTTTCACTTACGATTTAATGAACTGCCAACAATAAAATCATTAAAAGCTAAATTATCTGAAGCTATTAATTACAATGGGTCTGAAAAGACGTTGAGAAAAATACTTCACGAGATGGGATTTCGGTTCACTAAAATGGAAGATAATCGAAAACTTCTAATGGAAAAACACGATGTAAGTCTCAAACGGATAGAATACCTCGATAAAATACGCAAATTTCGCGAATCAGGAAAAAATATCGTCTACATGGATGAGTCTTACATACATACATCCCACACTAAAGGGAAATCTTGGAGTGATGACAAGAAAAAAGGAGTAAAAAAGCCAATTTCAAAAGGTCAACGTTTGATAATAGTTCATGCGGGTAATGAAAAAGGCTTTGTACCCGGTGCCTTTTTAACGTATAAATCCACGGACACTACAGGTGACTATCACAATGAAATGAATAACGATAACTACGAAAAATGGCTGGTTAATCAATTAATACCAAATATACCCAGTGATTCTGTTCTAGTTATCGATAACGCACCCTATCACAACAAATATGTTGAAAGACCCCCCAACTCAAACACCATTAAACAGGAAATGATCCACTGGTTAAACAGACACGAAATTCCAGTAGATCCAAAATTAACAAAAACCCAGATTTACGCTATTATATGTCAGCACAAGGAGAGGCATACAGAGTTTTCCGTGGACAAAGTACTTGCCGAACATGGGCACACTGTGTTGCGATTGCCACCATATCATCCGAATTTTAATCCAATAGAAAATATATGGTCTCAACTGAAAGGCTATGTAGCCTCTAGAAATGTGGGTATGAATTTAACTACAGTAAAAACATTATTGACTGAAAAAGTAAACATGATCGGGGCTGAAGATTGGAAAAAGGTTTGCGATCATGCAATCAAATGTGAGAATGAATATAGAAGCATTCAACACGGTTTAGACAATTACACTGATAGACTAGTGATAAATACGGCTGACAGTGACAGTGATATTGATCTCTTTGAGAGCACAGATAGTGAAATGGAAGTAATTGAGAATTAGAATTATTATTATTTTTATTACAATGTCTCATTTTAACAATATGATTAATGTTGTTTATTATGTACACTACAGCTGTAATTTTCCAAAATAATTAAATACGAAAACATAATGGGAACATGTTTTTTTTATTTTATTTTACCCCAACCTAAAGCCATCACTATAGAAAAATTGGTGTATTTTATACAAATAATAATTATCAAAAGAAGCAAATCATAATTGTTTTAACAGCTCCTAATAGATACCGGACTGTTTGTATTTCGTGCGAGAGAGATAGCGCTCTACGAAGCCGAAATTAGCCGATTGTCTCTTTCCAAAGGTCGATGTGCAATATTTATTGCCGGGTACTGTATGTTATATCTACTCTAAGGCCCCGTTCCCACTATGTCATGACGATATGTGTATGTGTGTCGTGTCGTGATGTGCAAAAGACAAAGCACTGCCGTGAAATGTCGTCCCAAACCAATGGGAACAGCTAGTACGATAGTTGCTAAACGATAAAAAAAAAATCACGACAAACAGTCGTTATAATGAGAGCAGTAGGAGACGATAGTCGTCCGACGATAAATTAATCGTCACGACATTGTGGGAACGGGGTCTAAAAGATACAAAATTATAATTACTTATTATTCATTGACACGACCGTATACAGGTTTTACAACAGACAGTCTGTTCTTTCAAGGGATCATAGACTACACACATTTCTCTATGGTTAACAATAGAGGTTGCTACACGTCTTACTCCAAATAGTTTTGATATACAATCAATACTTTTACTACCGAAGAAGTGTAATGTAATAATATTTATCTTTGCTGCGCAGTCGGGTATTTTGTTTCTTTTTAGAGTTCCGTAGTCCTAACAAGGAACCTGTATAGTTTCGTCATGTCCGTCTGTCTGTCCGTCCGTCCGTCTTTCCGAGGTTTTGCTAAGAGGCGGTTAGTACTAGAAAGCTGTAATTATGTAGGGGTGTGTATATCAATTACGCCGACAAAACGGTAAAATAAAATTTTGAAAAAATATATTTTTGAGGGTAGCCCCCGTACATGTGAAGTAGAGAGGATTTTTTTTTCGTGGTCTACCCCATCGTGTGGGGTATCGTTGAATAGGTCATTTAAAATGACTTAGGGGTTGAACTATTTTTCGATTAAATGTTCCATTAACGAAATTTAATATTTCGTAAATGGAACATTTAATCGAAAAATGCAAATGCTAATTTAAAGTGCAAATTGTTGTTCCAATAGGTCGTCCCCCCCCCCCCCTCTAAAAGCTAAACTGCTGGCTTGAAAAATCTGGAAAAGTTCACGATGATAGTGCATTTCATGAACTTTAAACAAAAAACTATAACGGTTAAAAAACTTTATTAGTTTAGCAATAATAGTCGTTAAACCTGGGTGTTGTATAATTTTGTACCAAATTCAAAATCCTTAGAATAAATCCTTTAAAGTGACTAAGATGAAGTAGCTGCTTGTTAATAACGGGTAAAGACTTGCATTGAAAAACAAAATCTAAAATATAACAGGCTACTACGGAACCCTACAATGCGCGTGGCCCGACACGCACTTGGCCGGTTTTTTTTTACAGTTGTGGCTTATTAATACTATTTTAATACTATGTACTTTATTAAACTGAGCTTTTTTTTATTAAATTAATACTATCAATGTTATAGTTATTTTGAAAGTTATTGTATTAATAACTAAGAGTACTGAGTACGAATTTTTGATGTTTCAACCATTTTATGTGGGCTACCTCAATAACGAGCTAACGTTTGACGATTTACGCGATCGAGACGTTACTCGAATTTTAGTATGACACTCGCACTAAGCATACTGGATGATGGAAGTCACCCCTCGATATAGTAAATGTTCCGTCATAAAATAAGGAGTACAAACAAAGGTCTGCGTAGGACGGATAATTGTGAAACATGCTTTTGTAGTTCTTTGAAATAACTTTTAATGTTTCACAACTTGCGTAGGGTTGGAAAAATTTTACCTCAACACAAAGGTCATCACGGTTTTATAAACGTGATTTTTCACGTTGTAGAGAAGACATACAAATTCAACTTTCTGGTTCGAATATGTGGTGTTGACGTTTTGAATAAAAATGTTTTTTTTTTTTTGCGTTCTTAGAAACGTGATGTTTCACGTTGTAGAGAAGACATATAAATTCAACTTTTTGGTTCGCTCACGTGGTGTTGGCGTTTTGAATGGTGATTGATATATTTGGTATTTGATGTTAAGCAGGTATAGAATAATAGTCTCCTTATAAAACCCAGTGGTTTTTGTGGCTTTTATTCGACTGTGGCACAACAAAGACAGGATAGTTCAAGCGTATTTATCCATCTTTTTATTTGCATGTACTTACATTATACGCGGTGGAAGGGACACCGATGCGAAAACGGTTACCACGTATTCATTACATCATTCTGATCGCTCCAGACATCAATTTTTCATCAGTTATTAAAAAAAAAACAGCTGTTTCCTATACACGGTCAAAATGTATTGAAGAGCTGATTTAAAAAAAAAAGATTAAGTGTTTTAAACTTCTGCGTATCATATTTTATGCTTTCGTTTTATCTAGCTCTTAGAAAAGGAAAAAAAGTGGTTTTCTTTTTAATCATTTTGTTTACCCTCGAATGACGCTATCCCCCCACCATGTATTGTCCTAAAAATGTTGCCAAAACAACTTGTAACGTGTAGCATATTGGGATTAAGCCATTGCTTAATAAAGTATCCCATAAATGTATCCCACCCGTGGACATTTGTTTGAATTTCAAACTTTATGTTGCGGAAACCGTCCGGTATTAAATTTTGCAGGTAAATTGGGCTAGTGCAACCAATTATGACAAGGTCTTTTTATCCTGTTGTAGGTGGATGATTAAAAGTCACTTTCTTTGGTGTTTTCACTGTTTATTCTATTAATTTAAACGAATACAGAGCGTTTTGGTTCACGGTGAGTGTTGGTTTTTTAGAAGAGAAAGAATGAGATGATGAACTGATTGATGTGTCGAATGATACAATAAATCAAATATTTCCGTTCATCTATCGTTTAGAAACTAATTAAACACTTAATTTTCATAAAATGCTTTCGTTTAGAAACACTTGTTACTGTAATTGTTTTGCCTTCTTGTGGAGAGCTTGATCGTACTGGAAGAAGCATCCTTTTATAGTTGCTGCCAGACAAGTAATTTGTGAAGCAATGGAAAAAATTGGATGTGCGGTAAATATTCTTTGATTTGAACTTTTCATATGTACGAGGGTGAATCAAAACTTCATAAAACCGCATTTTATTTAAAAAAATATTGGGAAGCTTGATATTCCTTTTAAAAGAGTGTCAATCTCACAATATATATGCCAAGTGTCACTTGGTTTCATCAGTTCGTTCGCACGCAATAAATTGTTTTGTACAACAAGTTTCTAAAAACGCGAAATTATGGAGAAAAGTGAGTCACGTACGGTGATAAAGTATCTCTATCTGAAAAAAATGTCCACGAATGAAATTTTGGACATTCAGAAGACATTAGGGGATGTCGCTATACCCTATTAAATACTAATACTAATATTAGTACTGATTCGCTGAATTTAAAAGAGGTAGATTAAGCTGTAAAGATGACCCGCGTTCTGGCCGCCCTTCAACCTCCATTACAGAAGAAAATATGAAAAAAGTTAAGAATCTTGTTTTGGAAGACAGAAGACTAACCATAAAACATTTAACTGAAATCCTTAAGATATCATAATCATTAAAATCATCAATACAACCCTCTAAGTTCATATAACCCTATTGAATGATTTTTTATTGATTGGGGGTTAAATGAGCGTAGAAGAGGGTTGCATTTATGTTTTTATTGTATTTCATTCTGTAACTACATACGTGTTACTTGCGCGACTCCATTTTCATCAACATACAATGTAACTGTCACTGACTTGCAAATTGCATAAAACGTAAGAAAATTTAAATTTCGCGAGGTACCCTGTCCGTTCCACCTTAAAAATAATCGTCCATGCCAGTAACGTTAAATTTAGTACCCTACATACGTCACTTTAGGTGGAAAAACTATTTGGTAAGAAATATTTGTGTTAGACTATACTAAAATAGTCATATTGCTATCGTCAGATTAAATTTGCATAAAGTTGGCAAACTGCGATGTAACTAGGACAAAAATTAAAAAGTAGGTATCGTGCGATCTAATGTAAGGTGGCTTCAAAACCGCCCACCACTTGAACGTGCCCCAGAAGGTGGTAGCCGTAAGGCTGGTTCGGGGGTACCGCACGATCTCCCGCGAGGCGGCAAACCTCCTTGCCGGATTGCCGCCATGGGATCTGGAGGCGATAGTCCTCGCGCGCCTACATGAGTGGCGCGCGGAGGCGCTACGCCGGGGGGAAACTCCGCTGCCGCGGCAAATTGTCGCTCAGTGGACGGACTTCCGGCGGGATCTCATGGCGACATGTAAAGAGAGACTGTCGCAACCCCGTGCAGGGCACGCCACGATAGTGGCGGTAAGTCCCCTCTTTGAGGAGTGGCTGGAGAGACGCCACGGCGTCCTCACCTTCCGCCTGACGCAGGTTCTTACCGGACACGGATGTTTCGGTAAGTTCCTGCACCGAATCGGGCGGGAGGAGACGCCCGGGTGTTTCCATTGTGAGGATCGACCGGAGGACACGGTGGAGCACACGGTGGAGGTGTGCCCTGCTTGGGTGGAGCACCACCGTGTCCTCGAGGTGGCGATCGGCGGCGGCGACCTCTCGCTTCCGGCCCTGGTTCGTGCCATGGTCCGGAGCGAGACGGAATGGGACGCCGTCACCACCTTCTGCGAAGCAGTCATGCTAGCGAAGGAGGTGGCGGAACGTGAGTGGGAGATATCCTCACGTCCCGGCCGCCGCGGGAGACGCCCCGGGCGTCGGGGGCCACGTGGTGGCTACCGGCCACCGTAGGCGCGGGCCTGTGGACGGGGAGCTATGGGCTAGCTCGCCGTCCGTCCGTCTCATGACGACAGGCCGTGTCGACGGCGCGTTCGTGTTCCACGCGCGCCTCAAAGAGAGTCAGCAACAGTGAAGGGGTCCGCAAGGGCCGAAGCCTGCCGGGGCTGCGGGACTATTCGAAAGAGATACCGTGGCCCCGGAACACGAGGAAGGAACATGGATGGGTTTTAGTCAGTAAAAGTCTGACACTCCCTCCTGCTCCGCCCAGAGCGGGAGAAGTCATTTGATGATTTCCCATCCAAAAAAAGAAAAAAAGGTGGCTTCAAAATGTAGGCATCATGCTACCGATTACTTAAAAGAACAAAAAAATAGTCATAGCGCGAATGTAGGCATCGTGGTAGGAAATCCATACAAGTACATCAAAAGAACAATTTTTCGAAAAAAATATTGAACGACTTTTTTGGGGTGTAAATCTCTCGTTTTACGGTAGGACTCAATGTAACAGTTACATTGAGTCCTACCGTTAAACGAGAGATTTTAACACACGTTACATTGTAACACACTCAAAACATTGTGCATTGAATAGGTAGTACGGGGGTTTCGGAAGTATTTAAAGTAAAATTCAAAACATGCATATAAAAAAAAACTTGTGTAAAAGTTGGATCTTGAACCCACAATATCTTCGTAACTAGAAGGTTCTTAGGAACCTTCCAGCCAAAAAAAAAAAACGAAATGACCAAAACAAATAAAAACAATACAGTGAAAAGAAAAAGCGCGCGGATTTTTTTTTTTTTTACACAAGTTAGCGCGCGCTTTTCGCTAGCTAGCTATTTAGCGCTTTTTTTAAGGCAAAGACACAAAAAACAGCCAGTATTACTAATAAAGTAAATTAATATTTTTGTGTTTTTGTTACAGATAAATGGTTGTAATTTATTGTCAAAAATACTTAAATTAAAGATTTAAATGTTTATTTATTATATTTCATCTCCCAAAGTTAATTTTATTCATAAAATGTTGACTTTTCTGACATAAAAACTCTTTGCTAAGATTTAAAAAAGTACCGTTCCTTTTAGACGGGGCATCTTGATAAACCGTGCGTTTTACTTTACAATAACGCACAAGTACGTAATGAGATACAATACGATATTGAAATTGGTGAAATAAGAGTCCGAAGAGAGTGTTATAAAAAGTTATTTGTTAGACAGGGTTCAGTACATATTTTGCCTCTAGGCACATAAAGTCTACTTTACCAAAACTACCACTTTACCAAAATGACCATTTTACCAAAACGACTGTATCCCTAAAGGTCTACTTTCCCGAAATGTCTACTTTCCCGAAACGTCTACTTTCCCGAAACGTCTACGGACTCGACTCACACATAGGAATATTCGTCGTTTCGGCCTACTGGTGTTGGGGCCAGTAGTGGGCCGAAACGACGAATCTTAAATTTTGTATTATTTTCATTCGCTGTTTCGGCCCACTCCATTTTTATGACATTTATTTATAAAGTAACATCAGCAAAAAAGTTTACCTACGATACGTTTTTTTTAAATTTTATACTTGGGCAATTTATTGTTACTATTAATTAAGTGGCGCCATCTGGCGAAACAAATTGGTGGTATTTTCACTTTTAAAATGGTAAATAGTTTTATTTTCTGCTAATTTAGGAAGTAAGGTAGAGTTTTAAAACTAACATGATTCAAATAGAATTGTCCATTGCATAATTTTTTATTTCTTTATATTCATTTTTGTTTTAAAACTAATCATTTACTGACAAAAAAAAAACTGTTGATTTTCAATAATGATTTTAAATAATACCGTAAAACTTTAATCCTTTGCTGAATTTTGAATTTTTGAAATAGAAAAAAAATACTTAAAATGTCACTTACGAGATATCTTCCGTGATTATTTATTGTTTTTAGCTCCCGATATTAAGTATCGCATTTTAAGTATAGTTATGAACCATGAAAGCTTAAAAAAGTGTTAGAAAAAATATATTTATTTCCATACAATTCAATTTAATATTAAAATTGTAGTCGCTGACTCTACTTTCTTAACCCAAATATGTTTATTAGGTACTCTTCATGCACCTGTCGGATGTTTTTTTTTTTTCATAGTACCAACTTCGCAAAGAGACAAGCTCGCAAAGTACTAAAGTACCAACACACACTACGCTAATTACTAAACTGCAACACGCAAAGTACCTACCAACCACGCTGAGTCGGCTACGTAATTTCGAAACACGCCAGCTCGATGCACGTTAGTGCGACAGATCTCGACTCACATAAACCCGATACACGGAATCTCCAACAAACAAACCTTATCGCGACTCATCAAATCCCGATGTACGAAATCGCGATATTGACAACTGTCATCCAAAATTTAGATCTCATCGAGACCTATCACTTGTCCCTACAGACGATTAGTCTAAGATCGATAGTTCCCGAGATACAGCCGTTTTAATTTTGACAGCTGTCATCCGAAATGTAGATCTCATCGAGACCTATCACTTGTCCCTACAGACGATTAGTCTAAGATCGATAGTTCCCGAGATACAGCCGTTTTAATTTTGACAGCAGACATCCGAAATGTAGATCTCATCGAGACCTATCACTTGTCTCTACACACGACTAGTCTAAGATCGATATTTTCCGAGATATAGCCGTTTTAATTTTGACAGCTGTCATCCGAAATGTAGATCTCATCGAGACCTATCACTTGTCTCTACACACGACTAGTCTAAGATCGATAGTTTTCGAGATATAGCCGTTTTAATTTTGCCGGTGTCATCCGAAATGTCCCCCTCCCCCCCCTCCCCTCCCCTTCCACTGACTAAGAAGTCATTGAAAAAGGGTTCATTTTGGTAAAGTGGTCTTTCTGGTAAAGTAGAATTTATGTGCATTGTGGTGGTGGTCATTATGAAAAAGTGGTCATTTTGGTAAAGAGATAATTTTGTGAAACGCAGTAGTCATTATGAAAAAGTGGACATATTGGGAAAGTGGTATTTTTGGTAAAGTAGACTTTATGTGCCTAAAGGATATTATGTACTATCCAAAACTTTTAATAATAGTCAATCGTTCTAACCTGTACTAAAATCTTCCGTAGATTGTTTTTTTTCAAGGATCTTGCTCTGCTCCATGACCGATCCATAGTCACACCAAATTGCCACACCAGTGTGACTACGGATAATTTAAGCTGATCCGTAGTCACACTGGTCTGACTACACACTTACAAAATAAAATAACCTAAAGTTAAACTAATTGTTAGACTAATTATTTACATTATTTACACACTATAACTGTATACTTAATACTAAAAATGTGAAAAAAAAAATAGTACATTTTGATACAAGTGGAGAAATTTTGTTGTGTTTTTGAGCCGAGAACTGCAATAACAAAATGTCCACATGTATCAAACGACGTTTTTCAATACACTTTTGAAGAAATAAAATAAAAGAACGCAAAATACACACTTACAAAATAAAATAACCTAAAGTTAAACTAATTGTTAGACTAATTATTTACATTATTTACACACTATAACTCTATACATAATACAAAAAAAGTGAAAAAAAATATAGTACATTTTGATACAAGTGGAGAAATTTTGTTGTGTTTTTGAGCCGAGAACTGCAATAACAAAATACAACTTCGCAGCATACCTAATGTAAAAAATGCAGAATTAAGCTTCCTGCCTGCATTGCATTTTTGAAAAGAATGCCAGTAGGGCACAAATCCGACTAACATTATTTTTTACAAATTAATCTCAATATCTTTTCCTGTTGATTGTATCCTATAAAATACACAAATCATCGTCTGGATATCTGTGTGTTTGTGATATGATATGATGTGGTGTGGTGGTTTAATTTATACCATGTTGTTTTTTTTACCTTTAGGTAAATGTTCTCGCTGCTGAGGTGAAAAATTGTATGTGTAACACGAGACCAAAGTTATTTGCATCTCGTGTCTTTGAACCCCTCGCTATACACTCAGGATTCTAACCTAGAAACTATCAACTATAGAATCCTTCGCTGACTCAGGATTCAAAATCAACACTCGCAGCAAAAACCCACTTTGCTCTCTTGTTGCACAAATAACTATTTGACATGAACATATTAGGAAACTACGATTTTAATTTTCTTTTTTTTCCTTTTGCTTTGCTTTCGCCGGTTTGAAAGAGAAGCAAAGGTATGAAGCCGCTAAACAAAATAAATTTAAACAAATAACATTTATTTTTGAATTTAGAACACAAATAAATGATAATTTGTTTAAATTTATGTTTTAACACACTTGCTCATAAAATGGCTCTAATTTCACCGCAATTAGGCACATAATGACACCTGTAATCAAACTGTGACTTTTTAATTGCTATTATTCACAAGCGAGTTACTGGGTTTTTTTTATTTTATTCATTGAGTTGCTTTGTTCTTAAAAAAGTTTCGATACAATCAAGATCGTGTTCAATAGTACAAATAAATTAATGCTTGCTCATTTCATGCAACCTCGTATTTAAATAGATAATTTCAATTTGTACGTTTTTAATAAATAAAACTTTCACCCAAATATAACTTTAGTTTTCTCTGTAATAAAGAAAACTTTGATTTCCCCATTTTGTACGTGGCTAAAACGCTATCCGCGAAAAGGCAAAAAAAAAAAAGAAACCATTATTTTAATCTATGGCCGATCGTCATTGCTAGATGCGCGCGCATAGAAACCTGATTAATTTTTCCGCCATTTCGAAATTTTTTTCACAACTCGTTTTCACTGTTGAATATAATTTTTTTGTATTATTTTCTTGACAAGTGTGTTGAAAAATATGATACACGTGTGTATTGATGATTACTGTCCTCGGCTCTCTTAAACCCTCACCTAACGGCTCGGGTCTCAATGGCGCCTCAGCGGGAATCACCAACATTACACACTTGTACCATAATGTACTATTATCGGACTGTTACCAAAAACTGACCAATAGTGGTTTCATTTCGAATTAATTCTATCTGTGTCTGTTTGAAAAAATTGGCCTTCTCCATTTGTGATGCACGTGTTTTCTTTGGGTTGGTGTTGCAGTCAATATTCATGCTTTTAATTAAGTTTATTGAGACCTCTTTTTCCAGTACACTTAATAGTTTTACAATTGTCACGTAATGTTTATTAACCCTTTTGTTTAAATGGGAATGCCAATTTTCTAAAACATTATTAGTACGGTGACGGTCATTATATACACACCATTCATTTATAAGGTAATCTTTAATCCATGTGTTTTTTCATATAGTTGATGAACTTTTTTAGTTTAGCATCATTGAAATGCTATTACCGCGACTGGATATAGCTCCATCCATCCCTAATTTTGTCTCTTGGTAAAAGAGGAAGAGAAGCAGGCAACGCCACAATGCGGCGATAAAGTTTTTATTTTATTCCGATGGACTTGCTTTTCCTCCAGATACTGTTGCTAAAGTGGTAATGACATCTTTTGATTGCAATATTAGGGAAAAAAAACTTCATGGCATTAGTTGCTGCAAACTCAAAGTCAGCAACAGTACGTCAGTCGAACCTTCGTTGGAGCCCACTCAAAATGACAAAATGTCAAATAGGGCGACATAGGATGTTTTTTTTTTATATGTATACCAGCGGAATAACGTTTTTTGATTCAGAAGTACTCTTCAGATCGCTATGTATAAAAAAAGCTGACTAAACGGTTTCAGTGTACTCTTGAAAGTACCATCAATAAAATATTCCTTTATTACTGACAGCTGTTCTTTACTTTCTAGGGAACAAAACAATATTATTCTAGAACCTTCATATTGGTAATCCGCTATAAGAAACTTATTAAATTGTGCTGGTATTTCTACTTCATCCAATTGAATGACGACCGTTTTCTTAACTTGAAATTTCTTATTACGTGCTGAGTATAGGCTACGCTACACGTTATCAAACTGTGGCACTTTCGCAATCCAATGTAGACCATTGTTGTAAATAGGTTTAATATGGTTTTAAAAACTACTAGGCACTAATTTAGCCGATGTACCAGCTTCATTCTTCATTTTGTCAACACAACATAATATTTAATTACCAGCATAATCACGCTTACAATCCAAAGATTGCTCCACACGCTTTAGTATTTTTCCATCCTAATAAAAGAAAATCAGCAATTAGTAGGGACCGACATTAGCTCTTTCAACACTTCTATAATTAATACTAGCTTTTGTCCGAGGCTTCGCTCCCGTGCAAATTGCCAGTAATAATTCTTCTTTAGCGGATGCTTGCATCATAAATAAAGCTATCTGTATACCAATCGGTTGAGCAAATTTCAGTGTTATCCTTAAATCTTCCAAAAAGTAAAATATTGTTTTTCTCTTTCCCTTAGGAATTTCGGGAAATCCTCTTATATAATTCTCTTAGTGCTACCCTACAGTCCCTAAGGAACATACATGCCAAATATAAGCTTCCTACGTCCAGTAGTTTTTCGGCTGTACGTTGCCTGTCTGTCAGTCATTCAGTCACTTATTAACGGAAGAATTGATTGTAAGTAGTACTTAATAATCTGGGATTACCTACTAAACTGATTTTGAAAAGGTACTAGTTCTGCATTATATAGGATACATTTATCCTGTTTACGTGAACAAATGTAGAGAACTTACATGAGTAGTAATAGATCCGACGCATCTTTGTTTTCTCTTTTTACTACAAAACCAAATAATGTTTTTATTTGTATAGACTTTTTGTTTGTAATACTGATATCCATCGGATATAAGCACTATACCACGTTTTCTTTGTAAAATTCTACAATCAGCTACAGAATCCATTTTTACACACAACAAAATAATGACAAGGAAAAACAAATGCATTATTATAACAGGGTGGACACGGTAAACGGGGCAGTAAGGGGAGCTAACTTAACAGTTGCAGCCACACGAAAATGGTCTTAGGAGACTGTCCATAATTTCTCGTGAAATTAAAGTCCCACCCCATTCACAGATTTTCGAAAAATGTACAGTTGCCAAGAACATTATTTTGACGCCAATCGGTGCTGTTTCTAATACTGATCAAAAAGTTAAATGGAAAAAAATCTAGGTTGGAGTACTAAAAAGTCAGAAATCGCCAAAGTTACATACCGTTTTCGTATTCTTTTCTCTTTATTTTTTGTTTTTAGATTTCTGATTAACAAATTCTTTCTGATCTGCAATGATTTCGAGTGAGCTATGATCACAAACAGGATCGATTAACATTAACAATTTTTTTTTTGAAAGAAAATGTATGGGGAAAGTTTTTTTTTTGCAATTTCTGACTTTTTTAGTACTCTAACCTAGATTTATCCCATAGAACTTTTTGATCAGTATTTAAAAAAAAAAATGTGTACAATGGTCATTTTCTTGCGAACTATACATTTTTCGAAAATCTGTGAAGGGCGGGGGGGGGGGGGAGGGGGGAGTTCAAATTAAAACCATTTTCATGTAGCTGCAACGGTTAAGGTAGTTTCCCTTACTACCCCGTTTACCGTATCCGCCCTGTATACTTCATATTGACGTTAGAACTGGCTACTTTTGGTTAAAACCTCTTTTATAGGTAATTATTTATTAGGTACAGGTTCCAAACTCCATAATCAGTATAAATATTGAAAGAAATAATACCGGTACGGGGAAATAAGAAAGCAACCCAAATAAAAGACACAAATTGGGTCAATGGTGTCTGTGACTACGAATCAGGTTAAATTTTCCGTAGTCACACCAGTGTGGCTACGGATCAGCCGTAGTCACACCAGTGTGACTATGGATCAGGTTAAATTATCCGTAGTCACACCAGTGTGACTATGGGTCAGGTTTAATTATCCGTAGTCACACCAGTGTGACTATGGATCAAGTTAAATTATCCGTAGTCACACCAGTGTGGCTACGGATCAGCCGTAGTCACACCAGTGTGACTATGGATCAGGTTAAATTATCCGTAGTCACACCAGTGTGGCTACGGATCAGCCGTAGTCACACCAGTGTGACTATGGATCAGGTTAAATTATCCGTAGTCACACCAGTGTGGCTACGGATCAGCCGTAGTCACACCAGTGTGACTATGGATCAAGTTAAATTAAATTATCCGTAGTCACACCAGTGTGGCTACGGATAAATAAAACTAACCATAGTCACACTGGTGTGGCAATTTGGTGTGACTATGGATCGGTCATGCTCTGCCTCCTGCTTTCAGAAAACCTTGTGTGTGAGAACTATCCTTGCAACTAAATTACCCTTTCGGCAGACATGGCAATTGAGCTTCGTAACCAGTTGTGATAAAGAATCTCCTGTTCCACTTAAAGATTATGATTTAGACAGTTCATTTTTGACTTATACAGACGTTTTAATAGTTTTGAGAAAGATTTATGGTAAACAATAGCAATGAATGAGAAAAAAGATTCCTTAGAGAAAAACAGTTTGGGAAATTGTTAATAAGTGTGAAGCAATAAATAGGAAAATAATTTCAAGCAAATGAATATTCACAATTAAGCCTGGTGGAAGATATAAGGCTAGATTAGTGGCAAGAGGTTTTCTACAAAAATATAATATTGATTATAAGGAGACATATAGTCCAATGGTTAACACTACTAGTACTAGATTGTTATTGGCGATTACAGCTTAAAGAGGTTTTAAAATTAAACAATTTGATGTAAAGACAGCATTTTATATGGAAAATAGGCGAGACGACAAAAAAAAAACTAATTAGTCCGTCAGGAGGCAGAGCATGACCGATCCATAGTCACACTGGTGTGGCAATTAGGTGTGACTATGGATCGGTCATGCTCCGCCTCCTGCTTTCAGAAAACCTTGTGTGTGAGAACTATCCTTGCAACTAAATTACCCTTTCGGCAGCCATGGCAATTGAGCTTCGTAACCAGTTGTGATAGAGAATCTCCTGTTCCACTTAAGTGGTGCTTGTTTCAATCCATACAAACTCTTCTTTAATTTACAAACTTTATTCTCTTTGTGTTTTATATCATATCTTAAAGGTATTTCCATCAAAATTTCTTCATTTTATAGGCATGACGACAGTATCAAAAATTGCAAATCTATTTAATCCGTCAGTTAGAGTATTGGAAATTAATGGACACGAATTTTTTGTTTTTGTAAATCAATGAATATTAATAATAAATAATAAATATTTATTTCAGACTAGGTCCATAAATTTGTTAGTAACAATGACATATTGACAAAGATAAAACGCATCAAAACTCAGGGGTGTGGGAGGTTGGGGCGTCAGAACTAGCTAAAAATTATACCATTTTTTTTTTTTTTTTTTTAGGATGGGAAATCATCAAATGACTTCTCCCGCTCTGGGCTGAGCAGGAGGGAGTGTCAGACTTTTACTGACTAAAACCCATCTATGTTCCTTCATCGCCCTTTGTGTTCCGGGGCCACGGTATCTCTTTCGAATAGTCCCGCAGCCCCGGCAGGCTTCGGCCCTTGCGGACACCTTCACTGTTGCTGACTCTCTTTGAGGCGCGCGTGGAACACGAACGCGCCGTCGACACGGCCTGTCGTCATGAGACGGACGGACGGCGAGCTAGCCCATAGCTCCCCGTCCACAGGCCCGCGCCTACGGTGGCCGGTAGCCACCACGTGGCCCCCGACGCCCGGGGCGTCTCCCGCGGCGGCCGGGACGTGAGGATATCTCCCTCTCACGTTCCGCCACCTCCTTCGCTAGCATGACTGCTTCGCAGAAGGAGGTGACGGCGTCCCATTCCGTCTCGCTCCGGACCATGGCACGAACCAGGGCCGGAAGCGAGAGGTCGCCGCCGCCAATCGCCACCTCGAGGACACGGCGGTGCTCCACCCAAGCAGGGCACACCTCCACCGTGTGCTCCACCGTGTCCTCCAGTCGATCCTCACAATGGAAACACCCGGGCGTCTCCTCCCGCCCGATTCGGTGCAGGAACTTACCGAAACATCCGTGTCCGGTAAGAACCTGCGTCAGGCGGAAGGTGAGGACGCCGTGGCGTCTCTCCAGCCACTCCTCAAAAATTATACCATGGCGTGACGTATTGAGAATTTCAAAAGCGTGGTATCTTCGTCAATTTTGGTTTACGTAACAAAAGAAAAAACACTGGTCAAATATTTTTTAATAATCTAAGTGACGGACTAATTAGTTTTTTTTTGTCGTCTCGCCTATTTTCCATATAAAATGCTGTCTTTACATCAAATTGTTTAATTTTAAAACCTCTTTAAGCTGTAATCGCCAATAACAATCTAGTACCTACTAGTAGTGTTAACCATTGGACTATATGTCTCCTTATAATCAATATTATATTTTTGTAGAAAACCTCTTGCCACTAATCTAGCCTTATATCTTCCACCAGGCTTAATAGTGAATATCCATTAACTTGAAATTATTTTCCTATTTTTTGCTTCACACTTATTAACAATTTCCCAAACTGTTTTTCTCTAAGGAATCTTTTTCCTCATTCATTGCTATTGTTTTCCATAAATCTTTCTTAAAACTATTAAAACGTCTGTATAAGTCAAAAATGAACTGTGTAAATCATAATCTTTCAGCCTAGATGGCAATTTCCTTTCTCTATTCGGTAAAATCCTCAATCCATTATTAATAACTGGTTCAGTTGCATCTTCAAATTCATCATTATTTTCAACACCAACTCCAACGTCTTCAACATTGTCTTCAAAAATCACAGTGTCTTCAACACTAACTTCAACTCTATTTTCAAAAACTTCTCACCAACAGCTCCATCACCACCTTCACCATGAAAAACTTTACACTACCAACTATCAACACTAACATCTTTAAATGTATTATTGAAAAAATCGCACCGTTTTACTCTCCAATTACACATTTTCAAAAAATCCACAACATCACTCTTTTATTATTAAACACCACATCTCTTGAATACACAATTCTTAAATTTGAAGGATCCCAGATCTTATAACCGTTATTAGGAAACCCTACTAAGAGCCCTTTGCTACTCCTGGAGTCAAGTTTATGTAACTCATAATTATTTTTATAATATGTTAAAGATCCAAAAATGTTCAGATGTTTTAAATTTGGTATTCTATTAAACCACATTTCAGCTGGCGTTTTAACATTTATTGTAGTTGCACTCCTGTTCAATAAATAAGCAGAAGTTAAAATGGCTTCACCCCATAATACATGTGGTAGTTGCATATCAAAAAGCAACGCTCTTGTTCGTTCCATTATCCTTTATTACCTGAATGGTAAAGCTGAACGATTAAACAAGTCATCTGTTTAATCGTTAAGCTTTACCATTCAGCTGCGCTGGGAATAGTGTAATCAATATAAATACCTTTGATATTACAGTACATATTAAATTGTTTGCTTGTGTATTCACCCCCATATCACATCTGTATGTTTTAACTGTTGAGTTAAAATTATTTTCCGCCAAATTGAAATAGTTTATAATTTTAGAAAACGCCTCGTTTTTAGTTCTGAGTAGAAAAAGTAACAAAATGTGTATAAAACATGATAAAATATTTAACCATCGAATGTTTCCATTTCAATAGGACCACAAATATCACTATGAATTATTTCTAATGGATTAGAAGCCCTGTATCTATTTGTTTTAAAAGGTTTTCTACATAATTTCGATTGTGTGCAGACATCACAGATATCAATTTCCTTTATTAGGTTTCTGTCTATACCTCGAACAAGATCCTTTGTCCTGTTAATAGGTACATGGCCTAATACACGATGCCAGAAATTAGCATTTATTTGAAAAACATTGACTACGTCTGGCTTTGTCGTATCCATGAATAATTTTAAATAATACTCCTTGCGGTCACAGACCTCTATATATTCAGAGTTTTCATTTGCGATTCGGCAGCTCCTTCTGAAAAAAGTTAACAAATAATTATCATCGGCTAATCTAGTTACAGATATTAAGTTCTTTTTGAGTTGGAGAACACATAAGACATCTTTAAAAATAATATTATTTGTATAAATATTCCGATGTTTTCCTTCACCGTTTTGTTCTCAAAACGGTGAAGGAAAACATCGTGAGGAAACCGGCATGTCCTAGAACCAAAAAAATCGAGGACATGTGACGTCTTGGTAGACGTCACCGCATCCGCACTGGGCCCGCGTGGTAGATTATAGCCCATTCCTTCTCTTAGAGAGGAGGCCTGTGTGCCTGCCCAGCAATGGGAACATTAATAGGCTGATGATGATGTATAAATATTTCCCATGATGTTGACATGATGTATGTTACCATCTGCAGTCATGATTTTATAATTAATGTTCTTCTTATCTTTAAGATATGACTGCTGGTACCTGAATCTATGATGAACTCAACTTCTGTTGTATAAAAGTTACTAACGTTATGTTTTAGACAAAACTTTGTATAATGCGTGTTATCCTTGCAGTTCATACAGTTTAACTGTTGATTGCAATCTGTATGTTTGTGTCCATTCTTCAAGCATTTATAGCATTGGCCTATGTTATTGAATGTTCGATTCTCATTAATCAATGTTCTGCAATATTTCGTATGCTCCTTCTTGCCACATTTAAAACAACTCCTAACATGATAAGTGTTTTCTAATTGTTTCTCTGGCTCAACAGATGTTGTTGGTTATGATTCTACATATGTTTCTAAACTTTCTTTGCCTCGTCTTGAGTTCTAGGTTAATTCTAGATGTTAAATTTATTAGAGTGTCGGCTAATGGTGTTGATTCCCATGCTGTTCTAAAGTAAAAATATTTTTCTGGTAGCTTTGACAGAATTTTTGTTAAAATGTGCTTATCATCCAAATCACATCTTAGTGCTTAGTGTTATTGTTGTAGCTTTATTTTCAATTTCAGCTATATCTGACATTATATCGTTATTTTTAAATTTGTATTTAAAATACTCTTCTAAAAGTTGAGAAATTTTATTCTCCCTATGGCCGAGAAATAACGTATCAAATTTTTCTAAATTGTTTTTCGTTGTTTGGCAATTATTTGCGTAACCAGTATATTTATCGCTAATAGAGCATATGATTACCAATTTTGCTTTAGCATCTTTTCTTGCGAAATCTTTCTTTGTTTCTGTACCTTCTTCCAAAACAGAATCCAGTTCTTTCGCTGTCAATAATAAAATAAATTTCTGTTTCCAAAGCACATATTCAGGTTCGTTTGTCAGTTTTGACAATCTAATTTCTTCCGACATTTTAATTTTTTTCAAATTTTTAACTCGTACTCTTAAATATTTTTCAGGCTTTTCTTACAACTTTGCGTAGTGTAGTGGAACACGCCCTTTAACCTCTTATTGATATAAGTTCTTACCCCTGTTAGGAGTATGAATTCTTTCCACTGCTTTGGGATTCTTCTTCAATAAAAACACATTTAAGCAATATTGACCATCATTAATTTAATCCATCTATAACTTCATGTCTCAAACATAAACATACCAAACTGTTGTAAATCCCGATAAATTACATGATTATTATAAAATAAATCCCTCTGAATAATCCAGACAAAAAACCTAAAACCAAGTGCAACATTTGTTTCACTTTGAAGTATATCTCAACCACATTTAAAAACATTCTTTTAGCTATTGCTTTTTTTAAAACCCGTACCTTGAATACCAACCACAGACATTAAGTTTTATCCAATTTATATTCCAACACTAAGTAGCTCTCTGACTACTAGTATTCGAACGAATCATTATTTCCTTTGTTCGAAGCCACACATTGAAATCCTATAAATATTATAGAGGTATAGCGCAGTCGCCAGACGGGCGCGGCAGATCGATAGTACACCCTCGTTGCGGGAGGGGGTGAAGGAATCTCACGCAACAATTGGTCTAGAATGTTGATATTTTTATTATTAGCATTCTAAAATCTATATAATTATATGTGATTCAGTCAGATGGGTTTGTTTGCCAATTCATCAAATCCAATTGTGTTTTGACAGCTGGTATAGTATCAAATTGACGACAATGCTTGTTCAAGTATTCGGCAGCTATCACTGTGATAGGGCACGCCACAATAGTGGCGGTAAGTTCCCTCTTTGAGGAGTGGCTGGAGAGACGCCACAGCGTCCTCACCTTCCGGCTGACGCAGGTTCTTACCGGACACGGTTGTTTCGGTAAGTTCCTGCTCCGAATCGGGCGGGAGGAGACGCCCAGGTGTTTCCATTGTGAGGATCGACCGGAGGACACGGTGGAGCACACTGTGGAGGTGTGCCCCGCTTGGGCGGAGCACCGCCGTGTTCTCGAGGTGGCGATCGGCGGCGGCGACCTCTCGCTCCCGGCCCTGGTTCAATCCATGATCCGGGGCGAGACGGAATGGGACGCCGTTACCTACTTCTGCGAAGCAGTCATGCTAGCGAAGGAGGTGGCGGAACGGGACAGGGAGAGATCCACACGTCCCGGCCGCCGCGGGAGATGCCCCGGGCGTCGGGGGCCTCGTGGTGGCTTCCGGCCACCGTAGGCGCGGGCCTGTGGACGGGGAGCTATGGGCTAGCTCGCCGTCCGTCCGTCTCATGACGACAGGCTGTGTCGACGGCGCGTTCGTGTTCCACGCGCGTCTTAAAGAGAGTCAGCAATAGGGAAGGGATCCGCAAGGGCCGAAGCCTGCCGGGGCTGTGGGACTATTCGAAAGATATACCGTGGCCCCGGAACACTAAGGGCGATGAAGGAACATGGATGGGTTTTAGTCAGTAAAAGTCTGACACTCCCTCCTGCTCCGCCCAGAGCGGGAGGAGTCATTTGATGATTTCCCATCCGAAAAAAAAAGAAGCTGTCACTGTGATGAACAAACAAGTTTGCCGCCAAAAAAAAGTTGCCAAAAACACAAAACAATACGTAATAAATAGCATTGTAACAGTAGGGGTGAAAGTAACTTATTTAGTGCCGAGACACGCTAAGGCGCCAATTGTTCGAGGGACTAAATAAGTCTTTAACCCGAGGGAAACTAAGACATGAAAAAAAAAAAACACTAAAACAACTACAGATAAAAACATGAATTAGATTTAAAAAAATGAGTAAATTTTATTTTACATAAATAAACAACTTTGGTGAGATATTTATTTAAAGTTTATGGTAATATTAGAACAATTATTCATAGTTAGTGAAAGGTTTTTTCCGGGTATGTTGATATTTTCTGGGAAACTTGGGTTTCTACAGTATCCAGAGATTCTTGGGTGTAAGTTGGGGACATTGATATTTGTCTATTTTCTTCAGCTGTTACAGCAATATTTTTGGATTGCACCGAATAATTGTTGAAGTGCTCGGTTTTGTATTACTTTTAATGCGGAGTGGAGTGATAAACACAGTTGGAAAGAATTGAAATATTTAATATATATAAGATCATGGGTTCTTTTCTTTCTTGAAGTATAACACAATGTGATTCATCTAAAACAGAGTTTTATTTATTAAATACAGATAAGTTTTACATAACAAATATCAACTAATGAAATAATTACTAACCTAAAACAGAATCGACAATTAAATGTTCATGCTTTACTATTCTTATTACATACGCTTGAATCGTCTTCTGCACTTTCAAATTAGAGCAAATTCACAAACTTATCTGAGCTAAAAAGGAATTATTAAACAACATTTGTAATTTAACTCGCATGTTACTTTTCCTCCTCAAATGTCAATGTCAGTGTCAACGTCAACACAAAGCTTACATATTTATATTATTATAAAATTACTCGTGACATGTTTTCATAGGAAAAATAGTTGCAGAGTGACAAACAGAAAGAACACCAGCTTTCACATTTGAGTCTAAAGTATATCCTCTAGATGGCCAGCGTTACACTTCCAACATTTTGGAGAGTCTGTAGAATACAGATTTGTCATTTCTGTTACTCTGTGTGATAACTTAGTTTTATTTTCCACTGACTATTCTATGTAGCCTTCAGCTACTTTACCCGACTTCCAACCTCCATGCCTGTTTTTATTATTATTATAGCCTCTTTATTTCTATAATGAATGACTTATAAAACAAATATATCATAAAATTACTATTACATCAAATAATGTGCATGCATAAAATAACAAAAATAATACAATTCATTCATGATTAAAAAGTTGGAATCGCATAACAAATAATTTCTAAATAAATAAAATCATTTCTTTCCTTTTATATGGATTTCTAAAATGTTAAATAAATTCAATTTTAAAAACAGCTGCAGTATGAGCAGCAACAAATTTTTACAAAAGGTTTTTTACGGAAAAGTCGAGAGTTAAGCTGGCGTGGCCGGTTGTTTCATAAACCGATCTCCAAACTAATCCGACTTTCGATTTTTATTTTGTTGCTGGCTCTTTGTACTCAGACTAGCTGCAGTATGAGCAGCAACAATTTTTCACTATAGTTTTTCCACGGAAAAGTCGAGAGTTAAGCTGGCGTGGTCAGTTTTTTCGTAAACCGATCTCCAACTTTCTTGACTTCCCATTTTTTTTTGTTGCTGACTTTCTGAACTCGGACAAGATGTAGTAAAAGCAGCAACAAATTTTCATTCAGCTTTTTCACGGAAAACTCGAGAGTTAAGCTGGCGTGGACATTATTTATATTGAAAAAAAAAAAAAAAACTATTTTCTTTTTTTTTCTTTAGCATCTTTCAGCAACAAATTAGCAACAAATTGACCGCTATTCGTTTGATCGATCATTCCACATCCAGTGATTTCCACGCTATCTTAATGAAAAGTTAGCGTTAAAGCCGATTTTTCACGATCGGTTGGAGCTAAAAAAAAATTTTTTTGCAACTAATTAGCAACAAAAAAGCAACAAATCTCGGTGTTTTTTTTTTTTAATTTCGCTGATTTTACACCGCTAGTTTTTTAGACCTTATTTACACATCGCCAGTTTGTAGTACCACATTTGTTATTTTTTACAAAATTGTATCTGTGTCCAGCATGTAAAACAACGGGTTTTCCCCTTTCACTTTTAATACATTTTAAATCCACTACATCGGTGCTCGAGCCGGCAAGATCCATTTCTTGCAATATTTTTATTCATGTCTCTATGTCACTTCACAACAAACAGGAAAACAAATGCCAGTGGATTATTTGAAGTTGAATAGGTAGGCATAGGCTAAATGACAATAACTTGAAGTGGCCCGTTAGATAATTGAGTACTAAGTGCTAAGGCTGTTTTTTTGTTTAATCTTTTTGTGCGCAACTGTTCATTTTCTGTCGTATAGCTAATCCGTCGAACTCTAGAATATGACGAATCCACGAATCAGTCGAGTAGCGAATCTGCCGAACTAACTAATCTGTCCAATCCAAGAATCTGTCCAGTACCGAACAAAGGGGCAGCGGTAGCACCTCAGAGGCCTGGGCTCCAGCAGCTTTACTTGCGCTGACACCCATCCCACCAAGAGCCTTCCTGACCTGCTCAGCAGGACACCCACCGGACCTGGCAACGGCGGCCACCACCTCCTCCTTGGTCACCGAGTCGTCCAAACCCAAGATGCGCAGGGACAGGCTTATGTTTGACAATTTTGCCTCCACATATAGACACCTCACAAAATTCTCTAGGATTGGTTCCCAGGATGTACTACTGTCCATGTCTATCACCTCTATGTTCCCCATTACGAAATTATTGTGAAGCATGGCATGTTTTATGGGTATTAATTTGTTGCTTGAATTGGGCAATATTGGTAAATACCTTTCTCTAGGGTCCATTGCATTCAACAGTACCCTTATCTGTCGAACTAGTCCTATTCTGTCTTCCATGCCGATGTCAAACATTTCTCTTACACTCTCGATCTCTTGTGTGCCTACTCTAGAATCAGGTAATGTTATTTCAGGGAAAAGAACTTCTTTTAAGGCAGCTGTCCTCAGGTTCGGAGGCAGGTCTACTATTGGTTGCTTGGTCCTTACTATTTGTCTTTGGATGATTGGGGGACCCCACTTTATATTGGTCATTCTCCAATTAATCGAGTAGTATGTGTTGACCTCTTGATCTTGTTGCTTGAGCAACAAATTTATCACTCTTACAGCACCCTCAGATGGGACTGGGCTTTGCTCTATCCACCAGTCGATTGAGTCAAGTTTTGCCAGTATACGCCCGTGTCGATTATTGTCTCTACTCATTCCACTGGACTCTGGGGGGAAGAAATGTTTTGGCATTTGATATTTCATTGCTTTTTTCTCATCCACCACAATAGGGTACTTTTTATTCAGTAAACACATTGCAATTGACAAAGGATTTGGGTCTTTGGTGCACTTTGACGATCTCTCTATGCTATGATGCAGTTTCCTTTTGTTGATTATTGCTATCCTCAGATAGAATTTTATCTTTAAGTAAATCAAACGCATTTGGAATTTCGTCTGGCGGCAAGTATGCCAAAGCGATCAAGTGGCGTATTTTTAGAGCAAATCCTGCATCTTCAATATATTTTTTGTGTAAGCCATGTTGCTGTACTCTTCGCCAAACGTTCTGTCCTAAATGAAAAAGACAGCATTTGTGGGTGGCCCCAATAAACACCGACCTAATAGAGTTTATGACCGCAAATTCAAAATCGACCGATTTCCGATCACCAATTCCGGGGTCAAAAGATCTTCACCGAGAGAGTTTGCGTAGCATCTCAGTTGTTCAAAAAAATGAGTGTAGCACTCTTGAGATTTACTCGATAGAAGCGCATATATAATAGGTACTGTTTTAGTATTACCAACGATTCCATGTATCGAGTAAAGTTGGGAAAATAATGTTATACAACGCTGAAATGTCCCGTCCATTATCCATATCGGCGATTCTTTCAGGAGCTGTATGTTGTTTTTTGTAGAACAAATTAGCACGCAACCATCTTTATTAAAACGTGTGTTTGATACTAAAAATGGTTCGTCATCAAACATTTTCAAGTCATCTGGTACTTGAATGTCATTTATACACAGTGGTTCTGATGGTTTAGTCTTCGCTCGGCATCGTTTTATCACCTGCTTTAGTGAATTTTTACTGGGTAATGCGCTCGCACATGATGTTGGCACCATCTCTAGATAGCGGTTTATTATTTGACATGGTGTTTCAATTGTATTTGTACTTGACTCTTTTTTCAAATTTTCTCTTAGGCGTAGTTCATGAATAATACCTGCAACAAATACATCAATTTGCATTTTATTATTATAAAAATCCACAGGTGCAAGTAATGGCATTCCATTACATTTTTTTTTACTTACCAGGTTGTGGAGCATGATTACGATCTAACATATCGTTCTTTAAAACGTGATTAGAATCACAGATCACACTGCTACAAGTACTACGACACTTTGCATCGGTATATTTTTTACGCAATACCAGTAGTGCACTGCACACCTTTATCGTTCACCTTATTCTTCACCATTTTGTAACCGTTTATTACCAAACATTCCTTATTGTTATGCGTTGTAGCTAATTTAATGTCGTCCATTTTCGTAACGAACACCAAGACTGAAAACAAAATGATTCCAAACTGTTAACCCTAAAAGTGCAAGACGCGTGGAAACATTTAAAAGTAAACTTATTAATAACTTACCATTTTTGTCTAGGATCATCTTCATCGTTCATAATATCGAATGGTTAATAAGTCTAACATTCAATATATCATACACTCAATACGTCGAGTGTTCAAAATATCGAATGTTTATTTGATCGAGCGATCAACGCATCGCATATTCATTGTATCGAAATATCACTATACTGAATATTTTTTATACACAATACAAGAAACACACAAAGGGGTTTGAATTTTTTGGCCGGATTTTTTCCGCCATTCAAATTTTTTTTTTCAAACTAGCGGCCACGCAAATCTCGGAAACGTGACGCTTTAGAACATTTTGTCTCAAACAAAACTTATTGTTTGAGACATAATGTTCTAAAGCGTCACGTTTCCGAGATTTAAACTATCAAAGTTGTGCTGGTAGCGATGACAACGCTATATATTTCGGAAACTTGACCCTTTAGAACATTTTGTCTCAGATCAAACTTGTCTGTATTGATGCCAGCTATCGATTGATACACGTATTATGCGTGTCTGATCAAATCAAAGTTGTGCTGAAGATGCTATCAGTGAATGGACCTCAAATTTGATAACTCATATCTCGGAAACGTGACACTTTATAACATTTTGCCTTATACAAAACTTGTTTGTATTTATACCAGCTATCGATTAATATAGGTCTTATGCGTGGCCGCTACTTGGAAAAAAAAAAAACTAAATGGCGGAATTAAATCCTTCCAATTCTTATTTTTTTTTTGTTAGCCTACTTTATGATTATTAAATCTCTGTATGTACAGTACCCGGCAATAAATATTGCACATCGACCTTTGGAAAGAGACAATCGGCTAATTTCGGCTTCGTAGAGCGTTATCTCTGTCGCACACTACCTATGTGACGTTTGTCAGTCGTTGTTCAAGTGCGATAAAGTGCGGTCGCGTCCAGTTCAAAATATATATTAAGAGTTGTTAACACCCCCAAATTTAAATAATTTAAAATTGCACAATGGCATCTTTAGGAAAAAGAGGGAAACCTTTACGAGGTCAGTCACGCGAAATTATCTACAATGTTTATAAATTTTTTGTAACCGAAACTGACAGATTTAAAAAAAATGAAGATGAAAATGTAAGTTGTTATTTTAAGAAGGTTCAAGAGCGAGTTGCAAATGCCACTGGAATTTCAAGAAGAACTTTGAACAATATATTAAACGAAGTCAGTACTGAAACACATTCTACTGAAATAAAGTTCAGCACTCCAAAAAAAGGGAGACCAAAAAAGCAATTTCGTTTGCATATGGACGATTTTGATTATGATGTTGTTCGAAGAATGGTGTATGATTTTCACTTACGATTTAATGAACTGCCAACAATAAAATCATTAAAAACTAAATTATCTGAAGCTATTAATTACAATGGGTCTGAAAAGACGTTGAGAAAAATACTTCACGAGATGGGATTTCGGTTCACTAAAATGGAAGATAATCGAAAACTTCTAATGGAAAAACACGATGTAAGTCTCAAAGGGATAGAATACCTCGATAAAATACGCAAATTTCGCGAATCAGGAAAAAATATCGTCTACATGGATGAGTCTTACATACATACATCCCACACTAAAGGGAAATCTTGGAGTGATGACAAGAAAAAAGGAGTAAAAAAGCCAATTTCAAAAGGTCAGCGTTTGATAATAGTTCATGCGGGTAATGAAAAAGGCTTTGTACCCGGTGCCTTTTTAACGTATAAATCCACGGACACCACAGGTGACTATCACAATGAAATGAATAACGATAACTACGAAAAATGGCTGGTTAATCAATTAATACCAAATATACCCAGTGATTCTGTTCTAGTTATCGATAACGCACCCTATCACAACAAATATGTTGAAAGACCCCCCAACTCAAACACCATTAAACAGGAAATGATCCACTGGTTAAACAGACACGAAATTCCAGTAGATCCAAAATTAACAAAAACCCAGATTTACGCTATTATATGTCAGCACAAGGAGAGGCATACAGAGTTTTCCGTGGACAAAGTACTTGCCGAACATGGGCACACTGTGTTGCGATTGCCACCATATCATCCGAATTTTAATCCAATAGAAAATATATGGTCTCAACTGAAAGGCTATGTAGCCTCTAGAAATGTGGGTATGAATTTAACTACAGTAAAAACATTATTGACTGAAAAAGTAAACATGATCGGGGCTGAAGATTGGAAAAAGGTTTGCGATCATGCAATCAAATGTGAGAATGAATATAGAAGCATTCAACACGGTTTAGACAATTACACTGATAGACTAGTGATAAATACGGCTGACAGTGACAGTGATATTGATCTCTTTGAGAGCACAGATAGTGAAATGGAAGTAATTGAGAATTAGAATTATTATTATTTTTATTACAATGTCTCATTTTAACAATATGATTAATGTTGTTTATTATGTACACTACAGCTGTAATTTTCCAAAATAATTAAATACGAAAACATAATGGAAACATGTTTTTTTTATTTTATTTTACCCCAACCTAAAGCCATCACTATAGAAAAATTGGTGTATTTTATACAAATAATAATTATCAAAAGAAGCAAATCATAATTGTTTTAACAGCTCCTAATAGATACCGGACTGTTTGTATTTCGTGCGAGAGAGATAGCGCTCTACGAAGCCGAAATTAGCCGATTGTCTCTTTCCAAAGGTCGATGTGCAATATTTATTGCCGGGTACTGTACCTCCTTTATGAATACGTCAGTTGCCTAAAGACTGGATCGTTATGGCAACGACTTTGTTGACGTTTGACAATTAACATGTTTTTTAAACAACCTAATAAGTTTCTAAGAAAATGTTAGTTATTGTTAAAATAGTTTTAACCGGTCAAAAGTAATTTTGAATGACTAGCAGTTTTGAGTGATTAACAGTTTTGACTGTGACATATACAATTCCTAGAAAAGGTGTATAATTCTTAAAATACTAATATTTCATTCTTCTACTGTGTCCCAGCACACATTTCTTCTTTTTTTGCAGGGTTACTGCAAATTATGATTTGGTTAGGTTAGGTACATTTCAAAGAATGCATTTTTTATTAATAAAAATCCCTTCTCCGACGCTTTTAAATGAATGAATTTATTGTAAAAAAAAACACCCTCTCCCTCTCCCCCCCGCTCCCGTCTGCCTTTCTCTCCCTCCGCTTTCACCACGCGATATATCGTCTAGCCCCACCACGCAGTCGTAACGCTTTTTCGTGACATCGTATTTCCTAATAGCCGGTCTTTATAGAAGTTTCACTTCAATAATAAATTCATGTAATTGTTAATCCCAATATTATTTCAGCTTACTGTACTTTAACTTTTTTTTTTCTTTTGGTCCCAAAATACCACTCAAAAATATTAAAGGGGAATCCAGGATTGCGGTCCTGGTATCAAAAGCCCCCCGACCCATTAAACATTTTCTGTGTCAAGTCTGCATGAATTTAACGCGGTAAAATTTTCGTACAACGATTTTTTATGACTTTCGATGTCATTTAAGTCAACAATCTCCCATGGTTTTCTGCTAGTGGGAACATAATTCTGAGTGGCTAATAACTCGAAAGTCTGTTGTAAAGTGGGGTGTCCAATGGGTGACTATACATTATTTTTGTCTTTCCTGATAGCAATGCATAAATCAATGGTACAATTTGAGTTGTGTCTTGAGAGCTACTCATATCGCCATGAATAGTGTATAATTCAACAAATGGAGCCGGACAACTTCGAAAAGTGCCGGTCGCCTTTAAGGTTTGACATAAGAAGTTTGCCATTATCAAAATTAGAATTCGTTCATCTACATAGGAGTAGTCTGCAAGCACGAATGGAATAAACTTCGGTAGGACATCCATTTCTCGTACGTCATTATAAACTAGTTTATTTAGGTACGCCGGCAGTACGATTTCGCTTTCTGCAAAAACTTGATTTGACATTCCTGTAATTACTAATTTATAGGTATTTATTGCTTGTATAAAATAAAAAAATATTAAAACATGTCAAATACAAAAACCAGTTTACAAAAAACTTTACGTCATCAGAAAACCACAGCCCCTAGCCGTTCCCGGCGCAAAGGAGCCCATGACACTTGCAGCGTTTCCGCGCTGAATTGCCAGGGCTAGCCTCTGCACCAGGAAAGAACCAGAGCGTGGGTCACCGCCCCTCTCTCTAAGTCGACGGCCGATCTCCGCCCACAAATTTGATCGCGTCGGACCCCCAGCAACCAGTGGTTTCCACTGCCAGTGGGACAAAATAGTACTTTGGCTCTAAGGCCGCATATTTGGCTCGTTTTTTGAGAGCGGCTGATTCAGCCGTGGCACCGGGTGACCCGACAGTGTGAGGGAGATGGCTGGCGGCAAACGTGCTAACACACGTTGCGTCCCAAAGTAGGCACTTACCCTTTTGCCAGGGTACTAACGTCAGGCCATCCGTTCTTTTGCCATCCAAGCGACAGAGACCCGGCGGCTCCAAGACACAAGGGATATTGGCGCCAACCAGCGCCCTCCGGACAATGTCGTTGAGAGCATGGTGCCGCGGAAACCTCCCTGAGCAACGACAGCAACTTAACGCGTGGTGGCCGTTGGCCTCCACTCTGGACCCGCAGATGCATATATGTGGTTCACAGACATCGCAGCCCAGGCGGAGAGCCACCGCCACCCGCAAAGAGTCGCCGTCAAGTAAAGTGCCCAGGTGAGGTGAAGGAAGCGCTTGCAACCACGCTCCTGATTCTGTCCGTGACACTGCCTTTAAGCGCGCTAAATCAACCCCCTCCGCCCGATCTATAAGTCCGGCCAGAACTGCCTTCGCTCCTACATCATACTGCCAGGGCAATGGCCTGACCAGGCCGCCAGAGCGTCCGCTGCGAAAGGGATAATAAGTTGTTCGCCATCAAGAGAAAGAATGCGAGCGACCAAGTCGGTAACCCCATGCGCAGACGCCAAGAAGGCCGGCAAGCCGACATCCCGTGCGCGACGAACCGCCAGACCTCCATGCCGGATCGGCAAAGCCGCTTGCGCCCATTGAGCTTCGTTCAGCGAAACGTTCAAAATACTCTCTATCGTCTCCTTAAGAGCTTCATCGAAAGATGAGAGAGACTGTGGGAACCACTACGTCGGGGCAGTCCGCAAAAAATATGTCAATTTCGGTACCGCGAAACACATGCGCAAAAGTACCAAAGCGACGTGGGCAGAAAGATTCATGAGCCTTTTGTGGGCGTCGAGAAGATTACGCTTGCGATCCTCTAGAGCCTCAGGGACCGCAACAGGGAAGATCGGGGCACCCAATAGACTGAAAGAAATAGGTGAAAGCATAGTGAGACCCGGAAGAAAGGAAGAAAAGTGCGAGAACCTTGGCCCAGCCTCAGGACCACAGGGGAAAAACTCACATTTAGATGAATTTACCTCGAGGCCCAGCTCCCTGAGACGAGGAATTAAAGTGCGGATGTCTTGATCCACATCCTCAGGTTTGCCACCCAAGATACCGTCATCCAAGTACCACACGTTCAGGGGTGATTTTAAATCGTGGACTGACGCTTGGATGGCCAGGCTAAAAGTGAGCGGCCCAAGAGGGTCCTGTAATTCGGTAATTCTTGGATAATATCAATGCCCGTACTCTGTGCTTCGGCCACAGTCCGCTTGAAAGCAGATGGAATAGTTTCTTCTTCGTTGATCGCAATTTTCATTTCATTTTCAATGTGAATGGTTACAATGTCTTTATTTGTATTTGGGATACAAGTTTCTAAATGTTGTGTGTATGCGACTTGTTTTCACTCTCTTCCTGAAAAGGGATATTTATTATTGTACTTAATTAACATCCAAAATGGTTCTTTACTGGTTTGCACCCTCAGTTTATATGCACCATTGACTTGCACCATCAATGGTGCAAATAATACTACTATTAAATAAGTATAATGAAAAAAAGGATTCGTCGATAAATGTCAGATTCTAGAAATGCTAGATTCTAGTAATGCCAGGTTCTGCAAATGCCAGATTCTGCAAATGCCAGATTCTGCAAATGCCAGATTCTGCAAATGTCAGATTCTACATATAAATTCCAGATTCTATTAATGTCAGATTTATTATATAATCCGAAAATGCCGTTCCTGCTCCACAAGGACAGGGGCGCATAAATGGATAGCACTAATTGTATTGTTTGGAGCTGCTGAAGATTGTACAACTATCTTTGCATTGTATAGATTCAATCTCTTTAGTATTATATAATCGCATAGCCCATATTGTGTGAGTGCTATGTACTAGAATGCTATCAGTCGCTGGAAACCTACATCTTTTCTTGACTTAATGTGCCCTGGCGGTCGAGAATATGTCATGCTCACTCAAAAGTCTCGCTGATGGTGGCGCATGTGTCGGATCATTTAGTTCCCTTCAAAATGGTTGAGTTGAATGGTGCTGATCTATGCGTCATATCCGTGAACGGGCGCTGTCAGTTGTGACTGGTCATCTCTCAGTTGCCATGGCTTATTTTAATGAATTATTTTAGTTTTTGAATTGTTTTTTTTCTGTTTTGTTTTACTGTGGACACTTTTAACGTGCACATCTTGCTACATTGTTCTCACATAATATACCATCTCAACATGAATGATGTAACCAAGATTTTGTAACAATATTCTGATTTAAAAGAGTGTCCATGGAGTTTCTTGCCCGTTCTTCTCCATAGAGATCTACGCTAGGGAATGGGCAACTACAGTACTTTCACAGTTTTTATGCCTTGTGACTGGGACTGTAGCTACATTTAATTTTCATCTTTGTTTCGACAATTCAAAAGTGCCTGTAACTGGCCTACTTGAAATAAATGCTTTGATTTTGATTTTGATTTTGAATCGCAAAATAATAACTTTTCCTTAAGGAACATATATGTGTGTATAAAATTTCACTAATTTCAAAAGTTGTTGTTTTATTGCATTAAAAAATGCTATACGTGCACAATTTTTAATGCAACATTTGGTAATGAGCTCTTAGAAATGGAAATTTTGTTAGATTGTGTTTGTCAAAGTTGCTAAAATTAAAATATTAATAACAAATAAGTATGGTCAAACACAGTAACAGTAATCACATAATTAATAACTTTTCTATCAGTTTAAAAAACTTGTTCTTGTATTAGAAGAAAAACATAATTGATCTATATAACAACAATCTAAGTCATCAATTTCGTAAAAATAATCTTCTCTTCTATCAGAAAAAAAACATCATTGCTCTGAATATACAACATTAGTTTTAGTTTAGTATAAAGGGTGTAAAAAACCTCTTAACGAAGCAGAAAAGCTTGTTCTCCCCGTCATTGCGATAATTTTTCGTCTGTTCCCACTAGTTCAGATGACCAGTTCAGTTAATTGAACTAGTGAGATTTCTTTTCTCGTTTGTTCAGTTGTAAATGAAACTACTTTTGCATCTGGTTTCCCCCGTTTTTTATTTATTATTATTTTTAAATTAATTAATTTACTCGTTAAAAAAAGAGGGACTTGAATGTCGCTGTTAATTAGTTGCAATTGAACATGACGAACATATGCGTCATTTTCAATTTGTCTTTTGGTTTTCGTCTTTGCAGATGTAACCTTTTTTCCCTGCATTGAACTAACTGCAAAAAACGCCGCATCTTTTGTTAAATTTTCAAGAAATAAAGCAACTGTTGCTGGTCTCGTTTTAAACATGCCGTTGATAGCACGATGCTAACCTTCAGCAAAGTTCAAGGTTCATGGTAAACATCAATATTTTGTGTTAGGCGTAGCCCAGCTGCGCGGGCCTCTATTTCTGTCTGCAGGGTTTAAAGTAGATAATCTTACACGAAGTGGATGACGGGGCCTTAGTTCGCTCGCTTCGCCATTCCCTTCGAGACTATCGTGTCCGAGTCAGAGTGACAAGTCCCGAGCTCGCTTGCATCGTATGTTTTCTCTGACGCAATGTCTTTTTTACGATGTTGAGTGAAGTGTTAGTGTTTATTTTTACTAAATAAAAGTTCTACAATCTAGATCTTTTATTGAGGAGCTCGTGGAGCTCGCGGCTAAATAATAACAGCCGCTCGGGTCGATCTTTAGGTTAAGCTGTGCTTGCCTAGGTTGGTCTGTGGATGGGTGACCACCCTTACATACCGAGTTTCCGAGGCACGAAGGAAATCGGAAACGTACGGTAAGCAGTCGTTACAGGTAGTCAGTGGCCCAAAAAATCTGGTATCGTATTACCCAGTAGGTACAAACTGAGTTGTGGAGGTCAGATAGGCAGTCGCTCCATGTAAAATACTAGTGGACAGATGATGATAAAAAGATCTACAATCTAGTGGACGAGTATTTGTCTGGCTACACGAAACGACTCGTCCCCGCATGAATTGAATGGCGCTTTCTCATTGAAACAACTACCACGCCACGCCCGTGAAAAAATCATGAAAATATGTCGTTCGTGGGTTCAGTATCAAGCGTTACAAATCTCTTAGTTAGTGGCCTATACATACTAATGTATAGGACTGTACGGCCCAGCCGGTGTTCTAGAATGTTTGTGATCGCATTGCAGGCGGATGGCATTGCGCAATCGCGTCCGGGCGCTGCGCTGCCACACCCTATCCTATATTGCGTCACCTTTAACCTTAAGGTAACTTCCCGAGTGGTTGGGGGTTGCGCATTGCAGGCGAATGCATTGCGCAGTCGCGCCCAGCCTCACCCTGTCCTAGATTTCGTCAACTTTAACCTTTTCTTGTTAAAGAGCAAAGGTAAAATTTCACTTTGGGAATCATCGTTAAATCTAAATATTGCCTGGGTTATCTTGGTTATCGAACAGCGGCTGGCCCAGTAAAATAGCTGCAGTAATTATTGCTTCCATGCCTTGACTTCTGCTGACTATAGCGTTACTGTAGTATGTTTTACACGCCTTGACTGTAAACGTACGTTCTTTATATACACACATTTTTATCGTACACATACATAATATCACGCCTATAATCCTCGGAGAGTTAGGCAGAGGGTTATAGTTATGAGCGTGAAGGTGTTAGGCAACCACGGCAGTTTTCTTATATAGTTTAAAAGTACTGGGCTAGCACAATCAATTCTAGGTACTAGTAACCACCATTACGCATAATTGATTGTTTGTCTAAAGAAGATAATGCAAATCTAAGAAAAATAGTTATTTGTGCAACAAGAGAGCAAAGTGGGTTAAGCGAAGGATTCTATAGTAGGTTAGAATCCTGAGCGTCGCGAGGGATTCAAAGACACAAGATGCAAATAACTTTGGTCTCGTGTAACTCATACAACTTTGTTGGAATATTTGGCTTAAAGAGTTGGAAGAGTATTAAATAAATTATTTGTAAAATAAGAATTAGAAAAAAGATGTTCATTGACAAGAGTGTTTATTTCAAGTAACTAGGCAATATATTAAGAAGAAATATAACTACAAAACAAGTCTGCACAACAGAGGTTACTTATCTACAACAAACTTTTCACCTCAGCAGCGAGAACATGTAGGTAAAAAAAACAAACATGGTAAAAATTAAACCACCACACCACCATATATTTAAACAACATCAAAAAATCAAAAGTTAAAAGTAAAATGGTTGCAGTTTTGCAAATTAAAAGTAACAGTTTTATTTGGAACCGATATTGTTGTGTTAACGACTTGAGTTTGAGTATTCGCTGAGGTTTCGGCATCCTTACTTGTAGAATGTGACGGAACGATAGTGAAAGTAGGTGACTCAGCGGCGGTGTTCGTGACTCTGGTAGTAGACGGGCGAGCCCAAGGATCTGAGGTCTGTTCCAAGCTTATAGTTTCGACTTCCTTACGTGTGGATTGTGACGGGAAGATAGTAAAGGTAGGTGACTCAGCGGCGGTATTCATGACTCTAGAAGTAGTCGGACGAGACCAAGGATCTGAGGTCTGTTTTAAGCTTATGGTCTTTACTATACGCTTACAGATTTTAGATTTATTTTAGATCGAATCTTCAATATATCCTTCCGCGACTGTAATCGACCTCCATCCGCGTCATCGCGCATCGTTTTATTGTAGTGAGGTCGGCTCCTGAATCAGCCAAACGCATGGCCTAAGTTCGCCGAAAACAATGTCCGGTGTAAAGCTGAGGTTCCTGCAGTTTCAGAAAACTTGCTATTGCTCGCGGCGTCCCGCCTATTTTGTTGACTCCCATAGGCTGTCTCGAACACTTATCATTATGATACTGCAACAAAAATCGATCTGTTTTCGTATTAGCAGGGCGTAATGCCTTATATCTCTCAATAATATATACATGTTCGTAGCGAATAACAAAGGACCTGTCAATGTTCGTCTTTGTATTCGGCAAGTTGATTAACAGTAATTTGTCTGAATGCTTTTCGATGGCATTAACAGTTAGATTTAATAGTTCGTTCGTGCGGCATGCTCCATGTCTTCTTCGTCACTGGACTCACTCATATTTATTTATTATTATCCATATTGTACTTTGACCTAATCATTGCTAGCGTAATAGAGAATAAAACAATAAAAATTCGAATCGCGCTATTTTTATAAAATGCGTTCTGAAACTACACTCGCGGTATTCTGTCTCAAATTCTCAATATCAAAGATTGGTAAAACTATAAATAAATAAGTAGATACATGATAAACTTCGTATTTTTTTCTTCAACATTCTTCATCTTGATTTAATTATAAAAAAAATATAATTCGATAACTCGAAATATAATTAAAATTCGATTATTTAAAACCTAAACACGTGATTTACAATATTACGGTTATCGATACCAATATTGTAAAGTATTGGTATCCGAACGTTTTATTGCTTGTTTCTTTTTTAGGACTACTAGGTATGGAATTTGAAAATCGATTTTCGAATCGACTTGTTTCTATCTCTCGCTTTTTTCGTATCGAAGTGAAAGTGACAGAACAAAGTCAGTTGAAATCTTTCGAATTTTGTGAGTAGAACTGTACAGTTCTCGGTATTTAAAAATAAATAAATTAAAAAGTTACTTTATCTCACGCTCGCATCAAAATCGAATTTTGCTCACCGTCTGTAAACAGCAAAACCTGCTTGTTTGAGGTGCTGAGGTGAAATAGTAGATTTTACAACAAGTGCACAAAACGAACCCTTATCATCGAGATAAAATGGTTTTGTGGACGAGTTCTAAACTCTGCTTTTCACTTCGATTGCGAAGAAATAAAATAGTAGTATAACATAACATTTCTTTAAATAAAATTCAAAGTAAAATTAGTACAGTTTTGAATACTGATTTCGCGCACTCAGACATCGAGTGTCCTGCTTCTCCGCAGTGACCACACGTAGAGTTTACCTCTCTGCATGATTTTGCTGCATGACCAATCTGTTGGCATTTGTAACATCTGGTAACCAAGGTGAAGTGGAAGTACATTTTATAAAAATTCTTGCTTGAGATATTACAGCTCCACGTATCTTGGTCGGAACTTTGATAACAAAGTTACCTACAGGTTGATGCATCTTTCTTCCCAGATTTGTGGCTAAAGGAGATCATTCATTTTCGGCCCAATTGTGGCTTTTAACTTCGGCCAAAAATGTCTCCAGAGATAGTTTTTTTTTTTAAATCTGGATATAAAGGCAAAGCTGAAACCTTATAAGTTTCCGTTCTTGACTAGTTTCACCCAACTGTAAATGTTTTGCCTTTTTCTTTGTGTCCTTTTGGAAGTGAATGTAACATCCCGATATTTTGGTCGCAGGAAACACTTCTGAACTGCATTTATGGGAGCCATTTCATAGTCACACGTGAAAGTAGCCATTTACAGTATGTTAGCTTTTGCGTTGCTTACATAATACTAATAAAAATATAAACAAATAAAACACTGATATGTTTTGTTTTGTTTATATTTTTATTAGTATTATGTAAGCATCGATGTAGCGGACTGAGTCTGAATCTCCACCGCTGGATTTTGGACTGTTCTTTGAAAAAGCAAACTACGTGTTGGTTGGTTGTAGACTAGTTTAATAATTTGTTGGAGATTCTTCCCTCCTGATCCCACAACTCTCCTCTTCTTTATATGCTCGAAGAAATCTTCACCAAATCCTTGAACTCTTGTACACTAAAACAGGGAATGCAACTGACTTGATTATAGACGCCCGAAAGAAGTCCTGTTTGATTAGCACAAAACATTTTTGCATACATTGTCTGAACAGGTGGTCTTAGAAGGACAATCCCACCTCCAGTCATGTTAAAATTGTAGCCATATTTCCTAAAAAACGAGAATAATAATTGATTTTACCCAAAAATGATTTCAGTAATGTCAAATTAGTTGGTGCCTTTGCTTTTAATATAGGATAAATATTAGACTGTATAACACTGATACCATTTTTGTTTACATGAAAACCAAATACATCTAAACTTGTGGTAAATAACTTACATTTTTCCAATTTTAACTTAAATTCACTTTCTTGAATTCTACTTAAAACTTTTATTAAAATATCTAGAGTTTGTCAAACTATTTCCTTTAATATAGATATTGTCTATGAATACAATAGTGTTTGGAATATCCTCCAACTTTTTAGCCATTAATCGCTGAAATGAACCAGGTCCTGTACTTACTCCAAATAGGAGGTAATTATACCTAAAAGAACCCAGTTCTGTCACTATAGTGGTGCAATCTTTACTTTCAGCACTAATAGCAGCCTGTAAATATGCTTCCTTTAGATCCAGTTCGCAGTAATATTCGGCATGTTTGAGTTAGTTCAAAATGTCATCAACATGAGGAAGAGGGAAATGATCTGGTTCCAAACATGGATTAACTGTTAGTTTATAATCACCACACAAACGTACCGAGCCATCTGGCTTCAAAATTGGAACAACTGGTGTGCCCCATTCACTTTGTTTTACAGTACTAAATCGACCATTTTTTAGCAATCTTTGCACTTCATTATCCACTTTTTCACGTAATGCGAATGGCACACGCCGAACCGGTAAGCGCTTCGGTATGGTGTTCGGTTTTAATTTCAATATTATTTCCTCACCTTTGAAGTTGCCCCAACCCGGGCTAAATATATCTGCGAACTGATTCTTTACAAGCTGTTGTGCATCTGTAATATTTTGAATCATTTTATTTTTAATGTTTAAATTATACTGCATTTTAGGAGGCCACAATTTTAATCCATTCAGCCAATCTCTTCCAATAATCCTTGGAACTGTCGTTTTTACAACATAAATATTCAGCTTTTTATATAATCCACTATATTTAACAGTTAAATTTTGTATAATACCTAATGGTTGTGTGATAGTTTGATCAAAATTTTTAAATAATATATTACAGTTTACCAATGGAAATGAATTTAAATATTTATCTTTATCTGTCATTGAAATAACTGTAACATCTGAACCTGTGTCAAGTAGAAAAGACATATCTTGTCCATTAACATTAACCGTTAAATAATGAGGAGGTTACCCTACTTACAGTATTTACAGTATAGGTAGCCTGTTCACTATACAAATTTTTAATGTCTTCTTCCACATCATCATTCTTTTCCTTTCCTGATGAATCAACTTCCAATACATTAGTTTGACGAACCCGTTGTTTCTTTGAACACATTTTAAAAACATGTCCTTGTTGTCCACATTCTGAGCAGTATTTCTTATTCAAACTGCACTCCGATTTTTTGTGATTGTTTTTTCCACAACAATAACATACTGAATTTTGTTCTCTATTATTTCTATTTTGTTTGTATGTAGGTTTTGTCTTTTTGTGGTTATAATATGTTTCTGCCTGTACACTTGACTTCCTAGTTTGCACTATCTCACTGGAATTGTTAGTGTGCATCAGGGCTGCTTCCACTGTGCGAGCTATCTCCACACACCTTTCTAGGGATATTTCTGCTTCACTTTTTAGTAATTCAAACTGTATTGTTTTGGAAGTAACTCCTTCAATAAATGTTTCTTTTAATTGATCCTCATAATCCTTAAATTTACATTTTCCTTCTCATCTGGAAGTTGGTTCCTTTTTCTAAATTCTACTCTTTCTAGGACAGTTGATAAAGGTTTGGCATACTTATCCTTTAATTTCTTGCACAGTTCATCAAACGATATTTTCATGGGTTTGACTGGCGAACATAAGTATGTTAATGTTTCAAACACTTTTGGTGTTAATTTTGTAATGAGTAGTGGAACTTTCTTGTCTTCGTCAATATCGTTGACAATCATATAGCACTCCAGCTGCTGTTCAAAAATTTCCCATTTCTCTCCATCAAAAGCCTTAATTTCACCGCAAACTGACATTCTTGTTTCTTTAATTTCGCCTTTTGGTTTCGTAATTTGTTTTGTCTTGTAATGAGTACTCAACAGTTTTCGTAATTCGTCAATATTTGCTTGTTTAGAATATTTCAACCCCTCTTCCTGAATTATTAGCTGTAGTTCTTCTCTTTTGCATTGGTAAATATAGGTTCTTTTTCCTGACTTGATTAGAGTAATCTTTTGTTCAAAACTGATGTTTTCTTTATCTGACATAAAGTAAATATCTGAACTCTGTGAAGTTAGCTGGTAGTTCTGTCAGTGTCAAACGTAATGGCGTCGTTGGAAATTTTGCTGTGCAAACCAGTTTTCTGTAGCCAACTTCACACCCGGTGTTTTTATTTTTCGTTATTTTTTGTCTTTTAATCCATTATTTTTGCTCACTTCTTATTTTATCACTACACTGAGAGTTCTTCCCTCGTCGCCAAATTGTTGTATCTCAAATAAACGCATAAATTAATTAATTATTGTTTTATTAGGTACAGAGCAACACATGGCATTATCGTAGTTATAATGAAAAAGATATATAAGTGCGAGGGAGTAAGGTAATCAAAATGTGCGTTCCATATCTCACAAAAATCAAGCATACTCTTTGCAGAAGCATTAAATTATGCAACTGCTCAGACCGAATAATTATCACAATAATAAATCATTAAACATGAAAATAAATCATTAAACATGAATCGTATTTGTACTCAATTGAGTTCGAAGTAAATGATTTTTCAGATTATATTCATTTTCTCTAGCTTTTTATCTCCGGATAGTTAAATGTTTAAGCCCAATGTTAAATAGGCCGAGCCTATTGCCTTCAACTGGACACGAATTCAGCCTCCTCGCTGTTTCTAGGACATTCCTGATGTAAAAATCCGAGGGACTTCGCTCTCCGTACTTTCCGAACATCCCAAATGATCACTCATTCACAGAACGATCTCTGCAAGTGTAGCCTTGACCTTCGCGCCCGTTGAGCCGTGCGGCAGTTGTTACTTAGCAACGATCCCCTCGATCCCGTTTTGTTAAAAACGCAGCAACAAAAGGGGGAACCCTAATTTAAATACGTCGATCCGAATAAAATGTTTAATGATTTCAACATCCATACGGTATATTCAGGGTTGAGTTATTTGAATTTCAAAATGGTCTATTATTTTGCTTACACGTGCCAACTTTAACCTTGAAACGAGATTAATTCCCCCTGTCTGCGAAGGTACGCATCATGTTACCTGGGCCAGACACAAGGGGAGCGGTTTCAAAGCAAACCGTTATGTCTTCTCCCCAGCCTCCCTAAAATCATTTACGGCCCGGAATCAAAGCAGACGCTCATTAATTCTTCCTTAACTCTCTACTGAATGACATTATTCAATTCGGGGATGTACGAAGGGGAGGCTAATTAAGTCAGCACAGTGGATGGCAACGTTTTTATTTACAATTCGTAACTTTGCAAATTCGTGAACTCTTGGAAAATTAATTTAAGTTGTGTAGTTGTTAAGTTTGTCATTGTCAATGGGGGACGTAAGTAGGAGCCGTTTATTGATGTATGTTTCTTTGACGGAAACGCTACAAATAATAATATAAACGTGAGCGAAAGATCCACGTGTGATCTCAATATTTGATTGGCTTCGATCTACTGTACCCATGGTAACTTATATAGGCACTGAATTGTTGTTTGGTAAAGGAAGTTCGCGTGGCGGTCTCATACCTATATGTAAATTGTATTAATCAATTTACTTTCTGAGTTATCCTCTACAATATGTAATTTTTCTTCTTCGTCTATGATGTGCCAATAACTCCTAGTAACAATGTAAAATTGATACTTGATTTGTGTCAGATACCGCAGCTAAAAGGGTAGAATAAAAACTTTTTTGGTCGGTTATTTTTTTTTTTTTGCAAAAAAGCGCTTATTTTGCGCTTATGTTGTGCAATTCATCAATATTATAGATACGGGTCGAACTATAAACCTCCTGTGACAATTGCAGGAAATATTTGAGGCGAATCTTTTTTTTTACTAACGGCTGAATAAACTAAAGCGCGGATCAAGCGTGGTGACTGTGAGTTTTCAAAACGAATAGCATAATAACACGCACCCAAAAAGCTATAGGGTGCTGCAGCAGCTAAAATTCATATTAAATCTGGAACATAGATTTTAAACATCGCCATCCGATCCCTAGGTGTCCTCTGCATAGGGTTGATGTCGACCTTCTAAATCCGAGACCGTAACTACCTTACTTGAAAACATTTAGAACTCAACTTTAGCTTCTTAAATATACGGTATAAATAACTGACACTGGGATATAGATATACAGTCCTGGTTTTATTTTGCTTCACTAGTTTAAACCTTATAAGAGAGAGATTAGAGTCGTTTGGACGCCGTTATGGAACTGCCCTTACGTTTGACCAAAGCGCATGCGTAACTGGTATCGACCCCTTGGAAATTTTACTGCGTCTAGCTCGAGCCCCGTGTCGCCCAGTTTCCGCCAGCTCTGCCGACTGATCGGTCGTCCGCGTAGAAACCGTTGTGGAGTCATTTTCACTTTGATCTTAACTGAACTGCAGAGTAACCGCGCCGCCATGTATACCCCGGAGATATTTTTTCCCGATTGTAAGCTGTGTGTAGCTTTTCGTAACTACGAACGTATGCTGGAAGCAGCTGAAGCAAAGAAGCAGGACCCGATCGATTACTGCCGAGATCTCTACTACAACAACACCTATGAAGGCTGTAACGAAGAGGAAGGTAAGATTGCTAGTTCTTTGTGCTCCAGATATGGTGTTTATAATTTTTATAATAGGAGGTACTGGCGGAAGGAAACTTAAGATGGCGACGGTCTGCCTTATCAGTTGGTACGTAATACTTCATCTAGATTTTTTGGATCGTTATTACGAAAAGTGGTTAGAAACGTCGGGTTCTTTGTTTCTCAAATGGTGACGACGCAGTGATGGTGACGACGCAGCGGTTCCAACGCGCATGCGCCATATCGATCTCTTCAAACGGCCGAGTTATTTTTAGACTGCCTAGTGCTCTTTGATTATAGTACTGGATAGGTGTTTTGTACTACGATGAACAGCAAATTTTGAGTCAAGTGGTTTAAAAACCATGCTTGGAGTGGGTAGGGAATACCTAAAATTTTAAAATCGAGCAAGATGGTGGCAATGTGCAAATAGGTTGAGTAACCAAAATGGCGGCCATATACGCAAAACATGGCCGACACAAAGTAGTTCGGTGCTAGAGCAGTGCGCATGTGTGGGTGATATCGATCATAATATGCAACTTCTGCAGTGACTAGTTGCGCTGCCCCGCCTACCGAGATTCAAAATGGCGGTTTCTTTTGTTTGTAGTTATGATATCTTTACTTTTATACGACTTACTGCCGCACTCAGAGACGACATCAACACTTCAAATAATCAATCATTGACTTTATTGGTTACCTTAAATCGGTTTTAAATAGATGTTTTATGAATTGCTTATACCTTAAACAACAAAAACAACTGAACAAGTGCGAGTCTGACACGCGCACCGAGGGTTCCGTTCAACTCAAAGACGCAAGATCTTAAGAAAAACTAAGTCAGATTGAAGGACAACAATTCTACGGTTAATGCTCTTCCATAAGTCGACATACGTCACTTTCAATTCTATTTTAAGTACAGTATATGCACCTAAAATAGTAAATTAAATAAGCAGAACCACCCCCCCCCCCCTCTCCGTCCCCCTTCCTTTTCCGTCCCTTCCTTGAGTATGAACATCTCAGGCATCTTGGTTGTAACTTTTGCCACAAAGGTGGCCACGACGTGGCCGTGACCACGATAGGCCTGGAGCGTGGGGAAATATAAGTATTTTTCTGTAACGATTTCGAACAATGTGAGTTTTGTAATTAACTTATTAGGTAAGAGGGTATATTAAACAAAAGCTTGAACAAACCCTTTTAATAGGAAAAGATATCGGCATTGCTCAGAAATAGAAAAAAGATAGCGCCGATGCCGGCTCTCTGCAAAGCAACGCGCTTGCGTGAAATCGATCGTATCAAACGTTCATAACGGCTAGTTAGGACTTCACTGCTCCCCAGTCCTCGTGGCCGCGCACGGGTGTACGACTCCGCGATTAACGAACGGATAGTTATGACTTTTTGGCGAATATTAGTAATGATAATACTCGGTGACTGCGAGTCTATTACCTCTAATATAGTACCGTCGCAAATTCGTTCCAATTGTTTGTGTGACATGCAGTCTCTAATTTTGCAGTGATGTTGTGTAGTGAAGTATCTGACTATCTGGGTACGTATAAAGATAATGTCATTAATTATTTAAGATATTCTTGGTATTGGGGGTGCAAGATGCCGCGTGGTGCAGTCATTGTAGCGCGCATGCGTCATTATCGATCCCTGTAATTTTTTTACTGCGTCATTGTTTCTTCGCTATTTGTTGCAATTCAGGTATGGAATCGCGGGTTACATTTTTATCCCGGTATTACCTACGATCCCGTGGGACGATTACCGAACTCCACGCAGGCGCAGCCATGGGGATAAGCTATGTGGCTATATAAAATGAGTCCCAACTTTTTTTAAGGGTCTTGAAATATAATACACAAATAAAATAAACATTGCAATAAATTCAGGATATAAAAAATGTTAAGAATGTCGTCTTTTCAAAGCATAGACACCTTTAGGAGACAAAAGAGTGATATTTCCGAAAAATCAAGATGGCTGCCGTTGCGCTTTCACAACGGACACATTATGTCCTATCGATTCCGTCAATTTCGAAGCCCCCGACACTCCCGATCCACCCCCGTACTGAAACCCGCTTATCTAGCGGGGGGGACTCCCCGCACCACAACAGCACACCACACCCCGCTTGACAAAAATGCTTTGCACCGCACCCCTTCCCTCAAACAGCACTTGCATTTAACCCCCGCTCTTCATGCTTCGACCCCGCTCTCAGGCTAACAGTACTGATCGATATTGTAGGGAAGCGTCGGGTGCGGGACGGGAAGTTGTGAGCGCTCTGTGTTAACTGCATCGAACAGAGCTAACAAGTAATGCAAAATAGCTCGTGTGTAAAGTGCAAAATATGCAGAATGCATGCGTGGAATTATTTGGATGGAAATTTTGCAACAGCCTTTTTTCATGTCGGCTCCGGTTGGGACTAGTGATAGGTCGATATTTTATTTTATTTAATCTCTTAAGAACTTTATCCTTAGTGCGGAGTGATCTGTGTGTGATATTGCTGATACGGATGTTTTAAATAAAATATATTTGTTTTGTGTTGTGGTCATTAGATTTGCACCTTGAACATTATTGCGGAATCAAAAATATTGTTTGTGAAAGAAAGTAACGTCGCAAAAACCTGCAGTTGCAAGATGGCTAGAAAAGTGGGAAATAAATAAAAAAAAATCTGGAAACTTCGTGGGAGACAGCTCATGTTTCGGAAAACAAAGATGGCGGCCCATGGGCGGATACCGCAGTTGCACTGCGCGTGCGTGTCAGCCATCTTGAAAATCTAGCAGCGGCATCTGCAAACGCAATCTCTTTTCGGTTCGGCCAAACGGTAGTTCGGTACTTCATAGTTATTGTGAAGTTTTTCAATACTTAGTCGAAATTATCTAACAATTTATAATTAGATTACTGTGATTAGTGTGTTTCCTTTTTATTCATTTTTGTGTGGTGTTGAATTACAATAAATGTTTTTTTTTTTGTGATTCGGTGTCTGAAACAGTTGGGATTTTTAAGTGACAAACAAAGTGTGGTGGGGTGTGATGTGTTGTTTGACCTTTGTCTAAAGTAAATAATACTTTAGGACTATACATTAGATAAAAATCTTCTATTGTAGTGTATCTTATACTAAATATAATGCGTCTTTGATTGCTCGCATTAAAATGGCCGCTGAGCAGCACTTCCATTTATTTACTAGTTGCATTGTAAGTACTTATTTAAAAAAATATATTGTGCAGTCTTCTGAATTCTTCGTGGGGTAGTAGGGTCTTTACATTACAGATGGTCGCCGTTCACGTTGTAACATGCACGTTTCAAAGAGTTTCGTGCAGACAGCGCATGTATCAGTGTTCGCTCAAAACATTTAAGATAGCTGCAGCTGACATAGCACCTTGTGCTCTCAAGGAGCATTGCATGGACCGCACATGCATCCGATAATGTTCGAACTAAACCTTATGGCAACCATTTATATTGGTACTTCGTCTGACAACTTTTAATTTAATTGTCTAACTTTATCATCAATTAACTATTTTTTTTAAATATGTTGTAAATCTCTCAAGAGCTCTCCCAGGATATCAAGATTGGCTTCAGTGTGCAAGCCTACCGTCACCAATGCAATACGCATGCGTGATATCGATTTCTTGAAAATTGTATAGCGGCCATTTGCAATCGCCCACCTCACGCCCAGTCCTTCCCGGTTCGTTGTAGAGATCCGTCGTTCGGTAGTTTACGATCAATTTCTACATTGATAAGTTAATCGTATTAGTGTGAAATGATTTGTGGGCGTTATTGGTAATTATCGCGAACCAGTAGTTTTTTTACAACCCTTATTGAAAGTATATCTGATATAATAAGGTGTAAGGGAAGATATTCAGAGAGAGGTGGTTTATTGTAGAAAAGGGCAATTACGTGGGTATGGATAATTAAAAATGGCCGCCAATGCTTGTAATACACAGACGCGGTGGTCCACAACCGTTCAAAGAGCATCATTTAAACCGCGCATCGTGTTCGACCCAAACTGTGTGCAGTAGTGCATGTAATGTGGCAATTCATAGATTTAATGAAGCAACCTATGGGTACAGTGTTGTAATTAAAGGTTTAAAAAACTGACAATAACAGGCAAGTAAGACTAATGGCGATGAAGGATTTTTTCTTTTTTGACGATTAGAACACGGATTTGTTTTACTGTTTTTTATTTATTTAATTCAATTTGTACGAACAATAGCAAGTCTTTGGCTTACCTTCTTGATGTCTTCTTGGAAAAAAGGACAGGTTGCAATCGGGGCCGGAAAACTTCTTTATGCAAGTACCCGCAAGACAGAAAAGTTGTTACCTTTTTTATTCTTCGAAAAACCAATCTTGAATAATTTCTTTTTACATTAATTTCGTCGAAAATAAATATCTTATACGCTTTCTGGTTGTTAAACTAAGAAATGGAACGCGTATACAAATATACAAACCACAATCTTGTTCTTCAACATCTGTGTGCTAATGAGGTACTAAAATGTGTAAATGTGGATCAAATAATTATAAATGTTCCCGTATGTAGCTATCTACTTTTGATAGAAAAATGCTTCTTCGTAGTCGTCATTAAATGTGTCTCGGTGTTCAGTAAGTCTTGATTTCTTTTTATGCAGTCTGTGTATGACAAGCTGGTCTATCCTTGAACCTGGACATTTAATGATGAGAATATGAAAACAGCGAAGTCCAATATCGTCAAATAGTCATCGAGATAATAAATGTTTATTTTTTGTTAGCCTGAACTCCTGGGCTCAGGCCTCCCCCCCCCATTCCTTTCACTTGCTTGTTGTCGCCAATTTGTGAACAAGCCATTTAAGGCGTCCGCCATCTACTTCTCGGTTTGCCGCGACCGTATCTAGCTATCTCAGGGTTCCACGGTATGTAACTTACACGGTTGTGTCGGCATCCGGCAGACATAGCCTGGCCAGGCTCATTTCAGTCTTGCTGCTATATGAGCTACGTCTGCAATACGGTTCTGGAGTGCAGTGTTGTTTCTGATTAGGTCAGTTAATTTGAGTTAATTAGGGCGAACTTAGGATGTTAGTCATAGACCAAGTTTTTGCACCATATATGAGAATAAGGAGTATACAAATGCCTATTATGCCTTTTATAAACCAGTAGCTCTTTTAGGCATTTTCCGTGCGTCTTTCAAATGCCTATTATGCCTTTTATAAACCAGTAGCTCTTTCAGGCATTTTCCGTGCGTCTTTCATCATAACATAATACACGTGTTTCATTGAAAATCAGAAATAATTGAACAAAATGCTATGTTTTTGGGACGCTTTTTATGTTGTTTAGGATTTTCATAAAGTTGTTTTGTTAACAGATATGTACGGTTCGCCAACGCACTCCAGCTTTGAGCTCTTGGATCCTCATGATCCCACTCTGAGTCGCCTGGCTACGCTTCTCTTCAAACGTACGAATGAATACTTGCAAGGCGAAATTGCCTGTGGCGGGGTAAGTTCTTATTATTATTTTTAACAATTTCTATCCACACTAATTCAAGAAAACAAGAAAGGAACAGAAACATAGGCTCAAAGCTGATGCTTAATTAAAAAAAAGCACTATTAAAGAAATTATTTGGTTATACTTATTAAATATAATATATTTATATGCAAAAAAAAATTGCTCTTGCCGCAGCTGAGGTAAATTTTTGTTTAAATCATGTATTGTTTCTGAAAGTTAGCTATCCTATTAGAGGCGGGTATAAAAATATTCTCAAAACATCCATACTCTCAAAAATACATAGTACTTCGAGGATTTATTAACGAAAAATCTTCTTGCTTTGTCGTTAGGATCACTACATGCTACTGGAAGAGATAAATCGCACGGCTATTACCAAGTACACAGACTTGCGTAATCTAGCCGTGAACTTGAACAGGACGCTGACGGAGTACAACGATATATGTAAGTAAAAGTTTGATTTGCACATCCAAACTTTAAATTGATAACGTTCCGTGTGTGCTCACACTGATAATATACCACTGATTCACGTGGATACATTCAAATGTAGCACCATCTGACCAATACGAATCCGGGACTGCGAATAACCGACTTTAATTTGTTGTAACAGATGGCAGCACTATCAGACCGCTACTTGAGCAAGTCGACGACATTGACGAGATGGTGGCTAAACTTGAGGAAAACGCCTATCGTCTGGACAGCTACACAAAACAGCTGAAATCCCGCATAAAAGAAATGTACGACACCAAGTAAATAGTATAACTTGCAACTTCAAATGTACGAAATTCTGAACCCAGTTTCAATATAAGAATTTTTTGAAACGGTAGATGAAGAGTTCGATATAATGTTGTGTCTACATAACATTATATCGAAAGCTTCATCTACCGTCCCGACCGGAAAGCCGTCAGGCTTTCTGCTTTAGACGCCTGCCCTCAGCGCGCGACTGAGGACTTCACTGTTTGGGCTGCAAGATTTATTGCCATCGGAAATTTAGACGGTAGACCCAAATCTTCTATAAATTCTAAGATAAATTCACTTTCCTCGAACCCACATGAGCTATGCAAGAACATCGAAGTTTTTACACCACGACCGATGGGTTTCGGTGTAAATACTTCTCATCAATGCTAGCTTTTCCGCTGAACATGATCTTTCCAAAGGGCAAGCTCAAAAAAATTACACATACTTTTATTGAACTAAGTTCAGAATTTCAACATGATTTTTTTGACCTTCAAGTAGATTACGGGAGAATCTAGCTCTCTCGTCAATATATTATGTGTCTATTGAAGAACAGCAACAGAAGGCAAGGCTCTAAGATTGAACGGTTTGAAGGGATTTTAGAGTATACGGGCAAGACCCAGACTAGGCGTCTTATTGAAAATGCAAATAATTGTTTTTCTCGTCTTTTGATATTCTTAATAGTCATGTAAATGTTCGACATTTGGCATGCCGTAAATAAGACGCAGACGTAAGTTATGACTGTTCAACATCTCGACAGCTGTGCGCGCAGCGTCGGAAAGCGTGATCATAAAGTAGTCGCACGTTGTGTTATGCATTCACTCAGAAAAGGAGAACTGTCACTTTGATTCCCGCGTAATACATATCCACGAGTTCATATACACGAAAAGCGTTTCTATTTGGTGTACTACGTTACTTTGTTCTTTATTATATTTATCTCAGTTAGTATCCACGGAAATGGGATTGCATTCTTGGGGCCTCATGTCTCATGTTGCTCGTCCTAATCTTAACCGTATTTAACCATGTGTATCTCTTTTAGTATGTAACCATTTAGTGATATGCTGATCTTACTTTATTCAGCATTATTACATATTTGTTTAAATGTGCTTGATAACCAAAAACCCAAGTCTAAGTTGGAAAAAAAATACTTCAATTATTATGCTGTTTCGATATCCGTGTTTCGTGTTTCCGGTTACGATTGACCGATATACGAGTATATCGCGTTCTAGATTGTAGTAAATAGGAATTATCTTTAGAAACGTTTATCAAACGTATTGTGCAGGCTTACAATAGTAGTATCGATAAAAAAAAAATCATCATCGAAAAACCGTAAAATTAATAAAAACGATCGACCTCGGTCTCGTTTTCTCGTCTGTCAACCACTATGATTCGTAATAGTTAATAATACAATATAATATTAGAACAACCATAAACAATTTGTTAAAAAACGCTGTCCGATCCGAAAGGGACAAAATGACATTGCCAAATAGAATAAGAAACATAAAATATTCATGAAAGTAAACATATTAATGAATTTTAAAATGCAATATTTTTGTCCCAAATTACCATCGTTTCCCTAATCATACAAACTTTTAAAACACATTATTACGTTCGATCGTCCAATGATTGATTATGTCGTCACTGCCCGAGAAGCGACCGAAGTGTCGCCGCCCGCAGCCCTATGTTCCCATGTATGTCCATGAGCTCGTAGCGAATCAAAAAATGTATGTAAAATATTCATCGGGTTATTTTTTTAACTTGTTCTCTAAAAAGGATAGCATACATAGAATTTTATATCGATACCTAATAATACCATGACGGATCGGACTGGGGTTTTAACATATTGCATATGCGCTTAAATTAAAGTGAGTGAAGGTTGGTATTAGGCGGGATCTTAGACTAATTTTAGGCTAATTAGAGTTTTACGTCAACGTTTAAAAAATATATACATAAGGGCTAATCCTTTAATCACGTGAGGAAAAGATAAGGAAATTTAGAAACATGTTAGAATAAAAAAAAATACATTAAGTTTAAAACATGATTGAAAAAATAATATTCATTTTTGTTAAAAAAAAATTTATACTTCACACGTTAAAATAATCTTTTTCGTCTCACGTAAAAATACACGTTATTGTCTCTTCATCCCATTCCGCTCATCGTGATTATCGTGTTTTTTTTTGACATCCTCCATCCAATCTCGTAACCTTACGAGATTAAAGGACCCAAATGAAAAAATAAATAAAAATAACAAGGTTGTTAGATATAATAACCGCATCTTGTAAGTTTACTTATTAAGGAATAGGTTATAAGCGTAAATGCACTGTTGTTTGGGTTCTATGGTGAAATCATCTAATTTCGTGATACAACACATACTAAAATGATATGAAATGAATCTATTTTTCAAGATTTTTATAAACATGTTCAGCCAATTACGTTGTCATGGAATTACGTAAGACATTTTATTGCAAATTTCAATAAAACCACTAATGACGTTTTTTGTTTTGTCATCTCCACCTTCTAAACATATATATGATTTACTTACTAAGAATGCAGCTCAAATCAATGTGATGATGATATACCTAATTAAATAAAACCATCACTTATGTATTAAAAAAAATACAAATATTTTCACGGATTTAACAGAAGTAATGACATAGACATCATGCAGCAAAATATAGTCGCACTAAATATTACGTCGCACTTGAATTGCCATTCATATCCGCGATTCAGCTTTCATTAAAAACTTGCAATCGGTATCTTTTGAGGTAAACCATTTTGATGTGTATGTATGAGACTAAAAAATAGCCTACGATCTATTCTCAGACCTACCAAATATACACAAAAAAAAAACATAAAAATCGGTCAAGCCCTTTCGGAGGAGTTCGATATGCTATCGAACTCCTCCGAAAGGGCTTGACCGATTTTTATATATTAGATTATATTCTATCAATCGCCCCTAGCCAAATAGTCACGGAATTAGATATGTCATTGTATTGCCCCAAGTACCTTCTTCTGCGCATTTGCTACCTCAGTTGGCGGCCACGACTCATGCTGGCCGGTGATTGATGTTCTGTTATAATATACATAAAAGAGTATATAAATATAACGCGGCCCCTCTGGTGATCATTAAAAAGTAAGATAGTAAGTTTTGAATAATTAATCGTTATAATCATATTTATAATAATGTATGATAAAAAAAAAATACTATTATCGTCTTACTAATACTATTTACATAAGGTAAAGAGATTCCCTAATATTTCACCTATAACGTAGTATATCCTGTGCTAGTTTAAACACGTATGTATAAATATTTAAAATATCACGTGGGAAAGAATAGGCTAAAAAAAACAAAAAAAAAATAAAAAAAATAATAATAATAAAAAAACAAAAAAAAATAAAAAAAAAAAAAAAAAAAATAAAAAACAAAAAAAAAGCAACGGTCGTTCTTTCCACATTGTTTAACTTTAGTTAGTTTACAGTTTCGCTAGTAGTTTCGCGATGCAAGGAGCCGATGTTGTTTTATTTGAGTTCGAATAAAACCTTGTAATTTTACTATTTCAAACACAAAGTACTTTTGGCGACTAAAAATAAAGCATTGTAATACTGATTTCATTAAAAACGACCTACGGCAATTACCTATGAAATCTGGCGTAAGACCAACGGAAATCAAATATATCTCGAATACACACACGTGGAGGAAACACGCGTTATTAATTCATTGGTAACCTTAAAAATTCAAGAAAGAACATATGTACTCACAAAAATATTAATTTCGCAAATATATTAACCCAGACGCCTTCGTCCACGTTAAACTATTATAAAAATATAATTTCCTATTTGAATCGGATTTTGTTAACAATTTCAAGGGTTTCAATTTTTTTGCACGGAACCCTACAACATCAGCTACTTCCGTATAACATGCGATCCATTCGCGTTATCAGCCGGCACCAACAGGAGTTATGAAAAAGTTAAAAGTTGTTACGTGCTCGATAAGAACCCATGGAAGGGCTAGCAGCACCGGCCACGCCGTGAACATACAAACAAAAAAAAATTGGAGTTGCCACAACTATAGAAACTGAAACTTCAGATTCTTCGGTAACTTAGGCTACTTTTAGTTAAGATAAGTAATTAAGGTACCGTGCAAAAAAAAAACCCATTAAATTGTTACCAAAAATCCGATTCAAATAGGGAAGTAATATTTGTATAATAATTTAACGCAGACGAAGGTCGCGGGCAACAGTTACTTTTAAATAAGAAAACAAGTTTAAATACGAGAATTTAAAACTAAACAGTTTTTTTTAAATTATGGGCATTTTTCTGCTAAATTTGCAGGTGTCTGAAGTAGATTACAATAAGGAATTCACTTCATACTAAGACACAACAAGAATCTAAGATGCTGGAGATCTGAAATACAGCAACTTGAGATATGTTGCGTTTTTCCGTGTATTGGCAATATTTGACCAAATATTCGAACTAATAACAAACCTAGTAAATAAACGAATAAATGTAAATAATATGTAACAAAATGAATAAAGGGATTAATCGTGCGCGCTGTTACGAGGTAGTGACAGACGACATCAGCTTACGTTACGTTGTGAGTCAGGAGGAGAACCAGAAGACTTCCTCATAAATGAACCTTTTTATCAACTTGAACAACGGGCAAAGCAAGATAGTAACATTCATAAACGTTTAGTGGATCAAAACTCCCTACTAAAGCAGTTGTTATCAGATGTAAGAGATATGAAAGGCAAAGAGGCAGAAACAGACTACACGGCGATAACTGAAGAGCTCCGAAGAACAAATTTAGAAGTCCTCAATTAAATCATCGGAATGGCCGAAGCCTTAATGGTATGTCGAAAGCAGTAGAAGATTTAAAGGCGGAAGTTGACATTCAATCTTTACACGGCGATAACTGGAGAGCTACGAAGAACAAATTTAGAAGTCCTCAATTCAATCATCGGAATGATCGAAACGCTTAATGGTCTGTCAAAAGAAGTAGAAGATCTGAAGGCGGAAGTTGACATTCAATCTTTACACGGCGATAACTGGAGAGCTACGAAGAACAAATTTAGAAGTCCTCAATTCAATCATCGGAATGGCCAAAGCGATTAATGGTCTGTCGAAAGAAGTAGAAGATCTGAAGGTGGAAGTTGACATTAAATCTTTACACGGCGATAACTGGAGAGCAACGAAGAACAAATTTAGAAGTCCTCAATTCAATTATCGGAATGGTCGAAGCGCTTAATGGTATGGCGAAAGCAGTAGAAGATTTGAAGGCGGAAGTTGACATTCAATCTTTACACGGCGATAACTGGAGAGCTACGAAGAACAAATTTAGAAGTCCTCAATTCAATCATCGGAATGGCCGAAGCACTTAATGGTCTGTCGAAAGAAGTAGAAGATCTGAAGGCGGAAGTTGACATTCAATCTTTACACGGCGATAACTGGAGAGCTACGAAGAACAAATTTAGAAGTCTTCAATTCAATCATCGGAATGGCCGAAGCGCCTAATGGTCTGTCGAAAGAAGTAGAAGATCTGAAGGCGGAAGTTGACATTCAATCTTTACACGGCGATAACTGAAGAGCTACGAAAAACAAATTTGAAGTCCTCAATTCAATCATCGGAATGGCCGAAGCGCTTAATGGTATATCGAAAGAAGTAGAAGATTTGAAGGCGGAAGTTGACATTCAATCTTTACACGGCGATAACTGGAGAGCTACGAAGAACAAATTTAGAAGTCCTCAATTCAATCATAGGAATGGCCGAAGCGCTTAATGGTCTGTCGAAAGAAGTAGAAGATCTGAAGGAGGAAGTTGACATTCAATCTTTACACGGCGATAACTGAAGAGCTACGAAGAACAAATTTAGAAGTCCTCAATTCAATCATCGGAATGTCCGAAGCGCTTAATTGTATGTCGAAAGAAGTAGAAGATTTGAAGGCAGAAGTTGACACTCAATCTTTATAAAAAAAAACTCAATCCTAGTTGAATCAGAACCCGTTATATATAGCCTTAATAGATCTTAGTCGATTCATGAATTTCGGCAGCCTAGCTTGGATTAATTGCGGTGTGCTCAATGTTGTCAACATGAGCATGGATCTAAATTGTTACAAATTAGGACTAGTATCACCCATTTCAAGAAATGCACCCAATTACAAGTATATCAAATGTTGGTCTTACGGCCCATTTTGACCGTTACTCATTTAATTAGGTAGATAATACATAATTATAATATTTAAATCTTTTTATTCTATAAAATAAGTATTAACTTCTATAAAATAAGTATTAAATTCTATAAAATAGGTATTAAATTCTATAAAATAAGTATTAAATTAATAAATAAATATTAATAAACAGCTATTTTTCTATTCATAGATTAGGTAGTTAAGACTTGCCATGCTCATTCGTCTTTGATGAATAGATGCTAGCTCACCGTGCGATAAATAGTGCATTAGTAGGTAGGCTTAACGGTAGACCCCATGAGGTACCGAGCAGCTTACTGGTAAGGTTAAGGTATGTAAATATAAAAAAAAGCGGATGGTGTCGTTGTGCGATATAAAAGTAGTGTATTCAATAAGAGTTAAGTACTGTTAAGATGCAAATGTTACAGAAAAAATAAAACGAAAAAATGTAGTGGTAGCAGCCGCTGTAGAATTGTCACCTATCTTTACGATTTCATTTCTCTGATCTAGATATTGTTTGATCTTCGAATAATTAGTAAATAATGTCTTATGTATGTGTCTAACTGAGACTTACTTTTATTTATATTAAAAATCAACAAAATACTCCATTACTTACGGAGATGCAATATTTCTTGAATGGTCACACCAAATTTGACACGCTGGGCTTAGGTCCCTCTTTCTGGTTTATATTAAACTGTTAGGGTATTTTAACAGTTTAATAAAAAAATGGTACTTATACACCGTGTTTCCGGACGATATCGGTAAACTTCGACCGGTCATTGTACTTATCATTATGAACAACTTTTACTACGCGACCAAACCCCGAATCGCGAAAAAGTAATCAGCTGCGTTCCCTACAATTATGTTAGCGTAACTCGTCAACTTGTATGGAACAGCAAATTTTTTCGCGATTTGCGGTTAGATCCCGTAGTAAAAGTTGTTCATAATGATGAGTAGAATGACTGGTCGAAGTATATCGCCCGGAAACACATCGTATTAGTATAAACATTAAAAAACTCCATTAATAAAGGAAATAGAATAAATAAATAAATACCCCGTGTTTAGGCCTTCTTTCTGGTTTCTATATCATGTTTTCATTTATCTCTCGATAGGTATACTTTTATCGTATAGTATTGTATGTATTTATAGTTTATATCAGTAGGTATGGTAGTTCTAGTAATAGTCTCATAAATATATTTAAATACTATAATGGAACGATAGTTTTCTATATTGATAGGTAGTTTATAATTTTACCAGAGGTTCATTCGTCCTTAGAGGGGTGAAAAGAAGCAGGTATTGGTCGTCGGTATGACTTAATTAGATAAGCTAAAAGCCCTCCGGGTATTCCCCGGGAGGAACATTATTTAGTTTAGGTGTAATATAAAACTTATTTAATATAAACGTAACATGAAAATAAATATATTTTTGGTAAATTAGTAGGTAATTAGGTATCGAGATAACTTATATAAGGACGAAGAGTCGGTTATTAAATATATGAGTAACATTATGCTCCTAAGGAGCCGATGTTACTCCGTTGGCATTGTTCTCTTTAGTTGTTGGTTGCATGTGGTACAGTCACGAGCATCAAAATGTAAACACTTAACAACTTTCAAAAGAGTTGTTCTCCAACTGTTCTGATTAAAATTTCATGTTATTACGAACGTAGTATTCTGGAACTCATTTTTTTAATGAAAAAGATCCTATCTTTATGTTACAATCGTTATTTCTCGCAAAAAATGCTTTTTTAATTTAGAAAAGTGTATACATATTGGTGCTAGTAGTATCGTTAAGGTTAAGGAGCGAGTGATCAGTGAATTTGATAAAAAAAAAAGCGTAACTATATCTTAAATGTGCAGATGGCTGTAAAACTCAGAAGTTAGCGGAAAGTTATTATATATATTAAATTCTGCCGTCGTAATGAGAAATGTAGGTAGCAAAGTCGATTTTGGCGATAAAAGTAATAAATTGTAAATTCTAAAACCCTCCAAGAAGAGTAGTACTACCACCATATCTATTTGTACCGCCTAGCAGCGTTGCTGTGTTCCGGTTGGAAGGGTTGAGTTGCCGGTGTTAACAGGCACATGAGACATTTCAGTCTTGTCTCTGGAAGGGCAAGTGTCCTCAGGCGGCCTATCAAAAGAAAACCTACGGCAGTATTGAGGTTTTGAGCTTTTATTACGTTTATAATTGATTCATATTAATTATGCCGTTTGTTTTCAAAGCCGTTTAATTTCACTCAGTTTACATTTAATATATGTATTAGTTTGGTGACCCCACAGCTGTTGATCAGCAAGATTAGGTGTAGATCAGATGCGCTTTATCAATATTCAAATTTATCAAGCCATGTTTCTGCTATAACTTTTTATAATTAACTACCCAAAATTAAACTTATAAAATTACATCTCTTTAATCCTGAATCGAAAAGACACAGCAATTTACACGGATTTTACCTGAAAAATAGAATACATTTTCATATTATATATTACCATCCTTGAAATAGGATTGCTATACTTAGGGATTGACTTTCTTAAAATCCTTCATTAGATCTTCGATTTAAAATAAACCCATTTTCAAAATTTCCAACCTCCAGATTTAGGTCATTTCCTGTCTCTCTCTTCTTTCTTCTCTCTTCTATAAGAAATACTATAGGAAATAGCAATATTTTTATAAATAGATTAGTATAGACATACGAGAGTTAAATACTTAATTCGTTTGTAAGGTAGATAGACAAATTATTAGAAATAAGTGGGATAGCTGTATGGGGCAACCGAGGAAACTTATATAGGAATAGGTATTGTAAATAGTTTGGTGCAAGACATATAATTTTGTTATTTCGAATTATCAATGAGTTATTAATTAAAAATATTAGTTATTATTAATCCTAAATTAATCATTTGGGTCGTTCAACAGTTTGACAGTATTTTGTTAAAGTGAAAAGCAATTAACACTATTAAGATTTGGTATTCACGAGGATCGAGGATCGATGATCGCTCGTCGGTGCTCGAAGGAAAGATTCAGAGTAGTTTCTAATGACTAAATTCAAAGTATTTTCCGTTGTTTTAAAAACTTTTTTTTCTTTTCCATCAATAATTAAAATTATTCATTATTTAAAAATATATTTCATTTATTATATTCTTAAGTTAAATTGTAAGTTGTACACATTACGGACGCGATATATGGCTAAAAAAGAGAGGATAGTAGAATATAATAGATAGATTTAAAAAGATATATTGAAATGAAATTAGCTTGTGAAATAAATTATTAATATTATTATGCAAATATATATTTATATTATTTTGTACATGAATGAATAAATCTAAGTTCAAAATCAAAAAGTATCGGCGCAACAACGAATTATTTTTTATCAAAAGCATATTTTCTTATTAAATTATAGATATAACATAGATGTTCTGCCATATAAATTATGATGTGAAATACATAAAAATCGGTCGAGCCGTTTCGTAGGAGTGCGACCACAAACACCGTGACACGAGATTTTTATATATACTAGCTTTTACCAGCGGCTTCGCTTGCGCCCTAATCATCTGGAGAGGTATAAAAAATAGTCTACGACCTATTCTCAGACCTAGCAAATATAAATATACTCAAAAAATATCATAAAAATCAGTCATGCCGTTTCGGACAATTTCGATAATAAACACTGTGGTACGAGATTTTTATATATTAGACTAGATGTATACATATATATAGATAACTATATATATATATATCGATAACAACTAGTTTCATTTCAATGTTTACAGTAATAAATAATACATTAGTTGTAAGTTGTACATTGGCCTGAAACATGCAGATTGGCCATCTGTTAGATAATAAGTTAGGAATCAAAGCTTGAGTGAGCTTTAGAATAGATGCGGTTATTATGTAGGTAAATTATTAGGACGATAAGTGTTAATTTGAATATTAAGCGAAAATTTATCCGAGCGCAAGTATGTAATCATTATTATATCTTCGAAGACGTGAAGTTGTTCTCGTATAAGATCGTATAAATTAGTATTTACTCGGTAAGTAAGCATTAAATATTCTGAAACGCGATATACTCGATTAAACAAAAAACCGTATGATATCGTAAATCTTCTATAGTTGCTGCCAGTTAAGATCGCTATAGTGGTCATTGCCCTTTCCCTAATATCTCTTTGTACGAACCAATACAAATGAACCATGTATCGTTTTTTATTAGGAAAAATGTTGAAGATCCCGATAGATGACGATTCAAGACTTGAACAGGCTTATTTTTGGATTTCAAAGTTAAGAACTTTAATAAATGTAGGTGAGTCAATGACCGCAATTGCGATCTTAACTGGCAGCAACTATAGCAAAGCATCGTTTCGTATGTATTATTATAATTATATATCTTTGAAGATGCGATATTCTCCTCGTAAATTTGGTACGTATATTATTCGTATTAGGCATGCCTGCATGCAGGTTGGTATAATGACTCGGGTTTCATGGGTAAATTAACATTTGATGGATAGATGTGTTTTGTTAATGGTTATCAAGCATATTACAGCTAGTTTTTGTCGTAAGAATAATAATATTCTTTTTTCATAATATTGACAGTAGTAAAACATACAATATTGGGAAATATGTAACACAATAGAAGAATCATTCCAATTTTATGATAATTGCAAAATATCTTGATGTTCTAGGTGTTTTAAAAATGTATCTTTTAGAGGTTTTAAGTACTACATGTTGTATTGATGTATAACTTCACTTTCTCTGGATAAATGTAATAACGTATTGTAGACGAGTTCTAATTAATTACTCAATATAAGATCATAGTGACTTCTTAAAAAATGTCTCATATAGGTGACATGTTTATCTCCCTATATCCACTCCCACGTTCACTGTAGAAATAGTATGTGGTACGATACGTATGTTTAACAATTATGAAACCGTGCACAAAACTTGATGTGACATCTTTAGATTGCGAATGTCAGATGAAAAATGGTTCTTTAAAAACAAATATAAACATATAATGTCAAAATTGACACGAAAAGGATTTTTAAGAATGTTGTTTTCTAGGGAGAGTGAAATGTTCAAAATGTGGTGTTTAAACCGTATTGAGAAACGTAAATAAACAGAATGTCTAAACTCTAAATGTATTGACTGTATACAATGGATGATGTGGACGATTTAACATGTATTTTAAGATATGACGCAAAAATATAAACTCTTAACGTGTTCTCAAATTAACTACTACTTGAAAATGAATAACCACTATTTCAGAATTTTAAAATAAGTTAACACATTGTGACAGGTATTGTAAAACTTCAAAAAAATGTATTGTAAATCTTCTTAAAAAATTTACTAAAGTCTGATCAATAATACCGTTTCAGAAGGCCCTTTCTAATGATTGAATTTGGATAGTATGTAAGAGAAGTAAAAACTTGTTTTAAAGTTGAGAAGTTCAATGTGATTTTTGATCAGACTAGGTATTCTTGGAAAAGTTTCATATTAAATGTGAACGATGTCTGAAAATGATGATAAAATACTTTTGTATGTGAGAGTAAGACCTTCCTTTCTGAGGATGTCAATGGACTGTGCTATATTTAAATTCCTTTAAAAAGGATTCACTTAATTATATAATTATGTATGCTACTCTGAAATATTGTGTAATAAAAATTATCTTTGTCTTAAATAAAGTACATCGGTGTGAAAACCTGTTTTTATTGAAATCCGACCCTATTTAGAATCTGAAAAACATATTTACAGACATATACACACCATACACACTTATCAATACACTGGTAACCTTTTTTATGTGCTAGTATGCACAAGTGGTCATACTGATGTGCAAACTATGTAACCTGGGCGTTATACCAACACAAAGAAATAAGTGTCAATCTTTAAATCAATCGTCAAATGTGTTATTGATTGCAATCAGAAAACATGGTGGTGATCTGATGAGGTAGCCGAAAGGTGTTTGGTATCGAATATCGATGAATTATTAAAATCATTATTTTTAGTTGTACACAAATCTATACATTTTTTGACAGTATGTGGTAATAGGCTTATTCCCAATAAAATGGAGCTTAAACAAAACTGGCGAAATTTCGGGATATTATAGCCCTTCAGAGCATATAGTAGTAGTAGTAGTTATGATATTGTGTTAACAATAAACATCTTTAACAAACACACAGTGCCATCTAGTGTTACTTACCCAAAGTACTACGATGAGCGGATCAATAACATAGAACACAGCAAGTCATATAGACAAGTGACGCCATCTACAATCTTCGTGTGTAACAATCTGAACCAGCGCCGGGAGTTATCTGCACTACATCTACAGAGGACCTCACGTCGATATTATGCACATATGCAAACCGAACCGCTTTATAAGCAGAGCTGTCTTCGAACAAATTGTCATTGTTACTAGCTAGAGGTTCTGAGCGCGGCAGCCACGCAGGCAGCTCTGATCCTAAGTAAACCTAGTTCCTGCTTCGATAGCCTAGCAGTCTTCAGGAACTAGACAGCTGGGGGAGGTCTGAAAGGAGATAGCCACGCAGTCCCTTTCATCCCTCCACTTAGGGTTGCCACCTGATATAAATTATTGTAACTGTTGTAACATTATATTAAGCAAGTTGCCAATAAAAATATCATCAAGTCAATGGGGCTATAATTTCACCAACAGCAACCCTACTACACATCCAAAATATTGCAGCAATCACGACAGATTTGCGGTCTATTATCAATAAAGAATCTAATCTGTCTGACATTAATATCAATTTTAATTGGAATACCTACTCTTCCAAACATAAAGGCTTAGGCTAAAGCCTTCCTCGAAAAATAGGGTAACCAACACAAAATTTTTTTTTCGAATACGAACCACCATTTCCTGAAATTAGCGCGTTCAACCAACACTACAGCTTTATAATATTAGTACACATTCAAGTAGGTAACAATTTAAAATTATAATTTAATATTAAAATTCTCCAGATGCTCTCTAACAATCACTATTCCACAGTTATCTACAGATCTAGGCAACATATGCGGCAGTTTTTCAGTTACCTCGAAAAGATCTTGGGCAAAAAGTACTTGGCCACGAAATCCATTATTATGTCCAATAAGCCGTCAAATATAACAATTTTTAAAAATGGTATTATCTGTGAAATTAGGCATTTTTCAGTTTGCGACAATCGTAATAAAATGTCAGGTATAGGCCCAGGTTCCATACACTGATCCAATATGCTTTAGAAGGAGGTACTACGGACGTGTTACTTTTACTTACGTGATTGTTACATCAGTAACACAGTATCAATTCTTCCCTATTTTCGCGTAACTCTCGACGAAGATAAGTTGGAGATGTGGCACTAATTTTATATTTGGTCACTAGATGGGGATAACATCTCTTCGTGCAAATATTACACATTTTATCGCAAAAGGTATTTATCGCGTTATTAAAGTACTCAACGCTTCCACGTTGCATATTCGTCTGATTAGTCATTTTCTGGCGTTCATTATCTGCTGTTGCAATGCGTTCCTCTGCCGTTTGTGTTAGCTGACTTGCTTGCCTGAGCATTCTGTTCCTTTCGATTCTGGCCAAGTGTTCTTCTTGTAATTAATTTTTTCTTCTTTCTTGTGTACGTATTCTAACGTTCCTGAGAGCACGTTGTCCAGGTGATTCATTTTCCCTTCTCTCTAGTGTACGTATTCTAAGGTTATCTATCCTGAGAGCACGTTGTTCAAGTGATTCATTTTTCCTTCTGTCTTGTGAACGTATTCTAACGTTATCTGTCCTAAGAGCACGTTGTTCAGGTGATTCATTTTCCCTTCTCTCTTGTGTACGTATTCTAACGTTATCTATCCTGAGAGCACGTTGTTCAGGTGATTCATTTTCACTTCTCTCTTGTGTACGTATTCTAACGTTATCTATCCTGAGAGCACGTTGTTCAGGTGATTCATTTTCACTTCTCTCTTGTGTACTAATTCGTACGTATTCTAACGTTATCTATCCTGAAAGCACGTTGTTCACGTGATTCATTTTCCCTTCTCTCGTGGGAATTTATTCTATCAATATCTTGCCTATTAGTGCGTTGTTCTAACGATTCGTTATCATGTTTAGCTACTGATAAACTATTTTTTTCTAAGCGTTGCCGCTTGTGGACGTCGCTTTCATTAGCAATCTTCTGTCGCTGCAATTTCGCCTTCTCTAAATGTCTCTTTCTTTGGTTAGTTGTTTAGTAGTTTCTTTTTACTAGGGTTCATGTTGTTCCCACGAGTATAGGACTGTTGGGACAAAAGATCCCAACAGTCCTATACTCGTTTGATCCGTCTTGACTAGTACTTTGGTTCTAGATGGTATAGAGGGTCTGATGATGGAGCTGGAAGATGGACATAGGAACTCGGTAATTAAACGACACAACCCCATCGAGTTTGGACTCGTTTGTTCCGTCTTGGCGAGTAATTTCGTGCTAGATGGTAACCAGGGTGTGATGATGGAGCTGGAAGATGGCCATAAGAGCTCAGTAATTAAAAAATAATATTGTAATATAATTAAAATCGAACATTTAGATGTATTTATGATGGTGTAGGAACATTTTTTATTACGAGTTTTGAGTTACTCTTTCTTTACATCCTTTTGGATCATATTATAATATTAATTACACACCTGATACCTGACATACCTGACATGGCTGTATCCTCTGATTAATTATTGCAACTAGCTGGGTTCCTTCCTCTGATTTTCGTTTCATGTTTATTATATAGCAACAATGACGTAATACGTTTAGTTGGCTCTATTTTCTGCGTTTTGTTTGGCATTAAAGCGTTTTGTTTCCGTAACGGGGCTGCACACTATAATTATGGTAATTTAGTTACTCCCAACAACTAATAAAACATTTTAGCTTGAAAAAGGAAAACTACGGATAAGACGAACTAGATTTTGAAACGTTTGGATTTGATGAGGTACCGAACTCGCCAATCTCCTTTCTTATGGGTATGTTACAGCTACAACCCGTTTACAGTACAAAACGCGATATCCCAAGTTAAAACTAGTTTTTTTTACTAACTGCCTTTGTTAGAAATAGTATTAAATACTGTTCAATAATGAATATCAGTGAAAACTAGTTTTAACTACGGAACACGCGTTTTGTCGAAATGATTCCGTAAAACTGTTTCATTTCATTTTATGTATGTTTCTTATTAAGCTGTTTTTGACTTTTCTTTATTTGATTATTTTAATTACTTGAAATTAATATTGTCACACTGTCGCACTTAAAACTAGTAGGAACTAGAGAAACTTGTTGGGGATTGAAAATATGGATATTGTTTATTAAAATATGTCATCATCATCTGCCTAGCCTTTTCCCAACTATGTTGGGATCGGTTCAAGTCTAACCGGATGCAGCTGAATACCAGTATTTTACATGAAGCGACTGCCTATCTGATCTCCACTACCCAGTTAGTAACTTAGTACTGGATAATACGACGCCTTGGTAAGACTGGTTGTCAGACTTTTTTGGGCCACTGTCTACAAGGCTGGGCAGATGATGATGACATATTTTAATAAACAATATCCATATTTTTAATCCCCAACAAGTTTCTCTAGTTTTGAGTGCGACAGTGTGACAATATTAATTTCAAGTAATTAAAATAATCATATAAAGAAAAGTCAAAAACAGCTTTATAAGAGACATACAATAGTACATTTTGATACAAGTGGAGAAAGTTTGTAATTGTATTCGAGGCGGAATTAATTCCCGAGCCGTAGGCGAGGGTGTTTTTAAGCCGAGAACTGCAATAACAAATGTCCACGTGTATCAAACGACGTTTTTCAATACACTTTTGAAGAAGAAGCCAAGGTATGAAGCCGCTAAACAGCCTAATATTAAAAATAGATTGTTTTTTATATTTTTGAATTTAGAACACAAATAAATGAATTTTTTTATAAACGTAAATATTATTTTTAAATAACCATGTTTATGTATGATATTTTATTTATAAACACAATTTGAATATTTAAAAAAATATTTACGCCGTAAAGACGCATTATTGCTTTGCCGAAATAAAAAAAAAAACACCTCCGACTTTAAGCATTGAACCACTTTGGACTAAGTACCTATAGGTATAGTTATCTGTGGCAATTATCATTCCCGCACACGTGTTGGAAAATGGATAAAATCGCACGTGTGTGAAATACATTGCATGTTGAACCTAATCGTAGTGCGATAAGAACCCGTTTTCGAGGAAGTGTATTGAAAAAAAATAAATGTAATAGATTCACCACAATAAACACAGTAATTGCCAATAGTTTATTTAATTAAGTATTATAACCATATTGGAACAAATATCACAATATTTTAAACTTCACTTTTAAATCAATTACACAGACACACAATTAAAACTCACTCTTCTATTTTAAAATACAAATATACCATTATGGCACTACTAAGGAGATGTTACTCGTTCCGAACTAGCCACCCAACTGCCCTTGCCTCCTTTTATAAACTATCTAAATAACCAGTGTCGCCCCACCATTGCCCGGAAACTCAACGGACCAATAACAGCGCGACACCAGTACTACCAACCTTCATATTTATTAAATAATATTTATAATTTAAATAGTCAAATGAATATCTCTTAAGTAGTGCTAAAAACAGTTATAATTTAGTATGATTTTAACAAATAATACAACAATAATTAAACCAAGAATCAAAATAACGAATTTTATGCGTAAAAATGTATGGCTGTCTTCGAGGCGACAACATCCGACCGTCCTGCGCACGCATCCGTCCCCGGATAGCGTCCCAGTCTGGTGCAATTGCTGAGAACAAAGTATATAAATAAGTCAATGATTATAAAGTTACGCTGTAATTACAAATTACTCATCATTTGAACTGAGCGTCTACTCTGCTATTCCATCAACGGCCAGCAGAAGAAAAACCACAATTCAAAAGACTTATCATCCTTACATAATATTGGTATCTAGATGTGCTTCTAACTGTTCCATCAGCGGTCAGTCATTGGTAAGTTTAGAGCCTGCAGTTCACCCTAGGCGATGCCTTTGGCCAACCCTAGTTGCATACGAGTACAAACCCTAGACCCAATTATCGCAGATTTATTTTACATGAATAAATACTGCAACACAACACAATCCAAATACCAAAATTATGTTTGAAGCAAATGCACTAGACAGCTTTTAACAAATAGTAGAGAATAATTTTAAATATATTTGGAATAAATCGAATCATTATTTGGGTTCAATAAATACCTGACAACATCTTAGGCCATTTTCAAACCGTCAACGTCTAAATCTGCCAACTTGATCCAAGGTTTCATATTCTCAGCACACGTGGTTCCTTCATAACACTTGCTTGTTCTTTCAGCGCCACGCATGTCCTTTACTTTGTAGCGGTCATGACCTAATACTTCAGTCACCTGAAAAGGGCCTTTGAAAAGCGGTAATAATTTAGTGCTTTGCCCCTCATTAGATTGACTAGGAATTTTTATGACTACCAAATCGTTAACGTTGTACTTGTGAGCCTCTTTTCTTTTGGAATCTAAAGCCTGCTTTTGTTTGTCTGCATTGGCTTGGATACGACTATTAACGTTATTTCTTAATAGCGTAACGTCAACAGTTTGATCTACTTGTGCCAGCTTGTCGGAATCAGTTTGAAGCCGGTATCCAAAAAACACTTCACTGGGAATGGCTGAAGTGGTTTTATTAATGGTACTGTTAATGCCTTGCTGGATATTGGTTATATGAGTGTCCCATTTGTCGTAGCTGGTGTTAGCACCCATACTTCTCAATGCGTCAAGGATGGTGCGATTAAAGCGTTCCACCTGACCGTTTGAGCGTGGAACAGCAGTAGCTATGACATGATGTCGAATATTTTTGTCCTGGCAGTACTTTACGAACAACTTGGATGTGAAAGAACTTCCAGCATCACATATAAGACGCTTCGGATTACCAAAAACTTTAAATATTTTGTCTAATTCGTTGATAACAACTTGACTCTTAGTATTACGAACAGGTGATATAAACACAAATTTTGTAAAAGAGTCAACAGTAACCAAGAGGTAGGTATTTTTACGCGTAGTTTTTACAAATGGACCCAGGTGGTCTATGTGAAGCGTGTGAAAGGGCTTTGCATATTTAGGTATCGGAAACAGTTTGCCTTCCTTTTTGCCATGGATATTTTTATAGTAAATACAGTTAATACAATTTTTAATATATTTGGAGACCACTTTCTTAATTTTGGGAAACCAATAACCAGATTTTATCCTTTCAATTGTCTTATCTACGGCAAAATGGCCAAGTTCGTCATGATTAGCTCTTATAATTTGCCAAATACACTGTTTAGGGACAACCCATCTTCTACCATAGTTAGTCCGGCGGTATACCTTATTACCTAATAGCTCATAATCATTATACACTTTCTTATTAAGCTCGGCCTGGCCTGACTGTAATATTTCTCTAATTGCACAAATATTCGGATCTTGTAACTGAACTGATAATAACCAATCTGCTTCAGTAATAGCCAACACGCTTTCATTGCATATGGGGGTAGAATTTGTATCAACAGGGTTTCGGCTCAAAGCGTCAACATGTTGCATTTGAGTTCCGGGTTTGTGTATTATTTCAAACGTGAATTCTTGTGTAAGCAATACCCATCTACCAATTCTAGAATTAATTTCCTGCTTATTAATTGTGTATTTAACAGCATTGCAATCAGTATATATTTTAAAAGTGGACCCCAATAAGTAGTGACGGAATTTTTGAAGTGCAACAATTATAGCTAAGAATTCTAACTCAAAGGAGTGGTACTTTTTCTCTTCATTCGAAGTCTGTCGACTATAGAAATGGATTGACTTTTCACCAGTATCAGTCATTTGAGTCAGTATGCAACCTACACCATCACGACTAGCATCGGTGTATAAAATAGTAGGTAATTTGGGGTCATATATTTTTAATAAAGCGTTATGTGACAACTCGTTTTTCAATTTATTAACTGCTGAAATTTGTTCAGATCCCCATTCCCACTTGACATCTTTTTTTAAAAGCTTTGTCAAGGGTTTTGCTATAAGAGCGCAATTCTTTATAAATTTTCTAAAATAATTAATAAGACCTAAAAACTGTCTTACTTGATGCACCGTTTTGGGCTCAGGATAGTTTTCTACTGCCCTTAATTTCTTTTTACCTGGCCGTATACCATCTTCTGAAATATCGTACCCAAGAAAGCTAACAGAGCTTTGGAAAAAGTGACATTTCTCTAAATTTATTGTCAAACCATTATTTTGCAATATTTTTAATACTTCGTCTAACTGCCTAGCATTTTCATCGATCGACTTGGTAGCGATTAATAGATCATCCATGTAACAAATAACTTTACCAAAACGCAGTTTACCTAAGACTTTGTTCATTAACTTTTGAAATACAGATGGTGCATTGCATAAACCGAATGGCATTCTTTTAAATTCAAAATGCCCATCTGGGGTAATGAAAGCAGTTTTAAAAATAGAGTTTTCATTAACAGAAATTTGGTAGTAGCCACTTTTTAAATCTATAGATGTGTAGCATTTGCATCCTCTAAGTTTGTCTATAAGGTCTTCTACAATAAGCATTGGGTATTTTTCTTTGACAGTTATTTTATTTAGAGCCCTATAGTCAATGCACAAACGTTTTTCACCCGAAGGTTTATCAACTAATAGAACCGGACTAGCGTAAGCGGAATTACTTTCGCGAATTATTCCATTTTTTAATAGGTCATCAATAATCTTCCTAGTCGCTGCCTTTTCGGATTCAGACATACGGTAGGGTCTTTGACATACTGGTTTATTCGTTATTAATTCAATATTTAACTCCACACAAGAAGTTTGTCCTAATGATTTTAAATCTTTTGAAACTACACGAGGGTATCTAGAAAATATTTCATTTAAAACAGAGATGTGCTCAGAATCTGAGTTAAACATAGAAGACTCTATTAAAGCTACCTGGTACTCACTAATGGGGCAAAAAGAAAGACTATTTCCTGCACGTACATACATAATTCTTTTATCCTCCGTGAAATTCCTACCAATTAAAATAGGGCAACCAGCCAATTCATCACAAATATATATGACTACACTAAGCTCAGCATTGTCAACCATTATATCAACCCGAGTCCCATGTGAGACCTCGGACCACGAATCGGTTTTAAATCCTGTTAACATCACGGGTTTATTTAATTGGAACAATTCCAGGTTTAACTCTCGTGCCAAAGAAGACGTTATTAGAGAACAACTACTACCCATATCAATAAAAGCCTGTTGTTTACATCCATTAATCATAATTTCCTTATAAAATTTATCTTTAGGAGCAGGTCCAACAATTAATTTGACTTCACTGTCTTTTTCAGATTTCATTTTAGGTTTAGACCTACATGCAAGCTCTAAATGACCAAATCTGTTACATGAATTACATTTGACATTATCCTTCTGACTGCAGCTGGTTTTTTTGTGACCAGGTTCACCACAGCGAAAACATGTAATATTTGCACTAGTATTTGAAACAAAACTACGTACTGGTGCTCCATTAATGTTAGAAGAACTATCTGTCTTTTTATCTACATTGCTATAGCGAGTTGAATTTTTCCCTTGCAAATTATTATGTTTATGAAGGGACTTTTGCTCCGGGTCGACATGAATTTTTCCATGTAAAAATGAGGCTAACTCATCACAGTATTTAAAATTACCTGCATCCGCTGCAGTAAGTATATTTTTATCACCAATTGATCCTACAATTATCGAAATAATATCATTATCAGAAAATGACAGCCTCATTTTGTCAATTTTACCTTCTTGTACAAAATAAAATTCATATAATGATTGACCATCCGATGGTTTCGTTTGGACCAAGTCTTTTAACAAACTGTACATATTACGCTTAATTTGAAATGTATCTAATAATGTATTTCGCCAATCCTTCCATTTCCAGGTAGTCCATCGCGTTTTGTTTTTTTGAAGCGAGTCGTACCATGTTTTAGCGGTATTACGCAATTTTTGCAAGGCTTGAAATTGTAAGACACGATCAGACCAACGAAAAGCACGAGCATTGGCTTCTACTACGTTTATCCACATTTCAATATCGTCCACTAATGGGTCAAATTCGGGAATCACTGAAGATAACATAACATTTTGGCTTACTGCGGGAGACGCACGCCTGGTGCGTTTTCTCTTTTCTCTTTTTTTTATGCCTGTGCCCATCAGAGCTGCTGCTGCTGCTAGATGAAGATGAACCAGAGCTCGATGATGAGCTCGTAACATTTTTCGACGCACTTCTCTCTCGAGCGCGCTTGCGGTTTCGCGGCATCGGGGCGCTTTTTTTCGTATCACTTCTGATGTAATAGATTCACCACAATAAACACAGTAAATGCCAATAGTTTATTTAATTAAGTATTATAACCATATTGGAACAAATATCACAATATTTTAAACTTCACTTTTAAATCAATTACACAGACACACAATTAAAACTCACTCTTCTATTTTAAAATACAAATATACCATTATGGCACTACTAAGGAGATGTTACTCGTTCCGAACTAGCCACCCAACTGCCCTTGCCTCCTTTTATAAACTATCTAAATAACCAGTGTCGCCCCACCATTGCCCGGAAACTCAACGGACCAATAACAGCGCGACACCAGTACTACCAACCTTCATATTTATTAAATAATCTTTATAATTTAAATAGTCAAATGAATATCTCTTAAGTAGTGCTAAAAACAGTTATAATTTAGTATGATTTTAACAAATAATACAACAATAATTAAACCAAGAATCAAAATAACGAATTTTATGCGTAAAAATGTATGGCTGTCTTCGAGGCGACAACATAAATGAAACTGTTTTAACTGAATCATTCCGACAAAGCGCGTTTTCCCTAGTTAAAACTAGTTTTCACTGATATTCATTTTTTAACAGCAGTTAATACTAGTTCTAACTAAGGAAGTTAGTAAAAACTAGTTTTAGCTAAAGAAAACGCGTTTTAATAACTACGGGTTTTAACTGTAACAGGTATAACAACACCCTTAACGAAGCCGAAAGGCACTTGTTCTCCCTGTCATTGCGATCATTTTTTTGTTCCAGAATTCTAGTTCATACCTTCCTTGGGAACCTTCTAGTTACGGAGTTGAGGGTCAAAGTTCCTACTTTTTCACAACTATTTTTTTAAATACATACAAGATTTTAATGATTTTAACTTTACTTGAAATATCACCACGACCCCGAACTATTCAATGCATCCACCAGCCCAATGTTTTGAGTGCGACATATTGAGTCCTACCGTAAAACGTGATTAACATGTCGTCTCCCAGGAATATTTTTTTCGTAGTTACTTAGTTTGATAACTTTGGTCACCGAGTTTCGGCAACCGGCAACTTACAATTCGCTGCTGACTACAATTTTCATATAATTCTGTAGTTTACTACTAGTATTTTCATTAAATGTATTTGGCCCTTTGTACCTTACGCATTTTATGTCTTTCGGATTATTTCTACAGCTTACGTAAATATCGACCGTATTTCACGCAAATTAATGTTATTTTACTTTAAATTACACACGCCTAGAAACGGGCGGAGCTATGCAGCTTTGCAAGAAACGCAGCTGCAATGCGCGTGCGTGATATCGACCCACGAAATGAAGGGTGCCTCTCACTATTCTGCAGGGCGCAGTGTACGTTCGGCTCGCCGTCGGGGTAGTCGTCAGCAGTCCGTCGATTCCTTGTTAAAGAGTGTTCTTGAAATTTGATGTGAAACGGATTGTGATGTGTTTGATACTGTGGTGGTTTTCTGTGATCCCGATATTATTGACTGACTTTTGGAGTTGTGCAGACTATATAAACTATTGATGATATCTTTGTGGGAGTAGCGGCCAGCCACGCTGGGGTTTGCGCGAATCCAGATGGCGGCCGAAGAAACGCAGCCGTATTGCGCATGGATCAATAAGCACTTTCAGAGCGTGAAAATGTAATGCTTGTAAGTGATATTATGTAGCTACATAATTTGAACAACTTTGTGAGTTCCGGCCCTCTCACTCGCGCGCGTTTCTTGTGTCGCCTCTGTGTTGCTTCTACCTACGTAGCATCTGTACCTCAGCCTTAGGTCGAGCAACGCCTATTTGTGTTTTTCCATCAAGAATTTGTCAGTTTAGAGACAATATGTTCTCCCAGTTGATGGCAATAGGCTCGCTTCATTTACGTGGCGAATCACAATCAATCGGATTGTGTGACTTTTATCCTGTATTTTTACAAAAAATAGTCTCGTTAACAGGTGAGTCGCGAAAAAACTATCTGTAGGTTATACAAATATTTGTTCTGTGCGGGAATCGAACCCATCAGCGACACCTGGCGCAGCAGCTAAGCTCAACCACTGCGTCAAACGTTATCACAAAATATACCGGCAATAACGACCGAGATTCTAAACGCAAGTCTTGCAGGCAGTGCTTTTCGAAAATTAACGTATAGCTGCTAATAGAGTGTGGATAATCTGGGCCCTGGAGATTAGTGATGGGTCCTAATACAAAATGGCTGCCGATGTCACTGCACCACGCCCGTTCAAAGGGCACCCTATGACCGCGCATGCGTCAGTGTTCGATCCCAACTGCAACGCCTTTATTTATAAACATCTGGAATCTTTTCGAGACATGAGTACCATAAAAGTAGCGCTATCTGAATCGGCTCACGATTGAGTAGTTAGTACTAGCGTGGGAGATACACTGTGTTTCGAGCTCATACAAGATAACTTTATTTAACAGATACTGTGCTTGCCTCGTCAACCACCGACGCACTGCAGCTTCGCGGCATCTCATTCTAAGTCGACGTGCATCACACTTCCTCTCCTAGCGGACCAGTGTGTATCAAGACGAGCCTGCCCCTCGCCATGTAAGTAGCACTGTTAAATAGTCAGCGACACACTAATGCAACACCGTTTGACCTTACGATTGTTTCTGAAATAAAACCTATGTTCTTAGGAATAAACCGAGCAGGAGGGGATCACCTAGTGCGCTCAAACTGATAGCTGCACCTTCAGATGACTAGGATCGTGATGGTGACCAAACCAGAAGAGACCGCGCGTCGTTTGAACAGCGACACTAAGCAGCTGAAGACATGCATAAAGAACATGTACGACACCAAGTAACCAATGCCATACCTTGCAGCTTCAAATGGATCAAATTCTGAACTCAGTTCAAAGTAATGATTTTTTAAACGGTAGACGAAGAGTTCGATATAATGCTATCTAGACGGCTTTCTGCCTCAGGCGCCTGCCCTCAGCACGCGACTGAGGACTACACTGTTTGGACTGCGAGATTTATTGCTATCCGAAAGTTAGACGGTAAACCCAAATTAAAAAGACATTCGCTTCACCTGTCTCCACACGAGCTGTATAAGAACAACGAAGTATTTACACCACGACCGATGGGCCGCGGTGTAAATACTTCGCCCTACTCATCATTGCTGGCTAGTCCGCTGAACATTATCTACCTACTAAAGTATCGTCAATATTGAAGGCTCTTACCAAAAGGCAATTTCGAAAATTTTACACTTATACATTCATTGAACTCCGTTCAGAATTTGTACGTGATATTAACCTTTCAGTAGTTTGCGGGAGAGTCTAGATCTCTCGTTAATATACTATGTGTCTATTCAAGAACAGCAACAGCAGGCAAGGCTCTAAGACTGCATGGTTTGAAGGGATTTTATGTGAATGGGCAAGACCCTGTCCTGTTCTGTATGGTGTCGGACGTAAAGAATAGCACCATCCCATATCTTCCCGTGGGTGTCGTAAGAGGCGACTAAGGGACTTATCAGAGAATGGACAGCAGCGTTCTCTGTGCTTTTGTAACAACCGCACTACGATCGCTAAGTGTGGCGATTATGGCAAAAACCCCCCTTTTGGGGGAGGCCCATGTCCAGCAGTGGACGTCTTTCGGCTGAAATGATGGGCAAGACCCAGACTAGGCGGAGGGAGAATGCAAATCATTGTTTTCCTCGTCTTTTGAGTACCTTTTGATATTGTTAATAGTCATGTAAATTTTAAACACTTTTGAAGCCTTGAACAGGATGCAGACTGAGTTAGGACTTTTTCTACGTCGGAAAGCGCGATCATACCTAAAGTAGTCGTACAGTGTGTTGTGCACTCACTCAGAAAAGCACAACTATCTCTTCTATTCCCGCGTATTACATTGTCACGCAAAGCGTTATATACGCGGAAAGCGTTTGAACCTATTTGGTATACTACATAATTATGTTACTTTGTTCTTTTTTATATTTATCTCAGTTAGTATCCACAGAAATGGGATTGCATTCTTGGGGCCTTATGTCTCATGTTGCTCAACCTAATATTAACCGTATTTAACCATGTGTATCTCTTTTAGTATGTAACCAGCAGGCCTAGCCAAGTTACAAACGATTCGCATCGATTGTCTCTCTACAATCGTAAACGTTAAGTCACGTCGTCAAAACAAACGAATATTAACTTTCGTAGACAAGTTTACATCGATCAAGATGATAGAATGAAATGTATTCGTTTCTACAATCGTGATCCCTACATCCCATATAAATCGTGGCCAACTTACAGTTTTGACTAAACTTTAAAATTTCCATTCGTTTGTTTTGACCACGTGACTTAACGATGATAGATGTCATTCCCATACATTTGGTTAGTTTTCTATAGCGTTAACGATTGTAGATTGTCAACTTGGCTAAGCCTACAGTTCGTAATATGCTGATTTTACTTTATACGGCATTATTAAGGATTTTCGCAACATGTTACTTTCTTCATATTTGTTTTAATGTGCTTGATAACCAAAACACCAAACCTGTGTAGGAATAAAATACTTGAATTATTATGCTTTGACGATATCCGTGTTTCGTGTTTCCGAGTAGGATTGACCGATATGTATCGCGTTCTACTTGGTCGTTAATAGTATTAATTAATTATTTTAAAGTAGCTATAAAAACCGTAAAATTAACAAAATCTATCGACCTCGGTCTCCATTTAGCGAGTACAGATGAATTCGCTAAATCTCTCGCGTGGTCTCATCCGCTATGATAATAGTAATAGTTTTTAAAACTAAAATTAATACAAACATAGTACCCATATTAGTAGGTCATGTTGGTAGAATAATTTAGAGTTTTACGTCAACGTTTATAAAATGTATATGTCACCGTAAAATTGTAAATGCCGTTAAATAATAATCTGTCTCGCGAGATTGTAAACTATCAAAAAATTGTGGATACGGACCGCACCTTGCGCACTGATTGGTTGAACGACAAGTGCCCTGCGCTGCCATATTTGTTTGTCGTCGAATGTAAACGAACTATAATTTGGTGATTGTAAATTGATTTCCATGTTGGAAATAACTCACAGCTTTATGAATAAATAATAATTAGTTATATGAAATTGTGGTGGAAGTAAAATGAATCTGTCAATAACCAAAGAAACAAACTGAACGGCCTACTGTAAGACCGACCAATCAGGGACAGGTTCACAATCTTTCGAGAGTTTACAATCTCGTGAGATAGATTATAATGTAACGGTATTAACAATTTTACGGTGACATACATACGAAGAAAAAAAAACAAAGGTTTTATTTGTGATAATAACTGAATCTTTTAAGTTAATAATTAAGGAAAAAGTTTTAAACGTAAGTGGCAATATTGTTGGGTTCTTTGGAGAATTTGTCTAATTTCGTGATACAACACATACTAAAATTTTATTTCCTATTGATATTGAAACGAATCTCTATCTTTATTTTTCAAAATTAAAAAGGTATTTTATAACTTTATCCAGTGATAGTTTCTTTAGGTCCGTAATATATACCTACATTGCCAGGAATTACGTTAAACATTTTTTTATTGTGGATTTATAAATATGAGAAAAATTCTAATTAGTCAAGAAAATAAGGGTGTAAGGCTATTCCGTACACCTATGAGGCAACCCTAATCAGTTTCTAAAAAATTTGAGGGCATATTTTTTCTTTTGTCTGTATTTTTTAATAGTTTTCTCAACATTTCTAAAATATTTGATTGTCTTATTAAGAATCCAACTCAATTCATTTTGTGACAATGTGATATACAATAAAACAAAACCATCAGAGTTTAAAAAAAAAACACGATAAAAAATACAAACACCCAGTACCAACTGGGTTGTGGAGGTCAGATTAAGTTCTTTCATGTAAAATACCTGACGTGAAGATAATTTTTATAGTTCAATAAGATTCAGATTTCATTAAATAGGATTTTAATAAGTAGATTATCAGTAATTACATGTTTAAATTGTTTATAAAATAACTATTGATTAAATAGCTATTTTTCTATTCATAGATTAGGTAGTTAAAGATTTGCCGTGGGCATTCGTCCTTGATAGATATGATGATGGCTCAGATACAACAAATAGTGGATTAGTAGGTAGGCTTAACGGTAGACCCCCTGAGGTACCGAGCAGCCTACTGGTAAGATAGTATGTATAAAGTAATGTAAAGAGTACTAGTTAGTTGTTTATACAGAAAACCCAGGTAATGAAACCCGATATAAAAGTAGTATTTTAGCGTAGGTATTCAAAAAGAGTTAAGCACAGGCAAGATGTAAATATAACAGGCCAACTAAACAAAATGTGCGATAACTTAACAGAAAAGTAGTGTTATTATATATTCCGACCAGTTGTACCTAAATATTACAGAAAAACCGGGTAATGAAATCAGATATAAAAGTAGTATTTTAGCGTAGGTATTCAATACCTAAGAGAACTAAACAGAATGTGCGATAAAATAACAGAAAAGTAGTGTTTTTATATGTATATTCCAACGACAAGTCGTTATTGTTATTTAGAATAGTCATCTATCTTTACGATTTCATTTCTCTGATCTACTTAGCTGTTGTTTGTTCTTAGAATATTTAGTAAATATTTTCGTACGTATGTGCCCAACTGAGAGTTGCATTTATTTGTTTTCAAACGCAAAAACCGACCGAGAAAGTGTCGTAACACGCGCAGTGAAGGGTTCCGTAGCCGGGATGAATAATTAATAATTAATTGCGTAATCCCAAATTGGGAGACTTGTATGAAGATCACAATCAAGACGTTTTCCATCCATTCCATAGTTCGAGTTGAAATGCCTCAGCTAAGGGCGCTAAAAGCACAGTGCACTATTATTGGGAAACTTGGATTTTTTCCCAGCCATATGATACTGCCATTATAGTGGGCCTTGGAACCGCTGCTAAAAATGTGAATTTCACCCGCCAAAAGTTAGTTAAAGTGGAAATTTTCTGAGGATTCTTGACTTCCGTATTTTATAAACGTTTTAGGCTCTATTGTTTCGGAGATATTAAAACTATTTATTTTGAAATTATAAAAACCGTTAAATAATAAATTTTCCCTTATAAAAAACTATGGCCCACTGGCCATAGTTTGGACCTACGGAACCCTGTGAACGGTCGTAGAAAGAAGATATTTCCACTATTTAGCTTTTGTTCAAAAGAGTTTTTATTCAATATTCCGTTAACGGTTAATAAGAATCGATTTTTTAAAAACGTTTTAAGTTGTCAACAGTCTCAAAGCGACTGTTGACAACTTAAAATGTTTATTGGACACTGGTTTCAATAACGTTTCTATACGATTGCAAAAATAAATACAATGTCGGTGCATTCATTATCTAAATAAATTAAATTCTTAGGCAGATTCTAGTAATAATCTATATCTATATTTAGAACTATCGGGTCGAAATTTTCCTTGCTTGTAAGTCGATGAAAATAGCATGGTTTTTTTTAATAAAAAAAGAAAAAAGAAGAGAAAAAAAAATAGATAGGTGAAAATAAAGTAATAAACTAAGGTTAGAATAAGTGGAGTAAGAAGAATGAAAATAATGTGTGATGAAAGAATGTGAATCTTAAATGTTTAGCTTATTTTATGAATAGGTTTATTCTTAAAATAGTTTATGGCACTTGTTTGTTAAATTAGGTATTATCCGTTGAAGTAAAACAAAAAAAAAACAAAAAAAAAGAGTGTTAATGATAAAATATAATCATAGTTTAGGGCTAGTTAGTTAAATATTATAACAGAATCTTTTAAGTTCATGTAAAAAGTACATCAAGTCGAAATTCTATGAATTCTTTACAATTTATTTTTGATCGATGATACTTCTTTATTCTACCTCAGAGGAGTAGCTCCAAATGTTTTCCGGACGAGCAAAAGCAATTCAAAATTAAAATAAGATTTCATTAAATTTTCATTAGGTTAATCTTTCATATTATATAAGTAGAGTAAACTTACTATAATAATTAGGATTTTAATAAGTAGATTATCAGTACATGTTTAATTTGTTTATAAAATAACTATTGATTAAATAGCTATTTTTCTATTCATAGGTTAGGTAGTTAAAGATTTGCCATGGGCATTCGTCCTTCATAGATACGATGGCTCAGATACAACAAATAGTGCATTAGTAGGTAGGCTTAACGGTAGACCCCCTGAGGTACCGAGCAGCCTACTGGTAAGATAGTATGTAAAGAGTAATGTAAATAGTACTAGTAAGTTGTATAATCATAGTTTAGGGCTAGTTAGTTAAATATTATAACAGAATCTTTTTAGTTCATGTAAAAAGTACATCAAGTCGAAATTCTATGAATTCTTAATAGATTATTTTTGATCGATGATACTTCTTTATTCTACCTCAGAGGAGTAGCTCCAAATGTTTTCGGGACTAGCAAAAGCAGTTGAAAATGACCATCAAACGTTAACATTAAAGTTCACTAAGTTTACTTTGATCCTTTATGAACTTATATCGTAGAATTGAATGCTCCATCTTTTGAAGCAGAAGAGAGTAGAAGAAATGAAACGAAGTGATTCTTGCGATCTTAATCACGAATCGTCCTCTTCACTAATCATAACTATTTTAAACGAAATGATTTTTGTGATCTTAATCAGGAATCGTCTTCTTCACTAATCATAACTATTTTAAACGAAATGATTCTTGCGATCTTAATCACGAATCGTCTTCTTCACGAATCATAACTATTTTAAACGAAGTGATTCTTACGATCTAAATCACGAATCGGCTTCTTCACGGATCGTCACTATTTTTGGCCTTTAAATTCGATTCTTTAGATTCAAGTTGTACAGTAGTTACTTACTTTAAGGTAGAATGGGTGAAGGTGTTCCACAACGTAATTATTGTTAAGCAGGTGAAAAATTAGGCATTTGTACAGTCAACAAAGGAGATAGGTATACAGGCTAGCAATCTTCTTACTACTATTATAAATGCGAAAGGGTTATTAACAATGTGTTTGCAATTTCATCTAAATCCGTTCAGTGGTTTCTGCGTGAAAGAATAACAAAAATCGATCCTCACAAACTGTCGCATTTATATACAAGTAAGAAGATTGCTAGCTTGCATACCTAACTCTTTTGTTGACTGTACATATTATGGACCCCGAATTGGAACCTACACCAAATATTGAAAATAGTAAAAGTATAACAATTTTGTTACAATAGATTTCTATTAATTTTAAATAGGTTTAGAATGACAAAGCCATTCACTTCTCACGGAGTGAAAAGATGCTGGTCATGCAGTGGAAAAATGTTAAGTGATTAGGTTAAAGAGTAAAGCCTGGAGAAATTAAAATTCTCGGTTTCTGCTCTATCGTTTCGTAATTAATTAGCCAATTTTAAGTCAAATTGCAATAAGACAAATACATCTCTTTAATTGTGAACCGAAAACAGAATGTCAATTTACACGGATTTTAGTTAAAAAAACACTTCTGACTTCCAAAGTTCTAGGCTCTGTTGTTTCGGAGATATTAAAACTATTTATTTTGAAATTATAAAAACCGTTAAATAATAAATTTTCCCTCATAAGTGGGCCATAGTTTGGACCTACGGAACCCTGTGAAAGGTCATAGAAAGAAGATATTTCCATTATTTAGCTTTTGTTCAAAAGAGTTTTTATTCAATATTCCGTTAACGGTTAATAAGAATAGATTGCTTAGGTTCATTTAAAACGTTTTAAGTTTTCAACAGTCTCAAAGGGACTGTTGACAACTTAAAATGTTTATTGGATACTGGCTTTCAATAACGTTTCTATACGATTGCAAAAATAAATACAATGTCGGTGCATTCATTATCTATATGAAATTAAATTCTTAAGCAGATTCTAGTAATACTCTATATTTATAACTATCGGGTCGAAATTTTCCCAGCTTGTAAGACGATGAAAATACCATGGTTTTATTTTTTTAATAAAAAAAGGAAAAAAAAGAAAAAATAGATAGGTGAAAATAAAGTAATAAACTAAGGTTAGAATAAGTGGAGTAAGAAGAATGAAAATAATGTGAAATAATGTGTGATGAAAGAATCTGAATCTTTAATGTTTAGCTTATTTTAAGAATAAGTTTATTCTTAAAATAGTTTATGGCACTTGTTGTTAAATTAGGCATTATCCGTTGATGTAAAAAAAACAAAAACAAAAAAAAGAGTGTTAATGATAAAATATAATCATAGTTTAGGGCTAGTTAGTTAAATATTATAACAGAATCTTTTAAGTTCATGTAAAAAGTACATCAAGTCGAAATTCTATGAATTCTTTACAATTTATTTTTGATCGATGATACTTCTTTATTCTACCTCAGAGGAGTAGCCCCAAATGTTTTACGGAAAAGCAAAAGCAGTTGAAAATGACCATCAAACGTTAACATTAAAGTTCACTAAGTTTACTTTGATCCTTTATGAACTTATATCGTAGCATTGAATGCTCCATCTTTTGAAGCAGAAGAGAGTAGAAGAAATGAAACGAAGTGATTCTTGCGATCTTAACCACGAATCGCCTTCTTCACGACTCATAACTATTTTAAACGAAATGATTTTTGCGATCTTAATCACGAATCGTCTTCTTCACGAATCATAACTATTTTTAACGAAATGATTCTTGCGATCTTAATCACGAATCATCTTCTTCACGAATCATAACTATTTTTTGCCTTTAAATTCGATTCTTTAGATTCAGTTACTTATTTTAAGGTAGAATGGGTGAAGGTGTTTCACAACGTATTTATTGATAAGCAGGTGAAAAATTAGGCATTTGTACATATTATGGAACCCGAATTGGAACCTACACCAAATATTGAAAATATTAAAAGTATAACATTTTGTTATAATAGATTTCTATTAATTTTAAATAGGTTTAGAATGACAAAGCCATTCACTTCTCACGGAGTGAAAAGATGCTGGTCATGCAGTGGAAAAATGTTAAGTGATTAGGTTAAAGAGTAAAACCTGGAGAAATTAAAATTCTCGGTCGGTTCTGCTCTATCGTTTCGTAGTTAATTAGCCAATTTTAAGTCAAAATGCAATAAGACAAATACATCTCTTTAATTGTGAACCGAAAACAGAATGTCAATTTACACGGATTTTTTTTTAAACATTTTATATACAGGTTGGAATGTTTCAATGCCGCCTGGAGGGAAAGTACTCTAAATACTGGAGATAGCAAATTTTACTCAAAGGAAACATTCCTTTATTTTTAAAAAGATATAAATCTTCATTCTTCATTCTCATTCACAGATTTACGATAATTCGTTAGCCTAAATACTGGAACCCTACTCGGGAATCAAACCGACTAAAGTTCGAAAAAATATCATCCTCTAATTTTTTATCATCAATCGATAGGGTCAATCATATGGATCAAATCTCTCTAACAAACATGATAAACTAAATTAAGGGAAAACCAATGTAAAGTTATAAATTTTAATAGGACACATTCAATGAGATATAGCACTTTAATTCAAAGGAATAGACCTTTACAATTGTTTGAGAAAGAAGATTGCAATTTGCACAAAAAACCACGTGAAAATTGCAACCATCTTATCTAAATAGTTCTTCGTCATTTTAATGTCACAATGACGTCAAAGATATTATTAATTATAACTGTAATTGGATGGACCTTTGAGGAAAAAAAATGCTTTATCTTATCCCATTGAATTTATAAGTTTAGATTTCTTGGTTTTCCCTACATTTAGTTAATCATGTTTGTTAGAGAGATTTGATCCATATGATTGATCCTATCGATTGATGATAAAAAATTACAGGATGTAATTTTTTCGAACTTTAGTCGGTTCGATTCCCGAGTGTAGAAGCGAATTTTTGAAAATCTGAGAATGCGGATTAGTTTCTTTTTAAAAATAAAGGAATGTTTCTTTTGAGTAAAATTTGCTGTCTCCACTATCTATTTAGAGTAGGTACTTTCCCTCCAGGTGGCATTGAAAAATTTCACACTGTTTATGCTACCATCCTTTGCTTTGATGTCTTTACTTAGGGGTTGGCTGTCTTAAAATCCTTCATTAGATCTTCGGTTTAAAATAAACCCACTGTCAAATTATCCAACCCCCAGATTTACGTAATTTGCAGTCGGTGTTCTATATGGAATACAATAGATTTTATAAATAGATATAGGTATACACATAAGAGTTAAATACTTAGTTCGTTTGTAAGGTAGATAGACAAATTATTAGAAATAAGTGGGATAGCAGTTTGGGGAGACATATAGGATGTAAACAACCTCATCACGAAGCCGTCAACCAAGCATTCTGTACATCAAAATAAGTAACTTTACGCAAAAATTATTGCTGGGAAACTGACTTTTTTTTTGGGGTAATAAATCATGTTTTTGTGGTAGAACTCCATACATCGCACTCAAAACATTGTGCTGGTGGATAGATTGAATAGTACGGAGGTCGTGGAGGTGTTTAAAGTAAAAATCTTACATTAAAAATTAGTATTAAAAAAAAAACTTGTCAAAAACTTGGAACTTTGACCCCCAATATTTCCGAAACTAGAAGGTTCCCAGGTATGTTGTAGAACAAAAAAATAATCGCAATGACGGGGAGAACAAATGCCTTTCGGTTTTGTTAAGAGGTTTTTTACACCCTTTATAAGGGAATTTAGAAGATTACGTATTGTAAGTAGTCTGATGAAGATATATACATAATAATTATGAATTTGGTTCTTTCGAATTTTCAATGAGTTTTTAATTTCTGTGTCTTTCAACAGTTTGACGGTATTTTATAACAGTAAACCGCTTTTGATAAAAAAAACTCTGAACTTTTATGTTGTGTTACGATTTGGTGTTCACGAGGATCGAGGACCATTCCTCGTCGGTACTCGAAGGAAACGTTTAGACTGCGATAATGTTTCAATGACAAAATTTCTTGTTTGCAATATACCTACGGTTAAAGTGTTTTCCATTGTTTTAAAAACCTTTTTATTCTGATCCATTATAATAACTATTTAATATAATTTTTTTTTTTTTTAAATATATTTCTTTAATTATAATCATAAGTAAGCTTGTAAGTTATACATTTTGCTGACCCTAAAATGGCTGAAAAAAAGATGATAGTAAAATAGAATAAATAGATTTTTAAAAATATGTTGAAATGAAATTAGCTTGTGAAATATATTTTTTTAGTTTACACATAGTTTATGTATAATAACGCAAAAAAGGTAATTGGTATATGTATAAATCTTAATTTTAAATCAGAAACTATCGGCGCAACAGGGAATTATTTTATTAAAAGTTTATTTCCTTATTAAATTGTAGATTACATTTATACATATTACGTACTGTACGTGATACGTTTTCTGAATAATGATAACATCTAGTTTCATTTCAATTTATGCAGTAATAATACATTAGTTATAAGCTGTACATTGGCCTGAAACATGCAGATATTGGCCATCTGTTAGATAATAAGTTAGGAATCAAAGCTTTAGTGAGCTTTAAAATAGCTGCGGCTGTTATTGTGTGGGTAAATTATTGTAGGATTTTAAGGCTTTGTAGTTGCACAATTATGTTAAAAAAAACCTGCACGATCCGTGAGGGTATTATTAGGTATCGGGAATCCTTTTTGGATAACAAGTAAAAAAAACCCTGATAAAAATTAAATAAAATGTACTAAAAAATTAGGGAACATAGGGGTGCGGGCGACATTATCAAACATTTTGACGATTGAACGTATGCACTGCCGAACATGGCGGTGTCACAGTTTTAAAGTTTGTTAGATTTTAGGGTAATTGTGGTAATTTGGACAAAAAATAAAAATCGTTAACTTGCTTATTTTTATGAATATTTTACATACATTATACATGGTGTAAACAGACCCTTCACGAAGCAGTCAACCAAGCATTTTGTGAAACAAACTAAGTAACTACGCAAAAAATATTGCTGGGAAACGGTTTTTTATTTGGGGTGAAAAATCACGTTTTATGGTAAAACTCAATGTAATGCACTCAAAACACTGTTCTGATTGATGGATTGAATAGTACGGGGGTCGTGGAGGTGTTTATAGAAAAATCTTACAATAAAACATGAAAAACAAATATTTACTTTAAAAACTACATTACTAAAATATGTAGGATTGATAGGAAATGCATTCAGGAGACTGTTCTAGCTGCTCCGAACCCTCTGCAGTAGCGACACGACGCGCTTACGTCTGCTCGTTTGAAAGCTATCAGCGTGCGCATCAGCAAACATTCCCGACGCGCTGCAGAAGCGTGGCAACCCGAGCAGCATCCTGAATGCATTGCTACATTGAGCTCGAAGAGTATTGATGGCTTTCTGGCCGAGGTATTTAAATTGTTTAACACAATTCAAGATATTACCTGCTAACTTGATGAAAGGAAAACTTTCTGAGGAATTCGCTCAAAGATAAAAACCTCACTAGTTTTGGCAATATATCTTAATCCGTGCCCCACAACATACATCCAACAGCTTCCTCCAGCCTGACACTGAAAGGCACAACAGTGCCATGTCATCGGCGTTACTGACCCCCGAATACTGAAACGTCACTCAAAATTTAAGGGCTGCTTAACATTTGAGCAGCTCCTAAACTTTAAATTTCGTATGGCCAAACGTCACTTTTGAGAATCTGTTAAATATAAGTGCTACTTAAATTTTGAGTGACGTTTCAGTATTCGGGGGTTACATTATTAAAAGCCATTCCATCCAGACGATCGGTGACCTCGGTAGTTTGCAGGCCGCTTGTTATCAAGCGGCCTGCGAGCTCACCGATCGTCTATGTAAGTTAGCAAAATCAGAGAGGCCATAAATGCCCCTTTCGGATCGGACAAGGTTGTTTTAAACATATTGTATAAGGCGTATTAGAAGCATAGAATTAATTGGGAGATGCGATTTTCTTCTAATTTATAATATAAGTGTAAATCTGCAAATAAAGCGTATATAAATCTGAAAATAAGTTTAAGGCATTTTTTATTCCGAGACGCAATAAGCTCGATAATAAATAAACCGTAAAGGTATGTACATTCAAAAATAGCATTTCGAAGTGGCGATATTTTCCTAGTAAATTAGGTACTACGTATATTATTCGTGTATATTATTTACTAAGTACAATAAGCGTTTTCACGAATATGATTCTTATGCTTAGACATTTAATCTCGGTTTCGTTTGTTAATTTCAGTTTAGAATTTTGTCATTCATCATAAATGAAGTCATAATTAGGTTTCAAGTCGTGGTTGTGACATCTCCACCAACGAGACGTTCTTTGAAGAGTTCCAAATTACGGAAAAATACAATAATCGTTCTTGTTTAACGATAGTCACGGACTTATTAATCCACCCTAGTAGTCAGCTTTATTTCATCTTAAAGAGATTATTCTAAGCGATAGAAATACAAACTAACTAGTAAATTAATCACGACTTTTGTTTGAGAGAAGATTATTTCTGAATGCTACACACATATAAATATAAATTTTGTTTAAAAAGGTAGAATACAGGCGGGGAAATAATTATCCTCTAATGATCCTCTAAAATCTAATTGATCTATTGTAAATGAGCACTTTAATAAATAACTCATGTATTTTTTTGTTTAATCTTTATATTTATTATTGCGTCTATTTTAGTTGATCATCGGATAAATTATAAATGCATTCAAAGTAACATGATAAAATGTTTGATATAGTCTATTCACATTTGGTATACAAAAATAATATTTGATCCTCTTTTTTAGTTATTGGTCTTTTTAGCAAGAGCGAACGAAATGAGCTCACGATTTGGGGCAAAAAATACTAAGTTTGCGAAAAAATATACTAAGTTTCCGAAAACATGTTCTGCTAAAATAATCGTTTTCTTAAAAGTGAGCCCAATGAGCTGTGTGCCAAAATAGCCACTTTCTGGAGCCCTGACACAGCCAGAAGGCGTCGCGGCAGACCTCTTAGAAGATGGCAGGACGTGCTGGATAAAGCCAACGACCAGTGGTCCACATTAGCCCTGGATAGAAAAATCTGGAAGTCATGGGGAGAGGTCTTTGCCCAGCAGTGGGATGACGCCGGCTAACAGTATCAGTATCTTAAGTCATAACTTACGCTTGAATTACTGTCACGCTGACGTTCGCTCGCGTACGTCAGCGTGCTATTAGCGTCAGCGTGCTATACGACGTGTTTCCGGACGATATCGAAAAAACTTCGACCGGTCATTGTACTCATCATTATGAACAACTTTTACTATGGGACCAAACTTAGAATCCCGAAAAAAAATCAGCTATTCCATATATTTTGTCGAGTTATGCGAACATAATTGTAGGGAGCAGCTGGTTTTTTTTCGCGATTCAGGGTTTGGTCCCTTGATAAAAGTTGTAGGAGTCGACTACGCCATAATACAACATTTTGATATTTACGTTAACGTTGATTTTATTCCCAATTGGATCTTCCAAACTTGTATTTATTGACTTCTGGGTGAAATTGGAACAATAGATAAATAAGTAATTTATATAAATCGAATTATAATGAAAATGTATCAAAATATAATGATATTTAAAACTCATTTCTCTTAGGTTTGGGGCCCAACAAGATCAAACGTGATTTCTACATCTAAAACATGTTTTGCGTAGATCTAATCTGAATAAAATATGATTGATTTGATTTATTTAATCTCAAAGAAAGTGGATCAATCATTAAAAAAATCTACCGTTTGGATTTTTTTGCTTGCTGTTTTGCAAAATTAAAACGATCACTTACATGCATGCCATATAGGCGCGACCATGAGAACAAAAGCACGGGTGAAGCATAAATCGGACATAAATCTTTAGAATTTAACAAAATATAATGGCTTTAAAGTTTTTGAATAGTAGGTGTAGGAACGTATATTGTAAGGTTAATGTAATATAGCTGATTAAGGATTATTAGTCATAAATAGTTTAAGAGTGACAAAAGCCATCACCCCTTGTAGGGGGTAGAAAGTTGCTGGTCATGATAACCGATCCCCTATAATCTTTAGAATTTAACAAAATATATTATAAAGGCTTTTAAAAGTTTGTGAATAGTAGGTAGATATTATGTATATTGTAAGGTGGTTAATGTAATGTAGCTGAATAAGGATTATTAGCCACAAATAGTTTTAGAGTGACAAAGCCATTCACCCCTTATGGGGGGTGAAAAGATGCTGGTCATGCATGACGAAACGCGTTTCCAATGAATTGTAGTGCTTATGTACTAAGTGATAAAAATAAATAATTAGTTTAATGAGAAAACTAAATTAACTCTTAACTTTAAATTTTGGTAATAATTTGGTGTTGTACATTATCGTCATAAATGATTATCGATGGCTCTTAAAACAAGAAACGATTTTCCAGCTACTAGCAATTTTCTTGTGACATAATATATCAGAACTAAATATTTTTAACAAAGCTTTATATATATAATATAAAGGTTTTTTTTTTTGATAAAAAATGGTGTTTGGTTATCAGGCATATCAAAGAATTATGTACTTAATTTTAAAATTTGTAGATTTAAAATGAAGTTCTCGTATAGGTTATATTCCATGTATGTAATTTTGTGTACGCATATTGGCATTTTTTTTTATATAACAGTAAAATAACTCGTTTCAGATAAAGAAGTGCAAATTACGGTATATCTGGATGTTTAGATATAAAGTAATAATATTAAAAAACCGGCCAACTGCTAGTTGGACTCCCGCACCGAGGGTTCCGTATAAACTTGTAGGTATTTTGTTATTAAACTACATATTAAGGTTTTCAGATTTTTTCCTTTATTGCTTCTTGCCAAATTTCATGATTCTAGGTCAACGGGAAGTACCCAATAAATTATTATTCCCTTGAGAGTGTCGTGAAATTACGTTTTTTTCGGCATACACGGCCGTATCTTTTTTTTTAATTTAGAAGTTTATTGTTTCACAGCTTCAAGGGACCGTAAACCTGAGTACATGTTTTTAATTTCAAATCCATACCCTCACGCGTTCCAGAGATGAAGGGTTTTGACAGACAGACGGACATCAAAGTGATCCTATAAGAACCCTATTTTTATTTTTGAGGTATGGAACCCTAAAAATGAAATTACAGTAAAATAAAAAAAAACACAACTACTACAACAACAACAAGAACAATTATCTCTGTTTTTGACGTATTAAAAACAGTTGTATGTTAGACTTAGCATCCTTGCCATGTCAGAGGGCAGTACATCTTTATACAGGGTGACTGGATCTGGACCCGCCATAGCAAGTTTAAGGTAGGTAGTTAGGCAAGTTATATGCTAATTATTAGACCTTACTTTCTTACTTTATTTAAAAAATAAACTTTTTTTAACCCTAGTTTGAGGGAAGTTCCGAGGTATTTTAATGACCAATGTATGTGACTACTCACAAAAAGGAAAAACTACTAAAATAATGCAAAAAAAAACTTATGAATGCGAGGTCAAATTTTGGAAAAATCTCAATAAAGTATAAACATTGACAATAATCTCTCAAACTATAAAACTTTAGCTAGGTAAAGTAAGGTTCAATAATTAGTAAATTACCTCCTCTATAAGCGAATTTGTTATGGCGAGTCCAGATTCAGTCAACCTGCATAAATCAGCAAGTTTCTTGAAACACTACAGGCCCTACTAAAAAATCCATTTTCAGAATTTTTTATTACACATTTTTGATGTTTCGTTTCGATTCTCCCTCTACTTTTTCATGTCAAAACGATTACGGGCTGTAATTTTAGATTTTAATGCTCAAAATGTAAACAATGCCTATTTTAGATATCGTAACAAATTTGTATGTTATCACTAAGACTTAGTTAAGATTGTTTGGAAGTATCTTTATATACATCTTCTCGGTACCTTGTAACTGTAACTTTTTCAAATAAATACTTTACAATGGTGTAGTAACCAAGCTGTAATTTGTCACAGTACACGTTATGAAATGTCTAAGAATTGTAATAAAATAGTTTAAGACACTACGAATTTAAACTGTTTTATTACAATTCTTAGATATTATATTAATTTTTATTCCTCGTCGACTTTTTTTTTCAAGTTAATGTTTGATTTTCGCTGTTTTTGAAGCTGCGTATGATCTTTGTTTTCGATATAATAACAAAATAAAATGTTAAAATAAGAACCTTTACCTTTTCGGATTGGCGGTATCTTTGTATTAATCTACTACTTACATGTTAGTTTGTAAACTACTTAAAAAACTATTTCTGAAATAAAGTTATGAATTTGTGTGATAAACCGTTTTTTTATTTTTGCTATTTACCACTACCGCAGAATTCAAAAACACTTTCTAGTGAAATTATGATTGCAATTCAGAGAAAATACTTGTGCGAGAAACAACGCTTACTAGATAAATATTTGAAGAGGCTGCAACGATCAGAACGCTCGCTAGGAGAAAAGAAAATCCTTACATCCAAGTTACTTGCCTCCTGTCCAGTACAACTTGGTCAATGGTCAAATAATTAATCTGTTCCTTGTTCGCAAATTTAGAACACCTTTCGAAGTGCCTTTCGGCTTCGTTGAGAGTCTTTTTACACCCTTTATACACACGTCTCACTCTACTGACATATGTTGGCAAAGCCCTGAAGTTGACGGTGAATGGGCGGCCGCTTGTACTAAGAGACTATGACCACTAAGTATTATTTTTACAAAATACAAATCAAAATCCTATTAATTTTTAACCGACTTCAAAAAGGAGGAGGATCTCAATTCGTCGGAACCTTTTAATTTTTTTATGTATGTTCCCCGATTACTCGAAGATGGCTGGACCGTTTGGATTTTTTTTTTGTTTGAAAGGGTATAGTTCCCAGGTGGTCCCATGATCATCAAGTCAGGATCTGATGATGGGATCCTAGAGAAATAGAGAGAACTCTTCAAATTTTATATGTATAAGCACACTTGAAGCGATTTGGGTTGTTTTTGGAAGCTGCTTTCTCGGAGTGCCATTTCACTTTGGTGAAGATCTGATGAAGAACTTTAGAGATAGGTAACGGGAGTTCCGTTACCCGGGATAGCTGAAATCTTATGTCTGTTTATTGTTTACACCAGTTCATAACATAACATCAGGCCGGTACGCTGTGAAGGCGTAAGCACATGTGAACCACTAAAAAGATAAAATAAAAACTTTGGTTTTCAAAAAATAAAACCGACTTCAAAAAACACAAAAAAGTAAAAAATTACTTGAGCTTTAGAAGTCGGTGACCCTTTGTTTGATTGATTAAGTTTTTTTGTCACTGACTTCTGAAGCTAAAGTTATTTTTGTATTTTTGTGTTTATTGTAGTCGGTTTTATTTTTTACAAAAAACTTTTTTTTTGGTTTTATTGATTTAGGAATCAATAAAACCAAAAAAAAAACTTTTGCCTTTTAATTTTTACTTGCCAAAATTCAAATTAAAAATTATTTACTTGTAAAAATGTAGGAACAATATAATAAGATCAAATTCTTAAACCAGGATCAGGATCAGTAATAGGCATACAAATTCATAGCTATACTTTTTATAATTTATTATTGTACAAATTATAAACAAGCCAAAATTACTCCTCACTGTGCTGTCTTTTAGGGTTGGTACTTATTTAGTCCCGGCGAAGCCCAAAAGGAGGGTTATAAAATATTACTAATTTACATTCTTATGAATTACTAGATTCTTAATATTATACAGAGTGTAAACAACCTTATCACGAAGCCGTCAACCAAGCATTCTGTACATCAAACAAAGTAACTTTACGCAAAAAATATGAAACGCACTCTCTGTAGGTATAACTTTAATAGTTGTAAGTTTTATACTTTTTGAGAAAATCGAATCAACGTTCTAATCAATCTCAAAATCAAAAAAATCGGTTTATTTGCTGGTTAGTGTAGAAGGTTCCCAGGTATGGTGTAGAACAAACAAATGATCGCAGTGACGGGAAGAACAAGAGCCTTTCGGCTTTGTTAAGAGGTGTTTTACACCCTTTTATATATTATTAAATGTAATGAAATTTATAGGAGCTAGTGTCTCCAGGTTAAACCTCGCTTGCCTAGGTTTTTCCGTGGATCGGTGACCACGCATTAGCGATCCACGGAACAACCTAGGAACGTACCGAGTTTTCTCCGTAAATACCTCGGAAAGCACGTTTAGCCGTTGGTCTCATTTGAAGATCTTTGACAGTCGTCCCAGGTAGTCAGTGACCCGAAATTCTGAAAACCGCGCTGCCAGCTGCTCCATATAAAATACTGGTATTCATTCGTTTGAAAGCTGACCCCAACATCGTTGGGAAAAGGCTAGGCAGATGATGATTTTTATGATATTTACGTTAAGACGGACTTGAAAGATTGCCATATGTTCCATTTTTGTTGGTGATTTTCTCCACATTACACACAACATACATATTGACAACATTATTAATAGAGCCTTACAGATGTATGGGTTCATAAAGCGTTCTTGTAAAGAATTTAAAAAGACTTCTACTTTTCTCTTCTTGTGTAAAACTTTAGTCCGTTCTCAGTTGGAATACGCGCTGCCCATTTGGAGCCCATTTACGAAAAATATAAGCACAGAATAGAAATGGTACAGAAATACTTATAAATGTTACTATACCAAGATTTCCTATACGGATCTGATTAAACAGTACAACATATTAAGCTTGGAGCACAGGCGTATGCTGCTGATGGTTATGATGCTGTACGGCATATGCAACAATAGGTTTAATTGTATGGAGCTTTCAAATAAACTATGTGATGTAGTACCTAGGACTGTTGGTTCGAATGTTAATCGGCGGGAAGTGCGGGCAACCCGCTTGATCTACACAGATAAGTGTAGATGAGTAGAATGAGAGAGCTCCACTCCGCCGATTATTAGAAACGTACTACAACTCTCATTTTGTAAATTTCGATATTTTCGCTCATAATCAGAACAAATTTAGAAAAATAGCCATTGAATTACTTTCTGGTCATCCTTAACGATGACTGCTTCTTGCTGATGTTATGTTACCTAGTCTAGTCTATTCTGGCATCAACGCCATCTATCCACCGAGCTACGGTGCGGACTCAGGCTCATTCGCAGGCGGAACAACTTTGGTCACCGACTTGCGGCCATCGGCAACTCAGAAATAGCTGTACGATCATCATTTAATTGTGAAAACTTGCGCAGCCGTAGAACTAGTAGCTAGTTTCGGTGATCGACAACAGTTTTCGGTGGCTGCACTTAGTGACAGATTCATATTATCATTTCTCTCTTTCTTTCTGAGGACCCGAATGACGCAGCGGTACTGAGGCTGCCTTACGTTCTTAGGGTCCCGGGTTCGAATCTCTGTAGGAGCAAATGTTTGTGTGATGATGTGTAGCATGGACATTTGTTTCCGAGTCATGTGGATGTTTATATGTATTATAAGTATGTATTTACAAACAAAAAGTATCTATGTAGTATATCAACTATCTGGTGTCCACGATACAAGCCTCGTTGCTTAGTGTGGCACTAGATGGCGCTGTGTGTAATGTCCAGCGATATTTATTTATTTAATTACCGCAACCGGCAAGTATACAACGCCTCAAACGAGATCAGTCACTTCTCTTCAGTGTCAGAATTGCTCAACAAATCGTCATAGTTTATTCAAAATCGTGACAAGCGCAAACTCCACCTTGAACTGAACTGAAAAACTGTGCAAAAGTTGCGTTAACTAAGTTGCCTCGTTTGGTGAACGCCTACCGCATTTCATGTCTTTCCGAAAATTACAACAGCACACGCAAGTATCGACCGTATTTCACAGACGTTAGTGTAAATTTTATTTTACTTGAAATTAACCACGCCTAAAAACGGGCGGAGCTGCAATACGAGATACGAGTTTGTGATATCGACCCACGAGGGCAAGATTTCATCTCACTAGTCTGCAGTTCGCACAGTCCATTCAGCTCGCCGTCGGAAAAGTCGTCAGCAGTCCAACGATTCCTTGTTCAAGAGTGTTTAACAACACTCTTGAACAAGGAATCGTAACATTGGAAGTGAAACGGATTGTGATGTGTTTGATACTGTGGTGGTTTTCTGTGATCCCGATATTATTGACTGACTTTTGGAGTTGTGCAGACTATACAAACTATTTCTGAAATCTTTGTGCATGGGAGTAGCGGCCAGCCACGCTGGAGTTTGCGCGCATCAAGATGGCGGCCGAAGAGACGAATCATTATTGCGCATGGATCAATATAAACGCTTGAAATATCCGGAATCACAGGATCTTCAATAATTGGGATGGCAAATGGTATGTGATTCAAAAAGTTATCGTATTTTCGCGTCTGTTTTCATGCACTTTATATCTCAAAACGCCTATTACGGAAAGTCACTGGTGAAATAACACCAAGCTCGCGTCCACACTGCGAGCTTAGCGACTAGGGCTAACGCGGGCGCGAATTATCAAACCGCCGTTTACGGCCATAGTGTAGTGATTAAGGTGCCTAGCGCGGCGGGCATGAGCGAATTCGCGCTACCGTTTACACTCATAAGATGCCAAAATGTTTATATCATGATAACTAAATATCTATAAAAATGAATTTAAATTCGAAAATTTCCACTACATCACAAAAACGGAAGAGTTATGATTTTAGCAGTCTATGTATTGTATGTTTGTATTTATGTATGTTTCACCGTAGCGCCTAAACTATTCATCCGATTTTGATTCGATTCGTTATAAAGGCCCGGTTAACATAGGCTACATTATAACCGACTTCAACAATAGGAGGAGTCGATTTTACCTTGTAAATTCCAACTTTAATTCGAGAGTGATTTTTCAGTAGTCGGGTTTTTTCTGCTAGATATTTAGCGTCATATTCAGCCTTCTCCTAGTGGTACTGATGATCAGAAGGCTCATCACTACCATTTGATATCTCATATAAGGCGTGATATATGGTAAATAGTAAACAAGGTTTTTTAGTATCTATTCTGCGTGACCATCTTGTTTCGGACAAGGGTATTAAAGTTAGATTTGTGGTGTTTTTTTAGGAACAACATTAGTGTGGGTTATCAACCCACCAGCGAAATTGAAGCGAGTTTATTCGAAAGTTTCTCACTTATACGACTCACTGACGGGATATTGTGTATCTTCCGTTACAAGTTTAGTTTTAGGTTAAAACAGAGTATGTTCAATAGTATGTGTTAATAAATATGTGGACATTTTATGTATAGAGAACCGCTCCACCGTCTCCAATTGAGTATGTGTTTCAATATATACGCTGTCACATAACAACTGTACCTACTTGAGAGCGTAATTTATTAATTATTTTAAAAACCGTGAAGAACCAGCTTGTCCTAGAACCAAGAACAAAGGAGGCCTGTGTCCCAGCAATGGGGACATTTTAGTCTGATTATGCTATGAGAGCGTGTAAATAAAATGCTTGTTAGTAATATTATGTGGCTACACTATTTGAGCGAATTTATTGATTGTATTGCCGGATCGAATGCCAACTCCCCGCGCGCGTTGTTCTTCGCCTGTGTGCTGCTTCTACGTAGCCAACTTATTGTAGTCTTCGCGATTCTTTATCATCAGTAATAATACGTTGTATTGGCGAAATAAAATTTTAGTTTTAACCGATAACTGATAACACTGGTTAATCTGGGCCCTGGAGATTACTAAAGGGTCCTAATACAAAATGGCTGCCGATGTCACTGCACCACGCCCGTCCAAAGGGCATTCTATGACCGCGCATGCGTCCGTGTTCGATCCCAACGCGTTTATTTATAGCCATCCGGAAGGTTTTCGAGACATGATTCATGGAATCTAGCTGCAATGGAAAGAGTACGTTGTGAATGTAAAGCGGTGCTATCTGAATCGGCTCACAATTGAGTAGTTAGTACTAGCGTGGGAGATACATTGTGTTTCGAGCTCATACAAGATAACTTTATTTAACAGATACTGTGCTTGCCTCGTCAACCACAGACGCCCTGCAGCGTCGCGGCATCTCATTCTAAGTCGACGTGCATCACACTTCCTCTCCTAGTGGACCAGTGTGTATCAAGACGAGCCTGCCCCTCGCCGTGTAAGTAGCACTGTTAAATAGTCAGCGACACACTAATGCAACTCCGTTTGACCTTACGAGTGTTTCTGAAATAAAACCTTTATGTTCTTAGGAATAAACCGACCAAGAGGGATCACCTAGTTTGCTCTAACTGATAGCTGCACCTTCAGATCACTAGGATCGTGATGGTGACCAAACCAGAAGAGACCGCGCGTCGTTTGAATAGCGACACTAAGCAGCTGAAGAAAGAAAGGACATGTACGACACCAAGTAACCAATGCAATACCTTGCAGCTTCAAATGTATCAAATTCTGAACTCAGTTCAAAGTAATCGGTTTTTGAACGGTAGATAAAGAGTTCGATATAATGCTATCTAGACGGCTTTCTGCCTCAGGCGCCTGCCCTCATCACGCGACTGAGGACTTCACTGTTTGGACTGCAAGATTTATTGCTATCCGAAAGTTAGACGGTAGACCCAAATTAAAAAGACATTCGCTTCACCTGTCTCCACACGAGCTATGTAAGAACAACGAAGTATTTACATGTATGTAAATACTTCGCCATACTCATCATTGCTGGCTAGTCCGCTGAACAATATCTACCTACTAAAGTATCGTCAATATTGAGGGCTCTTACCAATAGGCAATTTCGAAAATTTTTCACTTATACATTTATACATTCATTGAACTGCGTTCAGAATTTGTACGTGATTTTAACCTTACAGTAGTTTACGGGAAAGTCTAGATGTCTCGTCAATATACTATGTGTCTATTCAAGAACAGCAACAGCAGGCAAGGCTCTAAGACTGCATGGTTTGAAGGAATTTTATGTGAATGGGCAAGACCCAGACTAGGCGGAGGGAGAATGCAAATCATTGATTTCCTCGTCTTTTGAGTACCTTTTGATATTCTTAATAGTCATGTACATTTTCAACACTTTTGAAGCCTTGAACAGGATGCAGACTAAGTTAGGACTATTTAACATCTCGATAGCTGCATACTACGTCGGAAAGCGCGATCATAAAGTAGTCGCACGGTATGTTGTGCACTCACTCAGAAAAGCACAACTATCTCTTCTATTCCCGCGTATTACATTGTCACGCAAAGCGTTATATACGCGGAAAGCGTTTGTACCTATTTGGTATACTACATAATTATGTTACTTTGTTCTTTATTATATTTATCTCAGTTAGTATCCACAGAAATGGGATTGCATTCTTGGGGCCTTGGGTTGCTCAACCTAATATTAACCGTATTTAACTATGTGTATCTCTTTTAGTATGTAACCAGTTCGTAATATGCTGATTTTACTTTATACAGCATTATTAAGGATTTTCGCAACATGTTACTTTCTTCATATTTGTTTTAATGTGCTTGATAACCAAAACACCAAACCTGTGTAGGAATAAAATACTTGAATTATTATTATGCGATGACGATATTCGTGATTCCGGTTACGATTCACCGGTATATATCGCGTTCTACTTTGTCGTTAATAGTATTTTTTTTTTTTTAAAGGAATATGTGTCTTCATTTAGAAACGTTTATCAATCGTCACTGCGCAAGATTACAATAGTAGAAGCGATAAAAAAACGGGAAAATTAAAATAGACGGTCCTCGGTCTCGATTTAGCGAACACATCCGCGTGTCTCTCATCCTATATGATAATAGTAATAGTTTATAAAATTAAAATGAATACATACATAGGACCCATGTTAGTAGGTCATGTTTGTAGAATAATTAGAGTTTTACGTTTAAGAAATTTAGGTATATATATGAAGTAAAAAAAACAACAAAAAAAAACGAAAGCCTTATTAGTCAAATTAACCGCATCGTGTAAGTTTAAATCATTTATGAGTGAATAAAAAACCATATACAGGGTTATTTGTAAAACACCGACAACCTCTCAGGACTGTGTTACTAACATCATAATCAACAACTTTTGTTCTATGACTTTTAAAAATTCATCATATTTTAGTTCATCAAATTTTCATTAAAAAAAATATATATATTGAACGCTTTTACGGGCCCTCGCCGCCCTGACCCCGCTCCCCTCACTATTGTACTATCGCTTTCTTTTGCTTCGCATAGATTTCTTAACATTTAGAGCGTTCAATTTAAATATTTTTATTTTTGTACGAAAATTTGATGAACTAAAATATGATGAATTTTTAAAAGTCATAGAACGAAAGTTGTTGATTATGATGTTAGTAACACAGTCCTGAGAGGTTGTCGGTGTTTTACAAATAACCCTGTAAATGTAAGTTTTCTTTTTTATTACGTGTGAGGTGTAGTGTGCGTCTCATGCCTATGTCTGTATGTGTAAGTAGCCTAAGTCTACATATATATTGAATGGTTTGTTAATAAATATCATTATTATACATCAATTCGTCTACTCAATTACATCTATCTCTACATATATATTGTTTTTATATTATATGTTAGGAATGAAAGCTGAAGTGAGCTTTAGAATAGATGCGGTTATCATGTAGGTAAGTTATTGTAGGTTTATAGCCTTTGTAGTTATATATGTTACAGTTAAAACCCGTTTTTGGGAAAAGGCTAGGCACATGATGATGACATATTTTAATTAATAAACAATATCCATATTTTCAATCCCCAACAAGTTTCTCTAGGTTTGAGTGCGACAGTGTGACAATATTAATTTCAAGTAATTGAAATAAGCATCTAAAGAAAAGTCAAAAACAGCTTTTGAAACACAAAAAAAAGAAATGAAACAGTTTTTACTGAATCATTTCGACAAAACGCGTTTTCCCTAGTTAAAACTAGTTTTCACTGATATTCGTTTTTGAACAGCAGTTAATACTATTTATAAGACAGTAAAAACTAGTTTTAACCAGGAAAAACGCGTTTTAACTAAAACGGGTTTAACTGTAACAGTTAAGTAGTTACCTATTTTGAGGTATAATGGGTGAAGGTGTTCCACAAGGTATTAATTTTTAAGTACGTAATAAATAAGACATTTGTACATATAAAACAAGGTGTAAAAGTTTGTGAGTTCACTAGACATGTAAGTAGTAACAGCATAACAATTTCGTTGTAATAACTTTCTATTAGTTTTAAATAGGTTTAGAATGACAAAGCCATTCACTTCTCACGGAGTGAAAAGATGCTGGTCATGCGGAAGAAAGCTAAAAAGTTTAGTGAGTAGGTGAAAAGTAAACCCTGCTAAAATGAAAATTTACAGGTTATTAAATAGTATATAGAGCGGTTTTTATTTTATTTTAAGTTATAACGTGGCGCAATAGTTGACATTGTTCTTTCATTTTTACCGATTCTAATTTCTTTCAATACATTTCAGAGGTTAGACATACATGTTATAGTGCATTTACCTTCAAAAGGTAGATATTTTACAGGACTAGTTAAAATGTGCTAAGATGACCTATCAACATTTATGAATGTAATGCCACACTAAAAAAAAACAACTTGACATCTTGACTTATACCTAATAAAGTAGGTATCAGAATAATCAATCGAAGGTCCGTGACTAATATGACTATTAGAAGCAGAAATTATTATTTTCGAAAATAATGGACAAAATTAGCATTACTACAACCTATTTAAATATTATTTTTGACGAACTCTTAAAAAATACTCAAAAATCTAAAAAGTTTGTTCAAAAAGACATAATGTAATAGTAGATTATTATTATTATTAGTCATAGATAGTTTCAGAGTGACGACCCTTATGGGGCTCATGCATGACGTACCGGGTTCCCAATAAATTGCAGTGTGTGTGTACTAAGTTATAAAAATAAATAATTTGTTTAATGAGATAAATTAATAAGCATTTACTTAACTTAAAAATAACTTTAATTTGTTATTGCATAATATCGTCATAAATTAGTATCCATATAGCTCTTAAAATAAAAAGTGATTTTCCATCTACTAGCAATTATCAAGAACAATAAACGTTTTATTGATAAAAAATTGTGTTTGGTTATCGGGCATATTAAACAAGTAGCTTCTTAATTCCAAAAGGTGTTTGATTTTTTTTTCATACAGAAATATTCCAAGCCTTTTGTAGATGTAAAATAACGTTCTCGTATAGGTAATATTATATTCCATGTATGTAATCATTTTAATATGAAGGGTGTAAAAAACCTCTTTACGAAGCCGAAAGGCACTTGTTCTTCCCTTCATTGCGATCAGTTTTTTGTTCTAGACCATACCTGTAGGCTTAGCCAAGTTGACAATCTACAATCGTTAACGCACAGAAAACTAACCAAATGTATGGGAATGACATCATTTCAACGTTAAGTCACGTGGTCAAAACAAACGAATATAAACTTTAAAGTTCAGTCAAAACTGTAAGTTGGCTACGATTTATATGGGATGTAGCGATCACGATTGTATAAACGAATTCTATCATCTTGATCGATGTAAACTTGTCTACGAAGTTTCTATTCGTTTGTTTTGACCACGTGACTTAACGTTTACGATTGTAGAAAGAGAATCGATTCGAATCGTTTGTAACTTGGCTAGGCCTGCTGTGAACCTTCTAGTTACGGAGATATTGGGGTCAAATCTTCAACTTTTCCACAAGTTTTTTTTTAAATACATGTTTTTTACTTTAAACACCTTCACGACCCCCGTACTATTCAATCCATCCACCAGCACAATGTTTTAAGTGCGTTACACTGAGTCTTACCGAAAAACGTGATTTTTCACCCCAAAAAAAAATCATTTACTAGCAACAAATTTTGCATAGGGTACTTAGTTTCATGTACAGAATGCTTGGTTGACGGCTTCGTGAAGAGTCTGTTTACACCCTGTATATAATAAGTCATATATTATAATGAATAATTTCAACTTATAGATTACAATATATATATAATTATTTCAACGCTATAAAAATATGTTACCCGTTATATACCTACTTGACCGGTAAATATTACTCTCTTTGCATGGATATTGTCATTTTTACTAGTCTCGAGTGAGCAGTACAGAGAAACAGACCTGTACTAACTACTAACCTGTACCAGTTTCAGATAAAGAAGTGCAAATTACATAAATCTCGATGTTACATTTTAATTTAACTTATTCTTTATACTTTTTTTTTACTTTGCTTTATTCTTCTTTTTCAAATCATTTTTTTTTTATTTAATAAGGTCCACTATTTTTTGTTACATCGATGTAAAACTCAAACTGAAGTTCTAAGCTCAAAATGTGAACTACCGCGGTTTTGATGTAACTAAAACAGTTGTATGTTAGATTGGGTGCCCTTGCCTTGACGGCAGTATATTATTATTCTATCTAAAGCTCGTCTTTATATAAATCTGCTAGATTCTTGAAATATTTTGGCATTTAGGACCTACAAAATATTATTTCAAAACATTTTTTATAACACATTTTTGATGTTTCGTTTATTTTGATTCTCCATCTATTTTTTATACGGCTATAATTTTTAATTTTAGATTGTAATGCTCAAAATGTAAACAATCCCCATTTTAGATATCGTACCAAACTTGTATGTTAGCACTAAGACTTAGATAAAATTGTTTGGGAGTGTCTTTACATACATTTTCTACCTTGTAACTATTTGTAACTTTTCTAAAATAAAAACTTAACAATGATGAAGTAAACAGGCTGTCATTTGTCACATTGTAATTCCCTAAGAATTAAGTACTTGAACTGTTTAACTACAATTCATAATGTTACATTAATTCTTATTCCTCATCGACATTTTTTTCAAGTTGAAATTAGAACCTTTTCGCTGACTTTATTTTTATATTAATAGAGGGTTCTATCTCGTTAGAGGTGGTTGCTATATTGGGAGGTACTTCAGCTAAATTACACTGAGCATGTGACGTCATGGCACCACTAGCGTCGGCAGTCGGCTTGCCATGAAGAAGTGCGTTGTGGCGCCTTGTGCAACTTGTAACTCCGCAACGCTTAGATTGACAGTTGTTCCACGTGTGTGGATTCGACTTAAATAAGACAGCGATAACAAACTTTGTTCTCTCTAACCCAATGCCATCTATCGTCTATTGAGAGAAGAAGGTTTTACACGTTCTTATGTTGTGTGTATCCTGTTTACAATATGAGCATTCCGGAGATTTGGGGTTAAAAACTTATAACTCCCCGTCGTTTTTGCGTCGGGGGTTAGGAAGGAGCAAGCGGCTGTGACCAACTGTCAACCTGTAATGGTGAGGGAGTGTATGTCTGAACCAGGAGGGTCGGGAAAAGAAAGGCCATCCGCGGGGGCAGGGTATTTGGTCTCCAGAGCTGAGAGTGTTTCTGGAGAGCACGGTACCACCATATCGCTACTGAAGAGAATCTTGGCTGCTCCACTAATGTCACCTTCCCCTAACTTGGTTTTCACTAAGTAGGATGTATCTTGTGATACGGTAATTTCGTTCGTTCGTTAAAGATTTTTTGGTAGCCAAATCCTTTTTTTATAAGTTCAGTTCCATGGTGCGACCAAATTAAATAATTGTGGGTCCACCATAGGACATCAAAATTTAAAATTGTACATTTTGCATCACATAAATCTATCATACACACATAAATTAAGTTTTTTTTTTAAACTCTGACAGAAATATTAAAAACAGACCTATTTTCATGTTAGTACTATGAATAAATTCGCAAGGCTAACTTTTTATATGTTTTAAAAGTAAATGTATTCTACTTTATTTTAGGGCTCTGACCTATTTAACTTATTGTCTAAGATCCGACAGTTTCATACTTTCGATTGGTATGAAATTTGTCTATGAACCAAACCAGTGAAATGATAAAAAAAGATATGATTAATTAATAATCATATCTGGACTGAAGGTTTTTAGTCAACCCATTTGCAATATACTTATTGACATATTTAATTTAATATAAAACACTTTTCATCCATTAACCAGCTCGGTGAAGGTCGTTCTATACAGGGATCCCATACTGTTAAAACATTGGTACTTTTAACTTTGATATTTAACGAGTGAAAATGTTTCCTGTTAAAGAATCGCCCCGCATATTGACTGGGTTTCACTAGTGCCGGTAAAAACGGTTCAGGCTTTTGTACTTACTTTCTCTTTATAAGGTTCCTGTCAGACAAATACTATGGAAACCTTATTTCTGTAAAATTTGCTGTTGACTTGCATTTGTGACATCTCATCATGTTGTGCCATTGGGACACCACTGTTAAAGCCCCCTGCACCTTGGTAGCTCCCCCGGGCATTATAATTGAGAGCAGCTAGGATCTAAAAGTAAACAAAAACAACAGTAAATAGGTATTACAACTGAATAATTTGCAGAATCTTCAATACGATATTGTTAGTCTTAGTTCTTAATTCTTGGATCGAACCATTATCTACCTAAATTCCTGGATCAATACCATTTGTCGCTTTTGTTGAGGCTAAAGAGGTATTAGATCCTCACACAAATCTTGAAATATCTCCCGTGTGAGCCTATAGTTTTTTTAGTTTGCCTTTTAAACTCCACATCGGGGATGGTCGCCAACCGGAAGTTTTGGCGCAAGTGGAGTGGGATCGCCTCCGCTCTTCTTGTAGGGCTGTTTCGACCATTAAAAAAGCAGTCATTTTCTTCAAGCATGACAATTATTTTAATGTCGTATCAAATGACTTAACGATCCGTCTTAACAAGTTTAAACTCAACTTTTCGGACGGGCAAAAACACATCGGGAGTACAACTGTCAAATCGAGTTGCCATTCATTCTTAGTAGTAGGAAACGCCCGTAACTTGGCCGAAAATACAGGTTTCGTGCTTAGAGACTAGACCCCCAGGATGGTTACGGGATATCAGTTTAAAACCATTATAGCCCCTTCCGACTGATGTTTAGAAAAGGCCCCCTGACAAGAAATGTCATAACTAACCCTCAGCTATCAAAAAACTTTAAAAATCAAAGGATCTCAATCAAAGGGCTTCCACAGAAGAAGATTTTTTTCCAGGTTTAAACGATTTTTGCGTAAGTGAACAACACCGTGCACACGTGTGCGTTAAGCGCCCCATAGTTACTCTAATTGGCCTAATCCGATGCCAGCAGACAGGATAATTGCCCCGCCAATTAGTAAAGCAACATTATTTATATTGGGGCTTTTTATAAAAAGCGTAGGTTAATAATCCCTTCTTTAAGAGCTCCGTTGGAAATTCCACAAAAACGCTTATAAACAATTTTAATGATTCGTCATTATATAACTGTATTTTGTCCTTATACTTTCTTTAACGATGGATTCGTAGGAGTTTCCGTCACAAATAACTTTATCGAAAGACTGCTAATGGAATGTGATTTCCCTTTAGTTTCTAGTTTTTACTAGGATTTTTGAATAGCTTTAAAAATAGTTTTAGGTGTAGAAGAGCAAAAAAAATTTGAATTTCTAAAAATAGCCTTCCAACGTCAAAATTAATTTTCCAAAATGTGAGATATGTATTAAAGTTGAGTGTATTGAGCAAATAGCCCTTCACGTGGGACTATTAATCCCTCACCCTAAGTTATTATGTGCACAGGGTGCGGGCAATTTGTTGGTCATTGGCCACGGCTCATACATTCAATTAGCTGAACTCAAAATGTAACGTCTTCAAGTCACTTAGGGCTTATTGTGAGTTTTAAACCTTTTTCAAATTCTCAACGAGAGATTTAAGAAAATTACTAGAGTTTTGTTAGGTTGCAGAAAATTACTCAGAGTTTCGTTAGGTTGTAGAAAATTACTCAGTTTCGTTAGGTTGTATGTCACAACTATTGTATTCTTCCTTTCGGCCGCCATCGAAACTACTGGTTGAAAAATTGATCTTGTTTGAAACCACTTTCGACCCAAGAATTATATTTATTTTTTCGAAGCCACAGATACGTACAAAGAATTTTATTTTATATGGTTTCGATGATGGAATCTTCGGCCGCCTACGAAACTCTTTTTCTGGTTTAAATTGAGTCTGAGTCTGCTAGCTCATACTTTTTCAAATTGGCACGAAGGAAAAATTGACTTAGTCAGCCTAAATACGATTTCGTAAGTATTACAGCTTTTGTCTGGTAAAAGACAAAACATCAATAGCCGATGTATTTTCGTTGCGACCATGAATAGAATACAGCTGTTTGAGTGAGGAAGTGCTCGACTTAAATGTCCCGTCGCATATTAATGTGTTTAAAACAATGAATCAGTTCCCTAACGTTTTTGTTGCAAAATAAAAGAATCCTTTTATCGTCACCCTCATCATGATAATCTGCCAATAAGAAATTGTAAATTTATCAGGTACGACCACTTCAAAATATGAACTGAATCGAGTTTTTTTTGCACCAACAGTTTATTGCACTCGTTATGCAGCCCGGTTTTAATGTTTCGGAATTCCGGAATCTTTTCTATTATACGTAGTCTGGTCATAAGTTTTGTCACATACGGAAAGTTAAATAAATGACACAATGGGTTACGCACTATAACCATTTATATTACAAATAAAAGGGTATAAAATACAGATTTAAACCACATTAAAATTATTCGAAATGTCCTCCTCTTGCTTTGACACAAGCCTTCAATCTGCAAGGCCAGTCATCAATCGAAGCACGCACGACGTTCATGTCGATATCGGCGACTGCTTTAATCAATGATGCTTTAAGTGACTCCAAGTTGCGATGGGGTTTACCGCAGACCTTCTCCTCTAAGTGCTGTCATATTTTGTAATCCAAGGGATTCAAGTCTGGATTGTATGAGGGCCAATCCTCATGTCTGATAAAGTCGATTCCACGGGTCGTGAGCCAGTTTTGGGTACTTTTCGCCTTATGAGCCGGCGCAGAATCCTGCTGGAATACCCAGTGCCTGTTTTCAAATATTGTTTGTGAAAGAGGTTCCACAATGTTTGATGGAACTGTGTTTTGATATACGAGGGCACTAGTTTTTACTCCTTTTTCACAAAAAAACACCTCCTGGGCCCTAATAGGTCATCCCCAGGCCAAACCATGAATGCCAAATGGTGATGACCACGCTGAACACGTGGCACACGTCTGCTCGCTTCTTCACTAGAGTGTGCATACACTTTATCATTTTGTTTGTTGAAACTCTCCTCAACATTAAAATTGTTTTCACCCGAAAAAAGTATTTCGCGGTATTTACCTATGTGACAGAACTTATGGCCTGACTACGTATTTAATCCGTCATTTTCGAGCTTCCATACCATAACCATTCCGGACCATATTATCATATTGCTTCTGTATAGAATCAAAATTACAGCTAGTTGTTTGTTTTAATCCTGTTTGCATGCGTGTAATTTATTCTTCACTACTTCTTTTTTGGTGTTGAGTGTGATGCTGCCTAAACAGCCACTGGCACTGTTACTTTTACATAGCTAGAAAGTGTTCCCATTAGAATAAAATTTCTTTGTATGATACCCCCACCCTTCGTGCAGCAGGGAAACTCCTCCTCTTCGTAACCGTGACTTCGTAAAAAGAAATATAATTCTTGGGTCGAAACTGGTTTTAAACAAAGATCACTTTTTCCTCCTTCTCAACTAGTTACGAACCAGCAGTTTCGATGGCGGCCGAAGGGAGTTAAGTTCTTAACTATTCATTTTTGCACTCATGATCATAAAGAGCTATATTTTCTAATAACGTTTTCAATATAGCCTAAACGCACGATCTAGTAACAGCCGCCACGCTCGGAGTATTTTTCAATGGGAATATGTGCAGTTGCTGCAACCATTGCTGTGTTTTTTTCCATGCGTTGTTTGAACAAGCCCTACCTCTTTCCCCTTTTTTCCAGAGGGCTTTGTAGAAACGAAAGAATCACTCACTTATTTTTAATTGTGGAAATACTATTTTGATGGAATTAATAGCTGCTATTTCAAAATCTACTTTATTTGTTTGTGGTTCGAATTCTGGAATGTGCTCATGTATCAGCTCAAACATTTTGCTGTAGTTTGGTAGAAAATGCGAAAATGATGCGAACAATCAGTGTTGCATCTTCAGTGTTCCCAATGTCGTATGTTTTATTGGGTAAAGTTGATAAAATGGATGGGAAGCTGAATAAAAATTTCTCATCTTTATCCACAATAAAAACATTAACGTACTTATACTTTCTCTGCATTATAGATTTATGTAACATATAAATTAAAACTCTGTCTTTTCGTCCACTATTTACAACTAAAAAATGTTTACCTATTTCTGGTGAAATTGTGACAGCTTCCAAATTCTTAAAACTAGTGCCTTTTACTTTAAAAAACTATACCTAGGTGTATGTAGAGTGCTTTTTACTCATTCCTTTAAAAGCTTAAAAATTGTAGAAATCGACATACTCATCATCATGTTTACATTTGTTCAAAACTTTATCAAATTCTTCTCCTATAGTCTGGGACACAAACATAAGAATTTCGGTTTCTTTATCATTGAGTGTTATCGATGTTCTCACGCGATTCGTGCACTCATTCCTTTCAAAGCTTCTTTATACATTTTAGAAATCGACATACTTATCTGTACATCATGTTTACATTTGTTCAAAACTTTATCAAATTCTTCTCCTATAGTCTGGGACACAAACATAAGAATTTCGGTTTCTTTATCATTGAGTGTTATCGATGTTCTCACGCGATTCGTGTACTCATTCCTTTAAAAGCTTCTTTATAAATTTTAGAAATCGACATACTTATCTGTACATCATGTTTACATTTGTTCAAAACTTTATCAAATTCTTCTCCTATGGTCTGGGACACAAACATAAGAATTTCGGTTTCTTTATTATTGAGTGTTATCGATGTTCTCACGTGATTCGTGTACTCATTCCTTTAAAAGCTTCTTTATAAATTTTAGAAATCGACATACTTATCTGTACATCATGTTTACATTTGTTCAAAACTTTATCAAATTCTTCTCCTATGGTCTGGGACACAAACATAAGAATTTCGGTTTCTTTATCATTGAGTGTTATCGAAGCTTTACATTTCTTCGTTACGCAGTTCCAAACAGATGAACCAGATTTATTTTTTCGATTGAACCATTTTGGGGGTTTATTTCCAGAATAAATTAAATAAAAGGCTTCCGATGAATTTAAGAGTTGTATTCCGTACACAGACAAGATGATGAAAAAAAAAACAAAAAAGTGTGTATCCTAAACATTCCCCGGGCGTCTTGCTGAAAGCTCGACGAACCACTCCACATGCCGCGTCGTCTTGATGTCAGCGACGCGACTGATGCCGTCCTGTCCAGGGAAAACTGCGATGACTCGGCCCAATCGCCACTTCATAGGAGGTAGTTTTTCTTCCTTTATGATCACCAGAGTGTCCTTTTCTAATGGTTTAGTGCAGGATCGCTATTTCACTCACTGCTGTAGCTCTGAGATGTATTCTTTGCTTCATCGTGACCAAAAATGTTGACGGAGTTACTCTATCCTCGGGTATCTAGTCAAATAAGCCACAGGTCGGTCCTCGAGGTTAGCTGCAGGTAGTGCTGTCAGTGGCCGTACTTTTAGGAAGTGCCCAGGCGTAAGCGGCGACTAATCGTTGGGATCCGAAGAGAGTGGTGTGAGTGGGCGAGAATTGAGTCAAGCTTCTGTTTGAACTAACACAGTGTTCAGCTCCTCAAATGTAGGTTACAATTTCCTAGTATCTGTCTTTAAATGATATTTGATAGATTTAATACCGGCCTCTCAAATACCTCCAAAGTGAGGAGCATGAGGAAGGATAAAATGAAAGTTAATCTCTTCATTTGCTAAATCATTAGACAACCAAGTTCTTGATATGCGCCAGCAAACGAGGTCCTATTATCAGAGTATATGTGTTTAGGTTTTCCTCGTCGCGAAACGAATCTACGGAAAACGGATACAAAATTGTTGCTTTTTAAATCACCTGCCAACCCGATGTGTACAGTCGTGAAACATACGAAAAGAACAACGTACGCTTTAGTGGGACGACCAACACGTCCTTGTAAATACTATACCACTATCCGTCTCTTAATATTATTCTACCGCCTTTTTACTTTTAATAAAATTAATTTTTAGTCTAATAGTTTTTTTTCAGAGATGTCAAAATTAATCGTGCTTCTTCACTACAGAATATTAAAATTTTGATTGTGCCGTCATAGAAATTGCTTCTAAAACTCTTGAAATTGAATTGGCACCTCAACGTCTTCATAATTGTTAGTATGTTTTTAAGTGACTTCCGTAACAGAATGAATTTTTCGATATACAACATGTAACATAATTAACGCACATCCTGAAATTACTTTGTTCAGAATCGTTTACTGAATCGATTTCTATAATTTTTAATATAGGTAATTTTTTATCCCGAAAATAATTAAAGCTACGTAATTTATAGTCACACTACCCCTGTATAGTCCAAGCAAACTGAAATGGCCCGTAACTCAAGGCAATAAGACTTTTAAAAGTGCAGTTTTATTTGTGTTAATACAAATTCCGCCGTTCAATACAAAATAAAGAAAAATGAACCTTGTTCAAGTAAGTTAAAGTCGTTACAAATACAGTTAGGTAAACTTGGCGATTCAACCGTACGCATACACTAAACAGGCACTCGTTAAAGGACACAATAGATAAACCAACAAAATGCAAAATATGTCATACTTGTTTTCGTTCCCTTTCTCGTGCAAATTAAAAACCTGGGATAGAGCGAGATCATATCATGGTGGCTACCATGACACCGGGCGGCGCCGGCGCCTACGATCAAAGCTAACTTAAATAAATGTAAACAATATTTAGTCACGCGCGAACTTCCGTACAGTGTATGCAAATAGTTTTTCGCGCGCGATGTCTTTCCAATAATTGACACAAAATGTTCAGTGAAATGGTGACTAATGGTGAGGACTGTGGCACGGTGCAGTGTGGTGATAATGTGGTTCTACTGGCAGAACATTCAAGTCAACCAAAGGTATGGTACAAGAGTAGACCGCAGGGTAGGACTATGTTAGCTGCTACTTCGTGGCCATGGAACGTTCCGTCCGAACACAGCCATCGACAGGGGAGCCGATTGGCGTACACGTACTCGTTTTCAAAACGAAATATGGCATTAATTCGATGAGAATCCCCAATCAGCTGATTTTACGACTTTTTTTGTGGGGACGTATTAAATCGTTAGTTTATTTTAGTGCGACAACAAGACGTGCCGAGGATCTAAAAAATAGGATAGTGAAAGCTTTTGATAAAAAATGACGAAGTGCTTTCTAAATTAAAACATCAATTAAGAAAACAGGCATTAAAATGTATTGAACTTTTCTATTGAAGTTGAGTCGAGCGACGACGTTAACAGCTGTCTCGAACGCGAGCGAATACCTACTAGGCTAGCAAGACTCACACAGTTGCATACGTAGGTATAAGACCTACGTATGCGACTGTGTGCGTTCGTTGATTTGTACTGTGACTACAACATTCTTCCGGAATTAGGAAAACTAATTTATTAAATAATCATTGCCTAGACTAGACATGTTTAATTAAAAATTCAGTGCATGTATTATGATTATAACATAATAAACTAATTGGGGTGTCTGAGGGTGTGCGTTAATTACGTTACATGTTGTATTGTCATTTTTTTATTAGTAAAATTAGGAATAGGTTGTTTTGCAGCTAAATCTAATCCCTTTGTTTTAATTTTGAGAGTGAATTTCCGGAATACTTTTGGAGCAGCTTCTTGTTCTTGTGCTGCCTCACCAACACATTGATTGAGTAATATATCAATTTGATTTCGAGTTTTGTCCTGTTCGCAAGAATGGTCAGCACTATCCTTTGTAATCAAGTCTTCTTCCTAAAGCACAATGTTATATTTAAGAGCTGAAACTTGAGACAGTCTTGAGTAAAATATAATAAAATAAAGCCGACTTACTTTGGATAAAACGAGGTATCTTTTACATTTGGTATCATTCTTATAGTTTCTGCACCTCCAATAACTCCCAGCTTTGTAAACCGTATTCCTATAAAATTGGTAACCGTTATATAATAAAACTCTGCCTCGCCCACGTTTCAGTATTTCAAAGAAAGAAATTAAATATTTGTTAAATTATTATTTATTAATCGTAATAATATATGGAAAGCTTTACAAATGTCAGTCATAATAATCATGAGTGTCCATAACCATTCCATAACAAAACAGAAAAAAGTTCACATACCTACCTACTTTTAGGTTGTTAGGTCGTCAATAAAGAGAACTGATAACAAAACAGCTAGGTTAGTCTGTAATGTTTAATAGTTTCTTTGGATTATTTATATATCTCTGGTGGCACATCTCTATGGTGGTATGGTCCAGTCCCTTTCTACCCTCAGGGGTATGGCGTATGGGTATGGTGGGTGCGGAGTGATAATGTCGACCTTTCAGTTTTTCCTTAGTAGTGCAGGTCCGTTATCGATACCGAACTATCAGGCTCTGTAGTCCGGTCGTATTGCATCACCGAACTGATGAGACCAAAAGTCCGGGACCGGACTAAATAACCCAACTACTGAGACACGGGTGTCGTTCGGCCAATCCATTAGTTCTTGGATGTTATCGTGAAGATGTCATGCGCACTATGCCCTTTGACTTGTAATACTTTCGAAAGTCTTTGGAAGTAAATTGAGGTCCATTGTCGAGACAATAATTGGAGTCAATCCAAATGTAGTAAAAATGCCATCTAGTTTCTCGCATAACGTTCTGGTGGTTATCTTTGCCATAGGTTTAACTTGTATCCATTTTGATAAGGTGTATGTCAGCACTAGCCAATACTTGCCCTCAAAAGGTCCGGCAAAGTAGACGTCAACTCTTTCCCATACCTTTTCTGGGATCGACCAAGAGTATACAGGAAGTTCTGAATTGTTGGGTCTATTTTCCTGGCATTTTTTTTTTTCAAAATCGTCAATGTCTTCTTCCAGTGTTGGCCACCAAACATAGAAGCGCGCAAGAGTTCTCATTGCAGAAGTTCCAGGATGGCCAATATGCAAATAACGCAGTACTGTACTTCTTAATTTACTAGGTATCACAACTCTACCTTGCCACATGATGATCTTGTTCTCTATAGACAGTTCAGTGCGTTTTCTGATAAACGGTTTCTGATCAGTCGGTGAACAGTCAAACCAGTCGGTTTTGATTAATTGCAGGACTTGCTTTAGTGTGGCATCGTGTTTCGTTTCTTCTCTAATATGCTCTTCACTTAAGGTCAAGTCGTTCATTTTATTATGCTGTATCAAATCAGTGATTTTGCATATCGAAACCTCTAGACAATTCGGCTATTCAGTGCTATTTGGCATTATCTTATCATTATCTGGATAGGTAATCAGCAATGATGTTTGGTTCCCATTTTCTATAAATTATGGCATAATCATAATTTACAATCACGAGTGCCAACCTCACAAGTCTATTCTTGGCAATTTTTGGGAGATTTCGTTGTGGACTCAATATGTGCAAAAGTGGTTTGTGGTCAGTTCCAAGTGTGAACTTTGTACCTCTGAGATATTGGTCGAATTTTTGGATGCCATAGAATATTGCTAATGCCTTGCCGTCTATAACGGAATATTTGCTTTCAGCTGGTTGAAGTGTTCTTGACCCGAATGCATTAGGTTGTTCGATTGCTTTATTCTTGTGGCATAAGAATACGCCTACTCCTTTCTCTGTGGCTTCGCAGGAGAGCTAAAGGGGTCGACATTCGTCAAACGCGACAAGCGATTTAGACCTTGTTATTAATCTCTTAGTTTTAATAAATATTTCGTTCTCATGATTAGTCCATTGCCATTTTCGACGGTCACCGGTTAGTTCACGTAAATCGTTGCATCCACTGTGTAGGTGTGGGATTCATAAACTTTTATGAACGATTTGTTCATAAAAGTTTATGAGTCCTAAGAAAGCCCTAAGTTCTTTGGTATTTGTTGGCGGTGGTGCCTTTGAAATTGCTTCTTCTTTCTTCGAATTTTGTTGGTCGTACTCCATTTTTGTCAATATGTCCTAAGTACTCGATTTCTGGTTGTAAGAAAGTGAATTTTTTAGATTTACTTTCAGTCCGGCTTGTTTCAATGTTTTGAAAACCATTGAGGAGTACATTTTTGTTTCTTATAATTAAAACACCTCCACACTCTGGATCCATTTTTATAATGTTGCATTGTATATAATATTACTCTACCACTGTATTCTTTTAGTGAACCAAATAAACACTACCACTTCACTCACTCATCATTATCACTTTCGAAATCTAATTCCATTGTGGAACAACAACTATACACTCAGGAGCCAAGGAATATAAACAATAAAATAATATTAATGATGCTCTGTGAATATAAATCAAAGCAGATAATAATAAATGTCGATACCAATAAGAGACATATTTTTTAATTTATAACATTTTCCTCAAATAAGTTTACATGCAAAGAGGTTACACTCACTACACTACACTACACTCACTACATGTCTAGATTATACATTTACAGACATGAAAATTATATTTCATTTAGTCCCAATTTAATTTTTATTTTCAAGGTCTCGACTTTCTGTACAAAACCGAATTTTGGTTTGTTTTATTTTTTTATTCATTACAGGTGAATGCTACGCGTCGTGAGCGCCTGCTGTTACGAACTCGAATCAACTTACATATCGCTACGCCGTAGCGCGTAGTGCGTAGCACTTGCTACGGGTGTGCTACGGCTACGAGCCTGACCACTGAACCTTAATTTGATCGGTTCTACAAAATGTTAGTTTGCCGAAAAGATGCTTCGTCTTTAGTGGGATCTACAAATAATGTACACCGAAGCACTTCTTCTTAGCGTGTCGATGGCAAATTTGTTTGCCGATAATACGCTCCCTCAATTGTCCCTTGAATGTTATAATGAAGAATATGCTTGGTTTTTTTCATTCCTTAATCTAAAGGGTGTACAAAGACCCTTAACGAAGCCGAGACATAGTTGTTCTTCCCGTCATTGCGATCATTTTTAGGGTTCCGTACCTCAATACGAAAAAACGGAACCCTTATAGGATCACTTTGTTGTCCGTTCGTCCGTCCGTCAAAAAACGTTCATTTCGAAACTCTCAAGGGAATCAACTTCCCGTTAGCCCAGAACTATGAAATTTGGCGAGTAATATCGTCTTATACTACAAATATAGGGAAAATCTGAAAACTATACATTTGTAATTAAATCGTAAACAAATATAGTCTTTATTTACAGTACGCCGTCTGTCTGTCAAAACCGCTTATCTCGGGAACGCGTAAATCTATCGAGTTGAAATTAAACCATATACTCGAGTTTACGATCCCTTGAAGCTGTGAAAAAATCAAACTTTTATAGTCAACTTGAAAAAAAAGATACGCCCGTTTATGCCGCAAGAAACGTTTATTTCGCGCGTTTATTAAACTCTTTTATATTGGCCATAATTATCTTCTATTTACGGAGATATTGGGGGTCAAAGTTCCAACTTCTTCACACTTTTTTTAACTACAAGGTCTAAATGATTTACTTTAAATACCTTCAAGACCCCTGTGTCACATTGAGTCCCGTAGTAATACAAGATTATACACTCCAAAAAAAAAGTCGTTCCCTGCAATTATTTTTGCGGTTATGTACTTAGTTTGATGTACAGAAATATAAATATGTCGGGTTGTCAGGATTTTGTTTCGTTAGGCTCAAGCATAATGTGGGTAGAAGATGGGTTTCGTGTAATGAAAACACACAGGATGGGATACACTAAATATCAAAGTATTTTATTTCACATCTGCTGTACGGTTCACGTACAGGCAAATTGCTAACGCCGCAACCTACTTTACGCTACTCGTTTAGTTTACTTTTATAATTACTTATACTTATTAAATTAGTTGACCAATAGCTGCCGTAGCGCTATAACCGCGGATTAGCATCCAAACATAACTTACGTGTAACTTTACAAATATACTGAACTAAGGTGAAATCTGTGGTTTTCGTCAACTCACAACTTAACTACCTCTGAGCCATACATAAAAGTGGTCCTTCGAGCCGGATGACACGGCATATCATCCCGTGAGTCGTCGTGTCTCCTCATCAGCAGAGTGCTTAGCGTGGTATATCCCAGTTACGTTAGCAAATCGGTGCTATTGGCCTCCCACAAGCGGGTCTCACCAGTAGCATTGAGACGTTGCACGTAGCGTAAAGGAGGGTGATCTACACTGAGTGCCTGTAACTTACGAGCTAGCAGAGATCACGTCTGCTGCTACAGCTGAACTATCGGCGAAAACTTCGCAACTTGGGTGAACTAGTACCTGTGGTGATACAACTTTACTCCACCAACGGTCAACCCAATAACTAACAAAAATGGTTCAGAGCTTGGCAGAACTGATAAGTCATCAGGAAACTACTTTCAGAGACTTAAAACTTATCTGCACAAACTACAAGAAGGACAGTGCCACCAGGAAGAACTTGGCATACCTGGAGGAGCGTCTTTCTCGGTTGAACAAAAACTGGGAGAAGTTTGTTCATAACCACCAACTGCTGGAAGAGTCTGGAGCGACAGACCTTCAATACTTCAATGACGACATTTTCAACAGTACGAAGAAGATGTATGAAGAAGTGCTGCAAGACATGTTGAAACGTAAGTCTGAATTGCCACCTCCGTCTACTAGTAAGACGGAGCAACCACCTGCGACGCCTAACCAAGGGAAGGGGCAATCGAAATTTACTTTCGACGATATCCAATTCCACATACCTCCTCGGGGAACAAGCGAGTCGACGGAGAAACAACAAGATCTTTTGCGTCAACAATACTGTAACTTTAGAGCATTCGAACGCACTGTGGAGAAGATCACCATAGCATTGGCAACACCAATGGAAAAATGGGAATTGGAAGACAAGTTAAGCACCCTGAAAACGAAATGGGAGCACATAGAAAAAGCAAATTGGGAGTTAGACTATATTTTACAAGATGACGACTCAACTTACCAACTAAAATATAATACAGCGGAAAACCACTATGATGACCTGAAAAGGCAACTTCAAAACAACATATGGAAAAATGCGCATTATGAGAAATCTACGCCAAACATACAAATACCGGATTGTCATGGCAACTATAACCAGTGGATGAGTTTTAGAGACCTCTATCTTGAAAGTGTACACAACAATCCGACACTTTCAAAGGCACAAAAAATGCAGCACTTAAAAACAAAACTCAAAGGTGAGGCGGAGAAACTGGTTCAGCATCTTGGCATCAGTGCTGAGAACTACGCATCTTGCTGGGAGATGCTGGCCCACCGCTACGACAACAAACGGCTGTTATTCACCTCATACATGAACACGCTTCTGAATCAACCTAGTATTCAGCAACCAACCGCTGCAAGCATACGGAAACTTCACGACATCATGATGGAATGCTTGAACGGGCTGAAAAACATCGGGCTAGACACCGACAATTGGGACCCGATCGTGGTTCACCTATTGGTTCAAAAACTAGATAGCGTTACATATAACGAATATATAAAGGAGGTCAAACATCCCCGGGAGTTTCCCGACCTAGAAGAGTTTATCAAGTTTTTGGAATCAAAATTCATGTCACTGGAAGCTCTGCAAGGAAATAGTCAAAAATTATCATCATCTAGCAAACCATGGAAAACGGAAAAGCAGCCGCATAAAGGGTCAGAAAACCGAAATAACAACTACAAGAATAAAACGCAGGGGTCATCGTACTTTAACAAGTCACAAAACTCGCCAAAAACCTTCTTCACGACAGCAAAAACATGCCCGATTTGCAAAACTAATCACGTTTTGATGAATTGCGAACAATTCCTGGCGATGAACATAAACAAACGGATTGACGCAATTCGCAAATTGCACATTTGTAAAAACTGCCTATTCAGCCATGGAGAAAAACAATGCAAATCAAGAAAGACGTGTAAATTGTGTCATAAGGCACACCACACACTTATGCATGAAGATGAAACTGAGCTAACAAGCCACAAACAAGCAACAAGGGAGGAAAACCCATCTTCGATCCCATCGACGTCCTATGGGGTCAATAACTTAACGAATGAAGAGAGGGAAGTGCTGTTGACAACAGTACTTCTGAAAGTCAAAACAATTGACGGAAACTTCGTAAACTTGAGAGGTCTACTTGACCAAGGCTCCCAAGTAAGCCTAATAACAGAAAACGCGGCACAACGCCTCCGATTGCAGCGACGAAAAATGAGCGCTGTTGTATCGGGTGTGGGAACCCTTAGCGGCAACTGCAAAGGGGCAATGAACTTAGAATGTCAGTCAATACATTCAGACTACAAATTCAACTTTGAAGCGTTAATAATGAAAAAACTCATAAGCAACTTACCTACCGCATCGTTCTCAATCAGCAACTGGGACTACTTAGAAAACTTAAAACTAGCGGACCCACAGTTCAACCTGTCGGGTCCGATCGACCTACTCTTGGGCGCGGACATCTATTCCGAACTTATCCTGAACGGCGTCATCAGGAGTGACAAGAGATACCCAGTAGCTCAACAAACTAAAGTGGGTTGGATTCTATGCGGGAATGTAAAGACATTCAACTGCTTGGTGACACTTAACGATTTCGAAAACATGACAAGATTTTGGGAAACAGAGGAAGTTCCAGACAAACCATCATCAACTACTGAGGAACAACACTGTGAGGAACATTATAACGCAACTACCACAAGACTGGCGAAAGGACAATATGTGGTACAAATGCCAATGAAACCTAACTTCGAAGCAAACTTAAAAAACGCAAAGTCGCAAGCATTAGCACAATTCCTTCAACTGGAAAGGAAAATGTCAAAAAACAAAGAACTCAGTACCGAATACAAGCGTTTTATGAACGAATACATCGCTATGGGACACATGAAACCTGTCTCAGGAGAAAGTAAGTTCCAAGTCTACCTACCTCACCATGGCGTGTTAAGAGCTGAGTCCACGACAACAAAACTAAGAGTAGTGTTCAACGCGTCGTACAAGACAAAAGGAGACAGCAGTCTCAACGATCACATGTACTGCGGTCCGAACTTACAAAAGGATATACTGACACTACTTATTAACTGGAAGGTTACACCTATACCGAGCAATCATCCGATTTACTTCGATGAAGCAGGGACAATACAACTAATACATGACGAATGGAATCTATTGGTTTACTATAACTTAACGTCATACTGGCAAGCAACTGATCGAATCAATGATTACGTGAACCAAATAGATAAACTATGCCAAAGAATATCACATGACTACACGCCTTGTGAAACAATTGTCGGCCACCTACGTCATGAACTGAGTCACCTAACCGACTACAACTCTATGCTGCTCACTCAACACTCAAGACCAAAAAGAGGTTACTTTGATGGAGTTGGGAAACTATCAAGAACTCTTTTTGGAGTTCTTGACGCAGACTTTGCCGAAAAGTACGAAAAAGACATACAGAACCTACAATCAAACGATGACTACCTACTCCAACTTATGAAAAAACAAACACTGATTGTAGAGGCTGAAAATAACATTATAAAAAGAAACACTGCCTTTATGGATGAACAATTCAAAACATTGTGCGCCTATATAAACCAAACTAGCAGCGACATCACAAAAATAGTAAACAGGGCGCAAATGCTATTCACGATGAATGACATAAATACCGCAGCCATGACGGCAACTCTGATTTTTAGTGATTTAAATCGAATAGTGGAAATGTTGATAAATGCTCTCGCCAACATTTATAGAGGACATTTAGATACACATTTATTTCCCGCTAACCAACTGATCGAACAGCTCAACATAATATCAGGCAGGTTGCCACAGGGATTGTCGTTACCGGTAAAGGACATTCAAAGGGATTTGAAAAATATTTATGACCTCATCCACGTGAAGGCTCGCATGACAAACAACTTTATGCTATTTGAAATACACATCCCCTTGCTGAGCGATGAGGACTACAAAATATACCGAGTTATACCAACACCGATCCTTACACAAGGACGTTTAAAACTCGTGCAAGCAAGTTCAAGCTTCATCGCAATCAACTTTTTAAAGAACTCTTACATAACAATGGAAGACCAAGACATGCGGCAATGTACATAATACGGAGAAGACGAATTCCTATGTGTCTCACGTAATCCTGTCTACAACATGCACGACAAGTACGCTCCATGTGAGGCCCAAGTCTTCAACCAACAAGAGTCCTTATCATGCGTCCTCAAAGACGTAACATGCAAGGAAACCTGGATAAAGCTGCACAAACCGAACATGTGGCTATTTACACTGTGCGGAAAACAGCTGATGCGCGTCATATGTAACGGTCAAGTTACGCCTGCGGTCATTGACGGGACTGGAGTGATTTCCTTGAAATCAAAATGCTTACTGCAGAAAAACGACGCCACAATATTTACACACAATCAGCTGGGAAGTAGTTACAACATGGAACCAGAGATCGAAATACCTACTTTAAACTCAACAATCAACAACATATTTGACCACGGCTGGAATAATGCCAAATTGAATATAACCGAACAAGGATCACCAACTGCTGTAGAAATAAGAAAAATAGACCAGCAGTTGACATTCCAGAAAAACAGGGAAATATTACCGAAGGCATCCGACATGTCAAATCACGACATCTATCTCTATTCGGTTACTTCTTTGTTGTTGGGAGGAATCGCTGTGCTTGCCCTCTATCATATCATCGAACGAAGGTGCAAAACAAAGAAAGGCATCAAAACACTCTCTTCCAAAACTGGAGTGACACCTAGAGGAAGGGAGAACTTTGGCGGAGACATCGAGCTACAAGAAATACATTCGACAGCAGCGGAGCCCGTTTACAGCGAAGCAAGACAGCCGAAGAAAGTATTTCACTTTGACGATTTAAATTGAGTGTTATACCTATACTTTTACATTTATAACTTTACACATTAACTTTTGTTTACTATTTAACTTTTATTATTTACTTTGCACTTTTCTTAGATAATTATTTGCTTTGTAATGGATGCTCATCCCACTTTTCCCTCGGGAGCATGTACGGTTCACGTACAGGCAAATTGCTAACGCCGCAACCTACTTTACGCTACTCGTTTAGTTTACTTTTATAATTACTTATACTTATTAAATTAGTTGACCAATAGCTGCCGTAGCGCTATAACCGCGGATTAGCATCCAAACATAACTTACGTGTAACTTTACAAATATACTGAACTAAGGTGAAATCTGTGGTTTTCGTCAACTCACAACTTAACTACCTCTGAGCCATACATCTGCCTAATGGTGCACGTTTCGGGGTGGTCGTTTACATGGAGAAGAACCGGCAAGAAACTCCATGGTTACTCTTATCAAACATATACACTGAGTAAACTAAGAAATTACTTGACATTACACTTTCACACAATAACACTAGGCACAATGAATCGGCTACAGTTTCAAGACGTCTTAACTCCGCTGCGATCAGACCCAGAATGTCTTCCTCGCCACTTGCTGTTAACATCAGGACTCTGTACAAGCACGCCATAGTGGGGTAGACTGGTAAGTAGGTCTCGTGATGTCACCACTGGCGCGCTTTCTTTCCACTCGCCCGTCCGTACTCATGACCGGATCCGACAAATATATTTTATTTATAAATATAAATATCTATACATATAATAAAATCGTTGGTACCAAAAATCTGTACATTGAAGATTAAAAAAAAACCAGGGTGACTTAATATAATAATAAAAGTGGAAGTTAGGATACTCCATCACGCCAGAGCGGCAGATCTTATGAAGTTTGGCAGAGTTGGCACAGTTTATTACAGTCTGGAATAGCATATAGACGCGTACTAAGTCGCAGGCAACAGACCAACTAGTTTCTTTTATACGGGACCATGCTGATCGTGATATTTTTTTACCTTTTACGGCAGAGTGTGTGTAGGATGGAATTTTGAGATGGAACGGCGTGGGCCTTACGCACTTTAATTGTTGCACCTGCAGGAAAACAGACTCGGAACGCTAATTATATAACTCTGTGAATGCATATCTCTCCTGGCTTAATAATAACAGCCGCATAAAGATCTTTGAAATTAAGCAGTGCTTATCTTGGTCCGTGGATGGGTGACTATCATTAGCACTTGCAGCCTTAGATGGACCATGTCAATAACGTCAACCATACAATGGCGCTTATTATTAAACTACCAACACTATGGCAGTGTAACCCCAGGATACATTACACACTTGCTATTAATAATAGTAGAACTGTCTCTCCCATCACCTTTAGTATCTTCGTGTTTCAGACACTGTATACTTATTAGGAAATATAGTATCTAAATGCTTTATGTACTTACACTTTTACTATCAATCATACTCATTGTTTATATTATTTACTTTTACATCTTATGTCGCGCCTTGGCGACAACTATTTTTGTTGGCAGTCATACTATCGATCTTATTCGATTTATAATCTTTGATTATGCTGAAATTAAATTTAAAATCTAATAATTTTCAATGTTTACTTTTCTGTTGACATTACGTCAGTTGTCAAGCTGTCAATTACTTTTTCTCGAATTTAGTGTCATAGTTTTTCTTAGTGGTTAGGACTAAGAAGGTCACTTTTGATTTCTGTAATTTATTTTTTATTTTTATTAATATGTTAGCTCAAATAATTTAAACTTTTATTAATTACTATTGCTTACCACACTCGAGAGCAATGAATCCGGGTCACTTAAAGAATGTTAAAAATCTCGGAAACTAAAAATGATAGGTTAATGCAATAAATTATATTTAATAGACAATGTAATACTCCTTAAATGAAAGTAAAAAAAATATGAGTCACCATACATTTTATTAACACAAAATTACATAAAGAAAAAAACTGCTGATCTCTCCTTAAAACAAAAATAGGAAACATGAAATTTTTGAACTTTATTACGATTTTCTTGAATTTTAATACTTCGTATTGCCTCCTCGTGCTTCCATTACTGCGTTTACGCGGTTTGGCATGCTGTACACCAAGTTCCTTATACGATTTTGGGGAATATTCTCCCATTCCTCTGTGAGAGCAATTTTGAGCTCACGAAGCGTGATTGGGGGAGGGTTTCGTTGTTTTACGCATCTGCCTAGCTCGTCCCAAGCATGCTCGATCGGGTTGATATCCGGGCTGCGGGCTGGCCACTCCATACGAGTAATGTTCATCTCTTGAAGGTAGTCATTCACAATCCTACCTGTATGAGGTCGGGCATTGTCATGCATAAATATAGCATCCTCACCTAAATTGACCATAAATGGACCAACGTGATCATTGAGGATTTCTTCCACATATCTTACGCTAGTTAAAGAGTCGTTTTCTATGATCACCAGCTCTGTGCGACTTTCAGAAGAAATTCCGGCCCACACAAGTACAGACCCACCACCGTAGGCTACTTTTTCTTCGATGCATGCTTGCTTGAATCTTTCCCCTGGTCTTCGATACACTCTGTGTCTTCCATCGTGCTTGTAGAGCATAAATTTTGATTCGTCGGAGAACATAACTTTTGACCAATCTTCAATACTCCAATTTACGTGGCTCTGGGCATATCTTAGTCTTGAAATACGATGCCCACGCTCCAGTTTAGGGCCGTTTGCAGGTCTAAGGGGTTTTAAGTTAGATTCAGCAAGCCGACGTCTTACTGTCCATGCACTTGGGTTACTTCCTCCGAGGCGTCGAAACTGATTTGTGAGTTCAGTTCCTGTGAGAAAGCGATTTCGAAGCATGGTGTTCACCAAGTATCGGTCTTCTCGTGCTGTGGTACACCTGGTTCTGCCCGTTCCTGGTCTGCGTAGGTTAGAACCAGTTTCTTCGTAACGTCGGAGAACTCTTTGTACTGTTGACAGCGACACACCGACAGTCCTGGCTGTATCGCGCTGACTCCGGCCGGTTTCCAGCATTGTAAGTATTCTGGTGCATTCTTCAGGCGTAAGCGACATAATTTCAGCTTGAATAATGAATATAGAGCACTATCAACATGGTTTATGTACCCACATAAATGACAGATTACAAACAAAAGCAAAACCAAATGCTGTAATTTCGTAGTTCCATCTTCGAAAGTGGCCCTTTTTCAAATTTGATTTTTTTATGATATAACTATACAATAACTAAGAAGTTTTAATACCTTCATTTAAGGAGTATTACATTGTCTATTAAATATAATTTATTGCATTAACCTAGCATTTTTAGTTTCCGAGATTTTTAGGATTCTTTAAGTGACCCGGATTCATTGCTCTCGAGTGTAGTTAACAGTATCTTACCTTAAGTTTATATAATTAATTAACACGCTCACAGAAATCTTCTAGGAAGTTTTGAACTAAATAATACAGGCTGTTTTAAATACAAGCCAATCACAGTTTTTGATTTTCAAAAACTGAAATACGAGAAATTTAAAAAGAAGAAAATAAAACAGTTGATATGAAAAACGCTGAAAAATCTTCGTATATAAGGGGCGCCAGCTTCATTTCCGTCAGTACAAAATTGGATGCTGAACCTGAGCCTCGGAAGTCACCTGGCTTAAGACACCTGGTCTCCCTAAAGATCCAGAAGTCGTTCCTCTCATGAACCCTCTGTGCTCCTGAACCACAGAAGACGCATATACTCCAGGAGCTCTACTAGCCCTGGAGACACGTCATATTTCCAGAGGACGCCTTTACTCCAGGAGCTCTACAAGCCCTGGAGACCGCCATACTTCCAGAGGACGCCGCAACCAGTTCTGGGAGTTGTTTCTCCACTACCTACTTCAAGACCTTTGAAGAATCATCTCTAAAATTCTAAATAAACTTACACGAGCAATCTAATTTGGTAACTATTAGCATTTAGATACTATATTTATAAGACACCTGGTCTCCCTAAAGATCCAGAAGTCGTTCCTCTCATGAACCCTCTGTGCTCGTGAACCACAGAAGACGCCTACACTCCAGGAGCTCTACAAGCCCTGGAGACACGTCATATTTCCAGAGGACGCCTTCACTCCAGGAGCTCTACAAGCCCTGGAGACACGCCATACTTCCAGAGGACGCCGCAACCTGTTCTGGGAGTTGTTTCTCCACTACCTACTTCAAGACCTTTGAAGCCTGTCCCTGAATATCTCAACCAAGTACAGTAAATCCAAAATTCTCTGTTGAGCGTGCTTTTAGTTAGGAATTATTTTTTAATTATATATTATTGTATTTTTTACTTTATTCAATTAATTGTCAACTGCTTATTTTCTTTTATTAATATTTGCAGTAACATGACAGTTTGGCGCCCATACGTAAAATCAAGACTCACTCCCTCAAATCATCTCTAAATTCTAAAAAAAACTTACACAAGCAATCTAATTTGGTAATTATTATTCATCAAACTTTTTAAACTTACATTTACACTACACCCCCACACACATACCTTTTACCTCTGGTAATTGGCACCCTTTTGGCCTCTTGGATGTGTTAACCCACTGGTGGGCACTACCAAGGTTGGAGATTGGTTACTTCACGACAACCGCAGGACAATATCCTGTGGTCGTTTATACGAATCTATACATCTTTATTATACCTATTACAAATACTCACTAACATACACACATATACAACATACGACGCACGTCATAGAATCGTAGTAGGAACTTAAAAATTGCTTTCTTTTGTTTTTCTTATCGTTTTATCGGATCCTTGAATCCTCTAAAACTTGAGTCCTCTAACACTTGAGTCCTCTAACACTTGAGTCCTCTAAAACTTGAGTCCTCTAACACTTGAGTCCTCTAAAACTTGAGTCCTCTTAAACTTGAGTCTTCTAAAACTTGAGTCTTCTGAAACTTTGAGTCTTCTAAAACTTGAGTCCTCTAAAACTGAGTCGTCCTAAAACTTTGAGTCTCTTAAAGACTGAGTCCTCTTAAACTTCTTTTACTTAATCATGGATAGAAATATTTCCTATGAACTTCTAAACTAAGCTGAGCTAGAATACGAAATTAAAATAAGATTAGAAGAACCTTCTTTAGGTTCTTCTAATCTTATTTTAATTTTGAATTTTTTATATAAGTTATACAGCTTAAAAAACAAATTCTTCAACTCGCACCTCGTACTCCCTCTGAAGAAATTGTCGACTCGATATTGGAAGTTAAAACCGATTAATATGAACTTACCACTACTTTAAATTATATTGAACCAAAAATACTATCGTTGGAACAGGGAAATCTTAGACTATTCAAAAAAATTAAAACTTTTATTAATCATTTATTTCATCGACTAGAGAGGATTGATATAGATTCGGATTCCTCAGAGATAAATCGATTATCTCAAACTAAAGAGAGATTTCTCTACTTAGAATCAAAATTTAACACTTTAACCACTGTTTCCAATGATATCAACCCTCAACCTTTAATAGTTAACCCACCCTCTTCAACTCCTAATAGTCCCAATGAGACAATGTTTAATACTATGCTTCCTGATATTCAATCTCAATCTCAAAACTTAATTCCTAATAGTTCTCTTAACGAATTAAAAAGAATAAAATATGACGGGAATTCTTGTCCACGGTCATTTATCCAGAAAATTCAGGAATTTAGTATCTCTAGGAATATTTTATCAAACAAATTATTAGATCACGCGTTCGAATTATTTACCGATAACGCTTTACATTGGTACCGTTTCAAACGTGATTCTTTGTTTTCATGGAACGAACTTTGCGAAGCTTTGATTTCAGACTTTAGCGGTTTTGACTATGATCATAAATTACTAGAGGCTATTAATAGTCGAACTCAAGGCAAGGACGAACCTATAGTTATTTTTATTTCCATACTGACTGGCATGTTTTCCAGACTATCGGAAAAATTATCGGAAACTAAAAAACTACAAATTATTATCCGTAACATCCGTCCATGCTATTCACCTTATATCGCGAATAATAATATTAATTCAATCCTTGCGCTTATTTCATGTTGTCAAAAATGTGAAGAATTTTTGGACAAAGAAAAACGTTTCAGGGAACCTGAAACTACAAATAATCCTTTAACTGTTGAATTTAACTATAAATCATCTAATTTAACATTAAAACCCTCAAGCTCTAACGCGTTCCCTCCAAGAACAAATTTTAATCGTTTTAACAATAAACCTCAAGTTAATACAATTAATAAACATAATTATAATGATTTTTGTGTACGCTGTCGCACTAATGGTCATACATTAACTAATTGCTCGCAACCGCGTACATTAATAATTTGTTATAGATGTGGTTTAAAAGATGTTAAATTTATTGATTGCAGTAACTGTAATAAAACAAATAACTCAAAAAACTAAACAACGACTTGGGTAATAAAAACTTTAATCAATCAGACTGGCATTATTGGTTACAAACTTTAAAAAATTTCTTTCATTGTTACAAAATAACTTCACTATATAATAATGAAAAAGATTTTAATTGGCCTTTTATTGATATTTCCATCAATTTTCCGGTTTACTAGATAGCGGTAGTTCTATTACAATACTCGGTAATAACTCTCATCTAGAAATTTTAAAATTAGGCTTCACGTTATCCAAGTCTTTTTCAATGACGATTACTACTGCCAGTAATCATAAAAGTAAATCTCTTGGCTCAATTAACATACCGATTAGATACAATAATCAAACTCATCTAATCCGAGCCGAGTATTTCCAAATATATCTCCTTCAATTATTTTGGGAGTCGACTTTTGGAAAAAGTTTAACCTTGTTCCACACATACTTTCTTCGGCTTTTAAGCCAAAAATTAAATGTTCAGTGGTTACTGAAACTACTAAACATGTACTTCCTTATAATCACTTCTCTTTAGAGCAAAAAACTATTGCTGATGACATGATTAAACGATTTAAAGCTATATCCTTTGAAAGTAGAGGAATACTCGGTCGTACTCATCTTATAAGTCATCATATCGATACCGGTGATACTCTTCCAATTAAACAACGATGTTATCGTCTTTCTTCTGAAAAACAAAAAGCTCTCATTTTAGAAGTCGATAAAATGTTAGAATGGGGCGTTATTGAAAAATGCGAAAGTCTTTGGCTTTCTCCGGTTATCATTACGCCTAAAAAGAATGGCGAATGGCGATTCTGTGTTGATAGTCGTAAACTAAATTCAGTTACTCGTAGAGACGCGTACAGTCTTCCATTTATTAACGAAATTTTAGATAATCTTAAAAACGCTGAATTTCTTTCAAGCATCGATATTGCTAAAGCATTTTGGGAGATTCCTTTGAAAGATGAAACGGATAAAGATAAAACAGCTTTTTATGTCCCTGGTCGAGGCATGTATCACTTTGTTATCATGCCCTTTGGTTTAACTAATGCTCCAGCTACCCAGCAAAGACTTATGGACTTGCTTTTCACTCCTGAATTTGATAATAAGGTATTTTGTTACCTTGATGATATAATAATAATCTCTGAATCATTTGAAGAGCATATCTCTTATCCAGTTAAAGTTCTTGAGAAATTAACTTTTGCTAAATTGACTATTAACTTCGATAAAAGTCAATTCTTTAAAAATGAACTTAAATACTTAGGGTATATTGTAGATGAAAACGGTTTACGCTCAGATCCGGCTAAAATTAAAGCAATACTCGAATTTCCTACTCCCACTACTCGTAAAGAAGTGAGAAAATTTATTGGAACTTGTAGTTGGTTTCGTCGTTTTATTCCTAACTTCAGCACAATTGCAACTCCACTAAATAAATTAACTTCTTCCGGTAAAAATGCCCCTAAATTCATTTGGGATAAAGATGCTACTGTGGCTTTTAATAAATTAAAAGAAGCTCTTGTAACTACTCCTACTAGCTTGTCCCGACTACGATCTCCTTTTCTCTGTACATTGCGATGCTTCTAACTTCGGCATCGGAGGTATGTTAACACAAATAAAAGATGAAAAAGAAGTAGTCATAGCTTATATGAGCAAATCTCTTAATAAGAACGGACGAAATTACTCAAATACAGAAAGAGAAACTCTTGCGGTAATTTCAACTTTAGAACATTGGCGTTGTTATATCGATAATGGTAAACAATTCACTGTTTATACAGATCACGCGGCACTTAAATGGTTTCTAAAATTGTCAAATCCTGGTAGACTCGCGCGGTGGGCTCTTAGGTTGTCATCTTTTAATTTTATTCTGAAACACAAAAGAGGTAAAGACAACTTAGTCCCTGATTTACTCTCCCGTACACGTTCACTTGACGTTAATCCTATTAATCCTCAACCCGTATCTCCAGCATTGGAACACTATAATAAAATACTTTTGGAATGTCGTAACAATCCTGATCAATATCCCAATTATACTCTTCGCGAAAATAAATTATTCCGCTATTCTGAATCTCCCTACGCGTTAACTGAAGATTTCGCGTGGAAAGAAGTTCCTCATCCTGATCTCCGGGAAACCCTTGTCAAAGATAACCATGGGTCCTTAGATCAGCCTCATCTAGGAATCTTTAAAACTTATAAAAATATATCACTTCTATATTACTGGCCAGCTTTGTTTAAAGATATCGCTAAAATAATTTCTATCTGTGATAATTGCTTAACTTACAAACACGCAAATCACTCTCCCTTTGGCCTTATGGGTAAACCAAAAATTTGTTCCAGGCCTTTCCAAACTATTTCTTTGGATCTAATGGGTCCTTTACCAATGACTAGACGTAGAAATCAATTTATTTTAGTAGTTAACTGTTGTTTTACTAAATATTCCCTAATCTTTCCACTAAAACGGGCTACTAGTGCTAACATTATTTCAAATTTAGAAAATTTTGTTTTTCTTGTTCATGGAGTACCTCAGACTATTATTATGGATAATGGATCTAACTTCCAATCCCATGAATTTCGTAACTTTCTGGGCAGATATAACATCCCACACATATTTTTCTCTCCTCACTATTGCCCTCAAGTTAATCCCACTGAAAGATACAATCGTACTATAATCACAGCTTTGTCATCTTTGGTCGGTGATGACCATAGATCTTGGGACATCCACCTTCCTAAAGTTCAATACGTTATGAACAGCACAAGTAATGCTACCACTGGTTTCTCACCTCACTTTTTACTCTTTGGACGAGAGACAGTTACTACTGGCTCACTTTATACGCCAACTAATAACCTTGATGAAATCGTTTTTCTACCTAGAGACATCTATGCTACTAACATAGATTTATTATCTGCAATTTTCGATAAAGTTCAGATAGCCCTTTATATTGCTCATGCTCGTAACTCTTCTCGTTATAACGAAAGTCGTTATTTTAAAGAATATAACGTAGGAGATACAGTCTGGCGAAGAAACTATGTACATAGTCAGGCTGGGATTTATTTCAGCGCAAAACTAGCGCCAAAATATGTAAAGTCCACTGTATTGCAAAAACTATCCCCGTTAGTTTATATACTTGAGGATCCTAATGGCAACCAAGCCAAATGGCATATTAAAGATTTTAAAATATAATGTATGTAATTATGTAAATAATTTTTTTCTTTTATTTTACTCATTACTCATCTCTTTCTTCTTTCCCTCTTCTAAAGTAGAGTTCTTTTCGGCTTATTAGAACTAATTTATTTTATAATTCATTCATCGGTTTTTAAACCATTATAAGATTACTTTAATCTTTCTTCATGTCTGTTCTTACCAGATAACTCGTATGATGTGCTTTTATGTACAATTTATATAATTTTCGTTTCAACTAACTCTACAAGTTAGTATGACTCTTGTTTCTAACCATCGACTCTAAAAGTCGATTGTAACAGTTGACAAGTAGGCTATTGCCCTTGACGTTTACTCGGAGCATACCGACTACTATTGCGGGAACTGCCCTGACGTTAACTCGGAGCTTACTACTACCATACCCTGCAGGAACTGCCCTTGACGTTTTACTCGGAGCTTACCGACTACTATTGCGGGAGCTGCCATGACGTTAACTCGGAGTTTACTGACTGCGGTGTTGTTTATCAACTAAAGTTGATTAGGAGCGGATAACAACTCCATTAAAAATAAGCCTTTGTTAAAAATCTTTTCATTAATGGGTTTTAGACGAGAGCGGATTACAACTCCGAAAATAAGCCTTATAGTTATTAACTTATCAGGTTGAGTAGTGATCATTGAATGTGAATCCTACCTGACCTAACTTCGTAAGATGTCGGTGTGTTTGAGTGAAGTATGCGTTTTGTGAATGCTGTTATAATTTAAACTTTCAAAATTTTTGTTCTAGACAAAAAAAATTATCGGGGTCGTTGGGGAAATATAGTATCTTCGTGTTTCAGACACTGTATACTTATTAGGAAATATAGTATCTAAATGCTTTATGTACTTACACTTTTACTATCAATCATACTCATTGTTTATATTATTTACTTTTACATCTTATGTCGCGCCTTGGCGACAACTATTTTTGTTGGCAGTCATACTATCGATCTTATTCGATTCTTGATTGTCTTTCTTCTTCTTCTTCCATACTTCTCTGTTACCCATCATCTCATCGGACACCTCTATCAACTGTTTCTCCCAAAGGAATCATAGTGTGTGATTTTTAGAAATATCCTTATAATTGATCTCGGAGAACACAAGGTAAAAAAGACACGAAGTTCAATTGTCAAAGGTACTTTAATAAATAAAATGAAATTCTTTTATTCTACTTATTTATTCATTTCAGGAATACACACATAAGCTTACATTAAACCACCAAAGGGCTATGCTAGGTTAAAGTTACACACTACGACATTCATTTTTTAAGTAGAAATCTTTAAATTTTGTTTTTGAATATAACGGATTTTTCATACGGATTAACATTCGGATACAAGCTAATTAAACTTAGCTCGTATGTGGTAGGTAATGAGCCCCTGTGAAGGAGGCTTTTACATGACTAAAACTCATGATGAACATAATATTTGTTCAGAATTCTAATAATCCATACTACAACTTACGATTAAAATGTTTAAATCTATACTTAGTTCTCTTTTTGTCATCTCTTACTGTGCGTGAACTATACGCAGAGAGCCTACAATGTCCTGCGTATACAATATAATAGTGGTTTTAGGATGTTGATGGGGCTTCCGCGCTTCTGCAGCACATCTTAAATGTTCGCAGGAGCCCACGTTGATGAGTTCTATGGCATCATCAGGAAATAAGCTGGGTCAATATTAGACAGATTGCGTGCGAGCATCAACAGCATCCTAAAATTATGAGACACTTTGTAGATTTACACATCATACGATACATCATACGATTTATACATCATACGATGGATTTACACATACACCGGACCCGGTGTTTAAATCAGCAAAATACGCCAAATAAAGTATACCTATACTTACCATACACTAACATAGTCTTAAGTTTTTTTGTTAAGGAGTACCTATGCAGGTAGTCTGTGCTATTATTCGTCCGGTACCACGTAATAGTTATTGGTCTGGTACGTATGACTGTATATCCTCGCAAACCGATTGGATGTCTAGCTCATGACCCAATAGCCAGCACGTAGTGCAATAAACACATTAGTCTATGCCTTACGGATTTTAGGCTATTTAGAGAATTTAAGAGGTATTTAGCGAATCTAAGATTTTGAGAATCTGCTATTGTGAGAATCTATTATTATGCGAATAAAAGTTTTAATCGATCATACCCGACACTAATAGGAAAGGATAATATCTGTACATTTTCCTTTATACATACCTACATAAGTAATACTTTTCGACAATGATACTTACTCAAGATCTTCCTTCACCTTTAAATTCTACTTCAAATATAACAAAGAATAGGTACAACTTATTAATTTCGTGAATCTGACTTTATACGTCAGAGGTGACATTCTTATATGGAAACTATGTAATTACCGGTATCGTACAAAGTTAATCTCCCTGAACTAAGAAAAAAAAAGGTATAGGTATACGGTTACTGAATCCTTCTTACTGGAAAATATTCGGCACCATATACCGCTTCAACAATGACAGGTAAATGAGGTATCAACTTTGAAGTTTCCATTGCAAATTGTCGCGCCTCTTCCAATAGTTCCTGTTCTGCGTCCCCAAATAACTTCGCAAGTGTTACCTTCATTGAGACTTGCCGTATCGGTAGCATTTTCTTCAATATTGCGGAATACCTCATTAAAAGGTAGTCAGTGGGGTCATCCAAAACGAAAGAAACCGGGATCATAATAGTTGTCAGATCTTCTTCGTCGGTCTGTAGATCTTGCCTGGACTGGAAAGATGAGCAATCTTCCCACTTACCAAATGACCCCATTGGCACCAGAGGAGGCGGTGAAGATGGTGTCTCATATGTTGAGACATACGAAACCCGTGATTCTGATTTCTGCATACGAACTCTTCGAGCATAACATTTTCGGATCACATGATGATCTAAAAATTTCAATTTTTGCCTCCAAAACTTTTTAGTACCTTCGGTAATATGTAAGTTCCTATTGCACTTTACATAACTATCTCTTATAGTCTTCCATTTGAGTCTACAACATTCACCTGAAAAGAAACGATCAACATGAGAAATGATAGAAATGATGAAATTGTTCAAAAAGCAGATTTTATGTAGAAAACCCCAGTAAAGAAAAACCCTTAAGGTAAAACCGGCTAAGTGCGTGTCAGACGACGCGCAGTGTAGGGTTCCGTAGTAGCCCGTTATCACAATATAGAATGAACCGGTCGGCACAGCGCCATCTAGCGGCAGCTTTGTGAAACTTATGATAATTTATTATGGTTTTGAATTTCAATGTAAGTCACTTTAAAGGATTTATCCAACACCCAAGTGCAACGACTATTACTGCTAAACTAATAAAGTTATTTTAACCGCTACAATTTTCTTTTAAAGTTCATGAAAATACCTATTCAACGAAACCCCACATGATGGGGTAGACGACGAAAAAAATGTCATCCCCACTTCACATGTAGGGGAACTACCCTTTAAAAATATTTTCCAAAATTTTATTTTATCACTTTGTCGGCGTAATTGATATACACACCCCTACAACATTACAGCTTTCTAGTACTGACGGTCTCTTAGCAAAACCTCGGACAGACAGACAGGACATGACGAAACTATAAGGGTTCCTTGTCCGGACTACGGAACCCTGTCCATTGGTAATTAGGTTGGAGGATAAGTACACTCTAATATTCATCATCTGCCTAGCCTTTTCCCAACTATGTTGGGGTCGGCTTCCAGTCTAACCGGATGCAGCTGATAACTTGTTTTTTACATAGAGCAACTGCCTATCTGACCTCCACAACCCAGTTAGTACTGGGTAAAACGATACCCCGTGGTAAGACTGGTTGTCAGACTTTTTGGGCCACTCTGATATTCACTTGATGGAAATAAAACGGGACTTACCTGTTGCTTTCATTTGTTTTCCAATAACTTCCCACGTTTCTGTTTTGAGGTTAGAGTTCTTGTAATCCCTATGTCTTAAGTCGTAAAGGAACTGGTAATTTTTAACATGTTCAATTAACTCTTCTATGTCAATCATTTTTTTTTGCGGAAAATCGTGTTGTTGCACACGTGTCGCGTACCCCGCGCTTTACTAGTCAACTAGCTAGTTCACGCCAGCGCACAGCGCACCGCTCCGCAAAGTGGGACGAAAATCGAGTTTCATAGACATATACCACTTACAATTTTTTTCCCGTTTTCTGGCTGGAAACCAATGCAGACCAGTTAAAGAAGCCCCAAAATTATTATATTTTTACACCTCAGGTGATTCTGACGCGAAAATAATTTTTATTTCAATAAAAATGTATGGACGAAAACAGATAAATCCATTTTAATCGAGACTCGTGAGAGTGCGCAGTATATCCTTTGGTGTGAGTTTGGTCTTTATTTTTTATTATTTTTTGACATATCGCACGACTCTCGCTCTCGACGGACTCTGGGTGAAAAAACCGAACCGAAATAATTTGGGATGATCCAGAACCGTACTCTGCGGTGTATTGTCGTCCTATACAATTTATCTTTGCAAAAGAGTCAAAGATTTTAGTGCAGGAACAATTCTCCAAAATTAAAGACGAGATTAAAAGTCAAAGGCTTACCCAGTACGACAGTAACACAATTGATCATAGTCTGGTAATGACTATGATCGATGGAAAGGTATGTCTTGTGCTTGGCAAAACCTTCAGAAATGAACGATTTACAGACAGTTTCGCAAAGACACATACAAACAGATCTGTACAAATTTGGACTATCTCCTCTGCATGCTCGCATCAATTGTATGGAGTGTCTGCTTCATATTGCATATAGACAAGATTTGAAAACGTAGACAACAAAAATATTTTAAAGGCAAGGAAAAAGGAAATCCAATCCAAATTCCGAACAGAGTTAGGTTTACTGATTGATAAAGTTAAACAGGGAACTGGAACAACCAACTATGGGAACACTACAATAAACTTTTTGAGTTTCCAGATAAAACTGCTGTCATTACTGGCTTAGACGAAGAGCTTATACGAAGATTACAGTAATTTTGCAAGTAATAGCAGCTGGTGAAACTATTCACGTAGATAAATTTGAAGAATATACTCGGAAAACAGCCGAAAGGTATATCGATCTGTATAATTGGTACTTTATGTCAGCAACGGTGCATAAAATTCTCACGCATGGTGCTAATGTGCCCATCGGAAAACTTTCTGAGGAAGCTTCAGAGGCTAGAAACAAAGATTTCCGCAGGTACAGAGAGTTTCATGCTCGGAAGACAAGCAGGGCTATTTACTAACCAAGATGTTTTAAACATGATACTTCTCTCGTACGATCCTGTCATTTCATCTACAAGACCTGTACTCGATGCAGCTTAGATTTAGAGTATGTAAATGTTGACGACATTGATCCTCATACAGATACAGAATCCGAAACGGATGAAGTAATAGTATTATACATTTGTTTTTTTAATGTTATAATAATATGTATGAATAAAATGATATCATGATAAATCAAATATTTTCTAATACTAAGTAAATTAGCAACAATGATAAACCGAGTAAGAACAACATCTGTCGAGCTCATTATCTTGCTAGATTAATCATGTATGGTACTTAGTATGGGATTCAATATGAAGTCCTTTATAAAACGGCGGATTAGCAGGTACGCTTCAGCCAAAAGTTCGAGGGTCAAATACCACTTATAGGTCTTTTTTTTTTCACCCGGAGTGCGTCGACAGCGGGGGTCGTGCGATTTGTCAAAAAATAATAAAAATAATAAGAACAAAAATCAAACCAGAGGATATACTGCGCACTCTCACGAGTCTCGATTAAAATGTGTTTATCTGTTTTCATCCATACATTTTTTATTGGACAAAAAATATTTTCGCGTCAGAATCACCTGAGGTGTAAAAATATAATAATTTTGGGGCTTCTTTAACTGGTCTGCATTGGATGCCAGCCAGAAAACGGGAAAAAAAATTGTAAGTGGTCTATGTCTATGAAACTCGATTTTTCGTCCCACTGCGCCGCTGCCGCCCGCCGCGCGCCGCACGCCTCCCTTTGAGTCCAGAGCTTCGAGTACGTTCGCCCACCTTCGGTACAAAGCGGCGTTGCCAGATTGAGATACACAACATTATGTATTATAGACGGTTTGGTTTGATGGTGGATATTTGTACGGTCAAAGTATTTATGTAGTTCTTTTGCACTCCAAATAGGTGTTTATTATTTAATGTAAAGGCAGGTATATTTGTCTTTTTTGTTTCATAGTTATATATAGTTAGTATAGAGAGCAGCGGTGGCCCAGTGGTGGCTGCCTCGACATACGAGCAGTAAGTCGTGGGTTCGAACCCATGCAGGCGCATTACTTTGTGCAACTTATTTCATCGCCACTGCTCTCAAAACGGCGAAGGAAAACATCGTGAGGAAACCGGAATGTCCTAGAATCAAAAATTCGAAGACATGTGACATCTACCAATCCGCACTGGGCCCGCGTGGTGGATTATAGCTCATTCCCTCTCATAGAGAGAAGGCCTGTCCCAGCAGTGGGAACATTAATACGCTGATGATGATGATGATGATACAAAAATACAAAGAAAAATTACAAAATAGTTTGTTGCTTCTTAAGTTTACAAAAAGTTGTGTTTCACTTTAAGCAAGTAATGCCTGTGTTGCATTACCTGCAACACAGGCAAGTAATCTTTTGTTTTGGCACAAGTTAGCAGGTATGCATACGTTCACAGTACTACATACCAACACTACTTGATGCCACACATTTTGTTCGTGAGAAAATAAGTAAGGTCTGGCGGCCCTGGGATCTTGGACTAAAGTAAGTACCACTGGTCTTGCTATTTATTCTATTGTGGCATGCCAACTCGTTATTGAGTACTAAGAGATGATGTTCGAACATATGTGACGATTCCGACCAGCCGGCCGGAGGGATTTCAAATTATTTCAAAATAAGCACTGCTGCAAGTGGATTTTTCTCGAAGCCTAAAGTAAGTAAGCGAAAACTTTATGTAGATATCATTCTAAAAAAATAAAAACTGGAAATTTGGCGGCATCAGCGCCATCTATCCACCGTACTACGCTGTGGACTCAGACCCTCCGCAGACAAAGCAACTTTATAACAGCTCACACAAATATCGACCGTATTTCTCAGACATTAGTGTCATTTTATTTTACTTAAATAAACCACACCTAGAAATAGGCGGATCTCATGCAGTCGTGTAAGTAACGCAGCTGCAATGCGCGTGCGTGATATCGACCCACGAAATGAAAGCTCCATCTCACTATTCAGCAGGGCGCAGTGTCCGTTCAGCTCGCCGTCGAGGTAGTCAGCAGTCCGTCAATTTCATATTCAAGAGTCAACACGCTTGAATATGAAATTGACATTTAAAGTGAAACGGAATGTGATGTGTTTGATACTGTGGTGGTTTTCTGTGATCCCGATATTATTGACTGACTTTTGGAGTTGTGCCGACTATATAAACTATTTCTGATATCTTTGTGGGAGTAGCGGCCAGCCACGCTGGAGTTTGCGCGAATCAAGATAGTGGCCGAAGAAACGCAGCCGCATCTCGCATGGACCAATAAGCGCTCTCAGAGCGTGAAAATGTAATTCTTGTAAGTAATATTATGTAGCTACATAATTTGTACGACTTCATGTGTTCCGGACCGAACGCCCTCTAACTCGCGCGCATTTGTTGTGTCGCCTCTGTGTTGCTTCTATCTACGTAGGCAGCTTGTTACGGAGTCATGATAACGAATTTTCATAAGCAAGTCTTGCAGGCAGTTTAAGTAAATTAACCAATAGCTGAAAATGGAGTGTGAATAATCTGGGCCCTGGAGATTACTGAATGGTCCTAATACAAAATGGCTGCCGATGCCACTGCACCACGCCCGTCCAAAGGGCATCCTATCACCGCGCATGCGTCAGTGTTCGATCCCAACGCCTTTATTTATAGACATCTGGAATATTTTCGAGACAGGAGATACATTGTTTTTCGAGTTCATACAAGGTGGCTTTATTTAACAGATACTGTGCTTGCCTCGTCAACCACCGACGCCCTGCAGCTTCGCGGCATGTCATACTAAGTCCACGTGCATCCAGACGAGCCTGACTCCTGCGATGTAAGTAGCACTGTTAAGTCAGTTCCACACTAATGCAACACCGTTTGTCCTTACGACTGTTTCTTAAATAAAACCTTTATGTTCTTAGGAATAAACCAAGCAGGAGGGGATCACCTAGTGCGCTCAAACTGATAGCTGCACCTTCAGATCACTAGGATCGTGATGGAGACCAAACCAGAAGAAACCGCCGGTCGTTTGAACAGCGACACTAAGCAGCTGAAGACATGCCTAAAGGACATGTACTACGACACCAAGTAACCAATGCCATACCTTGCAGCTTCAAATGTATCAAATTCTAAACTCAGTTCAAAGTAATGATTTTTAAACGGTAGACGAAGAATTCGTAGAATGTTATGTAGACGGTTTTCTGCCTCAGGCGTCTGCCCTCAGCGCGCGACTGAGTACTTCACTGTTTGGACTGTAAGATTTATTGCCATCGGAAAGTTAGACGGTAGACCCAAATTAAAAAGACATTCGCTTCACCTGTCTCCACACGAGCTGCATAAGAACAACCAAATATTTACACCACGACCGATGGGCCGCGGTGTAAATACTTCGCAAATCATTGCTGGCTAGTCCGCTGAAAATAATATCTACCTACTAAAGTATCGTCAATATTTAAAACTCTCTCTCTTTCATTTCTCTCTCTCCACAAGACAATTTCGAAAATGTTACACAGTTTACAAGTACAATTATTGAACTCAGTTCAGAATTTGACGTGATTTTTGACCTTTAAATACCGGAGAGTCTAGCTCTCTCATCAATATATTATATGTGTCTGTCTATTGTAGAACAGCAACAAAAGGCAAGGCTCTAAGACTGCATGGTTTGAAGGGATTTTATGTGAATGGGCAAGACCCTGTCCTGTTCTGTATGGTGTCGGACGTAAAGAATAGCACCATCCCATATCTTCCCGTGGGTGTCGTAAGAGGCGACTAAGGGACATATCAGAGAATGGACAGCAGCGTTTCTGTGCTTTTGTAACAACCGCAATTAAAAAGACATTCGCTTCACCTGTCTCCACACGAGCTATGTAAGAACAACGAAGTATTTACACCACGACCGATGGGCCGCGGTGTAAATACTTCGCACTACTCATCATTGCTGGCTAGTCCGCTGAACATTATCTACCTACTAAAGTATCGTCAATATTCAAGGCTCTTACCAAAAGGTAATTTCGAAAATTTTACACTTGTACATTTTTATTGAACTGCGTTCAGAATTTGTACGTGATTTTGACCTTACAGTAGTTTACGGGAGAGTCTAGATCTCTTATCTCTCATATTATGTGTCTATTCAAGAACAGCAACAGCAGGCAAGGCTCTAAGATTGCATGGTTTGAAGGGATTTTATGTGAATGGGCAAGACCCAGACTAGGCGGAAGGAGAATGCAAATCATTGTTTTCCTCGTCTTTTGAGTACCTTTTGATATTCTTAATAGTCATGTACATTTTCATCACTTTTGAAGCCTTGAACAGGATGCAGACTAAGTTAGGACTTTTCAACATATCGATAGCTGCACACGGAAACACGTCGGAAAGCGCGATCATAAAGTAGTCGCACGGTATATTGTGCACTCACTCAGAAAAGCACAACTATCTCTTCTATTCCCGCGTATTACATTTCCACGGAAAGCGTTACATACGCGGAAAGCGTTTGTACCTATATGGTATACTACATAATTATGTTACTTTGTTCTTTATTATATTTATCTCAGTTAGTATCCACAGAAATGGGATTGCATTCTTGGGGCCTTATGTCTCATGTTGCTCAACCTAATCTTAACCGTATTTAACCAAATGTATCCCTTTTAGTATGTAACCATTTAGTGATATGCTGATCTTACTTTATGCAGCATTAATAAGGATTTTCGTAACATGTTACTTTCGCCATATTTATTTAAATGTGCTTGATAACCAAAACACCAAGCGTTTGTATGAAGAAACGTTTATCAAACGTATTGTGCAAGTATGCAGGATTACAATAGAAGTAGCGATAAGAAACTGTAAATTTAATAAAAATCGATCGACCCCGGTCTCGTGAGTCTCTCATACGCTATAAGTGAATAGTTTAAGTATCAATAGTAATAGTTTATAAATTAACTAGGTGTTGCCCGCGGCTTCGCCCGTGTGAAGTTCGGTAACTGTCCCACGGGATAATACTAAAGGGATAAATAGTAAGTATCCTACTTGTTAATCCAGGTTATAAACATCATCACAAATATAATCATCACAATCACCATCATTCTCACCATCACCATCACCATCACTGTCACAATCACCATCACAATCACTATCACAATCACTGTCACAATCACCATCACAATCACTATCACTATCACAATCACAATCACTATCACTATCACAATCATCGTTATCACAATGATTATCATCGTAATCACAATCATCATAATCACAATCATCATCATCATAATCACAATCATCACAATAATTCACATCTTCTGGATCTCAAAATAAATCCCATATTCGTAATCATCACTCCTGATTGGAATCTGTAATCATCTGTTTGGGCTGTGCGTTGAAATGTCACCCAGTCAGTCAGTTTACCATTATATATATATATAGATACATAGTACCCATATTAGTAGGTCATGTTGGTAGAATAATTAGAGTTTTACTTCAACGTTTAAAAAAATATTCATACGAAGAAAAAGAAACAAAAATAAACTTTTATTTTAAATAATAACCGCGTCTTGTAAGTTTACTAATTAAGGAATAGGTTAATATATTTGCTACCTCAGTTGGCGGCCACGACTCATGCTGGCCGGTGATTGACGTTCTAATGTTGTAATATACATAATAGAGAATATAAATATAACGCGGCCCCTATGGTGATCATTTTAGAGAAAAGTAAGTTGTGGATAATTAATCGTATACAGGTGAATTTTTTATGTGAGCGTGAATGGCCATATCCGAAACTATGAGGAATAGCGAAAAATACATAAAGGAGTCTCGAGCCCTATTTTGACCGAAAATTACAACTTCATCATGAGAATTTTGAAGAATCAATATTCTTAGCCAGGGATCGACTGACTCCTTTGAGCATTTTTCGCTATTCCTCATAATTTCGGACTAGGCCATCTACGCCCACTTCAAAAATTCACACTATATAACGGATCATTAATCGATGAAAAGTAAATAGTCAGTTTACTCTAATTAATAAATAATTATTGAATTAAATATATAAATATAACATAAAACATAAAAAAGACAAAAAACAGAAAAAAAATACAAAAAATAAAATAAACAACAAAAATATGTATCGTTGTGTGTGTACGTTTGTGTGGTAATAATAACACCCACTTGTATTATTCGAATTCGATTAAAACCTTGATTTTACTTTTTCATACATAATGTTCTGTGGCGACTGAAAATAAAGCAACGTAGAATAGAATTTGGTTAAAATTAGGACTTAACATTGTCTTTTAATTTTATCATTAATATTTAAAAAACTTCAATTTTGATTTCATTAAATTTCAATTGGGTAGATAGTACATAAACTATAGTTCAGTAAAAGTATATAGTTACGGAAAGCTATTTTTCTATTTATAGATAAGGTATTTATAGACTTGCTAAGATATTTGCCATGATCATTGATAATAATGCTTTAGTATGTTAGGTAGGCTTTAAACGGTAGACCCCTGAGGTACCGAGCAACCTACTCGTTAGACACGTTAATGTAAACAATAGTGGTCGGGCCATTACATTGATAGTTAAGTGTAGTCTATAACATAAAATCCCAGATACATAACTCCATAAACGTATCGTTTAAGATTTTAGTGTAACTACAGGTAAATATAACAGAACAAGTGAACAGATTCTGTGTAATAAAAAAATAGAGTAAGTATAATATTATATATTATTATATTTAATATTATTATAAGAATACTATATTCTAGCCACGAGTCGAAATCTGGCAGCAAGTAGCAGTCATCTATTTTCAGGTTTTTTTGGAAACTAAGATGCTTACCCAGCCAAATGGTCATTATGGTGGGCCTCGAAACCAACTGAACCAAGTATGTAGCTAGTGGTCAATTCTCGAAATCATATTTAAACATAAATGGCATGAAATTATGAGCTAATTTCATTGATAAAGTTCAAGTTTAAAATTATCCGCCTCTAAACAGATCACCTATAACTAACATCCTTGAATAAAGATTGCTTTACTTATTAGGGGTTGGCTTTCGTAAAACCCTTCATTAGATCTTCAATTAAAAATAAACCCATGGTCTAAATTTCTAGATTTAAGTCACTTGCTGTCGGTCACTCTCTTCTTCGATAAGGAACGCGAAAAAAAAAGGCAATATTTTTATGAATAGATAAGTATAGACATACGAGAGTTAAATACTTAAGTCGTTTGTAAGGTAGATAGATAGACAAATTACTAGAAATAAGTGGATCAACCGTTGAGACTTTCAAGAATAGATATAAATGGTATTTTTCTTATTTATTTATTTTTGTACTCTATCACAATGCTGTCCTATTTGACCCAAATGTTGACTGGTAGAGAATGCCTTGTGGCATTAAGTCCGCCGATGTTACCAATCTAATTATTGTAAATAGTTTGGTGCAAGCCATTTATTTTGATCTTTCGAAAGTTTCAATAAGAACTGAGTTCAAACACTATTTAAAGATTTCACTTATACTGAAATAAAAACGAAAACGAAACGAACGAACGAAATATCGGGAGCTCAAAATAAATACCAATCACAGAAGATATCCCGTAAGTGTCAATATAAGTTTAAGAACTGAATTATTAAATTCATCTGGATCTTTCAAAAGTTTGGCAGTATTATTTTGTAGAGAACCGTTTTTGATTAAAAAACATTAAAATACTTTGAGTTGATACTGTGTGACGGTTTAGTATTCACGAGGATCGGGGACCATCCATACTCGACATTGCTCGTCGGTGCTCGAAGGAAAGATTCAGAGTCCGAAAATATTGTTACGCAGTACAGTAACAGTAAATGACTAGAACGTTTTTTTTTAATACCTTAAATTTATTCTACAATTTTATATTATTAAAACTTAGGAGTTCAGAATTAGAGTGATACACTTCATTTCAATGACAAAATTTTCTTGTTTGCATTATACGGTAAAAGTATTTTCCATAGTTTTAAAAACCGTTGTTTTTTTTCCATTTACTATTTGAGTTATCCATCATTAAAAAAATTATATAAATGAAATTAGCTTTTGAAATAAGTTTATTAGTTTACATGTTTGGTTCATGAATAAATCTAAATTCAAATCAGAAAATCAACAAGGAGTATTTTTTTGTTTGTAAATACGGTATATACATTTTCCATTGTATTAAAAACTCTTTTTTCTGTTACATTAACTATTTGAGTTATTCATTATTTAAAAAAATATATGTATATACATAAGTTACCTTGTAAGTTGTACATTTTAAGGAACCCAACGCAAACGGACGCGATTAATGGATAAAAAGGATATTATAGTAGAACAGTTTTATTAAAATCGATATATTTAAATTAAATTAGCTTGTGAATTAAATTTATTAGATTACATGTAATAATAGCTCATTTATACGTATTTGGTACTTGAATAAATCTAAATTCAAAATCAGAAAGACAACAAGAAATATTTGTTTTGATTGCAATATACGGTAAAACATTTTCCTTTGTATTAAAAACTCTTTTTACTATTACATTAACTATTTGAGTTATTCATTATTCAAAAAGAACAAAAAATATTTATAAGCTAGCTGTAAGTTGTACATTTTGCGGAACCCAAGGCAAACAGACGCGATAAATGGCTAAATTGGAGATTATAGTAGAATAGTTATATTATAAAAGACATTAGCTTGTGAATTAAATTTAATAGTTCACATGTAATAATAACGCAAATAAACGTATTGGGTACATGAATAAATCTAAATTAAAAATTAGAAAGTCAAAAAGGCATATTTTTTTGTCTGCAGTATAGGTACTACGGTATATACATTTTCCATTGTTTTTAAAAACCCTGTTTTTCTTTTACTGTCTAGTTGTTTATTATTAAAAAAAAAAACATTGTATTCATACATTAGCTGTAAATTGTACATTTTGCGGAACCCAACGCAAACAGACGCGATAAATGGCTAAAATGGAGATTATAGTAGATTATAGTAAGATATATTTAAAAGACTTTAGCTTGTGAATTAAATTTAATAGTTGACATGTAATAATAACGCAAATAAACGTATCGGGTACATGAATAAATCTAAATACAAAGTCAGAAAGTCAAAATGGCATGATATTGTTTAGTCTGCAGTATACGGTAAGTATAATAGTATATATAGTATAGTTTCCATTGTTTTTAAAAACCTTTTTATTTCTTTTACTATTTAGTTGAAGTTAGCTATAAGGTGTACATTTTGCGGAACCCAACGCAAACAGACGCGATAAATGGCAAAATTGGAGATTATAGTAGAATAGTTATATTAAAAAAGATATATTTAAAAGACATTAGCTTGTGAATTAAATTTAATAGTTCACATGTAATAATCACGCAAATAAACGTATTGGGTACATGAATAAATCTTTATTCAAAATTAGAAAGTCTTGGGCATATTTTTTTGTCTGCAGTGTACGGTATATACATTTTCCATTGTTTTTAAAAAATCTGAAAGTATCGACGCAACAACGAATTTTTTATCAAAAGTTTATTTCCTTAATAAATTGTAGATTACAGTTAAACACATTAGGTATGTACGTAATTTATCTGAATGATGATACCATTTACTTTTCATTTCAATGTATGCAGTAATAATACATTAGTTGTAAGTTGTACATTGGCCTGAAACGTGCAGATTGGCCATCTGTTAGATAATAAGTTAGGAATCAAAGCTTTAGTGAGCTTTAGAATAGACGCGGTTATTATATAGATAAATTATTGTAGGGATAGATATTAGGCATATTAGGTAGGATATTGAAGACGTTACTACGTCGACGTTTATTTTATTCTTATTTTGTTATGTTATGTTTGCGGCTTAAGCCAAATAAATATGTTCTCTTTCTTTCTTTACTCATGTGCTTAATCTCTAATAAGAAATTGCGATGCAATTTTAATCGGCTTACAAGCGACGGCGGCCATTTCTATGTTTTTTTTTTTAAATTAGGTATCTTTATGTCGTATTGTAGAATAGGATAGTTGATGCGACCAATCAATTGACAAAGACACAGACAGACGGCCAGACACAAAAACGAAAATGGTTTTTTGTTTGTTATGAGTACAGATTTGGATTAATTTAAGTTATTAGATTGGTGTAAATAATAGACATCAAAGCGACAACAACCGATTTGCTGTTTATTTTTAAGAGTTCCATTGTTATCTCAGAAAATCAGAATCAGATCTTCGCCAAATGTCGTCAAAAGTCAAATAGGACCTCGAAATAATATTCTTCCAAACAAAAAAAGATTCATCTAAATCGGTCCACAATTGGCGAAGATATCGCTGAACATACTTACATAAAAGCATACAGCTACATTCTTTATCTAAATGCAATTGAATTCCTGGGCGGTTTCTTGAAATACTATTTATTGTATAAAAATTAATACCTACACTATATTAACTTAGAACTTTCGGAGCGATATTTTGTAAGTAGGTAAAATGAGCAAGGCTGTCATTGTAAGACGATGAAAATAGCATGGAGTTATTTTTTTTAATAAAACAAAAAGTAAAAAAAAATGTGGATTATTATGTAAAAAACTAAGGTAAGAATATGTGTATTATGAAGGATCTTAAATGTGTAACTTATTTTATGAGTAGGTTTAATATTTAAAGATTTTATGGCATGTTATTTAATTAGGTATTGCTTCATTGAAGAACGATTTTTTTTTCGGCAAATCCCTAATAGAGTGTTTGTAATCAAATACAGAATCTTTTAATTCAGTTTAAAAAGTACAATAAGTCAAAAATCTATCAATACTTAATCATTTATTTTTGGTCGATGCTACTTCTTTGTTCTACCTCCAAGGAGTGAACTGCTTTTGCTCATCCGGAAAACATTTGGAGCCTTCCAAATGTTTTCCGGACGAGCAAAAGCAATTGAAAATAACTATCAAACGTTAACACCGTAACAGTGTTACGTTTAGTTTACTTGTATCCTTTTTGAACTTACATCGTAGAATTTAATGCTTAACTCCATCTTTTGAAGTAGAGGGGAGTAGGAGAAGAGAAACGAAGTCATTCTTGCGATCTTAATCACGAATCGTCTTCTGCACTATTTTTGGCCTTTAAATTACGGATTCTTTACATTCAGGTTGTAAAGTAGGAACTTGTGAGGTAGAATGGGTGAAGGTGTTTCACAACGCATGTATTCTTAAGTAGGTGATAAATTAAGGTATTTATAAATATTAAGGACCCAAGTTGCAACGTACACCAAATATTGTGAATAGTAAAAGTATAACGTAATTCGTTATAATAGATTTCTATTAATTTTAAATAGTTTTAGAATGACAAAGCCATTCACTTGATGGTGGTCATGCGCCAGAAAGCAATCTATAGTAAGTAGGTTAAATAGTAAAACCTGTAGAAATGCCGAAAATCAAAAAATCAATTTTTTTTTTTTTGTGACATGTAGGTAAAAGGTATACATGGTGTTATAAAAAAAGTTATGTCTTACTATGTGCTGCCTTGCAAGGCGTACAAATAATGTTTACACATTTAGTAGCTAGTAGCACTTGTAGTGCTCTTTGAGTTATAACGTGGCGCAGTAGTTTACATAGTTCTATAAGAAGATGCATCGAGCATTTGATTCTTGGAACATATGAAAATCGGACAACAAACAAATCGTATTTACGACTTTCGGTCAAATAAATTTCGGTATTTTTAATAATAGACAATATAATTGTTCGGTGTTATGAAATTCTGAGTATTTGATAAGAATATTGTTTTTTTTTTAAATCTAATGATGCAGTTTGATTTTTCATCAAAATCGGGGCGAGACTTAGTATTTTTCGCTTTTCCTCATAGTTTCCGATTTGGTAATCCACGCCCACTTGAAAAATTTACCCGGTTTTGCAATTTTATTTAAGTTGGTATTTATTAATTCATTTATTATAAGCCTATATTGGCCCACTGCATTGCCTTTCCTCCTTCAACTTTCGCGATCTAATACGAGTGTAAGCCATTCCTTTAGATAAAGTCCAGCTCATCCCGCCATCTCCTTCTGCGCCACTTGCTGTTATTTATGCCCATTACTACTCCGACATAAGTAAGTAAGTTAACTTAATAATTGTAAGTAGGTAATAAAAAGTATTAATCGGATATAAATCTTTAGAATGGAACAAAATATGTTTAATATAAGATAGGTAGTATTTAATGTAATTAAGGTAGCAGGGTTCGAACTGATCTTGATCTTTTAAACTTTAACAATAAAAATAATAACAAATAAATCAATCACTAACGTTATCAATGTGTTAGGATAAACTTCACATGTATCGGTACGTATCCAAATGTTATGAGTCAACTTAATAAAAACCATTACAAAAATTGTGTTTAATCGACAATATGTTTTTTTTTTACATTTGTACTAATTTTTTTTATTACAATTTCACTAAATAGGACCAGAGCCATAGATTCTATGAAAATGTCCAAAAAGAAAGTCCCTGTGTGGCCTGAATTGAAGAAATCGAGTTATGAATCAGCATTGATCCGAAAATTATCAAACAAAATAACTATCTTGATAATTTCGAACCCTGGTTATCGCTGGACATTACATAAAGTGCCATCTAGTGCCACACTAAGCAACGAGGCTTGTGTCGTGGACACCAGATAGTCGATATACTACATAGATACTTTTTGTGAATTAATACTTATTATACATATAAACATCATGACTCGAAACAAATGTCCATGCTCATCACACAAACATTAAAAAAAAACATTAAACGTAGTTTTAGAGTGACAAAACCCCTTACCCCTTATAGGGCATGAAAAGTTGCTGGTCATGCATGAGAAACCGAGCGCCACTTCAATTGTAGTGCTTAGGTAAGTAGCTAACTCATAAAAATAAATATATAGTTTAATCAAATAACCATTTTTATATTAAATTAACTATTAGTCATAAATAATTTTAGAGTGACAAAGCCATTCACTCCTTGTGGGGGGTGAAAAGATGCTGGTCATGACTGATCTAACGCCGCAAAAAAATAGTGTTTATGTAAGTAACTAAGGTATAAAAATAAATAAAAATTTCAATCAAATAACAATTTTATATTAAATTAACTATTAGTCATAAATAGTTTTAGAGTGACAAAGCCATTTACTCCTTAAGAGGAATGAAAAGATGCTGGTCATGATTGCTCTAACGCCGCTAAAATTGTAGTGCAAGCATTTACTTCATTTTTGAAAATATTTTGTTGTAAAATATGATAAAAAACCCTGACCGATCCAAAAGAGGCCCCAAAGTATCCCAATCACATTATCAAATGAAATAACAAACATAAAACAACGTACATATATTCATGATAATTAACATATTAATGAATTGTAATATGCACATATTTTGTGCACAAATAGGGAATATGCAAGAAATTCAAAACATTTTTATTCCTTAAAAAGCTTTGTATTGGCCCACATAACCATTGTGGTACACTTGTTTTACTTTCTAATACAACACTTATTTTACAATTTAATATTTAATGTAGCGTGCCTTTGGTGAAACAAAACGCAAATTCAAAACGCATCGCCGCCAGTATTGACGTCAAACGTTATGTGTCAAAAGAACACTTTTATTTGAAAAGTAAAGTTTCCCTAAGATGTTATTATAATATTTTTTTTGCAATGTTTGCCTGAATAAAGCACATACATTTAGTAAAATGATTATATTAAGGGTAAAAACTTAGATGTAAACACGGCAGATAGACGGAAATGACGATAAACACTATAACATGAATGGCCGCGACAGGCAGAAGATTGTATAAGTTTAATATTTTTTTTGAGTGACGAGCAGTCGTTTAACTTAACTTTTAATTATTTTATTGGGTTCTATCAACCAAGTAAGTGTGTGTATGAATATTAATATCTTATTGATAAAAACATGGTGTTTGGTTATCAGGCATATAAAACAAGTAAATATTTAATTTCAAAATTTGTAAATGTGAAATGTACTCGTAAACGTAAAATTATTATCCATATATGTATTTTTTTCTACGCATATTTTCAAATAAATAACTGTATTCATATATTACAATATAATATAACACGTCTCAGATAATGAAGTGCAAATTACATTATAGGTACCTCGAGTGAACTCATGGTCTTGTATTTTTTTTTATTTCGTGGAATTCTGAGTCTCCATCTATTTTTTTAAATCATGCATTTCAATTTTTTTTAATTCCTTCGAAATAAAACAGAAAAATACAACTTACGCATTTTTTTTTAATCTAAAGTTTTAGCTCAAAATGTGAACTATCTCTGATCTCTGTCTTTGATTTATCTAGAACAGTTTTATGTTAGATTTAGCGTCCTCGCCTTGTCGGAGGACAATAGGCAGTATGGCAGTAGTTTCTTGAAACACTTGGGAAATTTGAATATCTTAAGAAAATCCACTGTTTCAAAGTATTTTATTAAACGTCTTTGTTGTTTCGTTTATTTCAAACTACTTTGTCATGTTAAAATTTACTAGCTATTTTTTTCACTTTAGATTGTTATGCTCAAAATGTAAACAGTACCTATTTTAGATATCGTAACAAACTTGTATGTTAGCTCTAAGACTTAGTTAAGATTGTTTGGACGTATCTTTACATACATCTTCTACCTTGTAACTAGTTGTAACTTTTCTCTAATAAATGGAATGGTGTAGTAACCAGACTGTAACTGCTCATAGTACACATGAAATGTCTTAGAATTGTAATTAAATAGTTTTCTTACTCACTTTCTTACTCACTTATTCACTTTTTTTTCACGATGATATTTGAAATATTACGCTGATTTATAAACTGTTACAATGATTTCGATATGATAAAAAGTTGTATGTTAAATTAAGCACCCTTCCCTTTTGGGGAAGGCAGTATCTTTGTATTAACTACTACTTACATGTTACACTGTAACCTAGTGGTAAAACTATTTCTGAAATAAACTTATTTATTGGTGTGGTAAACAGATTTTTTTTTATACTTCCTATTATGGCAAACTTCCGCAAAATTCAAAAACATTTACACACACAAATATAAATACAAATTATGATTGTTTAGAGAAAATAACTATTTCATAATATTAGTAGGTTTCGAAAATATTTAGTTCGAACTTTATAAAACACATTAAATATTGATAAATGATGATTATTTTACACGTCAAAAACGGAAATATTTTAAAAGCTAGACAAGTAATGCTTCTCCTATACTCTTAGAAGAAACAACCGAAAAAACTCAGAGGTCACAGTTTTTTTAAATGTCCAAATATAAACTTGGTCAATTCACATGAGGACTATGCAAATTCTGAGACGGTCTTTTGAAGAAAGATACTACCAAAATGAAGGTGACTAAGTTAGACTTTGTCAGTGCAAGCATTTGTAAGCTATACTACTGTGTTGTTCGGCCCAGTGTTTATTATTGCGTAGCTCATAAATTAGGAAGGTCAACAACACGACGAACAATTATTTATTTATTTTAGTACATGGAGTACTTACATGTATTAAAACAAACAAAACAGGAACTCACAGTCACCAGAAAGCACATTACAAATCCCCACGTATAGACTTATAATAATAACTTATGGTGTGAGCACAACAACAAAAAACACACCGCTTTAATTAAAGCAAGAAGCAATACAAATACTTGGTTTGCAATTATATGACTGTGTTACGCGCAGCGCTACCTACGACCTAGACCCCGATTAAAGACTTACACGCCGCTGCGTAAGGGAAACAGCCAAAAGCCGACGCGGCACTCCGTGACGCGCGGGCATGGAGCGATCGACCTTGCAATACGGAAATCACCGACTGAGCACCCGATACTTTCAAGGTAAGGTAAGGTACGGAAGTAAAGAGCCAAGACAAGCGCTTCATCGCACGTACCTAAGATTAGCTAATAACGAGAATCTAAGAAGATGAGCATTCCATATTCACACTTCGAATAGGAGCTAGGCTAGTTAAGGCTATAGTTAATGTAATTCTTTTCTTTAATATAAATTAAGTAGTCATCTTTGGTTTCATTTCAATCCCCCGATTGCAGCTAACGTAATTGGCGCTGTCGGAAGGATATTCGCAGGCCGGTTCACGAGCTTATAGATCTCTAGCATCAAAATCCGCGCACGCGAATCGCCTGGGTAGCTATCGAGCCCCGGCGTCGAATATCCGAATCTACGGTCCAGCTGCAGTTTCGGGAGGAGAATCCAAACTTCGATTCACGGGAGAGCCAGAGATGAAGAATTTGTATGTACACTTGAATTGTTCCTGTGTTGCTTCCCTCTTAGTCCTAGAACCACTCAACTTCCAAAGTTTTCCACCCGAAAAATTCCAGTTCCCAGGAGCCCGCATCCCGTACGGCTCGCTGGGGTGCTATAGATAACAGTAGGGATTTGGATAGTGATAGTGAGAATATCATAGGTAGTAGTTTCCAAGGTAGCAGCAAGGTAGGTAGTAAAGCAACTTATGCGTATTCGATGACATCTTGAATAGGATAAAAGGCACTGCCGCCTGTACCATCAATGCCAATGGCATACCTGAAAATTGGCTAGGAATCAGAACGGCCCTAGTCAATAACCTTTCAATAACCAACCTTTCCTTAGCTACGCAGGGGAATAGGACACCTCAGGAATTCTATGAGGAGTGCCAAACCTTGTTCAGTACGATGATGACTTATGTAACGTTACACGAGCAGATTTCTTCTACAATAGAAGCGAAACGTACACTGTACAAAAAAGTTACTATGCAGGCTTTTGTAAGAGGATTAAAGGAACCATTAGGATCACGCATTTGGTGTATGCGTCCTGACACTATTCAGAAGGCCCTCGAATATGTACAGGAAGAACTTAACGTTATGTACTTGCAGGAACGTAGTGAGTTTACATCAAACACCAACCCAGTTCTTCCGCATAGTAGTAATTTCGCAGTGCCAATTCCGAACTGGCCCAATCCCATAGGAATCAGACCCAACCAACTACCACCACCACAACACACAACACTTCACACTTCCATGAGTATTTTGACGGTTTAATCGGTTTAGACTTGCTAATTAAATGGGAGTCCAAAATAGACTTAAAAGACCGGAGGTTAGTAACGCGTGCATCATTAAATGCTATCCATATCTATAATTCCTGCAATGTCAAACATGTACGAGGACATAATACCCGCTCAATCTTCGAAATTGGTTAGAATACCGATCGACACTCCATCCACTGCAATTGTACACACCAGTCACGAACATCCCACACTACAAGTCCCGATCACAGACGAACCCTTTATCAGATTCCATAGACAATTATACTTTACTGTAGTAAAAGATATCAAACGCAAACCAGTCGTTACTAAGCTGTTCGAAACCCACACGCGCATAGCAATCCAAATAACATCATATAGATTAGAACAAGACGTTGTCGATGCCCTCAAAGTGTATGCAAACCCGAAAGTAAAAACCGGTATCCTAATAAATCCACCTATTGCCATGTATTCCAACATACCAGTCATACAGGAGAAGTTTAAGAGCTCATCTATGAACTTAGTACTAGCTAAGACAGAATTAGAAAACGTTAAAGATTATCTACGTCAGCAAGGGATAATTAAACACTACCATGACGGCAAAACTAATCACCGAGGAATTACCGTATGCTATTTAGCCCTCTCAGGTTAGTATTACTGGCCCAAAATGAAAGACCAAATAGCCAAACTCACCAACAAATGCACTACCTGCGGGCAAGCCAAATAGGACCGGAGACCTATTAGAACCCAGTTTAATATTGTACCCCCGGCAACAAAACCATTCGAGATGGTAGATAGACACATGAATTTATTACGCCGCGAACGCGAAATAGAGTACGTTCCTCAACAACAAGTATTCATTAAGAACCCCTCTGCAAGCCGCCAGAAAACACCACCGCGGTATACGCAAGAGACCATTCCAGCCGATTTACCCATACGCATTTACACGCCCAAAAAACGTAGAGCAGTAGTCAAAAACAGGTTAAAAAGAGGTACTAAGGAACCTAACCCCCACACTATTGCCAATACAAACCAATAAATTTAACAATCCAATTTAATTAACTACGCAAAGTTTGGTCAACTAGTGTCCATTACAAGCGAAAACGTAGAAGATTTAAGATTAGAACTAGTCAGAATTGAAAATATGTTAGCTTTTATACACGCATGAACATGGCGCACTACATGATAGACGTAGAAACACTTAGGTCCATGGTAAATAAGTTACAGAAAATATACAGTAAGGATGAGATATTAAGTCTAGAGCTCAGGGAATACTACGACATCATCAGGCCCGGATCATACTTCAACGAAAAACAGATAGTGATAGTTTTCAGAATTCCCATAATTTCCAAAACCGCTTATGAATTATACAGGTTATCTATAGTACCCAACAAAAACCGTCAAGCCCTTATCCCTACCTACCCCTTTATAGCAACCAATGGGGACTCTTGCTGCTGTGTGCTTACATGCTGTGTGCAATGCTAGTCCTTCTCCACAACCATAGGGGCAAACTACTTAATTGATTGTACTGGTCGCCGCGGGCATTATTTGAGTCTATCGACACTCAAAGAAGAAGAAGAAGAATGGATTCCCATGTTAATGTATTGTGGAAGCTGCAGAAGATTGTAAAAATATACTTGCATTGTATAGATTACAGTTTTTAGTATTATATAATTGCATAGCACATGTGTGAGTACTTTGTACTGTTCAGCCACCATTTACATTTAGCTATCTTTAATTGACTTGAATATGCCTTGGTGGCTGAGAGAATGTCATGCTCACTCAAATGTCTCGCTGATGGTGTCAGGTGTGTCGGGTCATTTAGTTCCCTTCGATATGGTTGAGTTGAATGGCGCCGGTACATGCGTCATGTTCGTGAACGGGCGCTGTCAGTTGGGACTGGTCATCTCTTAGCTGCCACGGTTCATTGTTGATCTAATCTTTTACATTGGACGCTCTTAATGTGCACGTCTTTCTACATTGTTCTCACATATATGTTTAATCACAAAATTAATGATAACCTCTTTTTGTTTGCAAGGTTAAAAAAAAAATGATTTAACCAAGATTTTGTAACAACATTTTGATTTAAGAGAGTGTCCATGGAGTTTCTTGCCCGTTCTTCTCCATAGAGATCTACGCTAGGGAATGGGCAACTACAGGACTTTCTCAAGTTATTATGCCTTGTGACTGGGACTGTAGCTTTGTTTTTTTTTGTATTTTTGACATTCAAAAGTGCCGTAATGGTCTAATTGACATAAATGCTTTGAGTTTGAGTTTGACATAGAGGCAGAATGCCCGAAGTTCAGTAACTGGTACCTCTGTGAGAAGGAAATAACCCATCAAATACGAACCAAAACTGATTGCATCCAGGAACTCATCGTGAACCAAGCCCTCAAGACTAGCCAATACAGCACAGTATTCCTGGAAAAAGAAGCGATGGAAAACTTAGATGTCCAGCATTACGTGCTATCGTTTCCAACTCCAACAAAAGTACTAACAGTCTACGGGAGGGAAGACTTCAATTCACTACAAGGAAGCTACCTCGCTACCATACCCATCAATTGCTACCTCCGTACAAAGGAACTAACGATACAACTCAACCAACTACAACCGGACACCATATACCATACCCTTCTACGCTGCAGTACTAGGTGCAGGCGCACTCATTATAGCCACACTGGGCTATCGCAGCAAATGGTTTTGCAAACGCTCCCAAGCACCCAGCACCGAGGGGCAAACCCACGAGGAACCCGAAAGGAAGGAAGAGGACCACACACCCAGAGGACAAGTTCCAAAAACATTTTCTCCCAAAGTTCTAAAATAGTTCCTGATCTGCGGGTGGAGATGTTACGCGCAGCGCTACCTACGACCTAGACCCCGATTCGCGACTTACACGCAGCTGCATAAGGGAAACAGCCAAACGCCGACGCGGCACTCCGTGACGCGCGGGCATCGACCGATCGACCTCGCAATACGGAAATCACCGACTCAGCACCCGATACTTTCAAGGTTTCAAGGTGGAACCGTACAGAAGTAAAGAGCCAAGACAAGCACTTCATCGCACGTACCTAAGATTAGCTAACAACGAGAATCTAAGAAGATAAGCATTCCATTTTCACACTTCGAATAGGAGGTAGGCTAGTTTAGGCTATAGTTAATGTAATTCTTTTATTTTAATATAGATAAGTAGCTATCTTTGGTTTCATTGCGATCCACCGATCGCAGCTAACGTAATTACTGAAATAATAGAGGAAATAATAAAAACAAATTATATAACCTACCGCTACTTGAAAAATTTGAGGCATTTAGCACCTTTTGGCCGAATTCACACTAATTGCGAATAGATAAAGAAGGGATATTTGGGTAGACCGCAAAACTTGCAAAAAAGAAAGAAATAAAAATGGGCCGAGAATTGAGCACTGGGGGGACCCCCATTTTCACTACAGGTCCGTTTAATACACAGGCGTTCTGGATTCCGAAGTGGTACAGTTTCTTGATTAATAGTTCATGAAGAAACCAATCGAATGATTTGGACAAATTGCTAAAAAATTCAAAGTACTGTAAGAACGGTGTTTAGAAAAAGATGTAAATTGATTTAAAAAAAAATCTCAATTATGAAAATAATAATAAAATCGAAGAAGTTTCAGTTTAGTAGTAAAAGAAATCATGCATTCTTTAACTGACTAGCAGAATTATGATGTGTTTTTTTCAGTGCCCTCTAAAATTCTACTTCTGGAACATCTCGACAGACAGTCCAGCAATAAATTGATTATAATAATCTATGCGCTGATGGAAACGCTTCCATGTTCGTCAGAATATGCACTTTTGTCCTTACAATTGTCCATACATAAGTGCAAATGAGATCATTCATCATCATTCTCCAGGTCTTATCAATTTGCATGTATTTGAAGTCGGCGCAGCATGTCTTCTTCTTTCATACTTCTCTATTACTCGTCATTTCACCAGACACCTCCTGTGTACAACGTATTTATATCACTTTGGTTTACCGAATATTACGTCGCCACAAATGTAACAGAACAAATCGGAATTATTGACAAATTTTTGGGACATTTTGTTGTAAAATACGATTAAATGTTTAATTTTAACACTTTTACTGTGTAGTAATACAGAAAAGAGCACTGAAATACAATATCTTCAACATTTGAACTAAGTACTACATATCAACATAGCCAGTTGGATGAGTTTAGTGTAATCACCAAATTCAAAAGATGCCAGATATTATTGAAAACCTAAACTACTAATTGACTGTAACATATCAAAGTGCAGCAGTGTCAGCATGCATAGACGAACAAAAAATTGTTTAAATTATTTCGGATGCTTCTCCACTGTAGACTAGTGTAATTTATGTTCATTGAAAAATCTTCGCATTTGATGAACGAGTAAGATAAGGTTATACAAAATTTTACTACAGGTAGCAAAATACGCGCACTGTACTTGTATTTGTGGACACCAGCCCGATATACAAGACAAGGTAGGAAGGTAAGGTAGCTTTGAAAATGTCTATATTTAAAAGGTTCGGACATACTACCCTAATAAACAATGGTATTGTTTTACTTCTTTTCATTCAATCGTGAAACAGCACGGTCAATACAATTAATATATATAAATATATATATTCCACCCTGTATAATCTTTCCTTTACTCATTCTTACATATTAAAAAAAAAAAAAAAACTATATAAAAAACACTATAAAATAGTAACCCACCAGCGCTGGGAACAGGGTCTGAGCTGCCGGTGGTCAGGGATCTTGCGAGAGGAACCTCCTAACAATAAGTGCCGTGTCCAGAAGTACTGCTTTCTGAATCAAGCCCTTGATCCAGCTGCCATGCGAGAGCCTCCTAAGATGTTGGTCGAGGCTCTTGGCATATAATCCTTAATTATTACCATTTATTGGTACATTTTAATATTTTGTGTGAATTGCAATTGCACGGAGAAACTAATAAATCCATGTTGTTTTTATTATTTAATATTTTTGCATTCTCATTATCATCCTTTTTTCCTATTTTTTGTGGAGTAGGTCTTCCCAATCCCGCGTTTGCATTTTCAATTGTCCTATTTGTTATAATAATTATATTACATAGATTTTGAAGTAAGAAATCTTTCGTAGCTTCTTGTGGGTATGTTCCGTCACCAATTTTTAGTTAAGTGTCCGAAAACTCTAATTGTACGTTTGGGATAACTCCTGTCCTCCTGCGCGCATGTTTATTTTTAAATGCATTGGTATAACGTTACGCCATAGGCTCGAGCTCTTAAGAAATGCTTTCATTTCATCAGCCCTCGTTCCCCGAGGTATTACTGGTAATGTCTGTCTAAAATCACGACAAAAGAGCATTGTGACAACACCCATGGGTCGATCGTTTTGTCTTATACCTCGCAAAGTACTGTCTACCGCTTTAACTGCTTTATGCTTTGCTATTGAGAACTCATCCCATATTACTAAGCGGTAACGTATAAAGTTTGCTTAGTCGTTGGTTCTCGAAATGTTGCAATCTGGGCTTTCTGTATTGTCCAAGTTAATTGGTATTTTGAACATGGTATTCGGGTTTCCGTCCGGGTAACAATGTAGCTGCCATACCCATGAAGCAACAGTGAGAGCAATTTTGCATTGATTGCGTATTTAGACCAAGATGACTTTGGTGAGAAATGGTTTTTCCTGTACCACCGGGTGTATCTTAAACCAGAATTTCCACAAAATCAACAGTTACGCTTTGACATACTCGCTCGAATATTCTACGTTATTCTATCGTCAAATTTCTGAGATCATTCGGCAATATTTCAGTTAGTTCCAATGTATTATAATTTATTTCCGCTGTGTACTCTCAGTTAATGCGTTCGTAATTTAAACTTGGAGAGGGCATGCTATACTGCGACAGATGATCTCCCCCCCCCCCCCCATAGAAGTAGCCAGGGCTTGGATCCAGCAAGCAACGATTCAAGTTACTCTCACGTAATCCATTGTTGAGCTGGCTTTCATTGTGTAGCTGCATATTTCTGAAAAAGACTTTCGACAAGTTTCCTTGATAGTTTTGCCATAACTGTTAGTTTAGTTTGTGTGCGGGCAACATTGGAAAAAGGTGGTCTGGTTGAACAACGTTATTGTCTTATTATTTTGGTAGTGCTAGTGTCCCCATTATGTTTTTATTATAAGGGATATTGTTTATCTAACTATTATCCAAGAACGAATCTAATGTAATTCAGCATTTCACTGGTTACCATTAAATATAATACCGCTGTCTAATATTGAATTGGTAAGGTTGGAGTTTTACAAAATAAAGGTTTATTAACCGTAGAATTTATAAGAACAATATCCCTTATAAATGCTAAACACTGTGTAAGTTCCCTCCTGTACTAAAAACTGATTATACTAATCCTTTATTGGGTGATCAGCCGTAAGGTCAGATGTTGAAGTCTGTATCATTTTGCTCTAGAATAGCCTCTGCCTCTCGGACCCTTCCGCTCATCGCTTTTAGGCCCCAGTTTGACCATCCCCTGAGCACGAGGCTGGAATGGAACAGTGAGATCCTCCTTTGCTGGAATCCTCCTCAGTGGCTTAAAAGAAGACATTCGGGCGTATTACACGGAATATTATAGTCGTTCTCTTTATTCCTCAGTGAGATAACCACCATCTCTCCGTGTACTTGCAGATAATATGTATTTTCTACAGATAGCATATAGGGCCTTAGATTTTTTGACGATACTCCTAGTTAAAACTGATATGTTGGTTCAATGTCCTACGGGGCTGGTCTACGGGGCTGGCTTAAAAGAAGACATTCGGGCCTATTACACGGAATATTATAGTCGTTCTCTTTATTCCTCAGTGGGATAACCACCATCTCTCCGTGTACTTGCAGATAATATGTATTTTCTACAGATAGCATATAGGGCCTTAGATTTTTTGATGATACTCCTAGTTAAAACTGATATGTTGGTTCAATGTCCTACGGGGCTGGTCTGTATATGTAGAAGGGGTCGATTTATTTATATTCCTAAGTGATTAAATATTACCCTGAACTTATGCGACTAAATTCTCAGTCTCAGATTCGGACGCTTCCTCCACTTGTCAACATATGCTCCGAATTTTAGGTCCTCTATTATAGGGGCATTATCAGAAGTATCGGCAAGGTATCCCTTTCTGACTGCTTGTGTTGAGAGGGTGAGGGTGAGGGCACCTCCTGCAGCTTTAACAAAGCCCTGTCTACCAGCATTTTAGTGGCTGCATGCTCTAAGCGCATAGCTTTTAAGGGTTGCCCCTCTAAGATAGCGATCTCTCTCGCTATTGAAGCCAAGCTTCTTAAATCTTTTCGGTTGAATTCCGGTAGCTGATGACTGGGATATAATAGCTTACAATAAGGGGCATCTTCACCCAGCTTTTGATACTTATCGATAGCTGCTATCAAATGAACAGAATACTTAGCCAACTCCGCCCAGCAAAGCACCATTGGGTTCTCAATATAACGGTTGTTAAGATTGAATGTCCCGAGTTCTGCCCCTACTTCCTAAAGAGGCTTTGATGAACTTTATTTTTTGCTTTGGAAATAAAAAGACTTTCCATCATGTCCTACTTTTTACATAAAATGTATAGTGACTTTATTAGAATGGGATTAAATTCGCAAACTTGATTCTCTCTTTCTTTCTTTAATTATTTTTGCAATAAATTCTTGTTTCTCTTTTAAATACATAGCCCTGCTTTCTAAACATTTCTGGGATCCCAAAGGAATTTTTTGTTATGTGTCGAGAATGCTCATACCTCTCTCGTCAGTTATCATATTGCACGCTAAGTTCAAGTAGCTGAGTTGTCTGTTGCCAAATTTTTGGTGCAATAATTGCTGTTGTATGTAGTACTTATTACTTCCACACAAATACCAAAGGCAAAAGGAAAAATAAAACAAATTAGTTTTTCAGCTATTCCGTCACATTACGACTAAAACTTATTTAAGTACTTATGATTTGCATTTTTCACAAACACATTTTTTTATGCTTTTGGATCATTAGAAACAAGTATTAATAATAATTAAAATCATAGAAATCGCAAATGAGTTTACTAACTAAATTTTAAAAATTAATATCTTTTGCGTCTGTTGGTCGATTTTGAAAAAATATACGCTATATGTTACTCACAACAAATGTATTAGCAAGGCTGTAGTTAAATTCAATCTATTTTTTTTTTGGTAAACGTTGTAACGTCACACTTAAGACTAAGATAAAGCTTATTGGAAACACAATAGTCTGAGAAACGGTCCAGATCTTGCTGGAAATCAATACAATCTTGTTTATTTGAATTTTTTAATAAACCATTAGATCATCCGGTTAAAGAAGAAATTTAAAATTGTAAGAACAGTCAGTGGAATTAAGAACTAAGTAACTAACCATCCTGTTCGGTTCGAATTTACGATTCGTATACGTTGCGCGTTCGTACTTGCCATTAATGATATTCCTCATCCTCCCCTACATCGTGTGCACTCACGTTTGGCACATTCCATCGTCGATTTCCCGCGGAATTGTGGAACATTGGCGCGATGCCAACTGGCGCCAAGTTCTCGGGCACGCGGAGAGGGGTGCGATTAGCATAATCTATTACGTAATCAGGAATGCCTGGCTTCCCCTACCTAGGAACAGAAAACCTTGAACTTGTATCGCAACAGGTTCTGAAAGCGAGTGTCCTTAGTGGGCGAAGCGTTTCGGTATTTTAATTTTTTTGCGAAAAGCACCAATCGTGCGTTGTTTCACTTTGATCTCGTTCATCTTAATGTGTCAAAATATGTCACAAACTCGTCGAACAGACGTGATCTGCAGGGCTATTACGTATCTCTGTTGACAGCTCGAAATGATAGTAACTGGGCTCAATGTCCATCAATTACCTGTCAAAAGGTTAGTTTCGTATTATGTATGACCCTGTTAGTCACCGTAAAGTGATATCCACTCAGTGTGATACGTAATACCAATATTATGACATTCACGGTCGTCATCAAAGTTCGGTGTACAACCGAAGCTTGATAGTCACTGGATATCAGAAAGATACGTAATAGCCCTGCTGGTCGCACCCTTATGATAACGCCATGAAGCGTAAGGCAGGAGGGGTATAAGTTATTCTGAGAAGAACTGTTTTTTAACGACATTACATCCAATTTTATTACTCCATAGCCTAATCGCCATTGTACCCATATCGATATTGTAACAGAGCTGTATTCCCTAATAAAGTAGGCAGTGATTTTCAATTACATAATTTAATTCAATCAGTATCTTGTTAAACGATGACCTACTGTCATCAACACGAAATTTTTAAAATTTGTTGTGAACATTAGTGACTAACCATTATTACTTTTCAAAAAACTCCTTCAACCTGCATGACTAAGAACTTATTACATCACAAACAATTTTCTTTTCTTTTCTAACAAACAGTGAACAAAATCACTATAATTAGTGCTTAACCTTTCAGGAAAGAATGGGGTAAGTTATGTCATATTGCTTTTCTAAGGGTTAAATATACACTATACAGTCTAACGGTGCCTTACCTCTGCCTGACCTGACACAGGTGTGTACAGGCGTCATGTTACGTTATTCTCAGCAATGAGATTTTACCAATAGAGACGTCATACTCATTATAAAGAAATAAAAACATGGCGATATTCGAACGCGTATATTCGAACGCGTCGTTCGAACTGACAACACCGCACGCCATTATCTCGTCCTCTCTGTCACTCATATGCAACGCACTTCTTGTCTCGTTCGTGTTTGTGACAAAGCGGCAACAGCGAGGCAGTGATTTTTGACTAAATAAAATTTTTGATTGTCCATTTTAAATAGACTAAACAGTACTAGCAAATAAAAAGATACATCCTCCTTGATTTTTACAGCCCGCCCAGTATAAGTATTGCACTTTATGAACACACAACTTGCCATATTTGTTTATTTTCATACACGAAACTCCCGCTTAAACGTCAGTTCGCGTCGCGGCCAGACGCAAGGACGGACTGAGGTCACACAAGCTGGTCAGCTTGTGTTTGCATTGCCGCGCTGACGTCGGTAAAACGTATTTACCGTATTACCGTATTTATATATAACATCATTGGTTCTTAGAGGCTAAGTACAAATGACCAAGTACGGTCTTAAACATAACAAGCGAAATGCGGGTGTGTTGGTGCAAAGGTGAGCTCCTTTGCACCAACACTTCGGAGATGATATTATGATTTCTAGAGACCAAGTCGTTCTTTTCTTTAAGACCATTAACTATCTACAGATCGCACGCAACTTCTACGCGTGAGACCCCGGGTTCGATACCCAGGTCGGGCGAGAAGTGAGTGTTGTGTTTGGAGGTATGAAGAACAGGGTGTAAAGATCTTCTTCCCCCACAGAAAAGAGAGGATCCTCTGACCAGACAGTGTTGTGTGTGGGACGGTTGGTAGGCCATTGCCCATTTATCACTTCGTCTTCAAGGACCCACCAAGCAGACCCACCGGTGAGTCTCCGAATACTGATGTGTCTCCCAAGACCTAATGACTGGCAGGACCTATGTGACTATTTAGTTTTATATCCCCTGAGACCCACCAGGAACCACTGACCCACCGGTGAGTCTGCTTGGTGGGTCCTTGAAGACCGACACTTCGTCTTCTTAGTTTGATATCCCCTGAGACCCACCAGGAACTTAAATGTACGAAAGAAAACAATTACAAATTAGCATAAAAAGTTTTATTTTTTGAGCGGTACAAACTTACATGTGGTTGAACTTTGCAACAAATCGAAGTTTTATATTTGAATATGTCTCTATTACAGATCTTATTAAAAATAATCTGTGATTGAGCATCGCTGGACTCTTATACGAATGGATAACAAGACTCTCAGAAATATTTGAATTTTAGAATACTTTTAGTACTTTTGTTTTAATAAAATCAATATTGTGCTTTACATAAACACCCTTACCATCATTTTCATTAATAAGTTTTCTAATAAATATTTCTGTGGCTTTACACACATCGAAAACGCTTTTACTAGAAAAACATAACCCAATAATATCTCTTATTGAAATTAATTTGTGAAAATCTAATTTTCTATCTGAAACTAAGCTTGAAAAACAAATTTCACACCTAATTTTCTTGCTGAGTATACGAGACACATACCCAGAAATGTAGCCTGTAATTTGGTAAGCTCCTACAGACACCGATTTTTCATTTAGTAATCCATTTAAAAGCTGGCAATTTTCGTTTACTATAAAATCAGTTTCGAATTCTCACGAAAGAGCCTCGTCCCATGGATTCTCTTCGTTTTCCACGTCTCTTAGTAAGCAAGTGCTATTAACGGTTTCAACTCGAGAAGATGTAAGTGTGGTAAAGTTATACATTGACGCACAATTACCCGAAAAAGAATCTCTTAATTCTAAATTGTCTAAAATCTTTTTGTATGCCACTTTAAATTGATGAACATTAGAGTTGTTGTTATGACCCCCATGTCTTATTAAACAACCAAAAAACAACTCTAGGTTGAGTCATCTTGATAAATATTCAATTTTATTTGTCTATAATATTTTATCAAAAAAAGTTTGCAAACTTTGAATATTAATTAAAAATCCCAAAAAACCTGTTTTATTAGCTGTCTCAACACATGCCTTTTAATTATTTTTAAAATTATTCTATCTGGAAGATTGCGACGCTTTATTACCTTTCTTATTTTTATGTACTGTTTCAGGGATAAAATGTAATTTTTAGCTCTTTCTAAGCATGAAAGAACGATGGTTATATTTTTTTAATTTAGCTGCTGCTTAAAACCATACTTGCCATACTTATTACCATTCATTATATCAAATAGGTCGTTTAAAATAGATACAAATTTTACTGTGGCAGAAACGTTCTGAAATGTTTGTCCTGTCAGTAATTTATTGCAAAGCAATAAAGCTTTACCTACACTTCTACTTAATAATTGGGTAGCTAATCCGACTTTCATTATTTGTTTTCAGAAGTGAATATGTTTATTAGTTAATTTATTGGCAAAATGCAAATGCTCATTTGTGTGCAGCTTATCTAGAGATACCAATAAAGACCATTTTACCATCTCATTTTCTGCATCATAAAATATTTTTTTGATTTCAAATGTATTTCTAACCAATTTGATCATATGGCTGGGGCCAAGAAATACCATAATACTCTCTTGACTATCGGGATGAGGAAAATTTGTTTTAAAATTGTCTTGGCCGCTTAATAATTTACAACCTAATATTTCTGCAGTACTTAAATTTGTTGGAGCACCATCGAACGTCATACTAACTATTTTTACGCCTGATTTGTCAGTCATAAACTTATACATTGTTTAATTAAAGTAGCTTTAAAATCAGCTGTTATACTATTAATTAAAAAATATCCCACAGATATTTTCCACCTTTGGTCTAGTGATACCACCACGAAAACAAGCGCTTGAGAAGCTATTTCGTCTCTTATGTCACCAAAACTTAAATTGACGAAACCTTCTTGTCCTTTTGAGTTCCATATTTTTTGACGCCTAATAGAAATTTCATCAAAAACTAAAGAACAGATTAATTCCCTTCCCTTTATTACTCTTTTTAACTTCAAGGCGCGAAACGACTCATTAGTGAAACCAGGCTCCGCGTCTACACAGACATACCATCTGCGTAATGTTCTAACATGCGGAAAAATGATATTAAAACATTTTCTCGCATATATGTACGCAGCAGGACAGTAATAGTGAAGGGTTAATAGGGATAATCCTGCCTTTGTTGAACTTCTGTTGAGTCTATCATAAATGACTTGTAAATCTGCATTAGCTTTAATAGAGTTCACCACATTCTTTTGGATATCAAACTTTTTTTCTAAGTGGTCAACAAAATCTTTTAAGTTGAATAATTTACGTTTTAAATATCTAGTATTTTTTGAATTTTGTAGCTTCTGATCTTGCGCCTTCAGTGCAATTGTTCGTGGAGTATCGAAGATCGACTCAGAGTCTGATATATCAACACTGACTGGTGTAGGCGGTTTTTCGGCCTCGGCGTTTGTTATAGGATCCTGAAATTATATCAATAGAATGGCCAAATGAGAATTGGACTCGCGATACTATACCAATTTTAACAGTGCATGGGCAGAGTATCCTGTAGGAATAATATGGATAAATCCTACCTTGCGTCGTCGATACTTCCTTGCAGGTGTGGACAGGGGCGATGAAATGAAAGTCTTCAGGTAAATATCGCAGTCAGCTTATAATGTCGTTCCAAGCACACGTACACCAATATTAAAAACACAAGAAGTATGAAGGAGTAAAAGCACAGATCAGCACAGAAATAAAAGCAGTCTATAAAGTTCTGACACTTTGGCGAATACCAAATCACTATTGCGCATAAATGTTAAGAAGGCATAAGCAGAGTAAGCAGTATAAGCGGCGTGCGCTCCGCGTCGAGGACAGATCAGGACTGGTGAGGCGGGGCGCGGTGCGCGCGCGCCGGGCGGCCGGCGAGCGTCTAAACAGGTTTTAGGGAGTACGTTTCCACTGAGCCCGGCCGGTGAAGTTTCGAGACGTATTAGAATTGTGTCGAATTATTTAAATTAGTATAACTGTATGATATATATGTAAATAGTATGTATGTGTATGTATGAATGTATATGAATGAATGTATGCATATGTATGAATGTGTATGTATGAATGAATGTGTATGTGCCGCTACATCACTCCCCCCTAGAGACCTGGTTAGGGGCGATAATAATCCGGAAATCTTACCACGCGTCCGGAACGAGTTGTCCTGGTGGTGTCACGTGTCCCGTGATTAGCATTTTTTGGAGTTGGCAGTACGGGGCCGTCTGGTTCACTTCCTTTTTCGGCAAGTATATATGCTGGTTTGAGGCGATCGATGGAGACTGTTACATGACGGTAAAAGGCAAAGCTTTTACCGTCAGTTTGAAAACCTTGTCGCCTCGTTCTGTAATTTTATGTGGGCCTGTGTATGCTGGGGTTAAGGAACTATGTGATGCATCTTCTCTAAGAAATGCGTAGTCGCATGTACGTAGGTCTTGATATACAAAGACTTTCTGTTTACCGTGGCGCGACGTCGGCACTGGTTGCAGTTTTTGAGCTATATTACGAAGCCGCGCTATGAAGTCTGTCATGTCACTGGTGCCACTCATTGTTTGCTCTAAAAATTCACCTGGCAGTCTCAATGGCTCGCCATAGACTAACTCAGCCGAAGACGTTTGTAAGTCATCCTTGAAAGCGCTACGAATGCCAAGCAATACCAAAGGAAGAGCCTCAACCCAGTTTTCGTTTGCATGGCATATAATAGACGCTTTCAAATGTCGATGAAAACGTTGCTGGATGGTACGCTGTGGTTCGGCGATGACGGAATCCAACTATTTTACCCAGGTATTGAAACAGGGTGGACTCGAATTGGCGTCCACGGTCTGTTACAATATCTGTTGGGCTGCCGAACCTAGATATCCAGCCATGCAGCAAGGCTTTGCCAACAGTCTCGGCCGTAATGTCAGTAATCGGCATTACCTCTGGCCAACGAGTGAACCGGTCGATGGCTGTTAAGCAGTATCGGTAGGTAACCTTGCGAAATGGGTAGGGTACCGATCAAATCGATATGTATGTGCCTAAACCTAGTGCGTGGCAATGTGTAGGTACCTAATGGAGCTGATACATGTCGACTCACCTTGGCTCGTTGACACGAAATGCAAGATCTGGACCACTCCCGGCAGTCTTTTCTGACCCCTGGCCAAACAAACCGTTCCGCGACTAGTTTTGCGGTTGCGTTTGCGCCAGGATGACTTAATGAATGTAGACTGTCAAACACTTGTTTTCGTAAGGCCCGTGGTATGAAAGGCCTGGCAGTCGACGTACTGACGTCACAGTACACGCTTACGTCACTGCCTGGTACTTGAATTTTTTTTAGCCTAAGTGATGACGTTGAATCGAGGAATCCCGACAGCTCCAAGTCTGACTCTTGAGCCTTAGCAAGAGTTTCATGAGCTACTGGTTCTTGCAGTTCATCTATCCGCGACAGGCTATCTGCAACCACATTATCCTTTCCGGAAATGTGGCGGATATCGGTCGTGAACTGCGATATGAAGTCCAGATATCTATACTGACGTGGCGAGCACTTATTTTTCCTTTCATGAAAAGCAAAACTGATTGGTTTGTGGTCAGTATAGATGGTGAAATTTCTTGCTTCGAGCATATGTCGGAAATGTCTCACCGCTTCATAGATTGCCAACAATTCTCTATCATATGGAGAGTTTTTTTGTTGAGCATTGTTTAATTTCCGGGAGAAAAATGCGAGTGGTTGCCAGTGACCGCCTTTATGTTGTTGCAACACGGCACCCATGGCTGAATCCGATGCGTCCGTCACTAGTCCCATTTTGGCCTGGCAATCTGGGTAGGCTAATAGGGTTGCGTTTGACAAGCTTTCTTTGCAGTGTTCTAGAGCTTTAAGAGCGTGTCCTGCTAAGTTGACTGGGGTTGATCCTTTTACTGCTCCAGATAGCAAATTGTTTAGTGGGGCTTGTATTCGTGCAGCTTCGGGCACGAAACGTCTGTAGAAGTTTATCATGCCCAAAAACCTTCTAAGCTCCCGTATATTTTTTGGAGCCGGGTAATCTCGAATGACTAGTACTTTTTCTGGTAAGGGTTTTGTTCCTTTCTCTGATATGGTGTATCTCAAGAAATTTACTTCTCGCGCTCCAAAAACACATTTTGCGTTATTAATCACCATTCCATACGCTTTCATTCTGGTGAATAACTGTCTCAGATGTTCCTTGTGGAGAATTTCATCCTTACTGTACACTAAGAAATCGTCAAAAATTGAGGCCGCGCGTCATTTCGTCTACAAACCGCTGGAATGTTTGACCCGCGTTTCTTAGACCAAACGTCATATACGGAAATTCAAACATTCCAAACGGTGTAGTGATCGCGGTCTTAGGTATATCATCCGGGTTGACAGGAATCTGGTTATAGGCTTTAACCAGGTCTATTTTCGAGAAAATAGTACATCCTGAAATGCTGTGTGCGAAGTCCTGTATATGTCTGATGGGATAACAATCAGGTATAGTGCGGGCGTTGAGTCTTCTATAGTCGCCACAGGGCCGCCAGCCATTATCTTTTTTTGGGGCTAAGTGTAACGGGGACGCCCAAGGACTTTCCGAAGGTCGGGCCGTCCCATTGGCTAACATTGCCTCGAATTCTTGCTTGGCGGTTCGAAGCTTATCTGGGGCTAAACGACGGGGGGTGCATGACAGCGGAGGGCCGGGTGTGGTGCGTATGTGATGGACTGTGTTATGAACAATGTCACGATGTGCACCGGGTGGCTTAGTGATCTCTGGGAATTCTCCGAGCAATTTATGATACGCGGTTTCGCCAGTCATGACCTTTACAGAGTGTATGCTATCTAATGTATGATCAAGTGAAACTGTCGTTGAACAAGTTGTAACATTGTCTACTAAACGCTGATTACGGCAGTCAACTACAAGATTGTAAAACGAGAGAAAATCTACTCCGATAATTGGTTTAGTTACATCGGCTACAACAAAATTCCACCCGAAGTCCCTTCGAAGCCCTAAGTTTAAATTAAAATGCTGATAACCGTAAGTTGGAATAGACGTCCCGTTGGCCGCGAAGAGTTGGTAGTTGGTGCTGGCACGTCGTACGCGTAGCATGGTCCGGGAAAATACGCAGAGGTCGCTACCAGTATCAACCAGGAACCGTACTTTAGTTCTCCTGTCGGTAACGAAAAGGCGACCGACGCTGGGGCAGTCGTCAGTCCGTCGAGTTTTCCGCCTTATAATCGCAAGGGAGAATGCATGTCTTCGCTTTGCTGCCGAACTTGAAATGGTACCAGCATACCGGGAATTTTCTATAGTCGAGTTTGAACGTTTGGACGATGAACGGGTGTGTCCTGATCCTCGCTCTCTGGGGCGTGATTGTCGGTTCCCGCTAGCTAGCGCGTTTACCTCTTTCCGAAGCTCCACAAGTTCTTTTGCTAAGACTTCTAGGACTTGAGGGTTCACACTGGTTGAAGCAACGCAGGCTGAGGGGGTCGTTATGTCCTTGATTCTGTCAGCTATGTCCGCTAAAGCTTCCAGAGATAGAGAAGTCTGTGCTGCCATGACTGTCTGTATGTTTTCTGGCAGCCGATTGGTCCAAGTGGATTTAATGAAGTCCTCTGGGACGTTGGATCCTGCTAGACTCTGAAGGTGCCTTAGAAATTGCGAGGGCTTACGGTCGCCAAGCTCCTCGTGGATCAACAGCTGGTTTACCTTCTTTTCGTGGGATGAACTGAGTCGCTTTATGAGTTCGCCTTTAAGCTTCTGGTATTTGTCCGTCGCTGGAGGGTTCACAATTATGTCTTTCACCTCCTTTGCATACTGCGGTTCCAATTGTCCGATGACGTAATGAAACTTCGTCGTGTCCGAAGTAATATTCGCAATTGAAAATTGACCCTCTACTTGTGCGAACCATATTTCTGGTTCATCAGGCCAGAAGGGAGGTATGCGAACAGCTACCCGACAAATTTCTGTCGACGCGTCCGATGAGTCAGTGGAAACGCGCATTTCGGTACGTTCGGTAGATGACTTGCGACTTGCTGGCTCTTTACCGTCCGCCATGTTTGTAATAAATTCGCCTTATTTGCGATCTGCGGTATTATTTATGCTGTTCTTATTCGGGGTCACCAATGTAGGAATAATATGGATAAATCCTACCTTGCGTCGTCGATACTTCCTTGCAGGTGTGGACGGGGGCGATGAAATGAAAGTCTTCAGGTAAATATCGCAGTCAGCTTATAATGTCGTTCCAAGCACACGTACACCAATATTAAAAACACAAGAAGTATGAAGGAGTAAAAGCACAGATCAGCACAGAAATAAAAGCAGTCTATAAAGTTCTGACACTTTGGCGAATACCAAATCACTATTGCGCATAAATGTTAAGAAGGCATAAGCAGAGTAAGCAGTATAAGCGGCGTGCGCTCCGCGTCGAGGACAGATCAGGACTGGTGAGGCGGGGCGCGGTGCGCGCGCGCCGGGCGGCCGGCGAGCGTCCAAACAGGTTTTAGGGAGTACGTTTCCACTGAGCCCGGCCGGTGAAGTTTCGAGACGTATTAGAATTGTGTCGAATTATTTAAATTAGTACAACTGTATGATATATATGTAAATAGTATGTATGTGTATGTATGAATGTATATGAATGAATGTATGCATATGTATGAATGTGTATGTATGACATCACATTTTTGTTTTTTTTTTTAATTTAAAAATTATTTTACAAACAAATATTACCTTTATATTATTAAACCATTACATATTACAAATCATATAAAGCAATGAATTTTGAACGAACATTGAAAATGGATTATCCACCAGGCATTCATTTAGTTTCTCACACATGCCCTTGACATCGAATGTAAAAGAGTGCTGTTGTCTCCTCTCATTTAACAAGATCATAAGCATTTTCCTAAACATTGACATGTAGCCCTCATCTCGACTATTTCCTATAATTGCCATCAAACAAGCATCGATGACCCTATCAATAAAGAAGTTTTTGGAACTTATATTAGTTATGTGACTAGCACATAAAGCTTTGAAGGCATCTTCACTTATAAATTTCTGATGCCTCATTATAATGTCACCAATCATGTTGCTTGCAATAAATAATGCGTTTTTAACAAAAGTTAGATGAATCCCATCAATCTTCTTTACTGCAGTCTTCCTTATAATAAATAATTTATCACCACACTTTATTATGGTTTGTCTCTTATAGAAATTTAATGGGATCGAACATTCATTCTTTATTTCTTCAACTATCAACAGATTGGACTTATCAGTGGCAGATCTAGTGTGGTGCGGACCTCTAAAAGCTATTCCCGTAATAAATCTTTTATTTTCTCCCCCACTTATTATGTTCATCTTTATGGGGATGCATGCTATCATTGAATGTGTGGTTCTATTTCCAATTGAAGTGTTATATGTACCTGATATCCTACTGTAAAAGTTGCTGAATTGGTCAATCACACCCCCAACATTCCTTTTTCCCACTTCAGAATAAAATTTGTCTAACCATTCCCCTATATAATTATACATGTTTAACCTACTTCTCTCTTCCACAGTGCCCATTCTGCACTCCCCTAATGCATTATGAATCTTCCCCTTCTTTCCAATCATTAGTGCATCCTTAATATTCTCATCTAAGCCTTCTCTTGATGCTATCTTATTTAAATCAATAAATCCAAAGTGTTTGTTATCCTTATTGTTGTCTAACCATTTATCAACTAAATTTGAGACAGCATCCTTTAGTTTTTCATCTCCTTCTATGAGAGTAATAGTCCCGGCTAATTTTAATATGAATTCATCAACAGCATAAAGATCACTATGGTTCTCAAGTTCAGTAGCTTTGCAATAAAAGAATGGTGTTATTTTCCCTTTATATGAGCATTTTTCGTCATGCGCTTCATATAATGGCTTTCGTAAAGTTTCAAAAAGTATTGAGGGAGTTGTAGGTTCTATTGTAAACCCACTTGTGTTCACACTATTAATATCAATATTTTCATCTATATTCCCCTGGAATAGCTCCAACATTGATGATATTGTGTTTTCAATATATGTGGATCTGAACAACAATTTTTCAATGGATGTCTCATCATATAGTCGGTCTTCGAGTCCCAAAATTTTCATTGTGGCACGTCTTTTTATTAAGAAGTTGTATGCTTTACTTGTACCGGGCATTTCATCAATCTTATTGTGAGTGTCAATAAAATTCTCATTTAAGTCTACTGTTATTAAAGATGTGTGAGGTCCAGTATTAACATCTTTTGCATAATTAGACAAAACTTCGTTCAATCTCACAGTTGTTTTTAGCTCTATAAATTTATTTTCTTTTGTATCTATAATGTCAAAAATCTTGTTCACTCCAATCATTCCCCATTTTCGTGCAAAATAATTTTGAATGTCTGCAGCTGTAGAGAGACCTTCTAAGACAATACACCTATAATCTGAAATGCTATCATCATTTAACAACTCTTTATCAGGATCATATTCTTCATCTGAATAGTCATCAATTGGCATGAAATTCATTTCATCATCACTTTGACTTATTGGATCGTCTTCAGCCACAGATTGAGAAGGCCCAGGTAAATCTATTATTTCAGACCTCAATTTCTTTGATGGAGGCTCATCTCTTAAATTGGATTCAGTTTTCCGCTTTAACGATTGAATCATTATATCTTCTAAATTGCTTGAAGGTTCCAAGTTGGACAATAAAATGCAAAGCATATCATGACATAGTGATCTTTCTCGTTTTTGCCAATTCTCCATTTCCCAGTGAATAGATTGTTGTCCATGCCTTTCAATGAAAGCCACTGGATAAAAAGATGGATCTGATGCCATTTTTTTATAATTTTCATCGTTCTTAATGATTATTTTCTTGAAACGTCTGTTATTGGTATGTATGAATGTATATGAATGAATGTATGCATATGTATGAATGTGTATGTATGAATGAATGTGTATGTGCCGCTACAATCCAGTGCATGGGCAGGGTATCCGAAAAGACTGATTTCAAAAAACGATTTGAATAAAAGTTATTTACAACTTTACCAGGTTATATTATACTATCGAGGACACTCCCGCCTGATCACCACTAAGCTAATTTTTGCTTGCACTTACAATATAAAAACGCTTTCTAGCCCCGCCCCGTTGACTTTGTATAAAAATAATGAATGAAAAGATACCGATCGGCCGAGCGCACTGACGGCGCACGCCAAACGAGAGTTATTGTTATTTTGCGCGCCAAAGTTGACGCTTTCCTAATTGGCCTAAACTTTAAGGGGGCGTGGCTCGGCGCCTCCGCATGATTCAAGCGAAAAAAAAATTAAATGATCAGGCGGAAAAGACCTCGACTGTACGTCTACGTCAAATCAAGAAACCTCATTACTTCGTATGTAGTATACGGTACTGATCCTTTTTTTAAAACTGCTCGGCCAGTCTTTCCGAAGTGGATGTCTTCGCTTCTAAAATGCTTCGCACATAACTTTGACGCAGCGGATCGAAGCCAATAGTCTTCTCTGCGGTCTGGAGAAAACCTTTATAACAGAAATATACGTGAACCAATAACATTTACTTACATATTGACACTTAGACCACATAACTTGATTAACAGAACAGTAATTACGTTTTTGATATTTATTTATTATTTACGACAACATGAAAAAATGACGAAAACACAAATCGATAAACGAACAACTCTCAGTAGCAAAGTAGTGATACAGCTTCTCAGCAACAGAGGGCGTTATTGCAATATATGTAATTGTTCTAGAATATTATCAGAAAATATTCTTCATATCCCAAATACTAGGTAAATAAAGAAAATACTAACGAAAATAAACTAAATTCAGGTCCACTCGTTTTTCCGTATCGAGATTTGCAATAACGCAAAGCGCAACAGGGCATGTTTTTTTACGGAATATTTTCTTTAATTCAATGATATGACACATGGATGTGACCTGTCAAGCGGACGTATAGGGAACGTGCAGGAACTATAGGTGGCAGCACTAAATCGACAAAAGAGACACTATGCGGACAGTAAAGGAAACTTTTCCTGCTGTCATCGTGCTTTCAATTATGTAAACAAAATTATCTCTTCAATTATATTATTTTTGAATATGATAAAAGGTATAAAATATGGGTTCCGGTCTATCAATAATGATCGTCAGCGTAATATGAATGTTTAATAATATGAATTTTATATCTTTCGTCTTCTTTCTCTGATGAAAATTGTGGTGCATAAAGAAATGGTGGCTTCATAAACAGCTTTCTTATTTTCAACACATGTTTTTTTAATGGAAGGGAATCCTTTATCAGCGAGAACATTATCTCCAGGCTCTAACAAATCAATTAGTCCACTACCATTTGTTATAAAGCAATCACTAGAACGCCCTCCGTAGCATTTAGATACAAAACTTATGAAACCACAAGGAGTGCAGCCAACTAAAAACTAAACCAAGTTTATAATCTGAGTACATTTCTCTTTGTTTTAACTGTTGAGGGATATTCGGAACTTCAATGCAGTCTATTATAACACGTGTGTTCGCTTAGTGAAGTTTAAATGGTTCTGGCATGTTTGCTTGGACGGTTGATTTTGAGGGCTATTAAACTTTTTCAATGCAGAGTGTAACAAAAACAAGTTGTTTTCAAATATTTTCTTTACTGCATTTATCCATTTTTTGTGTTTTTCACTTAAACATGGTATGAGAGTACTATTCTTTGGAAAGTAATAGAATTTTACGCTATTTGATTTATTTTCATTTTTGTGGATGTAATGGTACATACAGAAATGCAACAATGCATTATGATTAGCTAGAATAATAATTTTCACGAATAAAATTAATTCTGTTTACTTGTTAAAAATATCAATGTCAAGTATTAATAGAGTACAAGATTTTTGGCAGCACCGTCGTTGTGCACGTGGGATATCGCACTAGACTGGTCGATTTTACTACTAAGGATTAACAAGTTATTGGAACGTCGGTTTCTTCGTCTTCTCCCGTCTCTAGCTAGTAATATATTTGAATGTCTTTGAGTTAGACACAAACATGACAATGACATAACACGAAAGAATATTGTCAATTAATGTCAACTAGCCAGTACTAAATAGTAGATTGTATCATAAGGAAGCAAAATAATATTTTTACGGCGAGGGCGCTTTTTTCCAGAGTGAGGGATTCTAGAGCAGAATTCTTCTTTAGTAGAATCCTCAACGTAGCGAGGGAAAAATACATTTTTCGCCCGACTGATACACTCTACTTTTCATCACCCACTATGAGAAAATAAATGGCGCCTCGTATTTTATTCACTGTCACTTGAAGAACTCATTTTTCAAAACAAAACCATGAATTTCTAACAATTCGTGAAAATTGACGAATACGCGGGCTGTAGTTCGCGCGTTTTTAATTTGATGATGAGGGAGAAAATTTCGGATGAGAAGAATTTTTTCCGCCAGCAGTACATACATTTTACATTTAACAATAAGGTGAGGGTTTTATGAAGTTTCTCGAAGTAACATTTTACCTTTTCGTGTTAAATAAAGGTTAAAGGTAGCACAATTAGTTCACAGCGAGGCCGGCCGCGATTGGGCAACGCATCCGGGTGTTATAGGGAGCCACCCCTACTACCATCACTGAGCAAGGTGGCCTTATCGATCTCGAACATGCTACAATCACGGGCCTGCGCTGTTACACAATTACATGTAAGTACTACAAACATACCTATACCCTTTCAACGAACGCAGATATATAATACCGTTGATCCTTGGACCCCATGGCAATAATTTTCCATGATATTTTCGGTCAGTGGACCGAAAATATCATGGAAAATTATTGTGAGGTAAACTATTTTATGAAGACTGACTGCGTTCAAGAAGACTAGACTAAAATCAAGACAAATATTCTACTTTTTGGGTTGGAATTTATGGACGTCCACAAGGATCAAGCAAAACGTTTGTGTGATTTCATATCGATGTTGATAAAAGTTAAAACACTATACTTACCCATATCCAGCATATTCAATCTTAATTAGTGAGCTCAATATTTAATTATAACCGAAGCAGTACTATTGCCCCAGTCTACTTGTCCTGCCAAAGACACGTAAGCACAAATTACGCTAGAAAGAATATCACCTATGAAGGAGCACAACTTTATAATAATTTACCATCCAGTATAAAAAATGTAAGCTCTGACGAGTGAGGGGAAACTGACCAGTGTTACGCGGACTCAAAACATTACATGAATGTAAAAAAAACATGATATTATGAAAAATCAACAATGTGAAAAAAAAAACATTAAAATATCTCTAGAAACAACGAAGTTTTAGTATTTAAGACTTTAACAACGGTACGGTTGTTTGAATGGTAGAAAAGTTTGACAATGATTAACAGCCTCCAAATTCCCTTCCGGCCTACCAACCTATCCGCAACTAGAGACCCAATTCAGCAGCGTGTAAATCAATACACGCACACAATAGCTCCGCCCTATTCATAGAAAGGTTGAATACCCCCGTGCCTGTAGCCCTGTGATTGGTTGGCAGATGCGTGACGCATTACCATATTTGGTACTGCAGCTGTCCGCGCGACTCCGGGCCGACGCGCCCCCCAAACCCTCTCACAAACGCACTCTAGTTGTGAGCGTCGGTGTGAGGCTCTACAGATAATAACCGAAACAGTTAACATTAATACTCTGTGGTGCATTGAACAATGAACCTGTTATTTAAATAAAGAGCAGTATTGGCCGCCTTGCCCCAAAACTTTTTGTCTAAATTTGCATTGCATCATTTAGCTCTTTCAACCACTGTTCCGTTAGCCCTTTCACAAAGTCCATTTCGTTCTGTAGTATAATCGGCAATAAACGACAAGAAATATCGAGCACCTTTTACCTGAAGAACTTTTTTCCATCGGACCACAAATATCACAGTCAATTCTGTGCAATTCTGTACTTCGCTGACCTACATGAGAATAGGATAATCTTCATACATTGAGACTGGGTTGTGTCAAAAGTGCTGTCATATCTTATTTTGCATAGTATCTTGGCTGTTAACGTGTGCTAGTCTCTTTTTGTTACGAATACAACAAAGTTAATCTTCAAATATGAAATTAGGTATTTCCATTTATAACAAGCTCACATATAGATAATAAGTAAGTTGTTAAACTAGGCACAATTTTATTAGCACATTGTTAATTGTTATTAACATAACATAATATCACGCTTGCAATCCCCGTTAATTGTTATTATTACATTCTAATTCTGTAACAATGAGACGCAAGTCAATAGCGCGTAAATAAGTACACGCAGACAATAGCTCCGCCCTATTCGTAGAAAAAAGGATGAATACTCCTGCGCTGTGCTGTGTGATTGGTTGGTAGATGCGTGACGCATTACCATATTTGGTTCTGTAGCTGTCCGCGCTTCCTGGGCCGAGGCGCCCCTCACCCTTTCCCAACCGCCCTCTAGTTGTCTGCGTCGGAGTGCGGCGCTACAGATAATAGCGGAAACAGTTAACACAAATACACTGTGGTGCATTGAGTTTAAGGGGTTCTCTATCGTGTTACCTAACTTTTTTATCCATAATATAAAGTGCCATAGTTTTGTTTGTCCTAATCATCATTAATTGTCCGAAAGATACTTAGGTACCCGAAATATATATCACATAATTTCACATGCCTTATAATTGAAACCCCTAAATACAATATCTATACCCGTTTGTCATAAATTTAAAAATCAATAATATACAAAAGACTTAAAACCGTTTTCAGCATTAGTTATAAATCCAAAATTCAAATTATTTAATGTTTTGATCCTAATATTTTTGTATTACTAAGCTTTTGCTATGAACTACTCTCAACACGACACATTTTCATACAATATTGCTCTAATTAAATTTGTAAGAATTAATAAATAGAAATCATATCGCTGATAGTTCACACTTAGAATCCTCTTTTGGCGTACATTTCATATCGATAGTCATTAAATGGCAGAAAATCAATCAATAAAAGCGTCAATCATTATAATACAGTGAATATAAACATTTATGTGGATTTTATTTCCCTGTAAGAAGCATGCAAACATGCAAACAAACATACACCATGCATGCAGCTAGCATGCAGCAAGCATTTAGCAAGCATGCAGCAAGCATTCAGCAAGCATGCAGCAAGCATGTAGCAAGCATGCAGCAAGCGTGCATCAAGTATGCAGGAACCATGCAGCATACAAGCACGCATACAGTATGCAAGCAACCATGCAGCATGCAAGCGAGCAAGCAACATGCAGCAAGCATGGTTTCTGTCACGGCTCCGGCGCTGCGGGGCTCTGGCGGTTCCACGCGAGCTTATCGTCGCAGATGTGTTTAACGCTTAACACCGCTGCTGAGGCAAGCCGAAGCTGCTATTTTATTTAAATGGAACTCTGTTTCCTCGGAATTGAAAATACTTACAATTATTAATTTGGAAGAAAAAAACGTGTTGCAGCGACCCCAAGTAGTATGGGCAAGCTCGTTCCATCATGGACTTCATCCATCGCTTTCCATCAGGCATGATCGAGGTCAAGAGCAGGCCCATTTTGTAATAAAAAAAAAAATATATTGGCATTTGAACTGTCTTAGCTACTTCTATGTCTAAACTACTTACTAGACGCGAGTTCTTCATTTTTACTAGACAATCCAGTTTTATAATATAGGAGTTAGTATTTTATTCTTGTGTATGATCATTACAGCATTCTGTTATGAACTTATGACATAAATGCTAAATTAGGTTTAAAAAACTCGTCTGCTTAACAAGGCAATGTATGTCATTAGGCTCAATGAATGTTGAAATGTCACATCGAAAGGCATTACCGTTAAAAGCGCAATCACTCTTACTTTACTACTTTTACTTACTTTATTATTATTATTAAGTTGTACTTACTTATCGTATTAAGTATAAAACACAAAAGATTTGGAGCCAATGCAATAAAGGGCGAACCTTTCGATGGCTCTTACAAAATTCACTCTCACAAAACATCATAATAGCAAGACATTATATTTTTACATTCGCGAAATAACATACTCGCAAAACATGATAAACGCAAGCCACCATAGAATGTTCTGTCGAAGCAATGAGCGAAACGATTTTTTCTTCCATTCTCCCCTGTCAACCGTCACGCTATCATTTACACCTTTTTCCTTCATATCACTCCACACACAATCCATTCATCGTTTCCTTGGTCTTCATCTCCCATTTAAGGCATACCTACATGAAGACTTACTGTTTTTATCACAATCATTGACGATACTTATATATATTTTTGTTTTTGTCTATTGTGATTTTACTTTATTTCTTCTTCTTTAAAAGTATTGGTACTTTTAAAGAAGAAGAAATAAAGTAAAATCTAGATATTCCCAAAAAAAATTGTAAGACCAAATCAAGGTGGGACCGGCAACATCATCGCAAAAAAATAAAATATAATCATTTAGTTTAACTAGACATTTTAGTTTATTGATTACGGGGCAATAAACAGCTACAATATAATATAATGTTTACAAATAACGATAATGTAATATTAACAAGATCCGCAACACCCACTCACTACCCACCCACCCCTCTACATTACATTATCCGCAATGTCTCGATCAATGTTTCTGTATTCCAATTATTATATAGACCAATTTTAGCAGAATAACTAATAAAAACTTCCAATGTTAATCAAAATTAACGAAAAAACATTTTCCCATACAAATGTAACTGTCAAACATTTAATGTTCATCCCGTCGATACGGTAAACTCTTCCCTCAATTTAGAGAAGTAAGGGTAAGTAAGGGTTTCGAATCAACAACATATATCCACAATATTCGGTTAATGGCGTATTTTAGATATAAAATATGTAGAATAATGTCAGTAATTAAAAAGGATTTACATGTTGGTTGTCAAATATTTATGCGTGCGTTCAGAAATTTGTTTGTTGTAACAACAAATAACAAAAGACTTAACTAAAAAAACCAACGTCAAGTCGATTGGAGGGTAGATACTACTACTCTACCCTACCTACCCTGGTAGGGTAGAGTAGTAAAAAAGTACGAGTATAAGGAGGTAGTGGGTAAAAAAAAGTGCATTTCAATATTAATAGTTAAAGATAGGACATCGTGTGTCGGGTCAGCTAGTTATACATAAATATCAGTTATGCTAGATTTATCAGCTCAGAACACATGCTAATTAGGTAGTAGGTAGTAATAGTAACAAGAAACCTCTAAGAAATTCAGGAAGAAAAAAAAATGATTATTTGGCAACAAGTTTGAACAAAAAAGTCACAGACAAAGTATTGCAGTTAAACCACCGAACATGGATACTTTTGCAAGATGGTCTCAGAATCTAAATACCTTCCGGCTTTCTAGTCCCTCTTGCATGAGTAAGAGCTACGGTCTCATACGTCAAGGCTGTATAAGTTTTAGCGGTAGTACGTTAGTACTATTATCTATTCTGTGGCGGTAGAGTTGGTTTGTGAAAAGAATTCTGAAGCATTGGCTGTCGTCTTTACGTATATTCGACATTTTAATGGCGTTCACAATATTGCATGTCTTAAACTATCAAGGACTATTTCTACTTAAAGACAAGGAAACTTAAAATTCCATGGGACAACTCCTTAATAATTGAAGCCAATGCATCTATACCCTACTACAAACTACAAATCAAGTTTATAATGAATCACAACACAAAGTATTACGCATCGAGTTCCGAGAGGAGCTTATAAATCAATATAATCCTCCCTGTCTACCCCCTTTCTCCCCATGTCACAGACGCAACACAGGCACAGGTTAAAAATAAATCAAAACATCAAAGCCCGCAGTATTGCGCAGTGAATAATCCGAGGGTTGCTAGGCAAGGCAATTACGGCTGGCTTATAAATCAATATCAGCCTCCCTACCCACGCGCTTCCTTCTCATGTCACAGACGCAACACACTCACAGATTTCATATAGATCAAAACAGCAAGGCTCACACAGTATCGCGAGGGTGGCTATTAGGGATCCGTATGATTTATAGCATACGGGTTTACTGCGTCGTTGGCTTAGTCGTCGCCTATCGAGTTGCTGTACGTGACGTCCTGGGTACGATCGCAATGTATGGCGATTTTTTTTTTGGGTTATCCATTAGCATATATCAGTATATGCTTGGAGTCTGGATTCATGCTTTCTTAGCTGTCCCATTTTACATGGGCTTAAGGAAAGCTGGCGAAATGTCTGGTGTACATACTGTAATACATACTCATCTCTGCCCAACTCTTTGAGGAATATAGGCGGGTATAATGCTTTTTAATAGGTGCCAACGAACACAACAACAAATTTCAATAATACCAATTGTAGGCAGCCTTCTATCTGCCACACAGGTGTCACCATAGGTAATCTCAATAAAACCTTATTGAAATGAATTCAATAAAGCCTTTATTGGTTAATAAAAAAATAAATAAGTTAAGCCCTATACGAAAATTTTAATCTATTTTAATAATTAAAAGTGAAAAATATGTATTTTTAGTGATACGGGACCGTTGCAACATGTTCAACGTGCTTCCCACCGAGGTCGTTTCTCTACGTTCCCATAGCGACCCTCAATTATAGCGATCTAGACGTACTGGGGTGCGGACTGCGGACCCCCTGTTAGTCTGTCTGTTGCCATGGTTACTGCTAATTGACTACACTACCAACGTGTTCTACCTGAGGGGTTACACCCCGTGGATATTGATCGTTTGGGAGAGGATGGTAACATCTCAAGTCCGGAAACATGAGTAATTGAGTTCTCAATTATTTGGATATTCGCGACAATTTGCCGAGACTGCTTTCATGTGTTATACCCCCGAATACTGAAACGTCACTCAAAATTTAAGGGCTGCTTAACATTTGAGCAGCTCCTAAACTTTAAATTTCGTATGGCCAAACGTCACTTTTGAGAATCTGTTAAATATAAGTGCTACTTAAATTTTGAGTGACGTTTCAGTATTCGGGGGAAAATCACTAAATAGCACACACGATCTTGAGACACAAAGTGTACTTTGTGTGTCAAGATCGTGTCTGTATAAAAAAAATTAGGATTTTGTAAAAATATAATAATAGTGGTAAAAGCTTATTTATTTATTTATGGCTCTCTAACAACTTATTCACTAAAACACATACAATAAACACAGTAATATTTTCAGATTACAGTGAACCTGTCAATTATAGGAGTGCACAACAATTGCAAAATTATAATAGTTTAACATAAAGCAGTAGACTACGCAAACTAATTACAAAATAAAATTACAAACTTAACTAAATACACAGTTATTGTTATTATTATAATGCGATAACTAAAACGAAATGCAACCATGAACAAAATGCAATCATGAAATTAATAATGCTACAAAATAAAAATAACAAAATATAAACAGTAAACGTCGTAATTACGTGACGGACCAGAGATTACCAGTGAATGCTTTTGTTCCCTCACTTGATGATGCACTTTATTTGTACCCAACCCTTTAGGACCCGCTTAGACTGACTTAGGTGATGACGTAATGTATGTGTTAGATAAATGTAATTATTATGTGTTTAATATTTATATTAATATAACGATGATGGTGATTGTGATTGTGATAGTGATTGTGATAACGACGATGGTAATTGTGATAGTGATTGTGATAACGATGATTATGATAGTGATAGTGATTGTGATAACGACGATGGTGATTGTGATAGTGATTGTGAAAACGATGATAGTGATTGTGATAGTGATAACGACGTTGGTGATTGTAATAGTGATTGTGATAACGATGATGGTGATTGTGATAGTGATTATGATAACGATGATGGTGATCGTGATAGTGATTGTGATAACGATGATGGTGATTGTAATAGTGACTGTGATAACGATGATGGTGATTGTGATAACGATGATGGTGATTGTGATAGTGATAACGATGATGGTGATTGTGGTCGTGATAACGATGATGGTGATCGTGGTCGTGATTGTGGTTGTGATTATGATTATGATTGTGACTATGACTATAATTGTGACTATGATTGTGACTATGACTATAATTGTGACTATGATTGTGACTATGTTTGTGACTATGATTGTGACTATGATTGTGACTATGATTGTGACTACGATTATGACTACGACTGTAATAAAATGAAGACGATTGTGATAAAATGATGAAGATTGTGATAAAATGATGACGATTGTGATAAAATGATGACGATTGTGATAAAATGATAATTGTGATAACCTATGGTGTAAGATAAATATAATGTTATTATGAAAGAAATCCCATTGTTTATATTAATACCTAATAAGTAACGAATAATATTTACATACATTAAATAGTTACATTTCCTGACGTAATTATATACATAATTGATACTCCATTTCTAACATCAGAAGTGGGATTGACTTCACCCTTATTAAGATGTTTATTTATGGAACTTGATGTATTCGTTGTTTATAATTAATTATTATCTTTTAACTGGTAGAAATGCTAACAGATTGTGAAGAAAGTAGAATCCTCAATAAGAGGGACCTCTTATTGAGGATCAAATTGAAAAATTTGAAAAAGCCAAGGTTTATATATCAATAAATATGAAAAGTGGTTGTTATTAAGTACAGTGTCTGAAGACAAAATATACAGCTTTCTCAAAACCTTGAATGCCCAAGAATTAGTACCAGTTTTATGAGATGTCATCACCTTATTTGGAACTCCTTCTATAGTAATTTCTGATAGAGGAACCAATTTTAGCAGTGGTCTGTTTAGATAATATTTTTTTTTGATGAACTAAAATATATAATATCACTTGATTTCCACGGGTACTCAAAAGTAATGGTCAAGTAGAACATTACCTGTCCACTGTAACTGATATGTTTAACACTATGTGCAATGAACAGTCAGATTGGCCGAACGGTCTGTGGAAGTACAACAATCAAATAACACAACTGTACTGAAATCCACAACGTCTACCACTTTGCGATAACTTATCGAATACAAATATTCCGTCTGTCCAAGCTCGTTTGGACGAGCTACTTGACGAACATTATAGACCAAATCCAAATAACTAAAGAGGCCGACCGAGAAATAGCTAGACTACGCCTATTACGAATAGCAGAAAAATTAAAAAAAAAAAAAAAAGTTTCGATGCCACTCGTCGTAACAACGAAAATGTAACGTAGGAGTAACCTAAATTTAAAAGGTCTTATGAAATATCTTCTATCCTTCCTAATAAATAAATATATAAAAAAAAGAAATTAAGATTCTGGCCAGGTACAATACTTTACCTAATCACATTTATACGAATTGTACTGTTGACTCTAGAGATATATTATAATAAATATATGTAATATACGTGTGTGTATACGTATGTGTATGCATGCTAAGCAAAGAGCCCTCTACTTGTGAAAATAATTTAATTTTTGCCCGAAGCCGAAAGGCACTTGTTCTCGCCGTCATTGCGATCATTTTTTTGTTCTAGCTAGACCATACCTGGGATTTATATTTTAAACACCTCCACGACTCCCGTACTATTCAATCCATCCATTAGCACAATGTTTTATGTGCATTGAGTTTTACCGTAAAACCTGATTTTTCACCCCCAAAAAAAAGTCGTTTCCCAGCGACAATATCTGCGTAAAGTTACTTAGTTTGGTGTACCGAATGCTTGGTTGACGGCTTCGTAAAGGGTTCGTTTACACCCTGTATACAACACTGGGGTAACAATAAGGGTGTCTATATATTTCGTGAAAAAATAATTAACGGCCCCATTTATAATATCAGTACGTACTCGGCCCCAATATCGAAGACAGCAGAATAGTTTTTCGCGATTACGAGGTTGGTGCCATGGAGAAAGTGGTAGAGTTTGATGGTCCGTAGCACACCCTTAGTTATGTGAATACACTTTTCGTTACACGCTGTAACACAACTGGAAACGCGCTTGTCGTACACACTAAGACCCAATTAGACATTTTACTAAAAAAATGTACTACCTGCTAATAATCTACTTAATAAAAATCTTAAATTCGTTAATTCATTTACTGACAGGCAATGGACATCCTAAACGGCTTGGTCCAGGTAATCACTACAGAACCATTTTTCAAATAACATCCCTTATAAGAGTGGTTTATAATGATTTATAAATACGATGACATGAGGGTGGCTAAACAAATGCAAACAAATTGTGCAACCCCTTGGTTTGATTATAATTCCACCATGCATACATACCCATATGTATATAGTATACCTTCTATATGTAGGTACCAACCGATGGTTAAATATTTATAACAACGCAAAACACAGTTGTCAGACGTCAGACCAGATGGCAATTTCCAACGACCCTAAAGACTTCCCTTCATTACGGTTGGATCACGTACCCACTGGGAACTTTTACTTGTAACAGTTGCACGAATGACAGCTGGGAATTACTAACAACCCTTCACTACTCATACCCATAATTTGGAGACTTATTTGTTACAGTCGCACGAAGCATTGTCAACCAATTACAGACGCGCCCTTCACGCACCAAGGACGAAAGCAAACGGTCGTTATTACCGGTTACTCCATCTTTATTCAAATCATTGTATAGGGGTGAATAAAGATACATGACTGGAAATCCCTTTCTAAAACTTGCCTCGATTCACCCCTCCATTGATTTTACGTTATGCTTTTGTCCTAATATCGCATCAGGTCATGCAATAGAGCTTGTTCTAGCAAAAAAAACGCGTTACAATTCAAGGTCAGGGTTCGCACACAGCTGTAATAAGGGGAGCATACAATACATCGAAGGGGACCCTGGAGTGTCTTTGTTTGCAACCAGAGGGGTGAACGGGTTTCGCTAAGATTTATCAGACACCGCGTGTGACATTGAATAAAATAGGTAATCCCGTAAGATATTTTTGGAAAAGGATCAATTTATTGATAATTTCGGCAGTATAGTTACTAAAAATCGCGGCCAGTTGAGCAATCATTATTTTGTCGTTCTCTCGTATGTAGAGTAATATCTTGATGAAGACTTGACGTAACTAATTTCGGTAACATACGTTTTATTTAAAAACATCCAAAACTACTAAGAGTTTATTGGAATTTGATGTTTTCCATGATCTTATCTCCCCTTCAAATGTTAGGTATTTTGGAATAATATGTAGTTTAAAAAATAAAATTTGCAATTATTCCGTAGGAAACGAATGGGTAAGAAAATCATGTGTTAGTGTACCTACAAGTAGAAGCTATGAACACATTGTAAATGTAGCTGACTGCCGCCAGCCTTAGTGAATAGGGAACACGATGAATCAGGGTAACAACAACCCTGCCGTGGGAGCGGAGCGGAGACTCTTCATTGTTCTTAAAACTCTTTACCATTTATTATTGTAAGTAAACCAGTCAAAACGTTTATATTATGCCAATTATCATGCAAATGCCCTTGTCATTCATGTTGCCCAAACAGGGGCACAACACAGTGGTCAACCCTTAAAGCAACCGTTTCTAGAGAAGGGTCTAGACCCGTTCTTACAATAAGTAAAACGCTCGTTAAAAGTACCGTCCCAGAGTATATTTCCAAGGTCGAGGGTTGCAAGGCAACCACCGTGAGGGGAGCTTTCAAGGACAAGGGCGAGCTTCTCTTGCGAAACTTGGGGTGAGCGCACGAACTACCAAAATGGGAATATTATTAGTACATTCCGGCTTTTACGCATTAATATCAATACCTCAATCCCTGTGACTAACAAGCTCAATCTGTTGTTCGCAATAAGATTTACACGTGTTCATTAAAGGTGAGGGTTACACAGTTACACACAGTTGAACGATATAAATGCTCCCCCTTAAGAGTTGGGTTAATGATATGTCGCAACGTTAAAAGCACATTATTTTGTTAAAGCAATGTATCCTTACACAAATTAAAAAAAGTTTCAAAATAACAAAATTCAGAACTTACATAATTTAAATGATGTGAGATCTAATCAGCCTTAAAGCTTGTCAAAGTGTCAATTTCATTCAATTATAATTATCTAAACCAGGAATCAAAAAATAATGAAACGTTCATTTTTATCCCTATATATTTGCCTATTTGCTACTTGCATATTCGTTCATTTTGTTAACTGTAAGTATGTGTATGAACATTTAAAGTCAAGGGCGAAGGGTGAGTTCCTTGCCAGACGAGGGGAGCACACATAAATGAGAAGTGGCGCGTGTTTGTGTATTTGTTACCATTATTACTTGTTGTTTGTGCAACATGAAAAAAAAAATGTTTGATAGGTATCAATTCAATTTGTATGCATATTATTAGGAAGAAATGAGGTTGTACACATGTAAGTTCTATGGAAAGGATTAACTACTTCTAATTGCCTATGGTCGGGTGTCACTCTTGACGGTATATACTCGTAGGAAAGAACTATGCGGCTATATTTTTAGAGAAAGAGATGGCTTGTGCCACAGTTACAGGAATATGGTTATCAAACACAAATGTCAGAATCCTTGATAATGCCATCAGCAATTAAAAACAGATCACCATTGCCGGTATGGTTGAGGTCGTGAATAAACTTCAAGCTTTTCAAAAAGGTTTTTCTTTAACAGAGCTGCCAAACATTTAATGGAGGATTTCATTCAGGATATGTTGTGCTCTAACTAACAAGTTCGAATTAAAGTCAACGTTCGCAGAATATTTAGAAATAGCTCGAAGGTGATAACCACGTGCCAAACTACAGCATACAGCGTGCAGGCATGGTAAAAAAACCTAAATAAAAGGCTAACTATGTTTGTTAACATTATGGAAACTAGACCAGTTCCCCAGGCTTAGTTGGAATGAGTTCAAAAGGTTCGCCGTAGGGTAGGGATATACTTTCGCTGTAGTAAAGTGCATACGTGACATTAGGCGCCAAGACGATGTCTAGTGGTGGGATGTATTGCTATGATGTCGATATTTTTATAGAAAAAGAAGACTATCATTATGCACTTGAATTTTATTTGTACACGATTCTCACAGCAAAAAATCTCTTCCTATTTATTATCATCACGTATTAATGCATGGAATTAATACAAAAAAAATATAAAAAAACACGTTCAAATCACAACCGAAAAAACACGCCACATGGCAAAAATGACCAAGCAAAAAAAACCTTTTCTTTTGCTTGGTAATTTTTGCAATGTGGCGTGGTGTGTCTGCGGCAAATTGGCGTCGATACGAGTGCTGGCACCTTGTATGCGACACGTTGGCCGTTTGTTGTTGGTTGTTTGTTTTTCTTTTGGATTAAAATTGATATTAGTTTTAGATGTTTAACAAAAAAATAAAGATGAAATTTTAAAATACTTGAGGTAAAGAAAGAAAGAAAATGAAAGATCATCACTCATCATCACTAAACATGTCATGGCGTCATGTTACACGCATTTTACGTTGCTTAATTTTTTAGGATTCCGTACTTCTGACAAGGAACTAGATATGAGCGCCGATGGCTAATTCCGCGGCGGCGGCGTGGCTTGGAAATTTTCACGGCAGCGGCGCGGCGGCGGCGCGGCATGGCCGGCCGTGCGCCTTAGTTTTTTTTTATCAGGGAGAGATTTCATAAAAATAACTAAGAAAACCATATTGTTGTTACAAAGAAAAGTTTACAGTCTTCTACATAATAATTGGAGATCACGTTTACTGAAAAATATTAATTTCAGCATTTTGAGTTGAAGTGAAACCGAGTTTTTTTAACTACAGCACTATCTATCCCGCCGACAAACTGTTACGCAGTTTGGTGGGTGTATAAAATATACAAAATGTTTGGTCCTAATTAAGGGCAGGTAGACCAAATTTTACCAATTTTACATAACTTTGATTCAATAGTAAACTAACAAATCGTAACTTTTTAAAGCAAAAAAAATATAGATATTATAGTTGACTATATCTACTTTGATCATTTGTGGTTCAAAACATGATATCGAAAACTTCACTCGATAAAAAAAAATCCGAACAGGAGCCTAATTAGATTATTTTTTTATGTTTTCCTTATTTTTCTTGAAGAAAATGAAAAGTTACTTCCAAAAAAAAATATCTAAGCAAAGTAAATAAAATATAGAACAATTATTTGTGGTTACATTTTGCAAAAGAGTTTAATCCTTTTAATAATTAATTATTATATAATACAGCGGCTTGCGTACTTACGTGGATTCAGTCGTCCGCCGGGCCTTGACGAGGTAGGACCTATGTCCCTTTTGCTGGCGCACGGCTGTCCCGCTGATTTATTCATAGATCGTAGTGTAAATATAATGGTATGGTATTTTTTAACCGACTTAAAATAAGGAGGAGGTTTCTCAATTTGACCGTAGGATAACTTCGTCGTTTATGAACCTATTTTGATGATTCTTTTTTTGTTGGAAAGAAGATATTTCAAGGGTGGTACCAAGAAAACCAGGATTTGATGATGGCATCCCAGAGAAATCGAGGGGAACCTTTGAAAATCGTAGTGCGACTAGTGCGTTTGTTTTTTTTTCTCATTGAGCGTTTTAAAGCACTACTATTTAATGAAGGTCTGGAGTCGATATGATGATGGAACCCGAAGACAGTTGAGGGCACTCCTCAACGATTCACAACAGTAATCTGGTGTTTGGGCTTGATTAATTTGTATTGATGAGAACTTTACACCTAGATGGGTTGTGGCTATCATTAGGGGTCTGATGATAAAGACGAAGGACAGTCAAGGGAACTCCTCAACGTTTTACAGTAGCTACCTCTAAAAAACCTCTCTTAAAAAAAAAACTGACAATAAAGAAGTCGGAAGTGTGTGTGTCATGTAATGACGCTACTCATCTTCACGCAAACAATCACAGGGTGTTTTTACACCGTAAAATTTTAAATACCTCTAGATTATAATCTATCTCGCGAGATTGTTAACTCTCGAAAGATTGTGAACTGTTTGGTGACAGATACAACAAATAAAGCGCGTGTGCCTTCGTGAGATAAAAACAATGTAAGAAACTTAGTCACATAATTGAATAAATCACGACTTGAGGCATTTTACTTTTACAATATCCATTCGAATTAATTTATTACATATAAATGTTAGGTTTTAGCAATTAAGTATTATAATAAATCAAGCTGACAATTTAATAAAATAAGTTGTCGTACTGCACGCTTACCTATACTGTGACACTTCGCTCAGCTTTGGGTTCACGTAAGTTCACGCCGGCGACGCGAGCGCACGGCTCGTTTCGCGTAAAGGATGGTAGCGTTAAATACCTAATTTGCCTAGTCTACCTGGCCTTAAATGATTTATTTATTGATTTATCTATATTAAAAAACTATTAAAAAAAAAAAACAGAAAATATAAGTATTTAAAGGAGTATGATATATTTTGTTTGTTGTTCACACAACAGTACACGTTTACTCGGTAAAATTTTCGACTCGACTGCGTTAGCGAAGTGTGGCGAAGAGACTAGGCTAACTAATTACGGTAACGCGGCGCGTCGCGCGGGGCGTTGTGCGGCGTGGCTCGCTTTCAATTCAAACATAATAATTATGATGATTGACGATGTATGAGAGTGTTTACGGAGATGCGATTTTACGCGCGTTTGCTGAAATGCAGCGTTGCCCGCCGCGTGCATGCGGCTTCACACGCGCAGATACAAATATATCACAGATGACACCGCCTCTCCGTAAACGGGAAAACGCTAACGCGCCGCCCAACGCGGCGCGTCTCCGTAAATGAGCACTTATGCGGTCGGACCGCGCGTGCGAGCGAGAAAGCAAGTGTCGACTCGTCAGGACGGCGCGCCGCACGCTTCTCACGGCGGCGACGTGTCGACCTGAATTCACAGCGACGGCGGCGCGCCGGCGCGGCGCTCATATCTACAAGGAACCTTTGTAGTTTCGTCATGTCCGTCTGTCTGTCTGTCTGTCCGAGGTTTTGCTAAGACCGTTAGTACTAGAAAGCTGTAATTTTGTAGAGGTGTGTATATCAATAACGTCGACAGAAAATATTTTTTTTAGGGTCACTAGCAGCTAGTACCACTAGACAGGCCGTGTCGACGGCGCGTTCGTGTTCCAAGCGCGCCTTAAAGAGAGTCAGCCAAAGGGAAGGGGTCCGCAAGGGCCGATGCCTGCCGGGGCTGAGGGACTGTTCGCAAGAGATACCGTGGCCCCGGAACACAAAGGGCGATGAAGAAACATGGATGGGCTTTAGTCAGTAAAAGTCTGACGCTCCCCCTCCTGCTCCGCCCAGAACGGGAGGAGACATTTGATTTCCCATCCGAAAAAAAAAAGGTTATAAACTATCTATGTGCCAAATTTCATAATCATCACAATTATTATCATCACAATCACCATCACTATCACGATCACCATCATTATCACGATCACCATCATTATCACAATCACCATCACCGTCATTATCATAATCACCATCACAATTACCATCACAATCACCATCACAATCAGAATCACATCACCATCACAATCACCATCAGAATCACAATCACCATCTCAATCACTATCACCTTCACAATCACCATCAACATCGCTATCACCATCACAATCACTATCACAATCAGAATCACAATCACCATCACAATCACAATCACCATCACTATCACAATCACTATAACCTTCACAATCACCATCACCATCACAATCACCATCATTATCACCATCACAATGGGGTGCACGAGAAGAGCCTCCCCGAGCGGCGTCCACATCATAATAATACGTCTGGCGCACCCTGGTAACAGCTGGCACTCGGTAACGCAGAGTCCAGCTGGCCAATCTTCTCACCACGATGATTCCCCACGGTCCCTCCCAGGACCATCAAGAAAGGCACTTTTCAGAACCACCAGAACTGGAAGTTCTAAATTCCACCAATAATTGCTCCCAAACTCGACCTCAACGCCAACTATCTGAGCCAGCCTTGAGTGTCATCTCGGTCAACATTGAAGGTTTTTCTGCAGACAAAGCGCTGGTCCTCTTAGAACTCTGTCTCACAACGCGATGTGACATTATCTGCGTACAAGAAACTCATCGTGACCACAATCAACCCAGACCGCAAATCCCAGGTTTTACCCTGGCTGCCGAAATACCACATCCTAAATATGGTAGCGCCATTTTTACAAAACCTAACGTTGCCCTGGTATCCACGTCCTGCAACTCCGAAAACTCAATTGAAATGATAACTATAGACACCGCAGATTGTACAGTCACTTCTATTTACAAACCTCCTAATAAACCATTCCAACTTGGTTGCACATCCAACTACCGTGACCGCGACAGCCGAATAATAATTGGAGATTTTAATAGCCACAGTACCTCCTGGGGATACCAGAGTACAAACGACGATGGAGCGGCAGTGGAACAATGGGCAGAAGTGGAAAACCTAATTCTCCTACATGATGCAAAACAACCAGCATCTTTCAACAGCGGCCGATGGAAACGTGGATATAATCCTGAAATTATCTTTGTTAGCCCGAACATCAGTAGTCTATGCCTCAAGACAGTCGAAACTCCAATCCCACGTACGCAACACCGCCCAATATTATGCACGGTTCAAGCTGCTGTTAAACCATCCGCAGTACCATTTAGACGCAGATTCAACTTCGCTAAAGCTAACTGGCAGAACTTCTCGAAGAAAATAGATGAAAAACTTTATTCACTCGAACCAGAGCCTCACAACTATGAAACGTTTGTTGAAATTGTGCGGACAGCTTTCCGACAATCTATTCCCAGAGGGTGCCGCTCCCAATACATCCCTGGTCTGAATCCTGAATCTTCTAAATTACTCGAATTGTATCAACAGCTGTACACAAATGACCCTTTTTCAGAAGAAACCATTACTGTGGGGGAGGAACTTTTAAACAAGGTAAGCGAAAGCCGCAAGGAAAAGTGGATTAATACCCTTAATAACATAGACATGACTAAAAATAGTAAAAAAGCGTGGTCCACCCTCCGTAAACTTACTGGTGACCCTCCTGAGCCCAAATCACCAAATAAAGTTACTGCCAATCAGATAGCTCATCAACTCCTCTTAAATGGAAAACCGCCAAACAAACTACCCAACATTGCAAAGAATAAAACACAGCTGACCAGCACCAACAACATCAGCAAACCATTTACGTTATCTGACATTATCCCAGCAATAAAAGCACTTAAAAACAGGAAAGCCGCAGGTGTGGACGTCATTTGTGTCGAACAGCTAAAAAACTTAGGGCCAATTGCAGTGTCATGGTTGCTTGCCCTTTTTAACTCATGTATTAGAGATATAAAACTCCCCAAGCAATGGATTCCTCCATTGCTTGGCGAGTTTCTAATATTTTATCTTTTCTATCTAAGGTGATAGCGCTCCTCAAACCAGGGAAGTCCCCAATGGAACCAAAAAATTACCGGCCAATTTCCCTCCAATGCCACTTGAACTTTTTGAACGGCTAATTCTGAATCGCCTCCAACCCTTGATCGACCCTGAGCTGATCTCGGAGCAAGCTGGTTTCCGCCCTGGAAAATCATGCACCGGGCAAATCCTTCGTCTCACCCAATACATAGAAGATGGATACGAAGCTAATCAGATAACCGGCGTTGTCCTTGTTGACTTATCAGCAGCATACGACACGGTCAACGTTAAAAGATTGCTGGCTAAACTAACAGCACTAACTGACGATCAAGCTTTTACACGCATCCTGGGTGAAATGCTACGCAACAGACGGTTCATAGTTCACTTAAATTCAGAGAAAAGCAGATGGCGCACCTTAAAAAACGGCTTACCTCAAGGCAGTGTTCTAGCTCCTATTTTATTTAATATATATACAGATGATCAGCCCAAAACAACCCATACCGAAAGATTCCTCTATGCAGACGACCTAGCCCTAGCAACAAGAACCACAAACTTTGAAGATGCAGAAACAAACCTTGAGACGGCTTTGGCTACTCTTAGTACTTACTACGAGAACAACGCTTTGAGGCCCAATCCGTCGAAAACGGAGTCTTGCTCATTCCACCTCAGAAACCGTCAAATAACAGAACGCTTAAAATAAAATGGCGAGGCGCGGATATTGAGCACAACCCCGTCTGTCTGGGGGCTACACTAGATCGGTCACTCACCTACAAACACCATTGTACTAAAACGAAACTAAAGGAGGGCGCCCGCAATAACCTATTACGTAGGCTAACATCCACCGCCTGGGGCGCCTCGGCACATGTTCTCCGGACATCTGGCATGGCTCTCTGCTTCTCGGCTGGCAAATTTGCATCCCCAGTGTGGCATCGATCTGCTCATGCCCGAGAGGTAGATGTAGCACTTAATGAAACATGTAGAATCATCACTGGCTGTCTAAATCCAACCCCACTAGCTGCCCTATACCCGCTCGCAGAAGTTCGAAGAGAGGTTGCCTGCTCCTCCGAAAAATATAAACAACAGACAGACAAACGCCATCCTCTTCACAATGAGAATACGTCGCGAGGCAGGCTGAAGAGTCGGAACAGCTTCCTTAGTTCGAATATTCCACCAATCGACCATACTAGGGTTGGTGAAGCCCGCAAAAAGCTGTGGCTCCTTAAACATCCCCCCCCCGGCTCAATACGTTGAGCCTGCAGAAAAGCTCCCAGCGGGTCATCAACTGTCATTACCCACCTGGAAGACTCTAAACCGACTTAGAAGCCAGGTGGGCCGCTGCAGGTTCAACTTGGTCCGGTGGGGGTATTCCGATAAAGTTGAGTGCGACTGCGGAGCCTCACCTCAAACCATGACCCACCTCCTGACCTGCTCTTTGTGCAACTCCACCTGCACTTTAAGGGACCTGTCTGAAGCCACCACTAACGCCGTCGACGTGGCCGAGTTCAGGTCGAAACAAATTTAAAATATATATATATATAAAAAATGGGAATCATCGACACGAAGAAGAAGACCATCACAATCACCATCACCATCACTACCACTTATACTATCACAATCACCATCACCATCACCATCGCTATAACCATCACAATATTTTTTTCAAATCGGTCCATTAGTTTTTAAGTATAATCGTTACATACAAAAATACAAATCTTTCCTCTTTATAATATTAGTATAGATATAGATAAACGCACTATCCTTACATATGTTTTAAGCTCGAGTGACGTAGTTTGAATCCCTCCTTGCGCTCAGGATTCCGGTTTTTTGTCATCGGTGTGATTTTTACTTTCGTTTTCTGAGTCACTAGTAACGAAAAGAGATCGAAAGGAAAAAAAAGATTGGAAGTGAAGTAAAATATAAATACAAAATCTATTAAAAGATAGACATAGTAATGCTATCGCGGACTTTTATAGAACTTTTTAAGAGGAACAATTCCGTCATACACGATTGTTGCGTAACTTTAACCGTTTACGCAGCGCACGCAACGAAAGATCTCAAAAGGAATATTTTTTTCCTTTTTTTGCAACATTTTTCATTGATGTTCTGCTCCTATTGATTGTAGCGTGATGTTATATAAACGTTGTAACGTTGTTGATTTCTCCGATAAATGGGCTATCCAACACTAATAGATACTTTCAACTCGAACCAGTAGTTCCTGAAATTAGCGCGTTCAACTAACAAAACAAACTCTTCAACTTTATAATATTATGGTATACCTACCTAGTATAGATTTAAGTAGGTACCAATTTAATTTCTCTGAAATATTTGCAATTATCGCTAAAATATTCTGTTTTTCCAAATAAGGACTTCCCTCGACGGCCTTACGTTATCATCCTTAGACACTCGATGACAGTCATACTCCAACTAGGTCTAAAGTTCTCATCAAGGTGCATAAAATGAGCCCAAACACGATATAGATGCTGTAAACTCTTGATGACCTCTTGTAACTGCCTTCCGTCTCTATCGTCAGACCTTCCGATGAAAGTCATACTCTAGCTAAGTTAAAAGTTTTCATCAAGGTCCATGAAATGAGCCCAAACACGATATAGCTGCTGTAAACTATGGCGGACCTCTTGCAACTGACTTTTGTCTCCATCGTCAGACCTTCGATGACAGTCCAGGCAGGTCTTAAATTTTCACCAAGGTGCATGGAATGAGGCCAATAACAAAATAGCTGTTAATATAATCTACGTAAACTGCGTATGGGTTATTGATTATTGCGACAACACAGTTTTTGCACGGCAAGACCACGTGATTTTATCAGGCTTCGATGTTCGCTATACTACTTTTTGGAGAAATCATCATCATCATCATCATACTCCTGCCCTTATCCCAATTTATTTGGGGTCGGCGCAGCATGATTGTAATCTTCTTCCATACTTCTCTATTACTTTTTGGAAAAATATTTAACGAAAAAAAATAGCACAAAAAAAAACAAATCACAAAAAGTGAAAATAATGTTGGGGGGTTTGAACCTGGAACCCCGCAGATTATAGAGCGGTCATGAAACCGCTAGGCTATTTACTTCGTTGATGTAAGCTACAAATAGCCGTTCTCATGTACTTACGTCATGACTGAAACGTCAAACAATTGAAGTATACGGGCATAATGCAAATTGCCTACCCCTTAAGGAAGTAGCGTGATAATATATAGCCTAAATATTGAAGAAGCCTTTAAATAAATCTATGCAGTAGCTTTGACGTGATGCGCGCACAAACATTTCGTACCAACTACTTATACCGAGGAAAGCCGATTTTCTTGAGTTCCGCTATTTTGTGCGTAATCAACTCAAAAATCAAATTTCAAGGAAAATGAGAAATTATATTTACCTGTATTAGATATGAAGTATATGTAGCAACTTTTAAAGGTTACACTTCATTTCTTTTTATTGTATTGGTGTATGAAGTTAATTAATTTTAAACATAAAACCCTCTTTTTTGCGTCTCTGGATGAGATTTAAAAAAAATGCTAAAACAGGTATTTCTTTATTTTTATTAATAAGTATTTATTCTGAGTTTCATGATTCTAGAACAATCAAATTTTTTTTTTTCATACAAACTTTACCCTCCCTTTTCACCTACTTTTTCAAAAAAAATCCAAAACTTCTATAGCCTAAATGTTATTCTGAATTTATTTAAATATATTTGTGAACATCGGTTCAGTAGTTTTTACGTGATGCGCGGTTAAACAAACAAACAAAAATTAAAAAAAAATGGTTTTAATATGTTCAGTTACTTATTTTAAGTCACCTTGGTCGGTTTTTTTTTTAATCTTCAATGTACAGATTTTTTGGTCTCAACGATTTTATTATATGTATAGATATTCCGTGGAGAATGGTGTTGGTAACACATTTGCTCATACTTGTTTACAAATTAATGTAAAGTACTGTTTGTTTTCCCCAATAAATAAATTAAAGTTCATCGACTTTCCATGAGGGTGTCGCTTCACTCAGATTGTTCGCGCATGCGTATGTGATCTAACGATCCAGGCGGACGAGCTCCTTTGCGGCAGACGCGGCAGTAACCATCCGTGAGTTCCATCGAATCGTTCGATTGTTTAGTCAAGTAATTGTTTATTTGGTTCTTGACTTTGACTACGCTGGCATTTTACATAACACACCCACTTTCTGTAACAAATATAGTCGTCGCTCCTCACGTCAGCTTGGGTTTTGCCCAATGCAGAAAAGCACTAAGAAATACTGAGTTCTACGTTATTTCCTTGGTACTTTATATGTTTTTATGTATCAGAAAGGAAATGCAACTAACACGCGCGCATGTTTAAACCGTAGGTGAGTCAACCGTAGATTGGATTTCGTTCATTAGTTATTACAAAAATCTGTGAAATGATTTTTTGGTATTTTAAACAGTAGGTCTTTGGACCGTAGTAATATCGAAAATAGTTAGGATAAACTTGGGTATTATGATACGTACCCCTTTGTTTAGCTGTAGTTAAACTCTGTGAGTGAACGTGAAATACGTGAACGATTCACGACTTTAAAGCCATTGGTCATAAGGAATGGAATGTTAATACTGTAACCCCGGTTCCCACGATTCACGACTTTGAAGCCATGGATCATAAGGAATGGAATGTTAATACTGTAACCCCGGTTCCCTGACGTCGGGGCCCAATTCTAAATGTCCGCCGACTTCGACTTTGTGTGCGGTGGATTCCTTTGTTCTAATATTTAATATTTGTGTGTTCTAGGTAACCAACTCGCTGCTAACCTATTTATGTCTGTATCATCCGCCAAATTGAAAGGTCAGTCCATTGCATTATGGAATGCAACGAATTTCTAAAAGCAAAGATACGAATGGTTAGTACTTATAATGGGTGATTTATTTGGAGGTACTTTTTTTTAACTAAAAAATATTCAAAATAGCAAATTTATCGGGTTATCCTTATTTTCATACAAAAACCATTCTTGAGATTTATTTTTCAAAGATTTCTTTCAAATGTTGTCCGTAACTGCAGTTAACATGGTTCAGTCAGCAGTTCCAATTTTCGCGTCTGAGCATTTCGATTGGTACTTGGCCATTAACACAGGCAATATTGGCTACTAGTTCAATCGTACGGGGCTTATCCATATTGACTTTGGACTTTACATAGCCCCAAAGGAAAAAGTCTAGGGGTGTGATGTCACGGGATCTAGGCGGCCAATTCCAAGTCCGAAGCGCGAAATTAACTGTTCACCGTAAGCCATGGTTCGACGCACGTGAGTGTGGTGTGGCAAGTGGACTTTCAAACTTTTCGATGGTATAGCGAATCTGGCGTTCGGTAGGCAGATTAAGTTGACCATAGGTTGCTCTAAGTGCACGAAACCCTCACACATCCTCTTAGAACGCTGATTTTTGTAATACAGATCTCTGTGCCGGGATGCAAAGGCTTAGTTCCGTGATGAAATGTCAAACTATACTGAACAAAAATACCATGATAGGTTAACACGATTCACGCCTCCTCTGTCAAAAAAACCAAATTATAAAAAGTACCTCTAAATGAATCACTAACCTAACTGCATGTATACTATTATGGGTTTGTTTTTTGTATCCTGGTGTGTCCCACTCCTGGGAAAAGGTCTCCCTCCACTCTTTCCACTTCTCGCGAACCCGTTCGTCCTCCTTCCAGTTCGGACGGAACGTGTCCAGTTCGTCCCGCCATCTCCTTTGTGGCCTGCCGCGACCCCGCCTCACTGAGTCACCAGTTATCTGCTATTTTGGCCCACAGTTTGTCCGGCACGCGGCAGACATGTCCTGCCCAGTCCCATTTGAGTTGGGCAGCCTTTTGAGCCACGTCATTTTTATTGGTTTATAACAATACGGTTTAAAACACCTCTTAACGAAGCCGAAAGGCATTTGTTCTCAACGTCATTGCGATCATTTTTTTGTTCTACACCATACCTGGGAACCTTCTAGATAAGATTTTTACTTTAAACACCACACTAAAAACACATATAGTGAAAAATAACTTTAGCTTCAAAAGTCTGTGCTGGTTTAGATTAAAAGTTTATTTTTTTATTTTTAGTCTTCATATTCTAAACAAATAATTGCTATGTGCTTATTATACATTGTTAACAATGGTGATAGATAGTCTTATCCCTAATAAAATGAAACTTAACAAACCTAACTGTCAAAATGTGCGTGTACGCTTTACATCTGCCTACCCAACCCCCTCAGAGCATACAGGCGTGATTTTATGTTATGATGTTGTGTAAACAATAAACATCCAAGCGATTGCAGTATTCACGACAGATTTGCTCTGTCTATTATTGAAGAGTTCCATTGTATATCTCCGAAGATCAGCATCAGATCTCCACTAAACGGTGGTCCCGTTTAAATTCCGTCCCGCGCAATAATATTCTTCCAAACAAAAAAAGAATCATCAAAATGGTTTCACAATTATTGGCGAAGATATCGCTGAACATACAATTGATAACCTCCTCCTTTTGGAAGTCGGTTAAAAGTGACATGTCAGGGGCCCATGGGCGGCATAAAACTCTGACACCAAGTTGAGTTTTTATGCCGCCCATGGGCCAACCCTGCCGCCCTTGTTGTCTTATCCTGTGGTTAGTGCATACACTAACCACACGATAAGACAACAAGAATGAAAGAAAGTTGTCAAAATAAACATAACATCATCACGCCTGCAATCCCCGAGGGGTTAGGCACAGCTGTAGGTACCCAATAGTACGCCCACAGCATTTAAGCATCTTAAGCGCTAAGCAAATGTTTCTTACTATTTTATTGGCAAGAAACTATATTATTTAAGCAAGAAGTACCTACCTACCTAGTTCAAACCTAACGTTAGGCATGTTCCATTTTAACTTTTCTTATTCAAGAAAAACACCTATTGAGGTGCGTCCTTAAGGCCTAAATAATACACTTTCTTGCCAATAGTTACTTTATTTTATATAAATTATTCCTGATTTGTACCTACATTAGTCCTGATTTGTAAACTTTATATATTATTACAATTAGATAGATCATTTTTAATGTTTTGCAGAGCCCTGCCTGGCCAAGTCTATTTTTACTCTCAGCAAGTGTTTAGGATATGGAACTGATTAATTGCACCGTATATAATAATGAAATGTAAACGAGATACCGGGCCTCCATGGCAAAAATTGCTGCTGCGAGGTGGGATATTGCTAGCGAAGGCACGCCACGCGCCACCCGCGCCCCGCGGCTCGCGCTTACCCGGTGTAGCAAAGTTTCACCCAAACGCATCTCTAGATTAGTTTATGGTAAAACTGTGGAATTTATGTTAAAATTGTTTCTTTCAGATGAACGAATTTTTATCGCATTTCAAAAAGGTGAGCGACGAAAGTAAGTACGGCTGATTTAAGTAATAAGTTTTGTGCTGGGGTTTGCAGTTAAGTTAGTTTTTTTATTGATTAAGAAATCCAGACCAGTTAAACGATTGAAGTCGAGGTAGTTCTATGACAATGGGTAGCATCAGCCTGCAACGATATTTAGGATCGTATATATGATCGATCAGAGTTATCGAAATACATAAAGCTCTTTCCAACTGGCATAAGCCGATTCCGCGTCGATGGATCTGGTCACTCTCTTAATTGACTTTGTATTTAACTGATGATACTCAATGTATGTTTAGACAAGTTAACAAAAAATGTTCACTATTTGATGGTCATAAAACAATAAATAATATGGCGGCTTAAAAATCTAGATTTTAGTTTTATAAAACTGGTACTCTCAACCAAAAACGTTATTTCCAAACAACAACCGCCATTTATACGTCCGGCGGGGTCTTGTGGGACTGCCCTCTTAACTCATCATCATCACCTGCCTAGGCTGGTCCCAACTATGTTGGGATCGGCTTCCAGTCGAACCGGATGCAGCTGAATACCAGTATTTTACATAGAGCGAGTGCCTTTCTGACCTCCACAACCCAGTTAATACTGCAAAAAATAACGGTAACGGTAATACGATACCCCATGGTAAAACTGGTTATCAAATAAATATCTATGTACGAGTATATAAACAGACTGTGATGTCCTGATTTTTTTCTGTTTTAGGTACGTCATACGAGTCTGTTGTAGAATCAGACGATTCTGTTTTTGGATCAGACGATTTTGTTTTAGAATCAGACGAAGAGAAGACGTGGGAGTCGCGAAGTGAAGCTGTCATGACGGATGATGACAATTTGAGCTCAGAGGAGGCACAAACTTGCCCTTCAACTGATGTTAAGCAAACGCTTAAAATAGATTATACCCGCTGTCCACCGCCTGCTTGTCTCATGAATGACAGGGCATTGTCCATTGTTGGACCATTGTCCCCTGTCATTGATGATACAACATTTGAGGATTCAATCTACGAAATGGCGTCGCAGAGCGGAAGGTTTGATCGTGCGACTGCATGTCGTACAGAATCGCCGGTGGACGGCGCCGACGCTAAACCATCAAGCCCATTCCAGTTCCAGTAAAGGAAAGACAGCGGGTCGGACAGTGCCAGGTCATATAAGGGGTTAACGATTACTATTTGCCACGCGACCGAAAGTGATTCTTAGTATTAAGTCACTATTTGTTATACACAGCTCATGTTGTTTTGTTTATACATTATTCAACTTTCTACTATTATCATAAATTATGTCGCAGGCGTTTTAAAGTAATTAGATGTACGAATTATTGGTCAGTCCAAGACAAATATTGGAAGCATAATATTGGTCGATTTGATGAATAGTTAATAAATAACTTAAATGGATCTAATCCAGTCTTTGACGGATTTATTTGATCTAATCGGTCAAAGTCATCGATCGACCGCAATCTAGGTGCACCTAAAAGTTGTTCCTGGCTTTTGATGGTAGGTAGTTATGTCGGGTCTAAATCTGAGGAACCCAGAAATTTTCATTTTTTACTACTTTAACTTAGCCTTAATAATAGCCTGTGTTGTGGGCTTGTGACAGTGTTAAGGTATAAATACTACTGTGTCGTGTCTATCAGAAGCATATCGATTTTAAACATTTAGTATAGTTAAAGAACACATTATTACAAAGTGTTGCGTCGCAGCGAAATGTTTTTCTAATTATACTAAATGTATGAAACCGATATACTTCTGACGCGCCAAGACGCAGTAGTGTCTGACGCCATTCGAACACCAAAATCAGTGGCAATCGGCGTAACAATACTTCCAGGGGAGGCGTGTGCCCAATGCTGCTGTTATTTCAAATTGCAAACTGTAGAGGTTAAAGTAACTAGTTACTATCCGCTACTTTCTTTGACAGGTCGTTAAAATAAAACTATATTTATTACAAGCAGCTTTTTGGTACTGGCCTAGAAGTGCAGATATTGTAAATACTGAAATAGCTTCCCGAGTTCACAAATACACAAAACTATTTATTTTAGGTACAGTTCATTGATTCCCTTTTTTTGTATGTTACATTATACTTTTTCCGAATTGATAAGTGTTTGTTCCGTCCGGGCCTCGTACATATTAAATGTACTATAACTTTGAGATTTAGTATTTGGTAAGCATAATATCAGATAATTGGCACTTAATATTAAGTGTTTTATAAGGACCGTTTAGTATAAGAAACATATCTCTTGTGCATTTTAAAATTGATGTGATAATAAGTGTGTGTAAAATGTGTTTTCAAATTCAGAATAATTTTATTCCAAATTCGAAAAAAATAATGTTGACTGCATTAGCTAGCCTCGTCCGAACTACGGAACATATTTTTTTCTCTCCCATTCAACATTCAATACAAACATTATTTAGCACTATTTTAGTTACTAAACGTAACATATTGCGGTCCAGGGTGTAGGTTAAGCGCACGTGCCAACATGGGACAGCAGGGTTTAATTGTATTAAATTGACTTAGCAACCATTGGCAGTTTATTCAAACATTTTATTGTTTAGCAGTCACAAAGAGATATTTTGATAAAATGAAAACATGTCATGAATTTATACTATTCAATAAATACATATTCGATTATTATTCTTTTTATTTGAACCCTATAATAGTGTCGATAAAAATGTGTGTAAAAATGTTGCGAGAATAATTTCACATTCATACTAAAATTTTTGCCGTCAAAACATATCATCTTTTACGCAGTATATCTATGCCTACTTGTGAAACATGATATGTCTTGGCGGCACGGTTGGCGCATTGGCTGAGTGATTAACTGCTGCATTGCGTGTCTCGGGTTCGGTCCCCGCACGAAATAAATATTTGTATGCCCTACAGATAGTTGTTCTGAGTTTGGCTGTTTGTATATCAAGTGAGTTTAAAGCGCAGGCCACACAGTGAGCGAGCGTACGAGCTGGCAGGTGTAGCGAAGCGAGGGAAACCATATGAACTAAGCGAAGCTTTTGCGAGCTAAACTATGTGGGTTCACACCGGAATGCATAGCGCACGTCTTTGTTGCTTAGCGTTCTGGATGAATTTATTGAGAGTGTTCGACAGTTACCTTGTTTCTATAATGAAACACAAGGGCAATAATCAGAAAGGCAGACTGTATAATCACACTTAATTTTATTACTTCAACACAATTTGAACAGAGTTTCAGCTTAATCGTATAATCGCAGCGACAGGAGAGCGAAAATGAGCTTGCAGGGCATTAAATAGCTTTCATCCCAACGGAGGCGTCCGGCAGTTATGGCGGTGGCTTGGCTTGGCTGCGTTTGGCTGACTGGAGTGGCGCGCTGTGATCGGCTGATGCAGTGTGTTGTAACATTCGGCCGTCCTGAAACAATGATTGCTCCCGCAATGGAAACAACAAAACTATGATTACAAGTCAGCTCTAAAAAAACATAAATTATGGGGAAATAAACTTTGATCTAGCTCTCAAGAAGATCTACGAGATCTTCGGTTTCCAATTGTTCATCCACACTACTGGCGCTATCGGACATAGAAGCAACGCTACGATATGGTCGTAAGGAATCAGCGGATACTATTAGGCCTGTAAACTTCTAATATCCTCTAAGACCTTTTATGCAGCTAGAATACAGATCAACTAACTTAGAATTAACCTTATTGCCGCTAGTATTCGGCGCCTGGCGTCTAAGTACCTACTCGTAGTCACCTTTTTGTAAATCGAACTACATATTTTTCGCCTTTTATCAAAACGTTTCATTTTCTTGCTAGCTATTCTAATCCAATTAGTAGCCCTATCGTTTTTAGATTGCACTGGCTCAGAAACCCGATCCGAGATGGAAACATCACATAGGTACTGACCTACCTACACGAGCAAACATTAAATCGACGGCTTATACCCTGTTGTATCATTAACAGTATTATTAATACCCCATATTACATTTGGTAAACTATTGTCCCAATTATGAGAGGCCTCGCTAGGTTCCGTGGTTCTCAAAGCATCCAGAAGTGCGATTAGTGCGTTCTACCTGCCAGTTAGATCTAGGACACGCAATAGCTGTTAACGTGCGTTTAAACTGCTTTTCCATTACAAGCTTCTTGAAATATATACTCGTAAAGGCCTTATCATGATCGGAAACTACATGATCAGGAAAACTAAATAAGTATCTGAAACGCTTTCTTCACGAATAATCTCAATAATTTTCTATACTTCTATACCTACTAATATTATTATAAAGAGGAAAAATTAGGAATGTAACGAATAAACTTCAAAACTACTGGACCGATTTGAGACCGATTTGATTATCAGCGAGTAACATACGCTATATTCTATCCCCGTACTCCTACGGGAACGGGAACTACGCGGGTGAAACCGCGTGACGTCCGCTAGTTTACACAAAAGTAAGAAATGCAATTTTAATCACTTGTCCAGAGTTTCGTCTTATTTTATATTCCATAGCTGAATGTTTGCAAAATGCGCGGTTTCCTGCTATTAACTGTCATTGACTGGCTTGGCATGGGCTGTACCGTGTACACATGGCGTGAATTGGCATGGCGTGGCGTTACCACAGACCATCATAAACAATACTGGAGCGTAACATATGCGTAAACTCTGATCGTCTCACTACACGTAGGCTCAGAATCAACGAATTTAGCGTAGTAGTACCAGTCAGTTAAGTCAGTACCTACTATCAACGATTACATAATTATTCACTATATCACTATCAGTACACCCACTTTGCAGTAAATCAAAAATACGTTTCGATTTTTCATCGTGGCATTGCACTGTACTAATCAAATCGTTTATTTCTAAACGGTACACATTAACGGCATCTATCGGATATATGCTTCATACGCTCACCTGGGGACTGAGTCTGCTATTACAATAGTGTCACAATGGTCTATCATTGATTTCATAATTGTTAATTTTGACAAGTTTGGTAATCTACTATTATAATGGCGTCATTATGACTTTCCAAAGGTCAACCACTGACACTCCATGGATAGAAATGGTAATCTCGTACATAACGACAAATGAATGACATAAGCGGTAATCTGCTAAAATGTTGACATTTGACGTTGACAGCTAAACAGATAAAATATTGAGTTGTATAGTTTCACATTTATCCGCGTTACCCATAAATTTAATGTTTCTGCTATTTACGAACTTCTTACTACTTCAGATTGCTATAACACTAATAAATAATGTAAATAAACAAGACATGTCATTCTATTATGAGACCATTGATCGACCGAGCGAGCGACCGCTTTAATGCTCGTAAAAAAAAAAAGTAAAGCGCCGACCCTAAATAAACTGGGATAACTACATAATGATGATCTAAACAGTGTTTTTACTTATGGTGTCCGGACACGAAGTCCAAGAAGCGATGCGAGCCATATCGAGTAGCAATGCCTTCAGGAGGAATTAGGCCCTTGATCCAACCGCCTAAGGAGAGCCTCAACAGATGTTAGTTGAGGCTCTTGGCCATAAGGCCGTTACGACAATCGGCACAATGATAGCCGAGTTCACATTCCACATGTCGACAACCTCGTGTGCCAAGTCGAGATATTTTATTTGTTTCTGTTTCCCAGCTTTCACGAGGTTCTCGTCATGCGGGATGTTAACATCGACTAACATTACGAGACGCGCTGATCGGTCACCATATCAGGCTTAATGGTGACACGATAGTCAGGACTATTGTGTCACCGTAATGATAGACTGATCTCAGTACAGTGTGGCATGGTCTTTCGCGAGAACTGGGTCGGGCACATTGCAGTCAGTACTTGTAGTGCGGTAACTCAAATTCCACAAGTTTATATTTCAAGGCAAGTTGCTGGTGAATAATTCTGGCTACTTGGTTGTGCCTGTTAATTATCTTGAATTATCCTGAAGCAGTATCGTGATGATGAGAAATTCTTTTGGGTAGAATGATTAAAAATCATAACCGAGTTTATTAACCTGCTGTGTTCATATCTTTAGCAGTTGAAGTAATTCACAGTTAAATGAAGAGAATGTTCCAGTCGTGGACAACTATTTAAGCGAGGACAAATAGCCTCGACAACAGGTTTTCCTGTTTCCTGTTACGTATTCTTGGTTTTAAACCAGTTGACCGGGCCGTCTTTAATTTTCGCCCTTTCCCGAACCCTCAAGAATAGGCATACGGAGCGTGAAGTTCGAGTGCCATTACACGGAATCACACCAGCAGGCCTAGCCAAGTTTCAAGCGATTCGTATCGATTTTCTTTCTACAATCGTAAACGTTAAGTCACGTGGTCAAAACAAACGAATAGAAACTTCGTAGACAAGTTTACATCGATCAAGATGATAGAATGAAATGTATTCGTTTCTACAATCGTGATCCGCTACATCCCATATAAATCGTAGCCAACTTACAGTTTTGACTGAACTTTAATGTTTCTTTTCGTTTCGTTTTGACCACGTGACTTAACGTTGAAATGATGTCATTCCCATATATTTGGTTAGTTTTCTATGCGTTAACGATTGTAGATTATCAACTTGGCTAAGCCTACAGGCCAGGAGTGTAATCCAGGGAGTACCTTATATCATTAATCGCGAATCATTTTTTTCTTTGCGTGTCGACCTCAATTCGGATCGAGTTGGCCCAAAATTTGGCGACGAGTTAAACATTTTCATCGGGGGAACTGAAATTTTATTTTACCATTAAATCAAATTGTTTTATTACTATTCAATCAAATTAACTATTTACACAAAATCACGACTAGACCTTTTTTATGCCTTATCAATTTATCATGCTTTTTATTTATTACTGCTATTTTTAAATTATAAAAATCTTAGTGTTTATCATGTAGCAGACCAAGGACTTTTATTATACTACTACTATACTATTATACGCTACTTTTAAAATGGCACCCGAAATTAAAAGACATAAGTATGTACATTTAAGATACTTAAAAACATTTGTTGTTAGTTTATTTATTTTAGTTTATTTAATAGTTTTTTATTAATTATGTAATTAAACAATAATATAATATTGTCTTAAAAATTAATAAAATATATATTTTTTCGTTATTTCACATGTGATGCTCTTAAGGAGCAATTTTAACCCTTACTTCTTTCAGACATGGCAATTAAAGTGGCTGTGACCATGACATAACTATTCGCATTATAGACGGTCACTGAGGTCAGTAATCACTTTCGTCATTCAACTTCGAAACGCTGACAAACGGTGACGGTGTTCAACGCAGCTGATATATTTTGAATTGTTGTTCATGAATTTTAAACAAACGTGTAACCATATTGAATTTTATTCTTTCATTTCCTCCTGAATTATACTAAACCTGAATTTCATTTACACCTCGAAGCTAGTAGTAGTTTGTACCCCTAGTGAATGTATGGTCTGATGTGTGGATGTTTAGTCGACGTGTCCAAGGTAAGCACTTTTGAGTGGTTGGTTGGTTTTGCTTGGTTCCTAGTTTTATTTTGTAGGCAGTGTTGCCACCTTGGTTTTTGAAAAGGGGCAGTCGGAAAAGCTAGAATGAGCTAAATTTATACATAAATACAAATGCAAAGGGTTAAAAATTGTTTATTTGAAACGTATGTAAAATTATTTAAGAAAGTGCAAAATCTATTTAAAAAATATAACATTAAATTCGTCAGAATCTTCCAAAATCATATCTGCTGAAGCAGAAGAAGTTGATAGCTGATTGACATCTGTGTTCTTAGCCAAATTGAACGAGTATTTCAAGTTACTCCCACACTTTTTTTATAATGTTGTTTGTAAACAGTTTTTTTGGATTGGTAGATCCGTCATTTTTATTTTGTTACATAATAAACTTTCAAAACATTCACACATGATGTTACCATAACAAAACCATAACATACCTACCCGATTAGTGATTATAAAGTGTGAACTAACAAAACCTGCGAAGTTTTCGTATCGCTTGAAAAGGGCTAGATTGCTCTTTTCGGGCTAAAGCATGAAAAAACGAGTTTACCCACGGTAAAAAGTGCTAGATCTATCCCGAAAAGGGCCAAAGTGGCAACACTGTTTGTAGGTCCAGCTGTCTCATCAGGTTGCCTTTTGTCGCTGTTTTCTGACTCGTAGGTCAGCCCCATTACCCACCACCACCAGAAACAAATTCGGTTATGGAATGCCTTGCCAGTGTCTATAAGGCGTGCTCAAACTCTCTCCTTAAGCTTAATTTTTACTAAGTATTTTAATTTTAGGTCTTCGCACTTGTTTCTTGATAATAATAATAAAAAGATAATATTGTATATATTTATGTATGTATATGTATATATTTATTGTATATATGTAAATGGAACACCACAGGCTACCTGAGGTATTGTCTCTCCTTCCCCCTTAAATCCATCCAAAGGTTGTCTTTAACCCCTTGTAAAATGTATTTACGTTTGTATCTGTAATTTTTATGGTGTAAGTACATAATAAAGAGTATTCTATTCTACTTCATTCTATTCTATTACCGGACATAGGGTTTTGCTACAAGTTACGCAGTTCTATATTCTTTCTTTTTTTTACCTACTCTTCAATTTCACTAATTCACCAGTTAACTCATTAGACAGTTTCTGAATTCGCCAATTTCGTTATTTGCAAGTTTCACTAAGTTGTCAATAGGCATGACGACAGTATCAAAAAATTGCAAATCTATTTAGTCCGTCAGTTAGAGTATTGGAAAATAATGGACACGTATTTTTTTGTTTTTTTTTTTAAATCAATGAATATTGACAAAGATAAAACGCATGAAAACTCGGGAGTGGGGGCTCGTGACGTCAGAACTAGCTAAAAATTATACCATGGCGTGACGTATTGAGAATTTTAAAAGCATAGTATCTTCGTCAATTTTGGTTAACGTAACAAAAGAAAAAATACGGGTCAAATATTTTTTGATAATCTAAGTGACGGACTAATTAGATTTTTTTTGTCGTCTTGCCTATTCTCCTATTACGTTGGTTTCCTGGTTCGCAAGTTTCCTTGTTCGTCAGTTAGTTAGTAGAAAAAGATGAGGTTGTGGGCTGTTATCCGAAAGTGAATGTTATCCGAAAGTGAAATAGTTACCTTGTGTAGTAAAAAACCTAATTAATACAGGTGTACCGTATTAATTAGGTTTTATTTAACAAAATTCAACATATTGATAATTGTATCAATATGTTGAATTGTATCAATGACAATCAATCCTGACAACTCAGTTTCTTTTCTCTAAAGGACGTTCAATATTGACCAAGGAGTTAATATTATATTACCACAAATGAATGTATTTTATTATTTTAATGAATAGGAAGAAAAAACACACTGTTTGACAGAAATCCAACAAGAAAAGACAACCAACCACAATTTTAAAATTTTAAATAATAAAGAATAAGTAAAAAATACCAAGGAGTCCGTAACATCATGTATTGTCAGTTTTGCTATTTCATCATGTTCCTAACCCGTTACTTTCCTTGTTCGCAAGTTTTCTTGTTCGTCTGTTAGTTTAGATTGTGTTTTAGTACTCCGTCGTGTCATGTCATATATTTATGTAATTACTTAGGTCACTCCTTATTAAGTTAATACCCGATTACATAATAGGCCAGTGGAAATTACAATTAAATCGCAAAGCTTGATGTAGTTCTGCATTTTTGATAATATATTATATATTATAAATATAAATTATAATATATATATATATATATATATTATTTTTATATTGTATACAACATGTAACATAATTAACGCACATCCTGAAATTACTTTGTTCAGAATCGTTTACTGAATCGATTTCTATAATTTTTAATATAGGTAATTTTTTATCCCAAAAATAATTAAAGCTACGTAACTTATAGTCACACTACCCCTGTATAGTCCAAGCAAACTGAAATGGACCGTAACTCAAGGCAATAAGACTTTTAAAAGTGCAGTTTTATTTGTATTAATACAAATTCCGCCATTCAATACAAAATAAAGAAAAATGAACCTTATTTCAAGTATGTTAAAGTCGTTACAAATACAGTTAGGTAAACTTGGCGATTCAACCACACGCACACACTAAACAGGCACTCGTTAAAGGACACAATAGATAAACCAACAAAATGCAAAATATGTCATACTTGTTTTCGTTCCCTTTCCCGTGCAAATTAAAAACCTGGGATAGAGCGAGATAGCCACCATGACACCGGGCGGCGCCGGCGCCTACGATCAAGGCTAACTTAAATAAATGTAAACAATATTTAGTCTCGCGCGACCTTCCGTACAGTGTATGCAAATAGTTTTTCGCGCGCGATATCTTTCCAATAATTGACACAAAATGTTCAGTGAAATGGTGACTAATGGTGAGGACTGTGGCACGGTGCAGTGTGGTGATAATGTGGTTCTAGCTGGCAGAACATTCAAGTCAACCAAAGGTATGGTACAAGAGTAGACCGCAGGGTAGGTCTATGTTAGCTGCTACTTCGTGGCCATGGAACGTTCCGTCCGAACACAGCCATCGAAAGGGGAGCCGATTGGCGTACACGTACTCGTTTTCAAAACGAAATATGGGATTAATTCGATGAGAATACCCAATCAGCTGATTTGACGACTTTTTTTGTGGGGACGTATTAAATCGTTAGTTTATTTTAAAAAATAGGATAGTGAGCGCTTTTGATAAAAAATGACGAAGTGCTTTCTAAATATTAAAACACCAATTAAGAAAACAGGCATTAAAATGTATTGAAGTTTTCTATTGAAGTTGAGTCGAGCGACGACGTTAACAGCTGTCTCGAACGCGAGCGAATACCTACTAGGCTAGCAAGACTCACACAGTCGCATACGTATGTATGAGACCTACGTATGCGACTGTGTGCGTTCGTTGATTTGTACTGTGACTACAACATTCTTCCGGAATTAGGAAAACTAATTTATTAAATAAACATCATTGCTTATACATGTTTAATTAAAAATTCAGTGCATGTATTATGATTATAACATAATAAACTAATTGGGGTGTCTGAGGGTGTGCGTTAATTACGTTACATGTTGTATATATATATTATTGTTTTTATATACTATATATATTTTTTATTATTATTATATTATTTTAATATTATTTTTGTATTGACTAGACTTACTTTTTATCGACGTTATCTAATTTTTTTTTTTTGCTGAATTGAGTGTACTGCAGTGTTTCTAAACTGTTTTATTGGTTTTGTTTCGTGAACAGTAATCTCGGGTCTATTGTTATGAATTGTTTTATCGGTTATAGTATAGTTCGGTCCCAGAATTTTTTTGATCGTGGTTATCTAATGCTACTTCTGGCTAATATTTAAAATACGGTATCATTTCAGAAACTACTTTATATATTGCTAAACTTGGTCATGGCGGTATTTATAATCGGTTTGTGCAAGTGATTTGATTTTCATCCTCCTGTTATATGTTCTACAGTTTCGGAGGCACTGTTGCAATGTCTGCACAAGTCAGTCGGCTAGTTTGGGTCTTTTATGATGTATCTTCTGTAATTACGAGTTCGATCATTTGATCTTGTATGGCCAGCATAAAACCCTTCGTCTCGGGAAACAATTCACCTCGTTTGAAATTATTTTTTCGAACGTGTGGCTGGCTCGGGCAGACTCGATGTCTTCCGTGTAGAGCTTTTTCAGACCATGCTGCTATTTTTTGTTGTGTAGCACTTACGATGTGTTCTAGACTACAGGCCCGTCCAAAAAATGAATGGGTCATATGAACCACCAGGTGACGTATATAGGACGATATAAGAGACTGTGAACTTCCACGTGGAATAATTTTCCCGGCCGGCGAGTTTCGCTATTTGTAAATTAGACATATTCATTTCGGGAATTTCAGCGCGAATCACTTTACTGTCATTACTACAATATCATTTATTTTCGGTTCTACATATTTTAGGTATACATATAAGAAACTGGGCCCATAAGCTGTTGAAATGAAACAGCTTAACCGCTAAGATGAACCTACAAAACTTTTTAATATTATTGTTTATTTTATTTATTTATATAGGTTCAGCAACAGCTTATGTATTCAACATATAAGTAAACATAGGTCCACCTACTGTCTCCCATCTCCCGTTTTCATAGAAACCAGACATTCTAGCAATCAATAATGAGTATAAAATAACCTTAACGAAGCCGAAAGGCACTTGTTCAAACATTTTTACAAGTTTTTTAGGCTTTTAAATATAAGTTTTTATGTTATAACTTTACTTATAAATACCTCTACGACCCCCGTATGCATCGATAAGCACAGTTTATTGAGTGTGTTATACCGTACCTTACCGTACCGTACCTTACAGCAATATTTTTTAAGTAGAGTTACTCAGTTTGATGTACAGGATGCTTGGTTGTCGGTTTAGTGAAGGGTCCGTTTACACCCTTTATACGTACGGGCAGGTGCTACGGTCTTGTCGAAGTTATTTAACCTCCGATTTTGCATCGTAGTTGTTACTGATCGTAGCTACTGGAACTAAAACGCGCTGGTGTAAGTAACCGCAGTTTATTTTACAAACATTCACCAAAACCCAAGTATCACTGTCAGTGATATTAGAATTTAGAAGACAATTAAATGTTCCGAAAATATGATGGTAATAAATTCGGTTCGTAACACTAGTATTACCAGTTATAAGAATGAATTCTTTAATTACTACGATTTTGTTATCAATTCAGCAATACGGCCATCGCAACTCATGATCTGTCACTCAAAAGCTTCGAAATATATTTGGAAATAACATAAAAGTGTTGATATAATTTTAATATAACGGAAGGATCTTTGTTAATTAAATTTCTCTAAAGGGTATAAAAGAAATTAATGTTAGTAGTCATTCTCACCAATCCAAATAAACTCTTCAAACAAACAGTTTTGTCCCTATCTATAAAGTTCGTCTATACTTATTTACTTATATTATATAGAGGTAAGTTTGTATGTAGGGAGTAATCTCCTGAACTAATGATCCAATTATAAAAATTCTTTCACTAGCAGAAAAGTAACATTATTTGTGGGAGGCTATAAATTATATTTACATATTATTTAACATGCATATTTGCAGAGCAATCACCATTTTTGCGGACGAAATCGCGGGCGAAGTCCTGTATTAGACAAAGATGCATTAACCATATTTGATTTAAAAAGTTGTAATTGATTTGCATGACAAATATCTCACAACTTTATATGGGTTTATAAAAAAAAAGTGTTGTAGAGGTACCCATGGGCTCGGGGCAAATCTACTCATTTTTAAAACAAAATCCCGTGCACACGATGTCCACATCATTCTGTTTATCACCCTTACTACTATTGGTCCGTACAAAGAGTGTGCCGACCAATCGTGGTAAAACAAAAATAAAATATGGGACCTTTTTTAACCGACTTCAAAAAGGAGGAGGTTCTCAATTCGTCGGAACCTTTTTTTTTATTTTAATTTTATGTATGTTCCCCGATTACTCGAAGATGGCTGGACCGATTTGGTATTTTTTTTTGTTTTGTTTGAAAGCGTATACTTTCCAGGTGGTCCCATGATCATCAAGTCAGGATCTGATGATGGGATCCTGGAGAAATAGAGAGAAATCTTCAAATTTTATAGGCACACTTGAAGCGATTTGGGTAGTTTTTGGAAGAGTACTTTCTCGGAGTAGTCCCATTTCAATTTGGTGAAGATCTGATGAAGAACTTCGGAGATAGGCAACGGAACTCCTCAATAAATGATAGCAAATGGACTGGGATTGCTGAAATCTCATGTTTGTCTATTGTTTCATAACATAACATCACGCCGGTACGCTGTGAAGGGGTAAGCACATGTGAACCACTAAAAAGTGAAAAATAAAAACTTCAAACGATCACCGACTTCTGAAGCTAAAGTTATTTTTCACTTTTTGTGTTTTTTGAAGTCGGTTTTATTTTTTGCAAAAAAGTTTTTATTCTTTGTTTTACAAAATTCTCAGGCTTTGTTAATGATCACGGATACCCGGCACTACAAGCAGGAACAGTCCTTACGGTGGTCAGATTAGCTTAGGGTTACCGCACACGTCGTTTATAGTGTCGTCTCTATAGTGCGCGGAGCCCTTAGAGCAGACGTTTTAAAAATGAGTAGATTCGCCTCGAGCTCATGGTACCGTTTAAATGATGCAAGTTGTTACTGAAGATGCAAATAGTTACTAAGGATGCAAATTGAGAAACTCGATAAAACTGCTCGAAGCTAAAATTAAACTCAAAACGGCTAGTCGGGTTCCTTTCAAAATGATTACTTCATCACAAAAGGAACTCTTTTTGCACGTTGCATACCCACGCAACGTGTCTTTATTTGACGCAATGCGTCTGTTTTAGCTCCCCAGCTACAGCAGCCGCTTTGCATGAAATATGGCGTCAGTGGGGTGGTGGTCACTCATTCCCAAGGGCCGGTTGGCGGGATCGATGATTTAACTCAATATCATTAAAATACCCTTCGTCTCCCCACCCCGCAGGCCCGCAGCTGCCACCCCATATGTAGGTAGTAAACTTATAGTTATCATGGTTACGGGGCGGGGCCCACTTATGTTGTACGGTCAACAACAAAAATGTTTCTAAATATGAAATTCTGTTTTTCAGTGTTTCTTGTGCTTTGCAATAAATAGGCTCGTCAACTGAAAAAAATCGAATTAGTCCGTCACGTCAGTTAGATTATCAAAAAATATTTGACCCGTATTTTTTCTTTTGTTACGTAAACGAAAATTGACGAAGATACGACGCTTTTGAAATTCTCAGTACGTCACGCCATGGTATAATTTTTAGTGCATTCTGACGTCTCGAACCCCCAGTCCCGAGTTTACATGCGTTTTATCTTTGTCAATATTCATTAATTTACAAAAACAAAAATACGTGTCCATTATCTTCCAATACTCTAACCGACGGTTAAATAGATTTACAATTTATTGATGGTGGAATCTAGCATATTGGAATAAGGGCAGGAGATCTCAAAATAAGCGCTTTGACGTGGAGTCGCGGACATCAGCCCGTTATACAATACAAAGGCAGGAGTTGAAGTATTGTTAATAAATTTTCTTGATCATAAGATTATCACGAAAATCGAAATAGAAGAACCATTCTTGTTTCGTTTTCTTGATCTTAAAGAAACCACAAGCATAGATCGCGCCAAAGCGCGCCTAATTAGTCTAAGCCTAAGCTACCTTGTATTTTTATTATTGGTATATCACCGTCAGCATCATTCTCCTGCCCCTATCCCAATTTATTTTTGGTCTGCGCAGTATGTCTTCTTCTTTCATACTTTTATTCCTCGTCACGTCAGCAGTCACCTCCTTTTTAGCCATATCATTCTTCACACAGACAACTCCATACGTTGCAAAACGCGTACCAACTCGAACATGCATCTTGCAAGCCCGAGCATGGTCTCGACCAAGTTCAGGCCCTCAAGTTTGGACGTGTAATTTTGCCACGTATTGAGTTGTCATAAGATTCATTCTTCATTAGTCTCAAAAATTCTCTGCTCTTTGTGGGCGCTAACCCTAACGACGTAATTGTAAAATTATATATTTCGAGGTTTATTCTACAGATACCTTTTTTTTTTAATCGGTGTCGGTGCATTCAAAGGCATTCGTTCCTCGGAAAGCACGTTAAGTCCTTGGTACCGGCTGTCACGAGTACACAAGTACGCAAACCCAAATATGTTTTAAAAAAATTGCGACACGCTGCTGAGCCTTATTTCCTAAAAACAAATTTATTATGCCCTAGGTCAGTCATTATTAATGTGAGTACTGGCCACCGCTCTGTCGGTTAAACCAAAGAGACCATGATTAGAAAAACAGTGTAGTGTCAATTTGTTGTGTGAAAAGAATATTTTTAAGTCAATCGCAATAGTTCTAATTAAAGTAATTTATTTACAATACAATGTTATTATCAATAAACCCCATCAATTGGTAGCAGAGCGTGGGTCAAATTAGTGGGACCACGAGTCGCGACTCGGTTTTTCTGTTTTTTCCGTGGTTATGAAATGGCATCCGTCCGCAATATCGAACCACTAACAAAATCCAATTATGACACCTGGTGCTTACAAGCCCAGGCCGTCCTCATAAAAAATGACTATTGGGAAATCGTCAGCGGCGGAAAAACATTATCGCCAAAGGTAGATGCGGCGGAAAGAGCGGCGTACGAGAAGCAAGACTTAAAGGCAAAGGCTGAAATTTTTCCTTTTTCTCACCATCGGAGTTAAAACAAATAAAGATTTGTACGTCAGTGAAAGCTATTTGGGACAAGTTAAAAGCCATTTACCAGAGCACTGGGCCCGCAAGAAAGACAACTTTATTAAAGCAACTGGTTTTAAAGCGCATGACAAACGAGGAAGATATCCGCGACCACTTCCCCGATCCTGACGATTTAAAGATAAAAATTATGGAAGAAAGTCAAGCAAGGAATGTTGGTGAACAGCCCGAGAGCTCATTAGATGCGTATTTTTCTAAAAAGAACAAAATAAAACCGTTTTGCAAGAACTGTAAGAAAAAGGGCCACGCCATTGAAGTGTGCTGGGGAAACAAAAATAAAAAAAAAACTTCAAGGCAAGAACTTCAACATCTGCGGTAGGTGGTAGGTACGTAGGTAGTACGTAGGTAGTACGTAGGTAGTACGTAGGTAGTACGTAGGTAGTACGTAGGTAGTACGTAGGTAGTACGTAGGTAGTACGTAGGTAGTACGTAGGTAGTACGTAGGTAGTACGTAGGTAGTACGTAGGTAGTACGTAGGTAGTACGTAGGTAGTACGTAGGTAGTACGTAGGTAGTACGTAGGTAGTACGTAGGTAGTACGTAGGTAGTACGTAGGTAGTACGTAGGTAGTACGTAGGTAGTACGTAGGTAGTACGTAGGTAGTACGTAGGTAGTACGTACGTACGTAGTATATCAGTTACCATCGAGGTCGAAAATAGTTTGAATGATGACCAATATTTACCTCCAGAGAAGTACGTCTATCCTTTCCTAATATTTTTTTTTCTTTTGGATTTTTTATTATTATTATGAACTATCTAATCCTTAATAGGCGGTAACATTTCAGCCACCCAGCATGAACAATCAAAATAATATTTATAGCTTGAGCAATAAAGAGGAATATCTAGATGACACTCACAGTTTTTTGCGGTGATATATGTAGTCCATAATTACTTAGCCAAAAATTATAGGTTGTATTAAAATTATAAATTACCTCCAACTATTCGATCTCTACAAAAAAAAAAAAAAAAATTAAGATGTTATGGAGTACTCGAAACTTTTATTTTACGACAAACTAACAACATAGGAATGCATTCTATGTATAAAATTAACACGACAAAAAAAAAAGAAAAAAACCGTGGTTTTATTTAACTGTGTTGCCTAAACTACGCACTGCCCACTACACTGTACTTACGTTAGCTTGGCCCCACGCGTCGCCGCGCGCCTCCTGCCGCCCGTGTTTGTTATCCGCCCTAATCCGGATGTGGCGAGACGCGCGGGGGAAATCAGAATTTATCCCGCCGTTAGGCCCGCTCTTAAATCATTTAAAATTTAATTAGTAGTACAACCAACCACATTTCTTTGTTGGCATTTTATTGTTGAAATATCCAGGGAAAGGCGCTGAAAACCGAAATACATTCATTGCCTAGTTCGGTTGCAGTGGCTACATCCACATAATATAAATTAATACTGCCATACTATTTTTCTATAAAGAAAAAAATATATTTATTTGTCATTTGTAGATCTTTGACAGTCTTTACAGGTAGTCAATGTCTTAAAGTTTGACAAATAGTCTTACCAGGGGTATCGTTTACCAAGTACTAACTAGGTTGTGGAGGCGAGATAGGCAGTCGCTCCATGTAAAAATACTGGTATTCAGCTGCATCCGATTAGACTGGAAGCCGACCCCAACATAGTTGGGAAAAGGCTAGGCTATGATGATGGTGCATTCAAAGACACGGGCAGGCGCCTGCGCGAGTTATCGACCCGTTCAGGTGCGGAGGCACATCGGTTATATCGGAAACGCGTGTACATACCTGGCGGGATGACGCTGGGTGGGGGGAGCATTCTGAGTGTGTCTCTCTGGTGAATCTGCCGCGTTACAAAACAAGCGAACGAGTATCAATTCCGATTTGTGCGTGCGTGTAGTTTTAGGCAGTGACGGTCAGTGTCGTGTGTAATGTTAAAAAAAGAAGGCGAGTCGCTACTACGTAGTAGTAATAGCTCAATGGTCGCTGCATCTTAAATAACAGAAATCCCTCCCGTGCAGACTTTACATATCCAGATCATCAAAATGTCGGGCCGCAGACGGCCCGAGGCTAAACAAATCCTCATCAATAACGTTCCTGAAATCATTGGCGAAGACCTGCCACGAATGATTGCACATTTGGTCAGAATATTTGAACTGTGCAATGTTGTAATATTGAAAGCGATTCGCATCGGGCAGTTGTCCAATTACGTGCTGCCTGGCGTTCAATCCAAACCACGTGGCATCCTAGTGTGCTTATCTACACGTATTTCGGCCCAGCAGTTGATAGCAGCATGGCGAAAATCGAACCGAGATCACCGAAATCTAACGTCTAATACACTGGGTATACAGGGAACGCCAAGGAAGTTTTACATACGTGAAAACATGTCGAAATATCGCAACCTTTTATTTAGAAACGTGCGTGCGGCTGCCCGTCTGCAAGGATTCAAATATGTTTGGATTTCTCAAGGCCAAATTTTAGTCCGTAAGCGGAAGAACCACCGCGTCCAGAGAATCGATAACTACGGCGATTTTCTAAGGGTCCTCGAGATTCCTTAAAAATCTGTAAGTATCATTAACATACTGCACTGGTATTATCGCATTTATGTAATGTTTTTTATTGCCGTTATTCTATTCCGTTCTTTCTCCATTTATTCTATTGCTAAGCTGATGGAACTTACACCACTTACTGTCAGCATGATCATAATCATAATCATCATTTATTGCATTCATGTAGTTCACAAGTTGTTACAAAGTATATAGGTTTCATACATGAACCCTGCAAGGGGTTCTAAATAGTTTAAAGTGCTACAGTGTCACAACAATAAACAAAAATAAACAAACCACTAAACAAATACTAATTTTAACATGTCTAACAGGTATCCAACATTTGTGGTTTAAATAAGTAGGTAGCTTTCATAATATAATAAATAGTTTAAGAACAATTTAGTGGTCATCATTTACATTCACAAATTAAAATACAATAAAAATTAAAACAAAGCAAATGGCAATAATAATAATCATCATGAATAATAACGAGTGAGCTTAATGAAACTATACAATGTAACTCTTTTTTGCGACTATTTCGGTTCGAGGTTGTATTATGCTGTTGTTTGAAATCAATATTTTAGTTGAAATTTGTTTTGAATAGTTTTGAAATCTTGCGCGAAAGACATTTGCGGGAAACCACGCGCCGCACGTTTTTTATAGGAACACGACATTACTTTTAAGCGCAGGGGTTAAAGGCCAATATAAACTTTTGGAATTATTATTTTTTCCTTTCGCCAGAAATTAAACCTAGGTTATATGTTGGAGGACAATACGTGGAATCAATAGCAAAACGATCCAGATGTATATTCCGTAACCGAACGAAGATAACGAGGGAAGTATTGCTAATATCTTTTGTCAGGCGTTACCTTTTTTTCTTATATTATAATTTATAATTAAATGAAAAATTTATGACCCGGAATGACTCATTAGAGTATTTATCAATGGGAAACTTCAGATATCGCACACAAAAATAACGCCTGATGAAAAACTAACAGCAATCCACTAAACACTCTCAAACTTGGTTCGGTTAGGGTTGGTAGAGCTAGTTCTTTTTGGTATTGATTTCTCAAACAGTCCTCCAACATATGGCCTAGGTTTCTATGTATGGCAAAAGTTGCATTGCCCTTTAAATAACAGTTATTTTATTCGTTGTTTCAGATCTCACAAGCATTCGATCCGATGACGTCCAAAAACAAACAATTCTTCTTGGTGACGTCGCTACCTTCATGAAGTAACACATTTTCCTTATATAAACTCATTTTAGTACTGTCCTTTAGATTATAGGTTTTGATATTTAATATTGTCGTGTGTGATCCTTGAGCATATTCCATAAGAGATATAGAACTGGTAATAATTTTGGAATAAGGGAACTGCATTAATTCTAAAATTATGGCGAGGGATTTGGTCTTTCAGTCTTTGTCCGGCCATGTAATTTTTTTGTCTTATTGACTTAAAAGTATTTTATAAGAAAGATAAAAAAGTCCGGGTCTTTGTCCGTACTTTTAAAAGGGCCTTGGTCTAAAATGGGTGTAACTCCAACAGAATTGAAATATATCTCAAATCATAACTCAAACAGCTCACAATAGTGTCTCCAATTCAAACTATGGCGACAAGGATCAAACGCAAGCCACACCGCCAGCTAGTGAGCAAGCGAGCGACCCGAGCGGGCATCGTTTCACCTCTTCACATACTTTGGTTCACACCGCGAACTACCGCGCTTAGCTACGTCAGCGATACAAACGATGCGTAACAAACGAAATATCCGACGATGCCAGCGAAGCTATTCGTTTACATCGCCCGCCCCGCCCGGTGCGAGACGGAATGAGACGGAACGCTCCCCTCGCTCTTCCACCCGCCCCCTCGCTCGCTTGTTTTCTGTGTGAACCCACATAGTTTAGCTCGCCATATCTGCGCATAGTTCATATAGTTTCCATCGCCAGCTCGCTCGCTCGCCCCCAGCTGGCGGTGTGGCCTGCGCCTCTAAGTCGCCGGAGACGCCCAGAGCTACGGCTAATTGAAATTAATATTGCAATTTCCTGCATTTTGTAATTTCTAATTATGAGCTACTATTTAACCGTCAAACCGTGTATTTTTTTATTTAACCATCAAATTGTGAAATGTATGCGACGGAACTCACCTTACGCGCTGTGGAGGGGAAGGAGCTGGTCCCTCTCGCCCCATGGTACCACTCCTATGAAAAGATAATGCACCATTCCTGAGAAAATCCGATGAATGTAACCAAACACTTTATATTCGGTTTAAAGGAACCTAAATAACTTAACGTCGGGGTACCCCAAGTCCCGATAATGGGGGCAGAGATAAGGTGATCGCACGCATTTTACAATTTGAGGGTTTCGTCGAATAATGCGTCTTATTGTAAGCAGTATGTTCAGTTGACGATATTTCAACACTTTACAATCTTGCTAGACAGATTACAATCCAACGGTTTTTAGAAAGTGACGCTGACATATACAGAGTGTTAAATTAGTCGCGTGCCATAGCTTAGGGGTGAGTTCAGTATCAATAAAGGAACCCGTAAAAAATAAAAAGTAAATCCAAAAAAAAAAAATCCCAAAAAAAACAAAAAAATATTGCAAGATCAACCTAATTTTGTACCTACTAACTTCAAATAACAATATAAAATAATTTTAATTTCAAAACGATTGCTATTTTTAGTTAGTATATAGGTACTAAATTAGGTTGATCTTGATCTTGCAATATTTTTTCATTTTTTTTTTTTTGTATTTGTTTTTTATTTTTTACGGGTTCCTTTATCGATACTGAACTCAACCCTAAGCTATGGCACGCGACTACTTTAACACCCTGTATATATTACAATTATGTTGGTCTTACGCCCAGAGTTCATAGAAAAACACCCATGGTCCTTTCGATATGGCACGGGGTTTATGATTGTGATAAAGTAAGGTATGTTGTATTTGATTATTATTCAATTACACACTTAATTTCAATATTTTTTCCTTTATATACTTAAGAGTACTTTTGTGCTCCATTTATTCTTCTACAAAAAATACTATTTAGGCGAGATAAGTACCCAGTACCTACTGAAACAAGAGCTTTACAAGACAATGAACGTTCTATATTTTCCTACTTTAACTATTATTTAGAATTAAGAATTCTTACTTTATCCTTAAGATGAGAATGATGAGATGAGATGAATGAATGAGATGAGAATTAAGAATGGGTTTGAAGAGGGCCTCTTAGACAAGTCTCTTGCGCTCAACTATGTAATGGTTTATCTATTAACTGTCTTGGCACAAAAAGTGTATTATGTAATTGATTTCATTGGTATACCTAAGTACTACATAAATGTTGTCAGTGTACAATAAAAATATATATCTTAATCATTGATGTTATTTAGAATAGTACAAATTAATCACCAGTGATTTAGGGCCTCGGGAACATAATAATACCACAGTAAAGGCCGATTTTTAAATTCTCGACGCAGTTCAATAAGACAATTTATAAATATGAAGTAAATTCTTGGTGAGTGTTGTAAATAATTCGTTTAAAGGACCTTTCTCTAGCCCTCCTGTAAGCTGTTACAAGGATGAGGGAATGCAACGAGCTGACTGTGCCAAGTTTGTCGTTATTATATTGCATTTACAATGTTTGTATTAACATGTTCATCATGTTACTACACCTGTTACCTACCATGGGACTTACAAATAAGTTATGTATTAACATTGATGTTCGTGACGTAGTTAATAGCTCAATAGTTTTAGACTCTTGAATGCATTTGTTGTTAGTACCTACTTACTAGTATTATAAACCTACGGATAAGATAACACAGTAAGCCGTGAACCTTTGTTTTATCGGATTTTTCGTCATTTTGAAGATCACGGTGAACCTTCTGGAACGGTCAGATACTTCTCATAGAAAACGTTCAAATGAAATAAAACATAGTACTTCTATATAATATCCTACTGACCTTATTTACAATGTTATTATTTAATTTATAAATTTAACATAATAATTTTAAGTTTTTTACTGAACTTCGTAAGATATTTCCAATTTTATTTAGGTCCTCACCTACTTTTAAATTTATGAAAACTAAATAATGAAATTGTTTTTTTTTTATACAATGAAAATGTATGGTTCATAAAAGGAAAATAAAATCAGTACACTTTTCGTGCTAGTTTTATTTACAGACAACTTTAATTTCAATAGGTGCCATATCAAGTTATTAAACTACATATTTACGGTTTTCACATTTATCCCTTTACATTTGCTGTAAGACATTGCTTCTCGCCAATTTTCGTGATTCTAGGTCAACAGGAACTACCATATAGGTTTTCGACCCAAAACCTATAGGGTACTTCCGGTTCACCTAGAATTGTCAATTTGGCTAAAAGCAAGGTCAGCACAAGTAAAGGGAAAATTCCGAAAAAGGAAACAAGAAAATTAAGGTATTTTGGAACTTACAAGTTTTCGCGAAAATCTAAATTTGCCCGTATCTTATTATCATGTTGACTCAGGACCTCGATTTTTATACAGCTAATAGAGACTATAGGTTCACCCGTTCCTGTGAAAATCGGTGGTGGCAGACAGACGGACAAGTGAGTAATCTTATAGCTAGTGTTCAATAATTAATAAACCAGAGTAGAATTATAAGTTTATTATGGAATAAAACAATATTTTTAAGCCAGCTTTGCTGAGCGTTGTAGTCAAGAAGAAAACTCAGTGTTGCCAGGCAGATGACCAAAAAAGAAGACAGAATGTTGTCATCTAAATATATAAAAGAAGAAACTGATTGACTGACTCACCTATCAACGCACAGTCCAAACCGCTGGGTCTACAGATTCCAAATTTGGCAAGTAGGTTACTTATGTGGTCTAGGGATGCACTAAGAAAGGATTTTTGAAAAATCACCCCCTAAGAGGGTTAAACGGGGCTCCAAAGTTTGTATGGGGAAATAAGATAGTTACTATTTTATTTACTCAAAACTTCACAGGAGTGCTCCTATTTATAAATGAGTAGAAACGGTTTTCAGGTTTTTTCAGAATTCAGCCCCTAAGAGGGGGAAATGGGGTGACAAAGTCTCAAAATCAATGCACAGCCCAAATCGCTGAGTTTAGAGATTCCAAATTTGGCACATAGGTTCCCTATGAGGTTTAGGGGTGCACTAAGAAAGGATTTTTCACAATTCAGCCTCTAAGGGGTTGAAACGGGGGTACAAAGTTTATATGAGGAAATAAGATTAGTTAGACTTTTATTCGAAAATTAACAGGAGTACTCTTATCGATAAATAAGTTAACATTTGTGTTTCAGGTATTTTCAGAATTCAACCCTTAAAGGGGGGAAATGGGGTAACAAAGTCTGAAAATCAAAATGGGTATTCTTTGTATCATATGGTGTATCAGGTGTATTACAAAAACAACGATTTTAGGATTTAATATGGCGAACCTGAAATACCATCATCCCCTGTTGGGAAGCGATGGGGTTGAAATGTCTAAAAATCAATATGGGTGTTGATATCGAGATTATCAGGGGTGCTGATTACGAATATGGCATTTATTTTGAGATCCAGAAGATGGTGGATTCCACTTCTATACAGGGTTATTTTAGATTTATTCTGATGTTTGTGATAACGATGATGTTGATTGTGATTACGGTGATAATGACGTGATTACGATGGTGATGATTGTGATAACGATGATGATGATTGTGATAAAGATGATGGTGATTGTTATAATGATGATAATGATTGTGATTACGACGATGATGATTGTGAAAATGATGATGATGATTGTGATAACGATGATGGTGATTGTGATAATGATGGTGATGGTTATTGTGATACTGATTGTGATAGTGATGGTGATTGTGATAATGATGGTGATTGTGATAGTGATGATTATGAATTTTGGCACATAGATATTTTCTAGCCTGGATTAACATGTAGGATACTATTTACCCCTTTAGTATGATTCCGTGGGACAGTTACCGAACTTCACGCGGGCGAAGCCGCGGCCAACAGCTAGTTTAATATAAACTATAATGCTACCATGTTTAATCATGTATTGAACAGCTAGTATGATATAATATGGGTTCCTTTCTTACCTTTGAGGTACGGAACCCTAGAAATATCATGAATGAAGTTATGTATTAATACAAGCTTGTCGCGAGATTTGCCTGTGTTCCTGTGTTTCATCTCGCGACAAGCGTTTATATTATATCATACTACGGAGGAGATTTGATAACCTCCTCCTTTTGGAAGTTGGTTAAGAAGAAGACATTGCTGACTAGACACACATTTTTATGCATATTTTTTTTATTTGTGTGCATGGTCAGCGATATCTTCGCCAATAATTGTGAACCGATTAAGACGCTTCTTTTTTTGTTTGGAAGGATGTTGTTCGGCAGAACGGTGCTCTTCTTTATCAGAATATCTTATCTTTGTTTCATAACATTGTAGAGAACATTGTTGTTAGTTTCTTCAGTCTTTCAAACTTCGTACAAATAAAAAGTATTAATAATGAAACTTCACAATGAACAAGTTGACTATATCAACATTCAAGTAGTACGTAGTCGTGCACTCCGCATGCTCAACCTTATAGCCACTCTGTTGTTCTCTGAGTGAATCCACAAGGAATGCACTTTTTGTTATAAATTGTAGATATTTGTTATTAGTGTCAATTAAGTTACAAATAATTAATTGACACTATCCTGTAATGGTAATGAATTAACAAGGGATGGACGAAATGGCGGCAGGTCACGGGAACAATCTACGACTCCCGCGTTCCCCTTAAACTTAAGGAGAAGATTTATAAAACAATGGTTAGACCTGATCTCTTGTATGGATCAAAATGTTTGGCCACAAAAGGGATGAGTGAAAGGCATTTGCATGTCGCGGAGATGAGAATGCTAAGGAGAATGTGTGCTGTTACGCAAATGGATAAAGTAAGCAATGAGTATTAAGAGGAAGTCTGAAAGTGGCGCCGGTGATTGAAAAGTTGTGTGGTAATCGGTTGTCGTGGTATGGGCATGTGATGCGGAGGAATGAGGAAAATGTCGTGAGGAAAGTTTTGAGAATTAATGTGGGTGGGTAGAGGAAGACCAAAGAAACGATGGATGGACTGTGTTAAGCATGATATGGCAAGAAAAAGAAGTGTCAGATGAGATGACGAAAAATAGAGAAAGAAGTATAAAAGGAAAAGAGTTGCTGCGCCGACCCCAAATGAATTGGGATAAGGGCAAGAGAATGATGACTATCCTGTTATGGTGAGATGTGAGTAGATAAATAAATAAATAGTAAGTTTATATTCATGATCAGCTATAAAAACTTCTGTGAAAAAATGGAAAAGCTGCATAAACAATAGTCGTCATGAAATCGTGATGTGTTTGACATTATTTTCAAAGTTTTACATACATATTTAGCGTCTTTAGACAGAGGAGCTCGTGGTTAAATAATAACAGCCGCTCGGGTCGATCTTTAGGTTATGCCGCGCTTGTTTGGGTTTGTATGCAGAGTTTCCTTCGTACGTCGGAAAGCACGTTAAACCGTTGGTCTGGGTCGTCAATTACAGATCTTTGACAGTCGTATTGTGACCGTGTTGATTACTTCTTAATTATTATTGTTTTAGCATTCCATAAGTGGCTAGTGTTAAATTGTTAAATGAAGCTATGTGTAGGTTGGGGTATTTTTAAAAATAAAACTATTGATGTCGCGATTACGTTTTGTATTCTAAGTGCGTATACACGTAGAACGCTGGCTGCCAGAAATTGTCGGCGCTTATGTCTATTAAATAAAAGAAATGAGTTTTAGATTATACCAAAAATCGTTTTTTTTAATAGCCCCTCCAGGTTTTTTACATTGCAGCATCACCGTTTCGTGTTCCTCCATTAATAACGTGGCTAATTATATATTTATATATCATCTGAGAGTCCTATCGAACTATAGGTTTAGTGTCGTGGGCTCTAAATATTATCGGCGCCAACCTGCCAGCGCTGACAACCAGCGTTCTGCGTGTCTTGTACCATAAAACAGCAGGCCTAGCCAAGTTACAAACGATTCGTATCGATTCTCTTTCTAGAATCGTAAACGTTAAGTCACGTGGTCAAAACAATGGAATAAAAACTTCGTAGACAAGTTTACATCGGTTAAAATGATAGAATTTAATGTATTCGTTTCTACAATCGTGATTGCTACATCCCATATAAATCGTAGCCAACTTACAGTTTTGACTAAGCTTAAAAGTTGCTAATCGTTTGTTTCGACCACGTGACTTATCGTTGAAATGATGTCATTCCCATACATTTGTGTAGTATTCTATTAGCGTTAACGATTGTAGATTGTCAACTTGGCTAAGCCTACAGGTGAGTAAACTACATCATAGTTGATACCTTTTATCTAAGCACATCCTTTCAAATCTGATCGTGCTTTGTACTTGACTATGGTTCCACCCATTTACATGGTATTGTTTTCTTACTAATATTATCATAGACGATGGAGGTGCTATTGTAAAATTTTACCACGATTTCGCCTTAAATTAAAGATTATGTTGCTCTTGTGTCTGATATCTGGTTAGCCGACTGACGTTAGAAGACTTCACTCTTAAAGAGCAACCACCAGTCCTGCAAATTGTAAAAACGCGAATTTTGCGGGCTATCCTTATGACATTCATCTTAATATTTGTGCATCTTGTAACAATGAACTTATTTATAGGTACAGGGATAGATAGCATGGTACAGGCAATACATTACGTAGGAAACGGCCGCTGTGCAGTGCGCCGCCGTCGCGGCTTCGCCCGGCTGAAGAGCCGATATTGATTGATGCATGCGCGCTGCGTACCTGCGGCGCACCTACGTCAATTATAAATACATACGTAGGTAGATACAATGACCTCAGCCGCGCCCGAATTTTGGCGTACCTCAGCCCCGTTGCTAAAACTGTTTTTAGCTATTTGGAAAATGCTTTTGCTAACGAAACCTAAAAAAATGGTTGATTTTTGTTTGTTTCATTGACTTTTTGACACCGACTTTCGATAGTAAAGGCTTTTCCACTTTTTTGTTTTTTCTTTTAGTGGAAATAGTTTTTTTTTTTAATAAAATGTTGTATTTTACCCTATTATGTTGTGGTAGTACCTTACACGAATCCGTGACACATTTCACATAGACGAAGAAGAAAAAATGCATATTATAGAGGATAAGTCATAAAGTACCAGACGAAAGTTAATACAGTTACCTAATATGGGAGCACCGCGCAAGCTCTTTCTTCTACCTCTAATTTCGGAGAAATCGGTGTACTTACATAAATGAAAAAAAAGATGCTGGCCGAATACATACGATAGTGATTGTGATAGTGATTGTGATAGTGATTGTGATAGTGATTGTGATAGTGATTGTGATTGTGATAGTGATTGTGATAGTGATTGTGATAGTGATTGTGATTGCGATAGTGATTGTGATAGTGATTGTGATAGTGATTGTGATTGTGATAGTGATTGTGATAGTGATTGTGATAGTGATTGTGATTGTGATAGTGATTGTGATAGTGATTGTGATAGTGATTGTGATAGTGATTGTGATAGTGATTGTGATAGTGATTGTGATAGTGATTGTGATAGTGATTGTGATAATGATTGTGATAGTGATTGTGATAGTGATTGTGATAGTGATTGTGATAGTGATTGTGATAGTGATTGTGATAGTGATTGTGATAGTGATTGTGATAGTGATTGTGATAGTGATTGTGATAGTGATTGTGATAGTGATTGTGATAGTGATTGTGATAGTGATTGTGATAGTGATTGTGATAGTGATTGTGATAGTGATTGTGATAGTGATTGTGATAGTGATTGTGATTGTGATAGTGATAGTGATTGTGATAGTGATTGTGATAGTGATTGTGATAGTGATTGTGATAGTGATTGTGATAGTGATTGTGATAGTGATTGTGATAGTGATTGTGATAGTGATTGTGATAGTGATTGTGATAGTGATTGTGATAGTGATTGTGATAGTGATTGTGATAGTGATTGTGATAGTGATTGTGATAGTGATTGTGATAGTGATTGTGATAGTGATTGTGATAGTGATTGTGATAGTGATTGTGATAGTGATTGTGATAGTGATTGTGATAGTGATTGTGATAGTGATTGTGATAGTGATTGTGATAGTGATTGTGATAGTGATTGTGATAGTGATTGTGATAGTGATTGTGATAGTGATTGTGATAGTGATTGTGATAGTGATTGTGATAGTGATTGTGATAGTGATTGTGATAGTGATTGTGATAGTGATTGTGATAGTGATTGTGATAGTGATTGTGATAGTGATAGTGATTGTGATAGTGATTGTGATAGTGATTGTGATAGTGATTGTGATAGTGATTGTGATAGTGATTGTGATAGTGATTGTGATAGTGATTGTGATAGTGATTGTGATAGTGATTGTGATAGTGATTGTGATAGTGATTGTGATAGTGATTGTGATAGTGATTGTGATAGTGATTGTGATAGTGATTGTGATAGTGATTGTGATAGTGATTGTGATAGTGATTGTGATAGTGATTGTGATAGTGATTGTGATAGTGATTGTGATAGTGATTGTGATAGTGATTGTGATAGTGATTGTGATAGTGATTGTGATAGTGATTGTGATAGTGATTGTGATAGTGATTGTGATAGTGATTGTGATAGTGATTGTGATAGTGATTGTGATAGTGATTGTGATAGTGATTGTGATAGTGATTGTGATAGTGATTGTGATAGTGATTGTGATAGTGATTGTGATAGTGATAGTGATAGTGATAGTGATAGTGATAGTGATAGTGATAGTGATAGTGATAGTGATTGTGATAGTGATGATGTTTATAACCTGGATTAACATGTAGGCTACTTACTTTTTATCCCTTTAGTATAATCCCGTCGGACAGTTACCGAAATTCATGCGGGCGAAGCCGCGGACAACAGCTAGTATAATATAATTTGGGTTATCCAGAACTTTTCAAACGAACACGGTTGTGGCTACGACAAGATACCCCCAACATTAATTAAAGCATTATCCTAGTGGTACTCACCCTACTATCATACCTTGTAAATCAATATTTTATAAAAACATTCCCGTCCCGACTAAACTGCAATCGTTTACAATATTTCATGATTGAAAATTAAGACTGTAAGAACCTAAAAAAATATTGTTTAATAATAATTATAAAATAATATATTTAGTCTTCTGGGCACGTTTCCGGATGACATCGATACGGAGGAGTTCTTTGACGCCTTATAAGTTTCCTATTGGCGTAGTTGTATATATGTAGGATTGTGCTTACTTTTACTCTTTTTTTTATCATTATTTTAGGTGTAATTGTAGTCTGTATATAATAAAATAACTTTTAATTAGGTAAATATCATTTTATATTTACAATTAAAACAGGTGGCGACATTGTCGTTTACTGTCTAGGTACCATCTTGATCTGACACCCCTCAGCATTTGGCTTCATCAGCAGCTTTAGCAGGTCGTTGAGGTACACCGCCATGCTGCGGTCGTCCTCCATCTTCAAAAGAATCATGCGCTTCAGGGTCTCATAGCTGCACTCAGGTGATGTGTAGCGATCGCCTGCAATCATCAATATAAACTGTGTGAACGTAATGTTTCTTATTGGCTCTGAACTTCTGTAAGGAGTTCATATTCTCTGAAAATATGGTTTAACTGTCGCGAAAACTGAGCCAAGTTAAGTTACACGCCATTATCAGCGGCTACTTAGTGCGTTAAAACAAAGGCGTTGAAAATTTATGGCCCTCATTGAACATTGGAGTGTAATTAAATTAATGTAACTTTATTCTGTAATTTTTTATCATATTTTATGGAGGAATATTTAAAAATGTATTTTATGTATAATAGAAGAAATAAATGAAATTATAACTGATGTTTGAAGTTTTTTGTAGTGATTACGCAAGTAAATATACCGTTGATTAGTTTAATCAGCATGTAATGTTCCCACTGCTGCGACACAGGCTTCCTCTCCATGAGAGGGAATAGGCTGTAATCCACCACGCGGGCCCAGTGCGGGTTGGTAAATGCCACATGTATTCGAATTTTGGTTCTGGGACGTGCCGGCTTCCTCACGATGTTTTCCTTCACCGTTGTCAGAGCATTGGTGATGATATAAATTACACGAAGTAATACCGCTGCCTGGATTCGGACCCCCGACTTACTGCTCGTAAGTCGGGGCCAATACGTATACTAGTGGGAACAAAAACCCCATTAGTTTTGTGTAATAGAATAGTAGAACAAATGGGAAATTTGTTCCCACTAGTTCTACGATTTAGTACAACCTTGAAGCGTAGGACTAGTGGGAGCCACCACTGGGCCACCGCTGTTCTCCACTGATACCGTTGATTAACATTATAGTTGGTGCCAGTTAAGATCGCAAAACATTCATTCATTGACCCACCTACATTTATTAAAGTTCTTAACTTTGAAATCTAAAAATAAGCCTGTTCAAGTCTTAAATCGTCATCTATCGGGATCTTCAACGTTTTTTCTAATGAAAAACGATACATGGTCAATTTGTTTTGTTTCGTAGAAAGAGATATTAGGGAAAGGGCAATGACCGCTATTGCGATCTTAACTGGCACCAACTATAGTTAAATATACTTACGCATCATCTGAACCTTAATGAGTCCCACGATTTTGTTCAGGATGTCCTGTAACAAGAATGAACTATGTACATTGTATTTCTGTACCACGGAAAATGTACTAATTATGTAGTGGAAATTATAAGGCGTAGGGTACACTGCCGGGTTCTAACTATCAAAATGAGTCGTAGTCTATCAAATCAAGCCTTGACAAGTGAGACACAATTACATGTAGTTGTTGTCACACCGGTCAACTCCGCCGGTTCTTTTAACACTAACAATTTAAATCGTTCGAAATAGGTAAATTAAATATAAACTATTGTACCACCTACTAAGTAGTGAAATACTTAAGACTCAGTTTTTTGTTTACTAAATATTTATTGACTCTAGATTTAACAAATATTTAAATTGTTTAATGTGTAATTTGCCTTGCGTCAATAAGTTATTACCAATTAAACCAAAATTAAAAAAAAACTTATATATCAACCGTTATGCGCAATGTCCGGGCTCACTCCTTTTAACACTTTTCGCGTGATCTATGTAAGTACAGTCATTTAAATAATGGATGTGAAAATACCCATTGTTTTGAGTACGTTACCTACAGTAAAAAGTAATTTTTTGACCCAAAAAAATAGTCGTAGCCCAGCAATCGTTTTTGCGTAGAGGTACCTAGTTAATTTGATGTGCGTACAGAATGCTTGGTTGAAGGTTTCGTGAAGGGGCCGTTAACACCTTGTTTACATGTGCAATTTTAAAGAATCAAAAAATCAAAATCAAAAGCATTTCTTTCAAGTAGGCCAGTTACAGGCACTTTTGAATTGTTGAAACAAAGATGAAAATTAAATGTAGCTACAGTCCCAGTCACAAGACATAAAAACTGTGAAAGTACTGTAGTTGCCCATTCCCTAGCATAGATCTCTATGGAGAAGAACGGGCAAGAAACTCCATGGACACTCTTTTAAATCGAAATATTGTTACAAAATCTTGGTTACATCATTCATGTTGAGATGGTATACTATGTGAGAACAAAATAGCAAGATGTGCACGGTAAAGTATCCATAGAAAAACGACCAAAAAAAAAATTACAATTAAAAAACAAGAGAATTAATTCAAATAAGCCATGGCAACTGAGAGATGACCAGTCACAACTGACAGCGCCCGTTCACGAACATGACGCATGGATCAGCACCATTCAACTCAACCATTTTGAAGGGAGCTAAATGATCCGACACACACGCCACCATCAGCGAGACATTGGAGTGAGCATGATATACTCACAACCGCCAGGGCACATTCAAGTCAAGAAACGACGTAGGTTTCCAGAATGTAAATAACCCATAATAAGAGGTGCAACTGAAGATTAGAATTCAACGGGTGGGTTAGCATTCGAACTATGAGACCTGGGAGTCTCAAACGGCCTCTTTAGTACAATCGTAATAGGAGAAAAATATAATTTCGTTACAATTCGTAAAATGGTCTCAAAGTGACAATTAATAATATTAATTGCATCTCTTTTTTTTAGCTATTTTAGGGATGCAGGCAAAACTATTTATTGTTAGGCCACATTAAGAAAATAAACAAGTATCAATACGGAGTATACAGGAACATGTGTCATCATCTCCCAAGCCTTTTCCCAACTATGTTGGGGTCGGCTTCCAGTCTAACAGGATGCAGCTGAATACCAGTATTTTACATGGAGCGACTGCCTATTGGAATTGCCTCTATTGAAATATTTAAACCTTTATCTGACCTCCACAACCCAGTTACTGGGTAATACAACACCCCTAGTTAAGACTGGTTGGAACATAATTAGGTATTCGTCCACCGCTAGATATCAACCCAAGCAACCGTTTGCAGTGCTTTGCTGGGAGAAAATACATCTTTGAATTAAGCTCGCCTTAGTTTATGGACTTTTAATCAGAGAAATTATATAAAATTTTGTAGACGATTAAGAAAATGAAATGAGCACCGTGGACCGTACGTGCGTTATCGATGTCGCAGCTTACTTTACTTTCTGGTTTAAACTAGATGACAGACAAACATGTCTAAAAGTTGGAAAGTTTCCATCCTGTATAACAGTGATAACATTGTTGTGTGAGCATAACAGGAATTACCTTATCCGTTGCAGTTTCACGAAAATGGTTTTAAAGACTATCCAAAATTATTCGTGAAATGTTAATCCCCATTCACAGATTTTCAAAAAAAAAGTGTAAAATGGCCATTTTCTTGCTCACTGTAACAGTAAGGTGCAACGGTTAAGGTAGCTTTCCTTACTGCCCTGTTGAAAGTTTCCACCTCGTATAGAAAACTAAACAAGTGTACTAAACTATCGAAAAACAGTGAGCCACGAAACGCGCCAAATACGTAAGGAGAGACTGAAGCCCTCCTACAACTCTATACTGCTCAACTCTACTGCTTCAGTTGTGACCGGGTATTTAAAAGGTCTGGCCAGTCATATGAGCCCTTTTTCCTTGTGTACCAACACGCAGGGAAATAACTTCAAAGGGTCGCCGTTACCGAAATCCGTAAGGAGGACAATAAAGGGTGTAAAACACCTCTTAACGAAGCCGAAAGGCACTTGTTCTCCCCGTCATTGCGATCATTTTTTTGTTCTACACCATACCTGGGAACCTTCTAGTTACGGAGATATTGGGGGTCAAAGTTCCAACTTTTTTTAAATACAGGTTTTAAATGTAAGATTTTTACTTTAAACACCTCCACGGCCTCCGTACTATTCAATCCATCCATCAGCACAATGTTTTGAGTGCGTTACATTGAGTTCTACTACAAAACATGATTTTTCACCCCATAAAAAAAATCATTCCCAGCAATAATGTTTGCGTAAAGTTACTTAGTTTGATGTACAGAAAGCTTGGTTGACGGCTTCGTGAGGAGGTGGTTTACACCCTGTATATAGTGAGCTAAGAAAAGAATTAAATCGAGTAGTGCCCACCAGTAGTTCGAATGCAAGTTGCGAGCAAGATCGAAGTAAATATTTTTTTTTAGTCTATATTGTCCCACTCAAAGCCTTCCACTCTTCTCTACATGCGGCTCTCTCAGGCCAATCTCTAACAAACGCCTCTAGGTCGTCACGCCAGCGTTTTCTAGGCCTTCCTCGATGACGAGGCCCGTCTGCTGGCACCCACTGCGTGACGACCCTGGCTGAAGTAAATATAATAAAAATGAAATTGAAAACTTACAAAGACTTTCAATGGATCCACCTGAAAGTGGTCCCGCACTATATCTGCATCGTCCGAGTCCATAACCGCTCTGAGATCCATTGCGGACCTGGAAAATACACAAAAATATTATTTAAAGCGACCTTTAACTTATGAGTCGACTAAAATGTTTATTTTAGTCGACGATTTTTTCAGCATCTTCTGCCTACCCCTTCATCAACCCCATTGGAGTCGGCTTCCAGTTAAACCCAATGCAGTGAGTGGCCTCTAAAAGTTACTTGAAATTTTGCACTTCAGATGTTTCGTTGCATAATCACCTAAAATAATAGTTTTGATTGTTTTAACTGTACACTATAGCTTTGTTATTGTCAAAACTTTCTATCTATGTTACGGGATTGCCTAAAATTTTATACTCTATTTAGCCAAATACATCAACGTAGCCGTCCATAACTTCTTTTTGTTTTTATTTGCTGCAAGTTTACTATATTTTATGAATTTAAAAAAAAAACGGGAAATTTAATTTCTTAAAAAATATTATCTACGTATGCAAGGCGATGCACGCCAGAAAAAAATCGAAGTGATAGTCGTAGGTTTTTTTAGCACCCTCTTTTTCAAGTCTGCTAAAAAATAGTAAACCCCTTGTTACTGATGGTTTATTTATATTCAATATATTCAATAAAAATCTTAATAAAGAATACAGTTCAAACATTTGAAACTAGAATTTTAAATGATTATGTGACATTAACGCCAGAAAGTAACATTCGAAGTGAAAAAAAACCAAGTAACTTTTGGAGTCCAGTGTAACTTTTTCTAAAAAAAGCCGGGAGAGTTCAGACTTGGCCTTGTGTTCGTCTTGTACTTTAAATTTACATTACAATCACTATCACTCTTTTTTACCCTAAGATAATATTTTGTGTATCATGTTACTAGTACTTACTTGTAAAATCAGAAGCGCTAAGATGCCACTAACGATAACAGCAAACACAGAACCGATTCCGAGCCGGTTAACAGGTAAACTGGCCGCATCAAATGTGGGGGGTGGGGGGGGGGGGTAACATAGGTCCGCCCCCGCTCAGCTCAATAAATCTAAGCATGCGCTGTAACTTGCATCCCTTTTTAACAGATTAGGATTGCATTTTTATTTCAACATTTTTGATTTTTTTTAGAGCTAACCAGGGCTAGCTCTACGAAAATTGCGAGCCTATTATACAGAAACTCATTATCTGTAATGAGTTTCTGTAGGGTTTGTGGCAACAAACAGACGTTGTGTTCTTAACAAACTATAGTGAGTGATTCTTTCTTTTACTTTGTTGATATTTTTTTCTATTTTACCCTCTTTTAGCTTCATAAAACACAATTATTTGCAAATATACAAGGTGTAGTTTTGCATCCTAGCCAAGCTTTTTTTGTGCCAAGCTCCTGAATTTTTTTAGGAGCTTGGCACAAAAGACATAGGTAAATGGGTGAATATCAAAGCAGCAAATTTTACGAGTCCACGTTGGGAATCAAGGTGTAAAATGATGGGATGTTTCTTTTTTTATATAGTAAACTACGTTACGTGCAACTAGGGCCACGTTAGGTGGCTTGTCCCAGTTCCATTTTTTGATATAATTGCATTTACCAAAGTAACAATTTAAGGTATAATAAAAAATAAACCATTTCCTTATTTTATGCATTAGACACATTAACTAACAACAATTCGAAGTGCGAAATTTACTTTCCTGAAACCACTGACAGACAGACCACCATTTCTAAATTTAACTCTTTGGCACCAAATATCAAAATTACCGAAAAAAAATCTGTTCACCTTCTAGGGTCACCAATATTTGACGAATCTTTTCCGTCGTTCATTGAAGAAAAAATTCAAAATTTTAACGATGTTTCGAAGAGACTTTTTAAAATTAACATTCATTCGGACTTCACACTTATTCGATACTGTTGTTTTGGACCAAAATTCACGTATAGCCTTCGCTCTTCTCATCTTTGGAAGCATCCACAGCTTTTAGAAAAAGTCGACCAAATTATTAGGAACACTCTTACTTCAATACTTAATGTGGCTCTGGACGACCGAACTTGGCAGCAAGCCACACTTCCTCTCCTCGGTCTACGGTACCAAAAAATTAACCAGAGATATTTATCTTTCTCACTGGTTGATGTTGAGGTGCCGTATTTGACCGATGCGTTGAACGCTTGGAAAATGGCTTGTCCCAATACGGATTTGCCCGACAACCTGTACTCCTAGAGACAGTGGGACGTGCCGCTCTGCAGTATTGTACGGAATACCCTTCTACACACGCCAATCAATAATGTGGAGTGTGCCCACCTGCTGGCCGTGGGGGAATGGGAGTCAGGCTTGTGGCTTCAGGCACTTCCGTCATTCATCATTGGCACTATGATGGATGACGCATCGTTCCGGGTCGCTACGAGTCTACGCTTAGGCGCACCTTGTGTTGCTCCGCATCGGTGTCACTGCGATGAAGCTGTCGACAGCCTCGGACACCATGGCCTGTACTGCTACAGGCGCGTGCTATGAGCGCAGGTCGCATTGCACAACACGCCAGCATTAACGACAGTATTCGCCGAGCTCTTGTCAGCGCCGGCGTACCAGCGGTTTTAGAACCAAACGGCTTGGTGCGGGACGATGACAAGAGACCGGACGGCATGACGTTGGTGCCTTGGAGCGTGGGTAGGCCTTTGGTGTGGGACGCAACCTGTGTCGACACCCTTGCGCTTTCTCACGTTGCAAGCATGGTGGGCTGTGCAGGCGCTGCTGCTGCGGCTGCTGAGATCCTCAAACGGCGAAAATACTGTGACCTTATTGGTAACTACAGCTTTGAGCAGTTTGGGGTCGAAACGCTGGGGTCATGGGGTCCGAGTGCGCGTCTCCTTTTTAAGGAAATTTCTCACTGACTGGTCGACACTTCGCGTGACCAGAGGGCTGGCTCTTTCTTTGGCCAAAGAATTAGCATTGCCATTCAACGTGGCAATGCTGTCAGTCTTCTGGGCACGTTTCCGAATGACAGCGATGCGGAGGAGTACTTTGACGCCTATTGACGTCGTTGGATATATGTAGGTACTTACGTTTAGTTTTATTTTTGTAATTATATAGAGTTCTAGTTGTAGTAGCAAGTTAAATATACCAGGCCATATTATAAACAATATAAATGAATTGTATGATGAATTCTTTTCGGTAGTGCACACCGAGTTCAATAATACGTTAAAAAAGAAAACTAAAACTATTGGCCCAAAGTTTATTTTCAGCGACTGGGCAACACAGGGTATTAGGAAAAGTAGGGAACAATTGTTTGAGCTGTACGGCCTTAAGCCTAAAGCTCGAAATTTTTTAAAAACTCTTGCAAGGTAGCCAAATCTCTCTTCATTAGCAAGAAGATCAAATCAGCCGAAAACAAAATAAAGACGGTATGGAAAATTATCAACAGTGAAACTAATAGGAATAAAAAACAAAGTAATGACATAACACTAGAGACCTCAAGTGGCCTCGTGAGCTCTAATAATGAAGTTGCTCAAGAATTTGTAAATTTCTTTACCAGCATCCCACTTAAAACTACAGAAACCTTAAATTCCTCTCCCTTGCTCTCCATTGATTTATTGAAGGCGAACGTTTCAGTCTGTTCAAATGAATTTAAATTTCAACATATACACCGTGAAATTTTAATGGTTGTTTTCCCGCAGCGAAATGGTTTTGTCTTAGTAATACAATCGTTTTATAAATAAATAAAATATTAGAAACAAAAGATGGCAGATGTATCATTGTGAAAAACAAAACTTGAAAGCGACCACGAACCAATAGTAATAATACCTTCCGATACCCCGCAGGCCGAGCGCTGAACGGCCGTGCGGCCGTTGACCAGCGTGCTTTTCAATCAGCTGATAACTAAACTTCTCTTGAGTTAATGAAACATGATAATAATACGCTGTCCTGTGCATGACCTGGTGTCTGGAACTGCCCATGATCGAGTAGCCGCTGTGTCGCCGCTACGATCGTCCGTGGTGATGGGACTTAGGGGTCTGCACCCCGCAAAGTCGGAACGACTCCAAGTGTTGCGGATCCGCGTAAAGTCGCCGGGCAGCATGTGAATCATAATCAGCCCTAGCATAAAGTTGCACCATAGCGACGTCCTCCAAATTGCAATAACTGTAGTGTCGTTACATTGCACTGATGACGCGTGCTGCGCGTACGACATTCGCGGGGAAACTAAATGCGCTTCCGCACGGATACAATAGGAAGCCGGGGCGCGCGGCTCCGTTTGTAATTGTTGCGCGCAGGCTAGTTTATGCCGTATGACTACAGGCGAGAGCTTATTTTAATTTGAACATTTATAAATCGGTATTTCTTTGTCGGCTGTTTTTTGTATTGTTGCGTGCAAAGTATTTTATGCCGTAACACTACGTGCGAGAGCTTATTTTGCTTTGAACATTTATGCATCGCTTCCCCTTTGTCGGGTTGCGCGTGCGATTAGTACGTAGTACCTACAAGTTACATCTAGTGTTACTATTGTTTCTCACATTTTCGAGTTGATGAATATTTTTTTAATTATTTTAAAACATCCTTATTTTTTTACTTTGACTCTATGCTTCGAAAGTAGTCCACATGGCAAGTCGATCTGCCGCGGGAAAACAACCATTAAAATTTCACCAACAATCATAAAAGCTTTTAAGCAAATCAAGATCAAATTAACCGAAGATCTATGGGGTATGTCTATCAAAGCTTGTACCTCAATTATTGAGACTGTAGCACCGTATTTAGCCTTAATATTTATTTTTTGCGTAGATCAAGGGGTCTTCCCGGATCTAACGAAATTCAGCAAGGTAATACCGCTTTTTAAATCTGGGGATAGTAAAGACACCAATAACTATAGGCCCGTATCCGTTTTGCTGGTTTTCAGCAAGGTGTTTGAAAAGATAATGCTCAATCAAATGCTTAACCATTTTAACACCAATAAAATATTGCACGAGCAACAGTATGGTTTCACCAAAGGACGTTGTACAACTGACGCCGGTGTCACTTTATTAAAACACCTATTTACTGCGTGGGAAGAGGCACAAGATGCCATAGGAATCTTCTGTGACCTTTCGAAGGCATTTGATTGCGTAAATCACGAAACCTTGATCTTGAAACTTGAGAATTACGGTTTAGGTAAACTTGCGCTCAGTTTAGCAAAATCGTATTTGAATATATACAGCATTTTTAATTTAACATTGAATATATAGACAGCAGCAGGTACAAATAAATGGTGTCAATTCAATGTGTTTAAAAGTAAAAATGGGTGTACTACAAGGTTCGATATTGGGTCCCTTCCTCTTTTTAGAATATATTTTACCGCTAATAATTTAGTACTAAATGGGAAAAAAACCAAGTGCATTAAGACTTGCTCTACCAAATGTCAAATTACTGATATTGATATCGAGAGGCTAGTCTATTTTTGTTATTTTCATAGTATTATGTCATACGGTATTTTACTATGGGGACGGGCTGCGGACATCGGGTCTATATTTATTCTGCAGAAAAGAGCCATCAGAGCCATATATGAATTACGTAGACGCGATTCTCTAAGAGAACTGTTTAAGGAAATTAATATCATGACAGTACCTTGTCAATACATCTATGAAAACATTATGTACGTTAGGAAAAATCTGCATTTATTCAGTAAAAGAGGTGACAGACACCACTATAACACTAGAAATAGGGACCAACTAGTTCAGCCAGGTTTCAGGCTTGCTAAAGTAGATTTATCTTTCATGGGGTACTGTTTGAAATGTTACAATAAAATACCTCCCCACATTCTTCAACTGAATGAGACGAAATTTAAATCTTGTATAAAACGCACACTATGTAGGCAAGCATATTATAAGTTGGGGGATTACATTGATGATAAAAATGCTTGGCTAAATGCTGGTCCTGCTCCACAACCATAGGGGCAAACTAATTGATTGTACTGGTCGGGCATTATTTGAGTCTATCGACACGCAAAGAAGAAGAAGAAGAATTGATTCCCATGTTAATGAATTGTGGAAGCTGCAGAAGATTGTAAAAATATACCTACTTGCATTGTATAGATTCCGGTTTTTAGTATTATATAATTGCATAGCACATGTGTGAGTACTTTGTACTGTTCAGCCACCACTTACATTTAGTTATCTTTCATTGACTTGAATATGCCTTGGTGGCTGAGAGAATGTCATACTCACTCAAATGTCTCGCTGATGGTGGCGGGTGTGTCGGGTTATTTAGTTCCCTTAAATATGGTCGAGTTGAATGGCGCCGATACATGCGTCATGTTCGTGAACGGGCGCTGTCAGTTGGGACTGGTCATCTCTTAGCTGCCACGGTTCGTTCATTTTAATTACTTTTTTTTTAATTTTTGATTTATTATTTTACTCTGGACGCTCTTAATGTGCACGTCTTTCTACATCGTTCTCACATATATGTATAATCTCAACATGAATGATGTAACCAAGATTTTGTAACAATATTTTGATTTAAAAGAGTGTCCATGGAGTTTCTTGTCCGTTCTTCTCCATAGAGATCTACGTTAGGGAATGGGCAACTACAGTACTTTCTCAAGTTATTATGCCTTGTGACTGTGACTGTAGCTTTGCTTTTTTTTGTATTTTCGACATTCAAAAGTGCCGTAATGGTCTAATTGAAATAAATTATTTGAGTTTGAGTTTTTTGAGTATGTGTATATTGTAAATATGGTTTTTAAATATATATTAATGTAATATTACCTAAAATATAAAAAAAAAAAAAACAATTAAACCCTATTAGGAAAACAAATTTAAAAGCACAGGACACTCGGTCAAAGTTTGTCCAAGCAAAACACAAAATGTTGGTGGCACTTTTTCAACTTACTATAACATGAAGTTTCGTGCGTGTGTGACCAATCACGTTTTTTTTATTTCGCACCTCTCGGTCGTGCGCTGGACTTGCCCGTAACAGGTGTGTGATTTGTGCTGCGATTACCCGATAAAAACGGTAAGTATTCATCTTGGGTGGCACGGAGGTCAAGAATTGTTAAATTTTGGTGGATCGTTTTGCTGTTGATTTTAACGTGTTTTAATAGTAAACTACACGTTATAGTGATATGGGTAACGCATAAATCAGTGATATTAATTTAATTGTAACTAAAAATTTATTATTTTGAAAAACCATATTTACATTATATACATACTACAACTAGAACTCTAAATAATTACAAAAATAAAACTAAACTAAGTACTTACATATATCCAACGACGTCAATAGGCGTCAAAGTACTCCTCCGCATCGCTGTCATTCGGAAACGTGCCCAGAAGACTGGCAGCATTGCCACGTTGAATGGCAATGCTAATTCTTTGGCCAAAGAAAGAGCCAGCCCTCTGGTCACGCGAAGTGTCGACCAGTCAGTGAGAAATTTCCTTAAAAAGGAGACGCGCACTCGGACCCCATGACCCCAGCGTTTCGACCCCAAACGGCTCAAAGCTGTAATTACCAATAAGGTTACAGTATTTGCGCCGTTTGAGGACCTCGGCAGCCGAAGCAGCAGCGCCTGCACAGCCCGCCGTGCTTGCAACGTGAGAAGGCGCAAGGGTGTCGACACAGGTTGCGTCCCACACCAAAGGCCTGCCCACGCTCCAAGGCACTAACGTCATGCCGTCCGGTCTCTTGCCATCGTCACGCACCAAGCCGTTTGGTTCTAAAACCGCTGGTACGCCGGCGCTGGCAAGAGCTCGGCGAATAATGTCGTTAATGCTGGCGTGCCGTGCAATGCGGCCTGCGCTCCTGTAGCAGGACAGGCCATGGTGTCCGAGGCTGTCGACAGCTTCACCGCAGTGACACCGATGCGGAGCAACACAAGGTGCGCCTAAGCGTAGACTTGTAGCGACCCGAAACGATGCGTCATCCATCATAGTGCCAATGATGAATGACGGAAGTGCCTGAAGCCACAAGCCCGACTCCCATTCCCCCACGGCCAGCAGGCGGGCACGCTCCACAGTATTGATTGACGTGTGTAAAAGGGTATTCCGTACAATACTGCAGAGCGGCACGTCCCACTGTCTCTGGGAGGACAGGTTGTCGGGCAAATCCGTATTGGGACAAGCCATTTTCCAAGCGTTCAACGCATCGGTCAAATACGGCACCTCAAAATCAACCAGTGAGAAAGATAAAATATCCCTGGTTAATTTTTCGGTACCGTAGACCGAGGAGAGGAAGGCTGGTAAACTTATACTTGAAATTTTGCGGACGCCGAGACCACCCAAGCGAATGGGAAGTGTGGCTTGCTGCCAAGCTCGGTCGTCCAGGGCCACATTAAGTATTGAAGTAAGAGTGTTCCTAATAATTTCGTCGACTTTTTCTAAAAGCTGTGGATGCTTCCAAAGATGAGAGGAGCGAAGGCTATACGTAAATTTTGGTCAAAACAACAGTATCGAATAAGTGTGAAGGCCGAATGAATGTTAATTTTAAAAAGTCTCTCCGAAACATCGTTAAAATTTTGAATTTTTGCCTCAATGAACGACGGAAAAGATTCGTCAAATATTGGTGACCCTAGAAGGTGAAGAGATTTTTTCTCGGTAATTTTGATATTTGGTGCCAAAGAGTTAAATTTAGAAATGGTAGTCTGTCTGTCAGTGGTTTCAGGAAGGTAAATTTCGCACTTCGAAAGGTTAAGTTCTAGTCCAATAGAACTAAATTTTTCTTTTAAGAAAGTTAAATCTTTTAGGACTGTGTCCACATCACCTCCTAGGGTTCCATCGTCCAGATACCATACGTTGAATTTAGAATTTAGCTGACGAATAATTGGATTAATTGCTAAACTAAAAATGACTGGCCCAAGAGGGTCACCCTGTTGGCATCCAACGGCTGATTCCAAAAGATTGTCTTTATAGAGTAATTTTGAGGGGTTTCTGTAGCATTGGTAAAGAAAACTGTAAATTTTGGGTATTTCTTTTTGAACCTCTGTCAACAAGGTGTCCCTGTTTACGGAATTAAAAGCATTTTTAATGTCAACCTTAAGGATGACCTCACCCTTATCGCTATGAAGGTTAGTGGACAGTGCGTGTACCGCAGCCTCACAGCCCCCTTTGGACCCGAAGCCAAGCTGTAGGGGCTGGAATTTGCTGGCCAGTGTTTCACTGTAAAAGGCGCAGCAAATTTTGGCAGCGATACGACGGTAAGTTGACCCTACGGCAATGGGACGAATACCGCCATCCTTCTTGCGTAGGGCACAAAGATTGGCCCCGTATAGAATATCGATGACGGCATCGTTCACACTGCCGGAGAGCATGAGATTGATGAGGGCCGTCAGTTCCTTCAAAAGGGACTCACCAGCTTCCCCGGCGCCTGAACATATAAGGTCCTTAAGGTGTTGAGGAGTCAGGCCGTCGAGGCCGCCGGCGGAGCCACTCCGAAAGGAACAGACGGCCGCACATACTTGCTGAGCTGTAATTTGGAAAGTGTTAGTTTCTGGAATGGGGGGGTCAGGGAAGGCGAGGTCATCTGCCGGGGCGGGGTGTTTGCTCTCCAGAGCTGTAAGGGTCTCTGGAGAGTACGGCGCAACCACATCGCTGCTAAAGATGATCCTAGCTGCACCACTGATATCACCTTCGCCTAATTTAGATTCCACATAATGCAATAAACCTCTTTGGGGGAGATGTGCTGTAAATTTTGGGTCAAAACTTTGGGCCGAAATGTTACAGTTGTCTTTAATTTGAGTTGTTAAGGTTTTTTTATTTGCCAAATCTTTTTGTACATGTAGAATTCTAAATGGGAAGGTTAGTAATTGCTCCCAAGCACTTTGAGAGTTCTCACGGGCGGCGAGGCGGACACAACGCGCTAAGCTTAATGCTACAGAAGGTCGCGCGCCACGAGGAACTCTCTTTAAAACAGGAGTTGAAGTTTTTAATTTTGATAGATATTTCCAAAAGGGTTGAGTGGGTGGATCCGGTGTAAGGGGAGTGGGTAATGTAGGGCATGAAGAAGGTACATTGAGGGGCTTATGTTTCTTCCCTAAATGTATCTTCAAGCCTCTTTCACCCTTAAAAAAGCGTGCTTGGGAACAGTGTGGGCATCTTACTAGGACATCCAGCGATGTGGTAGGTTGACTGGCACTTCGTTCGGCGTCACTACAGTCATTGTTGGACATAGAAAAATATTTAAAATAAAACTTACGTGATAACTTAACAAATAGTGTATAAAATTATATAAAAAACCAAACAAAAATCACAAGTAAAAAGTCAAGCAAAAGACAGATGACATTGATGACAGCAACGTCACGCAGGCGGCCTGGGGCGCCGCCACCGCCGCCGCGCGCCTCCGGCCGCGCCGTCCACGCTGGCTTTTCTGCGCAGCCCAAATAAACAGCACTGTATCTGTTATGCTTTCTCGGCACAAAACTCGATCCAACTTTGAATTTTACGTAAAAATAACGAATCAAACTGTTCATTGATATTTCATATAGGTACATCCACTATTTATCCACTGGTTTCACACAGCCAGCATGTGTCAAAACATTTATGTGACACTATTACAACAGTATCTAGCAATTTTCGTGATTATTTATCGTCAAACATTTTGAAGTGTTTCTTGTCTTCTTTCTTTTATTGTAACTTAAAACCCCTATTTTCAAAGATTTTTTTATGCCTGGTTTCAATTTTGGTGGCTCAATTTCGGTGGGTTTGGTGGCGTTTTTACGTACTGTTTGTACATAAATAGCCAGTTTTTACGTTGCAAGACAGTTTCATGAGCAAACAAACAAATGTTATGTACTTGGCCGTAAGTAAGACCTATTATTATAAGGGTAGCATGCTAAAGATGAAGTTTCTTATTTTTATTTTGTTGCTTTTAGAATGCCAAAACAGACCAATGAAAAGAGGCTGCTGAAAAAGAGAATGGATGGAAGAAGAAGAAAAGCAAGAATAATGTTTCGTCATCAGCCTACAGTAGTCCACTGCTGGACATAGGCCTCCTCAATCGCTCGCCACTCAACTCGATTCTCAGCAACCAGCCACCCTGCGAAGATCGTCACTCCAGTCACACGAGTCTGAGGGCAATGGCTATGGCCGCGAATCGGCAAACATAAGGTGGGATCACCTTATGTTTGCCGATTCGCGGCCAATACTCAAGGACACGTCTACCCCAACGGTCATCGTTTCTACGGCTAAATGACCGGCACATTGCCACTTAAGCTTACTTATTCTGTGAGCTATGTTGACAACTCTGGTTCTCTGTCGGATCACCTCGTTCCGGAGACCCACCCCACCTCAGAGAGACTCCAAGCACAGCCCGTTCCATAGCTCCCTGAGCTGAGCTTGAATTTATGGACCCGCCGTACCGTGAGTGTACGTTTCGGCCCCGTAAGTCGTAACAGGCAGGACGGGCTGGTTGAAGACCTTCCGTCTTTAGGCACTGTGGAAACGCGACGAGAAGACCGGACGAAGTTTTCTAAATACTGCCCAGCCTAGCTGAATTCTTCTGTGAGTCTCAAAGTTGTTCTCACTAAACTTCAGAGTTTGCCCGAAATAAACATATTCTCGAACGACCTTGAGAGGACCGCCATTGACAACAATAGTTCTGGGAAGACTTCAGAACTGACCAGGTCTCGACAGAGTCAAAAGCCTTCTCGTAGTCCACAAATGGAAGACAGAGCGGCCGATTATACTCTTCGGACTTCTGTATGTTCTGCTGCATAGTGTGGATGTGGTCTATGGAGCTGCATTCTCCCTAAAACCCGGTCTGCTCCGGTGGCTGGAAGTCGTCGAGTCAGGAGTCTTTGCGCTAGACGATTCGTGACGACCATTGAAAACAGCTTATACACGTGGCTACGGAGCGAAATGGGTCTGTTATTCTTTAATAGGGTCTTGTTCCTCTTCTTAAACAAAAGAACGACCACGCCACTTTTCCGACCTCGCCCTTCCTCCCGCTTTCAGGAGCTTTGTCGTTATCCTATCCTTATCAGGGGTTTCCATTTTTATGCTGTCTAAGAGCCGCCTCGATTTCATCTTGGCTGAATCTTGACGGGTTAAGGTGGTCCTGGAATCCTCATTTTCGGGATCAGGTCGAGATAAACAGAACATGCGATGCATATTCAATTATGGTGGCCACACTACACTTGAAAACTAAAATATCTCAAAAAGTTATCGAGATATTCGTGGGCCTCTTGAAGATTCTTTAAACGTGGACTTTCTATTGTTATACCAGGTCCTTATTTTTCACGAAAACTGAAGAATAAATTTCCCCACCAAAATTGACAAAAAATGCACTTTGCTGGATATTCACCTGATAATAATTAATAATGCTGCTGTTTTCAATTTTTTTAATTTGACAGTATTTCAGTATAACGCGAAAGTGATCGAAGCGCGCTACATGTCTCAGTGTGCGTTTATTTGTGTGTGTGCAGGCGCAGTTAGGGCCAGTTACAGACGGGCTGCGTTTTAATACGGGTGGTTTACACTTACCAATTTCATTAAACAAGAAAAAAAACCTACCCCTTTTATTATCGATTCGGGTCTAGAATCATTAGCATAGATACCTTCTTGAATTTGACCAGGATGCAAAGCGACACCTTGTATGTCAAAAGTCGACATAATTGTCACGACTATCCGACATAATATATAAATTGACTGTGGGTTTTGGCATATGTCGAGTTTTATAAAACGCGTTTTTAAATGACAAGTATGTCAAGATTGCACCTGTCGTTTGTTGGTATATATGTCACTTTTATAAAACAGCTTATGCGCGACAATTCTATAATTTTGACATTTTTTGACATACAAAATTATTTTTAGTGAAACCTGAATATAGTTTGTTCAGCATAAGCAACTGAATCGATTCCAGTAATTTTTAGACCATGCTAAATGTCGTCCCAAAAAAAAAAAATTATACAAGTTGGACACCGAGCGACACTAAGTAAGTACCTATCCGCTATCATTGGCGCACAACTGACTGGTCATAGCGGCACTAGGCGCGGGCGTACTTACATCGCGGGCGGCGCAGGCGGCGCGGGGGCCGCGAGGTGACCACGTTTTTTACGGACAACCAGGTAACAGAACAAGCTTATAACTTTGTAAATTTTCATGATACAGTTTTGAAATTTTGTAAATAGATTCTTTACATAAAAATTCCTCAGGCACCCATCGTGTTGAGTTGAGACCTTTGCCCAGCGATCGTTTATGCATGCGGCTCACGTGACCCGCCCAAACTCATTTCAGCTTGGGAACCCTTTTTGCAAGCATTAAAATTATGTTTTTTTTTAGTGTATTTAGGTCCTAAGTGGGGCGAGTGTGTGATGCTCCCCTCCCCAACCTCCCCTATAATTGAAAGGGCTGTAACTTCATAACGGTTAGAGATAGCTATCAGGTGTTTGAACAAATGTTATAGTAGACGTCGAAATCTGTCCGGTGGTAGGTAGGTCCTGAGTGGAGCGAAGGGGGGAGGTGGCGAGCGAAGCGAGCTGGCGACCTCCGTAGCGTAACGATAGTTGAGTGGGTGAAGCGTAACTCAGGGGCGACGACAAGCAAACTTTAGGGTAATGTTTTTTTATGGGAAAAGGTCGTGAGTTTTTAAATAAGGCTTTAGATTTTATTAGGGGTTCGTAGGGGTTTTCATACTGTTTTAGGGGTAATTCTAACGGATTTTCCAATTCATTTAAGGATGCCTATAGATTCTCAAATATTTATAAGGGTAAGTAATACTTCTCAAAAACACCAAACACGCGAGCTGCGCGCACCCACGCAAACTAGTCGAAAATAAGTTTCAAGCATGTCCCGCCATCGACGAATACAATATAAACAATCAATATTGGTATCAATTAAAAGTATGTTTAACGACCTTTAAATTAACAACAGTAAGAATTCCTAAACACAACAAATCCCATTAGCACGTAACGTTAAAAAAAATGTTGTCAAAATAAGCATTACAACGGCCATAAATTGCACCACCCTACAAGGGTATAAAAGGGCTGACCCTGGTCAAATGTGCTTCATCCGCTATCCAACCTTGAAGCGAACACACGTGAACAGCTACAGCAAGAAAATACCCCTGAAGATGGATACCACTGCAGATGAAGAAGTCATTGCACTACTGCAATCAGAGATGCGGCAATGTAACTGAACTGGAGTCGTTTTTCCGTTCGAAGACTGTTCCAGCCTAGTGCAATAACAACCCCGACCAGCTCGCAGAACTTCTGTAAGCATTTCTACGAATAGAAGAAGATTGAGGGAGAAATTGCAGCTCACAGGGCTGCTACGGGGCCGAAATTGACTTCACGGCATAGGAGAGATCGGTTGAAATTTACCGGGTTTTTTAAATTTATTTTTTTATTTTACACTTTTTAGTTACGATTATAATAAGATGGAGAATTTCTCATTATTTTTTTACGTTTGTTAGTAATTCCGTAAACGGTCTAATTCTTTAAAGGATTTTTATCGTATGAATGATTTAATAATATGGTCATGATATACCATTTTAAAATCCTCACGATGAGCCCTTTAATTTGATACCATATTGCAGTATCCATAAATACTTTTTTACTTTTTACTTTAAACTATAGCTAGCGTCTCACAGTCGTCATGTTGGTTTTTTTCGCGTCACCTATCTAAGAACACTTGGGTTACCAAGACGAATCTAACGACATGTTAAATAAATAAATCCGTGCCGCGGTTATAGCATGCATACAAGAAACGCGAAAAACATAACCCTTAGCAGTCGGGTAATAAAACAATCGCTAAACTAATCTGTCGCTTTACGTATCAATGTCAATTTGAAAAGAAACTGTCACAAACTTAATCAACAAACAGATTTTTGTTTAGTTCTGTTTGTTACTATTTCATTCATATTGAAATAGTTAAATACGGCCAGATGCCAATAATTAAAAACCCTGTTTGGATTGAATTCGAGTGCGTTTATAGTTTATATGGCACTGTTGTATAAACACGAATGTGGGTTTATGGAATGTGATAATAGTATTAATTGAGTGTTTTAATACCTAATTATGTACAGTTGCATACAAGACTTTATCTACATCCATGATATGAATCCTCCATAAAAGGCTCTGAAACCATAGGGTGTTGTAGTGTTGATGAAGTCTATGTAAATTCATGTAGGTAAAGTTTAAGTGAGAGTATTTAATATAAACAAACTATGTAATAGGTAATAATATAATTATTTATTGTAATAATTATTTCTGGTTAAAGACATTTAATTCTCATAAAGAAATTTACATTTCACTTACATGAGAACAAATTTAAACGTTTTAGTATGAACTAATCATTGTCCTTCGACACTCGGACTTACAAATTAACTTGACGTTATTTACAATTTGGATAGTACAATTATTATAATGCAATACTAATATCGAACAAAAATGGCGGGATACGACGTGAATTTGAATTAACCTATAAGTTTTTTTTTTAAATTACTTCGCTGTAGTAGTGAAACGCGCGTGCATGACAATGTTCTTTTTTTTAAATGAGTTGCATAATATAATTTAGTACCACATTATAACACCCGTTTGAATGATCTTATGACACTGGTTGTTTTAATGTTGGCAATAAGCTAATTTTTTTTTTTCAAATTGATTATTTTTGTAGTCCGATGGGACGGCAGTCCGATACGACCGACCACTTTTTACCCGACCCGGCAATCGAACCCAGCTCAGCAGTCACACTTTGTGACCATGAAACCAATTGAATAGGTACTATATTTACCCGAATGGCGCAGCGGTAGTGAGGCTGCCTTACGTTCTTAGGGTCCCGGGTTCGAATCCCGGTAGGAGCAAATGTTTGTGTGATGACCATGTACATTTTCTTGTTATATGTTTAATAAGTATGTATTTACAAACAAAGAGTATCTGTGTAGTATATCAACTATCTAGTGTCCACGACACAAGCCTCGTTGCTTAGTGTGGCACTAGATGGCGCTGTGTGTAATGTCCAGCGATATTTATTTTATTTATTTATATTTTAGAAAGTTTGGGCACAGGTTTGGGGCCGCTTGCTACAATAAACGTGCTAGCGTAACATATTGGCGAATTATAATGCAAAGCGCTCACATGTTTTTTCTGCAGATTTGTAGGATGGGCAAAGATTTAAGCTATTATAGCTATCGAATAAGTTTGGCGGCGCCTGCCACGTTGTATGGCAACACTTAGCCTCTGACAAAGGTAAAAGCCACCCCTTAGTTCACGGGAAGCGTCAACTAGGCGTTTCTGGCTTACTTTACTAAAAAAACGTAAGTTTTAAAATTTAGAAGCCAATGGAATGACTTCCCTGGCGTCATAGACAAGAAGCTTACTGATTGAATATGTGTCACAAATAACTATAAAGTGGCAACCATGCTGGGTTGTATTTACAGAAGCTTGCAGCGATAATATAAGTATCGCGGCTGAGATAGTTTTTTTTAGACGCACATTGATGTTGGTTGACCTATCAATTCAGAGGACAAGGAAGTTTTTAGAGAAGCGCAATGCAAATAGAAATTGTCTTAATTAACAATTCTGCTTGTAGATTTTTGTTTCATCCCTACAATAATTGTTTATTATCCAATAATCAACTGGTATCATTTGACGACATATGCATATCAGGGCCAAAAGGCCTAGGGCTACGGTTGTATAAAACTGGCGGATGCTTAGCTTCGAGACAATATACTAGTTATTCTTTATTATCTACTAAACCCCCGGTTGCTTCAGACTAAAAGAAGTATAGGTATGGATTTTTTTACATAGAAATGCAAAAGACTACTACTGGTCTTGAAATTTCAGGAACAGTTACGACGTTTACAGAAAGCTGTACCTTCTGCCAAGAACGAAAGGTATGAGAAACATGCCCACTTCTTGTTTAACAACACCAGGCTTTGTGCTCTTGACCTTATCCCAAAACTTGATAAAAAAGCCACAGGAATAATATTTATCTTAGACGTTTCTAAAGGCACTGGGGAGACGTTCCTTGTTGGCAAAAGTATGGAAATGAAAGGAAAGAAGCATTGGCATTTGCCTCTTTATGTATTGCTAAGGTGGTATAAAAGGAAGCGTGTCGAGAGAGAAGGTGCATCTACATCAAAGTTACCAGGGCACTCACAAAAAATGTCAGTTAGTTTAATGTTTTCACATGTTGTTACATATTGTGTTCTCACATGCATAAATAATAAAGGATGAGGTCTGATCTATTCGCTCCATGTAAAATACTGTATTTCAGCTGCATTGGTTTGGACTAGAAGACGGCTAGGTAAATGATAACAAGTAATCATTTTCAAAAGAAACAATTTCCATAATACATGCTTAATTCGTGCGTCACATAAGTATTTGTTTTTTTTTTTACACGAATTTCAATGTACTTGGAGAAATATCTCTTGGAGAAATATCTTTCTATGGATTTCGTAAATCTGAAATGAATAGCTTTTATTTTATTTTTTATTTACTAAAATTATTATAGGACTAGGTTTTACTTTCAAGATTACTCAACGCGTTAATTCTTGGCTCGGTCAACTATGAACACTGAGTTGACAAAGAAAAAAAAAGGAGAGAAATTGTGGCATAACATAGATATAATATTATTGTGTGCCCTGAATTACACACATATTTATATCCAAGGCAATACCTCCCAGCTCTTAGTATAGGAAAGATTCACGAGATCTGTTCAATTTCATCATTTAAATTTATTTATTTATTAATATAGGTTCACCAACAGCTTCTGTGTACAGCATTTAGTTATACATATTACGTTTTACAGTCTTGGACTGGAAAATGGACTTTATGTTCATAAACATAAATATTATAGTCCTTTTTAAGAATTTTAAATTTTTTACTTTATTCTTATTATATGCGGCCATTTTAGGCCCGCAGGCCAATAATTCACTACGTGCTTTTAGTTGAATGTTAACGCTGTGCGGGGTTGTCAAACCATCGTTGTTTGCTTTCTACGAATCACGTCATTGCGTAAATGTTTCTTTTTTCGCAGAATTCAAGAAAAACTTTTTAAAATTCCGAAGAACTTTAAATGCCAAATCATGTACCTAATTGTTTCTTTTGAAAAACTTTGTGAAATACCGAAGAACTTTCAAAGCCACGTGAACAACGTGGTGTGGCAACGTGACCGTGTCACGAGTTCAGGAAACCTAGCAAGATGATGAAATGTTTTCTCTTTTGTTTTAAAAGTCGAGTTTGCTTTTTTATTAGTTAGTATTGTTACGAGTAGGAGTTTCACAACATGGGCGGTTAGGAATTTGAGTTAGTAACACGTTATTTTATACTTTGGTATATTCCCTTTTTTTTTTTTTTTTTTAGGGTGGGAAATCATCAAATGACTTCGCCCGCTCTGGGCGGAGCAGGAGGGAGTGTCAGACTTTTACTGACTAAAACCCATCCATGTTCCTTCCTCGCCCTTTGTGTTCCGGGGCCACGGTATCTCTTTCGAATAGTCCCGCAGCCCCGGCAGGCTTCGGACGTCCAAACTCGCAAAAGGGTCATGAGTTTTCAACAGAGGACCAGCTGATAGGCGCGTTCGAAGAGGAAATAGAGTTCATTCTTAGTGGTAAGTGGAAGGACTGGATTGATGATTGGTTTTAAACAAACAATAAATTTCACCACACGCTTTAGCATATGTTGAATTGTATTCAATATTCAACGACGTTACTTTAAAACATAAGATTACGCGATAATACTTATTGAACAGCCTTTGTAGTAATTCATACTCTTACTATGATTAAAAATGTAAAGCCTAAATAAATAATTGGGTCTAGCAGGATTGGGTCTAAAGGAATGCTTGACCAAATGGTCAAGCATTCCTTTTTTATCAAAGCTGGGGAGAGCACACGGAATTTTAGAAAGTAACATCTCTTTTAAAAAATTAAATAAGTACTGCATGAATGTTTGTACGCGGGTTATGAAGTTAGATTCGTGGAACTTGGTACTAAAGCTTGTAGTGGGCCGTTTACTCCTGTGGAGCATTCAGATGCTTCACTAGAGTAAACGGTCCACTCAAAATACTTTTTCCATTCTACGTTCAATTTTGATTTACATTTGTGTTGAGGCACGTTCCAGTTCGATAAATAGATTAAAATGAACATTACATATATCGCCATTAGACTTCTTTTTATGAAGTGCATTATCATTTTTTGGAAATTAGGGCTCCTGAAAAGTTACCAACGGGAACAAAGCCTGTAAGCTATAAAACAGCGTCTATTAAAACTAGCTAACATTCATAGTTTCCGATATACAGTGTAAAAACTTTCAACGGGGCAGTAAGGGGCTACCTTTACTGTTGCACCTACACGAAAATGATCTTCGAAGACTATCCATAATTTTTCGTGAAATTTTGATCGCTATCACAGATTTTGAAAAAAAAAATACGGTTAGCAAGAAAATGGCCATTTTACACAAAACATATTTTTGATGCGAATCGATCCTGTTTCTGATCAAAAACTCACTCGAAAACATTGCAGGTCCTAAGAAAAAAATTGTGAATCTGAAATACAAAAAAAATAAATAAAAGACAAATGATCACGCACGAAGCGAAGCATTAGCGCATATTATGAACCTTGGCATTGTTGACGGGGTTTATCCTGAAGATTTGAAGAAAGTTATTATTAAACCACTTCATAAAAAAGATAATATAACTGTTATGTCGCGATGTACGATCTGCCCGTCATGATCGACCACATCCTCGAACAAACAAAATTCGAAAGTTTCGAAAAAACCTACACATGAAAATTTCCACGCGAATGGAGTCGCGGGCAACAGCTAGTTTTCTTATCAATGTGGCCTCTTTTATCCTGTAACATCATTAATAGAAAATTGGTTAATTTATATAAATAATAAACTTTATTTTGAGACCTGCATGATACTAATACTGTTAGCCTGCGTCATCCCACTGCTGGGCAAAGGCCTCTCCCCATGATTTCATGATTTCCAGTTTCTATCCAGGTCTAATGTGGACCACTGGTCGTTGGTTTTGTCCAGCTCGTCCCGCCATCTTCTACGAAGTCTGCCGCGACGCCTTCTGGCTGTGTCAGGGCTCCAGAAACTGGCTATTTTGGCACACAGCTTATTGAGAGTGCGGTAGACGTGGCCAGTCCAGTCCCAATTCAGTCTAGCGGCTTTTTTGAGTAACAACAGTAATTTGTGTTTTGGAGCGCAGAATGGTGTTTTACATTGAACGTTGGCAGGCCTTGAGTTTGGACTTTTGAATGTTTGAAACATAACAATGAGTATTTGGGATGATGGGAGCCGAATGGATTCTCATTACCAAACCATCATCAGATAAGTTTATAATATCTGAGATTATGATATTACGTCCATAAAGATATTAAACATGTGGATGATTTCTTGTGAATCTTTAAAATAAGAGGTGTCAAACAGAAAAATCTGGGCATGCTTAATTTTCAGGAAGTGCTTCCACCAAAGATTATGTTTGTGATTTTTGTGTTAGGTAATAACTGTTTTTAAGTACAATAAGTACATACATAAAACTGAGTGTTATTTGGCCCCCGTGTTCCCGTAATTTACTCGTATATCTATTGGGTGGTAATAGTCTTCAAAGGCATTGATTTTATTGACAATTCTACAATAAACATCATCAACTGCATCCGAGGCGTAAACATAATCCAGATGGGTAAAGTCGTCTAGGAATATTGACTCATTCACATTTGGAAGATTTCGCTTCAGAATTTCTACGTCCTTGACGTCCGACAACCAGTCTTTACAACTATAAAATAATACCACTGGTACGGTCACATAACCTAAATCATAATCAGGCGGCATAGCTTCTCCATATATGTTCAGATTCTCTTCTTCCCCTAAATCGAACCTGGAGAACCGATGTGACTGGACCAACTGTCCGTAGTGAACGAACTGCAACGTAGACGAACCAGTGGGCGAGTGTCCTAATATAACAGATAAAAAAGTCTCATTTATTTTGGTTTCATGTCCCGACAATGAGTACAATACGGTATCACATTTTTTTGACAAAACACTGCATATGAACGCTGACAGCTTATTAAAGAAATCTGTGCCTGCTGAATAAGCGTTAAAGTCCTTCAGAATAAGTCCCAGTACATCGTGAGCGAGTGAAAACATTCGGACTATCGGACTTTTAACGTGGCCCATCCACGCCTCCGGCGCTAACGAAAACATTATTTTGATCTTGTCATTGTATTCTGGCTTCATCGAGCACAAAACATAGCCGACGGTAGTGCCTTGTGAATGTCCTACGTAGTATAAACTTTCAAATTCTGTTTCTTCGAGGATGTGGTCGATCATGGCGGGCAGGTCGTACATCGCGATCTCTTCCCACGAGAAGGTCCAGTACTCCGTCATGGAGGAGTTGAGAGTTGTGTGCGTTTGTGCGTATTTGTTACCTCTAGAGTTGCCCATCCAAACATCGTATCCTTGGTCCGCGAGCACATATGCGAGCGCTTTATCAGGTCCCATTAACACCCAGGTGTCCGAACTTTCTATGATCCCATGCATTAGAAATACGACTGCCCTTTTTTTTCTTTGACGGTTGGGTATTCTATGAAAATTCAATATGTATCCATCCTCGGTCGTCACAGTGTGTGTTTCTAGATCATATCCATATTTCCGAGTCAATTGAATTATACTCAGACGTGCGTCCACAGGAACGAATATCTGATGAGTAGTACTGATGATATTGTCCAGTATATCCCATAGGCCCCGATATTCGAGAGCTGCAGTTAAACTGCAGACCAAGAGTAGTATATAAAGGGACATTTTATTAATTCTCAGTCAAATAAATGCGCGACGTATGTACGGTCTCTACGTGAAACAATGCTTTCTCTGATAGCCAAATACATTGTTTTAAATCTTGTGTTGTTAAACTTTTTCCCGTTGTTAAATTGTGATTGGATTAAACTATACACGGTTTTATTTAGATTTGTTATGTTGTACCTTATGAAATCTTTGTGTATGCGTTTGGAGTAGTAACTCATGTAGTATTTATAATATTCTTATTGCCAGTGAAACAGAAAATTAAACATTGACTTCCTAAATTGTGTGTTGTAATGAAAGAGTTACAGGGAGATTAGAAACGGTTATCCAAAAACATAGCTGTAATTCACATAAACTAAATTCACGTGGAAAAGTGTGATTTCCAAGTCGCTACAGCGGAGAGCGGAGCGGAGTTGGAGAACAACATATAATATGTTGCTGTACCACACTTTGACATAGTATCTTTTAACCCCTAGATGTGGCAGGGAGCGTCCAAAGTAGTCCTCAATCGCGAACGGTGTTGAGCTTCACGTTTTATCTAACCACGTCATTCCGTAACATTCGACCAACTGGCGAGTTTGACTCGCACACGAAGGGCAAACAAAAACGCCAAAAAAACACGTTTATTGTATGGGAACCCTCTTTACTGTTTAACCTACACACACACACACTCACACACACACACTCACACACACACACACTCATTTCAAGTGTCTACCTACTTAATACGGTTCAAAAGGTGAAGACGGCAAACAAGGTTTGGTCAGCATTTTTTTTTTAATTCTCACTCCTTTTTCAGCTTTCAGAAAAGCATCAATTAAATGTTTATAGTATACAATAGTAGTTTTTTCATAATTAATTGTTTTTGGCAACAAGTCAGAAGATTTAAAAAAAAAATAAGAACCGACACAGCTCGGGTACCATTCAGCTTTGACCTCTAGCTAGTTAACTGGGCTTAAGGCGACTACAGGAGCTAAATTAGCAGCTCTAATTGTGGTGGTTGAAACTTCGTTTGAAATGCTGTTAGAATAAAGTTCTAATCAGCTTGCAGTACAAAGTGGTTGTTACGTCAGTCACTGCGGGCCGAATAGTACGAAATGACTGTTTTTTGCGATTTACAAAAAATCTATTGATTGGACTAAAAAAACACTATCATGCTAATATGTTGCTTGTAGAATTATTTGCCAAAACATCAGAATGTTCGCATGTATTTGAGTATGGTTTTTAGGTACTCTTTAAAAGAATTTTTTAGAGATAAGTTCGTGATTTTTTTTATCCAGGAAAAATTAGTTGTGTTATGCTTTCAAAACACTATCATACTAGCATATATCCTGAAGAATATCATATATTTTTCTGGTTTTGTTTATGGCAGTGAATCATATGCTTTTTTACATTATAAAACTCGCGCTTAGCTTTTTTATTTGTTGCTTTGCCCTTTCAAGGAATAGGTCGAGTTTCCCTGTCACCCTGTATAGTATGCATTAGATACTACTAACGCCATCTACCAGTTGTTTTTATCACTGCATGATTGAAGTCTGTCTCAAAACAAGTGTTTAATATAAGCTAAGGGCTCAGGACCCGTAGTTTTTTCCCTAAAAGTTGATAATAAGTTATTTTCTCGAGATCAAGCAGTGAAACATCGTAAGTTATATAATTATCACGTCTAACTACGTGTTAAGTAGTAAGCGCAAGAAAAGATTGCAAGAATGACTTCGAACTATCTAGTAAATGTTCCGAAGTTGAAAGAGCGGGAAAATTACAATGAATGCATATTCGCTGCGGAGAGTGGATTGGCTGTTTATTGCTCGCAGGATTAAGTGAAAAGTTCATGCTAATAAAAAATTAAAAGCCTTAAAAAAACAGGGTGCTGTGGAGCCTGTGGGTACACACAAACAGTTCACTGGTTTTTTGTGTGTGTGTGTTGTGTGTGAACTGTGTGAGTTTCCAATGAAGAAAAGGCACATTTTCTTCATGTTATAGATGACTAGCTAATGCCCGCGGCTTCGCCCACGTGGATGTCGGTTATCGCGACCAAACGTAAAGCTCCCAGACGGCTTATTTTTTACCGACACCTCCAACAAATATCATTATATTTTAGCTAATGTTTACAAAAACTTGACAAATTATATACTAAAACCTTCCTCGAGAACCACTATATTCATTGAAACAGCGTGAAAATCGGTGCAGTAGTTTTTGAGTTTATCTCGAACAGACAGACAGACAGACGCGGCGGAGGACTTTGTTTTATAATATGTAGTGAAGTTATCTGCGGTAATACTTTAACCTTGAACTGGCTAAGAGGCTAGGTTTTATTGGTTTCGTCAACACTTCCATGCGGCCTACTGTGTAATCTCTTATCTTAATCACATAACATTTCTTACCATACTTACAGTTACATGTTCACCATGTTCCTTCATTATAAAACCATGTCCAATTCCTATTGACTTTAGACGAATAATATGATTAAAATATTTGTTTTTTTTCTTCTATGAGCATAAGCTGAATACAGCTGAATAGGTGTGAGTACTCCCTTACCCTCAATAAGTTTGTAAATAGGAAGAAGGATGATGCGTAAAGGATTAAAAAAATAAAGCATTTGCTACACCAATTTATTTAAGATTAAAATTATTACATGTTTGTAATATCGTAATATTCGGTACCGAATTACATCCAATACTTATATGGTTAGAGCATCAAGTTGTATGAGCTTACTTACACATTAATTCCATAAAAGACAGATACATATTATGTAAGTAAAATAAATAATTCAAGTATAAAAAATGAATGAAATTTATTGTTTCATGTAATGTGCAGCGACTGTTGTGCTTGGTAAGATGGACTTATGAATAAAAATTACATTTTTAAGATTGATGGTTAAAATTAAGAAATTTCGTAGTTATTTAAGTAAGTACATGTACCTACAAGATTGTAGTTTTAGTGCAATTCAGTTAATATGGTAACGGTTAAAGTCTAAATTAGAACCTAAGTACTTCAATTTTGTTCGTAGACATATTTTAAGATTTAAATAATTCATTATATAAAATAGAGTCCTTCTCAAAGGACGTCAGTCGTAGACCCTGCTAAGTCCCTTTTAAGGGACGGGCGTTTAGCCTAACACTAAAGTAGTTTTTTTTTGTGTTGCACTTTAAATACATGAAGTTATCCAAAGACTGTCCGTATAGTCTACCTGTCGTCGGAAGGGTAAATAAAAATTGAAAACTAGAATTACATACATAGTGTGATTTGTATCCACAAACTGCTCGACAACTTACATAGTTTAAAAAAAAACATAAATCCTTTTACAAGTATGTGGTTAAGAATCTAGTAAACCAGATAAATTATTTGATTTATCAATCTACAACCCTATAATCTAAAAGTCCTTTAAATATGATGAGGTGAACATCGCAGTGCAATGACACTACTTCTACGTGTATAAATATAGATTACATCTGATTCAAGCAATATGAGACACATAAGACCGTGAGAATTTCAAAAGATAGCAGAAACCAAGATGAAAAATTTCGAAGAAATATGCTGCTGGAGCGACACACACCTACCAAACTTCAATCTAAACAATCGCACTTCTGAAGCAAAAGGTAAAAGGTACTTTCAAAACGCCTAGTTGACGCTTCCCGTGACCCATGGGCTGGCTTTTACCTTGGGCAGAGGCTAAGTGTTGCCATACAACACATTACCAACTGACAGCGTTGAGGAAGAATTTTTCGATGTCCTTTTATAGTTTGTTTTTAGTTGATTTATTAAAGTTTTTCATTAATTATGTAAATAGATGTTTTACAAATAAATAAATTTGAGTGTAGGAAAAAACAAAAATGTAAAAATATTCGAAGACCTAATCGTGATGAGGTGCTAACCCTGGCCAACTCATATTGTTGCTACTCTCTAAACATATGAGCGAAGTCATTTATTACATTAAAACTAATCATAGCCATGTTGTTGAACGCACGCAGTTAATTTTTCTGATGACTTTTTTATTCCTAAAAAAGCTGGGCTAAGTCTGCCGCCTCATAGTTATGGGTCTCGTATTACTTACATTTTACAAATACACACACAAAGAGAATTACCTAACAATTATACACCAAAGAAATTCAATCTGCTCCTTACTGATCCTAATAAATGAAAGTTTTACCAAAAAATAAGAAACCTTGTTTTCTTTGTAACAAAATTAACAGAACAGACGTTTGAAAAACTCATTTTACGTATAAAATATCCGGGCAATTAAACAAAACAAAGACAGTTAGTTGAAAATAATACGAATTACTCAACAAAAGTGCAGCTTCTTCGAAGACTGTTCGCCGTTAGTTCTTGCGGTGTGCCGTACAGTGCTTATTCCAGACCGTTCTGCCTGATCAGCTCCTCAATCTGGCGTTGTTTAGTTTCCAGTTCCCGTCGGCCGGGTGGCGATTTCTTCAGCAAATACTTCAGTCTTGCGAAGTAAACATCCAGGATACGCTCATTATCCAAATACGTCTCTATCGCTTCATCCACCATCTCTTGTTCGTCTTCTACAGGAACGGGATTAGCGATCTTTTCGCCTGTAACCAAAATGATGTATATTGTATGACCATCATCAGATAAAGCAAATACAGTTGTATCTGGAGCTGGGAATCAGACGCCAGTCCTCACATACATCATGCACCAGTGATTCCTAGAGCAAAATAGGCGCGGGATAAAAGATAAATTAAAATACTGGCCAAAGGCTTTGCGTTGCCATGCAACATGGCAACGCCGCCAGTCTCTTGGGGTCATTACCAGTTGACAGTGAAGAAGAGTTTTTTTGACGCCATTTTTCAAGTTTATTGTTAAGTTAGTTAGTTTAGGTTATTTTATTTTAATTTATAATTGTGTATAATATTGTTACATAAATAAAAGGATTAAGTATCAAATTATGTGTTTGAGCCGTTTGGGGTTGAAACACTAGGGCCATGGGGTCCAAGTGCCCACCTAGTTTTTCGAGAAATCGCCAAGCGGTTGGTCGACTGTTCACGTGACCAGAGGGTGGGCCTATTTTTGGGCCAAAGAATACGTTGCCATCTAACGTGGCAATGCTGCTAGCCTTCTGGGCACTTTTCCTGTTGACAGCGATGTGGACGAATTTTTTGAAGCCCTGTAACCCTTTTGTTGCATGTACATATTTATTAATTAGAGTTTTAGTTTGTATATAAGTAGTGTAATTATATAAATAAAAAGACATTAGATGCTTGAAAAAAAGAAAGTAGTGAAGTATCAAATTAAAATACTTACCCAAAGCGTTATATTCGGTGAGCGTGATACGAATGATCTCGTTCATCAGTTGCTGAAAAAGGAAAAATAAAACATTAAATTACTTTTATAGAAATGAATCGTAGACCCTTTTTAGTAGTGTTCAGTTTGCGCGATCGGAGTCGGATCAATAGCTAGTCCAAACATGATCTAGCATATAAAACAAATCCGCGAATGCTAATACTGAACCTGATCGTGTTTGAAGCAGAATGTAAAAAAGGTGCACTTGACGCAAAATGGGTACTTCGCAAAATGTGCACTTTGCAATATGTGCACTTCTCAAAGTAAGCACTAGTCAAAATGTGCATGCAGCACATCCTGCGTCAAACCCTACTGAACTAATAGAAAACGCACACGATGGTAAACTTGGGCGTAAGAAATATTCGCAAGACACATGTCCACGAAAGGCCATTTGCACGATAAGATCATAGGTAAGGTGTGAAGATCATAGAAATGGTTTTACAGAAAAATAACCGAGTCACGTCAACAGAACTGTAATATCTATACTGAACTTTGTTTCTTGGTAGATGAAGTAAAAAACAGCAATAATATACTTATTATAACCGATAAAATGGGTATACGTATACCATACACGGTATACCGGCCACCTCTGCCAAATTCTTAGGGAATGCAAGTGTTATGTTTTGTCTGACTAGAATCTCATTTTGCGCAAGTATTTTGCGATGAACTAATGAATTTGCGCAAGTGTCATTCGCTAAAATTTATTTCATTCTTTCGCCCAAGTGTCTTAAGATCACGAAAATGTCGTCCGTGCAAATCGCTCAGGTCTGCTGCTACTTAACGCATAACCTAAGCAACTGAAGATAAAAATGTATAACTTTTCAATTTAAAATATAGAGACAAAAATATTTACTGACGTCACACGTCGATGCGGACATCATTGTTTTTTCACTTTCCAACAATAATTTTCACCTTTATCTTAAATTGTAGATACTAAGCATTGCAAGTAAAAATCTCCATTGGCTTTCTCCTTATAATATAAATGTTATTTTCATTTACATCGTAGGCTACAGAAGGCGCAAGTTTACGTCTAAATAATCAACTCAAAAGTTTTAAGTGAAAAATCACGTTCCCAGTACCTACCTAAGTACCTACCTAGTACCTACGACTTAATAACTAACACATAATCAAAACTAAGTAATAAGATTATTGATATAAGTATCTACTTACAGTGGCATTGGCCGTCTCGAAATCAAAGTTAACCATCTTTCCAAATTTTCCGCGTGGGTTCTCTGAAAAAACAAAAATATAAATTAATCAAAAGTTTCCTTATCCAAATGGCACCCTATAATAATTTAGCTCCTTAGTCAACACTAAGTTTGTGGCACCCTTTGTCTCTCATACATTTCTCGTCCATAAGAATCGATCCGCTATCGTCAGCCAATCACTGCACAGTTGAACGTGCCAACATGCGTGTTGCAATGCGCGGTCATCGGCGTCCATCTTGCAATTGACAGTGGCCACGCCTTCAATATAACAATAGTGCAATGAGATCGATATTTAAGTAAATTGTTGATCTAAAGCACCTCGTAAAATGTCGTCTGATTAGTACTAAGATATCACTTGGAAACTGTTTAACCAGTCGGTTTCAACTCAGCTCAAAACATTCGTTACTCAAACAAAAGATGTTTGTATGTTCTTTGTCCGAAACAAAGCCCCCACGTGTTGGGGCATATTCCCTTTACAAGTCAGATATTTTCCACAAGACTTTAAAGAACTTTATTTAAAGATTATTGAAACGACGGTTTCAATAATTTGAAGTTGAATACAGACTTATGTTAACACCAAAATACACTTATAATTCACACAAAACGATTCTATTCACGTTCGTGAAAAAAGGAAAGAAAAAAACAGTCTACGGTCGTCAAAGATATAAATAGAAACACTTACTTGTATAAAGAAGCTCTGAGAGCATTTAATAGTTGTCAACAAGGTGACCGGCCACGTGTCACAACTCCGGGGAACTGTGGCGCTGCTGGGGTGATGCCGCTGGTGGATAGGGGCGGCTCGCCAGACGGTCGGTCGATGAAATCACGCATGCGCCATGAAGGGCAGACAGGTTAAGGCTTGACGCTCAGAGCCTCGAAGTTGCTGTTAGTTGCCCATAATTTAATACATTAATTAAAATGAACTTTTGAACTAAGAACTTAAGAGACTTAGTGAATAATTAAAACTAAATATTTACAAAAAACGACAAAAAAAAAACAATAAATTCAGAATGATGTTAATGGATGTGGACCATTTTCTGTCGGGATAACACTCTGTAGTAACTACTACTCGTATTTAACTAGGAAGATATTAATTGGCAATATATTGGTTAAAATTTAAAAGAGGGTAGGTATAAAGAGTGTAAACGGACCCTTCATGAACCCGTCAACCACGCATTCTGTACATCAAACTATACAACTAACCTTCGACAACTAACTATATTAATTACACATCAAAAGTGTCTATGGATTAACATTTTTTTAATGTCATGTTTTATCATAACTATAAAAGTACTTGATATTTCAAAAATATTTAAACGTGATTTTTATCCTGGGACATTATAATTAAATAATCAAAAAAAACTAAAAAAAAAAAGATGTACCAAAATTCAGTAAACATCATAACAAAGATAATTTCCTCACCTACGTCGGGTCGTGTTAAAGATTGTACTGTTCTAAACAACAACAAAAAACTTTTTCTTGGTACGTGATTGTATTCAGTCAATACTGCTTAGTGCAATAGTTTAAATAAACTAATAAAAGACGGAAAAAAAAATACCCCACGTCCGACAACTGAGAAATATATCTAAAAAAAATTTTTTTGCTCAACTTCATAGCTCCGATTGTCATCCTTACTGGCTATCATACTTAGAAATTGCACCAAATATTCTTCCAGGCGCAGTTTTACTTTAAATCTTAAAAATATTTTATTTTCAATAATGCCATACTCTAACGACCATAAAAAGTGGATTATAGATGACATAAAGATTAAACAAATGAACATCTGTGACATTCTAAATTCATTGTTGCAAGGAGATGAGGGCATTATTTGCTTCGTTGTTAATATTTATTTCTTCTGGATGTCTGTAAAATTCAATTTTAAACACACCAGTTTTATTAATATGTTCACAGCAGTATGACCGTGCTATTTTCGGATGATAGGAACCAACTAATATCATAATTATGTCAATGTCGGAAAATCATTAACTTCTTCACTAGTTGGTTCCAACCTCACAAAGGAAACTCTGCTGGTTTACATTATGTTCTCCGACATAGTCTACTAACAGGTTTGGTTTATGTTAAATATGTTATTATTAACCTACTATGATAACTATTATCAAACAAACGCAAATCGGTTAATACAGTATTTAATTGCTTTTTAATCCTATTCTAAAACTAAAATCAGAAGTTAGTACATTACAGGTATTCTGCCTCTGAATTAATATTTAGTGCAATTTTTTAATTTAGTCATGTATCTAAAAATGATATACTTCCGGTGATCATCCTTACTGGCTAGTAAGGATGATCACCGGAAGTATATCATTTTTTATACTCATTTTTAGCGTTTTTTTGAGATACTTCTTATTTAATTAGAAAGAGATGTTCAGAGCAATAGGCATGTTGGAAGCAGGCACGCGGCAGTGCAATGTTGATGATACCATTAGCAACAATCAAAGCGTCATATCCATAATAATCGTTATGTCTCGCTATTGGGATACTGGTGAGGTGGCCGAGCGGCACACAGGAAATATTCGTAATATTAGTAACCGCCAGAGAAGACCGATTTTTACAAATTACGGCGAGAAGACAACCGAACGCATCAACTTAGCAAGCGGTTTTAAAGTTACAGTCAGAACACCTGTAGGGCTATTACGTATCTCTGTTGATAGCTCGAAATGATAGTAACTGGGCTCAGTGTCCATCACTTCACTTTCAAAAGGTTAGTTTCGTATTATGAATGACCCGCTTTGTCATCGTAAAGTGATATCCACTCAGTGTGATACGTAATACCAATATTATGACATTCACGGTTGTCATCAAAGTTCGGTGTACAACCGAAGCTTGATAGTCACTGGATATCAGAAAGATACGTAATAGCCCTGCAGGTCTTCGTTAGCGCCCAACTGGTAGGAGGAGACCACATGAAGTCAACCTTTATGCTGGTATACCAATTTAGCTTCCAGCACTACAACTAGGCAATCGCGGGCAAAGATTAGAATAGGAAAAGGAATTCGGCATCCTCCCAGATACACGAAGAATACGTGTTTGGTAAACACATGGACGTGAGACCCGCTTGCGAAATCCCCAGAAACTCCGTTCATACCAAGGTGGAACCATCATGATGTGGGCGGGACGTCGTCTAATCGGGAGAACTGACCGCGTTCAGATAAAATACAATTTCACGGCTGCAAAATACCGTGATAAGGTGCTGGCACTTGTATTCCAACCAAACCGGTTGCAAATGGGTCAAGATTTTATGCGTATGCATGATGAGGCCCGCCCAACTACGACTCGAGCGGTAGATTAGCGGCTACAGCAACATAATGGAGTGGCCCTAGACTGGCCCAGTCCCCATTTTAATGCTGTTAAGCACGACTGGAATATGCAGCAACGAAGGTCTTTACGAATTTTCCCGAGAATCTGCTGCCGTCCACTTTTATTGCATTTTCGGACCCTTTACCTTATACCACAAGCCGAACTTGACAACCTTGTTTAGAGCATGAATAATCTTTGCAGCTATCTTTGCAAGCTTTTATTAACATCTAAGGTGCTCTACTTTATTATTCTATTTTGAAAAACCATATTTACATTATATACATACTACAACTAGAACTCTAAATAATTACAAAAATAAAACTAAACGTAAGTACTTACATATATCTAACGACGTCAGTAGGCGTCAAAGTACTCCTCCGCATCGCTGTCATTCGGAAACGTGCCCAGAAGACTGGCAGCATTGCCACGTTGAATTCATTTCATTTTTTTTTTTTTTTTTTTTTCGTTTTTGTCATTTGTAGGGCATGGAGAAGGTGCATTGAGGGGCTTATGTTTCTTACCCAAATGTATCTTCAAGCCTCTTTCACCCTTAAAAAAGCGTGCTTGGGAACAGTGTGGGCATCTTACTAGGACATCCAGCGATGTGGTAGGTTTACTGGCACTCCGTTCGGTGTCACTACAGTCATTGTTGGACATAGAAAAATATTTAAAATAAAACTTACGTGATAACTTAACAAATAGTGTATAAAATTATATAAAAACCAAACAAAAATCACAAGTAAAAAGTCAAGCAAAAGACAGATGACATTGATGACAGCAACGTCACGCAGGCGGCCTGGGGCGCCGCCACCGCCGCCCGCCGCGCGCCGTCCACGCTGGCTTTTCTGCGCAGCCCAAATAAACAGCACTGTATCTGTTATGCTTTCTCGGCACAAAACTCGATCCAACTTTGAATATTACGTAAAAATAACCAAACTGTTCATTGATTTTTCATATACATCCGCTATTTATCCACACACACAGCCAGCATGTGTCAAAACATTTATGTGACACTATTACAACAGTATCTAGCAATTTTCGTGATTATTTATCGATTGATTTATCGTCAAACATTTTGAAGTGTTTCTTGTCTTTACGACTTTCAACATACACTCAGTGGCGATATTTTTATTATTATTATTATTTTTTTTTTTTTTTTATTTATTTGCTCTTACAATTTATTAATTTTTATTCTATTCAAAATGTATTATTTCATTTAATTTTGTTTCCTGCTTTAATCAACAAAAACATAGGTACCTAAGTCTAATTTGAGCAAAATGTTAACTTTTTTGTTTTTGTCAAAAAAACCCTTATCAAATAAAAGGTTCTGTGTTTTATTAAATTTTCTGTAAGAATATAAAATTTTGCGTACTTTGATATAAGGATGCTTCAAGAAATACTATATATTTTTGTATAAATACCGTGAATAACTAAATACCCAGTTTCAGTCTAATCTAGATTCCAGCGTTAATGAAATAAGTAATTACCAATAATCGCTTTTGCTCGCAACTTTGCAGTCCAATATACGACAAACCTTGTATTACAGATTCTATCGTATAAAACCTAAAAACTAGAAGGAGTTGGAGATACGAACACAGTTGCAAAAAATTATTCCATCGACGCAGTCTTTTGTGTCTAGTAGCAGAGGTAATATAAAATTGAATTTTATATTATTTATGCGATAAAGATCTGACGTTGAAAAATCAGCCCCTAAATGAAACTTTAATAATATTTAGTGGAAAAAAAAATGTAAGAGTGATTGTTATCGGTTTATTCAGGCGAATTTATTAGCTACGGAGTGTTTCTTCTTTGTTAAGCCACCACGTCACCGCTCGCAGCAAATACACGTGAGTATAACTAGAAGTGTTTACAAGGAGATCACCCATTTTGTTCGATGATTAGGGATACAAAAATAGTCGCCGGCCAGGAATGCATTATATTTTATTTATATGGTGGCAGGAGTAGAAACATTTCTTTTTATCGCGTCAATGCTGTAATGAATTCGGGAACAAAGATATACAGGGTGTGGCGTAAGTAGTGGTCCACCGTTCGGGATTCGATGAACCAGATAATTAACTATAACAATTAAAAATTTAAACCATTTAAGTTTATTTTTTTACTACCTTTTATTACAAATTTGGTTGTAGTTTCAACAAAAGTCATTATTCTTTCATTTTGACTTCTGTTAATTACTGCTGAATACTAGAGCTACCATGACAAATTATGATTTTTTATGTAAATTCAGCTCTTTTGAAGAAAAAGTTTGTTCTTCTCTAATTTTAACCCAAATTTTTAAGACACCATCAAGTTCAAGAGCGATTTTTGTAAAAAAAAACCTACCACATTGTCAGTGCCCATGTATGTAATAATATGCCTACTAAATGCCGATTTCAAAATGATATCATTATAACAGATCCAATAGTTTAACAAAAAGATATTCAATTTTAATTGTAGAAAAGAAGATTTTCATTAAACTACTTTTTTAAACTTTATTGCGTTAATACTATTACAAAACGTATTAAAACTTAAAAAACGGATACAATCTAACTTTTTACATTTCTAATGTGATTTGTGTTGAAGCACAAACATGTCAGGTAAAAAAAACAGATACAGCGTACAGATACTTGATACAGCGTATCCAAATAGGTGGATTGGGCGCTTAGGTCCAAAATTGTGGCCACCACGCTCGCCAGATCTAAATCCCCTAGATTTCTTTTATTGGGGTTGCCTAAAAGAAAAAGTAATCACAAGTATTGACCAATTGAGGACTAGAATCCAGGCAACAGCTAGAGAAGTGAGCGAAAGCGGGTTTGCCCGACGACTTAAACGGTCGTTTATTCGACGTTGCAGAGCGTGTATTGCTGCGAATGGGGGCCATTTTGAACATTTCGTTTGATTTTAATGATTGTAATCATGACAAAGATTAATAATAAATGATAAATAAAGTGATTTGTTTTATTTTTTAATTCTTTGTTCAAATACCTGAAGTAACAAGTTAGGTTAGAAATGTTTATATAAATGCTATTCAGGTGTATAACAAGCTACCTAACTCTTTTAAGGAACTTCCTGTCCCCATGTTCAAGAAAAAGCTGACAAATTGGTTATTAGATAATTGTTTTTATGACATTGGCGAATATATGGAATATTGTAACAATCCAAGATGACATGTACTTAATTCGGACATTCGTTTTTAATCTATAATTATAATAATCTTATTAATTCACACTGGACTTATTGTATCACAAATCTTGACATTCTATTGTACTTAGTTATAAGAATGACATTTAATTATTTAATATTTGTACACCACATAATGTGGTAGAATGTATAGAACTTAAAAAATATATATTAACATCATACTATGTAAAACTACATTCTTACAAATAAATAAATTCTAATTCTAATTCTAATTCTGTTATAGTAGTTTTTTTTTAGCAAATATCGTAAGTATTAACGCAATAATGTTTAAAAAATTGTTTAATGAAAATCTTCTTTTCTTCAATTAAAATTGAATATCTTTTTGTTAAATTATTGGATCTGTTATAATGATATCATTTTGAAATCGGCATTTAGTAGGCATATTATTAAATACATGGGCACTGACAATGTGGCATTTCTTTTCAAAGATCGCTCTTGAACTTGATGGTGTCTTAAAAATTTGGGTTAAAATTAGAGAAGAAGAAACTTTTTCTTCAAAAGAGCTGAATTTACATAAAAAATCATAATTTATCGTGGTAGCTCTAGTATTCAGCAGTAATTAACAGAAGTCAAAATGAAAGAATAATGACTTTTGTTGAAACTACAACCATATTTGTAATAAAAGGTAGAAATTTCGTAAATAAAAGACAAATAGGAAATATTTTCGTTTCGTTTTTAAACCTTGGGTATAAATGGTTTAAATTTTTAATTGTTATAGTTAATTATCTGGTTCATCGAATCCTGCACTGTGGACCACTACTTACGTTAATAACTTTTGCCCCACTTTGGCAATGGCTGGGTTTGTCTCCACCGATCACGGTATCAGATCACGTTAGCCACGGATCACGGCGAGTTGTATCCACTGATACCGTTATACGATTTTCTCGTTATCGTGTTACCCACTGATCACGATATCCGTGAAAGTTGACATCACACACAACACTTGACTCAAACTCCAAACGTTTATTTCTAATAAACTATTTATTAATTATATGTAGTTTTTTTTTTCGGATGGGAAATCATCAAATGACTCCTCCCGCTCTGAGTGGAGCAGGAGCGAGTGTCAGACATTTACTGACTAAAACCCATCCCATGTTCTTTCATCGCCCTTTGTGTTCCGGGGCCACGGTATCTCTTTCGAACAGTCCCGCAGGCCCGGCAGGCATCGGCCCTTGCGGACCCCTTCCTATTTGCTGACTCTCTTTGAGGCGCGCGTGGAACACGAACGCGCCGTCCACACGCCCGTCCCAGGCTACCAAGCAGCTACTCACTTTACTATTATTAACACAATTGTGAACACTACTGTACCTTGTTAGTGTTACGGATGTGTATTGTCCGTCAGAATTTTAGATGATCTGCATCATGCTATCATTGCTATCATTACGTTTACAGCGCGATACTGCTCTGATAATTCATATTTTCATCGCCTTGTTAAGTATCGTTACGAGCGCTAAAAAACACTTTAAACGGCGTTAATAGTAGATGGTTTGCCCAGGGAGCAACAATTTTAAAGGCGAGAGTGATTTTTTGAATCCAGAGCATAGCGAAGGATTCGAAAGTTGCTTCCTGAGCGCAGCGAGGTTCAAACTTCGTCACTCGAGCTTAAAACAGTGTTGCTCCCGAGGTGGACGCTACTTTTTTCACCCTCTATGAGAAAATAAGTAAGAGCAACTTATGCAAGAATAGTGCGTTTATTTATACATAGAAACATAAAATAGAAATTATTATTATAGAGGTTAATGTTATACATATTTGAACAATTATGGCATCGTAACAATGTTATTACTACCATCCGTTACAGTTGTAGATATATTTATAGCTTGAGAATTAGAAAGTCTTAGAAATCAGTGTCTCAGGATGTAGTTTTTGAGAAACTTGATTATTTTCTGGTATGGATGGTTCACGATGTTATTTAAACGTAGATGGGCGCGTAGACGACTCTTTTATTAAATTGATGTTTGGACAATTCGGTGGCACATTTTGGCTTTGTTTTCTATAGATTCTTCGATATATCCTACAGCTACCGTAGATGATTTCCATCCTCCATGTCTCTTTAACATAGACATATCCACTCACGAATCTGCTGAGAGAGTGGGCTAAATCTTGTAAATAGGCCAAGCACATTTTCCGAAAAACATTTTAAACTTTTTGCATTTTTCTAAAAGATGAAATTGTCATATGCTTTCATATAGGTATTGTTCTCGGGATTTTGTTGGTAAAAGACGTGGTATCACGTTGTTAGCGGCCGAAACAATGTTCTCTGGAGTTATTACTTCCATTATTACTTCTTAGCATTACTGGCACGACATATATTCTGTTAGCCCAAAACTTTGCCTCCTCCAGCGCGTCGTCGGTGGCAACGCAAAGGCATGTTTTTGGGCTAAGAGGGCAGGATAACAAGTGGAGCACAGGGTTTACTAATGTTTGCCATAATTTAAAATGCAATAATTTTATTTACCATACCTGTATTTTATTTAACATACCTGTATTTGCCATCATTTCATTAGAAATAACGCTTCAGTTGCCATAATCGTGAAATTACATAAAATCATTTTCACTAATTTCATTGGTCGTAATAGATCAATAGTGTATAATAATTTTAATCCATAAATTTATTTGCTATATTTTTCATATTCAAAAATGTCGTTTTCCTATAACATTTATTCACAATAACATTCATTTGCCCATACTAGCACAACAAGCAAAAATCGTAAATCAGTATAAGCGCAATGAAAATTCACAGTTCGAATCTCCTTTTGTCATACATTTCACATCGATATTGACGCTTTGATTGATTGTTTTTCTGAGTTTTAATGACTAAAACGCACAAAAACAATCAATCAAAGCGTCAATCATTATAAAACAGTTAATTATGAACGTAGTTGGTTGTTATTTCCCCGTAAGAAACATGCAAACATGCAGCAAGCATGCGGCAAGCATGCAGCAAGCATGTCGCAAGCGTGCAGCATGCAAGCAAGCATGCAGCATGCAAGCAAGCATGCAGCATGCAAGCAAGCATGCGGCAAGCATGCGGCAAGCATGCAGCAAGCATGTCGCAAGCGTGCAGCATGCAAGCAAGCATGCAGCATGCAAGCAAGCATGCAGCGAACAAGCAATATGCAGCAGGCATGGTTTCTGTCATGGCTCCGGCGCTGCGGAGCTCTGGCGGTCCCATGCGAGCTTATCGTCGCAGGTGTGTCTAACGCTCACCACCGCAGCATCGGCTTGCTGGACGGTTTCGCCGGGCAGCCTTAGCCGCGGCGGCGAGTGTTACAACCACCTGCTCTTCAACTCGCAGGCCGCCTCGCCCCTCCGCGCCTACGCGATTCTAAATTACACTCTAGGGGTAGGGCAGACAAGACTGCGCGGAGTCGGATTTACAGCGATTCGTTTCTGTCACTAAAACCTAACTAATAGAAAATGTTTTAAGACTAACAATGTATAAATGAACGTTCGGAATAATACTCATAATATAATACAATACTTAGAACATAATTATGACTACAAGTCATGTAACATTAGAATTCAATTATCATAGTATTCATCATCTCTGCCTAGCCTTTTCCCAACTATGTTGGGGTCGGCTTCCAGTCTAACCGGATGCAGCTGAAAACCAGTATTTTACATGGAGCGACTGCCTATCTGACCTCCTCAATCCTGTTAGTTCCGTGTATTACGATACCCCTTGGTAAGACTGGTTGTCAGACTTTTTGGACCACTGACTACCTGTAAAGACTGCTGCGGCTGCTCCGATTGTCATAGTACTAAAATCATCAAAAGTACTAAAGTTTGTTTGCTGTAATAAATCATTTTATGACAGGCCAAATGCCTTAATGACATTATACAATAAACGTTTCTAAATTATATTAAATGTTGCATATCAAGTATCGATTATGTAATGTGTTACTTATAGAAACTAATAATTATAACACATGTTATTATGGGAACTCATTTTATGGGAGTTAAAAGTTGATATGACAAGCGTTAATAATATAAATGATAATATGACGGGGGACAATTATGGAAAACAATAATAGTACAAATAATTTTATGGAATACAAGGTATTGCGGGAGCACAGAGACAATTTTCTGAGTTAAGTCTATTTGGCGCACAATAGCAGACAATGTTACATTACTTGTTTAGATTTGTTTTTCATTTTAGAATGCTGTTTCATATTGTAAACCCCACTTTATAAAACTATCACCCCTTATTTCTACCCCTTATGTATGTGGAATATGCCTGTTTATTCATACACAGATCGATTGCAGCACGCGGCGGTGCCGAATAGGGCGTTTATGTCAGCTTAGGGTGGAGCACGAATGATTGTTAGGGTTCCGTACGTCCGAAACGGAACTCTCATAGGGTCAGTCGTATGTCTGTAGGTGTCTGCCCGCCGTCAAACGGACGTCTGTAACAGCCAATTTCAAGACCGATTAAGTTGAGATTTGGTGCAGATAATAATTTTCGTGACCGAAACACAAACGTGTTATATAAGCATATTAAATCTCCACTTTGTAATTTTATTGGACAAATTGAAAATAATGATCAAAAAAATTAAGGAAGTATTTTTTTTTTAATTTTGATCTTCCCGATTTGTCATTAGTATGCGTGTCAAAAAGTACAGTTACTAAGAAAAATTGTGAGTTTTAAATCAATTTATTTACAATAACCTTCAACTAAAAAAATCTTACAAACCTAAACCCTCTTATTATAAAACGTGGTCTTAAAAAAAGTACCGTGTTTAGTACTAGGTTTAAACCATGAACTTGAATAAACGTTATTACAAAAAGAAGTTTATCGCTAGTCCTAGAACTATCTATGGTACCAAAGTTAGACCATCGTGACCCCTAGTTTAACTATGGTACTAAATTGTCAACTCGTTTTTTTACATATTTATATTGGTTTTCGTTGACTTATCCTAAAGTATTTTAGCCGACTCGACATTATGTTGACGCGGTATAAATCCGAGAATGAAATTTGTATTAATGTAAATACTGTGGCATAGGTTATAGTTTAGCTTTAGTGCATCAAATATTGTGTATACGTAATCTAACATGTCAGTTATCACTAACCTTTTCTTCTGAACTCCAATTTTCACCCCTTTTTTTCTTTGGTTGTTCCATTTTTTAAATTTTTTATGCACACGCGATCTCACCACAAAGAATACTGTGCCCAAAGAACTGTGCCTTTACTTGTATTCATAATCTTGGAGTATAACCGGACATTTAATTTACTTTAAGATGTAACATAAACATTTCGATAACATTAGGTACTCAAATTACGCGCACCGCTCAGTTCACTCCATTATACGCGCTAGCTCGATAGTTGTTCGAAAACAGAACAATTGGATTGATGCAGACAAAAAAAAAATACAAGTCGGAATATTTAAATACCTCTAGATAACTAAACTTTATATTTTACCACTACAAATAACAATTTCTAAAATATGTTTTCTTCAAATTACGTAACAACATTTTGTGAAAAGGAACGGCGCATAGAACGCTGAACGAATGATTGAATAGTTTTAATATTTTGTTGCATATAATCTGTGGATAATGTTTAGACCACGGACTATCTTTGGTACTAACTAGTCCTTTGTTGGTCTACGATTTGTAATACGAATGAAAGAACTAACGTTAGTACCGTACTAAACCAAGATCTTTTAGTCCTGGTTTAAACCTGGTACTTATGAAAGTTTTTTCTTCATTAAAAATAAAAAATTAAAAAGCTTTTCGTTGATAAGCGTCAATATAGAATACGTTTCGTACTTATAAAGTACCAGGCTGCCATAAGTAAGTAGTAGCTTACCTCATCTGATACCTAACATTGACCCATACTTAAATTCAAGAAAACTACTTACGCCTATATACAGGCTGTCCCGTAGCAGATTTAGGATTTCGTCATTAAATTAAAAGATGTTATTATTTTAGAATATAAAAGTATTTGTTATAAAAAGAAACACGAGATATGCGGATTTTATTTTTTTAAATCACTCCCTACAAATGTTTTCCATCGCGACGCACAAATTAAAACACGTTTTCTTCCAACTATGCTTTAATTTCATCACAATCACACTAAAACTCAGTACAAAGCGAGTCTTTAATGCTCTAGAGCAATAAAAATGTATGAAATTTCATTATTGCACAGTTTTTTTTTAATCGCACCAAAAGGTGCCAGTCTCAATAGATTAGCTCCATTCAGCCAGCCGATATCAATACTTTTTTTTACGTACGTATTATTCGTTTCTATCCTACTTGTTCCAAATTTAAAAAATGATTGCTGCTAACTCTGATTTAAAAATGAAAGAAATTTAAATTAATCGACATCGCCGCGCCCATCTACTTCCCGTGATAACGACTTCATTGTAACAAATCAGTCAGGCCCATCTACCTCGTTTGATAATATTATTCAGTCCCAAGTTAAACAAACAAATATAAATTTGCCCAACATAACTCTTAACCTTACGTTTAATAATTGCTCAAGTATAACTTTTAATTTCAATAATTAAACTTCTATTTTAACTGTTTGATATGAACTTCTTTTTTCTACTGTTCCTATAGGTAATAGTTGAAAGAAAAGAAGATTATGCACCTCGCCTTAAGTAATTTGTATTGCCCTCATGCCTGTTAGATTAGAGCCCTCGCTAACGCTCGGGCTTTAAATCAGGCACTCGGTGCATTAATAAATTACTTTGTGCTCGATGCAATAATCTACTATAATATTACCGAACTAAAACATATAATGACTTTCAAAAATAAAAATGCAAAATTACGTAATTTCAATATAAATTATGACCAAATAAACATAGAAAACATAAACACAACAAAATTTCTTGGACTACACATAGACTCTGACATGTCATGGAGGGAGGACACACATTGAACAATTATGTACTAAACTAAGTCGGTATTCATATGCCATCTATATGCTTCGTAAAGTGGTAAATCAAAGTGCACTTCTATCTGCTTACCACGCTTACGTTGGTTCGACACTAAGATATGGTATAATGTTCTGGGGGAATACCACTGAGAGAGAGACTGTCTTCAAAGCCCAAAAGAAATGTATCCGGGCAATATGTGGATTAAAACCTACTGATACTTGTAAACCACATTTTATAAATTTAAAAATATTGACATCCCTTCACTGTATATCTATGAACTAGCATTAGACATTAGAAACAATATAAAACAAATATGAGACGTTAAAAAGTACCAGGCTTGCCAGCACACTTTGTGCAATACGCCATAGAAAGGTTATGTTTGACAAGAGTGCATTTTGTATGGGCCCTAAAATCTACAATAAATTATAATGTTAATAATTATTTAAATGATAAATGTAATTCAATTTTAAAGTTATTTAGGTATGTATCTAATTAGTAGTAATAAAATAATATAATTAATGAATGTCATAAATACCCTAATAATAATATGGTTAAATATGTAACGTGTATTAACGTAAGATTTATTATTTTTTATTGTAATAAATATTTGGACACCTGATAAGGTAGGATATGGCTTAAGCGCTTCTGTTGTATGTTTCACCTCATGTACCTACCTATATTGACGCAAATAAATGATTTGATTTGATTTGCACACACTCGCAGAATATTTCGAGAGTTTTCTGAACGACGCATTGCAGTACTGACCCAGGAATAGCGTTCACTTGTCGGACGATATTTTCTTTTAGTGCCGATAGATCCGTCGGGTTGCTGTCGTACACTTTTTTCTTTAGGTACCCCCATAGAAAAAAACCTAAACGGGTGAGATCTAGCGATCTGAGTTGCCATGCGATGTCGACAAATCGGACAATCAATTTTCCAGGGAGTTCTTCGCAAAGAAGGCTAATGGTGGCTCTTGCTGTGTGAGGCGTGGCGCCATCCTGCTGAAACCATGTGTGAGAGCTGTTCGATGGATGTTCTCTAAGTCTCGGAATAAAATATACGTTTGTAGCGCTAGTTGTTGATGTTTGAGTAACTGATGATGTAGTAGGAAATCAGCACCGATAATGGGCTTGCTATCTGCAGCGATGATGAATTTCTAGGTATAGGGTCTTCGCAGGTTGAAATCCAATTGTAATGTTTTTTCAGCCAGTAAAATTGAGCCAGTAAAATGTCTTATTCTTATTCACCGTTCGTTGGGGTGACTGTGTTGCTCGCTGCGTGCAAACAAAAATCGGTCGGCGTTGCTTTTCTGCCTTCGTGGTATGACGGCGACGTTCGCACCAGTGTATAAAATAACAGATTTGCCTTACATTCAAGGAACGGACAGGATATCCCGGTTAAGCTGCCGACAACTTCATAGGATGACCGCGAGATGCCATACACAACAAACAAACCAAACCACCACGGTTTAAGAAATCACGCAGTACAGTCGGCAATTAAGAACAAAGGGCGATGCATCAAACCGTCCCGCCAACCCATACACCGACTAACAGATATAAAATGTACTAACCTCAGTCAAAACATCTTAGTAAGGTGATGATTTTGTACAATCGCGAGATGTCCCAAAAGTGTGCGATATTATTACTGTTTGTAAACCATATTTTTTAAGTCATAAGTAATTTATAATATTTTTTTAACATAAGTACTAATAATGGTAATAAAAAAAAATGGTAATCCTTCTTTCAAGTCGGTTAAAATACGAATCCATATTTTTTTTTACCTACATGTTGAGAATTACGCGGCAGTGGGGTTGTTAAGGAGGGCAAATTTTTCATTATTTTTGCGATTGGACGCAACGTTTTCGAGATATAAGCAAATTTAGAAGAAAACCTGCTACGACTCCATGACATTACACACCCACTTTCTGCCACAAATGTCGTCGTTCCGCCTTCGGCCTACGCTCCTCATGCCAGCTAGCAAAACTTTTAGGACAATTTTAGCAGTTTATTCGAAGTATTGAAATTGGGAATATCGTTTTTCGGACTAACGATCCATCGAACATTTTATTCTTCGGACATAATATGAAAATCGCACAACAAACAAATCGTATTTACGACTTTCGGAATTATGAATTTCGCGATTTTAAATAATAGACAAATTATAATTCTTCGGTATTATGAAATTCGGTGAACGTCAGAATGGCTGGTTGTCTGCATCACTCCGCGCCAGGCTGGTGACTAAAAATTGCTACCTATTTGCTACCCATTGCTACCTATAGTCAATTAGTTGCTACCTAACTTGGTAACAAAATAAAGGGACTTCAAAATGTCCAGCCATTCTGATATCAGGATGGCTGGTCAACTCTCCGTTTGCGTAAACTATGCACATTCGTGTTATTATTTTTATTTGAGTAATTGCTACCTGATTGCTACCCTCACGTCTTTCAGTGTCCACTTTGTAGCTTCAATAAGTAAAAAATTATGATCGTTTGATTTTTTTACAGGGACTGGATTTAGGTTATTGAATAAAATAATATTAAAAATGATAATTTTTTTTTTCGTCGTCTACCCCATTGCGTGGGGTATCGTTGAATAGGTCATTAAAATGACTTGGGGGGTTGCTTATCCTATTTTTCAATTTAATGCTCCATTTACGAAATATTCTTTAAAGTGCAAATTTTTGTTCCAGTGGGGCATCCACCCCCCTCTAAAAGCAAAACTGCTGGCTTGAATAATCTGGAAAATTCGTGATGTTTCGTGTTAGTATCATGAACTATAAAGGAAAACTTTAGCGGTTTAGATAACTTTATTAGTTTAGCAGTAATAGTCGTCGGATGTCGTGATGGCCCAGAGGTTAAGGCCTCGCCTCTCTCATGCATGAGGTTGTGGGTTCAAATCCTTCAACTCGGATTTCAACCCACACAGTACCAATGTGACTTTTTCAATTCATATGTACTTTCTAAGTTTATCTTGGTCTTCACATACAAGGGTAAAGGAAAACATTATTATTGATATATATACGTGGGCATTTGTTATTGCAGTTCTCGACTCCATAACAAAAACAAAAAAAAATATTATTTTATTCAATAACCTAAATCCAGTCCCTGTAAAAAAATCAAACGATCATAATTTTTTACTTATTGAAGCTACAAAGTGGACATTGAGAGACGTGAAGGTAGCAATCAGGTAGCAATTACTCAGATAAAAATAATAACACGAATGTGCATAGTTTACGCAAACGGAGAGTTGACCAGCCATCCTGATATTAGAATGGCTGGACATTTTGAAGTCCCGTTATTTTGTTGCCAAGTTAGGTAGCAATTAATTGACTATAGGTAGCAATGGGTAGCAAATAGGTAGCAATTTTTGGTCACCAGCCCGGCGCGGAGCGATGCAGACAACCAGCCATTCTGACGTTCACGAAATTCGGTCTCTTGATAGTCGGAATATCGAAATTCGGAATAAAATATTTCAGAGGACCCAGTAGGTTGGTTGGCGCCAATAGTGATTTTGTTCGTTTGGTTGATTACTACACTATTATTGATCCAGATTACTACTTACCTATTTGCATACTGTTCCGTATTTTATAAAAACATAACTATTTCCTTTAGTTTGCCGTATGTCATTACTTCCCAAAATTTGATCCTTAATAGCGACACTATCGAATGGTGCAAAATACAGTGTGTGTAATTTTTTTCAAAATCAACGGTTTCGATTCCTAGCTAGGGATATTGATTTTCCAAAAATCCAATGATGCAGTTCTAGTTTTCATCAAAATCGGTCTCGACAGTCCTTTGTGTATTTTACCCTATTCCTCATAGTTTTGAATTTGGCCATCCCACGCCCACTTGAAAAATTCATCCTGTATATTGATATTAAGTTAAATATATGCATAATTCCTATTACAGGTTTCCCACATCTTCTTTCCTGCTCGCCGTGCATTACTGCATCATCTAGAGCTTAAATAAAGCAAATGACAGAGCTTTCCAGGGCGCTACTCAATGTATGGATGAAATACGAGTCAACGACACAAGAAAAAGAACAAAAAGTTAGTACAGTGGATTCACACTCTCTGTTGTAAGATAATGTGAATATGTCGCAGTGTGCTAAATAAGCGAGCTAGAGCAGCAAGCAAGCGCGCGTTGAACAATTAACTCTGTCCATATTGTATGTTTCAGCGGCAAGTGTGCCTGCCTCGAAATGACGGCACCACGTGCTGTAAATTAATAGATTTTCGTGTTTTGTAGGAACTGCTCCAGAACGGAGGCCTCCAGTCAGGTCTTTATTTCTTTTATCGTCTACCTAGACTTCTTCCAACTATGTTTGGGTCGGCTTTCGATTTAGCCAGTTGCAGATGAGTACTAGTATTGTACCCCAGCAAATAGCAGAGCTATCCAGGTCACTTCTCAAAGATAGGATAAAATATGAGTCAACGACACAAGAAAAAGAAGAAACATTTAGTATAGTGGATTTACACTTTCTGGTGTAAGATAATGTGAATATGTCGCAGTGTGCAAAATAAGCGAGCTAGAGCAGCAGGCAAGCGCGCGTTGAACAATTAACTCTGTCCATATTGTATGTTTCAGCGCCAAGTGCGCCTGCCTCGAAATGACGGCACCGCGTGCTGTAAATTAATACATTTTCATGTTATGTAGGAACTGCTTCAGAAACGGACCCTTCCAGTGAGGTTTTTATTTCTTTCATCATGCCTTTTTCCAACTATATTGAGGTCAAGCCGGATGGAGTTGAGTACTAGTACGTTACTTTACCCCGGTTAGGTACGGGATAATACGATGTCTCTTGGTAAAACTGACTGTCAGACTTTTGGATCAAAGGCTCGACTTGCTTTCCGAGGCACGTAGGAAACTCGCTATGTTATGGACGGTCACACATCCCCGACTGACGCAAACTGACGTGGGCTAGGGTTAACTAATGTTTGCCATAATTTAAAGTGCAATAATTTTATATACCATATTTGTATTTGCCATAATTTCATTAGAAATAAAGCGTTATTCAGTTGCCATAATCGTGAAATTGAATAAAATCATTTTCACAATTTCATTGGTCATAATCGATCAAGTGTCATAATAATTTTTCAATATACATACTCTGAAAGTAGGTCTGAAGTTGCCTGAGAAGCGGGTAGAAAGTAATACTTTTCAGCCCTAGGGAGAATCGTTTTCAACTGACAACTGTCAAATAAAAAAAAAAAGTAGTTCAATTTTCTATTGAACCACGTTCCAACTTTCTATACAGCCACGATGTAAAATTGAAATAACAAAGTTAAGTATTAATTAAAGAATATATATTTTTTAAATAACTTTATTATAATTAAGTTTCAACTATTTCTTTAAAATAACATAGATCTGGGCAAAATATTTACCATTTTTTCGATGATGAAAATGAAAAATAGGTAATGGCTGAATAGCTGGCCGGCCACAGAAAAAAAAACCAAATTGGGGGGGGAAACCGGCAACACGATCTACATTTTTTTTCGTGTTGATTCATGTTTTTATTTTTACTTTCCTTGTATTCGTAATGAAAAGCACAGTGTTTACCTCGGGTTAAAGACCATATTTAGTCCCTCGAACTATTAGCGCCCTCGCTGCGCTCGGGCACCAAACCCCGTCTCGGGACTAAATAAGTTACTTTCACCCCTTGGGTAACAATGTACTATTAATCCGTAAATTTATTTGCTATATTTTTAATTTTCAATAATTTCGTTTTCCTCTACATTTATTTACCATAATATTCATTTACGCATACTAGCACAACAATGCTAGTTCAGTACAAGCGCAATGCAAGTTCACAGTCAGAATCTTCGATAAGAAAATCAATCAATCAAAGCGTCAATCATTATAAAACAGTTGATTAGGAACTTATGCGGTTGTTATTTCCCCCTAAGAAACATGCAAACAAACATAAAGCATACTTGCAGCAAGCATGAAGCAAGCATGCAGCAAGCATGCAGCAAGTATGCAGCATGCAAGCAAGCAAGCAACATGCAGCAGGCATGCAGCATGCAAGCGAGCAAGCAACATGCAGCAGTCTTGGCTCCGGCGCTGCGGGGCTCCGGCGGTCCACCGCAGCTTCGGCTTGCTGGCTGGCCTCAGCCGCGGCGGCGAGTGTTACAACCACCTGCTCCTTGACTCGCGGGCCGCCTCGCCCCTCCGTGCCTACGCGATTCTAAATTACTATCTTGGGGTAGGGTAGACAAGACTTCGTATAGTCGGATTTACAGCGATTCGTTACTGTCACTAAAACCTAACTTGTAGAAAATATACCGATTATGTAATGTGATACTTATAGAAACTAATGATTATAACACATGTTATTATGGAAACTTATTTTATGGCAAGTAAAAGTTATGACTAATAGATTGATATGACAAGCGTTATTAGTATAAATGATAATAGTGCAAGTAAATATTATGAGAGGGACGATAATGGAAAACAATAACAGTACAAATTATTTTATGGAAAACAAGGTATTACCGTGGACTAGCGTAGCTAGATCTTGAAGATGAACCAGTGCATCTGGTATTATGTAGCAACGAGCTCTTCAGGTCTATATTTCCTTATTTTAAAGAATATCATCGGAGGAGCTCGATGACTAAATAAAAACAGCTGCACTGTTCGATCGTCAAGGTTCAGCCGCGTTTGCCTCGGTCGATCCGTGGATGGGTGACCATCGATTACATACCGAGTTGCCTTAGGTGCCTCGGAAAACACGCAAAGCCCTTTGTCCGGCTGTCGTAGATCTTTGACAGTCGACAATTATGTAGGCTTACCAAGTTGACATAGGCATGAGTTGGGAAAAGGCTAGGCAGATCATGATTTCAGACGGTATGATGGTTCATTTACTGTTCGCGCTATGCGCCTTTGGAATTCGCTTCCACACTCCTTGCGGGATAGCCCTTCGTTAGATGTGTTCAAGAAAAGAATAAAGGAACATTTCCTGTCAACATGATAATAGTTTGTAAATTGTTTTTTTTAAGTAAGTGTATCTATACATAAATATATTGTATGTATTACTTATATTATATTGTATGTATTAGTTTAGTGTATAAAATAAGTTAATTTAAGATTTTAACTGTATTGTTTGTGCACATAGTTATATCCTCTTCTGCAAATTTCACAACAAAAATAAGGTTTGCTGTAAGAAAACCCAATTCTGGGTTAAGCTCGCCGTTGTACATAAGCTATATATTTGAATTTTGTGTGTATATTTTTTAATTTTGTGTGCAATAAAGAATATGAATATGAATATGATTTTACAGAATAATACCGAAGGAATTCTTATTGTAAGTATGAATTTTATTTTGCAGAATATTAGTACTATTAAGTAGTATGGTTTATTTATGCATCATTTGAAAAACACGAAATTGTTTAATTCCTTCCGCTTGACGACTGGTTTTTAGGAAAATTCTCTGTGACACAACCTCTCGATTTGGATTTTGCAGGCCTGCAACCAGAGAAGATAAAGGAGGAGGATACAGATGGCAACAAGCAGGCAGTGAGCAACAGGTAAGTAGCGACGACGGAGCGAGAGCGGGCGAGGACGAGGCGGGATGGGAGTTCAACCCGAAGACAACATTTGGCGGGGAACTGCAGCGTGACGTAAACGTAAATCGACTACATAAACTTGTTTTTTTACATTAGTCGATTTTCAAAGTTCAGCCGCGTTAGCCTAGGTCAGTCCGTGGGGTATTTAGTCTGAACGACCGAAACTGAATGGACCGCGGGCCGTTCGGACGTAGACAAAAAATGTCTAAGACCGAACGGCCCGGTGTAAAAAAAAAACAAATTCATAAACTTCATCAAGTACGGTCGACCGAACTATTTGGTTTACATTTTAACATGCAAATTACATTGTAAAATGTAAACCCAATAGCTTGGTCAACCGTACCATGGGCTCGAACGAAATCTGCTCATATTTAAAATAAAATCCCGTGCTCACGATGTCCACATCTGTCATCATCGACACGAAGAAGAAGAACTTCTATTGGTCCGCACAAAGAGTGTGCGGACCAATAGTAGTAAAACGAAAAAATATGCAACCCTTTTTTACGTTGTCCTTTGTTTTACAAAAATTCTATTCTATTATTTGACCACTTTTTTTGACTAATAGGAATAAAACAAAAAATTCATTCATACGGGCGCAAATTTAAAAAAATGAAATAAAGGATGGGGGATTATCTTTTAAGTACCGAGTTTCCTTCGTGACTCGGAAAGCACGCTAATCCGTTGGTCCGGCTGTCATTTGTAGATCTTTGACAATCGGCGATAGCTTCGACATTTATGTAGGCTTACCAAGCCGACATTGTTGGGAAAAGGCTAGGTAGATCATGATTTTACAGAATATTATCGAAGGAATTTTATAGTCATAGTAGGTTTTAATTGTGCAGAATGTAATTGTTGTGAAGTAGTATGTTTTTTTCATGCATGTTTTGAAAAACACACCAACAGCGGTTTTAACTTCGGAATTGTTTAATTGTTTTCAGGAAAATTCTTTGTGACACAACCTCTAGATTTGGGTTTTTGCAGGCCTGCAACCTAAGAAGAGAAAGGAGGATACAGATGGCAACAAGCAGGCAAGGAGCAACAGGTAAGTAGCGACGTGACGAGGGCCAGCCGGGAGCGAGAGCGGGCGAGGACGAGGCGGGATGGGAGTTCAACCCGAAGACAACATTTGGCGGAGAACTGCAGCGTGACGTAAACGTAAATCGACTTCATAAACTTGTTTTTTTACATTAGTCGATTTTCAAAGTTCAGCCGCGTTAGCCTAGGTCGGTCCGTGGGGTATTTAGTCTGAACGGCCCAAAATGAATGGACCGCAGGCCGTTTGGACGTAGACAAAAAATGTCTACGTCCGAACGGCCCGGTGTAAAAAAAAACAAATTCATAAACTTCATCAAGTACGGTCGACCAAGCTATTTGGTTTACATTTTAACATGCAAATTACATTGTAAAATGAAACAAAGGATAGGGGACTATCTTTTACATACCGAGTTTCCTTCGTGCCTCGGAAAGCACGCTAATCCGTTGATCCGGCTGTCATTTGTAGATCTTTGACAATCGACATTTATGTAGGCTTACCAAGCCGACATTGTTGGGAAAAGGCTAGGCAGATCATGATTTTACAGAATAATATACAAAAAACCAGTATATATGTAGTATATCAACTATCTGGTGTCCACAACACAAGCCTCGTTGCTTAGTGTGGTACTAGATGGCGCTGTGTGTAATGTCTAGCGATATTTATTATTATTTATTATTATCGAAGGAATTTTAAAGTTAGTATTAATTGTGCAGAATGCTAGTGTTATGAAGTAGTATGATTTTCTTATGCATGGTTTGAAAAACACACCAACAACGGTTTTAACTGCGAAATTGTTTAATTCCTTCCGTTCGTCGACTGGTTTTTAGGAAAATTCTCTGTGACACAACCTCTCGATTTGGATTTTTGCAGGCCTGCAACCAGAGAAGATAAAGGAGGAGGATACATATGGCAACAAGCAGGCAGGGAGCAAGTAGCGACGAACAGCCGGAAGAGGACCAACCGGGAGCGAGAGCGGGCGAGGATGAGGCGGGATGTGAGTTCAACTGGAAGCAATATTTGACCGGCAGCGTGACATAAACGTAAACCGACTACATTAAACTTGTTTTTTACATTAACTTCACATTAACTTTTTAATAAACAAGATAATGTGAAGTTAATGTAAAAAAACAAGTTTAATGTAGTCGGTTTACGTTTATGTGATATGAGAAAATGCTGTCACAATCACAAGCTGAGAAAAACAAGAGCTCCATGGTGTCGAATCGCTAGATCCCTATTAATGGGACTTAAGCAAACCCTCCACGTAGCTTGTTCTCAATCCAAAACGAAATATTTCAATATTCGGTATAAAGCCGAATTTATTTATATTTCATTCCTTGATATTTATAGTAATATAGAGTTCAGCTGAAAAAACACACCCTTCTGGTTGTGTAAAATATAATTATTCTGGGTGTAAACAACCTCATCACGAAACCGTCAACCAAGCATTCTCTACATCCAACTAAGTAACTTTACGTAAAAAATTTTGCTGGGAAACGTCAAAAAGTTAGAACTTTGACCTCCAATATCTCCGTAACTAGAAGGTTCCAAGGTATGGTGCGCAACAAAAAACATATCGCAATGACGGGGAGAACAAGTGCCTTTCGGCTTCGTTAAGAGGTTTTTTACACCCTTCATTTTGTAACATCATCATCACCATATAAGCCGTCTGTAAAAGTCTCTGTGAAAGAACCTCTCGATTTGGATTTTTATCATGCAGATGGCAACAAGCAGGCAGGCAGCAACAGGTAAGTAGCGACGTGACGAGGGCCAGCCGGGAGCGAGAGCGGGCAACCTGACGAGGCGGGATGGGAGTTCAACCCGAAGACACCATTTGGCGGGGAACTGCAGCGTGATGTAAACCTAAATCGACTACATAAACTTGTTTTTTACATTAGTCGATTTTCAAAGTTCGGCCGCGTTAGCCTAGGTCGGTCCGTGGGGTATTTAGTCTGAACGGCCCAAAATGAATGGGCCGCAAGCCCTTCGGACGTAGACAAAAAATGTCTACGTCCGAACGGTCCGGTGTAAAAAAACAAATTCATAAACTTTATCAAGTACGGTCGACCAAGCTATTTGGTTTACATTTTAACATGCATATTACATTGTAAAATGTAAACCAAATAGCTTGGTCAACCTTACATTCGGGTGCAAAAGTAAAAAAAAAAAAATAAAGGATGGGGGACTATCTTTTACATACCGAGTTTCCTTCGTGCCTCGGAAAGCACGCTAATCCGTTGGTCCGGCTGTCATTTGCAGACCTTTGACAATCGACATTTATGTAGGCTTACCAAGCCGACATTGTTGGGAAAAGGCTAGGCAGATAATGATTTTACAGAATATTATACAAAAAACCAGTATATATATCAAATATCTGGTGTCCACAACACAAGCCTCGTTGCTTAGTGTGGTACTAGATGGCGCTGTGTGTAATGTCTAGCGATATTTATTATTATCGAAGGAATTTTATAGTTAGTATTAATTGTGCAGAATGCTAGTGTTATGAAGTAGTATGATTTTCTTATGCATGGTTTGAAAAACACACCAACAACGGTTTTAACTGCGAAATTGTTGAGTTCCTTCCGATTGACGACGGGTTTTTAGGAAAATTCTCTGAGACACAACCTCTCGATTTGGATTATTGCAGGCCTGCAACCAGAGAAGATAAAGGAGGAGGATACAGATGGCAACAAGCAGGCAAGGAGCAAGTAGGAGACGAACAGCCGGAAGAGGACCAACCGAGAGCGAGAGCGGGCGAGGATGAGGCGGGATGTGAGTTCAACCGGAAGCAATATTTGACCGGCAGCGTGACATAAAAGTAAACCGACTACATTAAACTTGTTTTTTACATTAACTTCACATTAACTTTTTAATAAACAAGTTAATGTGAAGTTAATGTAAAAAAACAAGTTTAATGTAGTCTGTTTACGTTTATGTGATATGAGAAAATGCTGTCACAATCACAAGCTGAGAAAAACAAGAGCTCCATCGTGTCGAATCGCTAGATCCCTATTACATGGGACTTAAGCAAAACCCTTCACGTAGCTTGTTCTCAATCCAAAACGAAATATTTCAATATTCGGTATAATGCCGAATTTACACTCGAGAGCAATGAATCCGGGTCACTTAAAGAATGTTAAAAATCTCGGAAACTAAAAATGATAGGTTAATGCAATAAATTGTATTTAATAGACAATGTAATACTCCTTAAATGAAAGTAAAAAAAATATGAGTCACCATACATTTTATTAACACAAAATTACATAAAGAAAAAAACTGCTGATCTCTCCTTAAAACAAAAATAGGAAACATGAAATTTTTGAACTTTATTACGATTTTCTTGAATTTTAATACTTCGTATTGCCTCCTCGTGCTTCCATTACTGCGTTTACGCGGTTTGGCATGCTGTACACCAAGTTCCTTATACGATTTTGGGGAATATTCTCCCATTCCTCTGTGAGAGCAATTTTGAGCTCACGAAGCGTGATTGGGGGAGGGTTTCGTTGTTTTACGCATCTGCCTAGCTCGTCCCAAGCATGCTCGATCGGGTTGATATCCGGGCTGCGCGCTGGCCACTCCATACGAGTAATGTTCATCTCTTGAAGGTAGTCATTCACAATCCTACCTGTATGAGGTCGGGCATTGTCATGCATAAATATAGCATCCTCACCTAAATTGACCATAAATGGACCAACGTGATCATTGAGGATTTCTTCCACATATCTTACGCTAGTTAAAGAGCCGTTTTCTATGATCACCAGCTCTGTGCGACTTTCAGAAGAAATTCCGGCACACACAAGTACAGACCCACCACCGTAGGCTACTTTTTCTTCAATGCATGCTTGCTTGAATCTTTCCCCTGGTCTTCGATACACTCTGTGTCTTCCATCGTGCTTGTAGAGCATAAATTTTGATTCGTCGGAGAACATAACTTTTGACCAATCTTCAATACTCCAATTTACGTGGCTCTGGGCATATCTTAGTCTTGAAATACGATGCCCACGCTCCAGTTTAGGGCCGTTTGCAGGTCTAAGGGGTTTAAGTTAGATTCAGCAAGCCGACGTCTTACTGTCCATGCACTTGGGTTACTTCCTCCGAGGCGTCGAAACTGATTTGTGAGTTCAGTTCCTGTGAGAAAGCGATTTCGAAGCATGATGTTCACCAAGTATCGGTCTTCTCGTGCTGTGGTACACCTGGTTCTGCCCGTTCCTGGTCTGCGTAGGTTAGAACCAGTTTCTTCGTAACGTCGGAGAACTCTTTGTACTGTTGACAGCGACACACCGACAGTCCTGGCTGTATCGCGCTGACTCCGGCCGGTTTCCAGCATTGTAAGTATTCTGGTGCATTCTTCAGGCGTAAGCGACTTAATTTCAGCTTGAATAATGAATATAGAGCACTATCAACATGGTTTATGTACCCACATAAATGACAGATTACAAACAAAAGCAAAACCAAATGCTGTAATTTCGTAGTTCCATCTTCGAAAGTGGCCCTTTTTCAAATTTGATTTTTTTATGATATAACTATACAATAACTAAGAAGTTTTAATACCTTCATTTAAGGAGTATTACATTGTCTATTAAATATAATTTATTGCATTAACCTAGCATTTTTAGTTTCCGAGATTTTTAGGATTCTTTAAGTGACCCGGATTCATTGCTCTCGAGTGTATTTATATTTCATTCCTTGAAATTGATAGTAATATAGAGTACAGCTGAAAAAACACACCCTTCTGGTTGTGTAAAATATAATTATTCAGGGTGTAAACAACCTCATCACGAAACCGTCAACCAAGCATTCTCTACATCCAACTAAGTAACTTTACGTATTTTTTTTTGCTGGAAATAGACTTTTTTTTCTTGGGTGAAAAATCATGTTTTGTAGTAGAACTCAATGTAACGCACTCAAAACATTGTGCGGTTGGATGGATTGAATAATGCGGGGGTCGTGGAGGTGTTTAAAGAAAAAATCCTACAATAAAAACTTCTATTTAAAAAAAAACTGGTCAAAAAGTTGGAACTTTGACCTCCAATATCTCCGTAACTAGTTCCCAGGTATGGTGTGGAACAAAAAAAATATCGCAATGACGGGGAGAACAAGTGCCTTTCGGCTTCGTTAAGAGGTTTTTTACACCCTTCATTTTGTAACATCATCATCACCATTTAAGCCGTCTGTAAAAGTCTCTGTGAAAGAACCTCTCGATTTGGATCTTTATCATGCAGATGGCAACAAGCAGGCAGGCAGCAACAGGTAAGTAGCGACGTGACGAGGGCCAGCCGGGAGCGAGAGCGGGCAACCTGACGAGGCGGGATGGGAGTTCAACGGGAAGACAACATTTGGCGGGGAACTGCAGCGTGACGTAAACGTAAATAGACTACATAAACTTGTTTTTAGGGCTCCTCAAAAACAAAAAACGCAATCCTTATAGGATCCCTTTGTTGTCCGTCCGTCCGTCTGTCTCAAGACCGTTTATCTCCGAACGCCGGGAGGTATCGAGTTGACTACTGTTTAGTTGATGTAGAGTTCAGCTGAAAACAAAACAGTAAGTAACTTGTTTCTTCTTGTAGAAGTTTATTACGAGTAATAAGGACCGGTCGTAAAGTTGAAGGTTAGCAATTTCGAATGATTTCCAAATGATGCATATGCTATTACAATTGTTAATTGGACATTGTGAATTTTTCTGATCCTTTTCTTTTAGGATGTTTTACAGTATTTCCAGGCAGGTAGGTTTTATAGTTTGAGACCCGTGCGTGTGAAAGAGAGAGCGCGGGTCACCGGGGCCGGGGGCACCACGAATTCAGTAAGTGTGTTTCAACCCACATACAGTGACATTATAATTTGTTGACTTTGTTCAAACAACCGATTCAATACTATACATACTTTTTCTATAAACAAACTAAGAAATAATTAACTTTATAACAAAATACATACCGCAAATATTTATATTGGGTAACCTTGGTTGGTTCAGTTTAAAACTCGTAAGTATGATTGACTTTGTTGTGCAAAAACCATTCTCTCAGCAGGCTCTGGGGTGCCGAAATTCCTAAGAAAACACCTGAAGTCTTATACAGCCGGATTGCATTATCTCTGTAACTAAACACACTAGGCACCTACCGTATTATCGGATTTAAAACTATGGAGCCCATTGATACAAATGTTCATGATGATTGTCATGTGAACTCTGGGTATCAGCATCATTACCACATGGTAAAATTTGGTACTATCACTGTTTTAGACAAAATGGTGTTTACACATTATTCTTAAACAGTTTAACATTTAAAACGGTTTTTTCCTCAGGCTGAACTGAAGTTCAAAATGTCCAGGGTTTCTGTGATTTGGAACCAGCACCTACAGATGATTGTGAAAGGAGATGCTGATATATTGCAGCTAAGTCTAACTGAGCTAAGCGGCCTGTGCCTACTTAGTGTACCTGTTGCGAATGTAGGAAACTAGTTCTTAAAGCGACTTGAGACGGCTTTAATTCGTAACTCTATCTAGATGTGTGCCTGCGCGCTTTCAACCTTTAGACCACTCTCTCAAAGAAAATATATATTTTCAGATTATCTGCTGTCAGCACGGAGGTGTCAAGGAACCGAGTGTCTCACATTATATCATAACGTAGGCGCACAGCGCACAGCACCAGAATATGATTTAATTGCTGCCGAGGCTAAACATTATAATGATTGTTACGGTCATCCTCAAGATCAAGCTAGGAATCTTGCACTGGAAGAAATTTTACATACATTATCACACACGCAATAGATCGTGGAATAGGCCTACCGGGGAAACCACGTTAAAAAAAACGAGCCAAGTACACTACCTCACAGGTGGCGTGGAAACGTGTACATTTTATGAAGAACACAACTTTTCAACTTTTTAATCGCTACTTCTCAAAAATGGTGATTTTTAGGAGAAAAGTGTGGGAACAATTTTCATAGATCACTACCTACCCTACCCACTGCAGTGTTCCTCTGCATGTACTTATTTATTTATTTTTTGTTTCGAACATCGACATGCGTCGCGGAGCTGCCATCGATGTATTGTCGGCTAGTTTCGCGTCAGAAGTTTTGTCGCCGTCGTCACCGAAGAATGCTAAGTTGGCAGGGTGCGCTCCTCGTGCGCCCCGCTGCCGCGCTCCCGTCCCGCCGGCTCCTTCCATCGCCACCGCTCGACGCGCTGCCTATTTCCGCAGTGCCTGCAAAACTTCGACATGTTCCTGGAGATTTAGCTAGCGTAGTCGCGGGCGTAACTGCTGCCGCTGGGCAGGCCGTGCCTGAAAAGACACCGTTTCAGGTTTGAGGAGAACGCCGTCAACGTACCAATAACAACCGCTGCGGTACGGATCGGAGCCCAACGAACCTATTCGTGCCGCGAAGCCGTAATAACAGAACGCATCAGCGTTTATCAAAACGCTGCCAAACGCAACGGTGAAGGTGTTCAACGCAGCTGATATATTTTGAATTGTAGGAATGTTGAAAAATTATAAACAATCGTGTAACCTTATTGCTCTTTCATTTCCTCCTGAATAATATTAAACCTGATTTTTATTTATTTCCCATACCTGGCGGTATGTATTTAGTGCCCGTAATGTTTGTATGGTCTGATGAATATAAGAGTGTCAAATAGGTAAGAGCTTTTGAATGGTTGGTTTTGCTTGGTCACTAGTTTTTTTTAGGTTCCTTGCCCCAGCTATCTCGTCTGATTGCCTTTGTGTTGCTGTTGTCTTGGTCGTAGGTCAACACCATTACCTACCAGACATAGTTTTTGTTATAATCTACGCGGTTCGATTGGGATATTTTTCATTCGAACGTGGTGACTATTTTATTTTTATAAATATAATGACCACCAAAAATAACTTTGTGACCAAAAACAACATATACCAATCAGCAAAAAAATTAAACCTTAAGGGCCCGAATAACCCCAAAATGTGATTTTTGAATGGCTCTCGTTGCAATATAACTGAAGCATTCACATTATGATTAATATACAGGGTGTAAACCACCTCATCACGAAGCCGTCAACCCAGCATTCTATATATCAAACTAGAACTACTTTACGCGAAAATTATTGCTGGGAAACGACTTTTTTTTGGGCTGAAACATCATGTTTTGTGGTATTACTCAATTAGCACTTAAAAATATTGTGCTGATGGATGGATTGAATAGCACGGGGGTCGTGGAGGTGTTTAAAGTAAAAATCTTACATTAAAAACGTGTATAAAAAATGTCAAAAAGTTGGAACTTTGACCCTCAATATCTCCGTAACTAGAAGGTTCCCAGCCCGCGTAGCATGGTAATTCTATCTCTACTCTACAAGACTCGGCAATAGTTATTTGTGCAACAAGAGAGCAAAGTGGGTTTTTGCTGCGAGTGTTGATTTTGAATCCCGAGTAAGCGAAGGATTCTATAGTTGAATCACGAGCGTAGCGAGTGATTCTAGGTTAGAATCCTGACCGTAGCGTGGGATTCAAAGACACGAAGTGCAAATAACTTTGGTCTCGTGTAACACATACAAGTTTTCACCTCAGCAGCGAGAACATATACCTAAAGGTAAAAAAAACAAAATGGTAAAAATTAAATCAGAACACCACATTAAGAGACACATGAGAGCAGCGGTGGCCCAGTGGTGGCGCCCCCGACTTACGAATAGTAAGTTGTGGGTTCGAACCTAGGCAGGCGCATGACTTTGTGTAATTTATTTCATCACCACTGCTCTCAAAACGGTAAAGGAAAACATCGTGAGGAAACCGGCATGTCCTAGAACCAAAAATTCGAAGACATGTGACATCTACCAATCCGCACTGGGCTTGCGTGGTGGATTATAGCCAATTCCCTCTCATTAAGAGGAGGCCGTGCGTGTCCCAGCAGTGGGAACGTTAATAGGCTGATGATGATGACCACATTTAAACAATATCAAAAAATCAAAAGTTAAAAGTAAAATGGTTGCAGTTTTGCAAATAAAAAGAACCTAACACTGGAGACTTCCATTGCTTAAAAATTTCATAAGTTTTTAGATATTTTTAGCGAGACTTTTCAGGCAGGAAACTTAATTCTGCATTTTTGACATTATGCTTCAATTCTTCGGGAGTTAAATAGCTGACTTCTTCACTGGACTCACTGATATATATTTGTTATTATTACTTTATTATCCAAATTTTATCGTACTTTGTAGCTAGCGTACATTGAGTTAATCATTGCTAGCGTACAAAACAACAAAAATTTAAACCCCGCTATTTTTTTTAAATGCGTTCTGAAACTACACTCGCGGTATTCTGTCTCAATATTAAAGATTGTTATTATAAAAAATAAATAAGTAGATACATGATAAACTTCGTATTTTTTTCTTTAACATTCTTGATCTTTATATAAAAAATATAATTCGATTATTCGAAATATAACATTTTTCATTTACAACCTAAACACGCAATATTACGTTTATCGATTTACAATATCGGTATCCGAACGTTTTATTGTTTGTTTCTTTTTTGGGCCTACTAGATATGGAATTTGAAAATCGAATTTCGAAACGACTTGTTTCTATCTCTCGCTTTTTTCGTATCGAAATGAAAGTGACAGAACAAAGTGAAAATGAAATCTTTCGAATTTAGTGAGTAGACCTGCACAGTTGTCGGTATTAAAAAAAATATATTAAAAAGTTACTTTGTCTCACGCTCGCAGCAAAATCGAATTTTGCTCACTGTCTGTAAACAGCAAAACCTGCTTGTTTGAGGTGCTGAGGTGAAATGTCACCCATATATGTCCAGGGGGTCGCTAATGACCTGAAAGTAGTTGATTACTTCCAATGCACTATGACCGCGAACTTATGAATAAATTCTTGTTAAACCGCGTTCTTTTGATAGTTAAAAGAACTTTTTTGAAGCATAGCTCATCATAATGCCTACTACATAATCATTTCAAATGACAAGTACCAGTGCAAGATCGCACAAGTTAATTTCACGAGAAAGTTTGCAACCAAGCGCATAAAATGTAAGTATTTTGTTTGTATTATGCTTTTTTAGTATCAAAATTGTTTTTATAGTAAACTGAATATGTGTTTTATAGATATAGTTGTAAATATTGATTATAAAATATATTTTTGTAATTGCAATCAATCGAAACATTTTCGTTTCATGGGCACATACCATACTGTATAATTATATTTTTTCTTTTTCAGGTCCCGGCGCGTGCTCTCTACAAACGATATAGCTGAAGCCGTGGAGTCACCTGACTACTAAGAAGGTGTCCAGGGCTTCGATGTTTACATTGATCCGCCTTGTGAAGGTACCATATCGGACGGTGACTCAGGTGAGGAGGACTGTTACAATATAAATTGCTTGAACCGACATCAGTTACTTGCTCCAGCTGAGATGGTACACATACGGTACAAGGGTACGGTACACATATGGTACAAGGCGAAGAAGACAATAATGATGACACCACCATCGAAATCTGTGCTACTAGTAGTTCCCATCCACACACAGGAACTGGTCGTCACAATAGAGTGGACAAATGTCCACTAATGGAGGTAAAGTCTTGCAAGAAACAGCCCAGAGGATTCTATGATTACAGGTTGGAAATAAATGATAATATTTGCGCCGTCCGATGGAAAGACAACAGCGTAGTTACAATGTTGTCAAATGAATTTGGAGTACACCCCGTTCAAAAGGCACGCCGATATTCAGTTGCTGCCAAACAGAAAATTTATATTGATCAGCCAAACGTTGTACATCAGAACCGATTTATGGGAGGTGTAGATAGACTAGATGATAATGTCGGAGTTTACAGGATTGCCATTAGAGGCAAAAAATGGTATATTCCCATTGTTTCGTTCCCATCAAAACTCTTTTCAAAACCCATACGACGTTCACATTTTGTCTCTGGGCTTCACCAGCAGTAACGAGACGCCAACTTTTTGGTTGTCATGCATTGTACGTATACGTCAAAGCTCGGAGCAAAAATGACAGTTCAAAAACGGACGTCGATCAGAACGCACACGCAACTTCGCGACCCGCTCTAAAGCGATCAGAAATCTCCGACCCCGCGTGTGATCATCATCTCAACTCATCCATATTCGTGAATCCTGGCCCCATCGTCAGCTCATTAAGGTGGAAGTCCAACGAGTGTCAGTTTGCAGTCTGAGGTACGTACTTTGCACATATCTTTACTGTTGGCTGCCTAGAGCAAAGTGAACATCATTTTTTATCGTGTAACTCGTCAGGCCTATCATCCAGGTCTCCCCTGAGTAGCATAAAGCCATCACAGTATTTCGGCGTGGTGCGGATGCTACATCAATTTGGTGCCGAAACCAGGGACCTTTAGATTTTTAATCGAACAGCGCCATCTTTTACTTGTGGTATTTCTGGTTAAAAGTGTAGCCTAGAATATTCCAATCGATCTATTTTTTTTAGCTAAAAACTACAGGTACACATCGCATTCTAAGCTATTCCACAATTTTCCATAGAATTACCTACTATCGAATCTATCAAGTTACATAACGTTCATGAGCTATCACCATCGAACTAGGATTTTACAAAATCGTTGTGTCAAATAATTAAACGTCGAGTAATCATCAATAATTGTGAGATCGAATTATATTGTGCAATCACATTCACATAATCGGTGCACAATTTATTTTCGCTCGCGCATCAATCAATTCGTAACTCGATATTTGGTTATTTGCACCCACCATACATCGCAACCACAACACAATCGTGTTTTATAAATCGTGTTTTACAATGCGCAAATTGTAAAATATTCCATTGAATTACTTCTGTTCATTATCTAAAATCGTGAGGGTAGTTCGAAATATCGCTCAACGGTCGATCGACTCAACGTAGGCACTGCGAATATTTCCGTTACCAAGAACGAACAGATTAGCTAATAGTTGGTACGAGTACCGCACAATATATCGAGAACATTTTTACGTAGGTACCATACATATCATACAAACTTGTTTACTTCAACTTAATCGGTGGGTAGAGGTTATATCTGTTAATCGGTATCTATTTATCATCTATTGTATTCACTTACGGAGTAGTTTCATTAACAATATCGGAGCAAAATATAGTTTGCAGTGCATTTATATTGTGCCGGAAATACACGTAACATATCTATCCGGTACCTACTTGTTTACGTTGCATAGAATTTGCGTTTTTGTTATTATAGTCGCGTTATTATAGTCGCCCATCTCCTACTATTCGGGTACTTAAGTAACTAATCGTGTAATCGAAACTTATATACCTACATATTTTGCTATTTTTCGTATCGACCTACATAGTAAATGCCTACAATGTCACTTCTAAAGAAAAATAGATCAAGTACTTTGAAGAAGACTAAGTCAAAATCAATCGACATCCAGTATACTACTGAGGATTTACCATCCTTGCGTAGAAAACGAACCATCGCATATAAACGTTTGACTAAGGCTTTAGAGGTTGGAATGTTAGCAGTTAATGACCATTCTCAGCACGACTTGTTTTTATCATATCATCAGGAAGTAAAGAATATTGCGGCTAATTTTGAGGATGCGCATTTTACAATTCAGGAGATTCTTGACGATCCTGTAAATGAGGATAACGAAATTCAGGAGCGTTTCGACGAAATGTATTACAAAGTGTTGTCAATAAATCGCACCTTTTCTAAAGGTGATTCAAATCATTCTCAGGGTATTGGCAATGCTTCTTCGAACATTCGCTTACCCAAAATAACACTTCCGACTTTTAGTGGTGACGTCAAGAAATGGCCGGAATACTCCGATACTTTCAACGCTTTGATACACAAATCAACTTCTTTGACGGACACGGAGAAGTTTCACTATCTGTTATCATCTCTTAGCGGCGATGCGTTGACGGTAATCAAATCATTCCCGATGACTCACGAACACTATCACGACGCGTACCAAGCACTCACCGCGCGCTTCACTAATAAACGCGACCTAGCCTTTACGTGTTGGCGAGACATCTTAAATGTCGATTTTAAATTCAACGATGCTCACGAGTTCAGAAAATCCCTTGATTTGTTTGAAGAGAATTTAAGTATTTTAAAAACAGTTAATCTGCCGGTTGGTCAATGGGATTTTATTCTAGTATATCATATTTTATCAAAACTTGACTCGAAATTAAGACGTGATTTTGAAGAAAATCATTCGGATGTCGAACTGCCTACCTACGTACAATTAAAAGCTTTCCTTCACTCTAAGTGCGAGGCGTTATTACGCGATACACATTTCGTTAAGACAATCAAGTCAAACGAACTTTCCCAGAAAACTTCGACTTCACATTCGCAACCAAAACGGTCCACCCCGGCACACACACTGGTAGCTGCTACCGATCAAAAGCAAACCGAAAGTACTTCCGTTCCGTATACAAGTAAATGTTCTTTCTGTGGTGATGGTCATTCCATTGCGGCATGTTCAGAATTTATAAAAAAGTCATACGATGAACGAATGCAGATTGCTACTGAGAAGAACTGGTGCTTCAACTGCTTGAAGTCATCCCATCGGTTGAAGGATTGTAGATCGATATTTTCATGTCGCACATGCAAACGGAAACATCACACCTTACTCCATCGCGATAATCCTATCGAGTCCCATCCAACCGCATCGTCGTTGGTGTCAAGGTCACCTATGCATACAACTGTTTTGCTGGCGACTGCAATAGTGCAGGTCAAAGATGCTTTCGGTACAATGCAATCGTTCCGTGCCTTATTTGACACCGGAAGTCAAAGTAACTTTATTACTGAATCGGCCATCTCACGTTTAAACTTACATCCGACCCCAATACACACAACCGTATGTGGACTCGGCGAGTCACCAGCGTCTATTCTCGGTGACGTGAGGTGTGCAGTAGGCACTAAAGATACAATATTCTTTGATTTGGACCTGCATGTCATTTCGAAAATATGTGGCGATCAACCTATCGCAAAATTAAACACTTCTGGATGGTCACATATTCAATCATTGCCACTCGCAGACCCCGGATTCGATATTCCGGGATCAATCGATCTATTGCTCGCCGCCGACGTCTTTACCGATTCACTTCTCAACCAACAAATCAAAGGAAATGTTAACCAACCCACCGCTTTCAACTCCGTCTTTGGGTGGCTACTGTTAGGCAAAACTCGTTTAGCTTCTAGCACCCTGGTACACACATCATTAAACATAGATAACGAGTTGAATTCTCTGGTTCAACATTTTTGGGAACTGGATTCCATTCCGAAAGCGTCACTCTTGACTCCAGATGAAACGCTCTGTGAACAGAAGTTTGTATCCAGTCATTTTCGTGATTCCTCTGGACGATATGTTGTACGTTTGCCCTTTAAAGATGATTCGGACCCCATATTCGAAGGCTCTCGTGAGGTTGCATTGCGACGATTCCACGCTATCGAACGCCGGTTGTCTCGTGACTCCGATTTAAACGGCCAATACGTGGACTTCATGTCAGACTACATAGAAACCGGACACATGACATTGGTACCAGTAGAAGAAATCAGTATGGGAAAATACTATATACCACATCACTGTGTTATTCGTCCCGATTCCGCCACTACCCGTCTCCGTGTTGTGTTTGACGCCTCTGCCAAAGACGCTAATTCACGTTCCTTAAACGACTCTCAACTTACCGGTCCTAAGTTACAACCAAACATTATAGATATTCTTTTGCGGTTTAGGGAATATAACGTTGTCTTCATGGCTGACGCCCGACAGATGTACCGTCAAATTTTGATCTGGCAGGACCATCGTGACTATCAGCGTATCTTTTGGAGAGCCTCTGCTCACGATAATCTCCAAGAGTACCGTCTGAATACCGTTACGTATGGTGTTTCTTCATCCCCTTTTCTTGCATGCCGTACCTTGAAACAGCTTGCTGAAGACGAAGGAGACTCTTATCCCGTTGCAAAGCGGATCATCCTGTCGGATGTCTATATAGATGACGTAGCAACCGGATGTGACTCGCTGGAAACCGCTGAACTAGCAAAAAATCAACTTATCGCTGTATTCAAACTCGGTGGTTTTCATCTTAGAAAATGGGTTAGTAACAAGGCGCAGCTTTTGTTGGATCTTCCCAGCCAGGATTGTCTAACTGGCTCTGTATCTCTCGATAATTCCGAATCCTCAACTTTAAAGGTTCTAGGTCTGCAATGGAATCCGTCACTGGATGCATTCCTTTTCGAAATCAAACCATCCGAGCGTCCATGTACCAAACGTTCCATTCTCAGCGAACTGGCTAGAGTTTTCGACCCATTAGGCTTCTTATCCCCCATCACAATTCAAATCAAATCATATATCCAAAAGCTCTGGATTCTCGGTATTGGATGGGACCAAACGCCACCTGATGAGATAATTCATACATGGACTACATACATAGAACAATTACCACAGTTGTCCCAACTTCGAATCCCTCGTAAAATAACATGCCCTGAAGCAAAATCGTGCGAGCTTCACGGTTTTTGTGACAGCTCCGAGACAGCGTATGGTGCTGTTATTTATTTACGCGTCACTGATAAGGACGGTGCAGCCCATGTCTTCTTGGTCTGTTCAAAAGCTCGTGTAGCACCGCTGAAACGCACATCGTTGCCTAGACTGGAACTCTGCGCGGCTGTTCTCCTCTCCAATCTATACACACTCGTTCGCGACACTTATCTAGCTCGTATCCAATTCGATGCTGTCTATTTATGGTCAGACTCAACCGTTGTCCTCTCCTGGTTACGCTCACATTCATCTCGTTGGACCACATTCGTTGCCAACCGGGTGAGTCAAATCCAAGACCTCACACCTACTGAATGTTGGCATCACGTCTCTTCGGGGGATAATCCTGCTGATGTCTGTTCACGTGGACAATTTCCTAGTGAACTTCTTCACAATTCACTATGGTGGGCGGGGCCATGTTGGCTTTCACAAAATCATGAGTCATGGCCTTCGAGTTCAGGCAGCATACTCCACGAGGACGACGTTACTATAAAGGCTGAAGAACGCAAAGTGGTCATCTTAGTGACGAATGAGACCGCGACGAATGACCCTCCAATTATCGAAACCTTACTGAATCGTTTTTCCTCGTTATCGAAACTTGTTAATGTTCTCGCTTACATATATCGTTTTACTAACAATTCTCGTATCTCAAATCAATCAAACCGTAAGGAGTTCTTAAACAATGTAGAACGTCATCACGCTCTCATGCAAATCGTCAAACACGTACAGGGTCGATCTTTCTCGGAGGAAATCTCCAACTTAAAATCAAAAAGGGTGTTATCGAAACCTTTTCGAAAACTGAACCCGTTTCTAGACGATCAGGGAGTGCTCAGGGTGGGCGGCAGAATTTCCCGATCCGGATTAGAGTACGAACACAGGCATCCTGCCTTCTTACCATCTGATCATCCTTTAACGCTTTCAATCATCAACTTCACTCATCGTACCCACTTGCATCCAGGCATAAACACCACACATTTTTTGCTGCTTCAACAATTTTGGATCATCGCCGCAAAGCGTACCATTCGCCGTTGCCTTTCCAAATGCGTTCGGTGTTTTCGAACAAACCCACAACCGCTTCAACCCTTTATGAGCGACCTTCCATCTTACCGCGTCAATCAAGTTAAACCGTTCTCGGTGGTAGGTGTCGATCTAGGCGGACCATTTCGCATCAAACTTGGTTCCCATCGTGGCGCTAAGATGGATAAGGCATATCTCTGTTTGTTTATCTGCCTCGCAACCAAAGCAGTCCACTTGGAGGTCGTGTCGACGCTTTCAACCGATGGGTTTATAGCTGCGCTACGGCGCTTTGTAGGTCGTCGCGGTCGCTGTAACACTATTCATGCGGACTGTGGTACCAACTTTGTAGGCGCTAAAAATCAACTTTCGTCTTTAATGCAACAGGCTTCTAACGAGCAAAAACTCGAATTTAAATTCAATCCACCCGGCGCTCCACATTTCGGTGGCGTCTGGGAAATACAAATCAAAGCAGCAAAATCACATCTATATCGAGTTGTGGGTGATCAGGTCCTAACGTTCGAGGAGTTGACGACTTTGTTCGTTCAAATTGAATCTATTTTAAACTCGAGACCCCTTTACCCGATCAGCTCTGATCCCAACGACCTTTCATGTTTGACACCTGGTCATTTCCTAACCCTAGAGCCTTTGACAGCTGTCCCTGATGAGGATCTATCGCATCTTAATCCAAATCGGCTTCATCGGTGGCAGATGATACAAGCGTTTCAACAAAACTTCTGGTCTCGGTGGAAAACTGAATACTTAAACTCGCTAACGCAACGCGCGAAATGGACTCAACATTCAAAACCGTTGTCGATAGGTTCGATGGTGTTAGTCAAGGATGACAATCGTAGCCCATTACATTGGAATCTCGCGAGAGTCATAGAACTCCAGGTTGGAGTTGATGGAATAGCTCGGAGTGCATTAGTAAAAAATGCAAACAATCAAATCATCAACCGACCTCTAGTGAAACTATGTCCTCTGCCAACAGAAGACTAGTTTCAATCGCACCAAATTATAGTTTATTAATCTCAATTAAGCAAATCGTAGTATAAGATAATCTTAATCTAATCGTAGCTTTCAGCGCTCTAAATATCTAATCTAATATCCATATCTTTAATCTCATTATCGTTTCTGATTTAGATCTTCTATGTTTTAACCAGAAAATACCATAGGTATTTTGGTGGGCAGGATGTATCGTTCCCATCAAAACTCTTTTCAAAACCCATACGACGTTCACATTTTGTCTCTGGGCTTCACCAGCAGTAACGAGACGCCAACTTTTTGGTTGTCATGCATTGTACGTATACGTCAAAGCTCGGAGCAAAAATGACAGTTCAAAAACGGACGTCGATCAGAACGCACACGCAACTTCGCGACCCGCTCTAAAGCGATCAGAAATCTCCGACCCCGCGTGTGATCATCATCTCAACTCATCCATATTCGTGAATCCTGGCCCCATCGTCAGCTCATTAAGGTGGAAGTCCAACGAGTGTCAGTTTGCAGTCTGAGGTACGTACTTTGCACATATCTTTACTGTTGGCTGCCTAGACCAAAGTGAACATCATTTTTTATCGTGTAACTCGTCAGGCCTATCATCCAGGTCTCCCCTGAGTAGCATAAAGCCATCACAGTATTTCGGCGTGGTGCGGATGCTACACCCATTTTGATGTGCCAACCGGCGTTGGCACATGCGCATTTTGCCGATGTGCATTTTGTTGTCAACAACGCGTCTTTTTCGACAGATCATAAGGGGCAAGCGTAGACACACTGGAATTTCGCTGATCTATTGCAAGGTCTTTACTCCAGAAATATGGGAGCACCAGAACTCAGCCTGGACCACTGACGAAGGCAAAGACTAGTGTACCTGTTTCTGTTAGAAAACATTCTGCTGAACATATTATTCTCACAAGCCAGGTCAAAAGATGTGCGCTCTGTAACAATAAAACGGTCAAAATGTGCCGCAAATGTGACGTCAATTTGCTTGACAAAATAATGCTTTGCAGCATTTCATTCATAACTGATATTTTGTCCTATATTCCTTACTTACCGAATTTAATTACTTAGGTACCTAATAGTTCCTATCTTACTTGTCTAAACTTATAATAAAGACTTAAAAGAATATATTACTGTTTTATTTTGATTATTCTTTCTCCATACTAGTGTACGACTTTATCTGCCCAAAGGGTCATTTTCGACCCACTGAAAAAAACCAACTTTCAGAACTGAAAATTATAAATTACTATCACAGGTCTTGTTTGTTGTTATCCATAAACAATATATGTAAAATTTATAAAAATCGTTGTTATAAAAAGTTCTGGGCATATATGGGTTAATGTCTTGACATGCCCGAACATGCGGCGACCCATCGACTCGAGTTTGTACGAAGACAAAGACATAGAATATCTTTCCATAGCAACTGACAAGTAGCTAGTGACATTGAGGATTTTACACTCAGCATCTGCGATCTAGAAGTAATAGAGTTGATTATATTTTTTTAGATTGCTTGTTGATATTATGTTCATCACCAAAAAAGAGATCACAGGATTCTTGCGGAAGCAATCTCATATCATCTTTAACAATCTCATGATGTGTAATAATATCCATCAATGTTCAGTTGGTAAGAAAATAGTTTCTTACTAAGTTTTTGTTGTTTACTTCAAAATAATATTTTTATAAATCTGTCATTTATCTGTCATTTTGTCGATTGTCAGTCGACAAAAGCCGTTTCCACGGCGGCCACGCTACGCGGGCAGGTGTGGTGTAGAACATAAAAAATATCGCAATGACGCGGAGTACAAAGTGCCTTTCGGCTTCGTTAAGAGGTGTTTTACACCCTTTATAGCAAAGTTGAGGACTGTTTCTAAGGCTCATCTATTTCGGAAACACGATTCCATTAAATTTTCTCGATAGAAAAGTACCTCAAAGTTACCTCTGAATGAATTTTAAATGGATAATATTCAAGTAAAAACATTAAATTAGGTCATGAAACTTTGCAGGATAGTCAATCTATGTATGTATAACGCAGTGTTCATCTGTCTTATTTTTTAACCCTTTGTTTTCATCGTAAAAGCCTTTTCTCTGAAATTCAAGCTTTCTAGGACCGCCCTGCCCCCCGGCCCACTCACATCACTGACAGGACTATTTTAGCCAATAAACCTGATATAGTGATAGTGGCTAACAATAAACAAAACAAAAACCAAGATAATAACAAACAAATCCCAAATAAGCATCACAGTAGATGAGGAAGAAATAGAATATGTTAATTCCTATATATACTCCCTATAACAAATGGACCCCTAGATTCCAAACAAAGAGGAAACGAGGAAGGCAAAGAAAACGTTCGTTTGATGACATAAAAAGGCATGCGGGTCCTATATGACACAGGTTAACTCAAACAAAAGCAAAATGGAACGAGCTGGAGGAGGCCTTCGTGTCGCAAAGACACGCCGACGCCCAATCTAATAATAATAGAAATCATGATAGTAATAACATTTCATGATAATAATAAAATTGCAATTGTAATAAAAATGAATTTAATGTTAATGCTAATTTAAAATCAAATGAATTTTAATAATAATTGTAATATATTAATTATAATGAATTTAATGTAAATTTACAATTGAATGATTTAAGCTAGAAAATTTTAAATTATGTATGACAATAAACGCTTGATAAATAAATAAGTGATTGTGGATCGATCAGAGTGGCGCGCAATGATTGTTGATGTAACGGTACCGCATGATGAGACCTTCGTGAAAGCCGAGAAAGATAAGCAAATCAAGAATCTCGACTTGACTCGCCAGGTTGTGGGATGTGGACTCAGCGATTATTGTGCCGATAGTCGTATCATACCATGGGAGGAGGAGGCTCCCGTTATGCAACTGGATCAAGGGCTTGATTCAGAAAGCGGTACTCCTCGACACTGCTCGCATTGTTAGGAGGTTCCTCTCTCTAGAGCCCTGACCGCCGGCGCGCCGGTAACTTGAACCCTGTTCCCGATACCGGTGTGCTACAATTTTTTTATTTTTAACTAATAACATAATACTAGCCTGTAGGGGGCGAGCCTATTCCTATCAACCGGGCACAAATCCAGACTGCATAGCTGCTACTGAGAAATTCCTGATGGAAAAACCCAATAATACTTTTGCCCGACCCGGAAATGGAACCCAGGACCTCGTGCTCAGCAATCGCGCTTGTGGTCACTAGACCAACGCGGCAGTCAATAAAATAAACTAATTAATATTGTGTTTATTTGTTTCATTTCAATACTTGTCATCCTTCCATCAATAGTGTAGCTTACCCTAACAATCGTTTCGACTGTGCGAGAGGGAGAGAAGATAGGTGGCTGGGAAAGCGGGGGTGACTTTGAATTTGAGCTGTCATACCGTGCGACCTTAACCAAAAAATGAAAACCTAATTACAAAGGTACACGTTATTTTAGTCATGACTGCACTTTAAATTGTTCTATGAAACCAAATTTAGTAAATTGAACACCATTTTTTACTACAAGTATCTCTACCAAAATACACCGTGTGATTGCCATAAAATGTTGCTATACTACCAAATATTTGATATATTGAATATGCCTTGGTGGCTGAGAGAATGTCATGCTCACTCAAATGTCTCGCTGATGGTGGCGGGTGTGTCGGGTCATTTGGTTCCCTTAAATATGGTCGAGTTGAATGGCGCCGATACATGCGTCATGTTCGTGAACGGGCGATGTCAGTTGGGACTGGTCATCTCTTAGCTGCCACGGTTCGTTCATTTTAATTACTTTATTTTTTAATTTATTATTTTACTCTGGACGCTCTTAATGTGCACGTCTTTCTACATCGTTCTCACATATGTATAATCTCAACATGAATGATGTAACCAAGATTTTGTAACAATATTTTGATTTAAAAGAGTGTCCATGGAGTTTCTTGCCCGTTCTTCTCCATAGAGATCTACGTTAGGGAATGGGCAACTACAGTACTTTCTCAAGTTATTATGCCTTGTGACTGTGACTGTAGCTTTGCTTTTTTGTATTTTCGACATTCAGAAGTGCCGTAATGGTCTAATTGAAATAAATGATTTGAGTTTGAGTTTTTTGAGTTTGATATGTTGCTATACTACTAAATTGCTACTACAGTATTCCAGCTGGTTCCGATTTGGAATGTAAAAATTATGAACGGCAATGGGAGACCTTTTGACCAAAACAAACAACAACATTTTAGTGAGTGCGATGTCATAATGCCCAAAGTTAAAGAAAATTGGCTCTATAGAAGGTGCATTTGCCCAAAATACTTATAAGATTATATTATGCAAACATCTGGTTGGATTAGCAATTCGACTTAAACTCGTCCAGCCGCCTCCATAGGCAAGAGATATTCTAATTGGCAAAAGAGGACGACCAGCCACAGTTAAGAAAGCATTAATTGCGCAGTAAAATGACTAAAATAGTAATTTTGAAATTGACTGCACTAATATTAATTTTTGACTGTTTTTGTTCTTCTTACGATTATAAAATTAGTACCTAAGTACTTCATATCTATTTAGAAGACTGATAAGAGAATTTAAAAAATTTTAAAACGATTAAAATAAATGCTAATTAGTAGAATTAACATTTATTTTAATCGTATAAAAATCTGATTTTGGAGTTTCTTTAAATTTGAATGAAAGGATAATCTACCTTTAAGGTGGAAGCTCCAGGGTAGCCCGCGTTTTCTTACGTTTAACATTCCTAAGCATAAATTTATTTACGCATAACAATATTAAAACATATTTTTTATTGAAGCTATTGCAAATAAATTCAAAAAGTTAGAGCGTAAACTAATGTGTGCTCGACGCAGCGATCGACAGGTCAACAGGGAGGCGGTTATCATCCTCATCATCGTCAGACTCATCATCGCCTTCTTCGTCAAGTTCTACATCATCGCGCTCACGTTAGACGTTAGATAGAAGGTACAAAATTCCATCTACCCACAAGTTCAAAATGAATTTTGCTTAAAAATACTTTTAACGCTTTACGAACATATTCTCACGAATAAACTAGTGCTGCGGGCATTCTATGGGATTGTCACTTCGCTAAAACGTGATTATTGAACCAGGTCAAACATGACGAGTGTAATGCGGGCATTTTTTGGGAATGTCACCAATGCGCAACCGTCGACAAGTACCGCAGAACCTCAGCCATCCACCAGTGCCGCACTGCCACTGCCGGTGCCTACGCCACCACCTGCAAGCAGATGCGTCATCTGCAGCATTGGAGCTGGACGTCGAGCTCATGGAAATATTGGGGGAGGACCCATGTCGGTCGGACTAAGATGTATGGTATTAATATTCAATCTGACCTTGCGATACGCCTGCACCACATAGCCACTACAGGCTTATCTCAGGAAGAGCGCATGGAACTCTTGAAATAATATTTGTCTCCAGCAAATTGTTCTTCAATTTATGCCCACGTTCTCAATGCTGAGTCCAAAGCTGCTAACTCGGAGACTGTCTACCAAAGAGACAAGGGCATCGAACTCAAACAAAGACAAACTTCCTTCGCCACATCATGTTTAGCTGAAGCGCTCACCTTAGTGATTTCATCAGAACCTAAGAATACAGCGTTAATCAAACTACTCCTGGACGCTATCAAACTTTTGTGTGATAGGCAGTATTCAGACTATCACACGCAGGAGCTTTGTTCTGTACAAAGCTAAAAGATCAGCTGCAAGCTACAAAAATAGACAAATTACTTTTCCGCGAAGATCTGTCGGAAGCATTTAGAGCAGCAAAAGATATCACGAAGTCAGGAGCTGACATAAAATTCACCCCGTATCCGCCGAGCAAAAAGCCGTTGAAGAAAAAAAAACCGCACCAGTAAACTATAACAAAATTGTACATTTCTTAAATGGTATCAGAACACAGACAGTTTCAATGCGAAAGGCAAAGGAAACGATGACAATTATGACAAAACCAGTGCCTTGGTGGAATCAAACATGTAATGATGCTGTGCTACGTCTAAAGAAGCTTTGTTACAATACAGAATGTCAACAATTCCTAACTTCGTCAACTATAAAAAAATTGATTTTCTAAAGAAAAGAATATTAAAAGAACAAAATGCATGAATTGTGTTCTTGCCTTAATGGAATGACACCTATTCCTATCATGTAAACAAGGGTGGAGACAGAGACAGCGTAAATAATTAGACCTATATCGCTACTTCCGGCTTAATCAAAATTTTTAGATAAGGTAAAGCTGCTGTGGGCTCTTCTTTGAAGCATATCCCATGCTTGCTCAATTCGGTTGAGGTGTGGTGATTGAGCAGGCCAGGGCAGAATGTTGATACGAGCTTCGGCAAGAGTGCGTGTTACGACTTTAACCGTGTGTAGACGTGCATTTGTTGAAATGAATCACCCAACCGGCCTCGCAAATGGATGATTATGTCTGAAACAATCCTCTCCGCTTAAATATGAGCATTGAGGTTGCCCCTAAACATATGAACCAATCCAAATACCGGCCCATATCGTTATTGTTCCCCCACCATATGGGAGTACTTCCTTCCAAAATCTTAAACGTTTTTGATATCCAGAGGTCCTCCAAACTCGAGTGAGTCTTGTATCCGGCCTCATACTAAAACGAGATTAATCGGAAAAGCACACACGACGCCAGTCTTCTTCCTAACAATCACTGTGGTCGTGAGCCGATTGTAAACGGGCTCTACGATTGCAGGGTGCTATAGGTGGGACACTCAGCGAGCGGCCTTCGGGAACGCAGTCCCACTTCACGTGAACGATTTCGTATGGTTTGATCGCTCATAAACAAGCCTGAACAGCTTTGGAGCCCCGTAACCAACATCATGGCGGTCATGGTACGATTCCAGCGTGCAGTATTTTAGATGTACCGGTCCTGTCTGCGAGTGGAGATGCGAGACTGTCCTCCATGTCGCTCGGCCACGCTGCTTGTGATGCAATAGCGTGTCCAGATCTGGTTTATAACGCGCTGTGTAGTGCCAAGAGCGATAGCCACAGGAACTTCCCTGGAACCAGCATCCAACGATCCGACGTCTCTCATCACCTCTTCTCGGTTTAAATGGCATCACCGCTCCACATCAATGTAAGTTTCAGTTTCAATGCAGAAATTGTAATGATTCGTCAAAACACCATTACAGTTTTATATCATGATCTGTCAAATGACCAATTTGGTCGAGACGCCATTGTTTAACTATTGTGTCTACTTCGTGAACAGATCATGGGTACACATCCTAATTGACAGTTGATTTTCTCTTTATAATCGAAATTTAAACAAAATTCTTTTTTAGATGTTTATTTTACTTAGTCATTGATTCCAGCTGACATTATGAATGAATTCGTAAATTACTCGTAATTCTATACACTCGAAAGCTAATAAATAAATACTTGCAGGGTAGCAACTAGTAATGCCCGACATTGAAACTTGACTGATTGCGTTTTAAGGCAATTTAAAATTAATATTGATATTGACAGCCTGCGTCATCCCATTGTTGGGCAAAGTTGAAATGCGGCTAATGGGAATTTTCACCACCTTATCGTTTTATTCATTTCCCTCGCTGTTTCCTTCAGTTAGTTCAGCTTGATATCCTGCGGCAGCGTGATGTTAACTTCATCGTACAGTCCGGTAGTTCATCTTGCAGCTCCTTGGCTCTCTTGAGCGCCTGGTTGCCTTGTCAGCCACTTCTGTCATGCTGTTCAGCTTGCCTGAAGCTGCGTGTAACTCGTTGCTGAAAAGGTGATTGTTTAATTATTATTAACTTATTTCAATTATTAAATTTTAATTTGCTAAAACTTTTTTATTAAATGGCTAGTGTTTTCCCAACTATGCTGGGGGTCGGCGTTTAGTCTCTGGATGACTTGGGAAGTACATTTAATCCGTTGGCCCAGCGCCTGACCTCTCCCGGGTCGTGTTAAATTGCCGCCCGAACTTATTATGAAAGTAAAGGCATATGTAAACACTTCCACACCCTAGGAATCACAGACAGTCCCCTGTGCAGAGCATGCATGGAGGCGGAGGAAACGGTGGCGCATGTGCTCCTCGAGTGCACCGGCGTTACCAAGATTCGCGAGGAGACCTGGGAGCACCAAGATCCCTTGCGGATGCCCTAAAATGACCGGGAAGTTTAATCTGCTTCTGGAGGGAGGTGGGCTGGTTGGAGTAAACGGCCACTATGGCTCACGCACAATGGTCCACTTTAAGGACTAAGTGCGGAAACCAAAAACCCCATGATAGATGATAGAAGGCATATATAATGCACCTGTGTTTGCGCACACACTTGTACATTTTAACATTTCCTGCATACTTGGAGATTCTATGATGCGATTGGCCGCTGTAACCGAAACACGATTGGTAGTAATAGATTTTACTGTTACATCAAATTCAGTTACTTTATCTAGAATCGTAAACTGAATGAACTAGAATAGATTTTAAGATGGTCCTGTATGAAAAATAAAATAAGTAAGTTCAACAATGGATAATGTTTAATATATATGAGAGAATACAGAATTTTATATTAGTTTATTGTCCGCTGACGCTGACGTTTTGGGATGGGTCTCTCTGGAAATTTCATATTTTGTAGAGCCTTGGTGTAATCCAACAATGTGTTCAGAAATGGCTTTAGCGAGCTCAAATTTTTATTAACATGGGATGTGCCTGATAAAGTAAAGAATACCAGAGAAGGTTGAAAGAGGTGCATGTCACCGAACAATTAAAAGGAGATCGTTTGGTATGGGCATGTCATCACATGCCCACACACACATGTGTTTCATCTCTAAATCCCAAGCCCTACTCATCAGTAGGGCTAGGGATTTAGAGATGAAACACATGTGTGTAAAAGAGTGATGAATATGAATGTTGATGGATGGAGAGGGAGGGGAAGGCCACGCAAAAGATGGATGGATTGTGTGAGGAAATATATATGAAAGAAAAAAGAGCAGATGAAACTGAGTATTTGATGAAAAATCGTGTTGCGACAACTCCAAGTTACATGGGACAAGGATAGGAAGATGATGTAGATTTGATGGATGATTAATATGGTCTTACATTGATTTGTTTCGGTGCGGCTTCCTCGGCACCCTGTGGCACGTTGCCCCTACTCTTCTCAACTCCTTCGTTGCCATCGTAACTCTCATCTTCAGTGTTGAACAGCATGTTTCTGTAAAAATACATTGACTTCTATCATATTTGCATAAGTGGGTATTCAGTTCAAGTGCGTCAGCACGCCTGTTTCCCCGTAGGGTTCGACAGAGATGCACCTGTAGTACACCTACATTTCGCCTGTTATGTTTAAGACCCATGAATTAGGGGGCAAGCCTGTTGCCATCAACCAGGCACAAATCCAAACGTTTTCGAGGAAAAGTATTGAAAATAACATTTTCATGCTTCCCAAAACAAGCGCACTTTATTTTATTATGACCAGTATGATCAACTGGATACGATGGATATTAGTGTTATTACTAGTGAGATACTTGAGCTCGCCTGCTCTGTACTAGCTGGCCTATTTGATACAGTTTTGGAGCTAATGTCGGATCGCTGTTTATGATTTCGCTGCTCAGTTTTTATTGAAACCAGAGCTGTCTGTCTGCTGTGCTGTCGAGGAAAACGAAACAAGTGTTCGCAAAGCAAGAGCAACTATTGACAAGGAATTTTTTGATCCGAAACTTCTCCAATGTCAAGAGTTGGATCTTTTACGGTCGAATCGGCCTTAATTTCTAGAAATTCGTCCTCAACTTCTTCCGGTAATTGTAAGACATCTACAACAAATGGGTTCCTGGCCATGTGCCATATTGGTGACTATGAATTTATGTCTCGATAGTAACGATAAAATTCGTTCAAATCATCGTCCAGTTTTTTTAATTGCTTCGTATAACTGAGAAAAAGATAATAATTTTTAGCAGACATCTTTTGATACCAAAGTTTAGCTTTGATATGATTTTATGACTTATGGCAAGGCGGGGCGCGGGATGCGTTAGCATTTTTTCGAAAATGCGCCCCGCCTTGCCAACTCTCTACAACCCCTAGGGAGGCACGCCCCAATGGTGGGAAAGTCCTGCTTTAGAGCAAGTGCCTATAATTATCAGTAAGTATTGTATAATTATCACTTGCTTCGTTAAAGGAAAACATCGTGAGGAAACCAGCATGTCAGAGATATTTCTCGACGGCATGTAAAGCCAAGTCATAGGGTGGCATGAAAACTCTGACACCAGGTTACGCAATAACCACACGAAAAGAAAACAACTGTGGTTTGAGTCTGTATGAGGACCGATATTTTAGCTGAGTTTATCTGTTTATTTGATCATGGCGGAGTAGGTAAGGCTTTCCAGGAGAAGGGAGTGATGTTTGAATGTATATGTAATAACACCTTTAAGTCACTTTTAGCAACAGATACTATTTCTGTATTTGTGTCAGTTACACCCTGGATGCAGTCATTTTTATAATCACCATCCTCTTTCCAATAGGGAATATGCATGTATTTATTCTACGAAAGTTCAAACGTCCGGGACTTTCGCGGCTATTCATGTCATGCTATTAGATATCATTTCCCCTTTATCTGCCTTATTTACATCTTATTTTTTACCCTAAATATATTAATTTGACTAAAAGTATGTGCTTTATTTAAGCAAACATTGCAATAACAGTATTATAATAACATCTTTGTGAAACTTTAAGTAGTTTTCAAATAAAAGTGTTACTTTGACACATAGCTTTGATATTTATTTTTATTATTCATAGTTTTGAATTTGCGTTCCATTTCACCAAAAACTATTAAAATATTCAATTGTAGAATAAGTGTTGTACCTACTAGAAAGTTAAACAAGTGTACCACAATGTTTTTATGGGCCAATACAAGGCATTTTGAAGGAACAAAAAAAGTTTAGAATTTCTTGCATATTCCCTATGGCCAATCATTTTATCTAATATATGATAATATATAGCTAGCTAGCACAGTGACATTAGTATCTTACCTGACCAGCGAGTCTATCAGCCAGTTCAGTTGATATCAGTAAGACTGCCCCAGGTCCATTGCCTACCTCAGCCTGGGCGACTTGTGCTAAGCTCTTATCTCACTCCTCACTTGTTGCAGCTCATTGTCTAAGTCTGCGTTTTCGACTACCATCGAGATTTTCCATTTTGAAACTGCAAAAAAAATTACTTATTAGTTAAAACATTAGTAGGTTATTAACGGTTGATATGAGAACGGAAGAAAAAGATACGGGGCCAATACTTATCGTTTAGAAGTTGATTAAAAATATGTTGCGCCGACTCAAGTAACATAGGAGAAGGGACAATATAAATCCTACTCCTCCACTGGGTATTCTCTTTTCTGATTAATTCCATGCGGGATCCATGACAGTTAAATTGTTGGGGCACAGTGAGGGCAAAAATAATATTGGAGTTGGTAGTAGTTACGTCATCAAGTTCCCTGGGCTCTCTCTTGTGATACTTGGCGGCCTCTAGCACGAGGTTGTAGCAAGGAGTCAGTCAGCAGCCTTCACAGCCCTGACTGTCTGCCCGACGCTTCTTGTTCATAATACATCTGCAATATTAATTATTTTATCATTATGAGATGGTGTCCCGGAATAGATCATACCATCATAGGGATACTTTAAAAAAACTGTTGTCTCCAACTTACTCATATTTTAGATAGAGGCTCACTTTTTTAATAAATCCTAAATTAACACCCAGTATTCATTGGAAACAATGGTTAGCAACATATCTCAAAACTGTTGCAAGCGTCATTTGAGGTTGTGTGAGGTTCTAGTATTTACAAAACTAGCATATTGCCAGCATTATTGTTTCCCGAAGACAAATTTTACCGAAATAATGATGCAAATGAACTGGTAAAGAAATTTTGATGTGATTTTCTCTGGTAGCCAGGATTTGCCAGATTCCTCTAATTCGACAATTCAAAAGTGCCTGTAACTGGCCTACTTGAAATAAATGCTTTGATTTTGATTTTGGTCCTCATGAATCCTAGACAGAAGACTTCAGACATAAGATTGTACAGGATCAAAACATGAAAACATGTTTGACATGAGTGCGGTCAATGCGTGGTTATTGTGTTTGTGGTGTTTTAGGAGGCAGCTTCCATCACCTTGGTGAAATGAACCATGTGAGCAGTATCAATGTATTTTATAGTACTTACTTTAAAATTTTACAGAAGTGGTTTTTTTAAGCTATAAACAAACAGATTGATTGATCAGAACAAAGAAAATCTGGGTGAATTACCTTAATTGTGATACTTTTAACAAATCAACTCCCTAAAGCAAGATTTGAAATTTAATAAAAAGGTTTAGAGGTATTCATGCTGGTAATAAGTCTTATAGAGATGATGAGTTTCCTGAGATTTTAAATAAATTATCAGAAAATAATCATATATAAACCAACAAGTTTATCATTTTATTTTATCCTCTTTTTGTAATCTTAAAAATGGCAATCCCAATTCAAATTATTCATTAGATCTTTTACTTGGGCTTAATTAACAAAGAGGAATACAACTTGAGGTTTGGAAGATCTGCTCAAAAACTGTTTCTAGATATTTTTAACTTGCACTTTCTTTTTATTTTTTTGATAGCAAAGCGTTTATTTTAAATATACTTTAAATATAATTTTCATAACGACTGTCAGACAACAATAATGGTTGCCTAGCACCATGTCAAAAACTACAGAGTGACACATGATGTTAAGAAGTCCTCATGCGTCAATGCCAGACACCATAACACTTTCCCTCATTGATGTAATGATGACTGCAACCCCAAACCTGCTCTCAATAATAGGAGCCTTGGCTTCGGAACTGCCTTTGTCAATAGGTCAGCTAACTGCTCTACAGAACTTGTTTTCTGTACGCCAACCAAACCTTCTTGTACTGTCTCGCGCACAAAAAAATGTCTCACACGAATATGTTTGGTCCGTTTATGAAATTCCGGATTGTGAGCGAGACGTATTGCAGCTTCGTTGTCCACTTTGAGCGTCGGTGTGCCTTGTAGCGTCATAAGTTGGCTAAATACTCTCTGTAGCCAAACTAGTTCGCGAGCACCTTCACTGGCAGCCACTATCTCTGCCTCCGTGGTTGAGATGGCAACAGATGCTTGCCGTTGACTAAGCCAGGACACCGGTCCTCCAGCGTACAGGCAAATAACTCCAGTGGTAGAGCGTCCTGTGAGCTCATCGCCGCCGTGATCTGCATCACTGTATCCTTCAATGATGGCTTTGTGGTTTCCGGACTTGTATCTTATTCCGAAAGATATAGTCCCTTTGAGATATCTCAATATCCTCTTCACTTTGAGCCAATCAGTCCAGGAAGGATTCTCTAATTTCCTTGAAACTACTCCGACAGCGTATGCAATGTCGGGGCGCGTACCTGTCATTAGATACGCTAGTGCTCCTACAGCCTCACGATAAGGAAAGTACTTCTTTTCAGGGGTATCGTCAACTTTCCCTTCTTCAGATGTCCTTTCAATGGGCGTCGAGACTGGATTGCAATCTGACATTTGAAAACGATCCAGGATCTTCTTAGCGTACGATTGCTGAGAAATCAGAATAGAACCGTCTTCCGATCGATCAATTTCCAATCCCAAATAGTAGGATGCTGGTTTCGTGGTGATCTTCAGCGTGTTTCCTAATTCCTTGAGGAATTGGTTCGCTAGACCTTCATCTGTCGTGGCTACCAGTCCGTCATCCACATATAGGGTAATCAATATTTTCTTGTCTCCCACTACCTTCGTGAAAAGACAGGGTTCAGCTTCGTTCTGTATGAATCCTTTATCCAGCAGAATCTCTTCAAAACATGAGTTCCAACACCGAGGTGCTTGTTTGAGGCCATACAGACTTCTTTGAAGTTTGCAGACTTTTGAAGATTTATCTGAGTATCCATCAGGCTGCTGCATGTATATCTCCTCTTTCAACTTTCCATTCAGAAAAGCTGTGGATACATCGAACTGTGTCAGATGTAACTTCTCCATGGCGCTGACACTTAACAGAGCTCTTATGGTAGACATACGGGCAACAGGGCTGTACGTCTGATCATATTCTATCCCCTTAAGTTGCTTGAATCCTTTGACTACCAGTCTTGCCTTGTATTTGTCTATTGTACCGTCTGGATTTCGTTTGATGCGAAAAACCCATTTACAAGGTAGCGCCTTTCTGTTTGGAGGTAAATCGCATAGCGTCCAAACCTTGTTGTCACCTAGGGATTTGATCTCGTTCGCCATGGCTTTAAGCCATTCGCCTCTATCATCCCTCTCAACAGCTTGTTTGTATGTCTCGGTAAAATTCTCTGTTCCTACGAAGCATACGAAGTCTTCATACTTCTTAGGTCGTGCGATAGTCGACCTGTCTCGAAGATTGTATCCAGGCTCAGCTACAATTAGTTGCTCTTGCTCTTCACTAGCATCAACGAAATCATCTACTTCGATATCTTCTTGAACTGCTTCACCTTGAACATGAACTTGATCTTCAGCTCTCTGCACTTGCGCACTCTGTGTCCTTTGCCAGAACAGTAGTTGCAAGTCAGTTGCTCGTCTTTATTACGCTTGACTTGTCGCTCTGTATGTGTAGTCACTAGTGCTTCCTCCTTCGAGCTTACTTGACAAACCAGATCTCTCTCAAATGCACACAGATGACTCGTTAGACTGTCAATGGTTCTCTCAGACTGCTTTAGCATCAGCCAGCTTGACTTGAAGTTGAAGAACCTGTCGTCCAGTGTTTCTAAGACCTTACAGATCAGAAACATTTCAGGAAGCTTAGCTGTGGGGTCAGTCTTGGCAACTTCCACCTTCAATTCATTCCAGACGTTCTTGAGCTTTGACATGTGAGTTGGAATATCGTCCGCCTTATCATGCTTTAGTCCAAAGAACTCCAAACCTAAATTGTAAGCTCTATCTTCCGATTGTCCGTCAAATAGTCTATGTAATTCCAACCAGACTTCATGAGCAGTCTTAAATCTCATTACTTTTTTGAGTGTAACCTCAGACATGTTAGTGGTCAACATGAGTAGAGCGCCAGTTTCAGCCTTCTTATAATTGGTCATCATCGTATTATATCTAGCGATGTCAGCGTCACCTGCTCCGACCGCGAGAAAAGGTTTAGGAAAACGGCCTTCCACTACTTCTAGGGCTTTTTCAGTACCATCAAGTAGGATGGAAATCTTATATTTCCATGTGGACCAGTTTTCTTTTCCTGTCAGTTTGCCAATATCTATTTTAGTAGAATAATCCATGATTAGTCACTTTAAGTTCAGATGCGGGCCCATAACCTGATAGCAAAGCGTTTATTTTAAAAATACTTTAAATATAATTTTCATAACGACTGTCAGACAACAATAATGGTTGCCTAGCACCATGTCAAAAACTACAGAGTGACACATTAAGAAGTCCTCATGCGTCAATGCCAGACACCATAACATTTTTGGCATATTTAATTAGTTCTGCAATCATGGAAAATAGTGTGTTATTCCAATACTTAACCCGAACAAATCACCAGAGCTTTCCAATTCTTAGCAACCATGTCTTCGCAAATGTTCAGTATGGCTTTAGTCAAGGGAGAAATTGTGTTGATAGATTCATATCCTTGATCTCTGACCTGAAAATGCAAAGCAATCAAAGTTACATTGTGTATTCTTAGATGTGTTTTTGATAATACAGATCCAGTGGTACATTAGGCAAAATTCAGTTTATATGCATACCTGGTCAGATAATGTAGGTGAATCGATAACTTTTTAATACAAGGACAGTGGCATCGCTATTTCTGAGTTCCTCACTAAAACACGACACCAGGAATTTATGGTTGCCCGCAAGCACTTTAAAATCAATTACTGCTGGTCTGCAGAGGGAACGATTATTAGCTTGACACCTAACACACATCACGCCAGACTATCAACTATACTATGGGGCAGTTTGGAACTGAAATCGCGCTTTATCCCGCCTGCCTCGCCCGTGCTGTCACTCCCGGTGACTTCGTGCCTGCCGCTTCTACTTCGCCTGCAGCAGCATCTACAATTCTGCATCGCCTGTAGCCACAACTCCTAACTCTTAACTATAGGAAAGCTTGTGGGAAAGGCTCGTCGTTATGTAAGTTCACTACCATGTTTTGCTTTGATCGCTAATATTCGCTGCACTTACACCGGGTATTATCGGTATGTGGTTACGGTTACAATTCGTTTATAGAACTAGTTTTCCCGTAACTAACTTTTGCTAGCTCTTATAAAATAAGTAGAAGTAGATGTTTATGTTGTTTTACTTTGTTTTTTTTTTTTTTTTAATTTCTTTCGCCTTATAAAGGCAGGCATCGATCTATTGACCATTCAGCCTCGTCATATTTTCGTATTCTTCTATTTATATTTAAAAAAAAGGCCAAAGCCAAGTCATCAGTAAATTCTTATCTTATTATTCTTTAATCAAGGCATATGCCATGTCTTCTTTATTTTTATAAATGTTTCGTCAATCCATTTTTTTTTCGTCAAATCCAGTTTCATCGTCATTTCCATGTGGTAATTTCCAGTAATTTCCAAGAGTTATGTCAATTCAATTGTTATTCAATGTCATAGCCATGTTTAAAAGTCCCGATCAAATTTTACACCCACTAGATGTAATAAAATTAAATAGAGAAATATATGAAGAAAAATTCTCCAGCAATCCTTGAATGTCGCGTGGGAGGTTTGCCGGTGTTTTGTAAATCTCAAGCAATTTGTCAATCAATATTAAACGATTCACATTGTGCGCTGGGCATTCAAAAATAATGTGATTATGGGTCCGATCTTTATCAAGGTTGCAATCAGTGCATTTAGGGGAAGCTATTATCTTCATTCTGGCCAGATGAGCATTAAAACGTCCATGTCCAAATCTTAGCCGAGTTATTAGAGAGTAAAACTGTTTGCTTCTGTGAAATGTTGCCTTCGTAAACCAAGGAGCTGAACCAATAGCTGTATTGATTTTTGCGTACCAAGTGCCTTTTATTTGCAGAGTCTCCTGCCAATCTTCAAGCCAGCGTCGAATATTATCTTCCTTGATCTTAGGTAATAAATCTGAACAAGGTATGGCAACACTTTTAATTTCTGCATTTCCTATGTCAACAATGGCTCTCGCTAAAGTGTCTGCATTTTCATCAGCCCCAGTTAACTTTCTATGGAAGGAACGGAATGCCTATAGGGGCAAAATCTCCAACTTGCCATTAGCCAAAAATAAATATAATTTTGTATGGTAACACTTTTCTTCCAGCAACAACGTCATTTGAAAAATCAAAATGTTGCCATAAAATTATCTTTACTTCCATGAAGTAGTTTTTATCCATACTACTGCATTAATTAATTGTTAGTAGAATAATAGTTAAAAATGTTTAAAAATTATAAAATTATTATAACCGTTACAAACCACAAATTTAACATTCGTTTTGATAATCCCAATAATAAAATGGAATTCAATAATTATAAAGAGTAGGAATTTTATTTCAGTATATACAACACCAAGTTGACAATGGCGTCGAATTCGAATGTTCTGTTTGTTGTTAGCAGTTGTTAGCAAACTACAAAATTGCGTCAGTTTTGTTGTTTGTTGTCTCTGCGTTAATTTTGTGGTATTTTCGGATCTGGTCTAGATTTGAAGATCTCCACCTGATTAAACCAACGTCGAGTCGAGCTCGACGACGAGCTCCTCCGTTGCAGCGACTAATCGTTTTGAAAGAGAAAATTGACTCTTGTGAGAAAGTGACTCTATTGTGTTGTATTTAATTGATACCATGGAAAACAAACGAAAATGTTTTAAGTGCGGCTGCTCACCTGCTAAAGACGGTGTGAAGTTGTTTCGATTTCCTAAGCCTGGAGTAAATAACTTGATTCGGTACGTAACATCTTCTCATTTTCTATAGTCTAAACTTAACGAACCCTCGCTATTTGGGGGTTTGGGATGGGAATAGTATAGAAAGATTGAAAAGGAAACAACCTACAATTTGAAAAGTTAAGAAGCCCCACTATAGTAAAGCTTTATCGTATATTTATACTCTTAGCAATCAATTTTTTTTTATGTTAATGAAAAGTTAGCGTTTAGGAAATGATGAACATGAATTGTTTCCAACTGTTAGAACATAATTTGTACCTATGCATGTTCTATTCTGTGCATGCTGTTTTACACTGTTGTTAAGAACATTGTTTTGTTTTTATTTTCAGCTGCTTACTGTGGGCGAAATATATTTTCCCTGAAAAGGAAAATACATCCTTGAATTTTCAAAATCAACTGCATAGTGAGCACAGAATGTTGTGTCAACGACATTTTAAGAATGCCGATTTTGCTGACGATTCAAAGACGAAGCTACTACGAACTGCTATCCCAAATGATGTAAGTAAAAAATATTAAAACAATTTACAGATCTGATATATCACACAAGGTCCCATTCTAGGCAGAACCAGTAATATAGGTATTAGAGACTATACATAAATAGATAAGTATTAAACATCCAGACACTTATCAAACATCTATTTTCTTTACATAACTCACAATGTTTGTCCTTGGCGGGTATCATACCCGCAACCTTAAGCACTAAGCTACTAATAGACTTCAACCAACATGATGTGGAAATCCTAAGATTATTTATTTAAATTTCAGGGAGAACCTGCTTTACGAATGTATTCCTCTGTAGGACATTCGCAACAGAAACCCTTTTGCGACATTTCAAATTTGCAAAATACTGAGACTGCAGCACTACAGAAAGCAGAAGGTAATGAGCCAGTGACCAAACTATCAACTGTGCCCTATGACCATCAGGCAATAGAAAATTTTCAGCCAGTAGCTGGACCATCAACTGCTTCACCCAGTCAAGCACAACAAACGAGAGAGAATAAGCTACTAGGAAAATGTCGGAAATACATGCAAAAAGTTTGCCAGCTGCGAAACCGATTGAAGAATTTCAAAAAGAAGGAGATAATAAATGTCATTACTGAAGATATAGCAGTAAAAAAGCTGTCTGAAAAAATTACACCTGCATTTGCCCTGCTTTTACAAGGACAAATAAGAAACTTTAAAAAGAAACTTACTGGCCGGAGATGGTCGAAAGAGGAAAAGATTACAGCTTTGAGAATTTATAAACGCTCTCCAACATGTTATCGACTTTTACGACGGTTGTTCCCGTTACCATCAACCAGTACATTAAAAATTCTGTTACGGAAATTGCCGTTTGGAGTTGGAATAAATAAACCAATGTTTATGGTGCTGAAAAGATTTGCAGTGACTCAAGCACCAAGTGATAATTATTATACTTTGATGTTTGATGAAATGTCCATAAAAAAGCATTTCCAGTACAACCTCAAGGATGACATTATAGAAGGTTACCAGGACCATGGTACCCATGGTAGGTCACCAGCTATAGCGTCATATGCTCTGGTTTTTATGATCTCAGGCATAAGAAAAAGATTCAAACAACCAATTGCCCACTATTTTTCAAGTGGATTTTCAACTGCAGATAGACTTGCAGTGCTTATAAAAGAGGTGAGCATTTTTTTATTTTCATTCATCCCAAACTATACCACAGTTGAAATAAAGCTTAATAAAAGTATCATCATTCATCATAATTATCATCTAGGCCCCTTTTAACATTTTATTTTTAATTTCAGGTTTTATACGAATGCTTTGAAGCAGGCATAAATATTGCGGCTATTGTCTGTGATATGGACGGAGTTAATAGACGAGCATTTACGATTCTGGGTTCAACAGTGGAACAGCCATACATAAATGTACATAACAAAGAAATTGTAACATTTTTCGACCCGCCGCACCTTCTTAAATGCTTCCGAAACATGTTTATCAAATATAATATTGAGATGACTACACACATTTCTTCTGATGGCTTAGTTGGAAAAGGTAAGATTAATGTAATTTATCAAAGTAACATAATAAAATGATTTACAAAATGCTTGTCTTAAGGCACATACATAAAATTATTTTACAGGTATTGTAAGGTGGTCCCACAAAGATAATAATTAATACTAGCCTATCACTGGCCTTTTTTTTTCTTTCAGAGAAGGCATGAGCATTGATCACCACACCTGCTGATATCGGATTGGTGATATTAAATTTTTATTTGTTTACAGGTATTGCAAAATGGTCTCACATTAAGGAATTTTACGAAGTGGACAGCACCAATCCCAATTTTGTATATGCACCAGTATTGAAAAAAGACCATCTAGATCCCAACTCAAAACAAAAAATGAAAGTGAACCTAGCTGCACAAGTGCTGAGCCACTCTGTAGCAGGAGGAATGTTGGCGAGAATATCAAATGGTAACTATATAATATTAAAATACAAGTTAGTTAATTATATCACTGTAGTTTTGATAAAAAGCTAGTAAATACCTATGTTTTCTAGCCTCACACCTCATTAGCATTTTGTTAACCATAGTAAAATGTTTAAATTTCAGGTTCTATTGGTACTGAAGCTGCTGTGACAGCCAGTCTGGTGGCAGAAATGGACAAGCTATTTGATTTAATAAACGCTGACAGCCCAGACTTAAGGCGAGGAAAACCTCATTCCACCAATTGGTCATCAACAAGCCCTCACACAGATTTTTTCAAGAAAATGAAAGTATTTTTTCAAACAATGAAATTTATTGGAAGTCCTCGAAAACCGCCATCACAAGATGGATGGCTAACAACATTAAATGCGTTTTTACGACTTCGGAAAAATTTGGAGGCGGTTAATATTACCAGGCTGGCTACCAGAAGGCTGCAGCAGGACCCAATTGAAAATCTGTTTGGATGTATACGGGGCAATTGTGGGTCCAATACGAACCCTACGTGTGGCCAATTTGTGGCAGGTTTAAAAACAGCTATTCTCAGCAATTTGTCCCACATTGGCAAATCGGGAAATTGCGAGAATGATAACAATAATATAATTAATAACTTTGATACTTTTTTATCAGTCTCGCAATCGCAGCCCACAAACACAAGCACAGAAACTGAATTTGTTGTTGAGGACATGCCTGAAATAAGGGAAGAAAATATTGAAGAAGGGAATGCGGAAATTCAGGCCTGTGCTTATGTGTGTGGGTTTATTGTGAAAAAAAATAAAAACGAATGCAAAACCTGCCACAAGACTTTTTTAACACAAACAATGGAACCACAACATTTATTTGTAGAGTGCCGGGAATATAATGAACTGAGAAAAAGTTTAAATTATGTAACGAAGCCAATGATAGCTTGCGTTGAGTGCTGTGCAACACTTGTAAACAAAATTTTAAAAGAAAATGGCCATACAAACTGTATAAAAAAAAATATTAGAGAAAATATCATTACAAAAATTAACTTTGATTTCCTCAATGAATGTGTAGAACACAAAAAAACAAACATTGAACACATTATAAACAGTGTTTTCAACATTTGTACTAAACGTTTTTGTATACTTAAAAACAGATCTTTTTCCCAAGAAGCATCAGCAGCTGCACTCAATCGCAAAATGAAAATCATTCTCCACAAATAGTAGTACTAGTAGCATTTCAATAGCGCCAAAATGTTTTGTGTTCACCAATAAAGGTATACTGTAAGTTCCCAAAGTTTCTCGCGAACCCCCTTTAGATTAACCAGAGATATAAGACTTTGATGTACCTTTGTAACAAAATGAAATAATCGAATATTTTTTCTTGTGGGTAGATAGGTAACGAAAAGTATTTGAATCACATAAAAGTTTCCAGAAACTTACTGTGTATTTTTATTGGTGAACACAAAACATTGTTGCGATAAAACTAAACTTGTGCCTTGATGTCAGAAAAATAAATATTTCTATTATAAATATCCTATTATATTGTTTTATTTTCTATTTTTTCTAATACTCTGGGCACTCTCACTTGCAAGAAAACTCGAAATACGTGGTGATTCGAGTATTCTTGTAAACGAGAGTGCCCTACTACCTAAAATTAAATTTAAGAAAGTAGGACCGTAAAAAAACGCAGGACGTTTTAAATTTCGCGGTGCAGGATAGTTATAGAGGGCGCAAACTAGATGTCGCTAGAAGCCACTTCCGTTTTTTCTTTTTTATTTGAAGTTGACATTCTTCTCCGCTAGGAGTAATAGTGTTCTGTGATTTTCATTGCCACTGACTCTGATGTGTGAAGGGGTCCACAAAAATTTGATATCAAAGTCTCTTGATTGAAGTGTGAAATACTTTTCTTTGATGCGATCTATGATGTAGTTTGTAGATGCATCCAGAAGGACACTCATGCTGTCCGTTACAATAAGCCAAGAAATGATGCCAGAGTTCTCTTCAGTTATGAAATCCAAAGCAGCTGAAATAGCCATCGCCTCAGCAGAAAATATAGTTAAAACATCAGGCAACCTTACACCATGACCAGTCTTATTAAAAGGTATGTAAATAGCCATTGCGACATTTGTACTGCTCTTAGAAGCATCAGTGAATATACATCGATGGCCAGAATGTTCATGCAACAACTGGTACACCTCTTCCTTGGTTTTCAAATCATGCTTTATAACAATATTCATATCTATAAATTTACTAATGTACTTGCCAGAATAACATGTCCAAGTGTCATTACATTTGTAAAGTTCATGTTGCTGATTAAGTGTAATTGTAGTAGAGAAGTCATGAAGTAAATAGGGAATGTTAATATTATTTGAAGGATTATAAACTGTATGATAAAATGAAAGTTTTCTGTAAAGAGGGTGGCTATTATTATATGACAAAAGCTTTAAAAGGAATTTAGATTTTAAGTACTGAAATCTAATTTTCAGTGGAGGAATATTACACTCTACTTGTAAGGAGTTGATAGGTGTTGTTTTCATGGCACCTGTAATGCAACGCAAGTTATGATTCTGTAAAACATCAAGTTTACGGATAAGTATCTGATCAGACCCAAAACACAAAAAGCCATATTCAAAATGACTACAGACTAAAGATTTGTATAACATTAACAATATTTTAGGATCAGCGTGTACTGACACAGATTTTATAAAATTGTACGCTTTATTTGCTTTACCAAGTATGTAATCAACATATTTATTCCATGTAAGATTAGCAGAAAAAATTACTCCTAAGTACTTATATTCATTAACAATGGGAAGTTCAAAGTTATCATAAAAAAATTCTAAATCAAAATCTATTTCACCAAAAACAACAACTTTTGATTTATCTTGACTAATTTCTAAGTTTAAATAATGAAAATATTTACTCATATTTTTCAAAGCCCCATTAATATTACTCTTAATCTCATCCATATCCGGACCAGATGTATAAATAACCAAATCATCTGCAAATTGTAAATTTAGTACTTTGCTACCCAAAACCATATTAAGCTTATGCATATAAAGCACATAAATCAATGGACTCATAATACCACCTTGACACACCCCTTTATATGAAAAGCGGGGTCTAATTAATTGCTTATCCACTTTGACATAAACTTCTATAACATGCAAAAAATTAAAAACCCACGAAACTATTTTTTCAGGTATGCCAAGTGACCGGAGTGCAAGTGACAAAATGTGATGATTGACATTATTGAAAGCACCAACTAAGTCAACAAAAAGAGCAACACAATCATGATCCATTTTACGAGCATTAAAAATATCAAGATGCAAATGAGAAATACTTTCACGTGTTGACCTTCCTCTACGAAATCCAAGCTGATTAGAAGGTAATAAGTTATTACTTTCTATGTAAAACTCTAGTCTTTGCTTTAACAATTGCTCAAAAATCTTTCCTATACAAGAGGTCAAAGCTATAGGTCTATAAGAATCAGATTTGTTTTTATCTTTATTAGGTTTTAAAATCGGAATAAGACAGTCTATTTTCCAGTCTAAAGGTATAATTTCATTAAGCCAAAGTAAGTTGAAAACTTTTAAAACCAAAAATAAGACTTGCATTGAAACTTTCTTATGCATTTTGTATGACATACAATCGAGGCCAAAAGCTGTATCACGCCTGGAAAAAATTGCAGCTTTCAATTCTTGCATAGTAAATGGATCTGTTAAATAATTTGAGTATGCTGCTGTTGGTAAATGATCATGTGAATGAAAGGGGGCCCCTACAGTATCAGGTGTGAATTTTTTAAGAAAATCAAAAATCCATGGATATACATTATTGCAAGATGGTACATATGTTCTATTAAACTTTCTAGAAATACCCCAAATTTTACTTAAAGGAGTTGTTCTGTTAAAAGACTCGCACAAAGTTACCCAAAACAAATACCTCTCTCTTTTTAAAATCAACTTTTTAACAGCTTGTCGCCTTTTAAATTCAACATAGTTTGCTTGTGAGGGGTCATGTTTAAACTGTATATAAGCATTCTTAGCATCTTCTACAGCCCTAGTACAGTTGTTATTCCACCATGGAAGTGAACTGCGTTTTTTCTTTTTAGAAGTTCTAGATGTATTGAGTGGAGCACTAGAAGTAGTTTGCATACGAAAATTATCAGAACATGGAACAGAATTCTGTATAGCTTTATTTAAGATAAGAATAAGTTCTTGATAAGTTTGTAAAGGGTTTTGATGATTAACCGCAAAATTTTGTAATAGATTATCTACTTGAGCTGTGTAAAGTTCCCAATTAACTAGTTTAAAATTTACATGAACAGGCAGATTTGAAAGATCATTGGATGATGAAATAAAATTATTAAATATTATTTTTGTAATTACAGGCAAATGATATCCCCCTAGAGGAACATCATGCACTGACCAGCTACAAGACAAAGCCAACGAGGGTGATACTAAGGTTAAATCAAGGGCATTCCTCTGCCATCTATCTGAGCCTACTGTAGTCATATCTCCGTTATTCAACAACACAAGATTGTTATCATTGATGCTTTCAAGCACGTCAATACCACGACTGCACTGTGCACTACAGCCCCAGGCGGAATGATGGTCATTGAAATCCCCACCAATCAAAACAGGACCAGGAATACTTTTGATTAAATTATCCAGCTTTAATTTAGAAAAGGATGGATTACAATTACCAGGACTATAAAATGACACCAAAGAAAGCTCCTTAGCACCATATTTTATACGTATTGCAATATTTTGTGTAGAGTCATCATATGAAGTATCAATTTTTTTGAACTGTAATGAATTATGTATTAATATAGCTACGCCATTATGATGATTACCAGAATCTAATCTAACAGCATTATAATCTTTTATATTAAAACGCACCTCTGGCTTAAGCCAAGTTTCACAAAGTAAAGCTACATGAATATTGTTCTCAATTAAAAAATGAGAAAAAATATATTGATTACTACGAATACTCTGAGCATTCCACTGTACAATATTTAACTGATCCATAATTAAGATTGTTTAATGTTATTATCACTCTGTATTGTTGCTAAGAGAACTTTTTTAATATTTTCATTTGTAATGGAACTTTCTTTGTTCCGATTTTGTGAAATTAAAGTAAGAAGGGTCTGAATTAAAATGTTTTGTATTTGATCTGTTTGTATTAGAAATTTAAGTTGTTCAGCAGTGTTTTTGTTACCTAAAGGAGGGAATGACTTTTCATTTATTACATCAGCATATCATCTTTTCTGAATTTTATTTTTATTTTCTTCTATCTTAGCTTTTTTGACAGGACATTCTGCAGAAATAGCAATATGGTTTCCTTTACATTGACAGCATGTAGCTTCTGTTGGGGCAATCGTACATTCTTTAAAGCTGTGATCTTTTCCGCATATGGAACACCTGATGCTGTTTTTGCAGAATTTAGCAATATGTCCATACCTCAAACACTGCAGACACTGCTTTACCGGCGAGATGTACGGCCGTACCTCAAACCGCCAGCTGTTCAGGTCCACGCTGTCGGGCAAGGAGACGCACGAAAAGGTGATGCTTACTGTCTTCATAGGTTCAAAGGTAACTTTATTACCTGTAATAGTCCGACGCATAAATCTTTTGACAGATATTATATTTTTGGAGCTGGATATAGCTGAGTATATTTGCTCATTCGACAAATCAATCGGGACATGCTGTATGATTCCAGTAATTTCTGTAGCTGAGGCTGGAATGCTGGCTTTGAGTTTAAAATTGTCCAAAAACTTTTTATTTATGAGTGCAGTATTGGCAAATGTCGGACGCTCAAAAATAACGCCAACTTTGTGCCGATTCATTCGAATCAGTTGCTTAACCCCTTTGTTATACCTCTTGAAGTTAGTGGCTAACGACATCATATCACGGTCACCGATCGGGACTTGATTCTGACTTTCGATGAAAACAATATGTTCATAGTTTCCACCAGACTCTGGATAAGATCGGGTGTAATCAGATACTCTATATTCAAGGTACTTACCCGTATCCTTTTCCTTTTCAGCATCTGATGTAGCCGACTGCATGGAGCGCAACGACCCAGTGTCAGCATCATCTTCGAGGGGATCCCCAGGGGGATCCGTCCCACTTTTCTTCCTCTTCTTAACCCTCCCCATCACAACAAACTACAATTAAGTAGTTATGTAAAAAGTATTTAAAATTAAAATAAATTTGATTTTTTTTTTTAAAACGCGTCTACTTTCCTTGACTTTCCCGCGCATTTTCGTTTTTGTTGTAATGGCGTAAGCGTGACGTCTGTCAAATCAAAGTATAAAGGCCTTATTACATTACACGATTTGTTGGGCCCTGTCTGCAGGGACAGGGTAGTGTAATAAGAAAAAGGGAGTTAGGGTCCCTAAATCGGGTGGTCGAGTGGTCTCGACCGCCCTGCTTCCCTGCCGCGCTGCCGATCGTGTAGTGTAATAAGCGGCAGGGAGCTAGGGAGCTCAGTTGCGTAGCCGCAAGCGCAGAGTCAACACGTCGATCGATCTACTTTATTGATAGATACCGAGAAATGCCTTATATCTGGAGAACGGAGCACAAGGACTATTATTCAAAAAAAGACGTCATGAGAAGCGAAGGCTTCAAAGTACTTCTAGAAATTTATAAAAACTTCGACGAGAATGCAACAACAAAAATATTTTAAAAAAATACTTTTTCTCTTGGCGCAAATATTTTATCATCCACATTTTTTTTTTGTATAGGTAGATATCTTCCTTTTTGTAGCTTGGCCTTGCACGGTACCACAGAATAGCTAATAGTACTACCGGTCAAAGTTATTTTTGACGTCTAGATAAAGTCGGCACCGTACTCCTAGACGTGCAAACGTTTCCACGTTCGAGTAAGGACTGAGGTCGGACGCGATTTCTAGTGTAAGTGTAATAAGCGGCGCCCTGCCCTGCAGGCAGGGCACACGATCGGCAGGGCCCGACAAATCGTGTAATGTAATAAGGCCTTTTGTGTGATGTGCACAGAACACTAATAACCTCGCGGTGCTGTGCCCAAGAAACTTATATACTAACTGGAATGAGGACGGGCAAGCCAAAAACGGTCCGAGCAAGAAAGCTTCAAGAGTGGATGTTGTCTCTTTCTAATAGGGTGTCCAATAATCATACTAACTCTTGAGACAGTTTAAGAGTAGCTGTTATTTTATTGTTTAATGATGATGACCTGCAACTCAATAGCATTCTAGGCGAAATAGCTTCAAGAGTGGATGTCATTAACTTTTTATGTTGTGATTTGTTGTAAGGAAGAATCAGAAAAGATAACATTTCCTTATCTCTGTCAAAATTTACATTCAACTTGTATTTTTCTCAATAAATTTTTTTTTTTTTTTTTTTTTTTTTAACTTAAATGTATGTCTATACCGTCCAGTTGCACATTATCCATTTTGCAACCTGTCTATCCAGACGACTTTTGTATTCGGGGATTCGAGGACTCCGTTAATATTGTATATTTTTTTCAGACATAGAAAATCGCATATTCATGCTATGACTGTTTACCTATAATGTTTTAGTAACATTCGCCAATATTTATTTTATATTCCGAAACCATTCATTTTCACTCGCAGCTCGCCAAATGGATTCTTTTGCTGGAGAAGCATGGAAAAATCCCTAAGACCGGCATGACACGGCACGGTGCGGCGGACTCTGTTCTTTTCAATATTTGTATTTAAAAAGCAAACTAGGTATTACCGAAACCATGTGCGACATCCGATGTTTCTAATTTATATAATATACTTTTGATAACTATGTACGAAAACGATGTTCGAAACTTCGAACTTACATATTTAATTTATTTGGATATTTCCCGTTTGTCAACCTAAAACATTGGTAACCCTAGTCGTAATAAACAACCAAAGTTAAAAAACTTCCCCAAAAAACGAAATTCCACATCCAGCAAACCCTTACTACTACAACTACAACACAACTTTACCATATTTAAAGCGGATTATTTCACTTAAAAACATTAAAAGTACTTAAATGACTTCAACGCGAAAATGTATCGGACATATTGTTTACTTCGGTGACAAGGCAGACAGAGACACCATTCACATTTGTCGGTTTCTCGCTCGGAACGTTTTGTTTTTTTTCTTGTCTATTGAATGCGTTGTACAAATTTAAACTCTACGCTTTTGAGATAGAGTTTTTTTTATTTTTTTGGCATTTTGTTCGTACTCATTCCAGTTAGTATATAATTTCCTTGCTTCAACGCGAAAGTGTATCGGCCATATTGTTTACATCGGTGACAAGGCAAGACAGAGACACCATCCACCTTTGTCGGTTTCTCGCTCAGAACATTTTGTTTTTTTTTCTTTTCTATTGAATCTATTGTACAAATTTAAACTCTAAGCTTTTGAGATCGAGTTTATTTTTTATTTTTTTTAGCATTTTGTTCGTACTCATTCCAGTTAGTATATAATTTCCTTGGTATATACTAGTAAGTCTATGGTGCACGTGGACAAAATTAGAACTACAGCCACCATTTTATGAACGTCATACCACTGTCAGTGTCCTGTGACGGGACCGCCACTAAGCGTTGCGGCTGTGATAGGTCAGTGATGCTACATTTGGAAAAGTAAATCACCCAAGTCAAGTGAACTCAAACCACACTAAGCAAAGAGTATAATAATAATATGGGAGAAGAGAGCCCTCTCGTGCCATTTTGAAGCATCCGATTTGAAGCGCCCTCTGGATTTCTTAACGAGAACTAAGGCTCTATGGGTAGCTATAGGTAGATAGGAATGTATGTATACCTTCTTACGTATAGGTCAATATTTGTTCACCTATAGGTGATCATTCAAGTTTTTTTTTTGCAAATAGCATCTGTTTTGTTCAATGATGATACATTCTAATACGAGCCATCATTTAATTCGCGAATTGCTTTTTGATCACATAAATACGATGTAAACACATCTTCTATTTGCAAAAACAAGAAAGAATTTCGCCGGCTACATTTATATTTGAACAGAATTGACAGTTACACAGAGAATTTGTATATAAAAATGGACCAACGAAACACATTCAAGCGCAAGCGCAAGTTGCGGCAGCCATAATATATCATGATCTGTCAAATGACCAATTTGTTCGAGACACCATTGTTGTAACTATTGTGTCTACTTCGTGGACAGATCAAGGGGATGTTGCCAGATTATGTTACACAAAATAGGATTTCCGAGACAAGGTTGTGGTATCATTGATAATACGAAACAGCCTTGAAATTTAAAAACGTGATATTTTTTATGAAAAATGTAACAATTATTCTCTAGAAAATTACTTTAAATTAAATTATAGAACTTATTTGATCTTCATAATTGAACAGAGACATCTATCGTTAATTATGAAATATTTAGTTTTTAGTTTATTGGTTAAGAAAAGTAGATGGCGACTCTTTCTTCACTGTAGTTGTGCATGTTCTAACTGTCTCCCCCCTGACACTAAGGCTGATATGCAAAAGTGCCTGTTAGAAAACAGGGTGGAGTGTTATGAATACATGACAAAGCCTCAGCTTTACGAGTTGATAAAAATAAATAAACTTACTCCTGAATATGAAATTGACAACTTACTCAAAAGTCATGGTCACGACATTCTAAGATTGCCTCCTTTTCATTGCGATTTAAGGTGGATGCTCCCGAGTAGCCCGCGAAATTCAAATTTTCTTACGTTTCTTGCAATTTCCAGGGCAGTGTTAGGTTGTATGTTGATTAAAATTTGATTCGCGGCTGTAACACGTATGTGGTTATAGAATTATAATCATAAATACAACCATCCAAGCGCATAAAGGTGCAGGAATGACTTTGACCTTGAAAAAGTAATAATAATTAACTCAAATCGAAAGAAGAAAAAACAAGTACATGATCGCTACCCAGGTGTTACATTAATAAAATTCGAGTAGGACATAACAAAATATCCTCACTGAAACTTTTGGCAGAATTTGGCAATCAAGGAAACGAGTTAAGTGGAATATAGTAAAAGTAAGAAAAACGAACCAAAACGGACGATTGTCGCTTTTAAGGTGAACGCAGACCTGAAGCCCTGCAGGGCCTGTGGTGTAGTTATAATATTTAGACTCAGGTAATAAAGACACACCAAGACCATATTATGTGTGTGTAGGGTTTGTAGTGAATGTTTTATGTCTGGGCAAGTGTTTTCGTCTTCGAACGATTGGTCAAGCAAAATGAGACATAAACGTAGCCGGTGTTTACTGGGACGTCGCTCAGTGTTTGTGAGATGTAAAGTATGTAAAATACACAAAACTAAACAATGCACCTTACCTATCTATATTGTCAGTCAGTCACGTCACGAAACCTTAAAAAAAAAAAAAAATCTTATTTTCCTAGCTTTTTTGTCAGCAAATTCTCTGATAAGACTAAGAAAATCTAGATTTTCTGCAACTTAATTTTCAATAGATAGCGCGGCCAAATTAATAATCTTGTTTGAGACTGTAGACCGCAAATAAGTTTTTATCAATTTTAGTTTAGAGAAACTTCGTTCGCCACTTTCAGCAGTCACTGGTATTGTTAACAGAATACGCACCGATAGCCAAATGTTGGGGCATAACTCTTGAAGATTGTGTTTTTTGATAAAGTTTAAGTGGTTTTGTCTTAGTGAAAATATTATGTTTGCCTTACTATTCCTATTTATAGGTAGATGTGTTGTGTACAAGCCTTTAGTTGTTTTTCTTCTCTATGGAGCCGTCTATGGTTTCTGTCTCTTTGAATGAGAGGTTTTCTTTTTGAGTATTTAAAAAAGCGTTGAACTGACTACGTTACTAAGTGCCAAAGCTAAAACGCTTGGAAAAAAAACATTGCGGCACGTCACATACGCTTGTTGACTGACACTTTCGTTTGCTTATGCTTCCGAATAAAACAATTACATAAAAGTGAAATAATGTGGCGTTCCGTTCCTTGCAGTAACTTACCAAGTTCAGCGCCATCTATTCAGCGACTTGGGAAGAGATGAAAAAGAAAATCCCTCATTATTATATAGATGTATTGGACTGAGCACAGTGAGCACACGTCTTTACTTGACTCCCTGGCTGGAGACCTTAACCAGCGTCCCCACTTTGAGCCGTGAGGCTTTTAGGGCTGCGCGGCTCGGCCTCGCGAGCCTGTTAGTCCAGTCATTCAAGGGCGCGTTTGCATATCAGGTAAAATTATGGTGTTTTTCGGTACAATTTTATGCCATAACCAAACAAAATCCAATATAACTAATAACTACCTCGTATAGATTGGTTCTTCATCTTCAAATAATAGGTACTTGATCATTGAAAATTTTAGTTTTTTATAATGTAAAATCGATCTATCGTTGCCATTTTCCATAAAATTAACGATACAGGGTTGAGTTTAGGTACATTTTTTGCGCATATTTTATTAACATATTTTACTATTTCTAAAAATACTGTATGTTGGCAAATATAATCAATTCTTAATGCAAGGATTTTTTTTTTTATCTAAATGATTTATATAGTCTCAAATAAAATAAAAACCAAAACTTATTTTTTCACATTTTTTGCTATGCTGGATGAATCTTAACCGATTGCATTAGGGGTTATTTTATTTTTGATTTATTGCACAAGCATTTTGAATGAAACTTTAGTCCGCGGGCGGCCGCCGTCGAGAGTGGACACGTAACGCCTGTTTGTAGCGGCTCGAGTTGAAAAAGATCGCTGTACAAACAAAAAATATTCGATAAACCAAATTTGATACTTGACAAAGTAAGATTTTTATTATTTATTAGTTATGATGAGACCTTACCTCCGGACTTGATGGAGTGACCTGAAGGTGTACTTCGGTGATTGCTACTGGAACTCCTCGATGTGTTGTACTAGGTGTCCGAGTTTGGGCTCGTTTTGTTAGTAATGATGAGACCTTACCTCCGGACCTGATGGAGTGACCTGAAGGTGTACTTCAGTGACTCCTACTGGAACTCCTCGATGGGTTGTACTAGGTGAGCCGAGTTTGGGCTCGTTTTGTTAGTAATGATGAGACCTTACCTCCGGACCTGATGGAGTGACCTGAAGGTGTACTTCAGTGACTCCTACTGGAACTCCTCGATGGGTTGTACTAGGTGAGCCGAGTTTGGGCTCGTTTTGTTAGTAATGATAAGACCTTACCTCCGGACCTCATGGAGTGACCTGAAGGTGTACTTCAGTGACTCCTACTGGAACTCCTCGATGGGTTGTACTAGGTGAGCCGAGTTTGGGCTCGTTTTGTTAGTAATGATGAGACCTTACCTCCGGACCTGATGGAGTGACCTGAAGGTGTACTTCAGTGAATCCTACTGGAACTCCTCGATGGGTTGTACTAGGTGAGCCGAGTTTGGGTTCGTTTTGTTAGTAATGATGAGACCTTACCTCCGGACCCGATGCAGTGACCTGAAGGTGTACTTCAGTGACTGCTACTGGAACTCCTCGATGGGTTGTACTAGGTGAAACGAGTTTGGGCTCGTTTTGTTAGTAATGATGAGACCTTACCTCCGGACCTGATGGAGTGACCTGAAGGTGTACTTTAGTGACTGCTACTGGAACTCCTCGATGTGTTGTACTAGGTGAGCCGAGTTTAGGCTCGTTTTGTTAGTTATGATGAGTTCTTACCTCCGGACCTGATGGAGTGACCTGAAGGTGTACTTTAGTGACTGCCACTGGAACTCCTCGATGTGTTGTACTTGGTGAGCCGAGTTTGGGCTAGTTTTGTTAGTTATGATGAGACCTTACCTCCGGACCTGATGGAGTGACCTGAAGGTGTACTTCAGTGACTGCTACTGGAACTCCTCGATGGGTTGTACTAGGTGAAACGAGTTTGGGCTCGTTTTGTTAGTTATGATGAGACCTTACCTCTGGACCCGATGGAGTGACCTGAAGGTGTACTTCGGTGACTGCTACTGAAACTCCTTGACGTGTTGTACTAGGTGAGACACTCTATCAAGTCCGGAGGTAAGGTCTCATTATAACTAACAAAACGAGCCCAAACTCGGCTCACCTAGTACAACACATCGAGGAGTTCCAGTAGCAGTCACCAAAGTACACCTTCAGGTCACCCCATCAAGTCCGGAGGTAAGTTCTCATCATTACTAACAAAACGAGCCCAAACTCGGCTCACCTAGTACAACACGTCAAGGAGTTCCAGTAGCAGTCACCGAAGTATACGTTCAGGTCACTCCATCAGGTCCGGAGGTAAGGTCTCATCATTACTAACAAAATGAGCCCAAACTCAGCTCACCTAGTACAACACGTCGAGAAGTTCCAGTGGCAGTCACTGAAGTATACCTTCAGGTCACTCCATCAAGTCCGAAGGTAATTCGTTAAACATAAACAGCAAAAATATTTTTTTTGTAGGGACCTACCATAATTTTATTTCTAAGAAATACGTAAAAAAATTAATCTTTCAAAGCATCAAAATGAGTTCACTTGACTACTATTTTCGCAGTTAGTCGTGCGTACACTTGTGTGTATGACCAGTGTCAATGTAGTAGTTCGATTCTGTACCTATCAATTTTGCAAACGCGTCCTTAAGCATAAATTAGGTAAGAACCTCGGAATTCGAGATACCCAGCTGTAAGTCTGTAAATACTTATTTATTGACACCCTAAAAGTTGTCTCAAAACCTACATATGGTAGGGTGTACGCAACTATTAAATTTCAAGGTCGAAGGTCACCAAAATCGGTTTTTCGCGCTTATTTTGTAAATATCTCATTTCCTATGGCTTTTTTGCTGTTTGTATTTATCATCAATATTGTAGAATACAAAATTCTTCTACAAATTTTGTTTAATTTTTTTTTTATACGGTGATCTGTTTTCGAGATAGAGGGCGGAGAGCGCGCGGTCACAGCATCACTTCATGTCAACCGGTGCCTTCGGTCGATAACGCGCCGTATATAGTTGATGAACTATCGATAAATCAATGATTATAAATATTTGTCAATTTTTATTATGTACATGTACATGAAGTTTAAATAAATAAATAAATTAACTATTATGTTATATTTGATGATGAATTTACTTTTTCAAGGTCAAAGTCATTCCTACACCTATAAGAGCTTGGAGGGTTGTATTGTTGATTTTGATGATTATAATTATATAACTACAAACTAGTTTGCTTGGGTGCGCGAGCTGCGCGCAGCTCGCGTGTTTGGTGTTTTTGAGAAGTATTACTTACCCTTATAAAATTTTGACAATCTATAAGCATCCTTAAATGAATTGGAAAATCCGTTAGAATTACCCCTAAAACAGTATGAAAACCCCTACGAACCCCTAATTAAATCTAAAACCTTTTAACCTAAAGTTTGCCTGTCGTCGCCCCTGAGTTACGCTTCACCTACTCAACCATCGTTACGCTACGGAGGTCGCCGGCTCGCTTCGCTCACCACCTCCCCCCTTCGCTCCACTCAGGACCTACCTCCCCGGGGCTGCGGGACTATTCGAAAGAGATACCGTGGCCCCGGAACACAAAGGGCGAGGAAGGAACATGGATGGGTTTTAGTCAGTAAAAGTCTGACACTCCCTCTTGCTCCGCCCAGAGCGGGAGAAGTCATTTGATGATTTCCCATCCTAAAAAAAAAAAAAAAAAAGGACCTACCTCCCACCGAACAGGTTTCGACGCCTACTATAATATTTGTTCAAACACCTAATAGCTATCTCTAACCGTTATGAAGTTACAGCCCTTTCAATTTTAGGGGAGGTTGGGGAGGGGAGCTTCACCCACTCAACCTTCGTTACGCTACGGAGGTCGCCGGCTCGCTTCGCTCGCCACCTCCCCCCTTCGCTCTACTCGGTCTCGCAGGCTCGCTCCATTCAGGGCCTACCTACCACCGGAAAGCGGAGGGGAGCAAAGGGGAGGTTGGGGAGGGGAGGAAATACAAATTTCAACGCCCCTCAATAATAAAGTATAGTAAAAATCAAAATTCCGCTACGTGTCCTAGTTTCCGAGATACGATGGGGGGAGGGGTGAAGGGGGGAGAGTGGGGAGTTTTGAAAAATGGTTTCGACTAACAATCGGCCCCTTTATACAAATCTGAAAAAAAAATGTTCTGTCTCTTAACTTCCGAGATCCGCCTAAAGGGGGGGAGAAGGGGAGAAAGGGGGACAACTTTGAAAACTGGTTTTTACTTTTCCGAGCCTCCTCTATACGATCCCGTAAAAAACAAAAAATACGGGTCCCTTAATTTCCGAGATACGATAGGGAGGGGGAGGAAGGGGAGCAAAAAGGGGAGGTTTGGCACTTTTCCTATACTCACCAGAGTTACTTGTTTACGAATCTGTCAAAAAATACCCACCTTCCCATCCACCATCTGGGAGAACAATTATGTCAATGAGTCAGTGAGTCAGTGGTAATTCAGCTTTATATAATATAACTAGTTTGCTTGGGTGCGCGAGCTGCGCGCAGCTCGCGTGTTTGGTGTTTTTGAGAAGTATTACTTACCCTTATAAAATTTTGAGAATCAATGGGCACCCCAAAATGAATTGAAAAATCCGTTAGAATTACCCCTAAAACAGTATGAAATCCCCTACGGACCCCTAATAAAACCTTATTTAAAAAACTCTTCCTCCCTTTTCCCATAAAAATCATTACCCTGAAGTTTGCTGAGTTACGCTTCACCCACTCAATCATCGTTACGCTACGGAGGTCGCCACCTCCCGCCTTCGCTCCACTCAGGACCTAGCTACCACCGGACAGGTTTCGACACCTACTATAATATTTGTTCAAACACCTGATGGCTAGCTCTAACCGTTATGAAGTTACAGCCCTTTCAATTTTAGGGGAGGTTGGGGAGGGGAGCTTCACCCACTCAACCTTCGTTACGCTACGGAGCTCCACTCGGTCTCGCAGGTTCGCTCCACTCAGGACCTATCTACCACCGGAAAGGGGAGGTTGGGGAAGGGAGGGTATAAAAATTGTAACGCTCCTCAATAATAAAGTACAGTCAAAATCAAAATGCCGCTACGTGTCCTAGTTTCCGAGATACGATGGGGGGAGGGGTGAAGGCGGGGAGAGGGGGGAGTTTTGAAAAATGATTTTGACCTACTCTTTGCCCCTTCTTACGAATCTGAAAAAAAAAATGTTCTAAGTCTCTTAACTTCCGAGATCTGCCTAAAGGGGGGGAGAAGGGGGGAAAGGGGAGCAACTTTTAAAACCGGTTTTTACTATTCCTAGCCTCCTCTATACGAATCCGTAAAAAACACAAAATACGGGTCTCTTAGTTTCCGAGATACGATGGGGGGAGGGGTGAAGGGGGGGAGAGTGGGGAGTTTTGAAAAATGATTTCGACTAATGCATTGCCCCTTTATACGAATCTGAAAAAAAAAAATGTTCCAAGTCTCTTAACTTCCGAGATCCGCCTAAAGAGGGGAGAAGGGGGACAAGGGGGACAACTCTGAAAAGTGATTTTTACTTTTCCCAGCCTCCTCTATACGAATCTGAAAAAAAAAATGTTCCAAGTCTTTTGGTTTCCGAGATACGATAGGGAGGGGTGAGAAGGGGGACGAAAAGGGGAGGTTTGGGATTTTTCCCATAGGTTTCAGAGTTAGTTGTTTACGAATCTGTCAAAATATACCCACCTCCCCATCCACCATCTGGGAGAACAATTCTGTCAGTGAGTCAGTGGTAATTCAGCTTTATATAGTATAACTAGTTTGCTTGGGTGCGCGAGCTGCGCGCAGCTCGCGGGTTTCGTGTTTTTGAGAAGTATTACTTACCCTTTTAAAATTTTGAGAATCTATAGGCACCCTTAAATGAATTGGAAAATCCGTTAGAATTACCCCTAAAACAGTATGAAAACCCTTACGAACCCCTAATAAAATCTAAAACCTTATTTAAAAACTCAGACCTTTTTCCATAAAAAACATTACCCTAAAGTTTGCTGAGTTACGCTTCACCCACTCAATCATCGTTACGCTACGGAGGTCGCCGGCTCGCTTCGCTCGCCACCTCCCGCCTTCGCTCCACTCAGGACCTACCTACCACCGGACAGGTTTCGACACCTACTATAATATTTGTTCAAACACCTGATGGCTATCTCTAACCGTTTTGAAGGTACAGCCCTTTCAATTTTAGGGGAGGTTGGGGAGGGGAGGTTCACCCACTCAACCTCCGTTACGCTACGGAGGTCGCCGGCTCGCTTCGCTCGCCACCTCCCCCCTTCGCTCCACTCAGGACCTACCTACCACCGGAAAGGGGAGGTTGGGGAGGGGAGGGTAGGGTGTACAAATTTCAACGCCTCTCAATAATAAAGTATAGTAAAAATCAAAATGCCGCTACGTGTCCTAGTTTCCGAGATACGATGGGGGGAAGGGTGACGGGGGGGAGAGTGGGGAGTTTTGAAAAATGATTTCGACTAATGCATTGCCCCTTTATACGAATCTGAAAAAAAAAATGTTCCAAGTCTCTTAACTTCCGAGATCCGCCTAAAGGGGGGAAGAAGGGGGACAAGGGGGCCAACTTTGAAGACTGGTTTTTTCTTTTCCGATCCTCCTCTATACGAATCCGTAACAAAAAAAAACACTGGTCTCTTAGTTTCTGAGATACGGTAGGGAGGGGTGGGAAGGGGGGCACAAAGGGGAGGGTTGGCACTTATCCCTTACTCGTGAGAGTCATTTGTTTACGAATCTGTCAAAATATACCCCCCTTCCCCTCCACCATATGGGAGAACAATTATGTCAGTGGGTGAGTGGTAATAAACCGGAAATGGCACGGCCGCCATCTTGAATTTCTGAAATGTCACAATTTTCCTCAAGTAACCAGGATACAAGTTACCTGTAAGTAAAACACGGTGGCTGTCCGTTGACTTTGGTAGAACAAAAGAATTGGCCAAAGTCGGGTCTGACCCGAAAATTCAAGCCCGAATGGCTCTCGGGGTTGCCAGCTGAAAGTGATAAAAATCGTCAAATGTCATTTGCAGTACCCCATTCTTGGTGGTAATGCAAAATTTCCATTTAAAATGTCGTTATTTCTACTTTTTACGTTTTCGGGGAAAATCTGGAAAAGTACCCCAAAAATGGGGATTTTGTTTGCACCAGGCAACACTCCTCGACGAAATACACAACCGGTTCATAAAACACAATCCAGTCGGGGGATGCCAGCTGTTCCATTTATCGTGTCGAAAATTGGGATTTTTCGTTATTTTTACAAGATGGCCGCCACACAGTCCGCCATCTTGTTTTTCTAAAATGTCATAATTTTCCTGAAATCTCAAGGATACAGGCCACCGACTGGTGTACTTGGTGTTGCCAACTTTTGAGTTTGGTAGAACAAAAGAACTCGCCAAAGTCGGGTCTGACCCTAAAATTCAAGCCCCAATGGCTTTTGGGGTTGCCAGCTGAAAGTGATGAAAATAGTCAAATGTCATTTGAGGGACTCCAATGTTGCCGGCTAGTCAAAGTCTCCATTCAAAATGTCGTTATTTGTACTTTTCATGTTTTTGGGGAAAATCTGGGAAAACTCCCTAAAAATGGGGAAAATTTTTGCACCAGGAAACACTGCTCAACAAAATACACAACCGGTTTATACAACACAATCTAGTCGGGGGTTGCCAGCTGTCCCATTTATCGTGTCGAAAATTGGGAATTTTCGTCATTTTTACAAGATGGCCGCCACACTGTCCGCCATCTTGTTTTTCTGAAATGTCATAATTTTCCTGAAATCTCAAGGATACAGACCACCGACTGGTGTTCTTGGTGTTGCCAACTTTTGAGTTTGGTAGAACAAAAGAACTCGCCAAAGTTGGGTCTGACCCGAAAATTCAAGCCCCAATGGCTCTCGGGGTTGCCAGCTAAAATTGATGAAAATGGTCAAATGTCATTTGGGGGACCACAATGTTGCCACCTAGTCAAAGTCTCTATTCAAAATGTCGTTATTTCTACTTTTCATGTTTTTGGGGAAAATCTGGGAAAACTCCCTCAAAATGGGGAAAATTTTTGCACCAGGCACCACTCCTCGACTAAATACACAACCGGTTCATACACCACAATCCAGTCGGGGGTTGCCAGCTGTCCCATTTATCGTGTCGAAAATTGGGATTTTTCGTCATTTTTGCAAGATGGCCGCCACACTGTCCGCCATCTTGTTTTTCTAAAATGTCATAATTTTCCTGAAATCTCAAGGATATAGGCTACCGATCGGTGTACTTGGTGTTGCCAACTTTTGAGTTTGGTAGAACTAATGAATTCGCCAAAGTCAAAAAGTCCCAAAAATTAAAATATTCAATATTTTTTGGGGTTGCCAACTAAAACGCACCAAAATGGTCAAATGTCATTTGGGGGACCCAAATGCTGCCAGCTAGTCAAAGTCTTTATTCAAAATGTCGTTATTTCTACTTTTCATGTTTTTGGGGAAAATCTGGGAAAGTACCCTAAAAATGGGGAAATTTATTTCGCCAGGCAACACTCGTTGACGTAACACACAACCGCTCGGTACAATTTGAACCCGTCAGATGTTGCCAACTACACAAAAACTGGATTTGAAAAAAGTCGAAAATTCCAACTTTTCACAAAATGGCCGCCACACCGTCCGCCATCTTGTTTTTCTGAAAAGTCCCAATTTTTCTGAAATCTCAAGGATATAGGCCACCGATTAATGCACTTGGTGTTGCCAACTTTTGGAATCGGTAGAACAAAACAATTCGTCAGAGTCGAGTGGAAAAAGTCGCAATTTTCAAAACGTCCTAGCGCAGCCGCCATCTTGTTTTTTTTTTTTTTTTTACTTTTTTTTTAAATCATTCCAGATCTTATACAGGACCTATGAGTCGAAACTCCTCCAAGTCTTTTCCCCACCGAAACCGGAAATGGACTCGGCCGCCATCTTGGATTTGAATCTCCTCTATAATTTTCCTCTACTTACTTTATGGTTTTGTACATTATTGCAAAACATACCCCTAACCCATCTCTCACCCATTCCGAGAAACGACATGTCAATGAGTCAGTGAGTGGCTTTGTAGTTTTATATAATATAAATTTTAATCAACATACAACCTGACACTGACCTGGAAATTGCAAAAATCGTAAGAAAATTTGAATTTCGCGGGCTACCCTGGAGCATCCACCTTAAAGCGGATTGTTTCACTTAAATACAATAAAAACCACATAAATGACTTCAACACGAAACTGTATCGGCCATACTGTTTACTTCGGTGACAAGGCAAGACAGAGAAACCATCCACCTATGTCAGTTTCTCGCTCGGAACGTTTTTTGTTTCTTTTCTATTGAATCCATTGTACAAATTTAAACTCTAAGCTTTTGAGATAGTTTTTTTAATTTTTTTTTTGCAATTTGTTCGTACGCATTCCAGTTAGTATATATGTTCATTGGCAGTCACCTATAGTTCCTTCACGTTCCCTATATCATTTCGGTGATTTAAAATCGATCTAAAAATATCAATGTTTTCCCGAAAACATACAAACATTCATCTACCATCAATGAATTTCGAGCATCCTCATGAGGGGGGGATCGCTCATCGGTTCGTGCTTCAGTGCTCATCTGTCCCGTCTAGTGTTGCCAGGGCCCTAAAGTCGTAAGTTACGTTTCGTTTCCTGAAATGATACGTTTTTGCTGCAAAAATCACTGGGAGAAAAGTGCGTGAGTGTATTAATAGAATAAGTTAGGTGCTAGACTAGATAGTAACAAAACTCAAGATGGCGCTGCGAACCAATGAAACTGGTGTCTCTTTTATCATATTTTATGGCACTTTAGAGTAACCATTAGACATCACAGATTCCTTTATATTCCACCATTTTGATGACATCAATTTGCTTCCGACTTTCGAACCCAAAAACAGGTAAATTTAAAAACAAACAAAATGGAACTTGCAGGAACAATTAAATATTACTGAAAGCGAAACGTAACTTTAGTAACTTACGGACTCTGGGCCACCCGCCATGGCAACACTGCCAGTGCCTGTCACATCACAAATATAAAATTTACATCGCATGATATTGATTGATCTCATCGATCGGCTTAGCACGCTTCGATAAATTCTGCGGACGGGGATCGTCCTCGATAGGGCCTGAGTCACCTCTGTCGCTGGTTGCCACCCGCTGGGCCTCTTCCGGGTAACCGGAGGTCTCACCTGGCGGTGACAGACCGCCGAGGTGGCGTGAAGCAAGTAGCGCAACGTTACAGCAGCGCTGCGGCGGTCCTATCGAACACAAACGACAACTACACATGGACAAGCTGCGTGCGTGCGGGTGCCTTCGCCCTCTCCTGCATGACCATCCAATGCGGTATAGATCGCTGCACGTAAGTTGCACCAAAATGGCGGTCGTCCGCGAAGCTACAATTAAGAAAAAAAGTTGATTGAGAGTTAGAGACTCGAAAATGTGTTACAGATTGCATCCCGTAAGTTGAACTATGACTTTAGAATGCGCAGTTGCACATTTTCGGGTCTCACTCGATTTTTGTCATTATTGTACCTATGCAGACGACCGCCATTTTGGTTCAACTTGCCGCGATCTGTACCCGTAGTTGCGGGTACATTATTTGATACCGCGGGCCTAGGGACATAGTCCAAATCTCGCCAGCGTCAAATATAGAGCTGGGTGTACATGTGGAAATGTTCTTTGTTTTCCCGAACTAAAAAACTTCTCTTTTGCGCTCTTCGAGTGAAATCAGCCGAGAAAAGAGGTGATGAATGGGCACGCAAAATAATAGAACGCATCTGTAAAGACACCGATTTGCCTGCACTAGGTGCAAGATAACATCGGTTATGTCAGAGAAAGCTGTGTAGACCTTTCCGAAATTCGCCAGCGACATATCTAAAGCTGGGTGTACAGTCTAATGATTCTTTGCACAGGCAGGCATTGTGACATGAGGCATACCTCTGGTTTGAGAACCTCGCCACTGCTTGCACTTTTACGGTAGCTATTGGATTGATTGTTTTGGAATTCAAGTACCTACACAAGGCTTGTATGTCAACTTTTCACTTATCTCGTATTGTTGTTAAATAGCTATGAAATGAATTAGGTTTTACGAATGTCATCAAATTGAGTGTAGTGTAAGACATCACAAGTGTCAGGTCTGTTGATTAGAGGATCTTTATTTTGTTTTTCAAAGATATTCTCAACCATTCAGAGCAAGTTCAGCAGTAAGAAATTTGCCTAAACCATTGGAAAAAAGTACAGGACCACTAAGATAGATATACCTAACATGTTGAGTTAGCTGTTGTTGTCCTAAAATGTCTACAAGTCAAAAAGATGCTTCAAAAAATTACACAAATTTGTTTGGGTCATAGTTGTGTCTTGAAGTCCTGAGGTTGTGTTTTCATGTCTGTTGATATGAAAAATCAAGAAGTAGTAGATTAAAAAAAAAACTATGAATAATAGTTCAAAAATGAGTTCTTAATCTGCTGCTTTGTTCTGGTTTCTATTTCCTTATTTCACACTTCAACTAAGTGGCTAAGTTGACTTTCATGAGTGTTCAGTGCATAGGTGCCTTATCTTGCTCAAAAAGATCTGATTACTTCTGTGTACATAAACATTTAAAGACAAATTGGTAGGAGTGGGTGGAAAACTTGGCTATTTTCCATTTAAACATTATTTTTCTAATTAATTTTAGTCTAAATTGGTGGCCCTTGAATATATCTGCTCTTTGTCTCTTTCCTGCTATTCTAACCTGACATCAGTTCAGGAGTGAAGACTAAATCACGTACCTGCGAGACTCGTTGTATCGATACTGCATCCACTACATTACTCATAGAGTTGCTCACACGCAGGTGACACTTCTTCAAAATGGATTTGAAGTTTGGTGGTTCGAAGACAGGTTGGTTATTTAAAATCTGGTACACAAGTTCAGTGATGATGGTGTCTATTTTAGCTGCGAAGAACATCCATGAATGTCATTGATTGAGTGTAGTGGAAGACATCACAAGTGTCAGGTCTGTTGACTAGAGGAGCTATAATTTGTTTTTCAAACATATTTTCAACCATTCAGAGAAATCTGCCCGTCGCTAGTCTTTGCTACATTGGTCGTCAGAGCCTCGTTTGTTGTTCAGCAAGATGCACCACGAGCAGGTGAGGTAACCTCACCTGCTCGTGGTTTATCTCAGTGCCCCAAGTCAACCTCACTGAGGTTGACTTGGGGCTCGTGAGATGGTCTTTTGACTAGAGGAGCTATAATTTGTTTTTCAAACATATTTTCAACCATTCAGAGAAATTGCCCATCACTAGTCTTTGCTATATCGGTCGTCAGAGCCTCGTTTGTTGTCCAGCAAGATGCACCACGAGCAGGTGAGGTTGACTTGGGGCTCTGAGATGGTCTGTTGACTAGATGAGCTATAATTTGTTTTTCAACCATTCAGAGAAATCTGCCCGTCGCTAGTCTTTGCTATATCGGTCGTCAGAGCCTCGTTTGTTGCTCAGCAAGATGCACCAGTGTTGCCGCTTAGGAAAAAGTAAAGTCACCAAACTTTTACTAAAATGTCACTAGATTGGGTGAAAAATTAAACTCAAAAAGTCACTAGAAGTCACTAAATTATTTAATCAATCTTCATAAACAAATTTTCTGATTAAAAGTAATTTAAAAAAATATGAAAAATCAACGAACAATAATTCCAACAAGAATTACAAAAACACTGCATTTAAAAATTAAATAGTTGCATTAAATCTTCATCTATTATCACTTCGTCTTCGTCCGGCATGGTGGAAGTGGACGGTTGCTCTGAAGTTGCCGAGGAAGTCGAAGCTTGCGGTTGTAATATGGAAGTAGATGGCACAGTACTCTTATTTATGTTTTTAACGGTTTTCGTCATTTGGGACAAGACTTCACTGGGTAAAACATAACTTTTGCAGGTTTCTTTAAAACATTTTAACTGATTCCGTATCAACAGTATCGAATTCAGAGTTGTTGCTAATCTATTTCGTAGTTTCGATTTAACAATGTTCATTATATTGAACGTCCGCTCTACTTCTGCGTTCGAGTGTGGCAGCGACAAAACTGCAATGGCTAAATCTGCTAAATCTTGGTATGCGTTAATACCTGCAGCATTTTTGTATTTGCTTACTTGCGCCCAGAATTTTATTGTATCGTCATTTGGAATTACGTCCCATTTGACAAAATTAATATTAGTCCATTGCTGTAATATTTTTTCAATTTTGTCGTCATCAAAGCAAAGTTAGATAGCAAGTTCAACAATCGAAGTGTCCTTTATTTGCCTTAAAGTATTTCTTACTGATAACTGTGTCATTTTTTGAAGTGCCACATAATTGCTGGGCAAGCGGTTTTGCAATTCTTTTGCTTGTTTACTAATGAAATCTATACAGCTTTTTTTAACAGGCGCAATTGTTTCATTTGTTCATTTCGTTTTAGTAATATGAGATTCAAATAGGTCTCCGAGGTGAGGTACTGGGCTTAGATGATCTTCAATTTTTAATGTTAAATAGTCTTTCTCGGTTACGGCTCTATTAGGTATCAAAATTCTATTACATATGGATCGTAATAAGGTCATCAACGAGGTAATTAATTGAACTTGATCTATGTTCTCTCCTTCAAAAGTTTTTATCCCAATTTGTATATCATTCAGTATATTTTCAAATACAGCAAATGCAAACGATTAGCTTCATTTCTGTACATTTCACTTAGTAAATCAGCAGTGTGGCATTTATCTTTTGTCACTGAATAATGCAATTTAAGCTCTTCCCATTGCGATAAAATTCGGACTACAGCCGGTTCAATGGATAGCCAACGTGTATCACATAATTTGAGAATCTTAAGTGGTTCTTCTCCACAATTAATAAGATTGGAAATTTCAGTACAGTTGCCCTTGTACTTGGTAATAATAGTTGTGATTTCTTTTTAATTTAATTTTTTGTGAATCTTTTTCGTCTAGTGTACAAAAATTATTTTTTTTTTGCATTATAGCTTCTTCCGGCGTCATGCTTTCTGCTACAGATGGGCACTTTATTTCTAGAATGGAATCGTGACCAATCAGTCCATCGGGACTTGCTCCGAGATAGGGACAGTCGTCATCAATAAATAAACCGCATGGTATGATATCAACTCGTAACAATGACCCTGTTTCTTTTGCCGCTATGGGTTCGTTTCTGTTTCCGTATCTTGTTGCATCGCTTCCTTTAAAAGTTGAATACAGTATGGTTTTGATAGTGTTTTTGCATGAAGTTGTTGCTTTCATTTTACAGACCTGTCCGAACATTGAGGCGGTCAAACGCAATTTTCTCTGTTTCACCCACTCGGGATTTGATGCTTGACCTATAGTTTCTTGTTCTATTTTCTTTATTTCATCAGGGGGATATTTGAATATTTCTTAAAAATTGTTCCTTTTTTTTCTCAAATAAAGCAGTTTCTAGATCTGCCTCTGCTTCAATATCTCCATAATGTTCGTCAGCTCCCGTCGTTATTTTCGCTCGTTTGAATTTTCTGCCGCTGTCTGTAGCCGATTTCCTTTTCAATATTTTCTTGTGTCTTTCTACATACTTGTTTGAGAATTCTCTCGTTTCATCAATATTCGTAGAAGCGTTATGCAATGTTTCGATCAGGCTTTGATTATTGTGTTTTATCGCAGCTGCATAACAGCGCGACTCATAAGAGCCACGTAATGAATAATTCACCCTTTTGCCTCCAATAAATTTAGCTATTATTGCGTTGAAATGTTCAACTATGTTATTGGTTTTGCCTATCAGAAGGCTTTCAATATTATTTGTTATCGAACTGATAGATGTGTATATATCGTACCACAAGCCACATTCTTTCATCTGAGTTACCAAATTTCCTTCTCCAGGTTGTGGTCCCTTGCAAAAGTATGCTTTGCAGCTACTATGGTCTCCAAAAACGTGACAAGGACCATTTTGTATGTCTTCCTTCAAAATATTAACTCTTAAAGCCTTTTCAGTATTTTTTGAATTATAGTCGACTGCCCCCTTTATGGCTTTTCTTAGTCGAAAAATATTTTTTTCAAGACATTTTCTCAGCGTCACAGGAACTAAACCGAATCGGTTTTCGGTTTTCTTAGTCAAATTTTTCAATTTACTACAATAGTTTCTCAGTAAGTGGTTACTGCATTCTATTTTTTTTATTATGGTTGTGTGACCGTAAGGCAGAGCTTCGTTCAGAGCGCTGGTGACACTGCTGTCGCCGTCGCCAATGAGGCTTGTATATTTCAAGCCATGCATTTCTATGCTACATTTGAATCCCTCTACTACACCATCGGCTTCCATTGCTGTTGACGTACCAGACCAGTTCTTGAAGCACTTGTGCTCTTTGGGCTGAACATTTCTATTTTTTGCGACAGCACACACCGATCAATATGAATTTCTTATGCCTAAAAATAATACTTTCCTGGTTTCTAGTCCGATAATACAGGCTACGCCAGATAAAGAATTATATTTACTACCACGATAAGATCGTTTTCCCCATGACGCATCCGCAACGATTGGTATGAATGGAACACCATCCACATCCACGTGCCCTTTACTGATCGCCAGCTCTTTTTCCTCCAACCCTGCGTTGTACATGCCTTCGAGAGCTACATCGTGAAGAATATCTCCCAGTAACATATTTTCTTTTATAAAAGTTTTTTCACTCATGCAAGGCATGTTCAAATGAGCGCTAAACTCTTCAAGTTGGGCATATCCGCTGCCGGAACAAACAACTGCTTGAACCACTTGTTTATTCAGATTGCTCGCTTTCGTCTCATTCTTGATTATTTCTTTTATTCCACACATATTACATAGAAAAACAAAATTCGAATAGGATCCTGACCTTTGTTCAGTGATAAAACGCAAATCTTTAAACGTGCATTGAAATGGGTTATGATTTATAGCCGCCATTTGCTCAAATAAATATTGCACGTTGAATAAACGTCGGCCTGAAATAGCAGTTATTTCTTCGTTGCTACTTTTGTCTATTTCTATCTGTAGCGAGCAGCTTGATGTTGAAATTGGGGTTGAATTTCTGTAAATATAAAGTAAAACTATGTAACATTATTAATTAGATGTAATACTTTTTTCATATTAAAGATATAACTAACCCGCTAAAGTTCAAATTAGTAGTCGTAACATTTGCAAAAGTATCTTGTTCTTGGGAAGCATCACAATTTTCATCTTCCTCTACTACATCTATACTTGTCACATGCTTCAGAAATGTTGGACCTAAAACAAATAATTCTTTTTGATTTCATAATCATGAATCTGACAAATAAATAAGTTAGAAGCGTAAAAAACAGACCCTATAATAAATAACATATTATGGTTTTTTAAATTACCTCGCACGTGTCGATAACACGTTATGAATCAGAGCCACAGTATGAACTGGTCCTCCTAGTCCTGTCCAATCATTTGTTGTGGTCGTAAAATCTTTTCGTTCCTCTGGAACAATATCAGCAGCGGGCCTGCAAACATTTTTCTATTATTGATAGCTGAATAGTCAAGCCTTGCACATGACATATTGTAATAATGAGGGATATTTCACATAAAGTCGACCCAAACTGGGCATGTGCGGTCAACCGTACGTCGGTAGAAACACTTTGAACTCTGTTACAAGCAGTTTTTAGTCGGTATCGGTATACCAAATCTACATGAGACTTTTAGCATAAGTACATACCCAATATGATCCAATATATCGAGGTCAGAGATGATTGCCCCATTTTTTCTTGCCGTATCACGTAGATTGGCCTCAGATGTAACGAATCTACAAGTTAATAGATAATTTAAAATTTAATGGTGCGTAAATAACATTTACAATAAGGTGTTTTCAAACATACACAACATAAACCCGCAGGTGTTCCAGTAAGTTTTTTTTTTCAATTCTCATTACAAAAGCGATCTCTTTGAATGACTGTTATCAAATTACGAGGTATTGTTTAAAAATATAAATATCAATGAGTTTTCAGTAAAACACCTGCGTGTTCACTACTCAGAACTGATAATACTTTTTTGTATTACCTACTAAGCGAGTTCTGAGAGTTTGAATGATGGGTCGGTCATAAATGTCATAAAGCAATAATTTGCGGACACTTGTATATGCATAAACGTGATGAGTATTTTTTTGTACAGTAAATTGACAACATCTATGCCTATGAAGTAATTTTGCGGTCACCCTAATATAGGAACATAATGGAAATTATAAATTATCAAGATCACATACCTATTATTATCAGGACATATATTTTCTTTTTCAACGCGATTACTTCTCGGTCGTGGTCCTTTTTTTTTTCTGCGGGCTGATAGCCATAATCTTTTTTTGAATGAAGATCTTGGCACTTCTAAAACAAAATTACCGGCATAAATGCTTTGAGCTCATCGTCATAATAAACTATCCTATACATCAATCGAATTCCCAGTGCTCCAATTCATATCACTCTAATAGGTCTAGGAAACAACCACTGCCGTTCGGCCGTATAAACGAATAAACAAAACTCTAATATGTCACATGGTCCCGTTATTTTCAAACTTCAGGAATGATTTGCACTCTACTTACCCAATCCATCCATTTTCGTAATAAAATGTATCAGTGTCCGTGTAGAAAGCAGTGGTCGTCGATCAAATCCAAATTCACAAAAATCGCAAACACAAGCAAACAGTTCCGTAATCAGTCCAGGTCGTAAAATATCATCGCCAAAGAAACACTAAAGAAAGCAGGTAGGTACGCAACTCACGTTATGCACAGTGCCGAGTAGTCGCTGCACTGATAAGAAAAGAAAGGCGGGCCGGTGCGGTTACCGTCCCTCCCCGCACCCCGCCTGTTTTCTCTCCCCGCAAACGAAAGAGACCGTGCGGGTATTGCTGCCGAAATTGGCTATTTATCGTTTTGATTTCTTAATTTCGCTGTAATTTCATTAATATTACAGATAACCAATATTTTACTTATTCGTAGTAAAAAAGAGGGCTTATAGAACGTCGGGTATAGGTTTTCATCGTTTTCAAAAGTATTTTAATGTGTGTGAGAACTAAGCAAACATGACGTGTTTTTCTCATTAAAACTGTGAAATATCAACTCGCTCTATTTTTGTATTGATTAATTTTTTTCAAACAAAAATCTATACCAAACCTTGATAAATGTTATCCGATTTTGTGTACCAAATTTTATCACAATCTGTTTTGTAGTTTAGAAATTATCGCAAAAGTAAGTTTGTATGGGGAATAAGCGCTCCAGGCGACCCTTAAGAACTAGGCGCGTTTTTTTTTTATGTAGTGATCTCCCCTTTAGGTAGGCCTAAAGGGGACTAAGGACTAATAAAATAAATAAATAAATAAGTAAAAATCACAATCACTACTGGCCACTGCACTGTTTTAATTTAATCACTGTCAAGGGTATCCACATTAACGAATGCAAAATTTTCGTATTCGTCATCATCAAATGTTTCCGCTTGTTCAATTACTAATAAACTTTGTGCTTCTACTGACAAAGTTTTATGTTTTCTGCGAAGTTTGTGACATTTCGCTGAGATGAGTGGATCAGAGCTGGTCAATAAATTATTTAAAATGTCTTCATTTGTAGTTTTTCTACTGCGTTTCCTGGAATGGTGTTGGCGGTACCTACGAAAGTCTTATTTCTAGCTTCTGCAGCTTCTTCAGATAGCTGTCCAATTGGTATTAGACCAAAACTTTCAATAATAGCTGCACCATGCATAAGAACTTTATGAACACTTGAAGGCATATAATACCAGCTATATAATTCCAAATACAGTTGCATGGTCACTTGATTCGTGAAATTTCGCTGTGTCAATGTGGTAACCTGATGAAATTGCCTCTAAAATGATTGCAAATCGCCTTATTAATTCTTCACTAACACCAGTTATCTCAGCAGTCATGTTTGGATTTGCAAAAAATCTTCTAGCAGTATTTCCGTCATTCGTGGAGCCGTGCCCTTGTTTAACAAAATCAATCAGAAGTCCCATTCTATTTTAAAAGCGTCTTGTATGTCTTTCTTTCTTCTTTCCATGAGCACTTGTTGTCTCCCTTTACTGTCCATGTCTGTATCGTTAATCTGTAGGCTATATGCAGAATGCATTCCATCATTCGTATCCAGGTATGCAATGATGACAATCCGTATTTACAGAGATCTGGATCAGTCGGTTTTGATGCAATTAAGGGCAAATTATTCATCTCTGTTGGAGTGGCTTTACAAATGTCGCATCTCTGAGATAAAGTATCACATAAAATTGATGTTGCTTTTCCGTCTATCATAGTCATTAATAAAGAGTGTGAAATTTTTATTTCTCCAACTTCTGTTTGCACTAAATTTACAATCTCTTCCTCAATAGCACTTTTTTCCCGCAATATCGTTATTTTATTTTCTTTCACAAATTCAAAAAAGATTGGACGACACCAGTAAGATGAATTTGGTGAATCGTTTTGCCAGATAACTTGTTCGCCGCACACTAATTTTATTGGCACTAAACTACCCATAAATATGCTTGAATCGTCAAGTTGACTTTCTTGTTCATCGTCTGTTTGCATTTTTTGTTTGTAATTGGCTTGATTAGAAGCACCGTCAAATCCCCACTTACTGGTTAGTGTAAATTCTTTACAACCACTATCTATGACGAGTGACGTCATTATTCTTGTTGTCGTTATATCCAATAGAGCTTGTAACTTTATTTTAGCTCAGGTTTCTGTCACTGTAATAGCATCTTTTGGTGGATAGCATTTCTGTTTCGCATGTTGCACTTGATAATAAGATGGAAATATATTACTGTCTTTTTCGTTAACACTTTTTCTTAAAGTATTGTATTGCCACTTGGTCAGCTTAAGTGATAAAAATAACCCTAAAGCCTCATCCGGAGAAAACACAGGTTTTGTTTCTTTAACAGATATGCACTTTTTAACTTTTTTTACATCTTGGGGATTCTTTAGTAAATGTTCTAGTATTTTAGCAACCTCCTCATTCCCATCCGCTTTCAACTGCTCAAAATATGCATATTTTATTTCGTCCGAAGATAAATGAAAGTTTTCTGCACGTCTTTTTTTCTGTTTAGGCGCTAATTCACAAAAAGGTTTTCTTGGGCTTTGTTCGGTGGAGACACCGACAGAAACTTTTGATGGTGATACATACTGAGTTGATGTACTCGGTGCTGGTTGATCTTCATTACTGCCTATTAAACACTTAATAAAGTCTGGCCATATTATGTTTTCTTGTAACCATTCACTATTTTTAGTTCTGAATATATTTTCTTTACGATAAGCGTTTTCCCATCTTCTATTTAAATTATAACAAAATTTTGCACAAAACAACTTTAAGGTCTTTTCGTGATCATCACTTAATTCGACTAATAATTTAGACCTTATCTCACTACACAAACTGTCATTATTTTTAATACTGCCACTGTTTTTTAAAAGAACGAAAAGATCAAGGTTTGTCACTAAATTTTCAAACATTTTCACAAATACAAAATAACAAATAAGTAAGTAATGAATGTGTGGGGGTAGTGCGTCTATTATGGTGGGTAATAGAACACTGAAGTACGTTTGAATGCAACCGAACATTCCGTAGATACCCTATCGTTGCACCAATCACGTTACGACACGTCATACCTTGTAGTTGCGCTCGCGCACTCTTATCCCTTGATTCCCGGAAATAAGTCTCAAAACAAATTACGTCATACCTACCTATGGTGGTGGAAAATGTCGAACATTGTTTTTTTTTAAAGAACTAAGTAGGTACTGAGGTTTTCAGGCCGTTTAGTATACATTATTTTCAATTTCAATTTAATTGGAATAAATTGCTTAACTAAAATAACTACAAATTTGATATGGCTATATCTCCGAAAGTACTCGTTAAATTAAAAAAGTCAAAGAATAAAAACGTTTTAAATTTATGCCTAGATACCAAAAAAATACATTTGATCTCTTAAGACCCAACCTCGTAATCCCAGCCCACTGTGCGGCGTAGCGCCTCCGCGAGGACTATCGCCTCGTCACCATAAACCGCAAAAACTCACTAGATCTAGCGACAAAGTCACTAAAACGGCAACACTGAGATGCACCATGAGCAGGTGAGGTTGACTTGGGGCACTGAGACGGTCTGTTGACTAGAGGAGCTATAATTTGTTTTTCAAACATATTTTTAACCATTCAGAGAAATCTGCCCGTCGCTAGTCTTTGCTACGTCGGTCGTCAGAGCCTCGTTTGTTGTTCAGCAAGATGCACCACGAGCAAGTGAGGTTGACTTGGGGCACAGAGACGGTCTGTTGACTAGAGGAGCTATAATTTGTTTTTCAAACATATTTTCAACCATTCAGAGAAATCTGCCCGTCGCTAGCCTTGGCTATATCGGTCGTCAGAACCTCGTTTGTTGTTCAGCAAGATGCACCACGAGCAGGTGAGGTTGACTTGGGGCACTGAGTTTGAAGGTGTGCTCCCTTACATCCCATGATAAACAAGACAATGGTTAGATATTTACCTTTGCTTTTGTCCGTCAACAAACAGCATATATTCGTAGTTTTTAAAATTAACAAATTGTAACTGGAATTTCAAGTGTTGGAATTACCAGTGTAGTTAGTTTCATATTTGGAAATATGTAAACATCTTCAAAATGTTTATGACACACGCTGTTCTTATTTATGAATTCATTATCTTCTCCAATAAATCACCTACAATTTTCATAACCCAAGTGCGTAAACGTACTTTGTATCGTAATTTGGATTTGGATATCGGAAAACTCATACTAATTTGACAATTCTGTACGAAATATTTGTGTAAAAATCATAGTTAATAATAAGGAGATGAGTATAGTCAGTTTCTACAGCCCCTTAAATTCTAATCCAGCTTTCAATAAGGATAATTTTGATTCATTGAAGTCTATTCCTGGTCCTTTTAGATTTGCTGGGGACTTTAATGTTCATCATCACACATCTTGGGGTTGTGGTTCTTTTTCTCCATGTGGTCTAAATGTCTTAGAGGTCTTTGACGAAAATAATTTTATTCTGCTTAATAATGGTCAGGCAACAACAGTTGTCTCTCTAAGGGTTCTTACAGACGAGCCTCACGTTGCCAATCGCAGATAAACTGCAGCCGTCGCACAGACAGGTATTTCGCCCTAAAAGTTGGACAAAAATATTTTGTTCGCCTAATGGCTGCGTAACAGCTGCGTAACGGCTGCTAGAGCCAATTAATTCAACAACTTTTTTTCAATTCAGGTACCAAATAAACATTTTATTTACAAAAACCCCAATCATAGAACTACATATCGTTGGTTCAAAGGTAAAACTCAATAAGTGGCATAATTGACTAGTGGAGATAATTAAGATTTTGCGTTTTTTTTGTGAGAAAAATCAACAGAATGATAACAGGTACTGAAACTTTCAGTGAACATGTGAAAGTATGTATTATATAATAGTATTTTTATATTTTTGTCAAAATCAATTATTTTGTATGTAAATAATAAAAATGTACTTAATGATTTTTTCCTCTTTCTTTTTAGGTAAAATAGTGTATTTAATGAAAAACTAGGTTTTAAATCTTATAAAAGTATAATTGAATAAGAGTTATCTTCATCTCCGCTTTCATTCTCGTCGGGTTCTGGCAACCGCTCCGGACCATTAAGATCTATGGCTGGTAAATTCTTGTACCATGGATGAAGTTCCTCTGGTATGTGGCCAGCATTTACAAGTTTAACCAAGTCTGCTTTCGTTTTCGTAGATATTGGCAGTAGGTCAGAATACGCAGGGTTTAAAACTAGAGTTGCAGCTGTTCTTCTGCGACCTCTACCAACTACGTTTACCTTCTTGTATTCTGAAGAATGATCATACCGACAGAACAGTATCTCTGGTGACCCTTTTTCGACTTTTATAGATTTGGTCTTCAACCATGAGATTGTATTTCCATCTTCGTCTTTATTTCTATTCTTTATCGAAGATGACGCCAAAGACTGTAAATCAAAATCAAAGAAATCCGTATACTTTAAGTGCTGCACTATGTACTCACCATTGGTTTTGTTTTTTCCTCTTTGGGATCTTGCAGAACGGAAAATGTTAATCCAGTCTGCCATGGTAAATGCACTTTTATGTTTCTTTGCGGACTCGATGGCGGAGTGCATTGAATCACACTCCATTTGTGAGTGCCCAGATTCCAGGAACTTTAGTTCAATTTTGGTTCAAATGCTCAATTTTTTTTTACTGCATACAACAACACGGCCGCCACTTGCTGGTTACGGTTTTGCCCACCACAAGTATCACAAAACAAGGAAACACTTGTTACTGTAGCAGAAACATTAACATTATGGAACCAATTTCGTTGCTTCCCCTCTTTCCATTTATCTCATTCCAAGTATAACAATGAGCTTCTCCACTAGCCAAATAAATTGTCAAATTATATACGCAGATTTTCCTTGAATAGTAAAATAGAGAAACATCAGAATAAGGCCATTGTAAAACACTTTGCAAATCAAATGTGGCTGTTACAAATGTTGGGTCTTCGCTGGCTTTTAACTTGTCTTTGGCTTTTGCTTCCTGGCATCCTGTTTTTCTAATAAGATGTAAAGAATAATCAGTTTCAATTCAATATAAATTATGACCAAATAAACATCGAAAACATAAACACAACAAAATTTCTTGGACTACACATAGACTCGGACTTGTCACGGAGGACACACATTGAACAATTATGTACTAAACTAAGTCGGTATTCATATGCCATCTATATGCTTCGTAAAGTGGTAAATCAAAGTGCACTTCTATAAACGACTGCAGAACTATGGTGGTATTGTAGATATAGTTACATATACAGCACCTATTTTCTGATTTCCAGCGTGAGTGCCTAGTGGATTGCCAGATTTAAAATCATCATAATACACTGTCAAAGGTAGAATGGTTCCATGATTACATTTTTCTTTTGTATCCTGCCAAGATGTGCCATTTATTATGTTTTTAAGGACATCTTTCTCTTCGCCTACTTTTTTCGTGTAGTTAATTATAATTTCTAATGTATTTGCTGCTTCGAGGAACTCCTTAAGAGTGTCACGCAAAGGTATAAAATAAGAAAATCTATTTTTGATTACCATTTCAACAGTGTTATTCCTACGATTACTATCTTCGGAAACACCAATGGTTTTTTTTAATAGGTTTGACATACGATCTTAATTTTTTGAAATGTTCTATTCTTTTATATGGTATGTATTTTGTATGGTATTGATGTTTTTAAACGAATCTTGAAGTATTGATAACATCAGCAAACTATCATTATTCAAATCATTCTTTGACATTATTAGGGATTGTCTAATAATGTTAAACGGCTCCGATATAAACAGCTCAGACACGATTTCAATTATATTTTGGATAACACTTCTTGGCAAATTGGACATGTTATATAATTTTGCAATAAATGTAAGTAACGCATTATAGACTTCTATTTGATAATCAGATAAATTTGAGGTTTCATTTCTAGTATTATTATTCAATTTAGGGGCTTCATTCAAAGGTGTTAATTCAGACGTTGAACCGGAATTACAGTTTGCTTTACCACTAACATCAAATACATTGGCATCTAAGACGAGATTGCTACTAGAGGTTTCATGATAATGAGTTAAATGCTTCTTTAAATCACTCTTAGAGTGATATAACCTGGCACAATTTTCTTCAGGACATTTAAAATAATTGACAATATTATGCGCGTAACGCAAATGCACAAAGTATTGCTGAAAATCTTGATATTCGTTGCGACATTCAAGGCACTTCATCGTGCAATTATTTATAGTTAATTTCAACAAGATTAAACAACAATTTTGTTTACATTTTCGCAAGCGACCACAAATCTGCGATGTATGGTACTATCTTATCATACTTTGTTTCTATTTGATAGACACAACGCTGAATCAGCACGTATAAATGCGCAGCAGCTGCTGGATATGTGGCGTGAAGCGCATGGTATGATTTGAACAATGTGTCAAAAGCTTTCATTGGCGAGGTAAACTTCCACATAACCTTGTCTATTACCAAATAATAGTTATCGTTACCATCATCGGCAGCACCACATTTAATTACGTACGGTTGAACACTTTGCTTGCTGCGTAGAGCCTTGTCTTTTACTTCATCAATTTTCGTTTGTATATCTCCAGGATTCTGAAAATAATAGCAAACATATAAAAATTGCAAAATTGATGAACATACCTACAAAGCACGTGTTTACTACTAATATTATAAATGGGAAAGCTTGTGATTGAATCTGATCTGAAAATTTGGATGAAATTTGGTATGAATGTAAATTATACCCTGGTTAACAGATGTTACTCTTTATCCAGGAAAAAACCAAAACAAACCATAAAATTACGTAACCGCGAGTGAGTCCGCGAGGTGTAGATATTAAATACCATACCATCCAACTAAATAAAATAATAGCCCAATATATGTACCTGGTCGTAAATTATGAAGTTTTCGACGCATTCTAATGTGGAAAATTTTCTACGCTTGTTCAGTCTTCCTCTTGGGGGAATCAGGTAGGACAACAGTTTTATTTGATCTGGCACTTTTAGATCTGAAATATATAAAACAGGTGATTTATTTTGAAGTAAGTACCATGCGAGCGGAGCCACGAGCAGATGCTAGTTACGTAAATAATATAAATAAGAATAGTGACGGTGACGCTGAAGGTAAACCTAATAAATGAAAATTAAACTGTTTATTACCATCATCAGGCTGCTCTTGAATACTTTCATATAAAGTACTCAATGTGTCATCTTTTGATTCTCCAAATTTGAGGCTGATGATTTTATTAATAAACCATTTCCAATTCCTGAAAAAGCATGTTGATCTTTCAGGATACAGTCTTTCAAAGTCCAGGTTTATCTAGAAACAAAAATTGGTTATCTGTAAACATTTAATTCTGTAAACAATTTTTCAGAAACGTATTTGGCATGCTGGTGTTGGACTAATCTAGTTACAGCCAACATAAACAAATAAAAATATTTGTGGGCAATCCACACAATCTAGCCCTAAATTCCATACGTAAATGTAGATTCAAATTGGTTAGTGAACAGTGTAACATCGAACAGCTTAAGATAAACAATAATGATGTGAATCTAAAAATAAATAAAAATAGGTAAACAAACTAAGCAAAGCTCTGATATTCATATTATACTTTTTTTGTAAATACATAACTACTTTTATTTATTAACAAAACCCATAGCTGTACAAAATGTATCTTATAAATACAACTTTAAGCCAATAACGGTTTCAAATAGGTACCTACTGTTAAGAAAATTAAAAAAAAATGAGAAAGAAAAACTTTTTGTATTTGAACAAAAAAAATACTTACCAAACTATCACTCCTTGGATCATTTAAAATGTTCCACTCATCAATAAAATCCGAAATGTTGTTGTTGGTGCTACACTGCCTCACTTTGAATGTTTTGTTCCAACAGTCCATGATTTCACTCCATGGCTCATTGTTAATCTTAAGAAAAATTATTTGGTCTGTGTGATCTTCTGTAATATAGAAAAATTATGTTAGCCAATACGTAAGACAGATATAGATAAATTGGTTGTAGGTATTACTACAACAAACTACCTGACAGGGCGCTACTACTTACCCTATAATTTTTATGATCTACAAAGTACCTACTTAGTAAGTACCTAACTACCGACTACATAATAATTAGATATTAATAATAATAATAATACCAGCCTATTACTGTCCCACTGCTGGGCAAAGGCCTCTTCTCAACAGAGAAGGCACGAGCATTGATCACCACGCTTGCTCAAGACGGGTTGGCGATTTCAGACTTATATTAATTATAAGTGTCCAGCAGGCCTAGCCAAGTTAGAAACGATTCGTATCGATTCTCTTTCTACAGTCGTAAACGTTAAGTCACGTGGTCAAAACAAGCGAATATAAACTGTCATAGACAAGTTAACATCGATCAAGATGATAGAATGAAATCTATTGGTTTCTATAACAATCTTGATCCCTATATCCCATTTAAATCGTAGTCAACTTACAGTTTTGACTAAACTTGAGTTTCCATTCGTTAATTTTGACCACGTGACTTATCGTTGATAGATGTCATTCCCATACATTTGGTTAGTTTTCTATTGGCGTTAACGATTGTAGATTGTCAACTTGGCTAAGCCTACAGGTTTCCTCACGATGTTTCCTTCACCGATGTCTGTGATGATATATAGATATTAAAAGATGGAAAAATAGCCTCACAACTTTATCTCCAGGTTAGAATATCCTTTCAGATCTCTTAATGCCAAGTCCCCACTTGATATTCTTTGAGAATGTCTAAGGGGTGGCCAGGTCTATCCAAATATTACATTTGGCATATTTCTTTTTTGGTAAGGTACCCATTATTTGCAGCAGTTGGTTTGGTATTCCATACATGACAGGTTGCAAGCCCATCGCTGCTGCTAAAATACTAAAGTTCGAGAGAAGGCGGGGTCGCCTCCACTAGACCACCGGTGCTCATTATAGATGAACATAATGCAAACAAATTAACCTATTCTACAGTGTCTAAATCTACAAAAATATATCATACAGAAGACTGATCTTTACGATTTTTTTAATTGGTGGTACAAAGTATGTGCCAGTGTTTTCAAATGGAAATAAAGCTATTATTTTTGCGGTCAAAATGTTGTATTCTTCATATGTTATTTTACTGAAATAGGTAAAATAAATCTAAGTATAAGGGTTCATTGTTGGACTTCGGAATCTTAAGAATGATATTGGACTTCGGAATCTTAAGAATGATACAAAATATTTTTTAGATTAGAACTTATTAGTTTCGTTCTTTGCAGGTCAGCTAGCATACAACATAGTATTATCATCATCAGCTAGTGAACACATACTGCCTTCCCGTTTATCTAAAATGCCACAACAAATGATCCTTAGGCCCTCTCCATCCAAAAGGTCCATTAAGAGAAGGGAATAGAATAGAATAGAATACTCTTTATTATGTACACCATAAAAATTACAGATACAAATGTAAAACATTTTACAAAAGGGTGACACAATGGGCGGTCTTATCGCTAAAAGCGATCTTTTAAAGACAACCTTTGGATGGATACCTTTGGTTAGGGATATGCTTTTATTGCTTCCCTCAGTTTGTGTTCAAAGAACCACAAAAGTATAGTGGGAAAATGAATGAACGGGTATGTACTGGTAGGTACTTACACTGAAAAAAAAAAATCGGTTAAACCAACCAAAAACTAACAAAAGTTACACTTTAAAATAGCGCCAATCAAGAATTTTGTTACCGTAACAAATATGATTTTGTTAACTTATCATTGGAAAATAGTAAAGTTCACAAAAGCATTGTTGAAATTAACAGTTTTTTGGTTACAGCAACAATTGTTCTTGATTGATTTCAACCATTCCTGTTTGTTGTATCAAACAAATTTTATTTAGTATTCTTTTCTACGAAACCATATTAGTTAGTATAACCAATTCATAAATTGTTATAATAACAAATGCAATTTTAGTAACTTTTCAGGTGCTAATTTACGAAGTATCTTGGTAATAAATACAATATAATAAAGTTCATTCATTCATTCGTTCATTACACGATCCTTGTAATATTAACCAATATTGGTTATAGTAAACAGCTGTAATATTAATAGTTACTACTATTGTATGTTAAGGTTCAAACGCTTTGAGTAGGATATACCGAAAATGTTGTTGAATTCACAGCTGAATTTTGGTTAGACCAACTAATATGGTTGAATTACTGTCAATATAACAAGAACAGCTATTTACTATAACCAATATCATCGGTCAAAATAATAGATTTTTGTGTTGTATACACTAATACAATTGTTAAATTTACCATTCGATTTTGGTTAGACTAATTAAAATTGTTGTTTAAAGTTAGAAGTGCAGCTGCTTATTACAACCAATATTATTTGTTAAAGTAACAATGAATTTGGGTGATTTATACTGATACTATTGTTGCATTTACAATTGGTTTACGGTGAGACCAACCAAAATAGTGTGTAAATTATACTAGTGTAGTGGCTTACCATAACCAATACTATCTGTTAAGAGTAACAGATACTTTGGGTGGGATATACTGATACAATAGTTGGATTTACCATTAGATTATGGTTAGACCAAATAAACTAGAGGTTAAATTCCTGTTTAAAATTACTAGAGTAGTTGTTAACTATAACCAATACTGTCTGTAAAGAGTAACATACACTTAAGCTAGGATATACTGATACTATTGTTGGATTTACTATTGGATTACGGTGAGGCCAACTAAAATAGTGGTTAAATTACTGTTTAAAATTACTAGTGTAGTTGATTACTATAACCAATACTATCTGTTAAGAGAAACAGATACTTTGGGTAGGATATACTGATACAATAGTTGGATTTACCATTAGATTATGGTTAGACCAAATAAACTAGCGGTTAAATTCCTGTTTAAAATTACTAGAGTAGTTGTTAACTATAACCAATACTGTCTGTAAAGAGTAACAGATACTTTAGGTAGGATATAGTGATACTGTTGTTGGATTTACTATTGGTTTACGGTGAGACCAACCAAAATAGTGTGTAAATTATACTAGTGTAGTGGCTTACCATAACCAATACATATGTTATGAGTAACAGATACTTTGGGTGGGATATACTGATACAATAGTTGGATTTACCATTAGATTATGGTTAGACCAAATAAAATAGCGGATAAATTCCTGTTTGAAATTACTAGTGTAGTTGTTTACTATAACCAATACTGTCTGTAAAGAGTAACAGATACTGTTGTTGGATTTACTATTGGATTATGGTGATTCCAACTAAAATAGTGGTTAAATTACTGTTTAAAATTACTAGTGTAGTTGATTACTATAACCAATACCATCTGTTCAGAGTAACAGATACTTTGGGTAGGATATACTGATACTATAGTTGGATTTACTATTGGGTTATGGTTAGACCAACTTGAATAATGATTAAATTACTGTTTAAAATTACTAGTGTAGTGGCTTACTATAACCAATACAATCTGATAAGAGTAACAGATACTTTGGGTAGGATATACTGATACTATAGTTGGATTATAGCCTCGTTGCTTAGTGTGGCACTAGATGGCGCTGTGTGTAATGTCCAGCGGTATTTATTTATTTATTTATTATTTATTTATTATTTATTTATTATTTATTTATTATTTATTTATTATTTATTTATTATTTATTTATTATTTATTTATTATTTATTTACTATTGGATTATGGTTAGACAAACTTGAATAGTGGTTTACTTCTGTTTCAAATTACTAGTGCAGCTGGTTATTGTAACCAATATTGTTGTTAAAGTAGTGACAATCGCTTTAAATAATACATACCTACCTACCTACTCTAAAATGACTGCCGGATTTATTTTGAGATTTGGAATAGCTCAACAGAAAATAAAATTGTTTAAATGTGACTGGTAACCATACTTGTTCGCATTCCTTGCGGTAGAAAAGATTCAATTAATAACACATTTTTTTTTTTTCAAATTAAAAATAAGTGAGACGTTACGCTCAATTTTGAATAATATTTAATTTTGTACCTTCAATATCTAGTTTACATTGAAGGTTCAAAATTAAATAAGTACTAAAATAAACAATTGAGCATTGACCATTTATTATTTAATTGGAAAACAATGTTTGATATTATTAAACTATACAACATGTAACGTAATTAACGCACACCCTCAGACACCCCAATTAGTTTATTATGTTATAATCATAATACATGCACTGAATTTTTATGGATGTCAAGTGCTGAGCAAGTTCCTTGCGGTAGAAAAGATTCAATTAATAACACAATTTTTTTAAATTAAAAATAAGTGAGACGTTACGCTCAATTTTGAATAATATTTAATTTTGTACCTTCAATATCTAGTTTACATTGAAGGTTCAAAATTAAATAAGTACTAAAATAAACAAAATTGAGCATTGACCATTTATTATTTAATTGGAAAACAATGTTTGATATTATTAAACTATACAACATGTAACGTAATTAACGCACACCCTCAGACACCCCAATTAGTTTATTATGTTATAATCATAATACATGCACTGAATTTTTAATTAAACATGTCTAGGCAATGATTATTTAATAAATTAGTTTTCCTAATTCCGGAAGAATGTTGTAGTCACAGTACAAATCAACGAACGCACACAGTCGCGTACGTAGGTCTCATACCTACGTATGCGACTGTGTGAGTCTTGCTAGCCTAGTAGGTATTCGCTCGCGTTCGAAACAGCTGTTAACGTCGTCGCTCGACTCAACTTCAATAGAAAAGTTCAATACATTTTTATGCCCGTTTTCTAAATTGATGTTTTAATTTAAAAAGCACTTCATCATTTTTATCAAAAGCGTTCACTATCCTATTTTTTGCAATAAAATAAACTAACGATTTAATACGTCCCCACTAAAAAAAGTCAAGAGGCGTCAAATCAGCTGATTCTCGGGTACTGGCATGGGGATTCTCATCGAAATAGTCCAGTATTTCGTTTTGATAACGAGTACTTACGTGTACGCCAATCGGCTCCCCTGTCGATGGCCGTGTTCGGACGGAACGTTCCGTGGCCAAGAAGCCGCTGAGTAGCAGCTAACATAGCCCTGCGGTCTACTCTTGTACCATGCCTTTGGTTGAATTTTCTGTCAACTAATAACCTAGAACCACACTATCACCACACCGCACCGTGCCCAAGTCCTCATTGCAAATTATTTTGTTTATTGGAAGACATCGCGCGTAAAACAATTAGCATACACTTTACGGAAGTAAGTACCTACATCCCACTTAAAATGTCCGTGCGTGACTAATAACATTTAAGCTTTCATACAGCAGCGCCCGCGCGCCCGGTGCCCGGTGTCATGGTGGCTATCTCGCTCTATCCCAGGTTTTTAATTTGCACGAGAAAGGGAACGAAAACAAGTATGTCATATTTCGCATTTTGTTGGTATGGGTAACTATTGTTTCCTTTGTATCCAGTGCCTGTTAGTGTGTGCGTGCAGTTAAATCGCCAAGTTTACTTCAACTGTTTTTGTGAAGACTTTAATTTGCTTGAAATAAGGTTCATTTTTCTTTATTTTGTATTGAATGGCGGAATTTGTTTTAATACAAATAAAACTGAACTTTTAAAAGTCTTATTGCCTTGAGTTACGGTCCATTTCACTTTGTTCTGACTGTACAGGGGTAGTGTGACTATAAATTACATATTTTTAATTATTTTTGGGATAAAAAATGACCTATATTAAAAATTATAGAAATCGATTCAGTAAACGATTCTGAACAAACTATTTTCAGGATGTGCGTTAATTATGTTACATGTTGTATATATCGTACCCTACAGTAGGTATCTCCATTGGACAAAGTATGAGGAGTGCAGGGAAATACAACTATTTCGCTAACATCAATTACTGACAAATCCTGACCAAAATCAGCAATATTTAATTGATAAGATCTTAGATGCTCATTAAAACCTACACATGAAAGTTTTGCACATAGCAAAAGCACTTCATTGGATGTCAAGTGCAGTATGGTTTTCACAATGTAAAACTCGTATCCGCTGGATAGAGTTAAAGTAATTATATTATTAATTGCAAATTTAATGCTATTATATTCTATTCAGATTGAATAACTTTTCCAATTTAATATGTTTTCTTTAATCTTTGCCCATTTGTATTCTACTTGCTACGTTTAACTGTTCCTAAAGGAACAGTTATCCATACATTATCCATCAAAGTGTAAGGTAAGTTTTTTCGAGAAGATGTGTTATAGGCTATATTTTTAAGTACTCTATGTTTTGCCTCGAACCGCATGCACCACAAGTTTCTGAGTGGACCTAACTTTTGCATGATATGTGGAATTGTGGATAGTGTATCATAAAATGATGTTTTGGTTTCAAATTATCTTTGAATAAATTAACATATTCAATGTGATGTTCCGCAATCAATGATTCTAAACGACAAATGGATTCTTCACTAACACTTCTTTCTAAAACTGTTTCTACAATTTTGACAAGCACTAAAAGAAAATTCCAAACCACATCATCTTAAGGTACTAAATCTCCAGCCAATAGGGGTAGATAATAGATCAATGTGATCATTTCTGATGCACTAGTATGTAACCTTTTATTTAATAAATGCTCCCTTTTTATTTTTCCTGGAATATTTCTACGTGGTGAATAATTAAAAATCTGGATACGATTGTTGATGGTATTTAAGTCAAAAGACTTAACATTATCAATGTAATATAAGATTATATGACTTAAGTCATAATGACAAACCCCTTCAAAGATATCATGCATAATATCAACACTTATGTTTTCTACTCCGTGAAATGAAGAAAGTGAGTTAAACACACATTCCTCGCGAATACCTGTATTGCGTGGGTATTTAAATGGACGTCAATCTCATAATTTTCTCGAGTGCGCAATAAATGTGCTTTTGGTTTACTTTCTGTATTCATAGAACTTTTAAACCCTTTGCAAATTCTACAATAATAGTTGCTTGAAAAAGATTAACTGAAACCTAGAGCAGTATTTAATCCGAGATTGTCACCTACAATTAATGCCAGCTTAAAATACAATTTGACCGAACCATTAGGACTTTTAATATTTATACCTTCACGGTCCAAATGATTTAAATCTTTTATAAGTTCACGAAAGATGGTCCCATTGCCAAAAGACTTGTCAGAAGAATAGTGTAGCATTGCAACAAATATATTTTCTAACATAGCAGAGTACTGCGGTGGAAGACAAGCTATTTGACAATAGGTTGATGCGATGGACTGGCTTCCGGCGTGACTTCCTAATGCGTTTCCGCATTCAAAGTCGTCAAAGTAAATAAACAACGGAATTATTAAATCTTTTGATCAAAAATGTTCACGGATTTTATCTTTCCAATAAGTTGACTGTATTATATTCTAAATAGACGAGCTTGTATCCAAATTTAATTCCTGCATATAGTCTGTTACAACACTAAACATACCTGGTTTTTCAAAAAACTGTTTGAGACCTTTTGCAAGCGGTAAAATAACGCCAGTTCTTTTTTTAGGAATAAAACGCACTATTGAGTTTCTATGAGCTATGTTTATAGAATCATCGATAACAAAAGTTCGTGGGAAAACAAAATGTCCCTTATCCTTCAAGTATTTAAAAAGATTATGCTCTGTCATATTATTAAATGGATTCTTGCATAATTTGGAAATTTCATCCAGACTTGACTTTACAGACTTTTCAGCAAAGGGCAAAACTTGTTCCGATAAAATCGACCCAATTGGTTGGGTAACATGTTGTGTTATACGTACAAGAATATCATTGGCGGTTTTTCTATTCAGCTCACTATGTCCGTATAAATATGTTGCTAAGTCTTCTAAAGAGGTATTAAAACTTTGTGTTAATATTATCTATTGTACTTTTTTCGGGAAGACTTACTGCCTTAGCAGATGGAATTACGTTCACATGAATGTCACTTAGCGTAGAAGCAATATATTGCATTTGAGGTTCTTCGGAGGAATGTGTGCCTAAGTGTTTTCTAAAACTTATAGCATTAGTACATTTTCTGCTACAATTATTTTGATGACAACAATAAGTGGAATCTGCTGAAAAACTATGTATTACTTTCAAATGAAGAAAAAGTCCTTTGATAGTGTCAATCTGACTGACACAAGAAAAACAACGCCACATTGTACAAAACAACTGATAGCTTCGTTAAAGTCACTAATTTATCTGTTGGAATTTACTCCTGCAATTGTTTTATAAAATTTGAAACTTGACCGATTTTTTTGTCACAATTTAGTTGGATTTCATAAAAGTATTGTTGGATAAACAACCATACTTGTTCGCATTCCTTGGGGTAGGAAAGATTTAAAACGATAAAGCAATTAAAGCAGACGTCGATTGCTTTTAAGACAGAATCAAAGCTGTACTTAATGTCATCTATACATACGTAAAATACTTCTCCTACGCTTATGATAATAGGTTGACAGGTTAACCCCTTTTTGTCGTATGCTTTTCTTCGGTTTACTAGCTCCTCTTCGATGTCAGCATAATTCTAAAACCAAATTATAAAAGTAAGTTAGCGTGAAACTAAATATTATCTGGACTATATTTGCCAGAAGCTATTTTCATACAAATATAGACTATATAGAACGATTATGATACTGTACTATTTAAATGAAGTAGGTTTATAATTAGGCAGGTAGGTACAGTGTTAAAATATTAACTTACTTCGACTTGTGTTAGGAATGATTGTGATGATTCTGCAATGGACACTTTATACATTTTTTTTTGTTGTCTCCCATTATTTTTGATGTCGGTTTAATTTGGTAAGCCATCGCACGGCACAGTGTTAAATCACGGACATTTGAAACAAATAAATAAATTAGTCAAGGAGCAAGTAAGAGTTGTAAAGTAAGTAAGTAACAGGTAGGTAGTAGTATAGTAGCTACTAAGATAGATACCTATAGGTATCTTAGCAGCTACTATAATAATATTTTTTTGTATTTTTATTATAGTCTAGCATTTCGCCCTGCAACAAAAAAACAAACAGCGTACCAAAAAAACAGATAATAATAAAATTCAGTACACATTTTCGAATATATGAAAAATCCATAGGTAAACGACTGGGTTTGAACCTGCGACCTTAGGATCAGAAGACGGAGTTGGCACCACTAGACTACTAGCACAGAATAGAAATAATTACTACGTAGTGCTACTATTTACGTGCTCTTATTACAGGAACCACAGATGACCTCTAATCGGGACCAAGTTTATTTGCTCTCTGTAGAAAGTCCCTCATTTGGGTAAACACTTACTTTCATTATCATTGTCTTCATTGAAGTGTTCTCGCAGATCGTTTGGGATTGCAGAATCCGCTTCCATCAAATGTATGGCTTTGTTTTGAAATGTGCCCCATTTTTCAAATAGCTTTGAACTTTTCTCTGGGTATAAATATTCAAAGTCGATTTCAATCTGTAAATTAATAATAATTAGTGCCGACAGAAGTGAAAACAAAAACAAAACCTATTTCTTTTCTATAGTATACGACAGAAAAATAAAGGAAAGCATTATAATTATTGTATACCTACATTTTAACCCAAAAATACATGTTAAATCAAACTACTGGTCCTGGTTGGTTTAAAGACAGTTTTAATCTAGATAGACATCAGACTGGAGACTGCCACAGCTGGAGCCCTCTCCAGACACTGACCTAGTAACAAATACACGACTTACCAGTCGATGCCCATTGGTGGTTTTCAGGCACGGCCATTCATTGACCATAGTGGCTAAAGTGTTATTGCTGTTATATGTTGTGTTTTTCCTATATGCGCATGACGCTTTCCATTTTGTTTCAACCAACGGCCAGTGGTCGCGGTTGTATTTTAACCATTCCATTTCGCCATGAGAATCTGTAAAAAACAAGAAATCTTTCAGTGCAGTACAAATTGTAATATTGCGTTTGCATTATTTCAGCCAGCTACTCGCTTGTAACTTTACCCAGGTAATAAATATTTCGTCACCGTGAAAAAAAAACCTTTATGATTAATTAATATACCTACCATTTTCCGTAGTTTCATTTTCGTTCGATTCCAGACAACAATGTTTTCGTTTTTTCGGTAGCACCCCAGATACTTAAGATTTCTCAGTTGATTGTAATACCTGTCAAGTTTCCCTTTTGCTGCCATTGTGTTTTTGGGGCCCACAGTTCTACTGGGAACATAATAGGTTTCCTAAAACAATATATTCACTGATTTTAGAAATAAAATAGCCAGGTGTAAATCACTATTTCTCGTAGTAATCTATCTAGGTAAAGCAGCCAAAGCAGGTAAGCATGCAAAACCCGCACATCATACCGGACGACGCCGGGCGAGCCCTACTAATACTAGATACTACTATACTTTACTAGTAGATAAATCATTCAGATATTCAATTACCATTATATCAGGATTTAATAAAGAATAATTATTATAATGCATGGTCAATACTACTTTTAGAAATATGTATTTAACTTTAAAAACCAGAAATGTTCATCTACATTTGTTGCAGACTGTACTTAAATAAATGTACTAACCTCTGCAACTCAACAATAATATTACTCACAACGCTAGTATAGTCTTACTACTAGTAATAATTAAAATATTAAATTTAAACCTTGCATTCGTTTGGGCATTCGCACGACCTCTGTTGAGATTGCTTCGAAATCACGTTTTGTCATTTTGGCATATTTATTGATGTAGTATTCTACAATTGCCTGTACTAAATTATAGCGTGAGCTTGAATCAAGCTTATTATTCGTTATGGCCGCCAATGCTTGACGGCCCTGCATACTTTGTTTTAATAATTCTTGTAAGTTCAACTAGAAAACAAAATAGGTAACGTTAACAGAATAGTGTAACGTAAATATTTAGTAAATATTGGTTGATTGGTTGAATTTCGCGAAGAATAGTCGGTATGTTTCTGAGCCGTTTCTTTAAAACTAGGTAGGTAGTACCTAACTAGAAGAAAAGTAAAATCTGCTTATAAGGTACCTACCTTGTTTTCATTGTCTTCCAAAAACAGTTCTAATGAGGAGGTTGAAAGTGTACACTGAAAAAAAAAATAAGTTGAATCAAACAATATTAGTGTTCAATTCAACCTAGATCTTGTTTCCATTTGAGCCTACTAACACACTGATTCCTTTTAACCAATTTAATTAAAAAAAAAAAAAAACAATTTTAATGTCAGGATCAGTTAACTATCTAGTTTATTTTAAATACCAGTCTAGTTTGCAGTAGCCATAATTATTGTTTAATCCAAACAAGTTACAAGGTAGTTCAGTAGGTTAGCATTTCTAAGCCATTCATCTTGTTTAATTTGAACAACTGTGTGTGTCGTACTAGCTATTAACTTGTTTGACTCAAACATAGTTTATGTTATAGTAGCCATGCAACTTGGTTGATTCAACTATGCTACAAGGTTGATGTAAGCTTTAAGGTCGATTTATATCTACAGACATTGAGTGTGGCAGACACGTGCCGTGACAGACACCATTTATTTATATGTAACGTATAGAAACGTGCCGTGACAGACACCCCGGATACCGACAGACACCGTCATCGGCGTCCGCTCTCACTGGCAGTTACTGCATAGCTTTAGAAGAAAAAGCATGTTATTGAAAATGTTCAAACACTTCTCTATTGAAGATTTGTCCATAATTGCATTATTGTTAGAAGAAGATAAAACTAAAAAAAGAGCAAAACGCATGGCTGTACATCCTATGCTTAAGAAAAGAAAATTAGAAGGAGAATACTGGACACTCTTTAAAGAACTTGTTGACGATGAAAAAATTTTTTTCATATATTTTCGTATGAGCCGGTATCAGTTTGACATTTTACTAAACAAAATTAAATTGCTGATAACCAAACAAGATACAGTTTTTAAGGAAGCCTTGTCACCAAAAGAAAAACTAGCAGTATGTCCCAGGTAAGATTTATTACAGAATTATTTATCATTGTGTAAACAAAGTGGAATACTATTCTAAGTGCCGATCACCCTTTCGCCAGTTAGGTCTGGCTGAAAACCTTGGTAAAAATCTTGTATTGTTTCTGGCATAGGTGTATTGTCTTCATAAGTGTCAAATGTTGATGGCGTGGATACCGTAGAACTCGTTGATGGCCTGCTCAGTATGTCTATTTCCATGTCAGATACTATTTTAAATATCTTTGCTTTTGCAATAGCCCTCTCTCTGGGCGGAAAAGATCGCAATGTAGTTACAACTCCAGCCATAACTTGTTCGATGTCGTCCGGCGCTGGAGTATTATTTTTACTCTCTATTATATACTTCATTAGTACAGTACTAGGTGTTTCATCATTTGCCTTTTGGCCTCGTTTACCCTTTGGCTGAGGGTGCTTTGGAGTTTGAGCTGGGGAGGGTGTAGTTGGCAATGTACCAACTGTTTGTTGACTAACCTCAGGTGTAAATGTGTCAGTCGTTAGTTGCTCAACCTCAGGTGACTGAGCAACCTCTTCCTCGTGTGCATAATCATTAAAACCGGGTGCAGGTGGAATTGGACATTTAGTCGGCCTTTCTTTCATGTACGGTAACAAAAAAGACATTTCTTCTTCGTACCTCCATTTTTTTTCACGAACACTAGCCTGTCCACTTATCGTATCTTTTTTCTTTTTATGAGAACGTCTGAAGGCATCTCGCAACAGTGCCCATGCTTTTTTACATTCATTCCCTGAAACAAGGAAAACAAATATCATATCATAATGTTTTTCTTTGCAGATTTTTGGCTACTGGGGACTCCTTCGTTTCTATAGCATTTAGTTATAGACTAGGAGTAAGCACTGTACACAAGATAGTGAAAGAGGTTTGCAGTGCAATAATAGAACGGCTGATGAGTGAAACAATGCCTGTCCCTACAAAAGAACAGTGGCAAAAAATCGCAGAGGAGTTTTGGAATACTTGGAATTTTCCAAATTGTATAGGAGCCATTGATGGCAAGCACGTTCAAATAACTGCTCCGGCAAACTCTGGATCTCTGTTTTTTAACTATAAAAAAACTTTTTCAATCGTGTTGATGGCAATTGTGGACGCTGACTACAAGTTTATATGTGTCGACGTCGGCGCTTATGGAAAAAACAGTGACGGAGGTATTTTTTCAAATTCAAACATCGGAAAAGCATTAATTTCAAACACATTTAACGTTCCAGAAAGCACAAATTTACCTGGCACTGAAATTACAGCTCCATATGTTATCATAGGAGATGAAGCATTCCCTTTGACAACTTATCTAATGAGACCATATCCTAAACCTCAACTAGGTGACCAAAGAAAAAATATATTCAACGATAGACTATCTCGTGCAAGAAAAGTTGTCGAATATGCATTTGGGATTTTGTCTCAAAAATTTCGTATCTATAACAGGAGAATACAACTTGATCCAGATAATGCAGACAATGTTATTATGGCGACGTGTATCTTACATAATTATATAAAATCTGGTGGTTCTCAGCATTCACATAATGAAGAAGACATTATTGCATCATATTCTTTGTCAAACCTACCTAGACAGGGTGGAAATCATCAGGTAGCCGCATTTAATGTCAGAGAGAATTTTGCTAGGTTTTTCGATTCACCCCAAGGAGCGTTAAACTACTAGGTGATTATATCGGTGTCCTGTCGTTTGACCATAACTATACTAATTTTAAGTTGAAAAAATATTATCTAATAAAAACCCAACATACTATTGTTGTTGAAAAACTAATAAAGGCGTCATTAGCCTGTCTAGTCAAATTAAAATTAAGTAAATTATATTATGTGACTGTGTCTATTTTTAAAATAATATTTTTAAATATTGTTATGTTAAATAAAGATCTTAAAAAAAAAAGTGTAAAATACATTATAAAAAAATAAAATATGTACTCACCATTACTATTAAGTTTTATTCCTATTTCGTTCCACGCCTGATCCCTTTTCTGATTGTCACTATACCTTTTATCACTTGCATCTGGCCCCAATAAATTCAAATTTCTGGAACATGGTTTTCATTTCTTTAAAATAATTAAAATGTGGACTTCTTCGAGTAAAATTTGTCAGGAATATTTTTCCTCTTTTCCGATCAGGCGTATCGCCATTTAAGGCGTCGAACAGCTGGTCTATTTTTTCTATTAGCATGGCTGTCGTCGTTGCTTCTTGTGAAAGTTCATCTGGAAAGAAAACACTTATTTTTTATTTCATTGTGAAAGGTTAGGGAAAATTAAATGAAACTGAAGACAACGTAAGGCAATTTCAGTTAAAATTCATTATTATGAAATATGTTAGACCTCTAAATTACGCCTAATTTAGTCTCTAAAAAAATATTCATTATTAAAAGAATGCTGTCAACGTCAAGAAGCTTTATTTTATCTTAAATCAAAATGATTATTTCAATAAACTCTAATTATTAAATGTTAACCATTAAGATAACTTACTGTTTGCAACCTTCGCAAGTATTCCTGCAGCGACTGAGTGGCTGAATACTTGGCAAGCTAAGCTGACCTTCATCTTTTGTTTGAAATTAGGTTCAATATGCTGCTTAGTTAAACCAGGTGCAAAAACAAAATTTGGATTATTTCGAAGAATTCTTTTATGTGGCTCCACTTGGCTATACCTGTAATAATAAACATGTTAAATTTATTAAAAATAATGTCTGAAATAATTTAAAAAAATACATTTATTTGAATCTGTGTCAATTCCTGTTAGAGGCCCCAGCGAGTTTATATGATCCGCGCGGCGGGTTGCTCAAGACACGATAAATCTTATGAACTCTGAATCGCTAGCGTCCGATTAATCAACCAGTTCGAATTTATGGCATGCCGCCACCTTTGACCTTATTCATGTACTCATGTCATACCATAATTATTATCTACTAGCTTTTGCCCGCGACTTCGTATATCATATCCCACTTTTCCCGATCCCGTAGGAATTTCGGGAAGTATTATACATATAAACCGTAATCTTGCATCACTCTGTCTATTGATGAAAACCGCATTAAAATCCGTTGCGTAGATATAAGCGTACAAACGGCGAAAGCGACTTTGTTTTATACTATGTAAATAAAGATTATTTACAAAATTTAAATTACCTGGCATAGATTTTCCATCATTTTGCAATACTTGAGGGCATTTGAGGTCGTACTTCAGCAAATTATTCCTGAAGCATTTGATTAGGTGAGGTGGGTCCATAATTGTGACAATTTCATGGCCTTTAAAGTCAAAATATGGTTGAGCTACTGAAGAACCGAGAGAGTTTAATGCTTTGATGTTCACACCAAAGTTATCTGATACAGTAGCAGTGACATTCAACCCAGCTTGGAAGCTTGCATCAAGCACCTGTAAATACAAAAAAAAAATTACAGTAACATAAATATTTTGAGTATGTAATGGTTTAATTTTTTTTTCTTCAGTCAACTGTATGACATACTTACTTCTTTTATAAGAACAGATAATCTATCGGCTGTAACACAGTCACCAGAAAAGTAGAAAGCTAAAGGTTGCTTCCAATTCTTTCTGATTCCAATAGCCATAAAAAGCAATGCATGTGTGGCTGGCTCCATAGTTCTGCCTTGATTTCCATGATCTTGATAACCATCGATAATGTCTTGTTTACCATTATATTGTAAATTTTTTCGTATAGACATTTCGTCGAATGCCAAAATGCACAGATTTTCTACTGGTTCCCGATTACTGGTAATTCCTTTAATCGTATCGAAAATTTGGCTATTTATACCGCATTTCATCGGAATTTTATTGAGTAACGCTTTCAATGTACTTTCGCTTGGTAGACAAAAAAGTCGCCTCAGCAGTCTATAGCACCCAGTAGACCTTTTGTAGAAGCTTAAAGCCATAACTTTGTCATCTATACTCCACCTCCGTCCAGTCAGTTTTCTGGGAGTATTTTGAAGTTGACTTTGCAACAATAATGCAAATGGCCCTGATATATTTTTATCTATGAGACTTGTGACATTTCTATCTGAAGTTAATTGTTTGAAGAGTGTACGTGGTTGTTTCTTTATTTTCTTTCTTAGTCTCATAATTTCACTCAAATTTCTCCTACATTTTTTGTAAAGTTTGAGTTTTTTAGGGGTCAACTCTACTGACTTGCTTAAATCCAGCTCCCTCAAAATCCCTTTAGTCTTTGGCATCTGGAAATATGAAATGTATAAATAAGTAAAATATTCTGATCATATAGATAGAGCCTTGTTTCTTAAACAATACTTAAGCACACTGTGGGTTCGAAACCTATCAAGTACCAAAGTAACTGTTTAATTTACATTATTTTACAACAATGAAGAAAACTCTTGATACCTGAGTAAGCATCATTACTTTGATATTGAGAAACTGGTGATTGGTCACTGTGATCGAATTTGCCCAGGAAAACATCATCATAAAATTCTATAAGACCAAAAATGTGAACAAATATTTCACAGGTTTTATTGTTTATTTATTGTTTAATGTGAGTGAAAATTGGTATACTACAAACCTTCATGCTATCAGTAGTTGGGTTACTTATGGTTGGCACCTGAACGGGTGAAGATGTAGTTGGGTTGGCTGTGGTTGGCTCCTGAACAGGTAATGAAGTTTCCATTGTTACTAGCACCTGAAAATTACAATAAGATTTTTGTGAGCAAAGGTGATGATTAGTTTAAATTTTAATTATCAGGATGTTTCAAATGTCATATTCTTATTATTTGTGTTCAACCTGTTGAAAGCTTCATCCTTTGAACTTCTAATAGAAAATAGTATTAAGTTACTTTTATGAAAACCATTTTATGAGATTGACAGGTGTGTATTTATTTTGCTTTTTAACAATACTAAGGTAGACATAGAGTTAACTGCTTTTATTATTACTGGTACAAGTCCACTCTTGACCCCGATCATGCCTGATGGGAATTGATGAGGTCTATGATGAAATGGACTTATAAATTTCAATCACATATTTTCAAGCTTTAAGATTGATGGAGCGTAGAGTAATATAGTAATAAATGTTAATTTACTTGAGGTTTTTCAACTGAGATATTTGTATCTTGTTCACTTCCACTTGCAGTTGCACATTCCTCGCGAAACTTTACCAATAGGTGCTGTGTTCCAATTGGGATGGCATAATTATTTAATCTTATACTAGCACTGCTAGTAAATGAGGAGTCATCAAAGTGCTTACTGCATAACATCTTGTGTTGCGAGTGCAAGTCTCTTAGTGATTTCTCAGTTTACCACTCTGCAGTAGGATAACAGTATTCAGCCCATACACGTGCCCTGAAATTATAGAAAAAATTAAATTTTTATCTGATACTACTTCCTTTTATCACAGTTTAACTTTTAACTACTTTATCTATGCAGTTTAAACTAGATTTTAACTAATTGTGGCTGCTTCAGTATCACAGTGACCACTTTTTAAATATTTGAGAAATGTAGAATGTAACTTATATCAACTTATGTCAACAAAACATTGACAGTCCGGGACTTTATTCCCGTACAAGTTAAAGTGTATGTCTGTTTCATGGTTAATTAAATGTAAAGTACTAGGTATTTAATCAGGTAGAAAGTAATCAAAATTGAGAATAGTATACTTACTTTAACATTGTATGTCTACCAGGTAGAGGAAATCTGTGGAAACTTAAGTTTCTATCTTCTGTTGCAGTGATGTTACACTTAGCACATTTTCTTCTAAGTTCATAGCGCGTATGGCGTGACATTTTAACAAATAATGCACAGACACACGTACACAAAATAAAGGAAATGAGTCTTTTTCTCGTAAAATTGTCCAGGCACAAAAAATAACAAACACAAAAATAATACTAGGAAATTAGTCTCTGTCTCGTAAGTGTCCAGCAGGCACACAAAACAAAAACACAGCAGCACAATATACAAAACGAAAAAAATGAGCCTTTATCTCGTAAGAATCTTCAGGCACATGCGTCAGGGTATATATGTTTTGTGAGCACATGTAAAGAAAACCAAAGAAAAAATAAATAGGTAGGTGTTGTTGCCAGAGTAAAAGTATTAAATGCTTCTAAAAAAACTTTTTTTTTTATAATAATAAAAAAGTAGTCACAGATGTGCTCAGCACATGATTTTATCCATAAAATAAATAATGATTTTATTTAGAAATGGGGTCATTAATCACCATTTTCTAACAAAATAGTTCTACTAATATGGTAGGAATGTTCTAATCTGGTCAAGCAAAGCACCGATAGTGATTTCTCTGTCTAGCGTATATTGTTGTCTCTGTTTGGTTCCTTTTGCCCGACGTTTGCATCAGCTACCTATAGACTTGACCCCCCGTGCTGCCCGGCAAGGAGCCACAGACACGTACAGACATGAACCGCGCAGACAAAATATTCTTTCCGAGAATACTGGCCGGGCACGACACGTGTCTGTAAGCGTCTGTACGGCCGTGTTACGATAGATATAAATACGTTAATAGTTACTGTATGGAAGAATATCATTTTGTCTGCCACGGCACGTGTCTGCCACACTCAATTTCTGTAGATATAAATCGACCTTTAGTCTTGTTTAATTCTAACAAGTTACTTGTTTGATTTAGACAACAGTATACGTCACAATAGCCATGCATCTTGGTCAAATCAACAATGCCACAAGGTAGTTTTAAGCTTTCTTCTTGTTTAATTCTAATAACTGCGTGTGTTGTGCTAGCTAATTAACTTGTTTAACTCAAACATAGTTTATGTCAAATATAGCCATGCATCTTGGTTAAATTAACAATGCCACAAGGTAGTTTTAAGCTTTATTCTTGTTTAATTCTTACAAGTTACTTGTTTGATTTAGACAAGAGTATACGTCACAATAGCCATGCATCTTGGTCAAATCAACAATGCCACAAGGTAGTTGTAAGCTTTATTCTTGTTTAATTCTAACAACTGTGTGTGTTGTACTGGCTACGTAACTTGTTTAATTCATACAAAAGTATATGTTGTAACAGCCATGTATCATGGTTCATTCTAATAAGCTCGGGTGTTGCACTAGCCAAGAGTCATAATATAGTCAAACAAGTCTGCTTATTCAGGTCAATTACGATTACTTTGTTGTAGTTACCACCTTGATGAGGTGCTGGCTGGTTCAGAGCAGCTGGTCTGCATTAGGCACCATTATTCAAATTTAAAACGTTTTAGGAAAAACAACATAATAAATTTCAAATCACAACCTTAGAGGCAGGCGACCGATGCGTAGTTCATACAAAAGTAATACAAAATAATTTGTAAATCAAGAATATTCTTTAGTGTGTATTTATTTCGATTGGATTACAGAATATCTATGTTCCCAAATATATTATATTTTGAAAGGACAATGATATCAAGACGAGATATGAGGAAATTATTTTTTTTCCCATAACTCTTGTTTAAATCAGTGTCCATTCAAAATATATATTTGGGAACTTAGTCTGTATTCCAATCGGAATAAAGACACACTACCTTAAGAATATGTTTGATTTACAAATTATTTTGGTATTACGTTTTTGTATGAACTACGTATCGGTCGCGCGCCTGGCGATTATAAAACCACATCTCGCTCGCACATTTAAATTTTATTAAAGACATAAAATCTGTGTAGGTATTCGTAAATATACCTATACGAAAAATCGCAGTCAACAAAGTTGTGTGTGATCACACCGCACAAGCAAAAATAATAATTTTCATCCGAACAAAAAAAAGGAAAACATTTCCTACAAAAAACTTAATTTTACTCCAAAAACTTATAGATCTTTTTTGATTGCGATTTTTCATAAATACCTCTACCTAATTTTAAGGGGAATACTACCGTCAATGTACTTCTCGCTCGCACACCTTGCCCTTTTGAAAGATAGAAAAACACTGAACTTCTTTATCAAAAATCGCGAGCAACCATTTTTGCAAAAAAAAATATCCTAGCACGTTTTCCTACTTCAAAGTTTTCCCAAGTACGAAAACCAGTCTGTTGGGAATACTTTAAAAGGTCAAAGTGTGCGAGCGAGAAGTACATTGATGGTGGTCTTCCCCATTTAATCTCATGAACACCTACTGGTAATTATAATTAAGCATCATTTTTTTTTAACTTAAAACTAGTTAATCAACGTAACACACATGTTTTTATTAATGAATTTAACACAGCACATTATTATGCATACATTTATAATGATTGCACAAACAGTCGTACAAATGAAATAATCATTTAAAAGGCTATGGATAACCACAGAATAAATAATAGTTAACTAATTAATAACAACGTAGAAGCATTTGGGTGGGAGCTCAATTGTCTTACTTGGGATTGGCAGGATCAACTTTTGACACACAAATTATGTCCGGTTTCAAGGGCATAGTAGTAGCACAGACCATCGCCTCTATCTCATCTTATTGGCTAATGCAAACTGTCACTTTTGCATTTAGCCAATGAGGTGAGAGATTACCCACCAGAAAACGTTCCGTTGTCTAACGTATCCACTAACTAACGAATGCTCTTGGAATATACTAGGAACCGAGCATTTTATTATAGGAAGTAAGGTTCCATGGAAAAAATAAATTTAGATAGGTAGGTACCTATTTAGTTACACGTAATTTAATCAATTCGGCAGATGCCGATTGATTCAATAACTTCTTACATGTCGAAATCCATCAACATAATAACAATACGGTGAAAAATTCTGCTGTTCGGAAGTTAAGTGGCAGACAACCATCAATGTACTTCTAGCTCGCTTGACCTTTTGAAAGATATAAAAACACTGAAATTATTTATTGAAAATCGCGAGAAAGCATCTTGTGTGCAACGGATTGCACAAATTTTAGCAAAAAAATATTTTTGACCCTAGCACGTTTTCCTACTTTGGGAAAACTTTTAAGTAGGAAAACGTGTTAGGATCAAATTTATGTTTTTGCTAAACTGTGTGCAATCGGATTGCACACAAGATGGTTGCTCGCGATTTTCGATAAAAAGTTCAGTGTTTTATATCTTTCAAAAGGTCAAAGAGAAGTTCATTGACGGTTGTCTTCCCCTTATTTACAAAGAGCAACGCAAAGTTACCATTTTTTTGCCATTACTTAATATTAAGTCATAATAGTCATAATTTATATTGCAGGGTATAGGTGGTACTAAGGACTTATGAAATATGGCAATATTTTTCTCTATGGTCATTGTTTCTACTTCATACGCAAGCAGTTTTCAGTAGTTTTCCCATCAAAATTAATTGCCCTGCATCATACAAATATAAATGGTTAATTTAAAAAAATGCAAGCAGCGGTTCATCTGAACTACTAGAATATACTAAAATACTGCCGCTAACATACCGTGTAGTAGACATATTGGCCCAGGATACCTTTGCTAGAGTCTTTGTTTTACATATGTTTAAATTATTTTGCAAAAAATGCAAATCTTCAGCGCATTTACGCAATGGAGGGCCTGTCCGTAGAATATTCGGTAGAGAACCTTTCAAAAATTGCATTCAGATGAAGCTGGTGCTTTACACTTAATGAATAGGTGATATTCCTTCTGTTGGAAGAAGCCCTCGCAGCCATCTTTGAAGTTCGGTGCTTAGCTTCAAAACGCATTGCCCCTATAGAAATAATTGGTCCATGTTTCTTTAGGGCAGAGTGATAGTGGATCAAATTGTGGAATTTATGTTTCAATGCTCCGTTGGTCAACGATAAATAAAGAGAATTTAATTCAGCTACTGCTGTTTGCAATAATTCGTCAGTTTCTACGGCGAACGCAGTTGAATGAACTATGTCTAAAACCTGCCTCAATTTTAAGTATAAATTCCAGGTGTCATCACCTCTCGGTACAAACTCTCCGATTATTAAACCGAAATAACGTAAAAACCTAAAACCAAAATTTCCTTGATTTATATGTTCCATGCAAAGAGTACATGGTTGGTTCCTGTTATCTGGACCGTATTCGAAAGCATGAATTCGATCATAAAGCGTTTGCAACGTAAATAATTTGAAATTTTTTAAGTACCGTAAAAGAACAAACTGCATCACATATTTCGCTACACCCTCTAAGATATCGTGCATGCAGTCGACACCTACTTGGTTAAATAAATCAAAATCTTTGACATCGATCCATACGCATTTCTCTTTAATACGAGTTTCAGAGGGAATATTATTAATTAAATCTGACTCATAATCTGCCATAGTGCGTAACAGTTGTTCTTGTTCGTAACATTGCGTTTTAAGAACTTCTTTCAATACTTTACAAACTCTACAAGAAAAATTAGCAGAGAAGCTTTCAATGAATCCTGTAATGGTATGTATACCAAGGTTATCACCTAAGATTAGTCCTAATTCAAAATGAACAACACCCTTAAAAGTCGGTAGATCAAATTGTATGCCAGTATCACTAAGATAGTTTAATTCGTCTATGACGCATCGAAAAACTACACTATTTCCAAATAATGTTCTATCAGACGAGTGAAACAGAAGTACGAGAAATATGGCGCTTAGTGTTGATGAGCGACACGGCGGCAAGCAAGGAATACTGGCGTAAACTGCTCCTAGCTTATGATGGCCAGCTCTGCTACCTAAACAATTCCCAGTTTCGTAATCGTCAAAGAAAATGAATAGTGGAATAACAGTTTTACCCTGCCTTTGTCGCATTCTACTACGCCAAAAAGAGCCTTGTATAAAGTTTTCTACAGCGGCATTGGCTGATTCATTGTTAAGACTATCCATGTAATGTAATGTTTCGAAAAGAATGTTTTCCAAATTAAAGAATGAGTATAAAACTTTTCTAAGGGGGATAAAATGTTGCTCACAAACAACAGGTACAAGGCGGCTGACGCCGTGCTTTTTAATTTTGTCTAATCTTTGGCCAATTAACACTTACGGGTTCATGGTACGTTTCTTGTTTTTGAAAGTATTTTAATCGTTTATGTTCAGTATCTAAAGTATTCAATGAGTTTGTAAACAAAAAAAAAAAAAGACAAAATGGCATCTGAGACTACGTTTATAGTGTTAGGAGGTATATTAGAGTTCTGAAGACTTTCTTTTATTACTGACACAAGGGCATTTGAATAGCATTTAAAACCATTAATAACTGTTTGAATAACGTTTCTCGGTAGTGACTGATTGCCATATAAGTCAGCGATGAACCCTGATGTTACCTTTAAAAGAATATCGCTATTTTGTGAAAAACCTAAGGCCCTTGTTTCTTCTTTTGTTGCAATAGGTAAGTTTACTGCAAAACTGGAAGGTTGAGGACCAATTAAATTATATTCATTATTTGAACTGTTGTTAATGCGAAGTGGCTCTTGTGAAACTTCATCTTCTCGTGTATTATTTTGTAATCGGCTACAATGGTCTTTTAAGAAATGTCTTCTAAAAGAATTGAATAGATGAAATTCACGCGTACAATTATTTCCTGCGCATTTGTATGTACGTAGGTCGCTAGCATTGTGTAGAAGTGTAAAATGTGATTTGAGAATTTTGAAATTTAAAAAATCTTTCTTACATAAGAAACAGGTGACCATTATGCAAAGTGACAGCTTTTAAATATTTGAAAATAAATTATTGTACTATTCAGTAACATGTTTACAAATTACAGTCAGTTAGAAGAGACTCTATCGAAGTCGATATTTTATAGCACGTATCGACAGCCTGCAAAATGTTAGACCGTTCTTAGATCACGTTTCGGTTTGCCACTACCAAGTAGTTGGTAATGTTGCGCAGTTCCTCCCCAACAATTATTACAAAAGGTTGGGAAGAAATTCCTCTATTCCTTAAGACTTCGTACCGAGTTGCGATTGCATCCTTAATTTCGATGTCCGCTTTAATATGTGTGATAAACGAATCTCGGGCTTCGCATTTTGATGGTTTCCAGCGGTTTATTTTCTATCTATTAGCCGGAAAACTTAATAGCTGCGGAATGCTCAGAAATCCCGCCAGGTTTACATTTTCTTCCTCACCCACTGCAAAGATAGGCCAGTGTGAATATAAGTTGTTGTGTAGTGTACCTAAATAATGATGGGTTAAACGTAACGTAAAAAGCGTGTGTTGTGCGGTTAGTTACATACAGGCACACCATATCTAGTGGCGTTCACTGTTATAATATAAATAATTTTCAGACCTTGAAATTAAATTTAGTCATCTTATATCATCATTTTAAATGGACCTAACAAAAGAGAATCTTATTACAGTTTGTTACAAATTGTTTTAATAATCAGTTAGAATTTTTTTATTCTTCACAAATTATTAGGCGAGACGACATAAAAATCTATTTTGTCCGTCATCAGTTAGATTATCAAAAAATATTTGACGCGTGTTTTTTCTTTTGTTACGTAAACCAAAATTGACGAAGATATGACGCTTTTAAAATTCTCAATACGTCACGCCTCTAGGTATAATTTTTAGCTAGTTCTGACGTCACGAGCCCCCACTCCCGAGTTTTGATGCGTTTTATCTTTTGTCAATATTAATTGATTTACAAAAACAAAAAATACGTGTCCATTAATTTCCAATACTCTAACTGACAGATTAAATAGATTTGCATTTTTTTGATACTGTCGTCATGCCTATTGAATTTAGCGAGACGGTTCGTCGGTTGATCGCGGCGTGCCAGTGCGTGTGTCGCGGCTGGTCTAAGACTTTAAATTTTTAAACCCGGACTACAAATTAAGCCCCGCCCGGACGCTCCCCGGATGCCCTCTAAACTAGGACAAATCCGGGGAAATCCGGACGGATGGTACTCTAAAGTATGAAATAGAATTATTGATAGGACTGTTAGAGAATATAGTTAAGGGTCACTCAATAAACGAATAGGCGAGTCTGCTCTTTGAATTACTATAATGCTCATTAACAAGAATAATTAGAATAGGTTATAGGGACGCGCACACGCGCTTCAAGTGACCCGAGCAGAATGGCGGCGCGGGCGGCGACGCTATGTGGCGGCGCGATCCTCGTTCCCCGCGTCCCGCGGCCCCCGCTGCACCGCACAGAGGGTTTGTGTTAGGGCTTTCAGTCTCGATGCATTACTGAGTCCCGGGAAAAAAAAAACGAGACTAGGTGTGGTCTCGAAATTCCCGGGGAAAACGAGACCTTCGAGACTATTTCAAAACTAGGTTTTCTTACTTATAGGCTATGCAATTAGAAAGTCAAAACATGATATTTTAATCAAGTACTTTATTAAACAAACGCAAATAAAAAGAAAAATCATTTGTTACAGTTTTTTTCATTTTTGTAGTGGGCATGTAAAAAACAAAGGGCGTTTAATGTCGTTTCAGACAGAGAGGACCTAATTTTGTTACAAAAGTAACCCGCGTTAGAAAAAGCTCTTTCTGCTTCTACACTAGTGGGGGGAATAGATATTAAATAGTTGTAGCAATAATTTAGGTATTTCCCTCTGTCGCCCCCATTTTCAATGAGAGCTTTTTCTACGTGCAAGGTTGTTTGCAAGTCATGGATAGACATGGAAGTTGTATTCTGTCCTTTGTCTTCTTTGGGGTTTAACATATTATTTAGCTCACATTCCAGCTGTTCTTCTGTAGTTAAATTTGTGACCTTCGCAATCGTTGCATCATTTAAACAACTGGTATTTGCGGTATCATTGTCAGATTCGTCAGTTGTGGATGTGGATTTATTTAACCTTTCGTACAATTCTTTTAAAGACACTGTAATTTCGTCGTTGCTTAATGTTTGAAAAGCTGTTGCATCAAGCTTCTTTTCAAAAAACTGAGAAGGACTGTGCAAGTATTGTAAGATACTTGCCTCAATCAGTCTATTTTCCTTAATACGGATGCGCAGTGAATTGGCGAGATTTACGCTCAAAAAACTTTGTTGTAAATCTAATTTCTTTAGGCAGAAATTTAGTGCAGTATCTGCTGTTAAAAGAGTAGCGTCTCGTCTACACAGTGCTTCTAAGGTCACTCTCATAATACCTAGTGAATTTGAGATTGTTTCCAATGTAGTATACTCTGATTCAGTGAACTCTATTCCGGATCCTATATCAATCAAAGCTTTTCGAACGCATATCTTTATTTTAAAAAATCGGTCAAGCATTTCAGCTAAACTACTACACAGCTAACTACGACCATCTTGTCTTGCAATCAATTATTAATTTTAGTTCTCTGTGGAACTCTTCTTCTACGTATTTTCTTAGTACTATTTGTTTTGTTGGTGATTTTCTGAACAACTTTGCTACTTTTCGGACTTTATTAATCACATGTTCATAAATTACTTCTTCATGTTTTCGCGGCTTGCTGCTCTCAATTATTTCAAAACTGCCACTTTCATCTTTTTCATCATCATCCACATTTTCATCATCGTCATCGTTCATACCCACTAAGCAAGCAGAAGTTGCAATAACATTACTGAAAGTAACATCAAGGAGCTTGTAAGTTACAAATACAAGATTGCAACGTCCCTGCAAGCTTTGAGCGAGCTTGAAACGAAGCGCTAACGGCCGCGCTGTAGATAAACCCTGTAACTTACCCAGAGCTGATCCGAAAAACTTATTACAACTTTTAAAAGTAAAATTGCAGTAACATTGCACCTGTAACATTTTGAAAATTGTAAATTTAACTTTCCGCAAGTTTAAAGTTTAACATTTCCACAACTTTGCTTTCGAAAGGTTAATTATCTCAAGTACCTTGCATAAATCTTGCAAATGAAACTTACACGAAACTTATATTTATAAGGTGGTCGCAAAGTTACCTTTTTAAGTTTTAGTAAGGTTTAAAATGAATCACTGCTTAAATGTTGTAAATGCAACTTACACGTAGCTTACATGTTTTAGTTGTTGCAAGTTACCTTCGTAAGTTTTAGGCAAGTTTAAAATGAATCATTGTTTAAATGTTACCTTTGTAAGTTTTAGGCAAGTTTAAAATTAACCCTAGCATAAAAGTTAAACCTGAAACTTACACTTAACTTGCATTCAGCAAGTTATGACAAAGTAGAGTTCGTAAGGTTTCTCTAGGTTTCAATTTATTGTTGCATGAATGTTACCTACGTTAGGTTACGTTACGTTTAAAATATATTTGAGATCTAAAATATAGGTCTTTTTCGGGGGACAATTTCTTTTTTTTTTTTTAAAGTTGTGTACAAGGTGTGCACAACTAGGTAAGGTAGGCAAGGTACTGTGTCATATATCAAATGAAAGGACTCGTTATGAGGATCTCAAATAAATTTTTGTTATTATTGTAAAACAAATACTTTTGATTTTATTCGTGAAAGAAGACGAAAATTGACCATTTCCCCCCCCATCTCCGAAACTACTAGGCCTGAAATTTAGAAAAAAATACAAAATATAGTTCATTGCTTGTAGATTACAGGAAAATTAATAAGAATCCTATCAATTGAAAATAAAGTGGTAAACTCAATATAAGACTTTGGCATTGTACGGAACCCTCTCCACGCGAGTTCAACTCTCACTTGGCCGGTTTTTATTCTTCGTGTTGAGTCTATTTGTGTCGAATGGGCACTGACCCAATTTACATTCGGTACCTACTAGGTACAGGGAAAGTGGTTATTATAAAATTCCGTGTATCAATCTTAGTACGAAAGTGTTAATTATTTGTAACAATAAATAATAACCTATATATTTTTAATCAGCTCTTAACCTGTCTGAAACTAATGTCCAGTGTTTGACCAAAATTAATTTAAACGCTTGAGTCTAGTGGTTGCAAGTTGAAACCAGCACATTACGTGCCTCTCGAAGCTTTCGTCGGTTAAATTCGGAAATGACTGCTTGACTGCAACTGTAACAAAAAACAAATTTTACTTTTTTTATACCCGGAATCAAGTAGGTATACAAAAGAACGAATTAATATGTATCCCTATAAGGTAATGTGGAACTAATAACATCAAACAGTCACAAAAATTACATAATATAGAATCTTACATTTTAACTTACGTTTTATTGTTGTCATCAATTTTAGCGGTGACAATTTGAAATTGTTTTTCTTCCCGGTCCATGAACAGTACTAGTAATATATATTTGCGAACATATAGATATTCTGTAATCCAATCGAAATAAATACACACTACCTTAAGAATATGTTTGATTTACAAATTATTTTGGTATTACGTTTGTATGAACTACGCATCCTCCGCAGGCCTCTTAATTACAAGAATGTAGTTGATATAATAAAAAAATTAATGAAATGAATTCATTTTATTTCATTAATTTCATTTGACTACCTTAAAAACTACTAGCTTCCACCCGCTGGACTAACATTTATTAGTCCAGCGGGTGGAAGCTAGTAGTTTTTTGTTTACTAGGTGCCTACTTTATACACCTGGATATAAAGTACCTACCCTTTTTTCATGCTATTACAGATCATGAACTATGTTCAGGAGGTATTGCAAGTTTCATTTTAATTGTTCTATGTACCTACTAGGCGTTTGGGTGTATATTGATATATAGCTCAAACATTGAAACATTGACTAAAGCCGGATCTCCTGATTTTCGCAACATTGTTTAACCCTACCCATCACGTGTTTGATGAACATGTTGTATGAACATTCTGTCTCCTGCAACTTCCGATGACTGTGCGAGCGTCAACCACTATTTCAAGAAAAAAAAACAGCGAACACTCTATATAGGCGAAGGTTGGGATGTTTTCCGCCCTCCGCGGCAAACAATTTTGACCAGTTTTATTGGATGAACTTAGTTGTATTTCTCAAAATATTTGCAACTATGTATGATGAGCAATACATTGGGATTTGAGGTTAGCAAGTTAGCAACGCGCGTGGTTGGTTTCACCCTGTGGTTTCAATGGCCCAACTTACATGTACATACATAATATCTAACCTAATACAGCCTACGTAAACTAAACAATGCTACACAGTCTATTTACCATATTTACTTACAGAAACCCGAGGTTTCTTGAGTTTTTTTATTCTTCACAAAATGGCTGAACAAAGCGCCCAGACCGGCCGGCTTCTCAAATTTTCTTAAACTACGACTATTTGAATAGGTAACTACTTATAACTAAAGCCTATTTTGTACTAGCTACGTTACATACCTCGTCACAAATCTTTTCCTCTGCCATTTCCTTTCTTTTTCCTTTGGGAGACCCACACCGCAAGAGCAAGACATCAAATGAAATGATCATAAATGAAGTCTAAATTCACACAAAGTGAGGTGTAACTAATATATTCGTAATGTAACAGGTAACAGGTATTATAATACAAGGCATGTATTTAATATTAGAATATGCGAAATAAAGTAATAGGTTACCAGGTGTTAGTCAAATAATAGGGACGCGTAATAGCGAGGCGAGGCGACTCGCCACCGCGGGCGAGTGAGCGAGATGAATAGTATCTGCACGTGGTATCTGGCCGCTTGCTTTTCGTAGTATGCGCGTAATGTGTGTATTGTAATTGTAAAGACATAGTTATACACGTCGGGCTTCGTATGAAAGCTGCATGAGTTGGTAACAAAGTAAGCAAGCAATGAAAACCTTTTTTTTTAATTTGGTCACTTGTTTCCGACGCACTATCTATTAGCTAATCTAATACGAATATTAGATATTAATTATAATATTTGTAGTGACCGAAGTAGGAAGCTCGCTCACACTCCATATTGTATTCAGACAGCACGTGCACGCAGTGATTGATATATTTACCTAATAACTAGGAAAGGATAATTACTTTGATAGTATTTTGTATTTATGTTTGGTGGTGGTTTTTATGGTTATTTAGGAATTTAGTTTTGATTATGAAGCGGGCACTTAATACCTACATATAAAAAAAAAAAACAAAAAAGGAATATGTGATTAATCTAATAATTATTAAGTAAGTCTGTAAGAATACAGAAAAAACAATAATCATTGCACATATTAGGTACCTATATGATTAACTTTTTAAATACGCCAACATAATCAACGTTGACAGTCCTGCCTGTTAAAGTATGAAGGAAAATTTAATCACCGTTTCACTTCTGTAAATTTAGGCATTGAATGACTAATAAAATGAAAGTGCATACTCACGAGATCAGGTATTTCAGATTAATTATTATGGAGATTAAAAGCAGGTATCATTAGATTGAGTATGCTAATAATGAATCAGTTCACTAATATTTGACTAATACCATACCGGTATGATATCATAATATGCGATAACTAATATATTCAATATTAGGATTACCTAAAATGAACCTAAATCTCAGCAGTGCTGTAGCAAATAGGGAAGGCACTTAAGCGACCAGGTATTTGCTTCCAAGTACGCACACCAGGTACTGACCCGAAATACAAGAGTTCAAAGTATTTTATACGGCTACTCGCTCCGGCCCAAAGACTACAATATGTATCGGCCCGCTTCGCCCGCGTTCGTGCTTCGAGCGATCATGCTCCTTATCTGTAAGTCTACGGAACAATTTCGTATGCAAGTATTTTTACTTAAATGATTTGTCTTTGTAAGTATTTATTTGTAAACGCGATTGTGCTCCTTATTTATAGGAAGTCACGGGTCAATTTCATAAGCAAGTATTTTTCTTCCAACGGCTTGGAGCCTTGGATGGAATTAGAAGGTATCCTTTTTTGAATACGCCATTGTACTACTTATTTGTACGAAATCAACGATCAATTTTCGATGCAGATATAAAATACTTGAAAGTATCCCGAGCCCTGGTTGGTTTATTAAGATGGACGTACTTGGAAGCCCTGGTACTCGATTTTGCAAGTACGACTCATGTCTATAGTAGCAAACCGTATGTATTCGGTACTGAGTAACGGGTAGAGTCTGACAAACGAAAGTAGAGACTGAAAAACGCGCGGCAAATTTAAAAAAATCATTTAAAAAAATCAGCCTAGTAACCCCAAAATTTGTATGAAATACCTGGAATGTTAGGGAATCCCAGTCAAGTTAGGTTATTCCAGGTACTTCATACGAATTTTGGGGTTACAGCACAGAGTACACAGGCTGATTTTTTAAATTTGCCGCGCGTTTTTCAGTCTATACTTTCGTTTGCCAGACTCTAGTACGGGTACGCCATCGACTGCCATCGAGTAACGAAACGTTACACACGACTGCATTTCGTTACTCGCATCCTTCTCGCATCGTATGTTTTATTTTATTTATGTCATCAGGAGTTGTTATGGCAAAATAAAAAACTGCAAAAATTGGTTTTGTGCCACTGCATAAGGTCTGATATTGCATGCCTGATGGCAACGATCGCAATTCTGACATGCGCTCATTTGCTCAAATTCGTTCCCTTCCTCGTGAAAAGAAACGTGAAAGAAAGATAGATCATTTCTTCTGTGGTTTCACATAAACTTGCTTATCACTAAGGTTAGATTTAGAGGAAAATGGAGTGTTCGTTTCAATAACTGACAAGCAACATTAGCTATGTCAAGGGCGAGACCAATTCGTAATGTTGTAGTGAAGTTGAAAAAAATATATCTTATAAGATGCATTGTTACGATGTTACAGAAAAACATTTCAGTAACTTTCATTTGTAAGCTGCGTATAATGCTAGGCAGTGAAGTTTAAGCACTGATATTGCAGCAATGTTGATTATTTACATTTAGATACGTTTTGGAGGTGATGTTCCTGCAAAGTTGAATTTGTAACATGCCAATTGCATTATTGCAGCAATGTTGAAATTTTACATTTAGATACGTTTTGGAGGTGATGTTCCTGCAAAGTTGAAATGTAAACTTTCGTGCGAAATTTCACAGTAACTTATTTAAATAACGTTTGATAAGTTTCAACCTAACAATCAGATCAATGTAACTGTCATTTTCCTGCGACATGATATTTGAAACTTACAAATATGCGATACACAAAGTTACTATAACTTATTGTAAGTTTCATGCTTAGTGGGTATTCTGTGGTACGTCATTTTGTATTTCACATAATTTTGTTTTTTTATACAACACATCTAGTATTGCCAATTGCATACCATGGGCCAGACACTTTTGGTGATAAGCATTGACTGACTTTCCCATTTTTTTCATTACGCTACATCCATCTGTTGTTAGACTTATAACGTCAGTGTCTAAATGAACATCAAACTCCAACAAACGTTCTTTTAACAAATCTACACAAACAGTAGCAGGCATGGGACCAGATATTTTAACGAGACCTAAGTTTTTATATTTATCACCTTCAAAAAATGGTGAGTGTATGTTTACATTCATGTACCTCTTGTTTTGGTTTGAGGTCCACTCGTCTAAGGTACAACAAAATTTTACTCCGGTCTCTTTCAATTTTGTAATTTCGTTTACTGTCAAAGACTTGATATAGTCGGCCTGTTTTTTGACCATGCTTGATATGGTAGCCACAGATGATGGTAATGTGTATTGAGCTTTTTTGAACAACTCGCGTAAATCTTTAGATTCGACAAAAGTTCGAAATGGTATTCCATCCAGAGAAGAGATTCTCGAAACTTTAACTTCAATTCCGTCAACTCTCTGGAAGAAATCCGTCATCTTGGCTTTTTTTTCGGGTGGTTTATAAGCTCCATCTTTACTCGTGCATTTGCTTGTTGAAGGCGTGCAAGCGATGGTATCCGATGATGAAGCAAGTCGTAGTTCTTCCTTTGACAATATCATGTTATACATACTCTTAAGATGTTTATGAAGACCACTGGTATTCCCTCCTAAAGTCTTAAATATTCTGTGGCATGTTTTGCATTTAGCAGAAGCATTATCATTGGCTCGCAAAAAATAGCACCATACCGAAGACTTATCATGCATTTTAGCAAGTACATCGCAATAAGACATGCTTTTGTCTAAAACAATAAGAAAAGCCCATTACCACACACAAAAACGACAAAAATAAAACCACCAGAATACCGCCCTATTCAGAATACGGCCACAATATAACCTCAAACTAGCAAAAAACAATATTGTGTCAAATAACACGTAAAATCGATAGTTATTTAAGCATTAGAAATGAATTAAAACGCATTACGTAAGAAAACATAAGAAGGTACAAAATAAAATGCATGTAAAATGCCACAACTCACTAATAAGTATTTAGTTGTTAACTTATACTTTTAACGTGTATTAATTAACATTTGGAGGTGATGTCGGAAATAATGCGACCTGAACGATTTAACAAAGGTATATTGGAGTAGCTAATATTATGTACAATAATAGGATATTAAGAAAGGGCGGCGGAATACAGATATGTAGACTAGCGCGGTCGCGCGGAGCGGTAACGAGTAGCTTCGATCGTGTTTTGGAGTGCACTGTCGCGGGCGCCGGCCGACTGCCCGCGGTCCGCTTCCTCTTGCCCCCGCGCCGCAGTCTTCATCCCTCCGGCGCCTGGGTGTAGTGACGTGCGTCGCTCATAGTGATGTGCGATGCTACACCACCCCCCTTGGAGAATCAAAGTCCTGTAAATAACGTGGAAAATTAACTCGGCGACCTGACCGTGTAATTCTAACCGGTGTGTCGTCGGTCTGTTTGCAAATCTTTGCTTCGTTTTTTTCATCAGCCATTATGTAAGCTGGCTTCACTCTGTCTATGGAAACAGTCACTGGTCCTCTGTTCAACTGTAAAGTGATTGTTTTGTCTGATCTTGCTGTGACCTTATGTGGACCTGTGTATGGTGCCTCTAGTGCTCCACGAAGGGCATCTTTTCTTAAAAAAACGAACTCAGAGGCTTTGAGGTCTTTGTGAACGAAAGTTGCCTTAGTTCCATGCCTAGACGCAGGTGTAGGTCTGATGCGAGAGATGTGTTGTCTGAGGTTGTGTATAAAGTCTGCTGGTGGTACTCGTGTGTCAGATTTAGAATGAAAGAACTCACCAGGCATCCTCAAGGTCTCACCATACACTAGTTCAGCGGCAGAGCACTGTAGGTCTTCTTTCCATGACGCCCTCATGCCAAGTAAAATGCTAGGTAGCACGTCAGCCCAGTGGGGAGTGCTGTGTGACATGATAGCGGCTTTCAATGTTCGGTGCAGTCTTTCCACCATCCCGTTGGCTTGCGGGTGGTAAGCCGTTGTGTGCCGTAGCTGGGCTCCACACAGCTCACTCAGCGCCTTGAAGATCTGGGAAGTGAATTGTCGCCCTTGATCAGTTGTTATAGTTTCAGGACAGCCGAACCGAGTAATCCAGGTCCCATACAATGCTTTGGCGACAGTCTCAGCAGTGATATTTTCAAGTGGTGTAACCTCAGGCCACCTGGTGTATCTGTCAATAGCTGTTAAGCAATACTTGTAGCCTGCAGAAGGTGGAAGTGGTCCTACTAGATCAATGTGAACATGAGAAAACCTAGTACCAATGAGATTAAATTTCCCTAGTGGTGCAGATGTATGGCGCTGGACTTTGCTACGTTGGCAGTCCTCGCAGGTTCGAACCCAGGCACGGCAGTCTTTCCGCACGGAGGGCCAGACGAACCTCTCAGTGACCAGTTTTGTTGTAGCGGTTGCCCCTGGATGGCTCAAACCGTGTAGCTGGTCAAAAATGGTCCTTCGATGATCTCTTGTGACAAAAGGTCGTGGCTTGGTTTGCGTGACATCACAAAAAAGTCCAAGTTTCGTACCTGGGATCGGAACCAGACGTAGGTCTAAAGAAGTGCTACCCGATAAAAGGTTCTTCAGCTCCTGGTCCTTTTTCTGTGCCTGCACCAACGTAGTCAGATCGAGCGTAGAGATGGCCTCAATTCTGGAGAGGGTATCGGCAGTCAGGTTGTCTTCGCCTGCGATGTGCCGGATATCTGTAGTGTATTGAGAAATGAAATCTAGATGATTAAACTGGCGGGGAGTACATTTGCGATCCTTCTGTTGAAATGCATAAGTGATGGGTTTGTGATCTGTGAAAATGACAAAATGTCGGCCTTCAAGCATGTGTTTAAAGTGTTTTACACTTTCATATATTGCGAGCAACTCCCTATCGTAAGCGCTGTACTTTATTTGCGATTTGGACAGTTTTTGCGAGAAGAAAGCGAGTGGTTGCCATTCACAGTTGATTCTTTGCTGCAAGACAGCACCTAGAGCAGTGTTAGAAGCATCAGTAGTCAAAGCAAGCGGTGCATCGTGTACAGGGTGCGAAAGCAGAGTTGCATTGCACAGCTGAATTTTGCATTTCTCAAACGCAGTAGCTTGTTCTGTGGTCCAGGTCAGGGCTGTTGAGCCTTTGACGTTTGGACCAGACAGCATATCGTGCAGAGGCGCTTGTGCTTCAGCAGCATGCGGTAAGAAACGCCTGTAGAAGTTAATCATGCCTAGGAAACGACGTAGGCCTTTTGCAGTTTTTGGCAGTGGAAAATCCTGGATTGCTTTGATCTTGTCGTCTAGGGGGCGTGTACCTTTGGCAGACACGGTGTATCCAAGGAATGTGACCTCGTCTTGCCCGAAAGAACACTTACTTTCGTTCAAAAGTATTCCAAATTGACTTAGACGTTCAAAAAGTTTTTCCAGATGATCTAAGTGTTCTGCTCTGCTCCTGGAGAAAACCAAAATGTCATCTATATATGAGAAACAGAAGTCTAGGCCCCGCAGCACCTCATCCAAGAATCTTTGAAATGTTTGAGCCGCGTTCCTTAAACCAAACGACATATTAGGGAACTCAAACAGGCCGAAAGGGGTCGTAATCGCAGTTTTCTGAATATCTTCCTGGAAAACTGGTATTTGGTGATAGGCTTTGACTAAATCAAGAGTTGAATATATGGAGCTACCCTCTAACATCAAGGAATAATCTTCTATGTGTCTGATGGGGTACCGGTCCGGAATCGTGCGAGCGTTGAGCGCTCGGTAGTCACCACAAGGCCTCCATCCGTCCTTTTTCGGAGCCAGGTGCAGTGCTGAAGCCCAAGGTGAATCAGATCTGCGAGCAGTTCCGTCACAAATCATCTCTTCAAACTGTTGTTTAGCTATTTTCAAACGGTCTGGCGCGAGCCGACGAGGCCTACAGAAAACAGGCGGTCCTGGAGTAGTGCGTATATAGTGTATAGTTGAATGCTTTACCTCTTTAAGGACGCCAGCAGGTTTAGTCAAAGTTGGGTACCGTGAGAGCAGCCTGTGGTATTCAGTGGTGCCAGAAATAGCCTTGATGCTGTGGCATTTAGCTGTAGTTGGCACTCCAGGTGTCGAGAGGTCAGTAATCCCGTCCAGTAGCCGCTTATTTCTGCAATCAACGAGCAAGTTATAGAAAGACATAAAGTCGGCACCTATTATTGGCTTGTCCACGTCAGCAACAACGAAATTCCAGGTAAAATCGCGACGGAGTCCCAGGTCCAGGTGCAACTTTAAGCAACCGTACGTTCGTATGATGGTGCCGTTCGCGGCGACTAAGCGGTATTTAGTTAGCTTGGTGTGCTTAGCCTGCGATTTCAGGAATTTCCTTGGTAATACGCAAAGATCCGAACCGGTGTCTATTAAAAATTGTACCTTGGTTTTTCTGTCCGTAACGTATAGGCGGCTGGTGGATTGCAGACAGTCAGACGCCGCTTCTATTGACTGTCGGGAGCGTTTCCCGCCTTAAAATTGCATGGCGCGATACATTTGCGCGCTTTCCCGCCAAACTTATCATGATACCAACAAATACCTGGAGTCCGGCTCTGTGAGTACGATCTGCGGCTCTGGGAACGGTTTCTGTGATTGTTACCAGCTCTTTGTTGTCTGCGGCCACGTGTCTGCTGCCCCACGCTTAGTTGCGCTAATTGTTGGAAGACGCCATTTTGTAAGCGCGCCATGATGCGTTCCTCCACTTTCTGTAACATATCATCTGAATTGTTTAAATTTGAAGCGTTACCCTTACTAGTACTAGCTATCTGTTGTGTGTTTAACGACATCACTTCCCAAATTTTGTCGGCCATGTCGGCTGCTTCATCTAAGGTCAAACTCCTTTGAGCGGCTAAAATTGCCTTAACTTGTGTAGGTAGGCGGCCTGACCACACGCTAAATAAAAATTCATCCTGCACGTCCGATCCTGCGAGCAATCGTAGCGCACGTAAAAATTGGGAGGGCTTACGGTCTCCTAGTTCCTCTAAGTAAAGTGCTTGCTGTATGCCCTGGTCACGGGACATGGATAACCGCTTAATTAATTCAGCTTTTACCTTGTCATACTTCCCGGTAGCGGGTGGATGCAGAATAACGTCACGAACCTCCTTGGCGTAGTTCTGTTCTAGGTGCTGTATTACCATATTGAATTTAGTACTGTCCGATTTAATCGCAGAAGTCTCGAACTGGGCGTCAACTTGCGAAAACCACACCTCGGGGTCGTCGGCCCAAAACGGCGGCAGCTTGACGGTAACGCGGTCCACGGACGCCATGTTGCAATCTGAATCTTGAAACTCCTCCGTATTCATTGCGCGCGGCGTGGTCGCTTACTCTAATCGCCTATTACCTACCAGTCGCGGGTCACCACTTTGGAGGTGATGTCGGAAATAATGCGACCTGAACGATTTAACAAAGGTATATTGGAGTAGCTAATATTATGTACAATAATAGGATATTAAGAAAGGGCGGCGGAATACAGATATGTAGACTAGCGCGGTCGCGCGGAGCGGTAACGAGTAGCTTCGATCGTGTTTTGGAGTGCACTGTCGCGGGCGCCGGCCGACTGCCCGCGGTCCGCTTCCTCTTGCCCCCGCGCCGCAGTCTTCATCCCTCCGGCGCCTGGGTGTAGTGACGTGCGTCGCTCATAGTGATGTGCGATGCTACAAACATACCTTTTAAGTTATCTGCCAACGAACACATTGCAGCTAGTAACTTCGCGCTTTCTTAATGAAATTTATAATATTATGTAGACAAAATATGTGTTGTTTGTCAACAAGGTTATTCTTATTCAATCTCCACAGATAATACTAAGCTTTACTCTACACTCGACAGTGTTGCCATTGCCATATCTATGTTACCATAATAAAAAAATACTGTTGGTTTAGTAGATTATTTAATAGTTTTTAGGTGACTCAAGTCTCAAAAGTCTCGTTATTCCAGTGACCGAAAATGTTAGTCTCGAGTCTCGAAAATACCAAAAAATCGCCGAGACTCTCGAAATTTTCGAGACCGAGATTCCCGGGATGAAAGCCCTAGTTTGCGTATTACAAAGCACAGTGGTGCGTTAACAGCCTCCCACATCTTGATAGCTCAGCTATCAATCTACATTTTGTTGCAGTACTTGTCATCATCAGGTATAATACAGAATTTGTGGACTGCTCTCTTGATTGTTCCCCTCGACGTCAACTCTTGAGGCCAAGTCAGCAGGATTACAATCTGTAGGCACATGTCGCCATGAGGATTTGTTAGCTGAAGGACAGATTCTCTTTACGCCACATTCGCGTTAGGACAGATTCGCATTAGGACAGATTCGCTTAAAGACAGAAGTACAGTCGTATGAAAATAATTTTATTCAATAAACCGAAACAAGAGAGAAAACAAAAAAAATACCTTACAGCCATCCTTATTAACCAAAAATAAATTCCCTGTACTAATTTTGCATTATAATTTTTTATATATTAAACAAATTCGCTAATTGTTTTAAACATTCTAAAGTAGAAATTTGTCCTTGTAACGCATTGTTGACAATGTTATCAATCTTTTTATCCTTTTTTAAGTCTTCTAGCCTTCTTCTTTTCCCTTGACTGTTAAGACTTAAACTTAATTTTCTTTGTTGTATTTCCGTTTCTTTTTTTAGCAACTTAAGAAAATAATATAAGGCTGGTTTGGGCGGTATTTTTGAATTCAGTCTTCGATGATATCCCTCCACCCCATTCGTTGTTCTTATCTTTTCGCCGTAACAAGAAAATAGTTCACAAGTAATTTTGTTCAGCCACTGGGTCGAAAATTAGTTTTGAAATTTAACAAATTCCTCTGTAGCAGGGCCAGCTTCTAGTAAAGATAAGTAAGCCCCGGGTATTAAATTTGGAGGTAGCAGTGCTAATTGAGTAAACTTCCTTGTTATATTTTTGCCCTCATTTGTTTTATCCAGGCCAATTTTCTTACTCATTTTCCATATTGCACTTAAATAATGGTAAAAACAGCCCTTTATTTGGACATTTGGATAAATATTCTTAATGGCATTAATTGTTGCCATTTCAAAATCACACTTAAATTCAACAATGTCCAGTGAAAAATAGTTTTTTAAGGTTCTAAACATTCTTTCGTATGTTTGTTGAGACTTGTTTGGTAACAAACAGTAAATTAATGGCACAAAATTAACAAACTCTCGTTCATTTGTTGTTGTATTGACATGCAACGAATAAATTTGGTAAAATGGTTTCGGCGTCGCTTTAAATGTACCATCGCCATAGTATCTTGTATGAATTTTTAAATTTTGTTTGGCTAAAGGGGATCCCAATATTAAAATTTTTTCCTCTTCACCTTCATCAAATAAAAAGAAATTTTCCACTAATTTTGCAGGCAACCGCACATCTTTGACATTTTGAAAAGTAGTTTTCTCCATACCAAGATATTTACGACGAGCCCTGTACAGCGTATCTTTTTTTCCCGAAAATTCAATTTCACAATTGTTTAACTCATTAGAGTGATTATGTACATAGTCCTCAAATAGTTTTGGAATGGCTTCGAGTTTATTGCATACCTCTTCTTTTAAACCATCCATCATTCCGTCAATTAAATTACGGGCCATATTAGGAGAACATGCGTGATTGGCTTCCTTTACTATTTTGTTATTTTTGTCAATTGTTATCGACGTGGTACAAATTTTCCTGTTATAGCATCGCCAATTCGAAGTTCCTGATAGATTATTCTGCACAAAATTGTATCTGTGCCCACCATGAAGTGATACTTTACCTCCTTTTTTTACTGGTTATAAATTTCACGTCCGACACTTCGCTGCTTGTTTCAGCTCTCTCCATGGTTTTGAAGAAACTTATTGCTCACCAAAAATAATTTTGCTAAATAAACTGAGACAAAACCATTGAAACCGTGTCAAAAAATATGACAGGATTTGACATTTGTCATTTATGTAATAAGCAGCCAGTAATTAGTTGAATGTTGGAGTTTGTATATCAATTTACAAGAAATTATTGGAAACAGGAAATATTATACCTAACCAGTAATCCATATTAAAATTATAAATAAATATGTCAGACACTTTACTTTTACAATACCAATTATCTAGTCTCAAACTAGGCAGAGCATGTATTATGGATTCAAACCCCTTCCGTGGCAGTTCGCAGATTATGTGTAATAATCTGGCGTAAAGCGAATCTGTCCATAACCATATGCGAACAAAGGAACTTTATGTTGCGGTCTGTACATATTCTGTCTTTAAGCGAATCTGTCCTAATGCGAATCTGTCCTAACGCGAATCTGGCGTGAAGAGAATCTGTCCTTAAGCTAACAAATCGCCATGAGTAGTCAGATGTAATTTCATTTATTTCATTTACCCTGTTACGAACAAAAGGTTTTAGTTGTTTATATTGAATATTAAGCCAACCAAGTACTACTAATGAATCTGTCCAAATAGTTTTACTAGTAATATTACAACGGAGTGACTGTAAGACCTTTGCACACAATCTTGCTCCGAGCAAAGCACCACACAACTCTAGAGTGGTATAGTAGTTGGTTTTAAGGGAGCTACCCGAGCCTTAGCACATAGTAGCTTAACTATTACCTTACACATCACATCAGTGGTGCGCAAATATACACAGGCACTATATGCTTTTTGCGAAGCGTCAACGGAACAATGTAGCTCTATTGATATAGGCGAATCACAAATAACATTTCTTTCTAATTGTATACTGGATAGGCATGACAAGTTTTTCATAAATGTCATCCAAGAATTTTTTATATCATTGGGTACTGGATCATCCCAGTCTATCTTAGCACTCCATAAACTTTGTAAAATTATTTTTGCAGTAATAATGCAAGCACATAGAATACCTAAAGGATCAAAAATTTTGCAAGTCATTGAGATTAATGTGTCCATTTTAGGGGACCAATTGAGCTCTAGAACACATGACTGCCTTGTTAGGTCTAATGTAGCATTTAACATAGCTTCATCCGCAAATATTTGAGGACAATTTGTGCGTATTTTGCGTAACGGAAAATGTGCTGAGCCTAATATTTGCATCAAATTCTTATAAATATGCATCAGCTTTTCTTTGGTAGATGCCCCAGTGCTTAAATCATCATAGTAGAAGTCATTTTTAATTACATTAGCAATATACTGATCTGTACATTCCTCTGCTAACTGAAGGAGACATCTTGTGCTGCACTATTCAGGTTCACGTCCAAATCGGTTTCTGCGATTCGATGTACCGCCGCTTGGAATGGTTCCCCTTCCCGCGGCGCGTGTACATCGAATCGCAGGTTCTGTGTGGTTGCAAAGGGAATGGGGAGGGGACGATTACGAGAAAGAAGGGATTTGATGAGGGTACTACGGAAATTTCGATGAGTGAGAGAAGTCGAAGAGTGGCGATGAATAATGTAGGAGTTTAATACGGAGCAGACGCTGAATCGTATGACACAGTGTTTAATTGCAAGATCTTGAGTGGCACAGATGTATCTTCCCTCCACAAAATTAATTGTAAATGACGTTGTGATTCCACAATAGAAATTTGTCTGAACACTTTCTTAATGTCACCCGTTAGCCTATTAACTGTCAACGGGATCTAAATCTAGACTTAACCTATGTCCAACAATTTGCCCGTTAGATCGTTTCGGCGCGTCTAATTAAAACGACGATATCTCCGAAATTACGTTAGTTAGCTCGCTACCAGTTATATCATTGGAACCGTTATTAAATTAGCTAACAGGTTATGTATGGGTTAGTATAGTTTTGCCTTGAAATATATTAGTAATTGTAACGTGTGTTCAGTGTGAGGGAAAAATACCAGTTTCTTGTGTAAAGGTAATTATAATTAAAAAAATATACCATTATTTCAACAAGTTATAGTTTTATTTCCACAAATACACATTAGTTCACATACATCAAACAAAAGAACAGACATCTCAATACATTATTTTCATCTCACAAGCTTAACAAAACATGACGTCATTTACGAGTACCGCATTCCAAACAAAAGAATGGGTTTGGTTACACTTCTATTCTCAGAACTCTCAACGCCTTGTGGCTTGGGTTTCATTTTAATAATAATGTTTGGTTCACATACTTGACACCGACAGAGTTTCAGCAGTTACAAGTCATTAGTTAATTAGTATAAAATAACCAAAGCAGACACTTAAAAACATTCGTAAAAAAAGCCCACTCAAACATTGCATCACATTTTATATTTTGTTGCCTCAATTTGAAATCTAATTCAACATTCTACATGTTGAAGATATTTACAAAACGTTAAGCAAATAAAAAAGGCATGCTGCCTAAGAAAAACATTACACAAATCAACAATCAAAACTTACAATTCCAGTAAAAAAATCACAAGTACATGAACATAGAACACACAAAATATGAATGCGGCAAATACTGTCACATTTAAAACAAGAAAAAAAAAATGAAAAGAAAAATGAAGCAGCATTGCAATAGACGAGATTTTTTGGAAAAAAAATACAAAAAAAATGAAAAAAAAGAAAACTGCAAAAAAAGGCATCAACATCACCACCACGTCAGAAGAAGAACCATTCGATATTACGCTACACCGTCACAAATTAAAATTTATAAAAAAATGTAAAACGTAACCCTTCCTTTGAAGTCAGGTAAAAAATTAAAAAAATAGTCATAGAAGTAGTCTTTTTACAACGATAAAAAACAAACCAACCGGTCAAACTGGAAGCCGACCCCAACATACATACATTGGGAAAAGGCTAGGCAGATGTTAAAAAAAAAATTGCACAACAATAATAAAATAAAAAAAGACCCAAGGCCGGATACAAAGGATACAACGGTGGATGAACAATAACACTATTCGCACAGTCATTGAAACGAACAGGGTATGGTACAAAATTGTTATATAAATACAATATATAGATACATACAAAAAAATATATATTTATAAATACATTTTACATAAACTATAAATTAATGAATGGGTGGTGAGCCAAGAAACAGTTTTGTATACATAAATATTTATTGCAACCGGCACAGAACGTGTGAACCTTCTTTTTACAAATAATGCACATTCGCCGGGGACGGCGTGCACTATTCAGGTTCACGTCCAAATCGGTTTCTGCGATTCGATGTACCGCCGCTTGGAATGGTTCCCCTTCCCGCGGCGCGTGTACATCGAATCGCAGGTTCTGTGTGGTTGCAAAGGGAATGGGGAGGGGACGATTGCGAGAAAGAAGGGATTTGATGAGGGTACTACGGAAATTTCGATGAGTGAGAGAAGTCGAAGAGTGGCGATGAATAATGTAGGAGTTTAATACGGAGACGTTTAGTAGTCTCCGGAACAATTTTTTATACCACACCATTGTTCGTTTCCGCTCGATCGGATACATGCAGCCAGGAGCTGGTCTTTTTTATCCACCCCACCCATCATAATATTGTAATCCAATATTAGGGTGGGTTTGGTGGAACCCTGGATTGTTTGGACGCTGTTGCCATGGTACGTCGAGATCGTAGCCACACGGTTAGAATCTCTCCATACTATGACATCAACGTCCCTCGAGGTAAGACCAGCCATATGCCCCGGGCGCATGTTCCGCTTGGTTAGACTGTGCAGGGCCTGCGGAACAAACTTACGATCGGTCCGCAGGGTCCCTACACAATCAAAGCCCAAGGCCTTTAGTCGTCGGGCGAGACATGGCGAATTGTAGAAATTATCCATCCACAATGTGTACCCCTTATGCTCCAGACCTTGGGTCAGTCGCAACACTTTTGACGGTGTAGGTGCCTCTAGTGGATCTTCGAACTGCTGCAGTGGCAATGTAGTCCTTTTATGAGCGTGAAACTCAAACCGCCATAGGTAGCCGGTTTGAGATTCACAGATCTCATAGGACTTGATGCCTCTTTTTGCAGCTTTGTTTGGAATGAGCTGGCCGATATCCAGCCAGCCCTTCCACATCAAAAGACTCTCGTCTAATGCAATGTTCTGCTGTGGAACGTACAGTTCCTGAAATTTTTGGTTTAAGTGTGACAGTATTGGCCAGATCTTAAATAATCTAGCCTCGGAGGTATTCCGGTCTAGCCCACGCATGCCAATAGAATCGTTAAAATGTATACATTTTGAGAGTAATACAAAACGGTTTATTGGCATGTGTGCGCTAAAACCCGGAGTAACAAATATGTCAGTGGAAGCCGACCAGTACTCCTCAAGCCGAGACTTGACGACAACCCCCATCGCCAACATAAGCCCGAAGAACATATACAGCTCTTCGGGATTAGTTGGTCGCCAGCGCCTCATGCGGCTACTGGGATGGAGGCTGTCCGCCTCGCCGGCTATCTGCTGAGCATATTTGTTTGTTTCCGAGGCTATGTGCTCCATAATTGGACGATCCCAAATGTCAATAAATATGTCATATAGGTCGTCCCGTGGAGTTGTCGGACCCACAATTATTTGGGAAAACGTTTCCCTCCTCAATTCAGGTGCAATTGGGGGATTCGGAAACTGTTTCCATTCAAAATCGAACCACCTCCTAGGCTGGTCCGTCGCCATTAGAGGGACAACCTCGGGCTCGTCGGCAGGCGCTTCAGGCTCGGCGGCAGGCTCGTCGTCTTCACCACCGTCTCCAAAGTCTTCGTCCAAGGGTGTTTCCATGACGCTCTGCATCGTCCTGGCTAACACCCTTGGAATCGTCATCCCATCCTCGTCATCACTGTTTCCGCCGGAACTTTGGTCGCTTCCTGTAACAAATGAGGATTAGTTTAAAATTGGGTGGAAACCAGAAGCCACAGCCCCTAACCAAACTGAAATTAGCAGGTACTTACCATAATGGAGGATGTCTAGGACTTGAGCGTCCATTAAGTTCCGGCGAAGATGACCAGGTCCTGGCTGTGGAAGACGTGGAGACGGTGGTGGTGTACCTGTCTGGCACTCCAGAAACCTGGAACAAATGCAGTGTTGTAATACACACATTCACATATTTAGAGATTAATAGAAAAGTTCGTAAGCAACTTACAAAGCCGGCGAGGGCACCATCACCAACAGTGAACGTGGCGCTGGTGAGGACACCATCGCCCACGACGTTGATGGCGCCGCGTCCATCGCCAGGTCTGAACTAGATGGACATTTTAAAACATGTTAAAACTCGCTTGCGAATAAGTATTACAACTAACATACACAAGTAGAACTACTTATTCCGCTGCCGGTGACGGTGGGCGTGAGTGTGCCGATGCAGGGGCCGGTGCGGGGGCTGGGTCTCTACTAGATGGACATTTTAAAACAAAAGTTAAAACTTGCTTGCAAGTATTACAATTACTAACATACACAAGTAGAACTATTTACAGTGGCCACCTGCGCTGCCTTCTTGGGCGCAGGGGTTTCTCCAGACCCTGGCCTGGTGGCATCTCGTCCACGGGGAGCACGATTAGCCTAAAATTTAAAACGATTCAATTGTAAAACTGTGTGTGTGTGGAAACAGAAAAGGTTAATTTTGTATAAAACTAACTCATCAATATTGAACGGCCCCGGGCGTTCGTGGACGAAACCGCGGCCTCTGCCACGGCCAGTGCCGCCGCCCTGGTTGACAGCCACCACCGCCACCGCAGAAGCAGCCCTGCCACCTCGCACACGCACATTCCCACGTCGTCGTGGTCCGCGCGTGCGAGGTCGTCGTCTGCATTAAAATTAAAAAAAGCAAAGCAAAACATGCAAGAAAGTTTTTAGAAAAGGAAGTAGTAAGAAATACGTGAAAAAGAAATTTAAACTGGCGCCGGAGACGATGGCGCCGACGATGATGATTCATTGACGCGGTCGAGATCAGCCCCGGATCCGCGCCCGCGTCCGCCACCGCGTCTGCCACCCCGTCCGATTCCGCGTCGTGGTCTTCGAGTACGAGGAAAAATTAAAAACATGCCTGTATGCCTTTCGGAGAAAGTTGTGACAGACAGACAGAGAGACAGACAGATAACCAAACATTAACACCCTGTATACATGCACACGCAAACCTACTACATTTCCAATACGTTCAACATTCAGACAGGTTTAATTGATAACCTCCTTTTTTTGGAGTCGGTTAAAATCTCGAATAAAAAAAGTCTGTTAATAATCACAAATAAAATAAAATACATATTTACATACATGCATACACACACAAAAAGGAAGTAGTAAGAAATACGTAAAAACGAAACTTACACTGGCGCCGGAGATGATGACGGTGATGATGGCGCCGACGATGGTGACTGGCGGTGGGTTTCGGGAGATCGAGCTCCGGAACCGCGACCGCGTCCGCCACCGCGTCTGACACCACGCCCGATTCCACGTCGTGGTCTTAGAGTAGGTACGAGGAAAAATTAAAAACATGCCTGTATGCCTTTCGGAGAAAGTTGTGACAGACTGACATACAGACAGACAACCAAACATTAACACCCTGTATACGTGCACACGCAAACCTACTACATTTCCAATACGTTCAACATTCAGACAGGTTTAATTGATAACCTCCTTTTTTTGAAGTCGGTTAAAATCACGAATAAAAAAAGTCTGTTAATAATCACAAATAAAATAAAATACATATTTACACACACACACCTACTAAATTTTCAGTTCCAAACGTATATTCAAAATCACGAATAAAAAAAACGTCAACAAAAAATATTCAAATTGAAATCACGATGCCGTATCCATAATTCTAGCGATCTATGGAATCGTACTGTTCAATGTCCTTAAATTCAAAATCCGGCTCTCTGATTGGCTAGCGCGACCGCAACGGCTCTGGTAGTTTTACGTAATTATATTTTTGAATTGAACACTACAAAAATACGATAATATTCAAAATAAACGCCTAATATCTGATATAATCATATCATTATGATGATAATATCGCCTGTTTCTACATTAAAACATAGTTTATTACTTACCCAGGCATATTTCACTTAACACAAAACAATCTCCCACTCACCAACACTAAAAAACACTTAAAACTTTTTTGTTTACGTTCGGACGTAGTGTCGCGCGCGTGCGTTTAGCTCGACTGCGGGGCCGGCGGGGTGGCTTAATTTGGTTAGACAGACATTCGATGTTTAGCATCAAATGTCTGTCTCGTTTCTTTCTCCAGACTCTGTGCAAGTTTGAGCGAGATAGGAACGAGTTTCATCATCAATTAATGTCAAATATTGACATGAAGGCTAACGGACCGCTCCGGTCTGTTGACATTTTTAAGTTAGAAAATTTGCGGACCGAGCCGGTCCGCTGCCGGGATGAGTGCGAAAACGTAACATAATATTAAATAAATCATTTTGCACAACTGGACCTATCATCTGGATATCATTTAGTGATTTTCCAGAGGATGTTTTCACTGAAGCATCAAAAACTACTCGTAAGTTCAGTAGTTTCTCTTAGTACTGCATGGCCACATCTTGGACGGTCTATTTCTTCCAAATGACCAAGATCTGAATATTCTTTTATAAAATCACAATACTGTTTTTTAATATTTGGATTCTTATCTAACTTATTTTCTAGACAACAAAAAACGCCTTTTGGCAATATAATAAGAGTCACCTAGTGCTTCTACTGGTGATTCCTTGAGCAGCATTTTAACATTTAATCTACCACTTGGCAAACGACTTGTATTTTCTACAATACTGTTCTCACAAGCTTGTTCTTCAAGGGTGTAAGATATTTTGTTTGAAGGCAATTCATCAACCTCCCAAAATCTTTGTAACGATTCTTGAATATCATCCTGCATGATATTACAATGTGAGGTCTAATTAAAATATCTTCAGGTTGATCTATCTGGAGTAACGCCTCTCCACTTTGAGTCAATAACCAATTCCGAACTGAAACAGTGTTAGGAAGTATCTTATGTTTTTTATAAATATCTAACAAGTACAATGAATACGGTTTCAACAATGAGTTGAAACGTGTTAACATAGTATCGGCCAAAGCGTCAATATCGGCATAACCACCGAGATCAGCAACAGATTGGTTTCTCTTGATCATTGCCAAGAGAGATTCAACCTGTGTGTTTGGTCTGTTGACTGGTACTGCTGTCCTTAAGTTTGGTCTCAATTTGTCAAACCTAACAGTTTTATAATTATTAAACTTGTAATCTGGATTGTACATAGTATCCTCTAAATTAAATATTATATCCGAATTTTGTACCATCTCTGGATCATATGTATAATCAAAAGCAGAATTTCCAGGCAACACCTCATCGTAGCAAGTTTGTAACAATGAGATATCGGCCAGTTCTAAATTAGGAATTAAAACCGAGGTTTCCGTTAAGGGAAACTTTAATTTACCCTCCATGACCGGAATCAAAGTGGTAACGTCATAATCCCTATACTTTTTAACCACACTATATATAGGTTCAGTCACATTGTTCATATTTTTTAAAGGCTGATCTATTAATCTATACTGAGGACGATACCCACCACCCTCCAGTTTAACCATAGTTCTTATGGGAAAAGATCTAACTAAAGGTGAGTTAACTTCTTTCTCTTTACGTAATTGTCTAATTCTTTTGTTGACCAAATCCGAAATGGTATTTCTAGGTATGAGACTTTCAATTTTTGGAGATTCAACATCCGATTTGTCTTTAAGGTGTTTTCGCATAGATGCAATAGGTTTGAATTTCGATGACGTTATTAATTTTCCAAGAGCATCATCAGACAAAGGAGAATAATAAGTAAGTGACTTCCTATGTCTAGAGAACGCGACAAGAGCGTGTTCAGCGGACGAATAAATCTCCTCTTTCTTAGTACTGATTCTAACTACAATGACATGATCCTCCTGTTTACCTTGAAATTCGTGTATAGTAAAAACCGTATCAAAATTCTTCTTTATTAACTCATCCTTTTCGGACTGTTTAAACGTTAAATACACTACATTTTCATTCAATTTTTTAATATCTGAAAAACCCAAAATTTTTTTGTTTGAACACTCATTACAAATATCATTTACGGAGTACATACCAGACTTATAGTTAGAACTAAGAGTTGACGCTGTTGATAACGTACATCTAAACGAGATGTTTAGTTCCTTAAGAATATTAAGTACGGTTTAACTTTGAATGTCCATTCCCTTTAGGGCCTGACACTAACCAACCTAGTTTTGAATGTTGTAATACAGGTTGGTGTTTACCTAATCTTATTTGTTGGGTATCTACAATATCCCAAAAAAAAGTCTGCGCCCAACAAGATATCTATGTCGGACGGACAATGGAACCCAGGATCTGCAAGATCTAAATCAGCAGGCAATCCTAGACTTGAAACATTAACATTTAGTGTCGGTAATGTACTTGTAATTTGAGGTACCACCAAACACATAACTTGCAAACTAAATGAATTGTCAAAACGTGAGGACAATTTTAAACAGCAACGCTCCTTAATGTCACACTGTACATTATTGATGCCACAAATTCTTATTGGATTTGTACATTGAGTTTGTATTCCTAACTTAACTTTAAGCCTTTCAGTAATAAAAGACGATTGACTGCCAGTATCAAAGAGAGCTCGTGCAGGGTATGTAGAATTATTAACAGGATTAACAATTTGAACAACTGCTGTACACAAAAGGACCTGTCCCGTAGTGACAGCGGACAGTGTTACAGGTGATGTACTTGAAGGTAAATCATTATTATTTGTATTTAAATTGGAGCTAACATTACTACATCCTGCTGCATCTTTATGCACTAAGCTATTATGTTTCTCGTTGCAAAACTTACAAGAACCTTTAAGAAAGCATTTTTTGGCAGTATGTCCACTACGCAGACAATTAAGACATAATTTCAGCTTTAAAGCTGTATCTAACCTAACTTCAGGTCACATATCCTTAAACTTAGTACACATATACAACTTGTAACATAATTAACTCACATCCTGAAATTACTTTGTTCAGAATCGTTTACCGAATCGATTTCTATAATTTTTAATGTAGGTAATTTTTTTATCCCAAAAATAATTAAGCTACGTAATTTATAGTCACACTACCCCTGTATAGTCCAAGCAAACTGAAATGGACCGTAACTCAAGGCAATAAGACTTTTAAAAGTGCAGTTTTATTTGTATTAATACAAATTCCGCCATTCAATACAAAATAAACAAAAATGAACCTTGTTTCAAGTAAGTTAAAGTCGTTACAAATACAGTTAGGTAAACTTGGCGATTCAACCGCACGCACACTAAACAGGCACTCGTTAAAGGACACAATAGATAAACCAACAAAATGCAAAATATGTCATACTTGTTTTCGTTCCCTTTCTCGTGCAAATTAAAAACCTGGGATAGAGCGAGATGACACCATGACACCGGGCGGCGCCGCCACCGGTGCCTACGATCAAAGCTAACTTAAATAAATGTAAACAATATTTAGTCACGGGCGAACTTCCGTACAGTGTATGCAAATGGTTTTTCGCGCGCGATTTCTTTCCAATAATTGACACAAAATGTTCAGTGAAATGGTGACTAATGGTGAGGACTGTGGCACAGTGCAGTGTGGTGATAATGTGGTTCTAGTTGGCAGAACATTCAAGTCAACCAAAGGTATGGTACAAGAGTAGACCGCATGGTAGGACTATGTTAGCTGCTACTTCGTGGCCATGGAACGTTCCGTCCGAACACAGCCATCGACAGGGGAGCCGGTTGGCGTCCACGTAGGTACTCGTTTTCAAAACGAAATATGGGATTAATTCGATGAGAATCCCCAATCAGCTGATTTTACGACTTTTTTGTGGGGACGTATTAAATCGTTAGTTTATTTTAGTGCGACAACAAGACGTGCCGAGGATCTAAAAAATAGGATAGTGAACGCTTTTGATAAAAAATGACGAAGTGCTTGCTAAATTAAAACATCAATTAAGAAAACAGGCATTAAAATGTATTGAAGTTGAGTCGAGCGACGACGTTAACAGCTGTCTCGAACGCGAGCGACTACCTACTAGGCTAGCAAGACTCACACAGTCGCATACGTAGGTATGAGACCTACGTATGCGACTGTGTGCGTTCGTTGATTTGTACTGTGACTACAACATTCTTCCGGAATTTAGATTTAATTAAAAATTCAGTGCATGTATTATGATTATAACATAATAAACTAATTGGGGTGTCTGAGGGTGTGCGTTAATTACGTAACATGTTGTATAAGGGATGATTGTCCATACAAAGATCACATGAATTTTTGGAGAAGAGTTGCTACTCATAGAACTCACAAAAGCCTTAGCACTATTTTTTTGGTCTCTGGAACCACCATGTGGCTTACCATGATCATTCCTACTTTGATTTTGGTTTTGTGTGTTTTCTAGAACGTCTGCCCTGTTACGCAAGAAGTCATAAAATTGATCCAATGTCGGCAATTCTGATAATGCATTCTTAAATTCTTCCCATTTTCTACTAGTGGTGACATCTAGCTTTGTTGACACCATATATATAATCAAAGCATCCCATTTGTCTGTAGGCTGCCCTAAAGTATTCAAAGCTCTTAAATTTTTGGAAACTAAATCAATAACATATCTCAATGCTTTGTAAGATTCTCTTGTTAGTGCATTGTGATGGTAGGCCTGGTCCTGAGACCAGATCCTGTAATGGGTACGGATGACGGCCTGTGTTGTCATCATACCAAGGTTCTGAGTTGGCTCGCGTTGATCGTCTAGTCTGTTCGTTTTCGTGAATGAATATATTGAGAAAGAGTCGAACTTTCTTAATTAGCCTTTGGTGATCAATACTGTGTTTAATCTAGGAAGGATCGCACTTCCTTACACCAGTGTTTAGGATACAATACTGTATCAAGAGAGTCATTTCGGGGTTTTCAGTCAACAATTAGATTTAGATTGACCACAGGTCAATCTTGAGTACACTCCACTGCGCGAACAATGTAGACTTATCAATCATTCTACTCGATAACGCGGAGCTTGTCTCAACGCGTCTATACTATTATTTAGTATAATAGTTATCAGTCTTGTTCAGATTTAATAAAAGATTTTACAAGTTAAATTCAATTAGACACGTTAGAATGATTGTGTAAGTTGATACATGTGTTTTAGGGCTTATTTCAGCCACCACGTCTGACTGATATCGTTCTAGCATGGGGGAACCCTACACCGATTAATTCGGTCTTTGACCATTGTTATAGGGGGTGCAATCGACCCCTTATATAGACGCTACGAAGCGTTGGTGATTCCCACATCCCGTAAGGGCTGGTACTTGCATTTTTTTATTGCCACATTCCCATTTAGGGCAGGCACTCCCCCTGAACCATGGTTTTGATATGTGTTTATATTTGAGTTATATTTAGATTTGGCCAAATCTAGGTCGGGGTCGGATTGCAAGACATGGCGTGTAATGGTATGCTAAGTTATCACTGCCAGAGGCGTCGCTCAGTCGTGTCTCTCAATACCATCAGTCTATCGGAGTTAAGGAATTATTAATGTGCATTACATCACAACACAGCCGAAATGTCTCTCTCTCAAGAACAGTATTTCTCCTCCAGAATACTTAAGTGATTATTGACTTGGACCAAGGTGTTGATTGAGTTACTGTAAACTAGTGTTTCTACTCACTCAGTTTGGGTTTTACTGATGTATACTAGGTTTAATTCAGTTCAGAAGGAACTTATAGTCTCAAACCCTAATTAAAGTATCTGACTTAGGTCTGGATTTCTATCTCTGACCTGGTCTATAGTAGTACAGATTATTATATTTGGTTAATTCCAATAACGTAAAATCATGTTATTCAAGGTTCAGTATACATATAGAGAGTTCATTATTGGAGATCCAAACTGATTTACTACACTGATTTAATACAATGCCTCTTGTTACGACTTGATCTTAATTTTATCAATCTTCCATTATTAAATTCTTTACACAGGTAATCTTGGAATATAAAAGAAAGAGGTGATTATGGTTTAAATTATTCGTTTATTTCAATAAAATGAACGAAATAAACTGTTTGTTTATTTAGGCCAAGGTTCGCTAAGATGGTAACGAACCTAGGTCGAGAGTCCCATTCCTAACCTAGTCAGATAAGGGAAAACGGAACATCTCAAGCGAAAAACCCTTCTGACGTACACAAATTAAATTAACATACATATGTACACAATATTGACAATTATTTACCAGCTTATATAAATCGCAAGACAACTGAGAGGAGAGGTAATGCACACATAATAGTTACACAGTTTTATTCAAGGTACTTTAGCCACAATATCCCATGATAATTTACAGTAGTGTATTCAAATTCCTGGCTTAAACCATCTCGCGTAATTCATGGTCTGCGTGATGTATATTGTTTATAAAGCGATTTCTCCACAATTTCCACCTTTCCATCTCCTACAAACTTCTACACAAGCTATCACTAGGAGATAAATTACCATTATCAAAAATAGTATCAAAGCCACCTTGTCCAGGTTAGAACAAAGGTGCTCTAGCGACTTTTGCCTTAGTGAATATAAGATATCGAAGTTTGTGGCAGCCTCCATATTTACTTGGGTCGTTAAATAGATTGGGTGACTGAAGTTATTGTAAATTAGCTTGGGATCTTGCTTTAACACAAAATTTGAACTTGGAATACGTTACCAAATTTCAGCTCTCTCTCTGTCTCGATTTCACAAATATTACTTAGATACACTGCTTCTAATTTATTTAAAATACAAACAATATTCAATCAAACTTCTATAATTATCGCTATGCAACTCGACGTCAAGCTTCGTCTGTCTCTCCTGACCCCGTGTCCCGTCGCAAAAAACATCCAGATAGGCTCCTCCTAGAAACATTAACCAACGCGAGTAATCTGTTTTTCATTGGCTGTCTTGTGTAAGACGTTTGTTAATTGGTCAAAAGCAAGGCGTCTCCGCTTCCCGCCAAGTTGTCGCTGTGCCCGCGTCTATTTTACACATCTGTTTACCAGATATCCAGATATTCCGAAAAAGGTTACTTCGACGTATAATTTATTTCTTTTCTAGTGTCGTCTTGTAATATTATTTAAACTAAATTCAATAGATTTTTATTTTCTAAGTGTTTTGGGTTTCGTTTGCTTATCTTTGTTTCTAAGTACTTTCTCTCCATCGATATTTCAATAGGCAGTTTTTGACGAGGGTTGAAATTTATGGAGGGCTATTAAAGTAAGCTATTTTTTTATTATATATGAAAAAAGTATTGGTCGTTCGACTCGTCCATCTCAGCATCAATACTGAAAAGCGCTTTCAAATGATTATTCATAAGCAGATTTTTATTATTATATCTTTGACATATTAAATCCCAAGCTACCTTGTAATTGTTGGATGTAAACTCTATAGATTTTAATACTACTAAAGCTCCTCCTTCTAAGGAGGACCTTAAATAGTTAAACTTGTTTATATTTGGGATTGCATCGTTTGAATTTATCAAGGAATCAAAAGTATCCCGATACTCTAACCATTTTATGTAGTTGCCATCAAATGAAGGCAATTTTATAGTAGGCAACTTTACTGAATTAAACTTATTATGTGTACAATTATTTGAACTGCACACTGAACCTTCAGGCATTTGTTGATCAGTTTTTGACACATTGGCCGATTCAATTAACTCTTGAGCCAATGATATACATGAAAAAAACCGATTCTCAATAAACTCTCTATCTCTTAATTGCTCATCCAAATCTAGACAATTCAATTCAATGTTACTTTGTAACATATCAAATGTACTCAATAAAGCTTGAATTTTTTCTATTTTCATTGCAATTTCTTTGGCTTGCAAGCTACTGAGCGGACTAATCTTTGAAATTTGATGTAAATAATCTTTAAATTTAGTAAGTTGACCTTTAATAGCACTACGTTTTCTTAGTAAAACCTTTAATTCTTGTGGTTCAACTTCACTCATTTCTTGGGGTTAGTCCCGCTATGGTATGGTCCCGGTATGGCACCCTCTTAAAATACCTATCAAAAAGTCCCGCTATGGTACCCATCTTTTAGATCTACGTTAGACAATAGAAGGTACAACTGAAAAGAAAAGTGTATCTATAAATAAATACTTTTAGGAGTGTATCAATAAAACGTCTGTTTGCGATATTAAATCAGTCTTTTATTAATTCAAAATATTTATAAAAAAATATCAAACAGTAAAACGAAATATTAATTGCAATGTAATTTTTAAAATAATCAACAATATTAATTACCAATAATCAACAATAAAAAAAATATAAAAAATCCACATCTCAGAAAAGTATTACTGTAAATATTATAAACTACAAATAAAAACAACATCCAGACATAAATATTAGTTACAAATAATCAACATTGAGAAAAGGCAGTAATTGTAAATTTATATAAACTACAAAAATAATCAACAACCAACTAGACAAATATATTAATTACAAATAATCAACATGGAGAAAAAGGCGCAAATTGTAAACATAAACTACAAAAAATAATCAACATCGAGAAAAAGTATTAAACATTTTAATAGGCTAAAAACAAAATTAAAATAAACTATTTTTTTAAATGTTCTGATCGAAATATTGACTTTGATATGTTAATCAGAAAATCACCAATGGAGATAGCTTTATTTTCGTAACTTTTTGTTAGCTTTTGAATCTGGCGGTCGATTTCTATACTTGTTCTTTTTCTTGAATTTATAGGTGATCTTTTTAGTCGAAAGCTATAACAAAAATCATCAGTTATTTAAGTTAAGCTATATTTTTTTCAGTAACCGTCTGTAATAGAAGGCGACAACCAATAATATCTACCAAAATAAATAAAATCAAATCCATTTTCAAATTCTTCTATGTACTCGTATTATGTAAAAAAATATATATCTGCTTTTAAAAATATTATATCTGCTTAAAAATATTGTCTAAAAAATACAACTTACTTGGCTTGTTTTATATCAAAGTGACATGTGTCGTTGCCAATTGTTTGCAGAAACAATAATAAACTGGGATTTTTTCCAATAATTTTGTTGAATCTGCCATTCCATGATTCCGCCAAGTTAGTTGTTCTATGGCGTTCATTATGGCAACACCAAATGAGGTCTGGATATTCAAGCCACTGAGTGACAAAATAGTCATTGAATTTGGTCATAGCTTCATCGTCGAAACTGAAAAAAATACTTATTAAACGTTCGTACTTGTAAAGCAATGAAATTAACAGGTCCTTACTGATATTGTTGTTCTTTACTTTTTTGCCATATAATTAGAGTTAAGTACTCAAACATCATTTTGGAAAGTAACCAAGATATTATACCTATTTTCCATTATATGCAGCCAGCCGTCTTCAATATCTTGTTTTGGCAAAAACGCCAAGCCTATGCATTGCTTAACATGGTTCGAGGACTCTTCGTGTTCCATGAGATTTAAAGATTTCGCTTTTTTGATAACGTTCTTTTGAAAATGTACGTTACATCCATTTATTTTGATATCAGGAAAAATCTTCGCTGCTGCATTTATTACTCCTATTTCATAATCGAAGGTAAATTTCGATGGACGCCATTCAGGCAAAGTTTGTTTAATCAATTCGAAAACTTTTTCATAAGTTTTCCCTTCTTTGTTTTTTAACAGAATATAAAATAATGGTGCTACATTCGTGGATAACTCAGTGCTTCCCATGTCTCCATGAATGACATAAACTTGTTCGAATGGGTTTGGGCAGCCGTCGAAAGTGCCATCACCAAAGTAATGCGTTACACATTTTATATGTTCCTTTACTTCTGTCGAGGAAAATATAATTATTCGATTACAGTCTTCATTACAATAATCAGCCAATACATACTTATTAAATTCTTCTGGTATTATAATTTCTTCCACATTCTTAAATTGTGTTTTTGGTACGTTCAACGACTTATTTCGGTGTCTGTATAATACTGTTTTTAATTTTTTATAGTCAGGAACATTTCCTGTAAGGTGTAACCCTTTGTCTTTTAAGTTACCCATGTGTTTTTCGAAAATTTTCTGTACTGATCCGTAATTTGAATTTACTTCTTTTTTGCACTCACTTATAGCCATTTGAACTTCATTGTCTTCAAAATGTGGCACGCACTGATCACTGTGTTTATAATCTTTAATTATTGTATTATTGGTATTCTCAATAGTTATATATCCACTACATTTAATACTATTTCTCCTATTTACACAATGCCAAGTACTTGAATTTTTATTTTCTCTGCGTTTAATATATTTATGTCCGGCACGTAATAAAGTTTTTCCACCGCGTCGACTGTCAATAATTATTAAATTTACACCACGTGAACTACTTGACCCAGACATTGCAATAGATAAACTAACAAGCTATCCTAATTACTCATATCGCAAAAGTACAGCTGCAAATAGCAAACTAAACCCGGAATAATATGTCTCTCTCTATTTTCATAAAAACAAAAGGGAAGAGCTAGATACGAATTCGAGGAAGGGCTCGTCTCTATTGTTTTACGAAAAAACCGGTTGGTCAGGTAACTACCTGAAGTGAAACGACAATTACCGAGCGTGATTTGTTTAAAAAATAGTATTAATAAATATTATCTTGCTTAACTATAATAGTTAAGAAAAGATATTTTTTATTAATACTATTTTTTTCTTAACGCATTGTATAACTTTTCTTTACAACAGTACCAAAAACTGAAGGGTACCATAGCGGGACTTTTTGATAGGTATTTTAAGAGGGTGCCATACCGGGACCATACCATAGCGGGACTAACCGATTTCTTGTTCTTGTTAACTCACTATCCATCTAAACGTATTTTTATAAGTAAGTAGCTAGTTATATCTATAAGTTAACCTCTTACTATGTAGGCAACAAACAATGATTTGGGTACACTTAGTCAAAAGTAAGTAAATACCGTTAACTCACGGTACTGAAGCTGTGACAGCACGAAGTATGCAGCACTCACCAGGCGCCTGCACTGCAACGCGTAGATCGGCAGGTAGCGCAGCTAGCAGATCAACGAAAGCCAAGCTCAGTTCATGCCATGCACACTCACCCCACCTGGAATAGTCGGCAAGCTTTGGTGAAATAACTGTTACGTATATGATGCACTACTTAGAGAACTAGTATATGATTTAGGTACGTGCCTAGGTATACAATAGGCAATAGGAAGATAGAGTTAGTCCCTCCTAGGTCCTCCCAGTTAGATATTAACTAGGTACAGAACACAATCTTCTGTAACATAGGCGCTTAAGCGTAGTTTATTTATGTAAGTGCAATAGTAGGTTTTATTTTAGTTTAAAATGTAGCTCTAAGCAAACTTTTAGGCTCATAAATAGGCCATCTAAACGTCTGTATCGTTAGACGCAACATGCGCAATCACACGCACTAGCGCTACAATGGTCTCGCCCACCACGTGCGGCAAGAAGTTAGGTAGGTACGATAACTATCGTTATCGGTTCGACTATAAATATCTTAGACGGTCGCCAATTGTTCGAGTTTATAGTTAAGGGTCACTCAATAAATGAATAGGCGAGTCTGCTCTTTGAATTACTATAATGCTCACAAACAAATTAACAAGAATAATTAAAATAGGTTATAGGGACGCGCACACGCGCTTCAAGTGACCCGAGCAGAATGGCGGCGCGGGCGGCGACGCTATGTGGCGGCGCGATCCTCGTTCCCCGCGTCCCGCGTCCCCCGCAGCACCGCACAGAGGGTTTGCGTATTACAAAGCACAGTGGTGCGTTAACAAGGACCTTACTTGACTGGCTCCATCGTATCCGTCAGAACCCTGGGTGTATAACTTCTAAATAGATCAAAAAGAAACTATGTAAATGTACGTAAAATGTTCGTTTTTATACTAAAAGAAGTATAAATGTACGAGTCTGTATGCGTAGCAAACATCATTTTAAAGTGAGCCGCCATCCTGACGTCAGAATGGCGGGTGTATTTTAATTCCATTAACTTATTTCAAATTTGACATTAGGAATTAAATGTTCGTCAAATGTACGTATAAGATTATTAATTAAAAACTTTTTAAATGTTATACAAGCTCTGATATTGTAAAATGAATGTGAGCCGCCATCCTGACGTCAGGTTGGCGGGTGTATTTTAATTCAATCCACTATTTTCAAATTTGACATTAGGAATATACACCCGCCAACCTGACGTCAGGATGGCGGCTCACATTCATTTACATACTGTCGTCATGCCTATTGAATTTAGCGAGACGGTTCGTCGGTTGATCGCGGCGTGCGGGCACAGTGCGTGTGTCGCGGGTGGTCTAAGACTTTAAATTTTTAAACCCGGACTACAAATTAAGCCCCGCCCGGACGCTCCCCGGATGCCCTCTAAACTAGGACAAATCCGGGGAAATCCGGACGGATGGCAACCCTACCTATAACCAGCAGTGGGTGAGTTCGGGCTGTGGATGATGATAATGACGAAATGATAAATATTGATTCAAAATTATATTTAACTTCCGTTTTAAAATGATTTACGTTGTTTTACTGAAATTTCATTACGTACAATTTTTTCCTTGAAATGTTGGCAAAATACGATCTTTTCTAGTCCATGGTACTTCTAATCTTCTGAAAAATAAAGTTGGCAACCCATAGTATGGGTCCATTTTTTAAGGTGGATACTCCCCTCCTGCCCGCGAAATTCAAATTTTCTTACGTTCAATTGGGTTACATGAACTTGGTGGGTTTTATTGATGATTTTAATGATTATAATTCTGTAACTACATACGTGTTACTTGCGTGAATCAAATTTTCATCAACATACAACCATAGCACTGGCCTGCAAATTGAAAAAAAAAAGTTAAGAAAATTTGAATTTCGCGGGCAGGATGTCCAAAATATAGCGTACCTACTCCACACCGCCACACGACTGTATCATCTATGCACACGATGACACGACATGGCGAAGAACGTTTGTTTTACCTACCACTTTTTAAAACCGTGGACGGTTGGGTTTTAGGCGCTATCTTGTTTGGATCTACTATTATTCATGTTTGGTTTGACTCAATAATGTTTGGATCTACCATTACTTCAGGTTTGAATTGACCCATTCTTGTTTGAATTAACCTAGAATCCTAGGTTAGTTTGATCAATATGTCTTAGTAAGAGTAATTAAATGATCTTGTTTGTTTCAACACATTTTATTATTCACTTCAACTAATTAAAATATTTGTTTTAACTATGAATTTTCATGTTAGGATATAATATGTCACTTGTCTAGAATAAACAAGAGATATTCAATCAAGTTATTTTAGTTCCATTAAATAAGTGACAATAGTTAATGCAAATCAGATCTTATACAACATGTAACATAATTAACGCACATCCTGAAATTACTTAGAATCGTTTACTGAATCGATTTCTATGATTTTTAATATAGGTAATTTTTTATCCCAAAAATAATTAAAGCTACTTAATTTATAGTCACACTACCCCTGTATAGTCCAAGCAAACTGAAATGGACCGTAACTCAAGGCAATAAGACTTTTAAAAGTGCAGTTTTATTTGTATTAATACAAATTCCACCATTCAATACAAAATAAAGAAAAATGAACCGTATTTCAAGCAAGTTAAGTCTTTACAAAAACAGTTGAAGTAAACTTGGCGATTTAACCGCACGCACACACTTACAGACACTGGATACAAAGGAAACAATAGTTACTCATACCAACAAAATGCAAAATATGTCGTACCAGTTTTCGTTCCCTTTCTCGTGCAAATTAAAAACGTGGGATAGAGCGAGATAGCCATCATGACAACGGGCGGCGCGGGCGATGAAAGCTAACTTAAATAAATGTAAACAATATTTAGTCTCGCGCTACCTTCCGTACAGTGTATGCAAATATCGCGATGTCTTTCGAATAATTGACACAAAATGTTCAGTGAAATGGTGACTAATAGTGAGGCCTGTGGCACAGTGCAGTGTGGTGATAATGTGGTTCTAGCTGGCAGAACATTCAAGTCAACCAAAGGTATGGTACAAGAGTAGACCGCAGGGTAGGACTATGTTAGCTGCTACTTCGTGGCCATGGAACGTTCCGTCCGAACACAGCCATCGACAGGGGGGAGCCGATTGGCGACTCGTTTTCAAAACGAAATATGGGATTAATTCGATGAGAATCCCCAATCAGCTGATTTGACGACTTTTTTTGTGGGGACGTATTAAATCGTTGGTTTATTTTAAAAAATTGGATAGTGAACGCTTTTGATAAAAAATGACGAAGTGCTTTCTAAATTAAAACATCAATTAAGAAAACAGGCATTAAAATGTATTGAAGTTTTCTATTGAAGTTGAGTCGAGCGACGACGCGACGTTAACAGCTGTCTCGAACGCGAGCGAATACCTACAAGGCTAGCAAGACTCACACAGTCGCATACGTAGGTATGAGACCTACGTATGCGACTGTGTGCGTTCGTCGATTTGTACTGTGACTACAACATTCTTCTTCAAAACTAATTTATTAAATAATCATTGCTTATACATGTTTAATTAAAAATTCAGTGCATGTATTATGATTATAACATAATAAACTAATTGGGGTGTCTGAGGGTGTGCGTTAATTACGTTACATGTTGTATAATGCAAACAATAGTCACTCAATTAAGATACTTCTTCGCTTGTTTGAGAACGATTTTTTTCAGTGTAGGAACCTCCCAGCAGAGGGCGCGGGCTCTTACGGGTGCATCAGAGTGTGGCGGGAAAACCAACGGTCGTCGTTGCGTGCCAACCTGTGGCCCCGGGCGTGTCCGCACCTTACCGGCGGGGTCTGACTGTTACACCTGGGATGGTGCGTGGAGTGGTCAGGTGCTCCACTGCCTCCGTACGATATAATGGCCTTTAACACCGCTAGGTGGCCACGTACGTGTGATAATGATTGCTTCCAAGTAATTAACAGCGGCTAGGCAAGGCCAACTGCTAACACTCGCGCGTACTTGTTTATTTTTTGAAAGTTTGATGCTGTGAACTTGAGGTTTTTCTCTCTTCAGTGGCGAAAATTTCTTTCTTGAAAGCTTGATACAGAGATCCGGAGGAGAAGGACCATTGAAAGGGGCAGGAGTATTCTTCAAGGCGCTGCACCAGTCTTGTTGGACTGTAGCTTCAGTTTAAATTGATGTTGCGGGATGATAATAATAAAAACGAGTTTAATATGCTTGATACTGCATTGGTGTGGAGTGTAGTGAGTGTAGCGGACGCGTAACGTTACTTCTTCTAGGTGTCTTCAAGCAGCAGTTGAGATGAGTAATGAGCTAAAAATTTGGGCGCTCTCTTTATATAAGAAACGACACTAGCGCTGAGCGCAGCGTGGGCGAACTACCTTAGAGATTTGGTTCCAGCCAATCAGAGACGACTGTGAGTTGTGTATATGTGTTTGTGAGATGTAACGCGTATCTGTATGTGTGTGTAAAGCAGTTTTTATTTAGAATTACGTAAATCATATACATTAAGGCAGTTATTTATTTGCTAATGGTAAAATCTGTTACATATTGGGTTGAAGCTTTACATAATACGTAAAATTCTTATATATCTACGTCGGATCTATACATATCTACGTTATATCTTTACCTACTGAGTTTAGTTACAATAAACTTATGTATTTGGCTTTATATGATGACAAAATGAGATCCTTTAAGTTTAATAAGTGAGCTATAAGATTCTAACAAGATTAACAAACAATAAAGGGCTCTAGCAGGACTAATTAAACAAAATAACAAGTTTACATGGCTATTATTTACATGTATCTAGTCTTAGGTCTAGGCTGTTATTAACACCTATAGTTAGCGAGAGAACTCGACTCGAGTCGACCTGTTGCCTGCCGTATCTTTCTTTGTTTTGGTAAAAATACTGAAACAATTTACACGAAACTTTTGAACTAATATAACTAATATACAAGTAATCTAATGACTGTGTTTTTTTAGGAGTCCTACATACATTATTCTTGTAAGATTCCAACTCAAAGTTCATATACGCGAACTGTCATTTTAGAATTGCGCAGTTCAATGCACGACTTTGTAAACGATCATCCGTGATAATATGAACAGGTTTGATTATGAAATGTTTATTGTATCCTACCTATACCTTCTTCAACTGATTTCTAACCATGAATCGAAAAAATATTCTATGAATATTGTTAGATACGAAAATAATATAGAAGAGGGGTAGAACCTATTTCCACTCGATAATTTAGGTTTTCAAATTAGAATCTTACTTGGAAGTAAACAAGAACGAGATGCTTTATCAATTTCTGTACACACATACTTTCCTATCATGGAAAAAATAAGAAATATCTACGTTTCAAGTGGTCGTAAAATTTGTACTGAATTCTAACATGTCGTAGGGTGGGGAACACACCACTACATTATCGATAAAATGTGTACCTATCGAAAATGTGTTCAGTAAGGAAAATAAAAAATGCAATTTAGATATACATGTTTTATTTTTCATATACCTAAGTTTTATTCACATAAAAAAGTATTTACGTGAATAAAAAACAAATAAACGCGTAGCGTGTGTAAAACAATTTATATCTACATGTTTTATTTTTTATTTACCCAAGTTATTCACCTAGAAAAAGTATTTACTACCTTTACACTTTGAAAAAATATTAGAGGTGAACTCATCTAACTTCGTGACAAAGGAATTTGAGTAAGATATACATGTTTTATTTTTCATATACCTAAGTTTTATTCACATAAAAAAGTATTTACGTGAATAAAAATAAAATAAACGCGTAGCGTGTGTAAAGTATTTTTTACATAAAAAAAATCAAAAATTAAAAAAAAAAAAAAAAAACAATTTATATCTACATGTTTTATTTTTTATTTACCCAAGTTATTCACCTAGAAAAAGTATTTACTACCTTTACACTTTGAAAAAATATTAGAGGTGAACTCATCTAACTTCGTGACAAAGGAATTTGAGTAATAAAATAGCAATAAATTATTAATTAATTTAATTCAGTCAGCATGAGTTTTAATCAGTCTTTTATGAGGAATATTAGCACAAATAATCAGATTTTTTCTAGAAACCTAAGAGTTATACCAAATTTACTAAACCAAGTCAACTTGCCTAATTCCGTGGTGACCTCTTTAAATCCGTGATAGCTAATACTTTAATTCTGATATAACGGAATTCGGCAAGTTAACTTTATTTAAGTAGTACAATATTAATATTATAATAAAATTAACATAAACATAAAAAAAAGATAAACATTTTAGTAACATCTAGAATTATTCTTCGGCGCAACACATATCACACTTAAAATTCGTCTCAATAGCCTCAAATTCTTGACTTTGGCAATGTACGTGGTACGTTTTAGAGCAGAAGGAACAAGAAATCCAGTCTGCTCCATTTTTAGAAGCTGCATCTTCTGAGTACCATCTCTTATATATTTCACATAGCCAATCGTCGTCTTCAGTTCTATTTTTCTTCTTCGCAGGTGCAGTATTCTTTTTATTTGCTCTCTTACTTCGTTTCACTTTTGAATCAGATTTTGACGTGCTAGGAACAGCAGCGTCGTTTAGGTCCTTGTCAGCCATAGGAGTTAAACATCGTGCATGAGGGACGGTCCTTCTCTTTTTTTTATTTTGATTCTGCTCTAACTTGGGTACTTTTAAAATCTTATCTAAATGAACTGTGAAGTTTTGTTTAGGTACCGGAGCTGGAATTATAACTTCATTTAAAATTCGAATTTTAAATGTTTTATTTAGTTTAAGTGGTTCAACTTTTTCAAATGAAACTTCTTGAATGGGGGTAATTTGAGGACAGTGTTCGGAAGAGTCTGAAATTCCCAATTCAGTTGCAGTTGAGATCGTGTCATTACAATGAGGACGTTTTGAGGGAATTCTCACTTTTCTGAGCCTGCTGGATTCTTTTTCTGCAGATTTGTCGTTCTCAAATATATCTGTTCTATCAGTTATTTTAATTTTTTGTTGATAAATGATAGGCGAATTCTGACCCGGAACATCATCCATAATTACGTCTTCTTCAAGCTGGACAGGTAGCTTGGCACATTCAAATTGAGAATCCGCTGGATGAGGAGGATAACACACAGGATCATCTATCTTCAAAGACCCATTTTCTTCACATTCTAATGGAGAACACGCTGAATGAAGATCTACAAGGTAATCTGTCTTCAGGGACCCATTTTCTTGGTCAATGTTGCAATATACGATTTCCTCTAAAATTTGAGTTTGTTCATCTTTATGAAGTGTGACCTCTTCTGCCGATTCTGGAAATGGTTTGTCAGTCAACTTTGATGGAGCAAGTGCCAGTGGATTCACAGCTGTTCTGTTTAACGGATAGATACCCGCTTTTTTGAACCCTGCTCGTATGTTTGATGGCGTGAAGCTTTTTTCAAATGCAGGGGTAAAAAATTTATGAAAATCATAGCGGTTTGGGATGTGGCAAGGATTTTCCATTTTGTGGGTTTCGATTAATGTCTTCCAGGCTACTTTCAGAGGTCGATGAACACTGACATTAAGTGGTTGAAGAATCGCACTCGTGTGAGAAGGTATTGTAAACAATATTATTTGTTGTGATCGATCGTAATCCAGTACAGGTGGCGTAACGTGACTGGCGTGTGAGTCCATTATCAATAGAACGGGTCTTGCTGGAGGGATACATCGAACAAAGAATTTTAACCAATCTAGGAATAGTTCACCCGTGATCCATCCCTTTCGAGAAAATCGTACTTGGGTGTTTGGCAAAAATCCTTTTGTCAGTTGTGGTATGATTCTTACACCTTTGAATATAATAAATGGGGGGATGTAACATCCTGTCGCATCTATGCACGCCAATAATGTGGTTGTCGTACCCTTTTCTGCGTATGTTCTGTTGTAAACATATTTTTTTCCAATGCTTGTCACAATTTTGTTGGATTTGTTGACAAACATCAGACCAGTTTCATCGCAGTTCCATATTCTTTCGGGTGGAATGTCATGTTCATTTAACTGTTTTTCTAATTTTTCATAAAAATCTTCTAAAATAACCGGGTTTGAACAAATCGCTCTACCTGCTGAAAGATTTTCCGGTGTTCGCAAAGACAACCCGTAGCGTTCTTTATACTTCACCCACCAATTCCAACCTGCAGATCCCTTTTTGTCATTGAATGTACAGCAAATGTTCGCAGCTTTTGCTAAAGATAATGCTATTTGCTTTATTTTGGTAACTGTAAGACCAAAACCACGTTCTTGCATCTCAATAATATAGGACAGTAACTTGTTCTATTTCAACAGGTAACGCAAACGGCCTTCCTATCTTGGACATTACGATCTGTGCATGTTGATTACCCTCTCGTAGAGGTTTGTACTTCGTCACATTCTCTTTTAATGTCGACCATGGAATCTAAAACTCCTTCGAAGCTCTGTAAACTGTCATTGTTGAACTCAAAACATTTCAACAGCGGTTTTAAGATCGGTCTCCGAGTATTTTCTGTTCTTCTTGTTGGGGTCATCCATGATATATCTGAAAGTAAACAAGCAAATTAAAATAATAAATACGTACCTACCTGCTTAGATTTTAGCGTCTGCCCAAATTTGAGCTCATATTAATAAAAAAGCTGCGAAATTTGGTAAATTACTCACGCAATTACGTGACAAGTCCAGTCAGTCAAAAAGTGTCACCCAATTCCGTGATAGCAAAATATAATATTGGCTCAAAGTCGTCATTTTAATTAAGACCAGATAAAAGTAATAAAATGACATCAATCTTGTCTACTACACTCAAAATAAGTCAATAATTTCAGTTAAAACCACAAATATTTGTACTTAACTACTATAATTCTGTGATAGCACAGAAACCACTCAACCGCTAAAACGCTAATATTTTGACGAACAAAATAAGCTCTAACACGAAAAAGACGCAGAACTATGACGATTTTTTTACTGCCAAATCAAGGGAATATCAATTACAATTCATTTTATTAGAAAGAAGCTAAAAAATCGGTTAAATACTTACATAAATACGGCAAAGTTCGCCACCAATTCACAAACACTGCCGAAACCGGCGAGATTCGCGCGCGAACTGACAAAACCGTTAGCTGTTTCTATCTCGCTCACTCGAGCAACCCGTGTGAACTTGGCACCCGACTTTTGAAAACTTCGTTTTTTTTTTGGTTTTTCAAAAGATTTCGATTTGTAGTGGATTGTAGTGAAGCTATTTTCGTTTGTAGAAATGCCAAAAAAAAAAAAAAAATAGTAAAAAAATGTCGTCCCCCGAAATTCGAAAAATCGTTTTTTTCCGGTTGTTTCTTATAGATAAACGTTAGTAGTGGATTGTAGTGAATCTATTTTCGTTTGTAGTAATGCCAAAAAAATAGAAAAAAATATAAAAAAAAAACATCCCCCGAAATTCGAAAATTCGGTTTTTTCTGGCTGTTTCTCGTAGATAAACGTTAGTAGTGATTTGTAGTGAAGCTACTTTTGTTCGTAGTAATGCCAAAAAAATAAAAAAAATAGTAAAAAAAATGACAACCCCGAAATTCAAAAAATCGTTTTTTTTCCGGCTGTTTCTTTCGAATACGATCACAACAAACGTTAAAATTGACTGAGGACGGTTCTAAGAGGTAAGTAGTGGAACAATTTTCAATAGTAATAAAGATACAAGTCGATTAGAAGCTCTTGAGTTGAGTCAAACTTGTTTTTTTGGGATATTTATTGGATAAAGTCTGTTTAAAGATGATAACGATAACTACAAACGTTCAAATTGACTGAGTAGGATTCCAAGAGGTAAGTAGTGAAAACTTTTCGATAGAAATAAAGATACATGTCGATTAGAAGCTTTTGAGTTGAGTCAAACTTGTTTTTTCGCGATAGTCACTAGATAAAGTTTGTTTGAAGATGATTACGATTAATACAAACATTCAAATTGACTGAGGAGGGTTCGTAGAGGTAAGTAGTAGAAAAATGTTTGATAGTAATAAAGATACAAGTCGATTAGAACCTCTTGAGTTGAGTGAAACTTGTTTTTTAGAGATATTTACGAGATAAAAATTATTTGAAAATGATAACGATTACTACAAACGTTCGAATTGACAGAGGAGGGTTTGTAGAGGTTAGTAGTAGAAAAGTTTTCGATAATAATAAAGATACAAGTCGATAAGAAGCTCTTGAGTTGAGTCAGACTTGTTTTTTAGAGACATTTAGTAGATAAAGTCTGTTTGAAAATGATAACGATTACTACAAACGTTCAAATTGACTGAAAAGGGTTCCTAGAGGTAAGTAGTGAAACAATTTTCAATAGTAATAAAGATAGAAGTTGACTAGAAGCTCTTGAGTTGAGTCAAACTTGTTTTTTCGCGATATTCACTAGATAAAGTTTGTTTGAAGATGATTACGATTACTACAAACATTCGAATTGACTGAGGAGGGTTCGTAGAGGTAAGTAGTAGAAAAATGTTTGATAGTTATAAAGATACAAGTCGATTAGAACCTCTTGAGTTGAGTGAAACTTGTTTTTTGGAGATATTTACTAGATAAAATTATTTGAAGATGATTACGATTACTACAAACGTTCGAATTGACAGAGGAGGGTTTGTACAGGTTTGTAGTGGAATAACATTCTAAAGTAGTAAAGATACAAGTCGATTAGAAGCTCTAGAATTGAGTAAAACTTGTTATTTACAGATATTGACTAAATTAAGTCTGTTTGAAGATGATTACGATTACTACAAACGTTCGTATTGACAGAGGAGGGTTCGAAGAGGTTTGTAGTGGAAAAATAATCGAGAGTAGTAAAGATACAGGTCGATTAGAACCTCTTGAGTTGAGTCAAACTTGTTTTTTATAGATATTGACTAGATAAAGTCTGTTTGAAGATGATCACGATTACTACAAACATTCGAATTGACAGAGGAGGGTTTGTAGAGGTTTGTTGTGGAAAAATAATCGATAGTAATAAAGATAAAAGTCGATTAGAACCTCTTGAGTTGCGTGAAACTTGTTTTTTAGAGATATTTACTAGATAAAAAATATTTGAAGATGATTACGATTACTACAAACGTTCGAATTGACAGAGGAGGGTTCATAGAGGTTTGTAGTGGAATAACATTCTAAAGTAGTAAAGATACACATTTTTCCACTACAAACCTCTACGAACCCTCCTCTGTCAAATCGAACGTTTGTAGTAACCGTAATCATCTTCAAACAAACTTTATCTAGTCAATATCTTTAAAAAACAAGTTTGACTCAATTCAAGAGCTTCTAATCGACTTGTATCTTTATTACTATCGATTATTTTTCCACAACAAACCTCTACAAACCCTCCTCTGTCAATTCGAATGTTTGTAGTAATCGTGATCATCTTCAAACAGACTTTATCTAGTCAATATCTATAAAAAACAAGTTTGACTCAACTCAAGAGGTTCTAATCGACTTGTATCTTTACTACTCTCGATTATTTTTCCACTACAAACCTCTTCGAACCCTCCTCTGTCAATACGAACGTTTGTAGTAATCGTAATCATCTTCAAACAGACTTAATTTAGTCAATATCTGTAAATAACAAGTTTGACTCAATTCTAGAGCTTCTAATCGACTTGTATCTTTACTACTTTAGAATGTTATTCCACTACAAACCTGTACAAACCCTCCTCTGTCAATTCGAACGTTTGTAGTAATCGTAATCATCTTCAAATAATTTTATCTAGTAAATATCTCCAAAAAACAAGTTTCACTCAACTCAAGAGGTTCTAATCGACTTGTATCTTTATTACTATTGAAAATTTTTCCACTACTTACCTCTACGAACCCTCTTCAGTCAATTCGAACGTTTGTAATAATCGTAATCATCTTCAAACAGACTTTATCTAGTAAATATCGCAGAAACACAAGTTTGACTCAACTCAAGAGGTTCTAATCGACTTGTATCTTTACTACTATCGATTATTTTTCCACTACAAACCTCTACGAACCCTCCTCTGTCAATACGAACGTTTGTAGTTATCGTAATCATCTTCAAACAGACTTAATTTAGTCAATATCTGTAAAAAACAAGTTTGACTCAATTCTAGAGCTTCTAATCGACTTGTATCTTTACTACTTTAGAATGTTATTCCACTACAAACCTCTACGAACCCTCCTCTGTCAATTCGAACGTTTGTAGTAATCGTAATCATCTTCAAATATTTTTTATCTAGTAAATATCTCTAAAAAACAAGTTTCACTCAACTCAAGAGCTTCTAATCGACTTGTATCTTTATTACTATCGATTATTTTTCCACTACAAACCTCTACGAACCCTCCTCAGTCAATTCGAATGTTTGTAGTAATCGTAATCATCTTCAAACAAACTTTATCTAGTGAATATCGCGAAAAAACAAGTTTGACTCAACTCAAGAGGTTCTAATCGACTTTTATCTTTATTACTATTGAAATTTTTTCCACTACTTACCTCTAGGAACCCTCTTCAGTCAATTTGAACTTTTGTAGGAATCGTAATCATCTTCAAACAGACTTTATCTAGTAAATATCGCAGAAAAACAAGTTTGACTTAACTCAAGAGCTTCGAATCGACTTGTATCTTTACTACTATCGATTTTTTTTCCACTAGTAACCTGCACGAACTCTCCTTAGTTAATTTTAACGTTTGTTGTGATCGTATTCGAAAGAAACAGCCGGAAAAAAAACGATTTTTTGAATTTCGGGGTTGTCATTTTTTTTTTACATTTTTTTTTATTTTTTTGGCATTACTACGAACAAAAGTAGCTTCACTACAAATCACTACTAACGTTTATCTACGAGAAACAGCCAGAAAAAACCGAATTTTCGAATTTCGGTGGATGATTTTTTTTTCTATCTTTTTCTATTTTTTTGGCATTACTACAAACGAAAATAGATTCACTACAATCCACTACTAACGTTTATCTATAAGAAACAGCCGGAAAAAAACGATTTTTCGAATTTCGGGGGATGACATTTTTTTACAATTTTTTTTTTTTTTTGGCATTACTACAAACGAAAATAGCTTCACTACAATCCACTACAAATCGAAATCTTTTGAAAAACCAAAAAAAAAAACGAAGTTTTCATAAGTCGGGTGCCAAGTTCACACGGGTACTCGAGCATCCCCAAACTTTACAGACGAATTTGAACTTTATCACAGAGGCTTAAGGTTGTATTTCAAACCATTGATTTCACTCGTATAGCCCTATGATAGCGCTCAAACCAAATATCACCGAATTAGGCGAGTCACAGAATTAGATGAGTTCACTAAACATAATTCTTATACAAACAAAAACACCTCATATAGTAACAAAATGAAAGTGATTGGCATAATACGTGTTACGCAATAGGGAATATGCATGAAATAAACAACTATTTAGTACTTTTACATAGGGGTAAAAAGTATTAGAGTAAACATAATTCTTACACAAACAAAACACATAAACACCTCATATAGTAACAAAATAAAAGTGCTTGGCATAACATGTGTTACGCAATAGGGAATATGCATGAAATAAACAACTATTAATTACTTTTACATAAAGGTAAAAAGTATTAGAGTAAACATAATTCTTATACAAACAAAACAAAAACACGTCATATAGTAACAAAATGAAAGTGATTGGCTTATTATGTGTTACGCAATAAAGAATATAAGTGAAGAAAAAATTACATGCATATTCCCTATCCCTATTAGGTGAGTCCCAATGGACACGCATGAACCCACACATACATACATAGCGTTTCGGTAAAGAGTGGCATGACATGCACATTCGCCGGGGACGGCGTGCACTATTCAGGTTCACGTCCAAATCGGTTTCTGCGATTCGATGCACCGCCGCTTGGAATGGTTCCCCTTCCCGCGGCGTGTGTACATCGAATCGCAGGTTCTGTGTGGTTGCAATGGGAATGGGGAGGGGACGATTGCGAGAAAGAAGGGATTTGATGAGGGTACTACGGAAATTTCGATGAGTGAGAGAAGTCGAAGAGTGGCGATGAATAATGTAAGAGTTTAATACGGAGACGTTTAGTAGTCTCCGGAACAATTTTTTATACCACACCATTGTTCGTTTCCGCTCGATCGGATACATGGCCAGGAGCTGGTCTTTTTTATCCACCCCACCCATCATAATATTGTAATCCAATATTAGGGTGGGTTTGGTGGAACCCTGGATTGTTTGGACGCTGTTGCCATGGTACGTCGAGATCGTAGCCACACGGTTAGAATCTCTCCATACTATGACATCAACGTCCCCCGAGGTAAGACCAGCCATATGCCCCGGGCGCATGTTCCGCTTGGTTAGACTGTGCAGGGCCTGCGGAACAAACTTACGATCGGTCCGCAGGGTCCCTACACAATCAAAGCCCAAGGACTTTAGTCGTCGAGCGAGACATGGCGAATTGTAGAAATTATCCATCCACAATGTGTACCCCTTATGCTCCAGACCTTGGGTCAGTCGCAACACTATTGACGGTGTAGGTGCCTCTAGTGGATCTTCGAACTGCTGCGGTGGCAATGTAGTCCTTTTATGAGCGTGAATCTCAAACCGCCATAGGTAGCCGGTTTGAGATTCACAGATCTCATAGGACTTGATGCCTCTTTTTGCAGCTTTGTTTGGAATGAGCTGGCCGATATCCAGCCAGCCCTTCCACATCAAAAGACTCTCGTCTAATGCAATGTTCTGCTGTGGAACGTACAGTTCCTGAAATTTTTGGTTTAAGTGTGACAGTATTGGCCAGATCTTAAATAATCTAGCCTCGGAGGTATTCCGGTCTAGCCCACGCATGCCAATAGAATCGTTAAAATGTATACATTTTGAGAGTAATACAAAACGGTTTATTGGCATGTGTGCGCTAAAACCCGGAGTAACAAATATGTCAGTGGAAGCCGACCAGTACTCCTCAAGCCGAGACTTGACGACAACCCCCATCGCCAACATAAGCCCGAAGAACATATACAGCTCTTCGGGATTAGTTGGTCGCCAGCGCCTCATGCGGCTACTGGGATGGAGGTTGTCCGCCTCGCCGGCTATCTGCTGAGCATATTTGTTTGTTTCCGAGGCTATGTGCTCCATAATTGGACGATCCCAAATGTCAATAAATATGTCATATGGGTCGTCCCGTGGAGTTGTCGGACCCACATTTCTTTGGGAAAACGTTTCCCTCCTCAATTCAGGTGCAATTGGGGGATTCGGAAACTGTTTCCATTCAAAATCGAACCACAACCTAGGCTGGTCCGTCGCCATTAGAGGGACAACCTCGGGCTCGTCGGCAGGCGCTTCAGGCTCGGCGGCAGGCTCGTCGTCTTCACCACCGTCTCCAAAGTCTTCGTCCAAGGGTGTTTCCATGACGCTCTGCATCGTCCTGGCTAACACCCTTGGAATCGTCATCCCATCCTCGTCATCACTGTTTCCGCCGGAACTTTGGTCGCTTCCTGTAACAAATGAGGATTAGTTTAAAATTGGGTGGAAACCAGAAGCCACAGCCCCTAACCAAACTGAAATTAGCAGGTACTTACCATAATGGAGGATGTCTAGCACTTGAGCGTCCAGTAAGTTCCGGCGAAGATGACCAGGTCCTGGCTGTGGAAGACGTGGAGACGGTGGTGGTGTACCTGTCTGGCACTCCAGAAACCTGGAACAAATGCAGTGTTGTAATACACACATTCACATATTTAGAGATTAATAGAAAAGTTCGTAAGCAACTTACAAAGCCGGCGAGGGCACCATCACCAACGGTGAACGTGGCGCTGGTGAGGACACCATCGCCCACGACGTTGATGGCGCCGCGTCCATCGCCAGGTCTGAACTAGATGGACATTTTAAAACATGTTAAAACTCGCTTGCGAATAAGTATTACCACTAACATACACAAGTAGAACTACTTACTCCGCAGCCGTTGACGGTGGGCGTGAGTGTGCCGATGCGGGGGCCGTTGCGGGGGCCGGGTCTGGACTAGATGGACATTTTAAAACAAAAGTTAAAAATTGCTTGCAAGTATTACAACTAACATACACAAGTAGAACTACTTACTCCGCTGCCGGTGACGGTGGGCGTGAGTGTGCCGATGCAGGGGCCGGTGCGGGGGCTGGGTCTCTACTAGATGGACATTTTAAAACAAAAGTTAAAACTTGCTTGCAAGTATTACAATTACTAACATACACAAGTAGAACTACTTACAGTGGCCACCTTCGCTGCCTTCTTGGGCGCAGGGGTTTCTCCAGACCCTGGCCTGGTGGCATCTCGTCCACGGGGAGCAGGATTAGGCTAAAATTTAAAACTATTCAATTGTAAAACTGTGTGTGTGTGGAAACATAAAGGGTTAATTTTGTATAAAACTAACTCATCAATATTGAACGGCCCCGGGCGTTCGTGGACGAAACCGCGGCCTCTGCCACGGCCAGTGCCGCCGCCCTGGTCGACAGCCACCACCGCCACCGCAGAAGCAGCCCTGCCACCTCGCACACGCACATTTCCACGTCGTCGTGGTCCGCGCGTGCGAGGTCGTCGTCTGCATTAAAATTAAAAAAAGCAAAGCAAAACATGCAAGAAAGTTTTTAGAAAAGGAAGTAGTAAGAAATACGTGAAAAAGAAACTTACACTGGCGCCGGAGACGATGGCGCCGACGATGATGTTTCATCAACGCGGTCGAGATCAGCCCCGGATCCGCGCCCGCGTCCGCCACCGCGTCTGCCACCCCGTCCGATTCCGCGTCGTGGTCTTCGAGTACGAGGAAAAATTAAAAACATGCCTGTATGCCTTTCGGAGAAAGTTGTGACAGACAGACAGAGAGACAGACAGATAACCAAACATTAACACCCTGTATACCACACGCAAACCTACTACATTTCCAATACGTTCAACATTCAGACAGGTTTAATTGATAACCTCCTTTTTTTGGAGTCGGTTAAAATCTCGAATAAAAAAAGTCTGTTAATAATCAAAAATAAAATACATATTTACATACATGCATACACACACAAAAAGGAAGTAGTAAGAAATACGTAAAAACGAAACTTACACTGGCGCCGGAGATGATGACGGTGATGATGGCGCCGACGATGGTGATTGGCGGTGGGTTTCGGGAGATCGAGCTCCGGAACCGCGACCGCGTCCGCCACCGCGTCTGACACCACGCCCGATTCCACGTCGTGGTCTTAGAGTAGGTACGAGGAAAAATTAAAAACATGCCTGTATGCCTTTCGGAGAAAGTTGTGACAGACTGACATACAGACAGACAACCAAACATTAACACCCTGTATACGTGCACACGCAAACCTACTACATTTCCAATACGTTCAACATTCAGACAGGCTTAATTGATAACCTCCTTTTTTTGAAGTCGGTTAAAATCACGAATAAAAAAAGTCTGTTAATAATCACAAATAAAATAAAATACATGTTTGGAGCTTGATGTGCAGCTCGGGGATAGCTAGGTGCTGGTTTGTCTTCCTCAGACAGTGATAGTCAAGTACTTGAGGGGCACAGTTTATGTTCTCACAACACACAGAGTACAGTTGTATTTTTTATCACTTAGTAGGTTATAATAGGTACGGACGCGCACACCGTGGAAACGGAATCGAAAAAACTCTTTTTACAATGTTGCCAAACCCAAATATTAATAAAACTTTTGTTGGTGTTGCCTACATGTTCGCCTCCAGAAAAGAAGCCTTTTTTTTACACTACAAACATACTTGAACAACCCGTTTACTAGGCGTCACAAATTTTCACAGAAAGACACTTCTGCAGCACTCTTTTACTTAGCAGGGGTGAAGATAGATATATTGAAACTATATAATATACTTTCAACCATGTATTGAGATCATTTTTGCTTGACAATAATTTTGACCTAGGTAAATCCACTGCGCATCTTAACATCGCGATGCAGGATTCGTCGCTCAAAGCACAACGCCATCTATCGGCACAAAAGTTAACAATTTGTCTCAAACATTCCGCCCACCAAGGGCAAATTAACGAATTTGGCCTTCCATTACCTTTCCCGACAGAATTCCGCCCACCATGAAACAGTTAGTGCTATAGAGTTAAATCCTTAAAATTAATTACATTAAACCTTATAATTCTAAATAAACGCATCTGTTTGTCTAAGTGGACATTACAGGTAAGATGCAAATCTTTGAAATAGACCTTTTTATTATACCATTTTTTGTACGTATCGATACAACTCTAGTAATGTCATCACTGCCAGGGTGTTTAGCAACCACACGACCAAGCAGCCATCGACAAGGCGGCAAGTCGTCCTCTTTAACTAAAACTAACCTACCGACCGATGGTTCTGGAGTTTGTTTACTCCACTTATAGCGATTCAGAAACATTACTAAGTATTCCTGCGACCATCGTCGCCAAAACTGTTGCGCCATCCGTTGGGTCAGCTGCCACCGGCGTAGACTACTCAAAGTGCTAGTTTCGAAGTTATACTCCGGCACTGCCACCAATGGCTCACCCACCAGAAAATGACTTGGCGTCAATGCGTCTAAGCCATCCGGATCCTCATCCATCCTCGACAGTGGTCGCGAATTCAGGCAAGCCTCAATTTGTGTCAGGACTGTTGATAATTCCTCGTAAGTAAGGGTTGAATCTCCAACTACTCGCCTAAGGTGGAATTTTATGGATTTGATCCCGGCTTCCCAAAGACCACCAAAGTTAGGCGAGTATGGAGGGATAAAATGCCACTTCGTTCCCTGAGACGCTAGACAGTCAGCGAGTTCCTTTGTTAGACTAGCTTGCTCCGCCGAGAATAACAGCTTTAACTCCCTTGATGCTCCTACGAAGTTAGTGCCATTGTCTGACCAAACATCCGAACAATGGCCTCTGCGAGAGACAAATCTCCTGAATGCTGCTAAAAATCCTTGAGTAGTCATGTCACTTACAGCCTCGATGTGTACGGCTTTTGTGGCCATACAGATAAACAAACAAATGTAGACCTTGTAAGCATGATGACCCCGACCTTTGGAAGTCCTTATATTTATAGGACCAGCATAATCAATCCCAGTACATTTAAAGGGTCTTGTAGGCGTAATCCTCGCAGCCGGTAATTGCCCCATTAACTGGTTTGATATAGTTGCCGAATGTCTAACACATTTAACGCACTTACGAACGTGTGATTTGACCAGTTCCTTGGCCCCCAAAATCCAATATTTAGTCCTCAAATACGCTAACATGAGTTGAGGCCCCCCGTGCAAGGTTTGGTTATGAGCGTCTGCCACGATTAAATTGGTTAAGTTTGACTTCTTTGGTAACAACATTGGGTGTTTCTTATCTTCACTTAGTTCCGACTTCTGTAAGCTACCTCCTACTCGTAATGTTCTATTTCCGTCTATGAATGGGTTTAACGATTTTAAAGGTCCTTTTAACTTAGCTGAATGACCATCCTTTGATATCTTTTCTATTTCTTCTCCAAAACCTTCTGCTTGACACTGTTGGATACAAACACGTAACGCTTCCGCTAATTCTTGCGCTGATAACCCTGTTTTTTCACCTTGATCCTTCTTTCGTTTTATCCACATACGTCTGCAGTACGCTACCACTCTTATTAACTTCGATAGGTTTGAAAACCGATCCCATAAGTTTGTTTCTGTGCCGGAGAAGTGCACCCGTTTTATAGCTTCTAAGTCTGTATCTATGTCTTTAGGTTTGTTATAATCTATTTTTTCTGAATATAAAAAGGTAGGACCATTAAACCATGCCGTTTGTTTCTTGAGATCAGACGGGTTGAGTCCTCTTGACGCATAATCAGCCGGATTTACGCCAGACCGCACATGAGACCACTGTTGTGCGTCTAAAGTGGTTAAAATCTTAGATACCCTATTCGCCACAAATGTTTGCCACCGATTTGGGTGACTATTAAGCCAGGCCAGCACGACGGTGGAGTCACACCAGGCATGAATGTTCTCCTTCGGAATACTCAATGTGTGAGCTACCTCAACCAATAACCTATTCAGAAGAACTGCTCCACAGAGCTCCAAACGTGGAATCGATATTTGTTTTATTGGTGCTACTTTTGTTCTTGATGTTACCAAATTAACAGACACGTGACCTTGATCGTCGATGGACCGAAGATAAATCACGGCTGCATAAGCCATCTTGGATGCGTCGCAAAATCCATGTAATTCCACGAGTGTGTTATTACGTTTTGTATTGATCCAGCGAGGTATTTGCAACTCCGACAACTGGCACAAGTCATCACGGTAAGTAAGCCACTCATTTAATATTGTTTCGGGAACTTCATCATCCCAGCCTATACCTGATAACCACAGCTTTTGTATTATTATTTTTGCAACTATGACACTTGGAGAAACCCATCCAAGTGGATCAAATAAACGTGATATGTCCGATATAATTACTCTTTTTGTTACAGGTTTCTTCGTCGGTAGGAGTGTCACTGTGTAGCGGAACGCATCTACTGTTCGATCCCAGGTAAGTCCCAATAATTTCATAACTTCATCTATTTTAATTTTCCTTTCTTCTTCTGTAGTATTTTTATCTTTAGTTTTCAAACTTTTCAACAGCTCCTCACTATTACTTGACCACTTTTGCAACGAAAACCCTCCCTTTTCTACTAAGTGATTCATTTCAGAATACAGTTTGGCTCCTTCCTCAACGGTTTCAACGCCCGTAAGCAGATCATCCATGTAAAAGTCTTCTTTAACCTTTACAGCAGCTGTAGGGTATTTCTCCTCCTCGTCTATGGCTACCTGTTGAAGCACCTTAACCGCAAGATATGGGGCACATGCTGTACCAAAAGTAACCCGCAATAAACGATATTCTTGAGTTTGATTATCTGCAGTCCCTTTCCAAAGAATTCTCTGAAAGTCCACGTCGTGTTCATCAACCTTGATTTGACGGTACATTTTTACTATGTCCGCACATAAACATATTGGATATGTTCTCATGATATGATTATATGTACAACGATAAGGTCCCAATTACCGACATCGACACCAAGATTAGTTAGAGCATTTAAACAATCGGAAGTGTTATCAATTAATTCTTTGAGACTAACAGCTGATTCGTTATTCATATTCTTCTGACTAAGTAACCTTTTTAGTATATAATGCGACAAGTATCTCTTATTATTGTATCGCTCGTTAAGTTGTTTCCAGCACCGTTCATAATTGGATTCTGATATAGGAATGTGTCTAAGTAGTTGTTCCGCTTCCCCAGATAAATACCCTTTTAAATATTGCATACGCTGTACGTTATCTATAGACTTATTATGGTGAATGAGCGATGAGAACAAATCTCGAAAGGTTACCCACTCAGTATATTTCCCGGAACATGTCGGGATAACAATTTTTGGTAATTTAACTTGACACTGTTTTACATTGCTTTGTACATGTCTAAGATGTTCTGTTTGGCTTTCCTCTCTTACTTCAAATGACTCTAAAATAGTTTCTAACTCCGTTTTATATTGAATGTAAAGCTCTTCAGTCTGATCATAACAATCTTGTTTAACATAAGAACATGTTTTTATCTCTTGCGGATCATATGCTTCGTATAATTGACTATGACCATCTGTTAATTGTAGCCACAATTTATCTAAGCTTTCCAATCTTACTTTAACATATGGACGTGTTATTCGATCCTTAGGAGATTTCTTAAAGTTACTATAAGCTTTGACTATTCTTGAACAATTGTCTTCTAATTTATTACTTAACGATTCCATAATTATATTTTAATTAAAACCAGTGGGAATTATCTATTAAATATATAACAGCGCACAAGTTGAAACGAGAAAATTATAACTAAACATACAAGAATAACACAGAATTATCAATTTTTCAGACCAACAATTTATGTTTAAAATTGCAAGTTTTTAAAACACAACTACTATACTAAACATAAATACACAACTTTAAGTTCTAAAATAATGAAGATTTAAATCCGAAGTAATAAAGTCCCAAAACTCCGAACTATGAAGATCAACTCCCAAACTGCACTAGGTTATTATTAAAAGTTCACTCACGGTTATAGCTTCATTTGATACCACCTGATGAGTCCATTGGTAGATTGACGTTGCGTCACGTCACGCAAGTCCCACGTCCCACACCGCACCTCCTCCAGGACCAGAGCCCTGGGGTCACCCTGCTGCTGATTCCTGACGATGCAGATGTCGTTCACCCGGCACCGTCTGCAGTAGCTCGCTTCTCGCGCTGCTGCTCCCAAGAGTTGCTGCTGATTGTCACCACCGCACTGATGCTGATGCCACTAGCACTTCACTGATGCTATGAGCTTGGTCAGTTACCGCAAGCGATCCACTTGCCCGACCAAGGTTGATACACAAAAACAGCTCCGTCTCGAAGGACCATATGAACAACCCGTTTACTAGGCGTCACAAATTTTCACAGAAAGACACTTCTGCAGCACTCTTTTACTTAGCAGGGGTGAAGATAGATATATTGAAACTATATAATATACTTTCAACCATGTATTGAGATCATTTTTGCTTGACAATAATTTTGACCTAGGTAAATCCACTGCGCATCTTAACATCGCGATGCAGGATTCGTCGCTCAAAGCACAACGCCATCTATCGGCACAAAAGTTAACAATTTGTCTCAAACAATACTTATATAATGTAACTAGGAAACAATAAAACTACAACAAACTTGTCACAAATCAAAACAAAGTTAAATTGAAAGAAACACACATCAACCTATAAAAAAAACATTTGTTACAAACACCTGTCGAGCGTCTTATCACTAGACAACTTTGAACACACATCAAAATATAAAAAAAACATTTGTTACGAACACCTGTCTAGCATCTTATCACTAGACAACTTTGAACACACATCAAAATATAAAAACACTTGTTACAAACAACTGTTATCAACTTATCACTAGACAACTTTATATATATCTACCTAATTTTATTTCAGCATGGACTTGTGCAAAGTATCATATTGTGTATAGTTATCATATAGTGGTAATACATAGATACCTGACAAGGAGCGCTTATAAGCTTTTCCATTAGGAGCAGTAACTTCTATTGCTCTCACCTTCCCATCTTTCCCTGGAAAGACTTTCGAGACTCTAGCCAATGGCCAATGCAATGGGGGACAATTCGGTTCCCTAAGAATAACCAACATACCCTTTGTCACATTAGGTACGCTTGATTGCCATTTTGATCTACATTGCAATGAGTTTAAATAATATTTATGCCATATGGACCAGAAACATTGTTTTGCATGTTCACAAACCTTCCAAAACGTTAGTCTGTTATTAGGTAATTCGGAAATATCTTTTTCGGGGTAAGACATGATCGCACTACCTGTTAAAAAATGACCAGGGGTCAAATAACTGAAATCGTTTATATCGGAGGACATAGGTACGAGAGGTCTCGAATTAAGTATGCCCTCTATCTGTACTAAGATAGTATTTAATTGTACGTAGGTAAGAACTAGTTTTTGCAAAATTCTTTTGAGGTGAAATTTTGTACTTTTCACCGCAGCTTCCGCCAGGCCAGCAAACACGGGCGAGTAACTAGGCACGAAATGAAATCTTACACCTTGCTGGGCTGAAAACGATTGCACCCGTGCTTGATGTCCTGAGGTCGCCTGCAACCGATACAAGTCAGCTAATTGGTTCGCCGCACCCCTAAAATTCGTCCCATTGTCAGCGTAGACTTCGCTGGGCAACCATCGTCTCGCTGTGAGGCGTTTGAAGCTGGCTAAAAATGAGTCCGTCGTTAGATCTGATGATTTTGTGATTGCTCCCTGCTGCGTTTTGTGCAATAATGACATCCTCCGTTTTCGAATATGTTTTGCCCATAATAACCTCCTGCTGCTGTACTGTAGTTGTTGTTGTTGTACCAAATTTTCCACTTTAAAGTTGGGCACTCTCCGTCCCTGGCAGAGTCAATTATTTATTCCCACATATCAAAGTCTCAGTAGTATTCCACACACTATTATTGCTGAACTCGCGTAATTCAATGCCTCGAAGCGGCGCGGCGCAGCGCGGCGCCTGCGACTGGCAGGGTCGCCATGAGGTGAGGGGATAAGTCAATGAAACGAGTAGCTTGGTTGACGTCCCGTTTAATACTGTCTTACACATATTATGGTTGATGTCACGTATATAGTTAATATAATGTAAGTGCGTACTTATATCTACTACTTCAACGGTACATTGTCAATACATCTACGAAAACATAATGTACGTGAGGTAAAATCTACATCTTTTTGGTAAAAGAGGTGACAGACACAATTACAGTACTAGAAATAGGGACCAATTAGTTCAGCCAGGCTTCAGACTCGCTAAAGTAGACTCTTCTTTCATGGGGTACTGTTTGAGATGCTATAATAAAATTCCACAAAGCATTCTTGAACTGAATGAAACAAAATTTAAAACATGCATTAAACGCACATTGAGTAAGCAAGCATATTACAAATTGGACGATTATATCGCTGATAAAAATGCTTGGCTCAATGCCGGTCCTGCTCCACAAGGACAGGGGCGCATAAATGGATAGCACTAATTGTATTGTTTGGAGCTGCTGAAGATTGTACAACTATCTTTGCATTGTATAGATTCAATCTCTTTAGTATTATATAATCGCATAGCCCATATTGTGTGAGTGCTATGTACTAGAATGCTATCAGTCGCTGAAAACCTACATCTTTTCTTGACTTGTATGTGCCCTGGCGGTCGAGAATATGTCATGCTCACTCAAAAGTCTCGCTGATGGTGGCGCATGTGTGGGATCATTTAGTTCCCTTCAAAATGGTTGAGTTGAATGGTGCTGATCTATCCGTCATGTCCGTGAACGGGCGCTGTCAGTTGTGACTGGTCATCTCTCAGTTGCCATGGCTTATTTTAATGAATTATTTTAGTTTTTGAATTGTTTTTTTTCTGTTTTGTTTTACTGTGGACACTTTTAACGTGCACATCTTGCTACATTGTTCTCACATAATATACCATCTCAACATGAAAAATGTAACCAAGATTTTGTAACAATATTCTGATTTAAAAGAGTGTCCATGGAGTTTCTTGCCCGTTCTTCTCCATAGAGATCTACGCTAGGGAATGGGCAACTACAGTACTTTCACAGTTTTTATGCCTTGTGACTGGGACTGTAGCTACATTTAATTTTCATCTTTTTTTCGACAATTCAAAAGTGCCTGTAACTGGCCTACTTGAAATAAATGCTTTGATTTTGATTTTGATTTTGCTCGTTAACGATTGCTCGCACACACAATTTTTCGTCGTAAGACAACTTGTAAGGGCGATAATTAACAGGAGTCTCTGTTGTTAAGCGAATTTTCATTTCGCCAGTATTTACAGTACTTGCGGCGGTACCGCTTAGAAAATATGATGAATACTTCTTTACAACACTTCCGAGACGCTGTTTATCATCACCCTGTAAGGGTGTGTTAATAGATTCAAAACTTGAATTTTGATTAATACCTGACACCGTAATATTGTTTACTCACGCTCGGTCGGCGCAGATACGCTGGCAATTGCCAGTACGAATGTATGCAATACCACTGCGAATGTATGCAATACCACTGCGATTCAAAACATCGGAACCTATTATCACAGGTGTACTCAAACAACCACCGGGAACTACATGGAAGTCTACCTCTAAAGTCAAATTGTCGAACTCGATTGGCAAAGTGACGTAGCTATCCGATCTTATCTCATGACCACCTATTCCGCGCAACATCTGAGCATTAGGGTTTAGGCGACAAGAAAAATGTTTGAGAAGTTCGTTTGATATGAGGGATACAGACGAACCGCTGTCAATTAAGACGTCCGTAGGTACACCACACAGTACTGCGGGTGTCACGTCACGGTTTGTTGTATCACCCTTAATTTCACGACAAAAATTTACATTGGATTTATTGCGTGACTCCGACCGCTGTTTAGCGAAACACTTTTCTTCCGTATGCCCCTATTTTTTTTACAAAAGTTACACTTAAAGTTTTTCATGTTCGGGGAATTTAAATTGGAATCAGTGTTCTGACTATCGCTTACGGCTTTCGAATTCGAACCGCTGTTACTATTTTTATATCGTTTGGGACAAGCGTTGCTCTTATGGCCGTGAGCGCCGCACGAAAAACACTTCACAGTTTTTTTATCAGCAATTGTAACGCTACGGCTTCTTTTAATACCGTTATCGCGACAGCTAACAGTTCGGTTAGAATGGGCATCAACATTGTTTTTGTTCATATTTACATTAGTTTTAATTGGCATGACGTAAATAGATAAAAATTCTACAATGGTTTCGGTAGTTAATTTTGCATTCATAGCTGCTGCACGAATCTGCGGATCTTTAATACCGTGCACAATGATTGCACACAAAAGGTCATTACTTAGTCCTTTAACGATACGCAAACGCAACAAGGATTTGCGCGCGTATTCCGCGTATGTGGAATATTTATCTGGCTCAGTGCACATGACGTCATACAGGATATTAGCGACATCGACACGTCGTGGACAAAGTGCTTCCAACTGTAATTTAAAGGTAGACCAAGTACGATCCGTTTCGGTCCAATCGCGTAACCAAGAGTGAGATTCACCCTTCAGACACAAACCGATTCGGGACAGACATTCTTTGTCGTCCCACCTATTTTGTGTCTTAGCGCGTTCTACTTCCTTCCATGAACATTAGGGTCGAAGTCAGAGACGTAATAATGGTTTGATCTCACCGGGTTTAAACTCCTTAGCGCATCGATGTTCGGACTTTGTGCCCCCGATGACATATCCAAGCTTGGTGTTGACTAAATTAATTGACTGCAACTCCGCCTCCGGCTGAGATGGCAGCAGAATCTGAAAAACCACATCAGCACCGATTAGTAAGTCGATACTTTTTGTCAGCCAACACTATGCCTTCGGGTATTTTGATTTTGGAAATATCTATTTCATTTTGTGGCAATTTGCAGGCAATTAACTTCCATGTTGTTCAGCAACAACATGGAAGTTAATTGCCCTCTTAAAAGAAGAAGTTGTTGATTGTATCTGCAAAGGAATACAATATTTGGCACAGTTCTGTGAATTGCCAACACCGATTATATTTGTATTCTTGGGTGTTGGGGTCAAACCTAATTGTTTAATTAAACTATCTGTTGCTAGGGATGCCTGAGAACCTGTGTCTAGAATCGCCTTTGCTAATATTACCTTTTTGTCCTTGGTCAGTAGCTTAACTTGTGCTGTAGGGAGTAAAATATTAGAATTTTCTTGTTCTCCGGACAACAAACTGACAGGTGGAACAGTTTCCTCGTAGTGAATCAGTGAATTATGAGGTTGCTTGCACTGATCACACTTGAAATGGAATTTACATTTTCCATTGTGTTTGTTTAAACAAACTTGACACAAACTTTGAGCCTTTGAGAAGTTTAATCGCTCCAGAGCAGAAAGTAATTTAAAAGATTTGCAATTAAATAACTTGTGCGTGGTAGACCTACAGTGTAAGCAGGCAGTCGCAGAAGTCTTCTGTGCTGCTACATTCACCACCACCTTGCTGCCCTTGGAAGTTGTGGGCTCCGCATTCTCCATAGCGAGGGCCCTCTTCTCGAGGAACTCGATGAAGTCCTTTACCTTTGGCTCCATATTGTCGATGCGCTCTATTTGGTAGGCTCTTGCAGTATAGGTATCTAATTTGCGAGTGAGGATACATAAAATTATTGGATCCCAATATTTTATATCATTGTTGAGATTTTCAATGGCCGCTATAATTTGTTTTGTGCTTGAAACAAAACTGCGAATATTTGCAGACGTAGACTTTGAAGGTGAAAGATCTAACAATTGTGCAATATGTTCATTCTGAATTTTATATTTATTGTTGTACCTTTCATTTAATAATTTTTTCGCTTTTAGATAACTCTCATTAGACAAGGGCAAGTTCTTAATGAGGTCGTAGGGTTCACCTTTTAGATAAGACCGCAAATAGTATAATTTCTGTAAGGAATCTAAATGCTTGTCCTTGTGTATAAGTGAATCGAAAAGTGAGATGAACGCTTGATACTCTGAGTACTCACCTTGGAAGCAAGACATCTGTATGGTAGGTAATTTAGTACGCGAGTGACTTTCAGATAAATCGTTAGCATCATCATGCTTTGCAGAAACAGTTTTCAGTTCAATCGCGTCTTCCAACCTTGCCATGACGTTGAAATATTTGTTTTCTACCGCTGAAAAGTCCTCATCGTCTGAGGCCTCAGACAGGAAGAATATCTTCTTGTTGAAGCTTTCGTATTCCGTGTAAAGAGACTCTAGCTTAGACTTTTTAACTCTTAGGCTATGTATCAACATGGCTGCGACGTCCGAATCGCTACAAGACCCGCATAGTCTCGTAATGGACGCTTTAACATAACCTCGATTACTGCGAAGTTCACGAATAGCTTCTTTATTTTCAGGCATAGTGAGATATCACCTATACTTAGTTATTTTGGCACAAGAACTTAATTTGCAAAAGTCCGAGCGAACACAAATAATCACAATGATAAATTGTTCAACACAGAAACTATATGGTTCAATCAAAACAAAATGGTTTTTTACAACAGACAGTGCGTGCAAGAATTGCATAGACTAAATACAATATGTCCACCTACAAATTAAAGTAATAAAATACTATTGGCTAAAAAACCTGTAGCGTCTACGTCATACGACCAACGTCGCGCTGTGATTGGACGACCCTTGTCGCGCTGCCAACCTAACGCCGCTGAAGTAATCGCGCGCGCTTGCTCCTGCGCTCCCGGTTCTTGATTTGAGTGCGCAGTGTTGCCACCCTGCACCACGCCGGCCGGCTTGATGACGCTCTTGAATGCGCGGGAACTTTGCGTCTCCAATCGTCTTGTTGTTTCACTTGTTTCGCCACGCAGCGCGACAATCGATCGCCAAATTCGACAAAATGGCCGATCTTGATTGATTGAAATATGTCGGATGCTTTAAACTAACTTTTTGGTGTTGAGTTGAATGAATGTTTTTCTTGCAGGGCTTGCATCTCAAATTAAAGTTGATTGAAGTCTTGAATATTGGAATCGTACTCTCACTCTTGATAGGTCCTTAGAATAGCTTTTAGCTTTCTTGAATTGAAGGATACCTATTTTCTTTCTCGCAGGATGAATAAGCTGGATCGTAGCTGACGCCGAAGGGGTTTCGCGGGCCAACCAAAAGCAATTGCAGCTGTATTCTATAAATCCTGTTGCGTCTTCCGTTATCGTAGGCTGAACAGCTGTAGCTAGTAGCTAGCACCGAAGGGGTATCGCGGGCCAACCAAAAGAAAATCGCAGCCGTCTTGTACTTTTGCAGCCTAGATTGCCTGTGCGCGTCGTTTGTAGTGATACACAGTCCTTTTGTTAGGTATTTAGGCCTTGTAATCCTAGTATTCTAGTGCCGTCGTTCGTAGTGATGTGTTATCCCTTGCAGTGTGGATGAAACGCCGCACAGTGGGATTGCGCCGCGTGCAGTTCGCAATGGAGATCGCTGCGCCTTTGCCCAAGCACTCGTTGCCCGCCTGACGAAGAAATCGCGGGGAGAAGGACCAATGTTTGGAGCTTGATGTGCAGCTCGGGGATAGCTAGGTGCTGGTTTGTCTTCCTCAGACAGTGATAGTCGGGGCACAGTTTATTTTCTCACAACACACAGAGTACAGTTGTATTTTTATCACTTAGTAGGTTATAATAGGTACGGACGCGCACACCGTGGAAACGGAATCGAAAAAACTCTTTTTACAATGTTGCCAAACCCAAATATTAATAAAACTTTTGTTGGTGTTGCCAACAATACATATTTACATACACACACCTACTAAATTTTCAGTTCCAAACGTATATTCAAAATCACGAATGAAAAAAACGTCAACAAAAAATATTCAAATTGCAACGGCTCTGGTAGTTTTACGTAATTATATTTTTGAATTGAACACTACAAAAATACGATAATATTCAAAATAAACGCCTAATGTCTATAGTACGATGAATAAAAATACACGTAATAGCCATAGTTTGCATTTCTATCAATAATTAGTGCCAAAATACCGCCAAAACTCTTCAACGTTTTTCAAGTTCGTAGAAATGACTATTTCTGTCTAAAATCTCCTGTTTCTACATTAAAACATAGTTTATTACTTACCCAGGCATATTTCACTTCACTAAAACACAATCTATCACTTCACCAACACTATAATCCCACTTAAAACTTTTTTTAAACGATCAGACGTAGTCTCGCGCGCGTGCATTTAGCTCGACTGCAGGGCCGGCGGGGTGGCTTAATTTGGTTAGACAGACATTCGATGTTTAGCGTCGAATGTCTGTCTCGTTTCTTTCTCCAGACTCTGTGCAAGTTTGAGCGAGATAGGAACGAGTTTCATCATCAATTTATGTCAAATACTGACATGAAGGCTAACGGACCGCTCCGGTCTGTTATCTGAAAGTAAGAACGGACCGAGCCGGTCCGCTGCCGGGTTATGGTTAATATTATTGAGTTGTGCAAATTTAGTAGAAGTTTTTCGAAAATCATTTCTACCAGCCATTCCTACAAATACTTTGGGATGGGACATAGGCTTCCATGAAGCGTGAATTTAAATGTTTTAAAACGGGGCCAAAACAAAACAGTCTGTCAGAGTCGTCAGTCGGTCTATTGCGGTTGTCAGTGAAGTGGAGAACGCGGCAGAGATTGGAGTAACGATTACGGGAGAACATCTTCCTAAAGAAGTTCGTCTGTAGGAGTGGGTTGGTAGTAAAACAGGACTTAGTGGAGGGCATCTTGATGATTCCGAGCATCATCCAGAAGGAAAACAGGAACAATAGTTCATGAACGTTTGTGTCATACCACTCCCGGGCAAAGCTAGCGGATGAACTAGCTAGCCCCTGAGCATATCGGTTGGTCTCTGTCACTACATGTGACAAGATGCCGTCATCCCAGTACGTCCTGAACGCCCCATACGGATTTTCAGATGCGATACGAGGCCCCGTTTGTTCAGGCAGAAATTGCTCCGTCTCACCTGAGTAGTCATGCATGGTTGACCACTCAAAGCGAGATGGAATCGCTGTCCCAGCAAACAGGGCCTCGTCCTGACCTATATCAGCATCGAAAAACTGATCTTCTGCATCATTCTGGTCATTCACTTCATTTTCTGTCCTTTGCCTCCTCACTCTCGATAGGTCAGATGCACTGGAAGGGGCACCGCACCCGCAGCCGCAGCCGCGACCCGCAGCTGGCCGCCGCAGTCGACACCTCACTCGCGCGAGACGTGTGAAGGTTAACTATCTCCTGCGAATTAGAATGATTATCGGAATGCACTAATGAGTTGTTTTTTGTTGCACATTCTACACGGCCCGAACCTACGTATTATTATATTAATTTAATTAATATACGGTTTTTTGTCGCTAATGAGCTTAAGTTTTGATTCTCAGTTATAATCTAGAAACTTCTGACACGAATATAACGGGTGATTAGCGTTACATAACAAACATAAGCGCGTAGTGACCGTACGGTTCCGTTCTTGTGGCTTATTGCTGGAAACGTTGCGGTGAACTTTATTATTGTGCGAATTGTGTTTTTTACTATCAGTGTGATAACTGCCTTTGTTATGCAAAACTTGCAATGTTTTCAGCATGTCAGCTCGATCTTTGAGGAATTTCATAAAATCAGACACCTTTATACGTTTGTTAGGTTCACCGTTGTGCCTTTTTGTTGTTCCCATTCACGCTCTGTAGTTTGATCTAACTTAGACGCTACCATGTATATAACCAAGGTATCCCACGAGTCTATAGGCTCACCGAGGACGTAAGTTTTTAAGTACGGTGTCTATTAGGTTTTTAATTGAAGTTGATGATTCCTTGGTTATATTTGACATCGTAAATAGGGATTTCACATGACTATGCACCAACTATCTATTGTTATTGTATCGATTGAGAAGCAATTCCCATGCAACCGAATTATTGTCACTAGAGAATTCCAATGAATTTATAACTAACTCCGCGCTACCTTTTAGCGATGATTTTAAATAGTGATGCTTTTCTATGTTACTCAGTTCACTAGCATTATGCACCAATGCGAGAAAATAATCCCTGAACTAGGCCCATTGCTCGTATGCGCCGTCAAATGTGGGCATAGCAATAGTAGGGAGTTTAATTGTTCGTGACTTGTGCTTGGCTGTTATTTTTATTCAAAATGCATTCCGCTTGCGACAGTATGGTATAGTGGTTGTCCTCAAACTGCTCCCGTTTAGTTAGTTCCTCGTCTACCAGCGCTTCAGCGACCGATTCCTCAAGCTAAGTTTAAATATTATTGAATTCATCGAATAAATTACTTGCTCCTTGAATCCTTAATTTTAAATTTATGCGGTCTTGATTAGATAGGTCGTTATTTACCAGGCTATGTATGTAATTAATAAATCTTGTAAACCGTCCCCTTTACTATACCCCTTTTTTTACTAGATCCCTTAAGACTTTATCACTATAAACACTAGGTATGGGGATTTATCGCGATATTTGCTAGCCAAGACGGGATTAGGGTCGCTTATTTTCACTAGAGGAACTTCAGAATTGCTCATTTTGGTAGGCAATAGGAAGATGGAGTACTCACGGTTAAAATGTGACGCTGATACCGTTGCAGATTGCGGAGTAGTTGGCACGTCACGAATCAGACGCACAAGTTCTCACTGAAATTATTACAAAATAGCACGGTTTTACACAGTGGAAATGGAGTCACAGGGGAATTAGGCAGAATAGCTGACCGTTCCTCCAACGGGCATTGCTGTGCTGGTCTGCTGGTTCGTTTTCTGGCGTTTTTATCGTTGCTCCGGCTCGAATGGATCAAGATGTTATGAGGTCTTGAGGCGTATAAATAATTTGCGACTTAAAATTGATAATTTGATTTATTTAGTAGCTTTACAAAAATCGAGGTGCGTTGGGTGCGGGAACAATAGCGTACATATTGGTTTGTTAAATAAGAAAAATGGCGACGATGACGACGAAATTGTGGGCCTTTCATTGGTTGCCGACACATATCACGTTATTTTGAACCTTCTCATTGGTTGTGTTGGGCCTTGAAGATGATGTGATGAGATGATGGTCCCCCACCGTTACGGTTGCTGGATGGAGCCTAGGGTTGCTAGCGTAAACACTTAGTTATTTGTTTACGTGTAGCGACTTTTTCTAATTCAAAATTTTTAGATAATTTTTCATGTAATTGATCGTCATTATTTTGTAGAATAAGATGATTGCAGTTAGGGCTTGAATATCGGACGCTTTTTCAATTCCGGAATTGGGTTTCGATATTCAGTATTTCAATTCCGGAACTCAAGTGTCTTTTTGTATAAAATAGTGATACGTAAAAGTTTAAATTGACTAAGTGTAAACAATTTGCAAAAATGTCATACCTAATATTATTATTATCTAAATTGTATGTTTTCTACCAAATTCCATTAGTTTTATGGATTTACTTTCTTAGTAGGTATTAGAAATATGATCAAATAAAACAAATACAATGATTAAGTACTTGAATTATATATATATTTAAAAGAGAAATCAGAAATTATTCAACTTTGTAGTAATTAAAGTTAATTAAATCGCATAAGAAGCTCACTAACGGACGGCAGCTGTTGATAATTTATAATCTTCATTTTTGCTTATAATGAAATTTTAAGAATGTAAGCGCGTTTAAACTGTCGTCATTGAGTGAGCTTCGTACGCGATTACATATTATATAGGTGACCACCGAAAAGGCTCTTTCTGCCTCTACGCTCGTTGGCGGTATTGTTTTTAAATATTGAAAACATTTTTGTAAGGTGATACTCCTGTATCACCAAAGAGATTTTTGAAGCTGAAGTCCTCTTCAGCTTCAAAAATCTCTCGATCATGTCACTTAAACTGGACCATCTCGTTTTACAGTCCAGCACTAGGTTTAATTCTATGCCAAACTCTTCTCTAACATATTTTTGAATAGCTTCGTTCTTAAAGCTTGACTTTCGTACAGACCTGACCAACTTTCGAATCTTTTCCACTGGTTCCTTAAAGTTAAGTTCTCTTTCTGTTTCTATTGTTGGTATATCAATATCAAAACCACTGTTAAATTCTTCATTTTCATCATCATTACTTTCCTCTAATGTCCCATCTTCGTCCTGATGTTCAGGTTCAAAAATATTTGTATCAATCGTCGGGTCCATAAAATCCCCCTGCCTCATTTCATTCCTATCATTGTTGCTGTTCTTTTCTTTGTTGGAGTTATTCTTGTACAAAACATCAGTAACTCCTAATTGTATGCCATGCGCCAGACATATTTGGTGATAGCCTTCGTAATATCGGCCCATTTTGATCATTACTGATGCTCCGTCAGTTGTCAAGCAAATTACGTCTTTATCTAGATCCACAGCAAAGCCTTTGAGATGTGCTTTCAGATAAGTATACGGTCATGGCAGGCATACTGCCTTCAATTCTTACAAGGCCCAGGTTTTTGAAGTTATCTTTAAATTGGTCAGAGTGTAAATTTACATTCATGTATCGTCTGTTTTGTGTTGAAGTATACTCGTCGAGAGTTACAGAATAACGTGTTGTGGTATCCTGTGCAATGGTTTGTCGAAGCTGGTTTTTATTTTTTTCAAATTGGTTAAGCATGATTCTCTTTATGGCGGTACCAGATTCCGGTAATTTATATCCACATCTATGAAAAAGATCACGTAAATCTTCTGATGTACAAAATTTACTGAAAGGTAAGCCATCAAGAGCAGCCATTCTCGACACTTTTTCGTCCATTTCTTGAGACGAATTAAAGAAGTCTGTCATCATTTTGTGTTTTTTTGCTGGTGTAGCTGTAGGCATGGACGTGCTGGTACTAGAAGTACTTGATTCTGGTTGCGCTTGCGACTGCAAAGGGTTCTTTTTTTCTTTTAAATCAATGCAATGCATTGACTTTAAATGAACATGGAAGCCTGTGGTCGCACTACCGTGGCATTTCAAAATTTTAGAACACAATTTACATTTGCCGGATTGACCGTCTTCTGCTCGAAGAAAATGGTTCCAAACGGATCCCTCTAAGGACTTTCTTTTATCAAATTCCAGATATTTTGTCGATTTTGTTAGCGACCTGGAAAAAAATAAAACTTTGAACATAGGTACAGTCAAGCTCAGCTCCGGTTAGACACTCGAAGTGCCATTTTATCTCTTATTTCGTATGTCATAAGAACGGTAGAAATTTCAAAGTGTCTAACCGAAACTGAGCTTGACTGTAAATATATTCATAAAAATCAAAACCAATAGTGTTCCAATTTTTTTTTGTTAGCTACGAACTGAAAATTATAATGTTAGTTTTTCTTGCAGTTGCACCATTACAGGCTGTTAGGTTATAATATAAAAGTTGCATATATGCCCAAAGCAGTGGTTTGGTTAAAAAAAATCCCAAAGCTAAAACACGCAATTCGTCATAATTTTGATGTTTTACCTACTAATCGATATGTTTTGCTAAGGTGATAATAAAACACACAATTACCATATTATCAATCAGTAAAACATATCGATTATTCACTATGCGGCATCATTCTATAATCTATCCGCCAAACAGGTTCGCCTAATTAAAATCTTGAGTATAAAGGAGTGGGTTTTTGTGCTCGTCGCCCATATTCAGAACTCATAGGTACTCCTTGTATAAATTTTATTCATAGATATACGTACAAAGAAGAATCAATTTACTTCCATTGTATTATTCTTGGTCTTGATTTGCTGCAACTCTAACTTTTTGCTTAATTATCAAGAGTGTATGCATTAGAATATTTGCCGTCAATCCAAGTAAACTTCGACCTCTGTCTCTCGCACGAACTCCGGGTGCAAAATGAGCGAATGAATCAACGAGCGACTAGCTGCCGCGCACGCGACGTATGGCGGCGGGTTCGGGGCGAGGATTCGAGGAAGTGCGGACGCGCCACGCCTCAAGCCGCGTAATATATATTTTTTTTTTTCAACATCGAAATTTCGATATTGATCTCGCAAATTCCGGAATTGGAAACGATATTGGATTTTATCGGAATTCCGGAATTATGCCAATTCCGGAATTCTGGAGCTCAAGCCCTAATTGCAGTGGACTGTATTAATAATTTTAGTACGCTGTATTGGCACTGGGCCTGATATTAAGAAACCCAGTTTAGATTTATTTAATGTTGGTTTATTTTTACCCAACGATATATTTTGCGAACCAAGTAATGTCCAAAATATATCAACTCCAAGAAGCATATCGTCTGGAGCAGGTATGTGGAAATTAGGGTCCGCCAACGTAATGTACGGCGGTATATTTAATGTTGTATGGTCAACTTTTGTAGTTGGTAATAACTGAGTGAGGCGAGGAACGACATAACAGAACGAGACGCTATCGCTATAATTGTTGTATAATGACAATATAAGTACGTCACAACGCTGTGTTAAGCATAATATTTGAGAATTTAACCCTTCAACGACAGTCGAAGTGACAGAAGTAGGTAAGTTAAGTTTAGCAAATAGGCTTTCAGTTATAAAACTTGAGGTACTTCCACTGTCAAGTATAGCACGTATTTTATGGCATTTACCATTGTTATCTGTCACATGGACTAAAGCCGTGGACAGTAGAACACAATTGTTTTGAATGGTTGACAAAGCAATATCTTGAGGAGGACTGGGAAGAAGTTGTCGTTGAACGTCAGGCTGTGGCAAAGCGTGTAACATGACGTTACTTTTGGAGGTACAGGCGCAGATGATGATATGACTCCTGATTCCGTGTTTCCAATTTCTCTTGCAACCAATTCTTGAACCTATAAAAACATGTATTTATATATTCACATTTAATTCTACCAATAAATTTCATGAGTAAACTAATTTGAAATAAACAAACAAACCTCTAAATTGGTATTTTTGAGGCAATCCAAGTTTCCATTGGCCATGGCTAATTTTTCTTCCAAATTCAAGAATACTTCATCATTATTTTGTATTTTTATTTTAAGCCTTCGGTTTCTCGATTGTAATCGTTTAAGTTTTAGACCTGATTTACAATTTTTTCTTTGCAAAATCTTAGCTGGCTTTTGATTTTGTTTGTGTTGAACAATCTGAACCACCCGTAGCATCTAAACTATATTTACTTTACTATATTTTTAACCGTTTCTTCGTCTAGAATATTATACATATTTACGGACTCCAAAGAACTAGCGATCACGGCTACAATAGATTTTTCTGAATCTGAAAAATATTTGTTATCTCCTTTATTCATCTTATGATCTCATAATTTACATTTTTAAATATTTCTTATAAAAAACATATAAAAAAAAGTAGTCCGCCGGTGTCGGGAGCAGGGTCCAAGCCACCAGTGGTTAGAGCTGCAGAGGCAGGAACCTCCTTACAATGCGAGCCGTATCGAGGAGTACTGCCTTCTGAATCAGGCCCTTGATCCAACCGCCTAAAGAGAGCTTCGATAGATTATCATCAAGGCTATTTGCTATAAGGCCATTGGCCGTCACGACAATCGGCACAATCATTTAAAGGTCCTGTTGATTCTACATATAATAAATTTACTGAAGTAATTTTGTGTTGAATTTTTTTTCCATAATATTTAAACCCTTCTCGTTCTGATTCCGACGGTATTCTACTATTTTAAACCTGTCCTTCATTTCAGCAAGAACGGTGTAGACTCTATCTTGAAGTAAGGTTGACACTTTATAACGGCCTTCAAGTGTATCATCGTCTGGAAAGTTGATGCCCTGTAGACGGGAGGTGGCTCCTACGCCTTGAATATCCACTGGTTCAAATCCGAGTAGATTTCGATTTGCGACTAGATTGCCGGGAATCATGGCATCAGGTACGGGAAGGTATGCCGCATTGTTCTGTTGTGAAGCAACGACTCGTCTTGCAGTAACGAGTGGTGAAATGTAGCACTCATAGGTGTTATGGTTATTAGCGGCTATCGGTCCAAAAGATCCACTTGGTTGTTGCACTCCGTCGATGACGATTGGTCCTAGTGGTATTGCTGCAACTGGAAGATTCAGCCTAATTTCTTTACCATCCTGAGTTATCACAGGTGCTACATGTGATATAGATAACCGAATTCATATTCCACATGTCGCGAACCTCGTATGCCAAGAAGAGATATTTTATTTGTTTCCCTTTCTCAGCTTTCACGAGGTTCTCGTCATGCGTAATGGTAACATCGACTATCATTACGCGGCGCGCTGATCGGTCTATCACCACTATGTCAGACTCATTGGCGACAATAGTCCGGTCGGGCACATAATTGTAGTACGGTACCTCAGATTCCACAAGTTTATATTTCAAGGCAAGTTGCTGGTGTATAATCCTGGCTACTTGGTTGTGCCTGTGCAAGTACTCGCCGTTAGCCAGACGAGAACAACCAGAAATAATATGCACTGTTTTCGACTTACACGGTTTTTCACTACACTTTAAAGTACTTACGGGATGATATCCGTGATTTTGTTTTCTTTCGATGAGCTTCCGATATTTCGACGCTGTTGCAAGCATCATGATCGCGGGAATACTGAAGAGGTATGCGGGTGGGACGAAAATGATTTATTATGAGCAGACAAATCTGTCTACCCTCTTTCTTAGTCTTTTATTACGCGCACTACTGGAACTCGATTGTAACTCACGACAAAACGCACTCACAGTATCACTAGGTTTTTCTTGATAAAACAAAAAACAAAAAACCTAATAAAAAATAACATGCTGGATTCCACGTACTTGATAGTTTAAAACCATCCTCACGATTGAAGTTTTATGTTTTGAAATTTCAATAGCTTCTCTGGTCAACCTTGGGATGTAGTGTCGGTCTGTAGATAAAATTTGTGGTTTGCGAAACTCCATCCAGTGATTTGGCCCTGAGTCCAGCAGATGTTCAGCTATGGCCGAAAGCCAATATCGGGAGCTCATCGAACGAAAACAAAATCACGGATATCATCCCGTTAGTACTTTAAGTGCAGAAATAATATGTCTGATGGACTCACCCGGAAGGTGGCATGCCCGACACACGTCAACCGTCCCGTCCTTCATAATATATTTCCGGTAGTTGTTCGTCAACATAACTTCGTCCATAATCGCACAGGCAAAACCTTCAGTTTCCCCAAAGAGGTCGCCGAAACGTAACATATTATGCCTATTGAAACGGCACATATGAAATTTCTGGCGATTCTAGGTTTTTTTTGGCCAACTCCTTTGTCTACCATAATAATATCTTTATTTTCAGACCCGAAATCCATAATAAAAATAAAACAAACTTGGCACTTACTAACTAAAACACGCAAACAAACCAACTATAGCACATATCTGAATGACGGTCTTTGTGCCGCCACCCAGCGACACATTATTAGGCCATCCACCCTGCTGGCTACAGTAGCCACGAGGCTGTTGGGGCTGTCACGCACCTGACGCATTAGTGACGCGATTCGCAGACGCAGCAGCGAGCCGAAATCCGGAACGCGTGCGTCCGCGAACATCCCAGACGCACTACAGAAACGCGGCAACCCCAGCAATACCCGGAATGCGTTATTATATTGTACTCGTAGAGCACTGTACGAGCCCTGCGCATAACTGACCTACAGGGCGCACGTGTACAGCGACTGGCAGTATACCTTGGAACAGTTTTATTTTAACCTCTTTCGTACACCGTGCGCACCGTGCAAATTGTACAACATTTTAGAGAAATGTAATTTTCTCTTGTGAAAAGGTTCACTTCATCATCATCAGTGAGTGAGTGATCTCATCTCAATGAGAGGGAATGGGCTATATGTATAATCCACCTCGCGGGCCCAGTGCGTTTTGGTAAATGTCACATGTCTTCGAATTTTTGGTTCTAGGATATGCCGGTTTTCTCACGATGTTTTCCTTCAGCGTTTTAAGAGCAGTGCAGCAGTGTGAAAAAGTTCATTTAATTTTTGTAAATTACATTTATTACTGCTTTATTTTCCGTATTTTTGTTTGCATTCATGAAAATAATTAAGTAATTGCATAATCTTTTTTTGACTATTGTCGCATTTGTCTTGCTCAGCTCAGCTTGGTGAATTATGGCCCTGAGCCGTGAAAAATAAAACAATTATTTATGTTCTATCTCGGTTCTTTTATTTTTAGAAGCAATACGCTTTAAATATTTTGTTTCGCCCTTGCATTTACTAAATTACACGTGTTTTGTTTTGAAGCTGCTGAAAAACACCGCGCTTCGTAAGCACCGCGGAGACAATAATTAACCCGTTTTCCACCAATAAATTTCACGATTCATCACCTGCCTAGCCTTTTCCCAACTATGTTGGGGTCGGCTTCCAGTCTAACCGGATGCAGCTGAATGAATTTTACATGGATCGACTGCCTATCTATCCTCCACAACCCAGTTAATACTCGATAATACGATACCCCTTGGTACGACTGGTTTTCAGGCTTTCGGGCAACTGACTACCTGTTGCGACTGTCAAAGATCTACAAATGACAGCCGGGACCAACTGCTTCAAGTGCTTTCTGAGGCACCGAGGATACTCAGTATATAATGGGTGGTCACCCATCCACAGACCAACCTAGTTAAGCAAGGCTTAACCTAAAGATCGCCCCGAGCGGCTGTTATTATTTAGCCACGAGCTCCAATAAATTTCGCGATTATAAAATAAAATTGTTCTGCTATGTTATTGTTTGAGAGCCATTAAAAGACTTTTTCACTTCTCATGCTCTAAAAACGCCAATATAGCCGCCCTACGAAGCGGGACTAAAGTGACCACTTTAGTCCCTAGGGAGTAAAAAGTAATTCGTTTTTTAATTTCCTTCATGTGACATAGACAAACTCAAACAGCCAGTTAATCAGTTAATATACTACTATTATCTGTGGAGTGTGGACCATCTTCATTGCGATAATGTTGAGAGTTTTAGTTCCATGGTTTTTCCGCAAGGAAGGTGGCGCCATGCGTTTTAAATTGTTAATCTGTCTGTATCAGATTTTTTTTTAGTCGAGTGTAAATTTTTTCGGTTTTATATAAATTTATTAAGAATGTCTAGTGACAGTGAAAAGTTTGACGTCGAGCAAAGAGCAAAAGACATAATCGATAATTTTTTGCCGCCTAAACGCGGAATATTTACCTAAAAACTTACGAAAGTTCTATGGACTGGAGGAATAATAAATGTTTTTGTACTAAATTGACTATTTTTCTCGCACTCAAAGTGAAAAGTACAGTTTGCACCTCGAGACTAAACGCCAACTTAATATACCCTCGGTTTAATTGACTCCCTCGCAAGCTCAGGAGTCAAACCACCTCTGGTATATTATGGCTTCGTTTAGTCCCTCGATGTAAATACCATGTGTACTATTTGCATCAGACTAAAAATTGAAAAATTGTCATACCACAAACCACATTTTTTCATTTCAGAGACTAAATTGTCACCACTTATTCCTTTGCCAAAATAAGCGTTTACATTTTTCGTGGTCACCGAAGACCATGGCATGAACTTAACAAGTCTTGTTTTAAATTAATAATTTTTTGCTCCATTGTCATATTGAAATAACGAATTCCAAACGTCGAGAATTCGAGCATATAAAATCAAATCAAAATCAAAGCATTTATTTCAAGTAAGCCAGTTACAGGCACTTTTGAATTGTCAAAAAAAAGATGAAAATTAAATGTAACTACAGTCCCAGTCACAAGACATAAAAACTGTGAAAGTACTGTAGTTGCCCATTCCCTAGCGTAGATCTCTATGGAGAAGAACGGGCAAGAAACTCCATGAACAATCTTTTAAATCAGAATATTGTTACAAAATCTTGGTTACATCATTAATGTTGAGATGGTATATTATGTGAGAACAATGTAGCAATATGTGCACGTTAAAAGTGTCCACAGTAAAACAAAACAAAAAAAAAACAATTCAAAAACTAAAATAATTCATTAAAATAAGCCATGGCAACTGAGAGATGACCAGTCACAACTGACAGCGTCCGTTCACGGACATGACGCATAGATCAGCACCATTCAACTCAACCATTTTGAAGGGAACTAAATGATCCGACACATGCGCCACCATCAGCGAGACTTTTGAGTGAGCATGACATATTCTCAACCGCCAGGGCACATTCAAGTCAAGAAAAGACGTAGGTTTCCAGTGAATAATAGCTTTCTGGTACATAGTACTCACACAATATGGGCTATGAGATTATATAATACTAAAGAGATTGAATCTATACAATGCAAAGATAGTTGTACAATCTTCAGCAGCTCCAACAATACCATTTAATGCTTTCAATTTAAGCGCCCCTGTCCTTGTGGAGCAGGACCAGCATTGAGCCAAGCATTTTTATCAGCGATATAATCGCTCAACTTGTAATATGCTTGCTTACACAGTGTGCGTTTAATGCATGTTTTAAATTTCGTCTCATTCAGTTCAAGAATACTTTGTGGAATTTTATTATAGCATCTCAAACAGTACCCCATGAAAGATGAGTCTACTTTAGCGAGTCTGAAGCCGATAACGATAACGATATCTTTGTTTGAAATTCTTCGAACATGCGCTTCGCAAATACAACATGTGTCAAAAACACACTGAAAAGGGGAGCAAAGACAACCTCTATTCCTTAAACCAATAAGTTTATGAAACCATTTCACATCAAATGCTAACATTGCATCGATACAAAACTGTCATTTTATAAGCTTTACTAGGTAATGAACCACACTGCCAGCTATTTATATGACCTACAATATATTTTGACAAATCATGTAGCTGAGGCAAATCAGAAGACAATAATTTTGCGATACTGCCACCATTTTCTTCAATAGGTGATGTTGAAACTTGACTAAATAGCTGATCCTTGTCTTCAAATCTTTGTGAGTGCGCTGAGAAATTAATTGCTTTGGTTGAACAATTGATTATGTTTTTACAGGTATACAATTGCTGCTATCGGAGGCTTTAATTTCTAGGTGACATAATACTTTCCAATAAATGCCGGTCGATCATGGCAAGTTTGTTAGTCGAGTACTCCACGTAGGTTCTGGCACGATCGCTGACCTTTGATTGATTTGATTTTGAGGCGTATATCTGATCTCTGATATAACCGTCATTTTTTAACTGCGATCGTCTATGTTCTTTGTGTCTATACTCTCTGCTTTACTGTCTTAGATCGTTATTGTTGCCAATTCACTTTCTTCTGTATCTGTCTGATCCAATTCCATGGCTTTATCAGCTTCCCACAAACTCTCGTCCGATTCAGCATAAGTTTGGCCTTTAATTGATTTGATTTTGAGGCGTATATCTGATCTCTGATAAAACCGTCATTTTTTAACTGCGATCGTCTGTTCTTTGTGTCTATACTCTCTGCTTTACTGTCTTAGATCGTTATTGTTGCCAATTCACTTTCTTCTGTATCTGTCTGATCCAATTCCATGGCTTTATCAGCTTCCCACAAACTCTCGTCCGATTCAGCATAAGTTTGGCCTTTGATTGATTTGATTTTGAGGCGTATATCTGATCTCTGATAAAACCGTCATTTTTTAACTGCGATCGTCTGTTCTTTGTGTCTATACTCTCTGCTTTACTGTCTTAGATCGTTATTGTTGCCAATTCACTTTCTTCTGTATCTGTCTGATCCAATTCCATGGCTTTATCAGCTTCCCACAAACTCTCGTCCGATTCAGCATAAGTTTTGTTGCTTTCTACACAAGTATCAATCAGTATCATACCTTCTCAGATAAGTCAAACGTTATCTGACAACGTTTCTTTTATTGCCTCTTTTTTTTGGCAACTGGCGTTTTTTTTTCCAGGATTGTATCTATGTTTACATTATTAAAGTCATCAGTATTATTACTAACTTTATTTTTGTATTTCTTTCGACTTTTACTTGGTTCGTATATAATTTCACTTTTGCATTTCAACTGTTAAGCAACAGTCTATTCTTGTTTATGGATGAATTCTAAGTTATGTTTTTTTTTAAATATCTAATTGCATATGCATATTCTTGGGCATTGACAATATCCAAGAATTATTACTTTGTCACAAAAGCAACTCAAAGTGCGATAATTAATTTTGTTCTCAGATTCAACATTTCTAAGTTGATAGTGTGCCATGGTTCCAGGTACAAGACATAGTTGTATACTGACATTTTCAATGATTTCTGGGATGTAAAATTCGATATGCTGACTGTGCATCGGTTATATCAGAACTCTAGGAGACTATCGAAGCCAATTTTTCTTTATCGCACCACCGATGCCGTCTGCAGCACCCTTCCCAGAAATATTCCAGGTTGAGAAAGGGAACCCTAGATCTTTAGTAAACTTGCAGAACAAATAATAGTTATTTATTTTTGTTATTTTGTCACCAGTACAGTTGTTACTTTTCATTTCTCTATTACCTATCAGAATTAATAATATGGTGTCCTGGTTAAACTTACATTTAATATTTTCTTACATAATATGATATAAAGAACATCCTGGCATACAGTTGTTTATTACTGAGTGTCCTGGATATTCATCTGTTAACAAATTACCTAGGTCTTTTCCAATCTCATCACAAAAAATAACTATGTCATTATTTATGCTTTGTTTATATTGTATACGGGAACTATTCATAGGAGTATGCAAATCAACACATGGCTGTGGTAAGGTGGTATTACATGTCGTCCATGAATGGTCTGGTGTATTTACTTGTGAAGTTGTATGACAGTTCTCACAGTTGTTTGTTTGTGAGTTTACCAAATCATTCATCGCCAACACATATTCCCTCATAACATGTTCAGAGGTATTATATTTGCTAGTCATTGAACTTAGCTTCTCCAGTAGGTGATCAAGGTTGGATTGCAGGTGTTCTGTGTCAATTTTGTACCTCCTAGTGCTTTGTTCCAAATTACATGAATTTATATCCAACTGTTTTAATACATTTAGTCTTTCTCTATTCAATTTTACGTTTTTAATGAAGTATTTCTGCCTTTTAACCATTTTTTGTGTTTTTACAATGTATTTATTGATTTTTATGTATTTTTTTATTTTATTTTTACTGCTGACTGCCCTTACTGAACTACATAAATTAGAATGATCCTCACCTTTCAAATCTATGGTGAAAGAGGGACTGGTGGCAGAAACCATTGACGGGGCAATAGGCACCAGTTCACTGAACAGACTTTGATTCAGCGAGGCAGTGATGTTATGATTGGTAGTCTCAAGCTCCGTTATTTGACTTCTAGCCTCATGTAGCTGCTGTTCTAACTGATGTTTAAGATTAAGAGTTTGTTCGTACTCTGTGCTACACTGGCTGAACCCGTCCACAATAACTTGGAGCCTATCCCGGTCTTCTATGGCGTCAGTGTATTGATTGTATAACTGACCCATTTCCTTCTTTAACTTTCTATTTATTTCATGTGCTTCGAAGAGAATTAATTAACCCTTTCATTGTCATCCAATTCTCTACTTAGTTGATCACAGGACTGTTTAGACGCCTTTAATTCGCTCAGAGCCAGTTTAAGTTCTTTCTGGCGAGCGTGGGCGAAACGAGTCATAGTCATGATTGTAGTTAGGAAAAGGATAACAAATGAAACTAGAAGAGAGTTAGATATTATAGATAGTTTAGAAAGGAAAATAAATTTAGTCCTGTCACCAAAATAAGTAAGGTTATGTTTACTTTCCGAAGTTCAGTATTTAACCTAACTAAAAGGTGAACTATTTAATTACTGGTGAAATTAAAGCACGTAAACAATAATAGCCAGTAGAATAGAAAGTATTGTACCTGATATCAAAATGACAATGCAAAAATTCCTTAAGCCGGTAACTGTCACTGATTCACATTTAGAATAAACACTTAATTTGTACTTGTTACGTGAATCTAACACAAAATACTCATTAATAAGCTTTTTACTTGATGAGTAATTGGAAATATGCTATAAAAAACAAAGAAATATAATATTTAAAGTTAAAATTATAGGGACGAAAAATATAAGGCAACCTTTACCCTTCAGAAAATGCTCAAACATGTAGAGTGTACTTTTCTATCGCGTTATAAAATCTAGGAACACTTTGAGATGCGGTTGATTCAGTCTACCCAGTTTTTTTTTTCTGAGCGTCAGTGGTCAAAATCTCATTTTTCTTAAATTTGTGTTTGACTATTTTTATGTTTTCCTGAGAATATAAACACCTGCGAATAGCAAATTTGAATCCTGCCAATCGCATAGCTCTTTTTATATTGGGGCCTTCGTCGAAGGTTTATACTTACTTACTTGTTCTTTTTTAAGATTCCATTTAGAAAGCATCGTGTCAAATTCAGCAATTTTGTCACCAGTGTGGCGGCCGTCGAATGTCTCGGCATTTCAATACAATTGATGGTCCATCAAACTTTTCTGCTATTTCTGGCTAAGCAAATAGGCTTTTGAGGTCCGGCCATATGTCAGAAGTATATGACATGTAATCAATTTTTTCAATCAATTCTTTAACTTTTTCATTAACCTTGCCATATAGTTCATTGCACACAAAATCAGTGAAAAATTGCGCCCTCCAAAATTATGATCATGGTGCTAATTCTTGTATTACTCTACGAAAACCAAACCCCTCCTCAAAGTTAAACGATCAATTAATTTCGTCAATTTATTATGTCAATTTATTTCGAATTGAAGTCTTGGTGTCCCTCTTCTTTTCTTATAAAACTACTTCTTCTAACGAGTACGGTTCTGCTTTATGTGGAATGAAATCAACGGGAAACGGGGGAATTCCGAGCCACTTGTTTATCTAAGTAGATAAAAATTCTTCCGGATAGTATTAAAGAGGTTTCTGTTTTTGCCGGCACTTGTTCGGAGCAAAACAGAAACCAATTCATTGCGGCCTTCTTGCTGCACTTGATTCAGACTTCGCACCTAGAAACAATTGAGCAGATTTATTTGGAGTCTGGACACACAATAATTGACGTTGACTCAATGCACTCTGCTATAGAATGTGAAAGAAAGACAACTTCTATCGTCTCAATGAACGACGGGAAGAATGTGTCAAACCTTACCAAGTTTGAGAGATAAAGTATAACGATATAATCAACACCAATGAGATAGCTGCAACATTGATTTCGAACAAAACCGTGGCTCAAAATGGCAAGAAGGTATAGTGGCTGAAAATCAAATGTCTGAGGTATGAATAAACTAATCCTGGCGTAATAAAATTCCGATACGGTTATGATGGTAGGTACTCAATACTGGATACGACAAAAAAGACTAGACGTAATAAAGGTCCCAGTGATCCTGGTGAAATGATGATGATTTAAATGATGGTGCCTAAAGCGTATACGGCAATCTAACCGTTGTTGATTCGTACGTTAGATGTCGCTGCACGAGTGTTCTATTTACATTGCGTTTGACGTTTCAAGTATAACCCTTTTTTCCCATTTTCTCGGAAGGGAGTCACTTTGGGAGTTATAAAAAATATGTATTCTACGTGGAAATTGGGTGAATTAAAGGAAGAGTTAAAGAAAAGAGGTGCAATTATTAAGGGAAAAAAGGCAGACCTTGTCGAACGGTAAGTAAGGTTATGTTGTAGAAAACATCAAAATAATCTTAAAATAAACCACAAATAAACTCAATTCTTGACGTGCAACATAATGAACGTCAGTCTACTCTAAGCGGACTCTAGTGGTATCTAATAGTATTCTGAAAATGCAATAAAATAGTAATTTTTATGTGTTGTTTTAGGTTAGAGGCATACGATAGAAATTTCAACTTCCAACCACATTCTTCTAATTCATTACAAGCTGAACAAGATGAGGACATGGGTTTACCAGATGAAGGAAACTATAGAGACGTAAACAGCAATACTTTATTGCCACCATTAGATAACTATCAAGTTCAACAGTACTTTGAAGAGTAAGTTTCACTCTCAAATATGGCTTATCGCGCACTAGGCTGCCAAAATATTACCATACGCCGTCACATGGTGGAATGGCAGCCCCATCCTGGCTGCGCATGCTCATATGCCATCATATTTTGGAATGGCAGCTGCCAGCAGCCAGGCTGCCTAGTAAGCAGCCAGGCTTACAGATTATTTATCTATCGAATATATAAGTATATATATCAAGATTATTTTAGCTATTTGTATGCACCTTTAGGTATGAGCCTTAGTAACCACATACTTATCTCATTGAATCTCTGTAATATTATAATCATTGTATTTTTTACAGATTTAACCACACATTACATCAAGGGAAGAAACTATATGAAAACAGATATTTGCGAGTACTGAGAGCAGCAGTCATAGATGCCTTTACTTATGTAAGAGGCATATGCAAAGCTTCAATGAAAAAAGTCCAGTATGAAGTAAATGTAAAACTGCACAATAATGGTGCACCTCAAGAGTCACATTGTGAATGTGCAGCAGGGTCCGGTGTTCACGCTCAGTGTAAGCATGTTGCCATAGTATTGATTGCCACTGCCCACATGAGCCACGATAAGGCAATTTTGCTGGAGGAAGTGTCTACGTCAATCTTTTCACCATCCGAAAAAGAAATTTGGATCAACACCATTAAAAGCTGAGAAATTGCCAAATAAAAGGAAAAAGGAAAACATCGATTTTCATCCATATAAAAAAACAGTATGTCGAGAACAGTACAATAATAAATTAAGAAATCTTGCACTAAATTTTGAAGATAGCACAATGCCTTTGAAACAGTTGTATGGCCCTGCCAATCCGTATGCCATAGAATGGGATCATGGCAGTTATAGTTCACTGTCCACAAAAGACAAATTCTTAAAATGTATGTCTTTAAAAAATATAGCTGCAGAAGATGTGCAAAGAATTGAAGAGCAGACCAGATTCCAAGGGCAAAGTAAGATGTGGCATACACAAAGAAAATATCGCTTAACAGCAAGCAATTTTCACACTATTTGTAAATTACGACCACAAACATTATCATCATTCGCAAAAAATCTATTACATAGAAAAAACATAACTACAAGGGCTATTAGCCATGGAAGAATCAATGAAAAAGTGGCTTTAAAAAAATATTCTGAAGAATATGGACTAGACATTATAGAATGTGGTTTGTGTATTTCAGCAGATAGGCCTTATTTAGGTGCTTCTCCTGATGGACTTCTGCATGAAGAGACTATTATTGAAATAAAATGTCCTTATACTGCACGTAACCAACTGATTAGTCCTGTCACTGTGCCATATTTATGTGATGAAGATGGACTTAAACTTAAAAGAACTAGTCCTTATTATTACCAAGTCCAAGGCCAAATGTATTGCACATTAAGAAAATTTTGTAACTTAGTAATATTACTTATAGGGATGGCCGTAAAACCTACAAAAAACTAATACGCCTCAGAGGTAAAAACGGCTGGAGGCGTTTTTGTACTAACATTGAGAACAGCAACCAGGCAATGAGGGTCAAAACATTTCTCGCCGCCGGGACTGATCTTTCAATAGGATGCCTTAAAAAACCAGACAATACCTTCACAATCAACGATGCGGAAACCAGTGAATTACTTCTCACCACCCACTTCCCAGGCTGCCAGATTGCGACCCAGCAGAGCTGGGCACCGTACAGTGAAAGGGCTACGAGCAACCTGGACTGGGAGGTGGCTTCAGAAGTAATAGACAAAGACAAATTAATATGGGCAATCAACACCTTCCTACCTTTCAAGGCAGCGGGGTTGGATGGTATTTTTCCGGCTCTACTTAGATGAAGCGGTGACTCGCTAGCCGAATACCTTGTCAAGATATTCCGTGCCTGTCTGGCCCACCGCTACATCCCTTTGAAATGGCGCGAAGTAAAAATAATCTTTATTCCAAAACCAGGTAGGAGCGATTATACTCAACCCAAGTCTTTCAGACCCATCAGCCTCACCTCGTTTTTCTTGAAGACACTAGAAAGACTGGGAGACAGAAGGATTAGGAACCAAATTTCGCTACTTAAACCGTTACACCCTAACCAACACGCCTACTGCGAAGGCAAGTCAACTGAATCCGCACTCCACTGCGTGGTCACACGCATAGGAAACGCTCTAAAAACCAAAAACCCAACACTGGGCGCCTTCATAGACATAGAGGGTGCTTTCGACAAAACTAACTTCGCCAGCATCAGCCAGGCACTAGTCGTGCACGGTGTGGCGCCAACGCTTACACAATGGATTCACAATATGCTAAAATATCGCGCTATTCAATTTACTGTAAACACTACCACACGAGGTATCGTTAGTAGGGGCTGCCCACAGGGTGGGATGCTGTCACCACTACTGTGGAACCTAGTAGTAAATGAGCTCATTACAGAGCTCAATGCTAGCAGTCTATACTCGGTGGGTTATGCAGATGACATAGCAATTCTAATCACGGGGAAATTTGAAGGCGTCCTATGTGACCTCATGAGGAAAGCCTTCAATATAATCGAGAATTGGTGTACTAAACACGAACTATCGGTTAACCCCACCAAAACAGAACTAATAATGTTTACAAACAAAAGAGTCCTTGGACCACACAAACTCCCTAAACTATTCAACACTGAACTAACACTCAAAGAAGAAGTCAAGTACTTAGGAGTGATTCTCGATAGCAAATTGCTCTGGAATAGGCATCTTGACTACAAACTCAACAAAAGCACAATCGCACTGTACCAATGCAAAAGAATGTTAGAAAGAACGTGGGGGCTGTCTCCAAAGATCACGCTATGGCTTTACACAGCGGTGATCAGACCAATGCTGACTTATGGCGCCTTGGTTTGGTGGACGAGAACTGAACTCGCGACCACCGCCTCTAGGCTTCAGCGGTTCCAAAGGCTAGCCTGTTCCGCCATCACGGGCTGTATGAGAACAACCCCAACTGCGGCAATGGAGATAGCCCTACAACTAACCCCCCTTGAATTGTACATACAGCAGGAGGCAGCATTAGCAGCCATCAGGCTTATGCACTTAGGCATATGGGGCAAGAACCACACCAGTCCCCACGCAGGCATCCTGGACCGGGTGATTGAGTATCAACCACTCATCGCTGCCCGGTGTGATAGGACACCTAATAAACCCATGTTCAACAAAAGATATAGCATACAAACAACAGAGGAATTAAGGGATCAGTCAGGAGCCAATGAAGTACGCATCTACACAGATGGCTCTAAAACTAAAAAAGGCTCAGGGGCTGGCGTACACTCCCTTGACCTCAACTTTAACTTTCACCTAAAACTATGCGAACACAGCTCAATATTCCAATGCGAGTGCGTCGCCCTAACACAAGCTGCGACAGCCGTAAAGCGTCTAGGGGTTCACAACTACGCAATCAGATTCGTATCCGATAGCCTAGCTGTGCTTAAGGCCCTAGAAAACAAACAAACTAACAGTACATTAATATTTGAATGTCACCTCGCCCTGGAAAGTATATCGCCGTCTAACAGAATTACACTCCAGTGGATCAGAGGACACAGTGGGTCCCTAGGCAATGACGCCGCAGACGAACTTGCCAAGAGAGGTTCCGAGATGGCAGTGCTAGGCCCGTACCCACTCCTTCCCTTACCTTTCTCACAATTCCGTACATGGATTCGCCAGAGATCAACTGAACTCCTTAACAACAAATGGTCACGGTCCACAGACTGCAGGCAGTCAAAAATGGCGATGCCAAGTCTTCATCCGCGACTAACAAAACGACTGCTCAGCCTAAGTAGAAATAACCTCAGAATAATAATAGGGACAATAACGGGCCATTGTCCCCTAAACAAACATCTTTTCAACATAGGCGCCACGGACAGCCCACTCTGCAGGGGCTGCTTTGACGCCGAAGAATCGGCTGCCCACGTAATCCTGGAATGCGAGGCAGTGGCTACCCAACGCAAACAAATCCTCGGAACGGTGGGGTCGCTCCGCGAAGCCTGTGAAGCTCCCAGAAAACTTCTGTGCTTCTGGGCGGAGCTAGGCTGGCTAACTTAGCCAGGACACCTACGCACAACGTACCGATTAAGAGTCTAAGTGCGGAAAATGGAGTCCCCACTCTACTCTACTCTACTCTACTTATAGGGATATGAAGGTTATCTATATTACAAAAGATGACAAATTTATAGAAGATATGTTGAAGAAGTTGGATTTTTTTTATAAAAATTATTTTGAAGAGGCATTGGTTAACAAATACATTCATAAATATTATGAGGAAAAAATAAAGCCTTAATTATTTTTATGTGATTTATTTCTGTTTCTGCATGATCCCTTCCCTAAAATTACACAACATTGAGCATATGAAAAATATTTTTGTACTTAATGGTACATAGTAACCGTTAATTTCTGATTTTAAAATAGTATAAGTTTTGCTTAAACCAATAATCCTTTCAATGTGCACTCTATTCCTTGATAGTTCTCTATCTTTTTTCAATTGAATTCCAGGAAGTTGAGACATTCCTCTCAAAAAGGAGGGAATAGTAATTGTCACATCTTTTGGAGCCAAAATGTCTTGTACATTGAAACCTCTGTCTGCCATGATTAGGTCTCCTGGTTCACACAAATCTTTAAGTGTTGATCTTTCTATTATTTGTCTGTCACTTGTGGCACCACCATAACCATCTGAACAATAACTAATTAAGCCACCTGGTGTAGCGCCAATTAAGAATTTTATAGTATTCTTATTTTTATAAGTACTAAATGTAGCCTGTTGGGATAAAGGATTTCCTGGTTTGCATATTGGTATTTCAGTAGTGTCTATGATTAATCTTGTATTCTTATAATGTTCAAAATCCTCCGGCATGTAATACTGAACTAAGTCTCGACTAGGCCATATGTCAATAAGCGACCAAATGTCATACATAAAATTCAGCCAGGTAATAAAGACATTTGATACCACTGACTTGCTGACACCAAACATTTTCGATAACTCAAAATCACATTTATCTCGTCGTAATTTGATTAAAGTTAATAAGAACTGATCTTCAACACTGAGACTTATTACACCACCTGATTTGTAAGTTAGATCATAGGCTATGGCCTATGGCCTTGTTTTTAACACCCTGTGCCCTATGGGCACAGGGTGTTAAAAACAAATCTGAATTTTTTGTATGTTTCAAGACCAGTGTAAAACTTAACTGCATCATTGTCATTAACTAATTCTTCTGTAGCAAACAGTCTTAAAAGTACTGGAGTTTGAGTAGATTTATTGTTCAATATTGGATTTGGCAATAAAGCGTCTTCCTGGCGGCCACTCCTTTCTGGTAATGATAATGTCTCTTCTGTTGTTGGTTCAATTACTGAACTTGAAGTGCCAGGAATTTCTGATGATAATGTCTCTTCTGTTGTTGGTTCAACTGAACTTGAAGTGCCAGGAATTTCTGATGATAATGTTTCTTCTGTTGTTGGTTCAACTGAACTAGAAGTGCCAGGAAGAGTTTGAAGTGTGGGGAATAACTCTTTGCGTAAATTTCTCTCTTTCAATCGTTATTCCCTAGCTGCAGCATAAGGTGGTGGATCTTTCGTCCAGGGAAATATAGAGGGCACTACACCTTTTTTCAATATTTTTATCTGGCACTCAAAACCTGTAAAAATTAACATCAGATAAATGTTATTAACTTGAAATATTGTTTAAAAGTATCATACCATCAACAATAAACAAGAAATAGTGAGAACCTGTTGTGGATTTAATACGTTTAAAGTCTTCAGTCCTAAAATGAGATCCACATAACCTCATTGTCGTCGTATTTTTCAAAAGTGAGCGTCTTATAAGCTTTGCCCATAAAGCTTTTAATTTCTTCTCTTTTGGGAATTTGTATCGTCCACTTTCTTTACACCCTGACACTGCACATTTCGTCATTTTACCCAAAAATAAATAAAACTCGGCATTTACGATAAACAATGTGTGAGAATGACAGTTCGCCTAGGAACACGATGAGGGCGCCATCTGTCGGGAGCAAAAAGCGTAAATCAACCCCATTACACAATAAAAAAAAAGATCTGGTAAACCTATGCCGAACGGACATAATACCGGTTGAATTCCATTCATGGTTCATTCATCTTCCAGTTAACAACCAGATAGGCTGCTAGAACTAGACACCTTGGAAGACACTGATGGAGAAGATACTTAAAGATTAGGTACCTAATTAATCAAAGCATGATTGTGTCTTTTCATAAAGCTAAGATTGATAAGATTTTGTGTAAACAAAGATGATGTGTTGCGTTTTTTGATTAAATCGCTTCTTTAGTTTTAATAATAATTTTCGGCGTTATTACGAATACGCATGAGTGTATTAGTAGTGTCGATGGGTAACAAGTATTTCACTTGGCGTCGGCACTCCTACCCGGCAGGACTTCGACATTATCGAACAAGAATAGGAGGACTTTTATTATAAAATCCTGGCTCGACAAACCGATGGCTGATAAGGGACACACTATTTGCTATTAATTTCATAGATCTACGGGTTATAATTATGTTTAAATTCGGCTGATTAATAATATGCTGCACCACAATTAAATCTATATCGTTGAGGTTTGCATTTGTTATCTCGGCACACGTTTGTTAACTTATATTATCTAATACTAGGACTATGGACTCTTTCCCTAAAGAATTTAAAAGTAAACCTCCAAAGTATCTCGTTACAACATTTGATGGTAATCTGCATGATCGCGATTTTTCGATGGTTTGCATTTTGAATAGTAGGTAGTAATAGTATTGTGTGTATGTTAACCTTAATGCCAGTATCAATTTAGCCGATTGCCTCAAAACCTTTAACATACATTTGTTTACGATATAAATCTGAAATAATTTCTGTGGTAACATGATAAACCTGCCGTACCTATCGATTTCTATGCGTTGGCGCCGGCATGCCCCGCACTCCCCCTGGCCGCATACCAGCAGGTGTTGGCAGCGTGTCCCGCACGCTGCCAGACTTGGCAGCGTTTTCGAGTGACGAAAGGTAAACCTTAATATAGTTCTTCGGGAGTCTTGTAGCCGCATGCTTTCGCGTTCGCACGCAGTTCTGGGCCCGATATTGCGTTCTCCCCATCCAGCCAACACATGATATTTTGTGTAGTATCAGGTCATGGTCTCGTCCCCTTTTGGCGTGCCAGCATTTCTTTCAGATGGTCGACGAAATAATTCAATACCTTTGACCAAGTTTTCAAAAGTATTTGGAATTGGAAGTGCAGGGTTGGCAATAATCTGCTGTTTGCATTTGTCAAATCGTACCTCAATTTCATCCTGTGCTAAAGTACCCGTCATGAGAAGCTATAAATTTTGTAAACAAGCGTTCAGGAGTTCACAACATTTGGACCAACAAAAAAAAAGAATTTGTTTAAGGTTTAATAAATTATTAAGTAACAAATATTAATTAACATATATTATTTAAGAATAATTATTCGTCAGATTCAGATGTTTCCATTTCTGTTTCAGAATCAGTGACATGTATCACGAAGCTGTCTACAGTTTTATCAATCATCTCATCGATTTTGGAATAAAAATTATCTTCTTCCTTGATAACATGCTCCACACAACGCTTCCAATTTTCCGAAGTAATCTGCTGCAGTCCCTCTTGTAATAATTGTTTTACCTCGTCAAATTTAAAATTTGTATTTTTACGAGCAACATATCCTTTTACGTTGGCCCAAATTAGCTCAATTGGATTAAGCTCACAATGATATGGCGGGAGTCTCAATACTTCCACCTTATATTTTTTTGCGAGCTCGTCCACTACATAAGTTTTAAAATTGTGTTGTAACATGTTTTACTTTTAGCAGTAATTCAGTCTTAATTTCATTGTCGTCGTAAGAAATATTCTTACTTACAAGCCAATTTTGTACCTATATCATTTTTTTTTCCAGGCAGTAGTAGGAATTCTTTCAAGACGCCTTGAGTGGTATGGTGCATTGTCCATTACCACTACTGCATTTTCTCCAAGTTTTGGGAGAACGTTTTCAAACCATTGTTCAAAATGTGTTTGTCTACCCAAGTTTTATTTACGGTATGTCCTGTAAAAACAATTAAACATTTGTTAATTAGCGTCTTGCGCAGTAAAAGAGTTGAAGTACATTATTATTAATACACACTTGTGATAGCCCTTAAGAACTAATGTCTCAAGGTCGGCGGCGCGTGGGTTATATTTTGCAAATAAATTTGCAGTATCATACACATCACTTCACGGTAAAGGCGACGGTATTTGCTTACAATCAGGCGAACCGTACGGTAGTCTGCCGTTTCACTGCAATAAAAAAAAACGCACTAACCTGCATTCACCCATGTCTCATCCATGTAAAATATCTGGCGATTTTGTTGTCTATAGTCTTTAATAGATTTCAAATATTTTCGCCGCCATCAATAAGTGCGTTATTTCGCTGTCGTTTTATATATTTAAAGTTTAAATGCTTTATTAGCCGCCTGAGAGTTGTTTCGCTAAAATTTGGCATATCTTCATCGTCTTTGAAGAATCTTGGGAATTGTTGGTATTTGGCCATTTAAAAAGAAACTGTGATTTTTTTCCTAGTTACGGATTTATCAAAATCGTCTACTTTCTGATAAAATTTAGGCCTGTCTTTAGACTTGATAAGTGATTTTATTCCCTCTTCTGATTTATATTCTTTTAATATATTAAACACAGATGCTATGCCAATTCCCATAATCGATGCTGTTTTTTTTATTTATTTCGGTTTTGTAGGGATATTCATTCGATGGCCAATTATCTTTCACGTACTTATATACGTTGATCACCATATTTTTCTCATTAGCCGTAAAGCTCGTCACCTGTAAAAATCACCTGTAGTCACTTGTCACACGAAGCTCAAGCTATATCTCCAGGTATACCAATTAACCTAACCAATAACTTCTCAATTTAAAACCTACTTCTAATGTTAACCTTAAGTTAGCAAAGATTAGCGCGTTTGAACAAACAACTCTTTCTTTTTACTTATTATATATTTTAGATAAATTGTATTACGCACCTTTTGACGTTTTTTTCGTGGCGAATTTATTTCCTTAGATGTACTGGCTACTGGCTCCATTATACGTAATTACAAATAAAATTAACGCAAAAATTAAAGTAACAACAATAAAAAAGTGATAACGAAACAATAACAAAATTAACAATAACAACCAGATCCGCGATATATGCAAAGCAATGAAACAAACTCGTACGCATTCGAAACTCGAATGACACGTTTATTTCAAAATGGCGTCCCGATAGTTTACAATCCCTGCGACGGACGCATTCCGGTACCAAGAAACACAAACGATAGCGCTTTGCGTCGTTAAAATATGATCCGACTAAATTAAATAGGTTGTTACTTTCATATAACCACTATATTTCATGTCGATTGAATATGGTCAATTTATTATTATTTCGCAGTATAAAATGTTTACTTAGTAAAAGATGTTTGTTTACATAATTTATAGCTTCTCGTGACGGGTACTTTACGTTACGTAAACTTGACTCTAAATGAGCAAACCTTCTTTCAATAGTCATCCGATCCTGTAAAATAATATAAACCCGATGATGAAGTAGCTCAAAGTTAGATATTGCTTTTTCTTAAAAACTAAGACATACTTTGATTGTGAGAGAACACACTTTGTTTTATTTGTAGTTGCGTTGCAGTTTGCATTTTTTTTTTCAATGATAGTGATACCTTAAGTAAACAATAACCTCGAGTCCGTTTTATTAACCTCTCACCGCGCTCACTAAAGTGCTTATCGCTCGAGTTCTATTAACTCTTATCTCAAACGGTAAACAGTTTCATGTTTCTGAAGATCGAGCCCATCTATTACTATATAAACAATTATTTTATAACTACTTTAGAATTATAAAATCCTATAGTTAGCGAAAGAACTCGACTCGAGTCGACCTGTTGCCGTATCTTTCTTTGTTTTGGTAAAAATACTGAAACAATTCACACGAAACTTTAGAACTAATATAACTAATATGCAAGTAATCTAATGACAGTGTTTTTTAGGAGTCCTACACACATTATTCTTGTAATATTCCAACTCAAAGTTCATATACGCGAACAGTTATTTTAAACTTGCGCAGTTCAATGCATGACTTTGTAAACGATCATCCGTGATAATATGAACAGGTTTGATTATGAAATGTTAATAGTATTCTTACTTAATTAGTAGTTATTAGTATTGAATCGAAAAAATATACCACGAAAATTGTTAGATACGAAAATAATATAGAAGAGGGATATAACCTATTTCCACTCGATAATTTAGGTTTTCAAATGCGAATCTTACTTGGAAGTAAACAAGAACAAGATGCTATATCAATTTCTGTACACACATACTTTCCTATCACGGAAAAAATAAGAAATATCTGTTTCATGTGGTCGTAAAATTTGTACTGAATTTTAACATGTCGTAGGGTGGGGAACACACCACTACATTATCGATAAAATGTGTACCTATCGAAAATGTGTTCAGTAAGGAAAATAAAAAAATGCAATTTAGATATACATGTTTTATTTCTCATATACCCAAGTTTTATTCACATAAAAAAGTATTTACTACTTTGACATTAAAAAAATCAAAAATTAAAAAAAGAAAAACAATTTAGATCTACATGTTTTATTTTTAATTTACCCAAGTTATTCACCTAGAAAAAGTATTTACCACCTTTACACAAGGGAAAAAATATTAGAGTAAACATAATTCTTATACAAACAAAACACATAAACACCTCATATAGTATCAAAATAAAAGTGCTTGGCATAACCTGTGTTACGCAATGGGAATATGCATGAATTAAAAAACTCTATTTATTACTTTTACATTGGGGTAAAATATTAGAGTAAACATAATTCTTATACAAACAAAACAAAAACACGTCATATAGTAACAAAATGAAAGTGATTGGCATATTATGTGTTACGCAATAGGGATATGCAAGAAATAAAAAACTATTTATTACTTTTACATAAGGGTAAAAAGTATTAGAGTAAACATAATTCTTACACAAACAAAACACATAAACACCTCATATTGTAATAAAATAAAAGTGATTGGCATAACGTGTTACGCAATAAAACTTATAAGTGAAGAAAAAATTACATGCATATTCCCTATCCCTATTAGGTGAGTCCCAATGGACACGCATGCACCCACACATACATACATAGCGTTTCGGTAAAGAGTGGCATGACCCAGAAAAGGAGTGACTCTACTGTCTGTCTGTGTCAGTCAGTTGGATTTTGTGGAAACAACAAAAGGCATACTATTTTGGAAGTCTGTCGTAAGTCTGTCATAAGTCAAGGAATGAAAAAAATCTCATAATGGAGAAAACTAGGGAGGATTGCTATGGTAAAGGTTGAAACATGGCTCTAAGCAAAGTGGTACACCACAAATATCGCACCAGTAGGAAGTCCGTTTGCACCGAGCCGTGTTGTTGATGCCGCACACGCGGCAACGACGACGACTGACGCAACCTTTCCCGTCCAACTTTGGAATGCGGGTTGCAAAATGGTACTCCAAAGGTGTAACGGACTCCCCAAAAGTGCTTCGTCCCGTTGTGCTTGGACCCGCTGTGCTTGGACCCGCAGTGGGCGCACCAACTCCAAGGACACCGCGTTTTGGGACGTATTTGTGGTGTGTTTGGAGTATCTGATCGACTAACTCCCCAACCGAAAAACTAGGTGATCTTTAGAAGTAGCGGTAGAAGCCGCTAAATGAATTCTAGAATTTAAGATAGAGCAGTTAAGAAGGCGTTTGAAGACCGAAGACAGAAAAAGGTGCCAGAAATGGAATATGAATCCATTTCTGGCACCTTTTTCTTTCCAACAGGTATGGTTCCAGCATTTGATCTTTACGATCAACGCCTCCCATACCCTTGTTATAATCTAAAATAATGTGGGGCTTAAATTGAGCTTCACGATATGGTCTTGGCTCCATCCGGTCTTGTTGAACGCCATGGTAGGATGAGATAGTGCAAATTTTGCGCTACTTATCCTGATAGGCCATGACAACAATATCGCCAGCATGACGAGCTAAGATCTGACTGTCTTTCAGCTTGCACTGCGATAAGAGTGGAGGGACATAGCTACGGTTGCCGCGCAATGTGCCTACACAATCGGTTTTATGTGCCTTCAGAAATCAGGCCAGACAGGGGCTATTGAACCAATTGTCCATGAAAAGAGTATACCCTTTGTTGAGGAGAGGACGGATGAGTTTCAGGACAGTCGCCGTGCTTTTCAGCAGCGTCGACGGGTAAGCGGTAAAGTGAGGGATTCGTCAATACAAATATTTTGGGATGGGACATAGGCTTCCATGAAGCGTGAATTTAAATGTTCTAAAACGGGGCCAAAACAAAACAGTCTGTCAGAATCGTCAGTCGGTCTATTGCGGTTGTCAGTGAAGTGGAGAGCGCGGCAGAGATTGGAGTAACGATTACGGGAGAACATCTTCCTAAAAATGTTCGTCTGTAGGAGTGGGTTGGTAGTAAAACAGGACTTAGTGGAGGGCATTTTGATGATTCCGAGCATCATCCAGAAGGAAAACAGGACCAAAAGTTCATGAACGTTTGTGTCATACCACTCCCGGGCAAAGCTAGCGGATGAACCAGCTAGCCCCTGAGCGTAACGGTTGGTCTCTGTCACTATATGCGACAAGATGCCGGCATCCCAGTACGTCCTAAACGCCCCATACGCGTTTTCCGATGCGAATAGGCCCCGTTTGTTCAGGCAGAAATTGCTCCCTCTCACCTGAGTAGTCATGCATGGGTGACCACTCAAAGCGAGATGAAATCGCTGTCCCAGCAAACAGGGCCTCGTCCTGACCTACATCAGCATCGAAAAACTGATCTTCTGCATCATTCTGGTCATTCACTTCATTTTCTGGCCTTTTCCTCCTCACTCTCGCAACTGCCCGCACTCTCGCTGCCTTCCTTGCTCTCACCACTTTCATCACACTCGTTCGCAGCTCCTCTGGCACGTCCTCATCATTCATGTAAACTTTCACTAATCTATCACCTCTTTTCCATTGGGGCTCACCTTGGTCCCGTCCTGCTCCCCTTGCTCGGCTGCCTCGGCGTAGACCGCGCGCGCGACGACCACCTCGGCCACGCACTGGGTCCTGACGCTCTACCACTTGCGGAGGGTAGATCTGATGCTCGTCGGCCAGATGATAGGTGTCGTCATCGTCCTCTTGGAAGATGACAACACAATCGATCCCAAAAAAAAAAAAAATGAAAATGCAATTCTAATTTTTGATGGAAATATAAAACGGGAAAAAGTAAAAGTATAACTTACTGATCAAGAGCAACAGCCTCATCTTCCTCAAGGGTAGGCGTAGGCGACCACAGAGCGCGTGGCGGGCTCGGCCTATCAATTAAAAGGTTTTCGTTATTATAGATAATTATTATTACTCAAAAACGTTTCAATATGAGTTTTATTACTTACGATTGCATCGCACGCGGCGGGCTTATAGGCGCTGCAGCAGGAGAAGACGGGCTAGTCGCAGGAGGTGACTGGCTAGCCGCAGGAGGTCACGGACTGGGCAAATCGAATAAAAGGTTTTTTTTATTACATATACTACGACTATAAAATATTCATTTCGGTGAAACTTACATAATGAGAGGCGCGCTCGGAGGACTGGAGGAGGGGTGTAGCGGGAGCTTCTCTCCCTCGGCAGTGTATAGTCCGAGGAGAGTCGGTGCCGAGCCGGTATACTGAAAATTCAAAGCCCAACACCTCACACAAAATAACAGCAATATACATAATACAACAATCACCCTTCACAACACAACATGCAGACAAAAAACATGCTACATACAAACCTAAAGTCAACAACGGATACTTCTGTAAAATATCTGTGAATAACGAAGATAAATTGCTGGAAGATAACAAAATCTAATTGTAATAACTAACAAAATACCTATTTTGTATCAAAACAATACAATGTCAAGTCTATGCGGCAGATCTCATTCATCATCATACAATCCGAAGATAGTCTGTGCCGAGCCGGTATACTGAAAATTCAAAGCCCAACACCTCACACAAAATAACAGCAATATTCATAATAAAACAATCACCCTTCACATACAACATGCAGACAAAAGACAAACCTAAACTCAACAACGGATACTTCTGTAAAATATCTGTGAATAACGATGATAAATTGCTGAAAGATAACATGTAGTAACTGACAAAATACAATGTCAAATCTATGCGACCTGTCTCATTGTCTCACTGATGTCTCATTACAGCAGATTCAGTAATTTAGTCAAGATGATAAAAAGAATTTACCTCATAAGCCGGATCCTCAAAGTCATCGAGGTATTCCGGCTCATTGTATACCTCTAACTCGGCCAACTCATCCTCGGACATGTCCTCCCTAGGGATGGGGACATCGAGGTACTCCCGCATCACACCCTCTTCCTCAGAGTCGCTCTCTCTCAACATCTCCTCAAAGTCTTCGGGTACCGATGAATCATTCACGTTCCAAGCCATTTCTGAAATAATAGTTTTTTATATTTTTATTTTTTTTTCTCAACTGTCCCACTGTTGAGCAAAGGCCTCCACAGAAATATTTTACTTCATAAAAAAATGAAAATAAAAGTTATTGATACTATCGATGACTTTTGTCGATATTACCTACGGCCTAGTGGTCGTTGTAGCCGTGTTTGAATTTGACCGTTACGTGTTACGTTATTATTACATGAGAAAACATCGAAATATGAATAATAATAGAATAAATACGCCTCGAATGCATGAATTTATGAATTATCATTAGTTTTTACGTTGCTAACTAACCTTACAAAGATAATAATTCATTGAGAATTAGTAGAATTCATAACAAACATCGGCGACGCGGACGAACATTTTGTTGGTTCAAAAAAGTAGTTTTATGGTCTTGTTTCAAGCAAACAATTATATACATACTTGCACTTATAATTCATTCACTTAAAATATAATTTACACACCAAATCTATTGATAATTCAAAAACAATGACGCCGAATTGGTTTGGCGGTTGACATTGACTTCCACTTGAAAATACGTGTAATATACATAAATATGAATAAATAGGCTTGGAATACATGTAATAATGAATTATAACTATTTTTTACGTTGCTACTAATGTTTACAAGACCATATTTCATTGTAAAAGAGTAAAATTCTTAGTTTCTATTGTTCATTCAAATGGCGACTGACGAAATCGAAAGTAGGAAATTTTGTTAGCTCAATAAAATAATTTTGGGATATTGTTTCAAGCAAATGATTATCTACAAAGTTGCATTAGGCACTTCTGACTTAATAAACATTTACTTACCAATGTTTCAAAGCACAAAACCACACCAACTTATTTTTTTATCAGAGGTCTCCACTTCACCGCACCTTTTTTTGCTTTGACGTTTGTCAACGACAAGGACGCGTTTCTTTTACTTTTTTGTAGTGTTGACCGTTTAGAATGTTACTTATGTTTGGTATCGTTCGAATCGACTACTAATTGGCAATCGAGTGAAATTCTAGTGAAAATCTGTTTGGAAACGATTTAGAGCTATATGGTCACTTTGAAATAAGGTTCAAATTAGCCTGTACGAGCCGTTCCGAAAACGGTACGGCCGGGCCCAAGGGGTTGTTAATTGTCCGTTCCGAAACCGGTACGGTCGGGACTGAGAGGTATTAGTTCAGTCATTATTGCAGAATTGCGACATACAAGCGGAAAATAAATAATATTTCCTTGTACCTACTCCACAAAGAAAATTGACAATGTCCTGAAGACAATTTATTTTTTTCAGCGTCAATAAAATATCAAAAATACTTAATACGAACGGAACCCTTTATTAATCACAATTATAAAGGAACCCTTAAAAACTTATACCTACTGGTAGAACTGTACTGGTGTTATTTTATAAATGGAAAAAACTATCCCGTGCGGATCAGTAGGGATATATGGAGTAGAAAGTTCCATATATCCCAAACGGTAGCGATACTATATGATCAAACGAACTTCCACAAGTGAAGTTCGATCGATATTATATTAATCGCTTCATTCGAAGATAACTTTGTCTTCAACCGAACTTTTATTGAAATCAATGACTAAACCAAGGGATTCTAATATTTCCAAAGTTTCTGTTAAATTTCGCGACATTCAGAATTAGTATCACGTCAGTAATACGTCGTGAAGGTATTGAACTGATTTATAACCGCGGTTCCTAAGATGCGACATTACCTCTTTCATAATCTTTGTAAGGGTTCTAGGTGCTATAGATAAGCCTTAGCAAAAACTTTTGTCCTTTATCATCCTCGAAATTAAAGTGCAAGTATAGTGACGTTTAACAATAGGAATTAAAAGGTATGCTTCTTTCAAGTCTATTAAGCCATGTAACTATTTTGAGGTATTAATTTAGTAACGGTCCAGTAACCTTCCTTTTTAAAATTAAACTTACGAGATAAACTTGTTTAGTGGTTTTAAATTTAAAATAAACTGCTTGTCGCCGTTTGGTTTACGAGTAATTAATAGCTTTGATATAAATTGATTCTCGATATGTAAACATGTTGATATCACACCTAAATCAATATTTTTTTTTATGGCCAACTGCATGTTCTCATTCTCTGCCGTTGAAAGACAATTACGAGGTCAAAAGGTTTGCACTGGAGTTTCAGAGAATGGTATGGAAAACCCTTACCTACACCTGTACCTGTTCTGTTTTGGGGTTGAGCACGCGTTTTGTTCGTGTTCGAGTACCTCGGTTGCACCGCAGTCTGTGCCTTGCGTGTTGCAGGGGCTTGTCTCCTCTGGTGATGGTGTGAAATGTCGGAATTTACACGACCTCGCTACCAGGAAAACTGGCCAGGTCCTTCGCGTTAACTGTCGAACAGGGGGGAGGGGGGCCTCCCCCCTGTTCGACCTGGCCAGTTTATCTGGTAGCGAGGTCGTGTGACTACCGATTGTACCGTTTGTGGAGGTTTTTGGGGCACCGAGGTCTTTATTTGCAAGCCCTGCTTTTCAATAGCTTTTGAAGGTTTCATTTTTTTGGATATTTTTTATACCGAATGAAGGTGTGCGTTACCCCAGCCAGATTCTTCGAAAATCGTCATCTAAGTGCAATAGATAATTAGAAATACAGCTTCTGTAAATGGTAAGCTGATTTTTAAATTTGGTATGCTGATAGTTTTTAAATTATTTGATAAAAACACTTCCGGCTGGAGTAACGTTACCCCAGCCAGATCATTTGTTTTCTAATGGATATTTTGAAATAAATGGTATAACTTAATTTGTGTTTGTATTTGCTATGGTTGCGAAGATATTTAAAATCCTGCCGGGGTAACGTTTTACACGATGGCTGTATCTCGGAATTTACTATACGCATGATTGTAATATTTGTACATGAGATCTGGCTAATTAGTTATAATTTGGTACGCAACAAACGAATCCACTTTAATGCACCGTTCTGAAGTTATTTGAGTAAATAGAAAATATGCTTTAGTAGGTCCTAGCACTTCCAATAAGCGCTCCAAAGACTAAACTTAAACGTTATTATATAGGTAATTACTGTCTATAAATGGTACCGAAGTTTCATTAGTATACTGTAAGTAATTAAAAAGTTATGACGATGTTCCGGCCACGGCGCGCAGCTGAGTTATTTGACGACCGATTAACCGAGTTTACTGTAGTAGTGGTAACTGAATCTTATATAAATAATTAACAATACAGTTCAATTATATACATCTGAAATTTCAGACTTGTACACTAATTAATTAACGAGATAATCGAAAAAAATGATGAATGCGTGGTAACCCAACCAAATCTAGAATGTTATAAAAAAGCGGCCGCGCAATACATAATACCAAACTTCTAAAATTATTAGTATAATTGTCCTTAAAACTTGGTACAGTCACGAATAAAATTAGTTTGATTGAAAAATTAAATCTACTATACTAAATGTTTAAATAAACTTTAAATTGCTCAAAGTAAGTGTCCACTATGCCATTCTTATATCCACCTACCTACGTTTAACCATTATATCGATGAGGTAGGTAGGTACCTACTTACTTACCAATTTACAAGGTACAAATAGCGCTTAATTAGTTTTTAGTTAATTTTTATATTAAGTATTTAGGTAAAGGAATTTATTATGATATTTTAATATGACAAGGTAATGATAATATTTATAATAAGGTAAGGATATGTAATAGGTATGGGCTTCGTGGCTCTAATTAAATAAATAAAACTAATAAAACATTTCCTTTATGACAAATTATTGCCAATATTCAACGTATTTTGTTATTTTTGTTGACTTGAGTATTTTTTATCAAGTTTTTTTTGTTTCATAAGTTTGGGTAACCAACAGTAGAAAGATAATTAAGAATAACTAAATCGATAAATTAATATTATAATATGACCTTAATTAACCTTACCTTAATTAAAATATCTGCATATGATCATCATCATCTACATAGATAGGTACTCATTACTTACGCATTATTATTTTTGAAATGAATATTCCATTATAAATATGTTTTACTTTACCACTTGTTTACCCGTCTGTACTAAACACGTTTTATTCTCACGTATTATCCTGTAAGTTTTAGAAGGTTGGTATAATGTATTGCGCGGCCGCTTTTTTATAACATTCTAGATTTGGTCGGGTTACCACGCATTCATCATTTTTTTCGATTATCTCGTTAATTAATTAGTTAACAAGTCTGAAATTTCACATGTATATAATTGAACTGTATTGCTAATTATTGATATAAGATTCAGTTACCACTACTACAGTAAACTCGGTTAATCAGTCGTCAAATAACTCAGCTGCGCACCGTGGCCGGAACATCGTCATAACTTTTTAATTACTTACAGTATACTAATGAAACTTCGGTACAATTTATAGACAGTAATTACCTATATAATAACGTTTAAGTTTAGTCTTTGGAGCGCTTATTGGAAGTGCTAGGACATACTAAAACATATTTTCTATTTACTCAAATAACTTCAAAACGGTGCATTAAAGTGGATTCGTTTGTTGCGTACCAAATTATAACTAATTAGCCAGATCTCGTGTACAAATATTACAATCATCCGTATAGTCAATTTTGAGATACAGCCATCGCGTAAAACGTTACCCCAGCAGGATTTTAAATACCTTCGCAACCATAGCAAATACAAACACAAATTAAGTTATACCATTTATTTCAAATTGATTTCTAATTTTTTACATAAGATTTATTTCAAAATATACATTAGAAAACAAAAGATCTGGCTGGGGTAACGTTACCCCAGCCGGAAGTGTTTTTATCAAATAATTAAAAAACTATCAGCATACCAAATTTAAAAATCAGCTTACCATTTACAGAAGCTGTATTTCTAATTATCTATTGCACTTAGATGATGATTTTCGACAAGATCTGGCTGGGGTAACGCACACCGAATGAAGTACTGTCCTGTAAGTAGTAAGCGATTTTTTCCAAGTCGGGTGTCACCAATTTGATACGTGCTTCAGAATGCGTATGGTGAAGATGGTTTAAGATGCGACAACTGTCACTTAAAGAGTCATCGCCCGTCGTCATACTCATGGCTGTGATCCCAGCGCTAAGAAGTTGTTGCGTTATCTCCATCTTCTTATCGCGATTTCTGGCCATATCTGTAATAGCTGCCGAAATTTCGGCATTAAACTTTGGCGCTTGTAAAAGAACACAGTTGGAGGGGACAAGATAATCTTTTAATAATTATTATTTGTCCTTGGCTTCCTTGGCATCTTTGTGCCAAATTTTCGTGTATGTTTTCGCCAAACGCAGGAGTGTCGTCAGATTGGTCCCCTAATGCTGACAAAATTACTGGGTACAGTTCATTTGCAATCAAAGGTGCTTTGGCTTTTGGCATTCCTGAATCGGGAACCGGTATCTCGAAAATATCGGTAACCTCCAAGGCTGGTGGATTGGCAGGTCCATTGTTGTCCACTTTCATCATCATCATTTCAGCCGAAAGACGTCCACTGCTGGACATAGGCCTCCCCCAAGTGTCGCCACATTGACCGGTCCCATGCGACTCGCATCCAGCGGACTCCCGCAATCTTCACCAGGTCATCGGTCCACCTAGTGGGAGGTCTTCCAACGCAACGTCTTCCGGTTCGCGGTCGCCACTCCAGAACTTTTCGGCCCCATCGGCCATCCGTTCTGCGAGCAATGTGACCTGCCCACTGCCACTTAAGTTTGGCAATTCTTCGGGCTACGTCGGTAACCTTGGTTCTCTTGCGGATGTCTTCATTTCTGATTCGAGCGCGCAAGGAAACTCCGAGCATAGCCCTCTCCATTGCCCTTTGGGTGACTTTAAGCCTTCTGATGAGGCCCATTGTGAGCAACCACGTTTCGGTCCCGTATGTAATCACTGGCAACACACACTGGTCATAGACTTTCGTCTTGAGACACTGCGGTAAGTTGGACGAGAAGATACCGCGCAACTTTCCGAACGCTGCCCAGCCGAGTCGGATTCGACGATTGACCTCTTTCTCGAAGTTAGACCTACCTAACTGGACCGTTTGTCCCAGGTACACATAATCGTCTACAACTTCGAGTATAGAGTCTCCGATTTTGATAGGAGTGGGTGTGACATGGGCATTCAACATGACCTTGGTTTTGTCCATGTTCATTTTAAGACCCACTCTTCCGGAAGCTCTACTGAGGTCATCGAGCATCGTCCTGAGGTCCTCCATGGTCTCAGCCATGACCACTATATCGTCGGCAAACCGAAGGTGAGTGATGTACTCGCCATTGACGTTGATGCCTAGCCCTCTCCAGTCCAGAACCTTGAAGACATCCTCCAGTGCAGCGGTGAATAGTTTCGGAGATATGACGTCTCCCTGTCTCACACCTCGCTGCAGGAGGATAGGTTCCGAGGCTTGGTCCTGAAGTCGGACTGACATGGTGGCGTTTTTGTACAAACACTTCAACACCTCGATGTACCGATAGTCAATTTGGCACCGTTGGAGAGACTGCAGTACAGCCCAGGTCTCGATCGAATCGAAGGCTTTCTCGTAGTCCACAAACGCTAAACAGAGGGGCAGGTTATACTCTTCGGTCTTCTGTATAACCTGCCGCAGCGTATGTATGTGGTCCACGGTGCTAAAGCCTTTTCGGAAACCGGCTTGTTCGGTAGGCTGGAAATCGTCAAACCTGCGCGCGAGACGATTCGTGATGACTCTTGAAAACAACTTGTAGACATGGCTTAGAAGTGAGATGGGCCTATAATTCTTCAACCGGGCATTGTCGCCCTTCTTGAAGAAGAGTACCACCACACCCCTGCACCATGCCTGTGGCGTATTTCCCTCAAGTATGACGGAATTAAACAGCTTCTGAAGTGCCTTAAGTACCGGTTTTCCACCCGCCTTCAGGAGTTCGGCTGTAATTCCGTCATCACCCGGTGCCTTGTTGTTTTTGAGTTGCTTCAGAGCCATCCTAATCTCGTACAGGCTGACGTCCGGGATGTCTTCGGTATAGTGTCGGGTCAGTCTAGCTCTTAGGTCGTTTGCTAGATCTACGACGGGTTTATTGGTTGACGTGTACAACTGTCCATAGAAGCTCTCGATCTCCCTCAGAAGCTCCGGTTTGGCGGACAAGATCCTACCATCGTCGGTCTTCAGTTTCGTGAGCTGGCTCTGCCCAATAGCCAGATCTCTTGCAAATACCTTGGAGCCTTTATTCCGCTCAATCGCGTCTTTAATACGCTCGGTATTAAAGCGGCGGAGGTCGCTCTTCAAGGATTTAGAGATCCGTCTATTGAGCTGCCGGTATTTACACGCCTCGTCTGAAGACTGCAGGATCATCTCACGCCGCTCTTTCATGAGCTTGAGAGTGTGATCGGAGAGTCTCTTGTTCTGATCTGTACGACGTGCCTTGAAGAACTTAGACCCGGTCGCATGGACAGCTTCCACGAACCCATCGTTATATTCGTCCACTGAGCTTCCTAGGCACTCGAAACGGTTCTGGAGTTCAAGCTGGAAGCTCTCGGGGTTTTGGATTTGGATCTGTGCTGGACGGAGCGTAGACTTCATCAGTCGATACCTTTCAAGCTTGATATTGATGTTCAATGTGCCTCTTACCATGCGGTGATCGCTCCCGGTTTTCACCGAATTGATCACAGAGACATCATTGAACATTTGCTTCTTGGTAGACATGATGAAGTCAATCTCATTTCTCGTTGCACCATCGGGGCTCTGCCAGGTCCACTTTCTGTGCTCAGGCTTTTTGAAGAAGGAGTTCATCATATAGAGGCCCTCCTTCTCCATAAAACTAGCCAGTTGGTGACCCCGGCGATTCCGACGTCCAACTCCAAATTGCCCCACCTGCAGCTCATCCCCGTCTCGTTTGCCCAGTTTCGCGTTGAAGTCCCCCATGACAACGGTAAAGTGAGTTTTGGAACCATGCATGGCTTTAGTAATATCCTCATACATGGTCTCCACTTCGTCGTCGGGGTGTGCCGAGGTCGGGGCGTAAACCTGTATGACCTTCAGCGAATATCTTGAGGATATTCTGAGTATAAGGTACGCCACCCTGGTCGACACACTCTCGATCTTCACTACGTTGTTCACGAGGGACTTGTGGACGATAAACCCGACACCACCCTGGGACTGCCGGTCACCCTCTGGGAAATAGAGCAGGTTGCCGGATTTCAGGATTATCGTGTCCTCCCCCTCTCTTCGGACTTCTGATAATCCCACAATACTCCATCGCAGCCTACTCAATTCCTCTTCGAGTTCCGTTATTTTCTCGTCGGTCCGGAGTGTGCGTGTGTTATATGTTGCCAGGTCCAGTCGCTGGTATTGGCAGCCGGATCCCTTCCGGAGATTCTTCGCACCCCTTGCCACGCCGTAGCCTCGACCGCTGCCGTAGTCGAGGGTAGACGGGCTGCCGGGCACTAGGGGCCATTTCTTTGATGCGCTTTTCATGTGGGGGGGTTTTGCCATAATCGCCACGCTTGGCAGGCGGGTTGGCGATCGCAGTACGGTTGTTACAAAAGCACAGAGAACGCTGCTGCCCATTCTCTAGTAAGTCCCTTAGTCGCCTCTTACGACACCCACGGGAAGATATGGGATGGTGCTATTCTTTACGTCCGACACCACACAGACCCTCGACACCACACAGACCACTGTCCACTTTATCGGCACCTAATAATAAAATTATTTTATATGTGTGGAGACTGACAAAAATACCTTCGTTTTATCTCCAGGATAGACCCCAGGCTGTCTAATTTCGCAAAGATGTTAAGCTTCAGTATAGGAGAAGTTACTCATGGCATCAATTTTCAATTAAGCCTGTCGAAAACTATGTAAGTTTGACTGCTTAACAATGCAGTTTATTTTCTTCCAATTTGGTTCTGGTAGAACCTTTAATTTTTCGCAATTTTTCATGTTTCTTTGGCCATGCCCGAATTCCAATACTTTCCCATTCATGAGGTACCGCAGCCAACACAGGTCGACCTCTTTCTATGGTCTGTACTATCTTGAAAGGCATAGTTTTAGATCTGAAAACAACAAAAAGTATTAGCTATTATCGCATAATAATAGGTTTGTTTGTGCAGGATTCTGTATGAACTACAGTTTGACAAACAAAACAAAGCGAAACTGGTTCATACATACTTAAATAAAACGATTTAGCTAGCGGGCAGAAGCGTAGGGTCCATAATAATGCCCGGGCTACACGAAGCTAGTTTTTCAAGCTAGGGTAGCAAGCTAGTTCTCTACTAAACTGTCCTGGCTTGTTGACCTGCCTTGGAACATGCTGGTTCTGTTTTCATGAGGCTAGATTATTTTACGCTAGTACTATTGCAGTGATTGGAAGGGTGGCGTTCCAAAGACATTCATGGTCACGGTACAGTTGTACGAACTTTAAATTAATCTCGTAACTAAGTTTGGGCATCTGAAAATCTTAAAATCACGTCGCGGTTTGGAAAACAAACAAAACGTGTGGTCCCTGCTTACTAGCCAACTGAAAACTAGCTTCGCCGGCCACAAAGCTAGTACACAAGCCAGGATAGTAAAATCAGTGGTGGGGGTGTACGGCTTAGCTGATGAAAAGTCTAATTTTGAATGACAGGCAGGATTCTGGCTGGAAATCAGTCGTTCGTTATTCTCCCTCTCCTCAGCGACGGGTGCATTAGTACTTTCCTCGAATATGGGTATATTAGCGCCCACTTAACGTATCTGATCAATGTGTCGACGCCACAGCATGCCATTGTCAAGTTTAACCGATTAGACAAACCGGATCCTTTCGGGGAAGCACTGTACTCTTGTTTGGACAAATTATAATGAAAACCGCGAGTTAGGCTGGTAAGCGTTCTTACAGACGATAGGCACGTTGCCAACTGCAGCCGTCGCCACATGTCGACAGGTGGCGACGCTTGCAGTTGTGGCATGCCGCCGACACCACACAAGTGGCGACGGCACGGCAGTCTATCTGCAGAAGACAAAACCAGGTCACTTGGAGATCTGCCTGCACTTTGAAAATGCGTCAATCAGTAATAGAAAATATACATTATGGAACCTGCCGGCAAAATCAATGTGCACTCGTTCGAATGGTTTCGACGGGTATTCCCACGTATGTTTGGGCGCTACCGACGGCGGTAAATTTAAATGTAAGGAGAATTCCGTGCAATTCTTTACTAATTCCCTAATGTCTTTGTCCATTCCAGGCCACCAGCAGTAGCTCCTAGCCAAAGCCAACATCCTAGTAGCTCCAAAATTACATGACTGCAGGTCCTTTAATATCTTGCTTCTTAAGCAACGACGCGGCTCCTTCTTATTAAGCAATCATTTTGCAAGGAAAATTATTTGGTCAATACCGAACCTGTCATTTGGAGGCACCATCTTCCCAGTTCGTAACGCACCCAACAATGGCTTAAGCGTTATGTCATGAAATGTAGCGGCAGCAATGTCAGTAATCGTCACGGGCAGAACAGTAATCATACTGACTTGAAAAACATCTACCTCGAGCGTTGTCGATGGCACTTTTTCCGCCATCGGCAACCGCGAGAAGCCATCTGCATTTGTATTACTCTTGGTGTTTTTGTATTTAATATCGTACTGGAACCCTTGTAAAAAAAAATAGTGTAGTGTTGCATGCGTGTAGCAGGAAAATGGCTTTAGATAGTGAGAAAATTTGAACAAGCGGTTTATGGTCCGTGTTAAGGATACATTTTCTCTCATATAGGTATTGAAAAAAAACGTTTAACGCCAAACACTATTGCATAAGCCTCTTTGTCAATCTGTGCCCATTTCTCGCTGAAGTCGCTGACCTTGGAGGGGTAGGTCGTAGCAAGAAAGCTGAGACTACCAGCCGTCGGCGTCAAGGATTGCTGCAGATAACGACGTTTTCTGTAACACGATGGTATAACTGACGGGCTTGTATCTTCTTGCGTCAGGGCTTAAGAGTGACGCCAGGGATAGACATTGCCGGTTTAATGACCCTGTAGGGACACAATGTTATACAAGCTTACTCAGCGAATATATTATTGGTGACGCACGGCTGCGCCCGTGATACAGAGAAGTTTTCAGTCGCAAATAAACTGCAGTCGTAATTGGTAAAAAAAAATATTTCCGAAGGAACACTCGCAGAGATGCACAGTCGTTTTTTAGCCACTTCATATAACCGTGGATAGGCACTCTTCTTCCCCTCCCACCATTTAAATGGATCTTTCAGTCTGTGTCAAAGTGGTTCTTGTAGATATTTGTCCACTTCTATAATACTGGCCGCTGTTGGGTTAGTATTTCTCATTATTTCCGACACCACTTTATCAAAATCGTCCCAAATACTACGCTTCTTTTGAAGAGGCAATGTTTCACCTACTTCCACTTCTGCATCATGTTCAGCCTGGTTCTGGTCCGGTCTCAGATTCACATTAGCAACTAATCGTTTTAAGGATGAGCATGCTCGATTATATGAAAATTTATTTTCGAAGCTTCAAGGCTTCGCTTGGTGTTAATAACACTTAGGAACATGATGAATGTAGAATTCCAGGGTGTTATCACATCCTGCTTTAGTTTTAATTCTTTTTCGCCTAATTGTTTCTGCATTTCCTTGAGTCGTAGTGTAGTGTGTGCTAGCGGACTTCGTTTAAAATGCTGAACTATGGCTTTTATTTTGGATTGTGTAGATTTTATTTCATTTAAGGCCGATTGAACTATAAGATGCAAAGCATGGTATTCGTTTCCACTTCAGCAATTTTATAGCTGCTTTAATATTGCTAGCATTGTCACTGTTTACAGCAACACCTTTTTTCGTGATATTCCAAATATCAAACATTCGTATAAGCTCATTTTTCAAACTTTCAGCTGTATGAAGATCTGAGTACTGATGACATTCTAGCATGCAAGACTGCAGTTCTGTATTTTTGTTTATAAAGTGGACAGTAAGTGACATATAATTCTCATTTGGCTTAGATGACCATCCATCTGTTGTTGGCGCGTAACGTAGTCTGCTTCTTCCAACAGTTTTTGGATTCTTTGTTTTACAACGTTATAATAGTTTGGTAAAAGAGCATTGGATAATGTTTTACGACAAGGTAAACTGTAGTTAGGGTTCAGTTCGTTCAAAATTTTCCGAAAAGATTCACTTTCGACTATGCGAAATGACAAGTATTTTTTTGATACAATTTCTACTAAATACCTGTTCACCAGCTCGGTTTTTTTAGCATAAAGAGGCTTAAAATAATGCGTAAGCTTTGAATTGGCAGACTTGTTGGTTTTAGTTATTCTATTATCAGAATAATTACGTGTAGTGGTTCCAACAGGTAAGGGTACAGCAGGATCGGTATTGTTTTCCTCAATAAGATTTTCAGAGATTGATACGATAACATCGGGTTGTGTATAATTTTCTTCCATATTGTTTCTTTGTGGATTTGAATCCAAAACAGCAGGATGTTGAGTCCTAGTATGACGAATTAAATGTATTGTTGTATTGTATGGGCCACCATCTTTATAAGACATAGTTTTAGCACAGAAGTTACATTTTGCTATGTTATTTTTTTTAACTGTAAAATATTACCAAGCTTTCGGTGTCCTCTTATCTGCAGATTCAGCCATGCTGTTAGAAAAATAAAAAACAAACATATAACACAAGCGTATCAACACCAAAACCATTCACTAACAAAGATAAAAATAAAGAAACCTATAAATATATAGGTAGGTACCTGGTTAGTATGATTTAATATTCCAATTTAAAAAAATGTGTTTGTAAACAAACCTCAACACAAAATTACACGATTTTCTACTTGTCTTCTTAGCGTAAATTTTCGAAAAGAAAGTCATTTCATATTTTCATTTTATACTGATTTTATGTAATAAAAGCTTTTAAAATTATTGGAAACTGGGTAACATCACTAGACTTGCTATGATTCATTGTTTACAAACTTTAGATTCTTATTTTATTTCATTTGAGGTTCTTCATGCAAAAATGTATCCGCATCCCTACTTAAATCGAAATGTTTTCAATGCGCTGTGACGTATATGTAATAATGTAGGTATACATTTCATACTTACATAACAATTAACCTAACTAGAACATAACCTAACCTAAATTGAAAACAAACACTCAAAATGTATTTTACGTCATATAGTATAGAACAATCATAAATGCAAAGCAGTGTATTGTAACTTGAAAACCTACATACCTCTAATTTTGCCGCTTCACTAATACAACGTAATTATAAAACAAACAAAAATTAACAATTTGAATTCGAAGGACAATTATTAATTAATTCATGAACCGACCGATTGACCGAATCGACACGACCACAGATAACTATAGACACGACACCGTCAGATTTTCACTCACAGCTCACTTCATTCAATCGTCCTACGAACGAAAGTAGTAGACCTCAACTATTCATAGAAAGGTCTGCTACCCTCCCCGTCCCTTGCTCGTGCCAGCTCGCGTTGCTGAGCCTGTAGTCCAAAGTCAGTCCCTAAATAATGACACCTTGCTGTCCTCTCCCAGCGACGCCCTAAGCCGAGGCCCGTACCCCGCAGGGGGTGCCCTTAGCGTGTAGTCGCTTAGTTTGTAAGTTTATTGCCCTGGCTGGAGGCCTTACATTTAAGGCACCCACAGGAAAGTCCGGTTAAGCAGACGACAACCTCTCTGGTTGAACTGCGAGATGCCATTTCGAAAAAAAAAAAAAAAGGTCTGCTCTCTCGACCGCACACATTCGTTCGTGCGGCCGCGCCGTACGGCTCACTCGCTGCGCTTTGTAATGAAGCGGAAGGTGAACCAACGAGTCGAGCGAGAAGTGTGACTGCGACAGAAGATAGGACGACATTCGAATTCGAACGACAACGACAATCACTTGCTTTGCTTTTACTTCACGCTCCTCACCTCGCGTTACCACTCAGTAACTCGTCAGTTCGAGATTCATTCATTTTTGTATGTCACAGTGAAGCGGTACAAAATATTTTTTGAGGTGTTGGGACATTCAATCATTTTGTATGGGACATTTGAAGTGCCTCTTGTATGTCCTACCCAACACTACAAGCGACCAAAATTTATTTTCGCAAAACTTTCTGAGTGTGCCACATAAGTAGTATTTCGGTATCCTGGCAGTCTACCTATATTTTCATCGATGTCCTGAGATATGGCGATGGCATTGCTTTGGTGTCCTGGAAAATCAATGACTAACACCTCTTCACTACGTTGTGATGATGTTACCTTGTTTTGATATTTGTTAAGCTGACACTATTGGGCAGCTTGCTTTTCAGATGCTGTGCTACGTACCTCATTTAAAGCATCTTTTAATTTTTCGACGTCATCAACTATTCCCTTTCTTTCAGTTCGTTACAGAAATACGTAAAAACTGCTACAGTAGTTCCAATGGTCTCAACTCGAGGGAATCGTTGGTTTTTTATTTATTTTCATATTTTCCAAAGTGTTTTTCACACATTTAGTATAATCTACTGCATTGGGATTAAAGGGGTTGGGGGGGGGGGGGGGGTGTCCCATCCGAAAAACAAAGGGAGTAAAAGCCGCACCTTTCAAACCCATGTTTTTTGTTTGTGACATATCTTTCCTAAATTCCTCTTAAATTTTATTTCCCTCTGAAGGGCATAACTATGAACATTGAACAGCCTCTTGAAAATCTTTACTATTATGTAACTTAAATAAATCTGTAAGATTGTTATTTGCACATTTGAAAGTGCTGGCATTATCGCAGTAAATGTCTGACGGCAGTCCCCTACGAGCAACAAAGCGCTTGAACGCCGCTAGAAAAGTATCAGTAGACATATCTGACACCACCTCTATATGTATTGCTTGGGAGGAGAAGCAAACAAATAAAGCAACATAGCCCTTGCCTATGATGCTATTTCGCTTGGTAGACTGTTTGATGTCAAAAGGTCCACAGTAGTCTATGCCGACTTTTTGAAACACTCGTACAGAGTTCACCCTATCATTAGGAAATATATAATTTCTGGCATAGTAATAATGTTTGCATAGAATTGGTTCCAAGCCTTTTCTAAATCAAATGGCAGGGGAGAATCCCAGTCTAAATTGCGTTGCCACAGTTCCCGAAGGAAAAGCTAAGCACGCTTAGTCAGTGGCCCTACTAAACCTAGAGGATCATAAAGCTTACTTACTGAACTTAACACACTTCTTTTGCTATGTATTTTATTAGTAGGAGTGATTACATCACCACTTATTATGAACACATCCTTACTTGTGTCATAAGATATGCCTAATATCTTGGCTTCAGATCTGTCCCGATCCAAATTCCTGCAAGTAATACCTAACTCGTCCTATGGGACATTCAGGAGTACCTCTGGATTATTAGAAATCCATTTATGTAAGTGTAAGCTAGCATGTCCCACCAGAGATATAAGCTCTTAAGCTGGTGTAGGTACACCTTCTAATGTGTCATGACCAGTTTGAATATCATCGATGTATGAATTATTGATAATAGCAGCACTGGCCATAGGGTATTGATTTTTGTATTTTCTTGCTAATTCAATAAGACATCTTGTAGCTAGGAAGGTAGATCCAGTCAAGCCATAAGTCACAGTCTGTAATTGTAGTATATTCATGACCCCATTCTCACGCCAAAGAATATTTTGTAGGCACCGTTGATTAGGAGCCACTTCTATTTTCGGTACATATGACTTATGTCGCATTGAAGCGTGTACCTGAATAAACGAAACATAAGTAATATGTCAAAAAGTGAGTTTTGTACAACAGGGCCAGTGTACATGTAATCATTGAGGCAGAGACTATTTTTGGTTTTTGCACTGCCATTAAATACAACCCTAAGTTTATTGCCTAGTTTTAACGGCCTGGTCACTCCATGGTGTGGCAGAAAAAACCGTGTAAAAACCGTATCGTGTTTTTGCATGTCCTAATTCAATGTATTCATGTATAAAATTTTTGTATAAATTATAATATTCTGGATCCTTTGATAATCGTTTTTCTAAACTGTATAACCTGTGCAAGGAAATTGCATATGAGTTGGAAGGGTCAATGGCCTGCAGTTCAACTTTGAGCAGATAATTGACTTGAAATTTATTGTTATGTAAAGAAACTGATTCAGTAAATAACTTTTCGCTATACTCATTCTCAGGAAGTGACTCATGATAGAACTCTGGTACTTTCTCTGCCTCCCAAAACTGTCGGACACATATCCGGATTGGGACAAATGGTTGTATGCATAGCGATGGTTGTATTAGATTCAATTGGGCTGGTAGACGAGATGATATATCCCAGTTGAGAATTAATAATATAGGGTCAGCTGGGCCACCTTTTATCTTAACATCCAAAATTATCTTGAAAAATATATCACTGCCAAGCAGTGATGATATGTCACCTGGAATGTAAAACTCCTTGTCAGCCAAAGCCACGTGCATTGGTATTACAAAATTGCTTAAATCCACTTGTTTTTGTGGTTGCTTGGAAGTTATTTTATTTATTATTGAGCATGTAACATTCATTGTAAATGAATTTACTAATGACTCAAGATGTAATTGTATGGCCTTAGTACTATTATTGTGACAAGTATCGCCTAAAGTGACTATATTCTTTTGTAAATCAAACTGTGGTAACCCTAAACGATTGGCCAAAGCTGTGGTGCAAAATGAAGTCTGACTTCCACAGTCCAATAAAGCTCTGACAACATTTCTTTTGTTTGACTCCGGTAATTAGCACCTTGGCTGTTGGAAGTAAAACACTTTCAAAAATAGGCTGAGCAATATGTAAAGTTACTTGTTGTGTATTTTTATTTTCACCTTGCTTTGCTTCAGATCCAGGCCTTTCATCATGAGGATGTATGAATGCACTGTGAGTGCTGGAATGACAAATAGAACATTTAAACTTATATCTACATTTTTGCAGGTGTGAAACCAGACAAAGTTGACAAAATTAATGTTCAGTTACAAATTCAATCCTTTTTAATAATTTGTGACCTTGACTACACAATAGGCACTTGCTACTAACTTTATCATTAGATACAGTGGCAATATTAACAGATGATTTAGGTTTTCCTGAAGCTGGCTTCTCACCCAGAGAGCTGGCTTTTAAGGAGGCTGCCCGCTTGTCCGTAAAGGATAATAACTCATCAATGGAGACCACCATTGTGGTATCCCGATCAGCTTGAAACAGTCTGACAGTCAAAGGGTCAACTTTACGTAGTATTATGCGAGAGAGAATTGAATTCCATTGTGTGACTGTTTCCCCAAGATTTTGCAATGCAGTAAGATGCTGTCTGACCGCTGCTACAAGATCTCTAATTTGTTTCGCTGTACTGCGTTGTATATTGGGTAAATCAAGCAATTTTGTCACATGACTATCAACTAATAAGGCCTGATTGTCATACCTGTTTTGTAGAAGTTCTAATGCACTGTCATATGACTTACCAATGATCGGTAAACTGTCAATAATTTGCAAGGGCTCCTCCTGTAAATGTATCTTCAAAAAGCAACGTTTTTGAACGTTTGTAACTCTTGTGTCGTGATGTACAACGGCCTGAAACATTTCGATGAATGGTTTATAAGCAGATATATCCTTGCCATTGTAGTAAGGTATGTCTAATGCGGGTAATTTTGCCATTGTGCCAGCACTGTTGTTGGGGGAATCTTCGTGGTGGTCGTTCGTCTTTAGGAGACGCTGTATCTTCGCCATCATAGATAAGTACCGCTCTTCGCAGTCATCGTCGTCCTCCTCGATGTCTGTATCGGATTGAGTTTCCTCGAAAACGCTCAAGTTGATTGTAATTTCATTGTAACGCGTGTACAATGAAATTACAATCAACTTGAGCGTTTCAGATTTTGTTTTCTAACCTGTAAATCTTCCACAGTAAGTTCACCGCTTTCAGTGACTAAATATTTTTCTAGTCTTGTAAAAGATGCTTTACATTGGCCCCTCGCGGCCACGAGTTTCTTCCTGTCGTTCTTAGAAATCGCACATGTAAATGTAAAGAACTTTGCAAAAATGTATATAATACTTCTGGAAATACATTATTGGACTGCTGAATGTAATTGTATTTTAGGAAAAAAATGTTGCAAATTGTAATTGAATCGGCGAGCGCGTGCTCATCCAAGAGGTTATTTATTTGTTCTCTTTGCGCTTCTGCGTAATTTGTTCGACAACAACCAAACGCACAAAACTCACTACTCGAGATGAACTGCGGAAATGGTATGTTTTTGGGTAACTATTACACTGAATGTTTTCGGCACCATTGAATAACACAATAGATGGTTATTATAAATGAAATTGCTGCGGTTGAACTATTGATTTATTTTTGATATATAGGAGCACGTTACAATGTTTTACAAGTTTTTTGACAGAGAGACAAGACAGTGTTGTCACATCAACTACTTAAAATTACCATAGAGAAATTTATGTTTCATACAAATGTGTTCTGTACATTTCGTATCCAATTTTTACGTCGGGGTGCTTTGTACAAAAGTCGTTGTATATGAAAGTAACGTTTATTTCACTTGGCAAGTAGCGACGGTTTGGGGCATGCTCATGACAATAATGCGGTGCCTCCGGGTTTAAATATTCGACATGTTTAGTGATAATTTCTCGATTAAATTTTGTAGTTGGAATGTATTTGCCCAGTTTGTCTATATCTTTGCTACGTCAAGGCAGCTAGATAGAATTTTATCAATGGTCTTTTCGAAACCCAAAGAGGTAAAAAAAAAATAACATACAGAGGCTAAAGTGCCATCTGATTTCGGTAAAGAAAAACTTGTTTTCGGGTTTCCTTTTGGTTCATTCGTGTATTTTCTTTTCGGAATTGCTACCGTATAATGTGATCTTATAAACACCCGCATCTCTCCACGTGTCATGTTCCAATATTGTCCATGTACTTTTTCACGTTCATCAGTAGTAAAAACAAGAACATTTTTTAAGGCATTTGTTGTCACAACCATTTTTTATTTTATACTGACGTTGTTTTTTATACTGCTTCAATTTTCGTTGGTTTAGGGTTGTGCTATATTTTTGTCGTTTATCGCGTCTGTACAAACCCATATTCCATTTATTATCTTAACCGCCATTGAATACCCCTGCTATCCAGACAAAAAACCTATTGATTAGAAGTCGTTAAATCATGGAATCGTTATGAAACTCCTTGTTATTTCGTATAACTATTTAAAAGATACTAATTATTAGCTTACTCACTGATCGTCAAAATTCTACAGTACGGACACACAAACTTCAAGTTTTGTATTCAAAAGAAAGGAAAAATAGTATTGATATAAATAAAGATTACAGATAGACACTAAATGTTGGCAGCTAACTTATTTCATTAGAAAACAATTGGATTTGACTTGAGTGTACATGTACAGGTACATTTTACCATGAAAGGTTTGTGTAACAGGACTTATACTTTTGTAAAAAAAAACCTGAGTTGAAGGCAGTCTTAAATCTTCTCTTTGGCCAATAAAATTCAGTCGTGGATTCAGTCGTGTTGTTCGCGGCGCCTAGTAGTGATGACAGTATTAATTATAAAGTCCTTTTACTTAGTCTAATTTCTATGGGGATTGCGGCAGATGAGTGCGTGTCAGGGAAATAGAGCTTTATTTCTTCAACGAGGCTAAGTCTATAAACCGAACCTCGCTTAACTTCGGCTTCCTTGTCACCCATGAAATATACTCGTATGAACCGTGGTTCCATGTCAGGTAGGTTCGGTAGGCAAATTCAGTCAGGAAGGAAGTAAAGATCCAATTCGATGGTACACTTGACCTCGAATTGTGAAAGTCGGTGAAAACCCTGACATATTAATCACACTGTCAGCACCAAAAGAGGTCATGTGAAAACGTGAATTATATTTTCTAATATTATTCAAAAAACGCCGTGATTCCTCTGTCTCGGCAGAAAATAACGGTCTTAAAGGCCCCACCGACGCCTCTATTGAGGGAATATAAACTTTTCCTCCAGAACAACACATTACCTTCAATTTCTTCCTTCCATTTAGTGCCCTGCAAAATCTACGTTCTTTATTTATCCTCTATATTTTCATAAGCCTGTGACTTGCATAATCAAGAGTTGAATCATACTCAAACGGTGCTTTACCAAAAATGGACCACGTGTTTCTTAAAAAGGTTGCCGTCGCTGTGCCATTCGCTCAGCAATGGCTCGTCGCCGATTTTCTGCCCCTTCAAATGATTCATTAGCACACTTTAAGTACTTACGGGATGATATTCGTGATTTTCGTTTGTTACTATGAGCTCCGGATATTTCGACGCTGTTGCAAGCATCATGATCGCGGGGAAGTACTTTAAGTGTAGTAAAAACCGTGAAAGTCTAAAACAGTGCGTTCATTAGCACGTTGGGATGCCAAATACTATGCGTGCTGTTGTCGCCGTTGTTGGGTCTGCTCCGGAGTTTCAGTAGCACGTTGACTTGCCAAATATTCGGCGTGCTGTATTCGTCTCATTTTAACTGTTCCGGAGTTTCAGCTGATCGAGAATCAGCCGGTCGCCCAGCTTGCTCAATTCTTCTAAACTGTCATAGCCCGAACTTTATTACTTTTCTGCGAGAGATTAGATTAGATTTACGTTTTCCGGGAATATCGAAAAACTACCGAATAATAAGGAATCACACAAATTGTATCGAACTTAAGGGCGGGTAGACCAAGCGAAATAGGCATTTAACGCTACCAAGAGTTGCCCGCGATTGCCGCAAAGCGAGCCGTGCGCTTACGTCGCGGGGAGTGTCACATTACAGATAAGCAGGCAGTAGGTCAACTTGTCTTATTGATATATTTTAAAAATAAAATAAGAGATTGATTCATTAAAAACTTGTTTTATTATAATTTGTAGCGAAGTCTTTCATTTTTTTGTAATAAATTAATTTGAGTAGATATTTTAAATGGAATAAACTCTGAACTATACAACTTATTAAATTAATTAATGTTTTAGTTTCTAGGTCGGGTGTTCCAAATGCAATAAGTAACGCAAGGACGACAATGCCGCAAAGATCGCGTCGGATCGCGCGTTCGAGTTGCGCGTGATATCACATTTACGTAAACCTTGAATTTTCGCTTGCCACAATCTAAGCTGAATAGTATTCTAACAGCATTTGCCAAGAAAATAGGGATTTGGGAGGGGGGGGGGGGTATTTGTGTTAAAAATAATACTATTGTAAAAAAAAAAAGGAATATGATTTATGTTTCATAATTTTGTCACAAAAATTATTAGTTATATAGGACAACATTTTCCTTACTTATCAAACAGTTGAAAGTATTCAACGTCTTAACATTATTTATTTATTTTTAATTGATATAAACTAGTTCTTGACTGCGATCTCACCTATTGATAAGCAGTGATGCAATCGTTGATTTTTAAGAGATTTAGTTTACTAAGAGCCTATTCACTCTAGTTTTGAAGACACCCAAATTATAATCGGACGAGAAGACCGCAATAGTCAAATTGTTTCAGTCCTTCGATGTACGTTGTATAAACGACGAGGCGAAATGCTTAGTTCCAGCAACGTAGAGGTTTCAACAACGTAAGGGTGGATACTCGCCGGACGTCGGGTAAATACTTACCATATATAAATTCTTTAAAAATCCTCTATATGTAATTGACGTGTCCTTTGTCCCAGTTGCAACTCATTAGGGTCAACGTTTTCATTATTACCAGGGTGAACAATTTCATTATCTTGAAGGGATAAATTTCTAATAGGCATGCCACGTGCCTTTCTGGTATCTATTAATTCGGGCAGCAAGCATTTCATATAAAACATTATTATTTTCGGTTTCATTTTGGTTTCCCAAAATATGTCATCTTTTTCTATGCATTTTGTATAAACATTTTCATTCTCGCCTGCCCATAAAGCCAAAAGACACTTTTGTCGTTCAGACACATGTAACTGGCCAGTTGTGGCTAGTTTGGCTAGTTTGAAATTTTTTTTTATCGTAGTAGTTTTAGTATTTTTATTATATTTAAAAATTTGTATTTTGTTTTCCTGTATAAAATTAGAAAGTCCTTTTTTATGTGCTGTGATTGGACACTTAACCTCGACTACTGTGTCTTCCCCAATTAAGCCATCAGGCGTTGCCCCTATAAAAGGGTAATCTTTATCAATAAATAAGCCGCAGGGCTCAATGATAATGTTTTCTTGCTGCTGCAACTGCTGCAAAGCTTGTTGCTCATGCTCAACTCCGTGTGTGATTGATGTAACGTGGGCCAGATTTTTTTTGTATAATAGGTTTTTAACGAGAGGAGCTGTATCTGATGTAACTTTCCTTTTACATATTTGCCCAAAGTTGGAAGCAGTTATTTTTTTTTTTCTTATTTCAAGCCACTCGCTGCTGTCACTTTGTAATATTGTAGATCTTTCTACCTTGTGTCTGTCAGATGTAACTTGTATTTTAAGATTTTTGAGAAATTCATCTATTGATTTGTCTTACTCTTTTTGTAACATATCAGGCGATGAACAGGCTGGACCATAGTCGTGTTGCTCTTTATTTATATCTTTTAGAACAGAAGCGAAGCGCGCGCGCAAAAATTTGGCACAGGTCTCTCCTCGGTAACGTCCCGCGGGACACTGAGAAGCGACGCGTGGATCGAAATTTACTTGAAATAATCGATAAAAAAACGATCGGGTAGAATCGATTCTAAAATGAATTACCTATAAATTAATAATATTTATAAAACGTGGAGTATTATAGTACTCGTTTAAAATGAAATTTACTCGTAAAAAAACTGCAAATCGAAGTTACTTCAGTATTTTTTTCTATCGAGAAAATTGTATTGCATCGTGTATTGAACGGGTACATGGTAAAGAGAAAGAATGTATCCTAAATATATATTTATTTCAGATTCAAAATGTTAAAATTTAAAAAAGTTGAGTCGAGCAACGACGTTAGCAGCTGATCTCGAACGCGAGCGAATACCTACTAGGCTAGCAAGACTCACACAGTCGCATACGTAGGTATGAGACCTACGTATGCGCCTGTGTGCGTTCGTTGATTTGTACTGTGACTACAACATTCTTCCGGAATTAGGAAAAGTAATTTATTAAATAATCATTGCCTAGACATGTTTAATTAAAAATTCAGTGCATATGATTATAACATAAGAAACTAATTAGGGTGTCTGAGGGTGTGCGTTAATTACGTTACATGTTGTATATGCGGACTTAGACCTTTGAACTGCTTCTGAAATTTTTTTATTCCACCACGGAAGAGGGGCTTTTACTGACTTCCTATAAGAGTTGCGAATAGTATAATCAGCCGAGAAAGGAGCTGGCGTATTATGATAAGTAAGGGACTATTATTAATTGCAGAATGAAAAATTTGACAAAACTGTATAACTTTCCAGTGGAGCATCATGTTGATCCTAAAAAGTAGATAGTTGTAAATCTACATTTTGTTCATACATCTTCCAATCTACCATTTTAAAGTTAGGATAGGTGGGCAAATTTGTGTTATTACTAGTGTTTTCTATATTACTATTATTGATAAAAACTTTCATAATTACAGGAAGGTGGTAGCTGCCAAGAGGATCACAATGGACAGACCAATCACAAGAAAGAGCCAATGATGAAGAAACTATGGACAGATCTAAGGCATTTGGACGCCACGTTAAAGAACCAACTATTGTCACTTCACCATTGTTCATTAACACCAAATTATTATCATCAACAATCTCTAAAATATCCCTACCTTTTGGATTTGTAGAATTACATCCCCATGAGGTGTGATGGGCAATGAAATCAAATAAAAAAATATCGAATTGAATACAAATAAGCAAATATCATTGGTTCAGGCGCAGATTTTATTAAAGATTTAAATTTATGTTTGTCAAAAGATGGAGAGCAATTTGTTGGACAGTAGAAACTTACAATACTTATTTCTGTATTATTTACAGTAATTCTTACACAAAAAATTTGTAGAGAACTATCAAATAATTATTTTTCTGTAATTTATGTTATTGCAAATTAAAATAGACCATTGTGTTTATTTCCAATATCATGTCTTTCTATTTTGTATCCTCTCATGTTAAAATTTTTGATGGGTGTTAACCAGGTTTCTGATATGATTGCAAAATGTATGTTATGCTCATAAATAAATTGGGTTAATAAAAGTTTATTACTTAAAATACTTTGTGCGTTCCACTGCATTATATTAAGATCCATTATTAGATGTGGAAGTACTGGCACGGAAAGTTTGTTGCAGAATTGTTTTTTGATTTAATATAATTTTAATTCTAGCATTTGTTAAGGTATTCATAAAATAATCTGAATTGGTAAAATTAATAATCTGTGTTTCAATGTTCTTCTGTGTTAATTTTGTAAAAGAATTTTCATTAAATAAATCGGAATATTTAGCGGCTCTGGACTTGACTTTATTTTCTTCTGTTTTAATTTTTTTCTGGGGGCAGGTGTTTGAGATGGAAACGTGACCCCCACAATTGACACATTGCTTTTTTAGTTGTAAAGGAGATCCTAAAAACGCTAACGTTTTTAGGATCTTCTTTACAACTAAACAAAACTATGCTTGTCCGTACATATGGAGCTTACAACTTCATTCTTACAATATTTTGCCATATGTCCAAACTTCATACATTGCAAACACTGATTGACAGGAGGAACGTAACAGCTTACCTCGTGCCTCCAGGAGTCAAGTTTCACGTATTGCGGTAACTCAGTAGAGGCGAAAGTAACCGCAACAGTTTGAGTGGGGTCATACGTGACCACGCCACCCTCTCTTTGTACGCGTCGCATGAAACGCCTCACCTGTATGACATTTCTGGAACTTCCAATCAAAGCAGATATTCTTTCATTAGACAAATCCGTAGGGACTGAAGAAAGAACCCTGGTCACCTCGATGTCGGCAGCAGGTATTGTTGCATTTAAGCCCATTTCATCTAAAAGTTTTTATTTTGTAAGAATACATTGGCATTGTTGGATAGGTCAAATGTTATAGCTATTTTGTACTTATTTATAGATTTTAAATGTAATATGCCAGTGACGCAATATTTGCGTATAGCATGCGAAATAGCCAAATCTGTCTTTGTCAGAAAATTGGCGCTCAATCTGATGAGTTAGAAATACTATGTATTCTGTTTTCTTGCTATTTTCAGGATACTTCCTTGAGTATCCGGGGACTTTAAATACTTGATACTTCCTGCTGTTGTCTGCTGAATCATCGGAGTCGGAAGAAGTCTCCGTGGTGTCCCGTACTACTCGACCATCTGGGGGCTCCGCTTTTTTCCTCTTCGGATAGTTACGATCCTGCGAAGGTAAGTTTAATTTATTCTAATAATTTATCACTAATGGATAGACTGAAAACTGGTTTTATGTTATTTTATGTTTGTGTGTATGCTGTAAAGTAAAAAAAATACAAGGAAAGTTGCATTTGGCTTGTCAAACTAACATCAAAGTCCGCTGTATCCTGCAGGATACATTGCAAAGTGTCCTAGGATATTGTTCAGACGGGTAAGGTATCCTGTAGGATTCGTTGCCAGGACCGCTATGATTTGATTTGTACTATATTTTTTGGGGAAAAAGGCAATGTTGTGCAAATGTCAAAAGATTCGCCAGGTAGGCGCATTGTCAGTCCGTAAACTAATTCAGCGGCAGAAGCCTTGGCATCTTCTTTGTAAGCGTTGCGCACACCTAACAGGACTAGTGGAAGTGATTCCACTAAACTGTCATTTATGTGGCAGGTGATCGCAAGCCTGAATTGACAGTGGTAGTGGCGTGGTACGCAGTTGTTCTTCGATTGGAACACAGCGATGGCAGACAGGCATTTGAAGAGTGCTGATTCGAACTGCCCGATAGAAGTCTATCGGTTACGATATCCTATGGGCAGCCGAAACGAGCGATCCAGCCACTCAGTAAAGCCTTTGCCACTGTTTCTGCAGTTATATCTGCTAGCGGTATTGCCTCAGGCCATCGCGTAAAGCGATCAACGGCTGTGTGGCAATAGCGGAAACCTTGGCACAATGGCAAGGGCCGATAAAGGTCGATATGGATGAAAGCAAACCTTGATTTAAGTAATTTGAAGGTTCCTACGGGAGCAATGACGTGCCGCGTGTTCTTCGAGCGCTGGCAAGCCAGACACGAACGAACCCACTCTCGACAGTCTTTTCTAATGCCGTCGGGCTACACATATCGGTCAGCGACCAATCTTGCTGATGCCTTGGTGCCTGGATTACTCAAGGAGTGCAAGCTAAGGAAACTTGTCCTGCGCAACTCTTTGGGTACAAAAGGTCTTGGCGTGGGGGTGCTGATGTCGCAGTATATCTGTATCTGCGATCCTTGTACGCTAACTTGTTGTTGGCGTAACGAGTTATCTCCGGTAAGCAGTTGCTTCAGCTCGTTGTCATCCAGTTGTGCTGCAGCGATCTTTTCAGCGGGCACAAGTTTAGTAATTTCCTCAACGCGCGAAAGGGTATTCGCCACGACATTATTCTTCCCAGATATATGATGTCAGTTGTAAACTGGGCTATGAGATTCAGGTGACGGAACTGTCGTGGAGAGCACTTTTCTTTACGAGAGTTGAAGGCGAATGTGAGTGGCTTGTGATCTGTGTAATTCACAAAATCGCGAGCTTCCAGCATGTGCCGAAAATACTTTACACTCTCGTAAATGGCGAGCAGCTCGCGATCGCAAGGTGAGTACTTAACCTACGCCGAGCTCAGCTTCCGTGAAAAGAAGGCAAGGGGCTCTCAAGCCCCCGCATTCAGTTGCTGCAAGACCGCGCCCATGGCTTTATCAGACGCATCCGTGACCAACGCCAACTTAGCGTTGTATTCAGGATAAGCCAACAGTTCTGCCTGACAAAGGCTAGTCTTGCAGTTCTGGAATGCCTCGTACTCGTCGGGTGTAAAGTTGATTGGGTGTGAACCCTTAACCGAACCACTTAGCAGGGCGTTCAGGGGTGCTTGGAAGCTAGCCGCACCTGGAAAAAACCTTTGGTAGAAGTTTAACATCCCAAGGAATCTGCGCAGCTCTCTCTTACGGTCTTTGGCAATGGAAAATTGTGCACGGCTTCGACCTTCGAAGGCAATTTGACTTGACTTGACTGAGATGTGGTAGCCCAAAAAATGCACCTCAGACACTCCAAAGACGCACTTAGAGCTGTTGATGACCATCCCGTAGTCTTGGAGCCTGGACGACAGCTGACGCAGGTGTTGCTCGTGGGTCTTTCGAAAAGACCAAGAAGTCGTCTAAATAAGCGTAAATAAAGTCCAGACCCCTGAGCATTCATCCACGAAGTGCTGAAACGTCTGTCCGGCATTTCTTAGACCGAACGTCATATACGGAAATTCAAAGCGACCGAACGGCGTTGTGATGGCAGTCTTCGGGATGTCGTCGGGATGCACAAGAATTTGGTTGTACGCTTATACGAGATCGATTTTCGAAAACACGGCACAGCCAGATAGGCTATGAGCGAAGTTCTGGATGTGCCGGATGGGGTATTGGTCAGGGATGGTTCGTGCGTTCAACATTCTGTTGTCGCCACAGGGCCGCCAACCAACGTCTTTCTTAAGTGCCAGGTGGAGAGGCGACGACCACGGTGACTCTGACAAGCGACAGGTGCACAGGACACATTGCATCAATGCCTCGAATTCCTCCCTGGCGATTTTTAATTTGTCAAGGGCCAGCTCAGCCAGCTTATCCAGGTCCGGCTTGGACAGGGAAGCCACGAGATCGCCTGAGTACCTGCGTCCTCAAAAACTCTTTCGGCATCCCTGGACCAAAGAAATTGAGGAGAAATTAAAACTGGGATAGTTTTCGGTCACCCAGCTCTTCATGCATGAGAAGTTGCTTGAGCTTCTTCTCACGTGACGCCGAAAGCCGCTTAATGAGCTCTCTCTTTAACTTTTCGTATCTTTCGATGGGTGGAGGGTTTGTCGATAATATCATCAACCTCGGAACCTCGGAACTGCGTCTCTAAATTGCCGATGATACAATGGAACTTGGTGTCATCTGTCTTAATATTCGCCAGCATGAATTGTGCTTCCATTTGGTTTAACCATAATTTTGGTTTTTCCGGGTAGGCGGTACATCTTCTTCATTCATCTTTATGACGGCGCGCTTTTTCTTCGGCCATCCCGTGCTCTTGAACGGGGTCATCAATATGGTTTCAATGAAATTAAATAAATAAAATTTAAATTTCATTTGAGAAAACCTATGACAGGAAGGAGTGACAATAAACTCAGATATAAAAAACATAAAGAGGATAAAAAGTTTATATGTACAAATAGGACTAAGGAGGTCTCACACAATGGATACATTAATTCCCCCAAGTCAGGTTCATAACGCCTTATGTAACTAAAAGAACCAATTACACTTTTGAATTTTTCTTTGTTAGTTGGAGATTTTAAGTTGATTAGAGATTCTGCTCTGTCTTTATCAATTGCCATACCGTTATTTTATCTTATTAGATAAAATAACCGGCATTATTCTGACATCAGTTCCTGTATCCAACTTACATTTTACCTTACTATTTTCAATCATAATATTTTCATAACACTCAGACTTCGCACAATTTATACTTCTAGCTTCTCCGCAGTGCACATTTTCAAATTCACTTGTATAGCTTGATTCCGTACACTCGGTGTTGATTTTCTGGACCTTTTTATTCGCCTTCTTGCAGCTTACAGCAAAATGGTTGAGAGTTTAGCATTTCTTATTTTTTTTTCTAAAAGCTGGACACGAACGGAGACCGTGTTCTGTTTGACATCTTCTACAATTAAATGTCTACTTCTTCTGTTCGTGCTGCCTTGAAACTTTGGCTGCCTCCACTGCTGCAGGATGCATAGCAGACACTTGCCTAGCCGCTTGCTCGTTTGACAGTACTGTATTGTTTTGTTCAGAGTGAGGTCATCGACTCTTAATAGAGCCTCCTGTGTGGCTTTGTCAAAGACAGTCTGTACTATGTGGTCTCGCATCATTTCCTCCTCCATGGTCCACAAGACTGAATAAGATGCCTGCAGTCTGTCAGAAAATTCTCAAATGGCTCACCCTCCAGTTTTTCGTTAAACTTAAAGCGCGAAAACCACATTTGTTTTTGGGTTGACGTGGGCCGTGATCGACCGACATCATCATATTTATTTTCGTCTTTAGGTTTGGAAATCGGAATAGATATAATTCTTGTTGCTTCAGGGCCTATCATGTTGCGTAATAGTGATAGTTTAACGCTATCCTCAGCTTTGTTTTTGCCTATTACAACCAAATAATCCTCAAATGTGCGTAGCCAAAACTTCCACTCGGACGCTGCATTTTCATTCGCGTTGTTTAAGTTGGTTTAAGTTAAGGAGGAAGACAAAGCTGATATCCGTCGCCATGCTGAGCACGTGGTTTTGCTTTTTTGTGTGCAAACGAGAAAAAAAAATTGTCAGTGGTCTATGTCTATGAACCATATCCACCACAGCTAGACCGCGACGGCTCAGCTGCGGAAGTGGTTGGAGGTACAACATACGGCCATTGCCTTGATCCAAGAGCCGTGGATTAGGGCGGGCCAAATACAAGGACTCTCCAATCTTGGTGGTAAGCTCCTAGTTAGTACAGATCACGATAAGCCCAGATCGTGCATCTATGCTACACGTAACATAAAAACACAGCCATTAACAGATTTCTGTTGCAGGGATGTCTCTGCAGCTAGGCTACGATAAAGCGGGGGGGGACAGTAGCAACTGTGGTCTTCGCCTCCGCTTACATGCCCGAGGAAGAGGAGCCGTCGCCACATGACCTCGCCCGCCTCGTGACTTACTGCGAGAGCACAGGGCTAGTAGTTGTCATAGGTGCTGATGCGAACGCTCATCATCCGCTGTGGGGCATGGACACACAAAATGCAAGGGGTAAGGCTTTAGTAGATTACTTATTTACAACAAACCTGACCCTACTGAACACAGGTTCTGAACCAACCTTCGTAAACAGACGTAGCCAAACAATCAGAGACCTCACTCTGGCATCGGAAGGTGCAGCCTCCTGCTAGGACCACTGGTGAATCCGCTTCGACATTCAGGTCTGTGTAACACCAATACTGCCACGGCGAAAACCGCGTAACACTGACCGTGCTGCCTTTACACGCACTCTCGAAACTAAACTTGCGTCAACAAACTACGGGATGACCTACGAGGACACCCCGCAGATCGACGAGCGTGTAAGTCATCTCACGAAATCTATGCTAGACAGCTACCATTCATCCTGCCCGGAGACCACTCCGCCCACAACACCAGGGAAGCAACCATGGTGGGGAGCGGATCTGGAACGCAAGCGCGGGAAGGTAAGGTCAGCACTAAACAGAGCCATGAACACCTGTGCTGATATGGATTGGGACGCGTACTACGCGGCCAAAAAATGCATCAGATACAGGAGCTCCACTGGATGGCGAAAATACTGTGGCAACATCGAATCCTGCCAAAAAGCAAACAGGGTAAGGAAAATCCTGGCCCAGCAGAACCCGACTGGGCCCGCTGTTCTCCGCAAACCCGACAACACACTTACCACCTCACCAGGCGAGGCGCGTCCTCATTAAAACTCACTTCCCAGGCTGCGCTTTCACACAGGCTATTGACTGGACAGAGGTAACTCAAACACCGTCAGAAAACGACTGGCAATACGCAAACAAAGTCATAACGCTGGAAAAACTTCAATGGGCGATCCGGTGCTTCCATCCTTTCAAGGCAGCTGGTCTGGACGGGATCTTTCCTGCCTTACTGTAGTGGGGTGGGATCTCTGTCGCCAGCAGACAGGTAATCATAATGAGAGCGTGTCTCGTTCAGATAAGTTCCAAAAGGATGGAGGGAAGTGAAAGTCATATTCATTCCTAAGCCAGGTAAGAGTGACTATACCAACGCCAAATCCCACCGACCAATCAGCCTGACCTCCTTTCTCCTTAAAACCAGGAGAGAATGTGCGAGAGAGAGCTGAGGGACGGCGCTTTGAAAACTATCCCACTCCATACTAACCAATACGCATACAGCTCGGGTAAGGCCACGGAATCCGCCCTCCATCTGGTGGTCGGCCCCCAAACTTTTTGATACGGAACTCCAGTTAGCCAATGAGGTCAAGTATCTGGGAGTCATCCTAGACAGCAAGTTAAACTGGAGTAGCCACTTAGACAACAAAACAAACAGGGCCTGCATTACCTTCTGGCAATGCAGGTGGAAGATAGGTAAGTGGGGCCTATCCCCTAAAATTATACTTTGGTTATACTGAGCAGTAATCCGACCTATGATCACTTATGGGGCAGTGGTCTGGTGGCCCCGCACCAAACTAACTACAGCCTCCATCAAGCTGCAACGCTTGTAAAGGCTTACTTACATGGCGATCACAGGCTGCATGAGGTCTACTCCGACTGCGACTCTCGAAGCCATGTTGGGGCTCCCACCGCTCCATCTGTTCATACAGCAGGAAGCGACAATGACGGCCGTACGCCTCAAATCACTTCAACTCCGGAGTAAGAGAGAAACACTGCACACCGCCGTACTGGAGGGATTCTATAACGAGTTCCCCCTGGCGAAAGCAGCAAACGATCGGATACCAAAACAATTCGTATTCGATAAGAAATACAAAATCCAGCTCCATGAGGATCACCGCTGCGAGGGATTAAACCCCGCGGAACTACGGATCTTCACGGATGAATCTAAAACAGGTACTGGCACTGGAGCTCTAGTCTTCTCGGAGGATCTCAACATCCACATAGCCAAACCTCTGGGGGCCCACAACACGGTATTTCAGGCAGAATGCATGGGCATTTCCCTGGCGGCATCTGCCATCTTAGCCAGGGAGGTTGTGGACTACTCAATTCGTATTCTCTCAGACAGCATGGCTGTACTGCCAGCGCTAAACAACCACACAGTGAACTCAGGGTTAATACACGAGTGTCACCAACGCCTGAATCAGGTTGGTAATCTCAATAATCTCAACCATCCAATGGATCAAAGGACACAGCGATTCCCGTTGCAATGATACGGCGGACAAACTCGCTAGAAGGGGATCGAGCATGGCAGCGGTGGGACCCGAACCTATCGTACCACTCCCTTTCGGATACCTACGCACACTGGTAAGGAAACGAACTAGTGAACAACACCACAAGCTGTGGCTGGACCACGGCGAGTGTAGGCAGGCCAAGGAAGCACTTCCTGCTATCAACGGCCGCTTCACCAAACGCGCGCTTCGGTTGATAAAACCACAGCTGCGCACAGTACAGCCGCCATTACCGGACACGGCTCTTTTAATAAACAACACATCTTTGTCTTAGGAGTCACAGTCAGCCCCCTGTGCAAAATCAGAGGTGCGTGTCTTAGGTTCGAACTCGAGACCTCAAAACCACTTATTCATTTATTACGCTTGTTGCTTGTAACTCCACAATAACTGACCACCATTCTGTCTTACTAGTCGTAAATAAGCAAAATCGCTCCCAGACAAAACAAAATCGAAATTGATTATAGCCTAATTTACAATACTGCTAACGCTAATTCGGTTTTATTGTACTTAATAAAACATGTCCAACAAGTAGAGATGGGTAACTAGCCGAAATTTCAATAGCTTAGCTAGCCGGCTATTTGTGGTTGAATAGCCAGCCAGATAGCCAGCTATTTTGGCTACTTGGCTATTGAACAATAACGACTAGCTCTCGCTAGCGGCGCAGCGGGACTTAAATGAATAACGATGAACTGCCCTGCGATTCGAGTTCGATGTTTACCTTTACATCTGACTGTAACTAAATAATACCTTTCTAACTATCGTATTTCGTAAATTCGTACATTATACGAACGAATTTAAATTATTTTCTAAATTACTAAGTATAATGCCCTCTCTTTCTCTAATCTATTTTGTGACTATTGTGAGAAAGAGATGTGCGATGCGAAAGAAGTTCAGAGTTCGCACTCGCGTTTCACACTACGTCACTACCTACTCAGCGCAGTGAGCACGCACACAGCTAGTCAGCTAACGGCTACTCCGGCTAGCCGGCTACCGAATATCGGGACGGCTGCAAAACGTAGTAGTTATATTATACTCTGTGGCGACTATCCGCTGTGCCGTATTCTAGCCAGCCAGTAGCCTATAGCTAGTTACCGTATTGACGGATATCCTAGCCGTGGCTATTTCATTAATAGCCGCTATTTGGCTAGTTATTGGAATAGCTACCCATCTCTACCAACAAGCAATATTGCGTAATACGACAGTTATGTCAATAAATAATCGTCTTCTTATGAAGACGATTATTTATTGACATAACTGTCTTATGTTATTATTAAAACCTTGGATTACTCTTGGACTAATATTATTTGCAAATGCATGTAATTTTTTCTTCACTTAAATCAATAAAATACACTATTATCAACCCAAGAAAATTATTAAAAGTTCCTTCATATACTGCTTGTCGCTCAAAAATAATGTTCAACTCCTGCAATTTTCTATGCCAGTTCAAATGTCCGTGACTGTCGCGGCCATGATGTGACGTCATTTACCTAAATCTTTTTATACACATAGACTTTAACGTCACTACCTGCATTATCGAGGACGACGCGTTTTGAGAGTGCGTTCCGTTTCACCAAAAACATGCTACATAAAACAATAAATTGTAAAATAAGCGTTGTTTAAGAAATTTTTATGCGCCAATGCAAGGCATTTTTAATAAATAAAAAGAGTTTTGTATTTCCTGCAATATGCAGGAAATACAAAACTCTTTTTATTTATTAAAAATGCCCTATTCGGTGCATAAGCCATAGAGATAAACTTAATCAGAGAACTTGGAAATTCCCTGATAATTTAATAATTCTAAACACCTATAAAAGATGCAGGAATTTCTGTAACAATCTCTTAAAAAAGCTTAAAAATAATTACGATAAAAATGAATTAATTATAGCATGCAACAATACCAAGCAAATTTGGAAGCATATTAAATACGTCACCTACATGACTAAACAACGTGAATCACAAGTCATCAAGTTATAAACTATCTATGTGCCAAATTTCATTTACAATTATTTTTATCACAATCACCATGACCATCATTATCACAATCACCATCATTGTCACAACCACTATCACAATCACAATCGCAATCACTATCACTATCACTATCACTATCACTATCACAATCACTATCACATCACAATCACTATCACAATCGCTATCAAAATAAATGCCATATTCGTAATCAGCACCCCTGATAATCTCGGTATCGACACCCATATTGATTTTTAGACATTTCAACCACATCGCACCCCAACAGGGGATGATGATATTTCAGGTCCGCCATATTCAATCTTAAAATCGTTGTTTTTGTAATACACCTGACCCGATACACCATACAAACTATACCTATGTTGATTTTCAGACTTTGTCACCCCATTTCCCCCTCTTAGGGGTTGAATTCTGCTGCCGGAGGCTCTACGCCGGAGTCGTGCGGTCCATGGCCCTTTACGGGGCCCCGGTGTGGGCACGTTCATTGAGGCGGCGTGCCGCCCACCACTTGAACGTGCCCCAGAAGGTGGTAGCCGTAAGGCTGGTCCGGGGGTACCGCACGATCTCCCGCGAGGCGGCGAACCTCCTTGCCGGATTGCCGCCATGGGATCTGGAGGCAATAGTCCTCGCGCGCCTACATGAGTGGCGCGCGGAGGCGCTACGCCGGGGGGAAACTCCGCTGCCACGGCAAATTGTCGCTCAGCGGACGGACTTCCGGCGGGATCTCATGGCGACATGGAGAGAGCGACTATCGCAACCCCGTGCAGGGCACGCCACAATAGTGGCGATAAGTCCCCTCTTTGAGGAGTGGCTGGAGAGACGCCACGGCGTCCTCACCTTCCGCCTGACGCAGGTTCTTACCGGACATGGATGCTTCGGTAAGTTCCTGCACCGAATCGGGCGGGAGGAGACGCCCGGGTGTCACCATTGTGAGGATCGACCGGAGGACACGGTGGAGCACACGGTGGAGGTGTGCCCCGCTTGGGCGGAGCACCGCCGTGTCCTCGTAACGGCGATTGGCGGCGGCGACCTCTCGCTCCCGGCCTTGGTTCAATCCATGGTCCGGAGCGAGACGGAATGGGACGCCGTCACCTCCTTCTGCGAAGCAGTCATGCTAGCGAAGGAGGTGGCGGAACAGGACAGGGAGAGATCCTCACGTCCCGGCCGCCGCGGGAGACGCCCCGGGCGTCGGGGGCCACGTGGTGGCTTCCGGCCACCGTAGGCGCGGGCCTGTGGACGGGGAGCTATGGGCTAGCTCGCCGTCCGTTCGTCTCATGACGACAGGCCGTGTCGACGGCGCGTTCGTGTTCCACGCGCGCCTCAAAGAGAGTCAGCAATAGTGAAGGGGTCCGCAAGGACCGAAGCCTGCCTGGGCTGCGGGACTATTCGAAAGAGATACCGTGGCCCCGGAACACAAAAGGCGATGAAGGAACATGGATGGGTTTTAGTCAGTAAAAGTCTGACACTCCCTCCTGCTCAGCCCAGAGCGGGAGAAGTGATTTGAAGATTTCCCATCCGAAAAAAAAAAAAAAAAAAGGGGTTGAATTCTGAAAAAGTCTGAAACCCGTTTCTACTCATTTATCAATAGGAACCCTCCTGTGAAGTTTCGAATAAAATAGTCTAACTAATCTTGTTTCCCCATACAAACTTTTGAACCCCGTTTAACCCCTTTAGTGGGTGAATTTTGAAAAATCCTTTCTAGTGCACCCCTAGACCACATAAGGAACCTACTTGCCAAATTTGGAATCTGTAGACCCAGCGGTTTGGGCTGTGCGTTGATATGTCACCCAGTCAGTCAGTCAGTTTATCATTTTATACATATAGATTTATTCATTAACACATACATTTGTTTTAACAGGTAAAACCCAAGCTAACAAAAGTAGTCATAAATGCTAATTTTTTTTTTTTTTTTTTTTTTTTTTTTTTTCTCCTTTTGGCATTGCACTATTCGTGCTTATTGCCACTGACAATATTTTATTTGATATCAAAACGTAAGAATCAAGTACTCGCGAAAGGAAAAAATATAAGAACGGAAAATTTGGAAATGGAAAGGAGATTAGTTGTTAAATATAATAAAATTATAATACGTTAACAGTAGGGGGGATAAGTATATATTACAACAGAAAACTAACCACACAACGCAACCGTGGCCCAAAAAAAAGGCCGACTCGGTGCGTAAACTAAGAACTACATCGTAAAATAAGTACATAGACAGTCAATGTTTAGATAGCTATATCATTATTTACAAGGAAAAGAGCTATGGTTTTATAAATATCTACATTAAATTTAAATAAAATACATGAGATAGAAGTGGGTAAAGGGACTCGGAGGGAAACAAGACTTTGGAAAAGTGAGGAGTGGTCATAGAGGGGGCAAGAAAAAATAAGGTGGTTCAGATCTCCCACTTCAGCGCCACATTCACAGACAGGGTTCTGCACAATGCCAAGCCTGGCAAGATGAGCAGGAGTGCATACGTGACCCAATCGCAGACGTATGAATATTGTTGTGATTTTTTTGCTTAGCTTGTACTTGCTAAACCAAGGTTTAACAAAAATGGATGGCTGAATAGTACGATAAAATTTCCCTTTTACCGATTGCTCGGACCAAAGCTGACCCCAGGATTTCTGTAGATAAACCTTGGGCAGAGCTGCCAGATCTTGGGTGTTATTTTTGTACGGAAAAACGTCTCCACACAGTACGGCATCATTAGCCAACTGGTCAGCTCTCTCATTACCTAAGATGCCACAATGCGAGGGTATCCACGCAAAATGCACTGAAAACCCCTTAATAGAACACCTATAAAGGAGTTCACGTGTTTCAAATATAATATAGGGATTATGAGAATAGAAAGGGAATCTGGCCAAAGATTGTAAGGCACTCCTTGCATCAGTCAAAATGAGTGAATTCCGTAAGCCCATCAGAAGTATATATTCGACAGCTTTGAATAGACCGTAACATTCTCCCGTAAATACAGATGATTCAGGTGGGAGCTTTATTTTTTGAACAATATTAAATTGGGAGTGGTATACACCTACTCCCACACATGAGTCTCTTCCATGCTTCGAAGCATCTGTAAACAAGAGATGGCAGCCCTTCCAGTCTCTATCCATAGTGAAGTTAAAGTTAAGGTTATGACATACGTCATCTCGGAAAATGTTAAGGTTATAATGTATGTTCGGTGTCATAATTAATGAACTGTAATTGCAGTGAAATAAAGGAAGAAATTCAGATTGGTGGCAAGGAGCTTCAATTAAATTGTACTTTCTAAAGCTTTTAACTAAGCACGGAGTAGTTTTGTGCCTCCAGTAAGTGGATGAAATGACTTCTTCAGTGAGAATGGAAAGTTTATTTCGCAAAGGATGATACGTAAATTGTAAACACCGAGCCATAAATCGATCAGCTAAAAATTGACGTCGTAAATGAAGTGGAGGGTCTGCACATTCCACCTGAAGACAATTAATAGGACTGCTTTTCATTGCACCTGAAACCACTCTAAGTGCCTTGGACTGAACACTGTCCAGTTTCTTAAGACCAGCAACATTTGCAGGTTCCAGCAAAAAAGTCCCATAGTCCAATACGCTTCTAATCAAGGTGTTGTACAGTAATTTTAATGAAAAGGGATGTGCTCCCCACCAAACACCAGCAAGACATCTAATTATGTTGATATTTCGTTCGCATTTAGCAGCTATATAATCACAGTGTGGTAAACCAGTAAGGTGTGTATCCAAAATAAGGCCTAAAAATTTAACCTGGTTTTTAATGGGCATAGGGATATTATTATACCTTACTGTAACTATAGGAGGCTTACGCATTCTGGTAAACAAGACAATGTTGCTTTTATCAATTGACAGGTGTAGACCATTATTTTCTAGCCAAGTCTTCAGTAAGCATAAAGAAGCGGTTAAGGAAGTACAAATATTTGCAACAGAATGACCAGATAAATAAAGAAGTAAATCATCTGCATATTGAAGGACTTGTACCGACTCATTTAGAGAGGATTCCAAATCACAAGTGTAAATATTGTAGAGAATTGGACTAAGTACAGAACCTTGAGGGAGACCTTTCCATACTAAACGGGTAAATGTATACCCTTCAATATGAAGATGTAAAGATCTCTCTGAAAGCATGTTAATTATGAATTTAGACAGCATTATTGGAACTTTTAATGAATTTAGCTTTTGTTCTAGGATTGATACCAGGACATTATCGTAAGCTGAGCTAATATCCAAGAAAGCAGCAATTACAGAGTTATTAGAAGTGAAGGCTAAGCGAATATCAGTTGTGAACACACTAAGGCTGTCCATCGTACTTTTACCCTTCCTAAAACCAAACTGTGATGTAGCTAGCAAGTTTTTGCTTTCCAAAAACCACTCCAAACGGTTCTTAATGAGATGTTCAGCAATTTTAGCAAGAACTGTAGAAAGTGCAATTGGTCTATAAGAAGCAACATTTGAAGAAGGTTTGTTTGGTTTCAGAATGGGAATAATTGTTTGAGACTTCCAACTTGATGGAATGTTGCCAGATATCAAAGCTGTATTGATGAGATTTAAATATATTAAAAGAACAGAGTCAGACAGATTAGCTATAAATGAATATGGTATACCATCTTCACCAGGAGCTGAATCCTTAACATGTGAAAGGACTCCTTTCAATTCACTTAGTGTGAAGAGAGAATTCAACTCAGAATTAGGAATAGGAACATGAGGAAAATGCATTAAAGATCTCTGTTCTGGGGCTGAAGGAGGAGCTAAATGATCCATAAACTCATTGGCTAATTCTAATGGTAGTTTTGAGGCTGTTGTGTCACTGAATGCTGACCTGAATCGCCTAATATTTTGCCATACTAGAGATGCGTTAACTTCTGGCGAGATAGATGCACAGAATCTTTGCCAACCTTCAAATTTCTTTTTCTTAAGGAGCTTACGAGTTGTACGAGCAACTTCTAGGTATACCTCGAAATTGTGACGAGTCATAGTATGACCATAATTTTTTTCTGCTTCTTTTCTTTTTTTAATGGCCTGAGTGCACTCAGCATCCCACCACGGTGGTGAAGGAATTTTGCCTGTACCACCATTCTTAATAGGGAAAGTATTATCTGCCACCTCTATTAAAATTCTTGTTATTTGATTAGATAATAGTTGAGGATCATGTAGTTGTAAGGAATTAGTTAAAGCAAGAATTCTTTCTTCTACACAGTTTTTGTATGTATCCCAATCTGCGTTTTGAAGTTTATACTTTAGTCGTGGTGTTGGATTACAAGCAGCTGGTTTTTTATGTAGAAAAGAAATTATTAAAGGGTAATGATCACTACCATAAGAAGACTGTAAAGGAGACCAGGATAATGTCGATGCTAAATCAGGTGTGCAGATTGAGAGGTCAGGGGCACTTACTCCCTCATCTGGATTCGTTTGGCGTGTTGGGAGACATGTATTTAAAATACACAAATTATTAGAGTCTAGAATTTCTAATAACTTTTCCCCATAGTAATTGGAACTAGAACTACCCCAGGACTGATGTTGTGTATTAAAGTCGCCCATTACCAAAAATGGTTTAGGTAAAACAGAAAGAAGATTATTTATTTCAGACAGAATATTTACAGTGGGACGCGAATAATATATACATACTAAACAGATTTTATTTACAATAGCAGCGACAGCAGATATATCGTCACTGAGACTTGGAAGAGGAAAAGATTGAAAAGACAAGTTATTTTTAATAAGTATGGCGACACCGCCATACCCATCGCTTCTGTCTGTTCTTAGACACGCATAGCCAGGAATTCTAAAAGAGAACCCTGGTTTAAGCCATGTCTCACAGAGAGCGACTGCAAAGGGATCGTATTTGTTCAATAGGTAGGACAGATCAGATTTTTTATTCACAATGCTGCGACTGTTCCACTGAACAATCTTGGCTAGATTTGGATCCATTATGATTAAGGTTAAATAAGTTAGACAACATATCAATTAAAGTGGCAACGTTGGACGGTTCAATATTATTATTTTTGGATAAGGTATTAATTAACATGATTATTAAATTTAAAATTTGACTCTCATTATTATTTGTTGTTTTATTTTGGAATGCAACACCATTCCCTGACATAGAAACTTCATTACTAATTAATGCCTGATGAGCTGCCCGGTCATACCCCTTGGCTGTTTTTGGGGGATCCCGAGGTTTAAGGAATACCGTTTTTCTTTGTGAGGAGACAATTGGTGTGTTACGTGATTGGGGCAAAGGTTGTGAATTGAAATAATTTTTAGTGGTATGTGATGGGGCAGATGTTACCACATCTGCATACAATTTTGAGATTGGTGGATGTAGCTGTGACGCTTCAGCATATGACACGCAGCTATGTGCCATATAATGCTTAATTGATTTTTGTCTTTCAAATTCTGGGCATTTTTTATTGATGGCGTAATGAATGCCACCGCAATGACAGCATTTACTATTACTCTCGTCTTCAATACTGCAAGTGTCAGCAGAATGCTTCTCCCCACACTTGAAGCACTGAGGGTTCGACCTGCATTGTACCTTTGTATGGCCAAAACGACAACAATTAAAACATTGAATTGTTGGGAATGTATACAATTCCACGGGCATGGAATTGTAACAACAAAACACACGTTTTGGTAAAATTTGTCCGTCAAAGGTCAGCACGACTGTTTGGGATGGTTTCCACACAGGGGTCGGTTCGTGTATTTTGTAGTTGAGACGCCTTGCTTTGATGACTTTCCCGCATCCAGCCGGGACAGATATATTTTCCATTATTTCCTCTGGAGACCATTCGGTAGGTACGCCTTTAATAATTCCAATGCGACACACATTAATTGATGGAACAAATGCCTTCAATTTCTCTTTGGCCAAACTTGGGTCATTTATAAAAGAGTTAGCATCTACGTAACGGGAGAAGCTTACAGATATTCTGTTTCGACCAATGCGTTTTAGAGAACCGTTAATAATGTTGTTATACCTGCGATTTTTCAGAAAGTGCCCTAAAGTTATTGGGTGTAATGTCTGAGCCGAGTTTTGAGTATCAAAATTTTTTTGGATGTGTACAACGTATGGCGACAGGTCTGTGGCTTCGTACAAAGCCCTAGCAACTTGTGGCGCCTTCTGGGGAAGATCTGACTTTATGTGGTTTTCAGTCTGGGGACCATCCACAGAATGTGGAGTGGCTTCTTCGTGAACTAAAATTGAATGTACCGGAACGTCTGATGTTATTTTTGGACTTAATGTTACTACTGTTTCATTATCACAATGACAATTTGTTTCATTATTTCCTGTTGAGTGATGACCACTTCGCCTTCTTTTATTGCAATTTTTGCAAATTTTGCGTGGAGCTCTAGCCCTTTTCCGCTCCGATCTGGTTAAGGACGAGTCTGTATCCATGCTGGATTCATATATTGTTATATTATGCCCAACCGAGGGGACTGTGCCCCCCGGATCAGGCGGTTCATTGTCCATTGTGGCCCCTGGCCAGAAAAAATAAAATATAAAAAACTTACCCTAATAGATGAAGAATTTTATCTACAAACAATTAAATTAACTAATCTAATGAATATTTACATAAATCTACACAACTTATCTCCAATCTCAAACGTTTTTTAATATTTAAAAGAAAACAAAAGAAAAATCACGCCCGCCAAATTCGATGATTCCCGCGCTTTTTCTTTTTTTCTAAATGCTAATTATCCAGTCCCAAGTAACGGGTCTGGGTAGAAACACACAAATTACACAGTGGACAACAAACTAAGTGTCACCCTCTGAAATCCCGTCAAAGAGCAAGAAAATACAGGGTGGAATTTTGTAATGCCACCTGGAGGGAAAGTACTCTTAATAATGCAGATGGAAAATTTTACTTAGAGGAAACATTCCTTTAGTTTTTAATAGAAAGCAAACTGCATTCAAAGATTTTCGAAAAATCTCTTGTCCCTCACCCAGGAATCGAACCGGCTAAAATCTGAAAAAAATATACCCTGTACTTTTATTGCATCGATCGTTAGGGTCAATTATAACGATGAAATCTCTCTAACAAACATGATAAATTAAATGAAAGGAAAACCAGGAAATGAAGTGACAAATTCAATGAGTCAAGTTAAAGCTCTAACATCCATCATCCATTCTAACATCCATCTTTTGTAATGCAGACTCCTTTGCGACATACTCGTAGCTGCGTGTATGAGGTAATTTAAATATGGAATATTAAATTAAAATTTGAAAATTAGATTGTCATAGTTGTTATTCACATTTGATTGTTTTTACAACTCATTTCACATTTTGTCTCACGGTGAAAATGGCTTATCAAGAACAGTTTGATTTAAAGGAAGCTTATTTTTTAAATAACAAAAACGTGAATCTAGCTCTGCGGTGGTATGGAGAGAGATATCAAGACCGACAGGCACCAACTCGGTTCGTATTGAAAAGAATGGTAGAAAATTTTAAGAATACGGGTGGTTTCAAGAAGAGACGGCAAACTATTCAGCAAAACTATTTCGATTTTGAACTAGATGTTTTAACATACTTTGAATCATTTCCGAAGGCTTCAAGTAGAGATGCTGCCGGTGAATTAGGAACAACCCACACTCGCGTACTTAAAGTGCTGAAAAAGTATAAGTATAAATGCTATCGTGAAGGTCGGTTGGTACAAAAATTGCATATTGGGGATCGTGAGAGACGATTACAATTTTGTGAAAACTTGCTTGGAGAAATTGACCGAAACCCTAATTTTTTGAGTAACATTGTATGGTCTGACGAAACCAACTTCAGCAATAATGGCATGTACAATCGCCGCAATAACCATTATTGGTCTCGAGTGAATCCTGTTCGTGTTCATGGTGTGATTTTCTTTCAACGTTTGGTGCGGAATTATGAGAAATAATGTAGTGATAGTTCACGTGTACGAAGGTCATTTAAACACTGTCAAGTATATTGAAATACTGGATCTCTTAAGAAACGAGTTAAATGGTTTCCCCCCGAGGAAGAGCGAAACCAAATAATTCTACAGCAAGATGGTGCTCCAGCACATAACAGCAGAATCACTACTGCCTACATTAATAACCATTTTAATACCTGGATTGGTACAAACAGCACAATCAGATGGCCTGCGAGATCGCCAGATCTCACCCCATTAGATTTTTTTTGTGGGGATATGTAAAAAATCAAATTTACATGAAATCTTAACGAATGAGAATGACAACGAGTTGAGAGTTGAAGTTCAAAATACGATTTATAATATTCACCACAACACTTTATTAAAGGTTACTAGAAATGAATTCGTTAAAAGAATAAATTTGTGTATCCAAGAGAATGGAGCCCACTTCGAGCAACTGATTAGTTAGTTTACCATTTTTTGTAAATAATTAATTTAAGATTTCCTGGTTTTCTTTCATTTAATTTATCATGTTTGTTAGAGAGATTGCATCGATCGTTAGGGTCAATTATAAGTGACCCTAACGATCGATGCAATAAAAGTACAGGATATTTTTTTTTTCAGATTTTAGCCGGTTCGATTACCGGGTGTGGGAGAAGAGAATTTTCGAAAATCTTTAAATGCAGTTTGCTTTCTATTAAAAAATAAAGGAATGTTCCTTTGAGTAAAATTTTCTATCTGCTGTATTAAGAGTACTTTCCCTCCAGGTGGCATTGCAAAATTCCACCCTGTATGTCTTAACGTCGAGAGTCATTATTAAGTATTCTTACTGCACGAATTACTGGTGCAACTTCAATAAGTTTGTACGGGTTGCCGGAAATTTAAAAAGCCCCTCCCTCGGTCCCAACCGTAGCCTCCTGTCAGGAACGAGCAATCCTTACGAGTCCAATATTTGTGGATTATTCAGCATACCACGAATAATCATAAACACATATTTTACCAGGGCGAGGTTACGCCTTACTTCCAACTTATAGTACCCAACCATCCCAATAACAAAGAGAGTTGGATACATAAGTGCATAGAAAGGGTAGACACCAAACTGCTTCCAGTACAGGTATCTGGTAAATTTGTTTTGCATCTTTTCCAGCATCTGGGAATACTTCACTTCATAAGGATTCCAGATTATAGCACTAGTTTCCAAGTTGCTTCACACCAATGCATTAAGTGCTTTCACTGCTGCCATATTAGTGAAGTCACGGGTTTCACGCAAGACAAAACCATTATTTTTAACCGCTTTGCGGTGTGCAAAGCGCACTATATGAGCACGAAAATCCCCAGTGAATCGATGTCTTGTTGGAGCATTCTACAGTGTGACTCGTCTGTGATCCGCAAGAATAGCATGAGATCGTCAGCAAATAACAAACAGCTAGCGTCTTTAATGACTTCTGGAAGATCATTAATCAGAATAATAAATTCTAACGGTCCTAAATTTGTCCCCTGACTTACCCCTGTAAGGGTAAAATACGAGTCCGAGGTGCAACCTGCATATTCTACTATTTGTTTGCAGTTGCCCAAGTAGCTAGCAAAGGACTCTAGGAGGGCTGGGGTAAATCCGACCCTCGCAAATTTAGTCAAAAGTATGTCGTTATCTACACTACGCCTTCCTGAAGTCAAAGTAAGCGACGTCCAGTTGGGCACCAGTCTCCGAGTCCAGCGCTGTGGTGGCCTGATTTAAAAAACACATTCAATAGAATTCGTGCTACGGCCCACACGGAAACCATCCTGCGCCTCGTTGAGTTGTGAGGCTACTTGCAAGAGGATAGTTGAACACAATGCAGACTCGAAGACTTTAGCAAAAGCTGACAGTACTTCTACTGGTCTATAGCCGCTAACATCCGAGCTTGGAGCCCCTTTCGGCACCGGAGTTACCCTAGTCAATTTCCAGCCGTCCGGATACGAGCATTCCCTTAAAAAACTATTAAATAAGTGCATGAGCGGCCGGGCCAATACTGTCCTAAAATCCCTAAAGACGAAGGGTGACACACCGCCTGGCCCGCGCGGCACTCACCTCGCCGAGAGACAGTTGCCCCGCGTGGACGCGCCTGCCCAGAGGCAGCCGCATCCAACCGCGGTGCCACCGCCCCATAAACCGAATGAAAGTAGTCAACGAACGCCTGAGCACACTCATGCTCTGGCAACGGCTCACCATCCCTGGTTATCTTCGGTCTATTACGTTTCGAGCTTCTGATAATCGCGGTATGCAGTACTGATTTTGTTTTTGACAAGAGAACGGTAGTGAGAAAATTTATAATAGTCGCTGGCTGAACCAGTTTTCTTAAAAAAGTTGTGTCCCAAAGCTTTCTTCTTAATATGACCTATTATGTCAGCAGTGAACCATTCAGGGTAATTAAAACGAAAGCAATCACCCTTGGAGCTGTTTCTTGGAGTGCTATCATCCAATATTCTATATGCAAGTCCCAAGTACAAAGAATGGAAGTCCGCCTTCCTATAATTCCATCGTGGTAGGGTGGAAGCCGGCGGTACAGGGTTACCACGGCTAGAAGCCGTCCGCACCCGACTTATACTTACTCGTAGCGGCGGATGCTGCGGGTCTATGCATGACAAACATTCCTCACGTTCCTCATTTACTACAACATCACCCTCGGGCAAAGTAGTTAGGACTACATCGAGCGTGCGGTTGTTGCAATTAAGAATATAGTTACTTTGGCGAAACCCACAGAAGGTGACAAAATATCTATATATCTATATATATATAAAAATGAAACCCGTTTTCCTTGGTCACGGCATCACGCGTGATTGGCTGGACCGATTTCAGTAATTCTTTTTTTGTTGTATTTGTTATTATTAGGAGAAGGTTCTTACGGAAAAAAATATTAAGAAAATATCTCAGAAATATTGAAAAATATACATTAAATTTTGCATACTTAAAAAACGCGCGTAACGAATGTCAATGTCATTCACAGCCATAGAAAGATTATTATATTGAAAGAGCATTGTTTGTTCGGAAACGTGGTTACTTAATTAAATTCGAGCATCATTTGTTCGGAAACATCTTTTAAGGGTGTCTCACACTCTCTCTAACCATCTCTCTGTCTCTCTTATATATCGCAGACGAAGTTGCGCGGGTCAGCTAGTTCATAATAACATTGTACGTCTTGGTACAATGTTATCTTGGTTTGTTGAGTATATATTTAAATCAGCTACTAAAACAACTTTGTCATCAAATATTTAAGCTTTTCAAATATTTAACCGTTTTAAGTTGGTCATCTTCTTGCCCGCTGCCAGTGACCACTGGCCCTTTAAAATTACGTGCTTTGCGCGCCGGTTGCCACCCTTCATCGGAGGTAACGTTGTTGTAAATATTGGTGGTAACCATGTAGTGACCTCCTTAGTCCTATTTGTAACTAAAATCTTTTTATACTCTTTATGTTTTTTATATCTGACGTTCTTGTTATCCTTTGACACTCCTTCCTGTCATAGGTTTTCTCAAATAACATTTTAATTTTATTTATTTAATTTCATTGAAACCTACTGTAACGTCTAGTCGTCACAAGAGTAAGCACAGATAGTTAAGATGGTTAAATAAAACAATCGTTTGGTGGAAATTGCAAACGGGTGCACGTCCGCTCAGTCCTCGTGACAGCTGTCTAGTCATAGAGCAATATATAGATACGGGTATAGTCCAGTGACACATCTACCTGCGCGGACCTACCTCCGTGTTTATGCTCTTTAATCATCACACCTACTACCATGATTCCATCTCAAACACGTCAAGTCCAGAGCCGCTAAGTATTCCGATTTATTTAATGAACATTCTTTTCCAATATCAACACACAAGAACATTGATTTGAAACACAGATTTATTAATTTGACTAAATCAGATTTTTTATGAATACTATAACAAATGCTATAACTAAAATTATATTAAACCAAAAAGTCAATCTCCATAGAAGAAATTCTGCAACAAACTTTCCGTACCAGTACTTCCACATCTAATAATTGATCTTAATGTATTGCAGTGGAGTGCACAAATATTTTAAGTAACACACTTTAATTAACCCCATTTCTTTATGAGCATAACATACATTTAGGCCATTTATGACGTAGCTCGTAAGTTAACTGTAAGCTCTCAACCACTGTACACAACTTCATTTTCAGTCGTTCAGTAAGCCTTCACTGAGAACACGCTCTTTAATTTGCCAAACCTTCTGACCGCACACACACATAAAACCACCTTATCGGCAAAGTGGTGACACCCGACGTGTCCGCGCGCGTATCAAGTTCCAATTCGTAACAAGAATATAATTATCATTGCGCGTAAAAATGAACGACCCACGCTACCAGGCCGCAGCTCTCCAAAAACCTGCACCCATGTCAACTCAGGACCAGCCACAGCCGCAACAGATGACGGCAGTTTCCATGACACCGAGGATACCAGACTTCTGGCAAGATCGACCAAGACTCTGGTTTCACCAATTCAACGCCATCGTGGATCCCTTAAAGGCAAGTGACCTGCACAAAAGTCAACTTCTAATAGCTAGGCTGAAACCTGACGAATTACCTGATATAAGTGACATTCTTGAAAACATGCCTTTTTTTTTAGAATGGGAAATCATCAAATAACTCCTTCCGCTCTGGGCGGAGCAGGAGGGAGTGTCAGACTTTTACTGACTAAAACCCATCCATGTTCCTTCATCACCCTTTGGGTTCCGGGGCCACGGTATCTCTTTCGAATAGTCCCGCAGCCCCGGCAGGCTTCGGCCCTTGCGGACCCCTCCCCTATTGCTGACTCTCTTTGAGGCGCGCGTGGAACACGAACGCGCCGTCGTCACGGCCTGTCGTCGTCATGAGACGGACGGACGGCGAGCTAGCCCATAGCTCCCCGTCCACAGGCCCGCGCCTACGGTTGCCGGAAGCCACCACGTGGCCCCCGACGCCCGGGGCGTCTCCCGCGGCGGTCGGGACGTGAGGATCTCTCCCTCTCACGTTCCGCCACCTCCTTCGCTAGCATGACTGCTTCACAGAAGGAGGTGACGGCGTCCCATTCCGTCTCGCTCCGGACCATGGCTTGGACCAGGGCCGGAAGCGAGAGGTCGCTGCCGCCGATCGCCACCTCCAGGACAAGGCGGTGCTCCACCCAAGCGGGGCACACCTCCACAGTGTGCTCCACCGTGTCCTCCGGTCGATCCTCGCAATGGAAACACCCGGGCGTCTCCTCCCGCCCGATTCGGTGCAGGAACTTACTGAAACATCCGTGTCCGGTAAGAACCTGCGTCAGGCGGAAGGTGAGGACGCCGTGGCGTCTCTCCAGTCACTCCTCAAAGAGGGGACTTACCGCCACTATTGTGGCGTGCCCTTTGAAAACATGCCCTAGAATAATAAACATGCCTGAGAATAATAAATATGAAACTCTAAAAAATTGGTTAAGTTCGGTTTACGAAGATTCGGAAGCAAAACAAATGAACCAACTCTTAAACGAAATCGAACTCGGAGATCAAAAGCCTTCACAATTATTACGGCGTATGCGAGACTTAGGGAAAAATAAAGTCCCAGACGATACTCTAAAGTTATTATGGACAGGACGTCTTCCACACTCAATTAGGGCCGTCATAACCGATGACAACCGATTGACAACTCGATGGTTTGGCTAAAATCGCTGATAAAATGCTTAAATACTAAATAGCCCCGGTTTCTAAAACAACTCCCAGTGCAGACCCAACACTTCCCGAAACCATTCTAAATGAGCTGAAACAAATGAAACTAGAAATTTCGGAACTACGCACTAAACTAAACGATTCCAATAACCATCAGAACCGCAAGTCGCGAAGCTGAGACCGTTATAGCCGTGGAACTTCCCGGACACGCTCTAACTGTCGCGAAATCACTTATAAAAATAGGGAGAATTACCTCAGACAAAAAGAGAAACCGGTGTCAGCAATTCCTATCGTTTCTGTGGTACGGATATTAAAACTGGTGTACGATGTCTTATCGACACTGGTGCTGATGTGTCGGTTTTAGCCGGTAAAAGGCAAAACGCATCCACATCAGATTACATATTATATGCAGGCAACGGCACAAAAATCAAAACATACGGCGAAAAATCTATCACAGTTAACTTAGGTTTACGTCGCCCATTCCAATGGAAGTTCATACAAGCCGATGTACAACGTTCAATAATAGGCGCTGACTTCCTTGCGGCTAACAAACTAATAGTAGATTTACATGGTAGGAAACTAATAGACAAACTCACTTTAATATCGCGCACCACAAATATTACAAATAGCCCTGAATCGAGTATTCGATCAATCGATGTAAACGACGAATATCATCTCATATTACAAAAATTTCCCGATATCACCAAATTAGAAAACTTTAAAACACATCCTAAACATGATGTTCAACACCTCATTTACACTAATAGACCCCCGGTCCACGAAAAAGTTCGACCACTAAATCCGGAGAAAAACAAAATCGCCAAAGCAGAAATCGAGAGAATGATGCAATTAGGTATTTGTAGACCTTCGACTAGTCCTTGGGCTAAACCACTTGTTTGCGTTAGTAAAAAAAAACGGTGAAATAAGACCGTGCGGAAACTATCGTAGACTTAACGCACAAACTACTCCCGACCGTTACCCATTACCAAGACTACTTGATGTCACATATTTACTCAAAGGGAAAACTATATTTTCAAAAATTGACGTCCGGTAAGCTTACCATAATATACCAATGGCTCCCGAAGACATCCGAAAAACTGCAGTCATAACTCCATTCGGTTTATTCGAGTTTACGAGAATGAACTTTGGGTTACGTAACGCAGCGCAAGATTTTCAAAGGCTAGTCAACAACGCCTTAAAAAGTCTTGACTTTGCATTGTAATTATAGCTTCAGATTCAAAAGAAATGCATGCAAAACATTTAGAGATAGTTTTGAATGAATGAATAAGCTTTATTTAATCCCATACAAGTAACAACAATAATCAGTAAAAATAAACATAAACATTAATTAACAATTATCATCAGCAATAAATAAGTAATTTTAATCAAATCAATAGTAACTATAAAAATAACAATAGTTAATTCCATCAAACTATCAATTACAATAGTCGCTAACTAATTCTATCAGATCAATAAAAATAATAATCGTTTATAACAGCAATCATTAGATAATAATTCCATCAGATTAACAATAACTAACAATAATCATCAAAAATCAATTAAACAATAAATAATTTGATCAATTCAATAATAGCAATTAAAAGATAAACAATAATAAATTCCATCAAATTACCAATCATAATAATAATTCGCCAACTAACTTCATCAGATTGATAACATTAAAAACCATGAATAATAACAAACAATAAATAATTTCATCAAATTAACACATGCAACAACCGACAATAATAAACATTAAGAAATAATAAAAAATTCGATGAAATTATAAAAAATAATAATAATAGTATTAGGTAATAATTTAGCGAATAGTTTTCACTGTTACTTTTGTATGGACCCCCATCGGGTAAAAGCCTCCTCCAAAGATTTCCACTTCTCCCTGTCCTTAGCCCTCTCAAGCCATTCTCGACCTACTGCCGCCATAATTTCATCTACCCATCTGGCACTAGGTCTGCCTCTCGCTCTGGTACCGCGAGGTCCCTTCCATTTTATGGTTTTTAAAGTCCACCTGTTATCAGCGTACCTGGCTACGTGACCTGCCCAGTTCCACTTTCTTTGTAGAGAAAAAGATAGTGCGTCTGTTATGTTAGTTTTTTTGCGAATGTCTATGTTTTGCACTCTATCTTTTAATTTTAAACCCAGGTAACTTCTTTCCATTCTTCTTTGAGTGGTCTGGATTTTATTTCTGGTTTTGAGGTCGAACGTCCAAGTTTGGCAGCCGTAGGTGAGGCAAGGTAAGATTTCCGAGTCCATAACTATCTTCTTGGTACACAATGGGAGCTGCGATTTGAATATTTCCTTATGAGCCCAGTACTTTTTCCAGGAGATTGCTACTCTGCGGTCTACTTCTTCAGTATTTCTTTCTTTGCTGAAGGAAATCTATTTGCCTAGGTATATGTAGTTTTCAACGAACTCAAGAGGGATGTTATTTACCAAAATAGGTGTCGTGTGGTAGTTAGTCATGACTTTCGTTTTGTCTAGATTCATTTCTAATCCAACTGTAGTGCTAGCCTGCTGAAGGTCGTTTAACATGTTGTTTAGTTGATCAGGAGATTCTGAGAATATAATAATGTCGTCGGCAAACCTAAGATGGCTCAGAAAATGTCCGTCAACATTTATGCCTTGCGCAGACCATGGTAAGTCCTTCATAATGTACTGCAGAACAGCTATGAAGAGTTTTGGGGAAATCGGGTCACCTTGTCTCACGCCTCTATTTATGTTAATTTTTTTCCCTACTCTATCTAGTTTAACTCTACTGGTACTATTTGCATAAATGTTTTTAAGGATACTTATATAATTTTCCTTTATATTCTGTGACCTCAATGCTTCCCAGATGCTGTCATGTGATATAGAATCAAAGGCTTTCTTGTAGTCCACGAAAGCTATTTACAAGGGTCTGCGAAATTCTTGATATTTCTCTATCACCTGGTCAACCACTTGAATATGATCGGCTGTACTAAAACCTCTTCTGAATCCCGCTTGTTCTAACGGCTGGTGGTCATCGATATCCGAGGTTATTCTGTCTAGCAAGCAGGAGGCAAATAACTTGTATAGACACGGCATCAGGCTTATTGGACGATAATTCCCTATGTCAGCTGGGTCACCTTTTTTATACAACAGGATAATTTCAGATTCGGTCCATTTGCGTGGCACAGTTTCTTCAAGTAGTATTTTGTTCCATAGTAGAGTGATTGGAGTTAATAGCAGAGTCCTTGCAAACTTGATACATTCATTTGTGATCCCGTCTGGTCCCGGGCTTTTCTCTGATTTAAGTTTATTTATTTGTATCAGGATTTCGGGCGGTGTGAACTCTGGTGTTGGGAAAGCTTCTTTGCTTTGGTTAACAGTGCTTGTTTGTTTTAGAACCCCTGGTTGACTATAAAGCTTTGCGTAGAACTCTGTGGCTACATTTATGATCTCCACTCGGGACATACTTTTAGTAGAGCCGGGCTGTAATGAGGGAATCCATGCCTTTACTCTATTTAGCTCTTTGTACGCTTTTTTGGCGGATCTAGAGTGGTCAAGGTGTCTTTTTATAGTATTTATTCTGTAGCTATCGTAGCAACTTCTTATTTCTTTGTTGGTAGTTTTATAGAGTACTTTAAGCTTTTCTTTATCAGTTTTATTTAATTGAGGTTGGTTTTGTAGTCTATTTCTTTCCTTCATGAGCTTTAGCGCCTCTTCGGATAAAATGGTAGACTTTCGTGTTCTTTTGGTGGGTTTTAAACTTTTTAAAATAGAGTCGACAATTTTTTGGCAATATTCTTCTGCATTATAATCTTGATGATTTGTTATAAGTTCAGGTATATAGTTGGTTAGATTTTTGAGGTAAATCTCTTGTTCTTCCGTCGTTTTCAATTTAATTGTTGTATTTGAAAAACCACGTCTGCTTTTTCTAGTATGGTTCAAGTGGATTGTAGCTCTTAGTAACCTGTGGTCCGATCCAAATGGGAATGACGTTAGGACTCTAAAGTTGGCAAATAGGTGGGGTTTTGTGGTCATGATGTAATCGATTTCATTTTTTGTATTTTTGTCTGGAGAGATCCATGTCCATCTGTTCTTTGGTTTTAAGTTAAACATTGTGTTTACAATTTTTAGGTTATACTCTTGTGCGTATTGTATGAGTCTCTCGCCGCGAATGCTCCTGTTTCCATAGCCATATTTACCCGTTACTAAATGTTCATGGTCCTTGGGTATTCCGATTTGTGCATTGAAATCTCCCATAGAGACGACATATTTCGTGGAGGTAGTGTTGTGTGCTTTCGCCAAGTCTTCGTAAAACCTGTCAATTTCTTCTTGAGATGAGCTTTCAGTGGGTGCATACGCTTGTATTATTGCAAAAAGAGTACTTTCTAATTCAATTTCTAGTACACAAACTCTCTCTGATATTCCGGTAAATCTCCTAATATTTTCTTTATATTTTTTCCTGACAAGGAAACCCACACCATATATGCCTTTGGATTGACCCAGGTAGTACATAATGTAATCGATATCTTCGATAATATTTTCTCCTAATCGCCGCACTTCACTTAATCCTAGTATGTCGTGGTCAATGTCTTGTAGCGCTGATTTTAGCTCGATAAGTTTGGGTTCTGTAGATAGTTTTAGAACGATTAAATAATATCGGTTTAACAATCAATACAGATAAATGCGAATTCGGTAAATACGAGTTAAGCTTCCTCGGTTACCACATCAACTCAAAAGGCGTAAAACCGAGCGCAAACAAAAGGCAACTTATTAATGATTATCCACAACCCAATACAATAGAGGAACTTCGACGTTTCCTCGGAATGATGAATTTCTACAGGCTCAACATTCCAAAAGCTGCAGAAATTCAAACACCACTAAACGCGTATTTACATAATTCAAAAAAACGCGACAAAACAGAAATTACTTGGACTGAAAGTGCATTAGAAGCATTCAGTCGATGTAAACAAGTTATCAATACTACAGTCACGTTATCGCATCCCGACGCAACCGTACCATTAGTGTTGATGACAGACGCTTCCGGTACTTGCGTAGGTGCCGCTTTGAATCAGAGAGTTAATGATAAATTAGAACCTCTAGGATTTTATTCAAAGAAACTCACTGATACCCAAACAAGATACAGCACGTACGATAGGGAACTTTTAGCAATATACATGGCAATTAAACACTTCCGCCATATGGTAGAAGGCAGACAGCTAACAGTACTAACAGACCACAAACCATTGACCTTCGCCCTATCTAAAAAGGTATCGCCTTCAGACTCACCTAGACGGTTAAGACAACTTGACTTCATTTCCCAATTTTGCGATAACATCACGTACATAGAAGGTGACAAAAATACAGTCGCCGACGCATTATCCCGAATCGATGAGATTATCATGCCATCACTAGTAGTTTATCAAAAGTTAGCCGAACTACAAAAAAACGATCCGGTATTACAAAATCTACGCAAACATGACAAACTCCAATTTAAATTAATAACAATGTCCGATTCAGAGATAAAAATAGCCTGCGAAACATCAACAAACGACATACGTCCTTATCTACTTATACAGTTCCGGGAACTCGCCATAAAAACTCTACACAATGTGAGTCATCCCGGCGTCGCAGCTACTCAACGCTTCGTCAAGTCAAGGTATTTCTGGAGCAACATGAATACCGACATAATTTTTTTTTTAAGATGTGTTCCCTGTCAAAAATCTAAAATTCAACGCCACACAGTAACACCTATAGGAGAATTTGACAGCACAGGAAATCGTTTTGAAAATGTACACATCGATATTATAATAATACCACTGCCACCGGCAGAGGATTTCAAATATTGCGTTACCATTATCGACAGGGTGACGAAATGGCCAGAAGTTATACCCGTTAAAGATATAACAGCTGAAACGGTTGCTAAAGTGTTCGTAGAGCATTGGATTGCTCGTTTCGGTTGTCCAATACGTATAACTTCAGATCAAGGTCGTCAATTCGAATCTGACTCATTTCGGCAGTTATTAAAAAGACTCGGCATCGAACGAGCATAAAGACGAGAACTGCATGCAACCCAAAGGCGAACGGCATGATCGAAAGACTTCACCGTACCTTAAAGGCTGCTATAATGGCAAAATGTTCAAATAGCACACAATGTTTACGGGAATTACCTCTAGTACTCCTAGGGTTGCGCTCGGCAGTTAAATTAGATCTGGGATACAGCCCATCACAATTTTTATACGGCAGTAGTCTCAGACTGCCAGGTGACCTATTTCATTCAAAACCTACAACCAATATTAACGACAGCGACTACATCCAACTGTTAACCGAGTCATTGTCATCCGTTCCCAATCTCTCGCATTCAAGTTAACATACCAACAACAATAGTGTATTCGTTCATAAAGATTTAGCCATTCATTTCGGCAGTTATTAAAAAGACTCGGCATCGAACGAGCATAAAGACGAGAACTGCATGCAACCCAAAGGCGAACGGCATGATCGAAAGACTTCACCGTACCTTAAAGGCTGCTATAATGGCAAAATGTTCAAATAGCACACAATGTTTACGGGAATTACCTCTAGTACTCCTAGGGTTGCGCTCGGCAGTTAAATTAGATCTGGGATACAGCCCATCACAATTTTTATACGGCAGTAGTCTCAGACTGCCAGGTGACCTATTTCATTCAAAACCTACAACCAATATTAACGACAGTGACTACATCCAACTGTTAACCAAGTCATTGTCATCCGTTCCCAATCTCTCGCATTCAAGTTAACATACCAACAACAATAGTGTATTCGTTCATAAAGATTTAGCCATTAACACTCATGTGTTTGTTAGAAATGAAGCACGTCGATCTTTGGTACCCCCTTACGAAGGTCCGTATAAAGTAATAATACGACACCCAAAATTTTATACATTAGACTGTAACGGTAGGCAAGTCACAGTATCACTTGATCGTCTAAAACCAGCTTACCTATTAGACTTTGATAATGTGTCGGTCCCACGCCAGGTGACCCAAACAACGACGCCACCCGACACCGTCCCACATTCTGCGAACGTTACGACTCCATACGACACTTCGAGCACTACGACACCGCCGATTACAACGAAATCGGGCCGGGTCGTTAAGAAGACCGTGAGATTCGACATGTGAGCCACCTCCGTCAACGTCTTTATTAACTGTATGAATAACCGTCACTCTTCAACCAACACTTACTATCGCTGCACTCATACCAGCCAGCAGTCAGACAACATGGGCCAGCCAGCTAGCAAAAGGATTATGGCGCAGAACAGCGCAGCCGCCGGCAACAAGGCTTCGCTACAAGATGAAACCCTTACCGTCACCCACAAGATATCGCTAGCCGCAGTCATCCTAGTCAGCATAGCAGTAACCCTATGTATACTTTACGTGGGGTGGTGCTATTGCAAGCGCCGCATCGAAGCCGCCGTCGAGACAAGAATCAACCGCGCGATCACACAACGTGCTATCGGCGCACCACCAGGGATGCCCAACACACAAGCAAATATCGCGAGTGCAAACCTCAAACAAAGTTATAGTGTAGTGTAAACAACATGTGACGAAAATAGACTCTCCTCTAGTATAAGTAAAACCACTGTTTGCAAGTAAATTTGTTTATTGTTAACGTCATGTAGTTTTAATTAGTTCATAGTTAATTTTGTATTCTCTAAGGGTACTTTAACAAATTAAAATTTTATAGTTTAATCTAAGGGGGGAGGATTGTCGCGCGTAGGCATATTATATAATATCTTTAGTCTTAGGCCATGTATGACGTAGCTCGTAAGTTAACTGTAAGCTCTCAACCACTGTACACAACTTCATCTTCAGTCGTTCAGTAAACCTTCAACTGAGAACACGCTCTTTAATTTGCCAAACCTTCTGACCGCACACACACATAAAACCACCTTATCGGCAAACAATTATATCTAAAACCTGGTTAACATCCATAAAACATTTTAACATTATAGGATACAAAATATACTTGATATTGGAAATAAACACAATGGCGTAGCTATTTTAATTCGCAATATTAGATATTTCAGAAATATAACTACATATTCTGATAATTCTCTACATAATGTTTGTGTAAGAATTACTGTAAATAATACAGAAATAAGTATTGTAAGTATCTACTGTCCGACAAATTGCACTCCATCTTTTGACAAACATAAATTTGAATCTTTAATAAAATCTGTGCCTTACCCAATGATATATGCTGGTGATTTCAATGCCCATCACACATCATGGGACGTAATTGTACAAATCCAAAAGGTAGGGATATTTTAGAAATTGTTGATGATAATAATTTGGTTTTAATGAATAATGGTGAAGTGACAACAGTTGGTTCTTTTACGTGGCGTCCAAATGTCTCAGATCTGTCCATAGTTTCCTCATCATTGGCTCTTGTGATTGATCTGTTCATTGTGATCCTCTTGGCAGCTACCACCTTCCTGTAATTTTGAAAGGTTTTATCAATAATAGTACTTAATAAGTTTAGAAAAAAAAAATGGTAGATTGGAAGATATGAACTAAATGTAGATTTACAACTATCTACTTTTCAAGATCAATATGTTGCTCCATTGGATCAATTAGTCCTTTCCGTATGACAATTCGTCCGCTTCTTCCTCGGCTGATTATTCTATTCGTAACTGTTATAGGTCGGTTCCCCTCCTCTTCCTTGGTGGAATAAAAATGTTCAGAAGCAGTTAAAAAGTCTAACCCCCGAATACTGAATCGTCACTCATAATTTAAGGGCTGCTTAACATTTGAGCAGCTCCTAAACTGTAAATTTCGTATGGCCAAAAGTCACTTAGGAGTATATGTTAAATATAAGTGTTACTTCAATTTTGAGTGACGTTTCAGTATTCGGGGGTTAGTCAGCTATAAATATACATTTGAAAAACAATCCGTCGAATGTAACATTTATCGAGTTTATAAGATTACAAGCCCTCTAAAAACTTACTTTGAAACAGAAAGATCAAATAGTTCAGTTGAACTTTGCAGCTCCTTTAATCGATGTACGCCTCTGTCCAGAATCTGGAAATATATGCGGAAATTTAATAAAACATATTCTTACAATACTAGTGATGTCAATTGAATTCAGGATTTTCTGGAAAAAAATACCCCAGATTATGTAAATAATAAGTCAAATTTCCCCATTGCCAGTGAGTCACTCTGAAAAAATGTTTTTAGTAAAAACTTTTTCGATACAAGAATTGAAGTCTGTTGTAAATTCTAGAAAAGATAGTGCTTTTGGACTGGATGGTATTCCATACACTATGATAAAAAAGCTTAGTGATTAGGGTTTGCACATTTTCTAAAAAATATTGAATTATTTGAGGTTGAACAATGATTTACCTCATTCATGGAAGTCTGATTCTTTGGTACCCATTCAGAACATCAATATTTACAGTGTTAAAGGCTCCAGCAACATCAAAGAATTCTGACATTAAGCAATCCTTGTTATTTAAACTATTTTGGATATCAAGGCTGTAACTGACAAATACTTTCATGAGCTGATATTCCCCTACGAAAACCAAATTGATGATCTTTGTTCTGAATTACTTCTTGTTGGAATTACAAACAAAATTGTCCACTGGGTCCATGAATTCTTAACTGAATGGAAAGTTTATGTTAGATATACCTAATGATAAAATCTAATTTATCATTATATCTAACATAAACTTTGCCAAGTTGGCTTTGGTAGGAGTACTCAAGATTTGCCAGTGTTGCCAGGTGTTAAGCGGACCGATCGCGTAAGAAACACTACCCTGCGCTCTATTACTCGAAGTTGCAGATGTTGGAGTAAAACAGCCAAGCTGAAGTAGGAGTGGGCTGGCCACGTAGCACGAATGCGCCCAGAGAGATGGGCAACCATCATCACTCACTAGACGCCTGTCGGAGGGAATCGCCGTCGCGGTAGACCGTGACGAAGGTGGTGTGACGATCTGATCTCGTTTGCGGGGTGAACATGGCCAGATATCGCACAGGACAGAGAGGTTTGGAAGGAGAAAGGGGGAGGCCTTTACCCAGCAGTGGGACAAGGCTAACAAAAAAAAAGGAGTTCGTCAATGAGGAATTCTGCCTGCATTAATATTAATTTTGTATGTTGTTTAAATTTGATTCTAGGTTCCATTCTGCTTCCATTAATATTAATTCTGTATGTTGTTTAAATTTGATTCTAGGTTCCAAAGTCAAAAATCTTTAATTTGCTGATGATTTAGTTGTTTAATTGTCGGGGAAAAATTACAAAAATATGACACAGTGCCCTAATAGGGCATTGGAAGGATTGTGCACATACTGTTCTTATTTAAATCTAGATATAAATGCACTTAAATCTAAACTAGTAGTATTTGATAAAACTAGCAATTTCAGTCCTTCTGTTTATTACAATCAAGTTTCTATACCAGTTTTTCACGAGGCTAAGTTTTTAGGTGTGACCTTCACTCTTGGCTTTGGCTTGGAAGGAATATGTTGAATTAATAAGTTCTAGAGCTAACAGAGTTTTTAATATTTTGAAGACATTGTGTAGAACCTTCTGGGGAGCTGACCCAAAAATATTGTTATTTTATAAATCTTTGATCCGTAGTCATTTAAATATGGCTTTCTCTGTTTTGCTGGTGCCTACCTATGGTAATGGTATGGTAAACCTTCTATGTTTGTAGATATTCTTGATAAAATACAAAATAAAAGTTTGAGACTCATTACCGGGGCATTTAAAAATACTTCAATCAATGCAATGCAAGTTGAATATAAACATCCTCCATTAAGTATTTGATTCACTAACCCCCGAATACTAAAACGTCACTCAAAATTTAAGGGCTGCTTAACATTTGAGCAGCTCTTAAACTTTAAAATTTGTATGGCCAAACGTCACTTTTGAGTACCTGTTAAATATAAGTGCTACTTAAATTTTGAGTGACGTTTCAGTATTCGGCCATAGATGATTTACTTGAAGGAAAGGTTCTTAATAAAACTTATAGTAAAAATAATAATCACTTGTTTTCCAATTTGAAACAATCATGTACATCATCCATTTGTAATTTACTTCAGGGCTTTCCTCAATATGTCAATTTTCTTGAAACTGTAAATTCATAAGTTATCTATTCTTCCATGTTATCAGTGGGATGTTGACAGCAATTTCCTGTAATTGACATCATTATTGATCACAATTTATCCATTATAGAAGATGTTTAAAGTAAATTTCATGAGTTTGCTGATCATAGATTTGTGTATACTGAAATACGGGTCTAAAACTGAGTCAGCTGTGTCATTTGCTGTTTTTGATGAGCTATTGAATTCTGGTACTGGTTATAAAATAAACTCAAACACAAGTACATTTACAGCTGATGGTGCTTGCTGCCATAAAGCACATATAGGCATACAACTTAGGGATGTTATCAATGGGTAATAGTTAGTGACAGCATAAGTGTTCTTGAAAATCTCAAAAATAATCGGTTGAATGATAACACAAACTATTTTATATCATTAATAAAAGAATCTTGGTTGCATTAATCTTTTCATAACATTATGGTTTTGTTCATGTGGGTCCCTTCGCATGTTGGTCTGATGGGCATCGAAAGGGTTTATTTTTTAGCTAGAGCTATAGCAAATTCTGATGATGTCCCAGATTCAAGTAGTTTCCTCAACATATCTGTCCCTTGTACTGACATAACTCCTCTGTTGAAAAAAAGGTTCACTGATATAATGAAAAGGGGTAAAAATTTAGTGACGTGACGCCCGCAGAGGGGTTAGAGGGGTGGGGGGGGGAGGGGGGGCGGGTCCCCCCTGCACCCTGGGACCACTCCCATGAAAAGGTAATGCACCATTCCTGAGAAAAACCGATGAATGTAACCTAACCTCAAAACACTTTATAGTCGCATAAAAGGCGTAGTAGGGTTAAAATATATATCCTATACCACTCACCGTGGCGCAGTTCAGGGAGGGCCGGTCGACGGAGCTACTTCTGAATGGTTTAAAAAAAAATGTGAAAAACGTGTTGGAGTGCCCCAAGTCCCGAGCTCGCTTCGCTCGCTCTTGCATCCAAATTATTCTAGTACTATTCTCAGCTTCTAGTAACATTGCCTATTGTATATACATGGGGCTAAAGGAAACGTCGAATACAGCCACAAGAAAAACACAACGAAACAGGGAACACAAACTCGAGGAGAAACGGAATAAACATACGAATGACAGTGAGACATTGACATAACAAACAATCTTTTTTTTACGTTCCGTTTTGAACATTTTTCACGTCATTTGGCATCATAGACAATAGGTGGAACAGATTTGGTTGTCAATCGTCCATTTTAACATTCCGTTTTCGCTGTAAGATTGATTTGAGGTTAGAAACATTTTTAATTAATTTCTCAAAAATATGCATTACCTTGTAATAAGAGTGGTCTAGTTATAATCGGGGACCCATTCCCTACCAGCTTTAACCCTTTTTACCCCCCTCCGCGGGCGTCACGTCACTAAAGCCAACCCATTGTAATTCCCAAGCAGAGCAATGTCTTGCTCACATTTTGTTAGAGTGCTCATCTTTTGGCATCCAGAGCCTTGTGTTTATGGATGAGCTAATTGAAATTTATGGTAGCCCTGATTTGGTACCGCGCTCCATTCAGGCTCTTCTTGTCATCAGTTGCTTGCAGTGTTGCCACCTTGGTTTTTGAAAAGGGGCAGTCGGACAAGCTAAAATGAGCTAGATTTAGCAAATTTTGCCATCAAAAAGGCTAAAAACATAAATGCAAATGCAAAGGGTTAAAAATTATTTATTTGAAACGCACTAAGTAAAGTAATTTATGAAAGTGCTAAATATATTTATATTAAATTGTTTAAAATCAGAGTCTTCATCAGAATCTTCCAAAATCATATCTGTCGAAGCAGAAGTCAAAACATTCATACATGATGTTACCATAACAAAACCTTAATATACCCAATTAGTGATTATAAAGTGTGAAGTGACAAAATCTATTCTATGGCGCGCATTGTTTCATAACTTGGTAATCGCGGTGCGAAGTTTTCATATCGCTTGAAAAGGGCTAGATTGCTCTTTACGAGCTAAAACATGAAAAAACGAGAATACCAACAGTAAAAAGTGCTAGATCTAGCCCGAAAAGGGCTAAGGTGGCAACACTGGTTGCTTGCTTCCCGTAACCCGTCAGTTGGGATTTAAAAAAAAAATACGGACATGACACTCTGCTCTTACAAAATAACTTGGACTTGACCCAAGATTTTGTGGAATAACAAATCATAAACATTGATTTTATTGAAGTAAACTGAAGATTAACTTTTTATGGATTTACACACTGATGAATTGAACTAAATCAACCTTAATCAAGAAAAATTGTAACTGATGACTAGGCAGCATGGTCTTAGAGCATAGCCTGTTCTGTCAGGAAATAATTAAAAAAAAAAAACTTGTGGGGACGCCAATGAACTTATATACTAACTGGAATGAGGACGTGCAACGCAAAAACGTTTCGAGCGAGAAAGCTTCGAGAGTGGATGTTGTCTCTTTCTAATAGGGTGTTCAATTATCATACTAACTCTTGAGACAGTTACAGACTACTGTTATTTTATTATTTAATTATGAAGACCTGCAAATCAATAGCATTCTAGGCGAGATAGCTACAAGAGTGGATGTCATTAACTTTTTATGTTAACTTATTACCTTTAATATAATTGGATATTTCCCGTTTGTCAATCTAAAACATTGGTAACCCTAGTCGTATTAAACAACCAATGTTAAAAAAACTTGCCTTAAAAACGAAATTCCAAATCCAGCATACCCCTCACTGCTACACCCCTTCACACAACACAATTTTACCATATTTAAAGCGGATTATTTCACTTAAATACAATAAAAAGCACTCATATGACTTCAACACGAAACTGTATCGGCCATTTTGTTTACGTCGGTGACAAGGCAAGACATAGGCACCATCCACCCATGTCGGTTTCTCGCTCGGAACGTTTTTTTTTTCTTTTCTGTTGAATCCATTGTACTAATTTAAACTCGTAAGTTTTTGATTTAGAGTTTTTTTTTATTTTTTTAGCATTTTGTTCGTTCTCATTCCAGTTAGTATTTAAGTTCATTGGGGGACGCTCATCGGTCATGTCCAGTGTTGCCAGGAGCCTAGACCCGTAAATTTTGTTTCGTTTCCTGTAAATGATACATTTTTGCTGCAAAAATGAGGTGAGAAAAGTGCGTTAGTGAAGTAACAATAAGTAAGGTGCGAGACTAGATCGTAACAAGAGTCTAGATGGTGCTGCGAACAAATGGAATTAGAGTCTGTTTTATCATAAGATAAATACACTATTAGACATCATAGATTCCTCTATATTCACGCCATTTTACTGACATCCATTTGCTCTGTCCCCAAAAGCAGGTAAATGAAAAAAAAACTTGTTTCAAAATGTAATTTTTCTCAAAACGAAACGTAACTTACGACTGTAGAGCCATGGCACATGGCAACACTGCCTGTCACCATCTGTCACATCGCAAGATCGCATCGAAGTTTGATGCCATCTTGCGACGCTTCGATACTTCGATAGCGTCTGCGGACGGGGTCGCCCTTGTCCGTTGGGAACGCCTGAGTCACCTCTGTCGCTGGTTGTCACCCGCTGGGCCTCCTTCGGGTAACCGGAGGTCTCACCTGGCGGTGACAGACCGCCGAGGTGGCGTGAAGCAAATGACTACGTTACAGCGGCGCGGCGCTCCTACCAAACCTACAAACGACACCTACACATGGTCGACCTGCGTGCGTGCGCTTGCCTTCGGTCTCGCCTACATGGCCATCCAACGCGGTACCCGTAATTAAAGGTACACAATTTGATACCGCGGGCCCAGGGACATAGACCAAAACCAGCTAGCAACATCTGATCTATCGAGCTGGATGTACAATCTATTGATACTTTGCACAGGCAGGCATTGTGACATAAGGCATACCTCTGGATACAGAACCTCGCCACTGCTTGCACTTTTGTGGTAGCACTGGATTGATTGTTTTGGAATTCAAATACCTACACAAGCCTTGCATTTCAACTCTTCAGTCATCTCGTATTTTTATAAAATACGCATAGGCTCATTCCCTTGAGTAACTTGTTCTGTTGAACCTATAAACAAAAAGTAAAAAAATGTCTTAGATAAAATGAAGCGTGTTGAATTTGGTTTTGTGAAAGTCATCAATTGAGTGTAGTGGACATCAAAAGTGTCAGGTCTGTTGACAAGAGGAGCTGTCATTTGTTTTTCAAACATATTAATCCTAATATTTTCAACCGTTCAGAGAAGTCCTGTAGTAAGAAATTTGTCTAAACCGTTGGGAAAAGTATGGGAATATTCTAATAGATATATATCATGTTAAGTATCAGTTGTTGTCCTAAAATGTCTACAATTCAAAAAGATGCTTCAAAAATTACGCTTGAAGTTCTGAGGTAGTGTTTTTATTTCTGTTGATATAAAAAACTAAGTAGTACCACTAGGTACCACTTAGTTTTTCATGTCCGAAGGTTTCTTGATTTAAATCTACCAAGATTTAAATTAAGAAACCTTTCATAGGGATAACAGTTTCAAGATGCTCATCTCTTGTGTCTTAATCGGCTGCTTTGTTGTTCTTGCAACATGGTATTGTTCCAATTTAATCCTGGTTTCGATTTCTGTGTTCTACACTTCAACTAAGTGGTTAAGTTGACTTTCATGAGTGCATAGGTGCCATAGCTTGCTCAAGATCTGAATACTTATGTGGACATAAATATTTAAAGACAAATTGGTAGGATTGAGTGAAAAACTTGAGTCCTAGAATACATAAACAATTTTTTTTTCTGATAATTTTGTGTTTAAATTGGTGGCTCCTGAATATATCTGCTCATTCTTTTTGTCTCTTGCCTGCTATTCTGACCTGACATCAGTTCAGGAGTGAGCACTAAATCACATACCTGCGTGACTCGTTGCATCGGTTCTGCATCCACTACATACAAAGAATTGCTCACATGCAGGTTAAACTTATTACTGGTTGAGTCAGGCTGGTCTCGTGGATTTCGGCTTGTGGTAAGCTCGTTGAGCAATAAAATAGCAGCGAAATTTTCGTCAAATATGGTCTTAACAGCTTCGCTGCCAACTGGAATATGGTGACGTCATGGGAAAATCCAATGTATTGTTTTTGTAATATATGCATGAGGGACGTTTCAATGTTGTTATTTTGGAAATATTTAACTATTTTTAGGAGTTTTTAGTAAGAAAAAGCAAAAAAAAAAACCCTCGAATTTGCGGAGGTGGCACTGAGATTGACAGTTTCAACCTCAGTGCCATGTCCGCAATTTTGCGGAGTAGTTTCTTTAATATGGTTTATTTAAAAATGTCTATGATATTTGAACACAAGATAATAGTAGTTTGCTTAATTCTAATACCTTTGGTTACATTTACTAAAGTCTTTCACAGGATAATCTTACAAAAAATAGTATATAAAAATTAAAAAATCTGAAAGTAACTTACGATTGCAACAAAAATAGCTGAATTGCAGCATTGTAAATAAAAATAAACACAAAAAAACGTCTTAAAATAATCACAGCTTCCTAATACAAAAAATAAAACGTCTAAATACCTAATTAATAAAATCTTCTACTTATTGTTTTATTAGAACTTTGTAAAATCAACTCACAAATTGCAACAAATAGCCCGCTGTATGATCGCGGTCTAATTTTTTTACAAATATAACGTCTAAAACGAATCATACTGCTACTAATAAAAAAAAACTACCTATAATTAAATTTAGATGGACAAGTGGTATTCATCGAAACATTCGTAGCATAGAACAGGTTTGTCTTTACAAATTTCGCAATGCCACATAGAGTCTTTTCGTTTTTTTTGTGTTTTCGAGCACATGCGGCACATTTTACGCTTCAGAAATCCTTTGGAATTTCTTTCAGTAATTTTACTGATTTTGTGCAGTACTTCTCTTCTATTTCTTGCTCTGCTTGAACCAGCAACCACTGAAGTATCGCTTTCGGGTAACAGCTCATTTATCACTGATAAACGGTAATCATAGAGTGTCATTTTCGGTTTGCCAGAATATTTGTTATAAATTTTGTATGAATTTATAAAAAGAAGTTGAAAGGTATGGATCGCTAACTTCAGATACCAACGAAGTGTTTTTCTTTCACATGGATAAAATGCGAGCAACTGGTCTTGTCTATCAACTCCAGACATAAACTCATTGTATTTTGCAATAGCTTCTGGCTTTTCACTGATCTGGCCACGTTTATTGGCAACTGGCACCCTTCTGTCTTCATATTCTGTGGTGATGTACATCACTGGGCGTTTGTCTTTCCACTTTCCTATGTGTACACTTTCTTGAAAACGTGATATATTTTCTCCTTTTTTCAGTGTTTTCTGATATACATCCTTTGGATTTTCCTTCAAATCTTTTCGCAAGGTTCCAGTGCAGTATGTTTTATTTTCTAAAAGACGCTTTGCCAAGTGGAAGCTATTGTAATAGTTATCCATAAACAATGAGTGGCCGTTCTGAAGATGCTTTTCCATCAGTTGCATCACTACTTTTTCCGCGTGCCCTTTTCCTGCCACTTCAATGTCTTGGCTCCCAGCATAAACACGAAATTTGAGAATGAGACCATCTGGTTCAGTCAGCATGTATAGTTTCACTCCATACTTATGCCTTTTGTTTTTGATGTACTGTCTAAATTTAAGTCTCCCTCTCCACAGCACCATACTCTCGTCCAAAGACAACTCTTTCGCAGGATAATAGCAGCTATCCATTTTTTGATTGAAATAATCAATCACGCTGCGTATTTTGAACAGTGGGTCTGTTTCATTCACTGAATCTGAGCTGAAGTGGAGACATCTCATTATAAGTAGATATCTGTTTCTACTCATATATTGCCCAAAAATAGGTATTGAAAATAATCGGTTCGTTTTCCAATAATCTTGTAGTCGGGGCAGTTGAATGAATCCCATATGAAATAGTAAGCCCAAGAATATTCTCAGCTCAGGAATATTCAACTCCTTCCAAGCATTTATTCTCGACTTTGCTAATACATTATTTCCTAATAACTTGGCAGCTTTAACATTAGTTTTTTCACAAACCATAGCAAGAAAATCGTCTTCGAAGAAAAAGTAGAAACATGTTATTGGAGTTTGTCCAGGGTTGCCGAAAAACGCATTCTGTTTAGTGAAATCTATATTTTTTAACTCACATGTCGTGGTCCACCCTCCTGTAGATGCTGCAGTGCTTTCTGGTGGTTGCGACTCTTCGGATGGGCTCGGAGGCTGCGACAGTGGTACCAAATCCATAGCTGCATTTTGCTGAATAAGCCGCCGGTCAGCGGCCTCTTCTTCGTCATCTGATGAGATATCCAAGTCCTCAAAATGGTACTCATCGTCACTGCCATCATCTCCAAAGAGCTGATCTTCAATATCACTGTCCGTAATGTTATAATTTAGTGGCAATTTACATCGTTTTGGCCTTGACGGCCCGGCTTCGTCATCCATATTTGAACCTTATTTATTTGACAATAAAAGTCAATATTGAAAAACCGCAACTCGTAACGGTATTTTATATTATTCAAGCGCAAGGCCAGCCTTCAAACGTGTCGCCAAGCGCAGTGCCGGGCGCGTACTAACTCTAAGAAACCGAGCGGTGCTACTCCGCATATTAGCGGGGCCGGCACCCCGGGCTCACCCCGCACCCCGCGAATTTGCGGAGCTGGCAGCGAAGTTGTTAAAGTCGTCTCATTTGCCTTGCACCGACAGAAAGTCTTGAATCTCCTTTCATAAGTACCACACTCTCTCAAATGCATTACCACGGCTTAACCATCTTATTGCTTTAGGTAGATTTTAGAAATTTTATGAATTTTCGATGCATCTAACCCCGTGAATGTATTGTGTTGATAAGTTTAACAACCACACGGGTTGTATGTCAATAGCTGCTCTACACAACATCCTGGTGTATTATACATACAGTGCAGAAATAGTACATTATGATTTGAGTTTTCTTTGCATTATATGCATAAAGCCCAAATTGCTGACCACTATATTGGGTGCTCCATCTGTGGTTATATTACATAATTTATCCATAGGCAAGGTAAAGTAAGTTGGCTGGACAAATGAATGTTGCTTACAGCCACCTAGCAATCTTTTACGAATTCACCATCCAATAATGTAGTGTTTTAGAACTTTTGTAAGCTACAACATAACTTGCCAGTGTTGCATCATTCTGAGTTTCAAATTGCTCCGTGATCGTGAACATGTGTCCACATAACTTCTTTTTTTGCCTTTCAACAGAAATCTTTCTCTGCCTTGCCTTTGTCATAGATGAATATTTCGCATTTGTTTTTAGGGTTCCGTACCCAAACCAGGCAGGTGATAGCTAGACAGTTGAAATCATAGAGTAAAGTAATATATCGGGTATAGAGAGCCCCCTCGCAGAATTTTTTGAAGACCGCTAATGTCAATTGATCGGATAAACAGCGCCATCCACAAACTTGTGATATAAACAGCTAATTCAAATTTTCTTAATTTTTTGCAGTTTGCAGGTCAGTTTCAGGTTGCATGTTGATGAAAAGTGAGTCATATACAACCTGACACTGACCTGCAAATAGCTAAAAACGTAAGAAAATTTGAATTTCGCTGTCTACCCTGGCGCTTCCACCCTTATTTCTACTTGTTTTCAAGTTGACAAAATTTTACTTAATTTTATTTTTTCTCATTATTAACAAAATCATAGTGAAACTTTATCAAATTAAAAACACGTAAATTAGTAAGGAAGCATCAATTTCAAAAGATACACAGTGGATACATAAAAAAAAACAAGTTTTCTTTTAGTTGACAAAATTACTTATTTATTCGTCTTATGTTTATTTTTATAAGCTTGCGCTGCTGCTTTAATTTCGTCCTCACCATGGTATGTGATTTTGCCAGACAAAATCCGGTTAATTGAACGACACCAACTACACTCGAGAGCAATGAATCCGGGTCACTTAAAGAATGTTAAAAATCTCGGAAACTAAAATCATAGGTTAATGCAATAAATTGTATTTATTAGACAATGTAATACTCCTTAAATGAAAGTAAAAAAAATATGAGTCACCATACATTTTATTAACACAAAATTACATAAAGAAAAAAACTGCTGATCTCTCCTTAAAACAAAAATAGGAAACATGAAATTTTTGAACTTTATTACGATTTTCTTGAATTTTAATACTTCGTCTTGCCTCCTCGTGCTTCCATTACTGCGTTTACGCGGTTTGGCATGCTGTACACCAAGTTCCTTATACGATTTTGGGGAATATTCTCCCATTCCTCTGTGAGAGCAATTTTGAGCTCACGAAGCGTGATTGGGGGAGGGTTTCGTTGTTTTACGCATCTGCCTAGCTCGTCCCAAGCATGCTCGATCGGGTTGATATCCGGGCTGCGCGCTGGCCACTCCATACGAGTAATGTTCATCTCTTGAAGGTAGTCATTCACAATCCTACCTGTATGAGGTCGGGCATTGTCATGCATAAATATAGCATCCTCACCTAAATTGACCATAAATGGACCAACGTGATCATTGAGGATTTCTTCCACATATCTTACGCTAGTTAAAGAGCCGTTTTCTATGATCACCACCAGCTCTGTGCGACTTTCAGAAGAAATTCCGGCCCACACAAGTACAGACCCACCACCGTAGGCTACTTTTTCTTCGATGCATGCTTGCTTGAATCTTTCCCCTGGTCTTCGATACACTCTGTGTCTTCCATCGTGCTTGTAGAGCATACATTTTGATTCGTCGGAGAACATAACTTTTGACCAATCTTCAATACTCCAATTTACGTGGCTCTGGGCATATCTTAGTCTTGAAATACGATGCCCACGCTCCAGTTTAGGGCCGTTTGCAGGTCTAAGGGGTTTTAAGTTAGATTCAGCAAGCCGACGTCTTACTGTCCATGCACTTGGGTTACTTCCTCCGAGGCGTCGAAACTGATTTGTGAGTTCAGTTCCTGTGAGAAAGCGATTTCGAAGCATGGTGTTCACCAAGTATCGGTCTTCTCGTGCTGTGGTACACCTGGTTCTGCCCGTTCCTGGTCTGCGTAGGTTAGAACCAGTTTCTTCGTAACGTCGGAGAACTCTTTGTACTGTTGACAGCGACACACCGACAGTCCTGGCTGTATCGCGCTGACTCCGGCCGGTTTCCAGCATTGTAAGTATTCTGGTGCATTCTTCAGGCGTAAGCGACTTAATTTCAGCTTGAATAATGAATATAGAGCACTATCAACATGGTTTATGTACCCACATAAAGGCTTCAGAGAGATCTTGATGTCCTTCAACAATGGTGTTTGAACAACAGAATGACTCTCAATGTTAAAAAATGCCAGACTATAACATTCACTAATAAAGTGAATTACATTAAATTTGATTATCATATTGACGGATCAGTCCTGACCAGAGTTTCGGTCATACGTGACCTAGGGGTACTCTTCGATACATCTCTATCTTTCCGCGATCATATTGATAATTTAGTTAGTAAGGCTAAAAGAATGCTTGGCTTTATTATTCGTATGTCAAAACCTTTTCGTAATTATATTAGCATTATTTTACTTTATAACGCACTAGTAAGGAGCTCCTTGGAATATTGTTCCACTATTTGGTCTCCCTATTATTCAAGTTATACTAATAATGTGGAATCTGTTCAGGCCCGTTTTGTTAGGTATTTATGTATGAAAGATGGGATTCGAAAGGCTATACCTGATTACGATGACAGATTAAGGCATTTTAAAATGTTTAGCTTAAAAGAAAGACGTAACCATTCTGACTTACTAATGCTTCATAAAATTATTAACGGTTCCATAGATGCACATTTGGTAAACTATTTTAACTTTCGGTCTAGCCAACGTAGTAAGCGTCATCATCGTATTTTTGAATTGCCTACATCCACATTAAATTCTACATTTAATAGCCCCCTAACACGTATGGCAAGGCAATATAATGAAAGGTCCAAACAGACAGATTACCCTATTGATATTTTCTCCATGAGTTTCGCTTCATACAGACGTGCCGTATTTAAGCAATGCGATGAGTCTAAGTAGCTCAAATTGGTTTGTTTTTGTAGTGTTTTAGATTAAGGTCTACTATACTAGACACACTTGTTATTTTTGTTTTTCTTTGTCTCTAGTATTCATATATCAATGTCATGCATTCCTGTTATTTGCATGGTTACTGAAATGCTAATATTAGATGTTATTTGATTTGAATTGTAAGTGACTGTGCTGTTGGTGTGCTTATTATAAATAAATAAATAAATAAATAAATAAATGACAGATTACAAACAAAAGCAAAACCAAATGCTGTAATTTCGTAGTTCCATCTTCGAAAGTGGCCCTTTTTCAAATTTGAATTTTTTTATGATAAAACTATACAATAACTAAGAAGTTTTAATACCTTCATTTAAGGAGTATTACATTGTCTATTAAATATAATTTATTGCATTAACCTAGCATTTTTAGTTTCCGAGATTTTTAGGATTCTTTAAGTGACCAGGATTCATTGCTCTCGAGTGTATAAAGCACATTAATAATTGTGTTTTCAAAATAATTTTTTAATACTTTTTTATGTGTTTCACAACTGAATGGAAAATCAACAAATATGTCAGTGAACATTTTTATTCTATTTTTTAAGTTTTTTTTTGGAACATCTTTTTTTAGAATGTCTGTCACTAAATTTTGAATTTGGACAAAACATTTTTGCATATCTTTTGATGGGTATACCTCTCAGGCACCCCGCGCGCAATAACGGTAAACTCCCTCCCGCCCCACCTCGTTACGTCATCGCGTGCGTCATCTGACCTCGCTCACTTAAGTGGCTAGCGCTCGAGTTCTGTAAGTCCTTATCTCAAACGGTAAACAGTTTCATGTTTCTGAAGAGCGAGGCCATCTGCTACGATATAAACAACTCTTTTATAACTACTTTAGAATTATAAATCCTATAGTTAGCGAGAGAACTCGACTCGAGTCGACCTGTTGCCGTATCTTTCTTTGTTTTTTTTTATTTAAATCTACATGTTTTATTTTTCATTTACCCAAGTTATTCACCTAGAAAAGGTATTTACTACCTTTACACTTTGAAAAAATATTAGAGTAAATATAATTCTTATACAAACAAAACACATAAACACTTCATATAGTAACAAAATGAAAGTGATTGGCATAATATGTGTTACGCAATAGGAATTATGCAAGAAATAAAAAACTATTTATTACTTTTACATAGAAGTAAAAAGTATTAGAGTAAACAATTCTTATACAAACAAAACACAAACACTTCATATAGTAACAAAATGAAAGTGATTGGCATAATATGTGTTATGTGGCATCTTGATGATTCCGAGCATCATCCAGAAGGAAAATAGGACCAAAATTTCATGAATATTTGTGTCATACCACTCCCGGGCAAAGCTAGCGGATGAACTAGCTGCGACCGAGATGGAATCGCTGTCCCTGCAAAGAGAGCCTCATCCTGACCTACATCAGCATCTAAAAACTCATCATCTGCATTCTGGTCATGCTCTAGGTTTTGAGGCATTTGCCTCCTCACTCTCGCAACTGCCTGCACTCTCGTTGCCTCCCTTGCACGCACCACTTTCATCACAGCAGCTCGCAGATCTTCTGGCACGTCCTCGTCATTTATATTTACTTCCACTAACCGATCACCCTTTTTCCATTGGGACTCACCTTCCCGCCTTGCTGCCCCCCTCGCCCGACCTGCAGTTCCCCTCGCCCGGCCGCCCCGGCGTGCTCCGCGCGCGCGTTGGCCTGCTCGGCCACGCACTGGGCTCTCCTGACGCTCTACCACTTGCGGAGGGTAGATGTGATGCTCGTCAGCGACATGATATGTTTCGCCATCCTCTTCCTCCTCCTGGATGACGACGACATAATCAACACAAAAAAAAAATGCAATTATAATTCTTGCTGAAAATGTACAATGGGTTCTTGCTGGAAATGTACAACGGGTTCTTGCTGGGAATGTACAAAATAAAAATATAACTTACTCAGCATAACGAGCATCATCCTCTTCCTCCACAAAGGCAGGCGTAGGCAACCGCACAGCGCGTGACGGGCTCGGCCTATCAATTGAACGGTTTTCGTTATTATAAATAATTATTATGACTCAAAAACATTTCAAAATGAGTTTTATTACTTACGATTGCATCGCATGCGGCGGGCTAAACAGTTCCACCGAGATGGTTTCCGCAGGAGGTGGCGGGCTAGACAAAGGCGAGCTGGGCAAATCGAATAAAAGGTTTTTGTTATTACATATACTACGACTATAAAATATTTATTTCGGTGAAACTTACATGCTCAGCGGCGCACTCGGAGAATTTGAGGAGGGGCGCTGCGGGATCTCCTCTCCCTCGGCGGTGTACAGTCCGAGGAGAGTAGGTGCCGAGTCGGTATAGGTACTGAAAATTCAAAACCCAACACCTCACATAAAATAACAGCAATATACATAATAAAACAATCACCCTTCACTAAACAACATGCAGACAAAAGACATGCTACATACAAACCTAATCTCAACAACGGATACTTCTGTAAAATATCTGTGAATAGCGATGATAAATTGCTGGAAGAAAACAAAATCTAATTGTAAAAACTGACAAAATATAATGTCAAGTCTATGCGACAGATCTCATTCATCATCATACAATCCCAAGATAGTCGGTGCCGAGCCGGTATACTGAAAATTCAAAGCCCAACACCTCACATAAAATAACAGCAATATACATAATAAAACAATCACCCTTCACTAAACAACATGCAGACAAAAGACATGCTACATACAAACCTAATCTCAACAACGGATACTTCTGTAAAATATCTGTGAACAGCGATGATAAATTGCTGGAAGATAACAAAATCTAATTGTAAAAACTGACAAAATACAATGTCAAATCTATGCGACAGATCTCATTCATCATCATACAATCCCAAGATAGTCGGTGCCGAGCCGGTATACTGAAAATTCAAAGCCCAACACCTCACACAAAATAACAATAATATATATAATAAACAATCACCCTTCACAAAACAACATACAGACAAAAGACATGCTACATACAAACCTAATCTCAACAACGGATACTTCTGTAAAATATCTGTGAATAGCGATGATACATTGCTGGAAGATAACAAAATCTAATTGTCTTGTAAATCTAATGTCAAGTCTATGCGACCTGCCTGATTTGTCTCATATCAGCAGATTCAGTAATTTAGTCAAGATAATGAAAGAATTTACCTCATAAGCCGGTTCCTCGCAGTCATCGAGGTATTCCGGCTCATCGTATACCACCTCGGCCAACTCATCCTCGGACATGTCCTCCACGTCGAGGTACTCCTCCCGCACGCCCTCTTCCTCCGAGTCGCTCTCGCGGAGCAACTCGGCGAAATCGTCTGGCACACCACCAGCGCCACCCACGAACCAAGACATTGCTAAAATAATAAATAATACTTATATTAGTTTTTTTTTTATCTCAACCTGTACTGTCCCACTGCTGGACAAAGGCCTCTCAGAAATATTTTACTTTACATTTTTATTTTACAAAATTGAAAATAAATTTATCGATACTATCGATAACTTTTGTCGATATGACCTACAGCCTAGTAGTCGTTGTTTGAATGTTTGAATTTGGCAGTTACGTGTTATGTAATTATTACACGAGAAAAGATCGAAATATGAATAAAAATAGAATAAATACGCCTCAAATACATGAAATTATGAATTATCATTAGTTTTTACGTTGATTGATAACCTAACAAAGATAATAATTGATTGAGAACTATTAGAATTCTTTAATAACAACGGCGACGCAGATGAACATTTTGATCGTTTAAAAGAGTAGGTTTTATGTTATTGTTTGAAGCAAGCAATCATTTACAAACTTGCATTAGATACATAGCACTTATAATTCATCCACTTTTATTGTGATTTTCACACCAAATCTAATTCTGATGAAAAAACAATTACGCCGAGTTGGTTTGGCGGTTGACATTGACCTTCACTAGAAAATACTTGAAATATAAATAAATATGGTTCGAACACATGAAACAATGAATTATCACTGTGTTTTACGTTGCTACTAATGTTTCCAAGACCATATTTCATTGTAAAAGGGTCAAATTCACATTTACAAATTGTTCATTCAATGGCGACTGACGAAATCGAAATTAGGAATATTTTGTTGGCTCAAAAAAATAATTTTGGGACATCGTTTCAAGTAAATGATTATCTACAAAGTTGCATTAGGCACTTCTAACATAATAAACATTTACTTACCAGAGTTTAAACAGGTAAACGACACACAAAACTAAAAAAACCTTAAAGAATTTTTACCTTTTTATATTCTTTGGCCCTTATATATTCATTTGATTTGCTTTCAGGATCGCCATACATGTCTTTTTTACAAATTTTGCAACTTTTTTTAACACACATAATTGCCCTGACCAGCATCATTAACATTTGTATTTAAATTGATGAAAGGCACGACAATTTCGTCTTTGCTTTCAGAAAATTGTGGTGTCTCCTCATCAATGGGACTGAAAATATCAGAAGATGACGCAATATTTTCTCTTACAAAAAAATCCAGATTCTGCAAGCAGCCATCATCATCTTTTTCGCAGTTTGCATGCAGAGAATGGGGCGAGTTAAAATTATTAATTAAGAGGGATTTAAAGGCCCCTTCAAATGCAACCGTGTCTGGTGCCGTATTCCTCGCCCCATAAGGGGGCGTCCATAAATTACGTGAGGTGTTTTTTTTTAATTTTCTGCCCCTCCCTCCCCCCTGGTGAGATGTCGTGAGATTTTATTCAACCCCCTCCCCCATCTCCCAATCTCACGTGAGATTTTTCAAAATGTGAGTTTCTTACGTAAACGTGTTGGATTGTTTAATTGTAAAAAGAAAAAAACAAATTTGCTTCGTGCTTTTATTTACGACTAGTTATGACTAGTAATCAATGTTGCTGAGAGTTTAATTATAAGTGTAATAAAAATTTAACAATAGAATACTTAAATCGTAACTACTTAGATTAAAAAAGAGTATCTACTCTAATTCAGTCCATGGAGAATCATGCACGGTCTCAAGAGAGACTATTGGAACCAACATCATATGATTTTCAGTAAAATCATCTGATCCTTCAACTTCGTTCTGATCTAGCCACTCTAAGCCATTGGCACTTGCACAAAGTAATTAGCTCATCTTGTCATCATTAGCTCGTCTTGTGACAATCCGTGTGGGTCGCACTTTTCGGAACATACGCGCTTGCTTAGCTGGTGCAATGTGGGCTGATCGTCTGTGCTCTGCAGCTCTTGTGCTAGCTGCAAAGTAAATACCGCATGTACTGCAGCATCTTTTCTCTAAATCATCACGTACACTTGGGCAATAGAAATCATAAGGCGTGCTGATGAAGGCATTCAGCGGTTGAATCGGTAGGCAGTGGCGTATTAGAAATGGAGCAAATGACTTTCCGTCATGCTCTTTAAAGTCCGGAATTGTCAAATGTCCATCAACTTGAGTGATAGGGTACGGAGGTGGCAGAAAATGGTCGTGAAGAATCATATGCAGATCACTCCGGCGTGGGCTGCAGCACTTCTGGTCATCGCATTTTACAACCTAGAAAAAATTAATAACAATTTCCCTTTGTAACTCTTAATAAAAATTTGTTAATATTCGTGCTCGTTAAAAAAAAAAAAAAAAAAAAATAGGCACGCATAAAAATTTTATATAAACTAACTGCCAATGTACCTGGAGTAAATATTGGCTCTCTCTAACGTGCTCAGTGTACCATTCTTCGCCTGGCAGGTCTGGAACGCTGGAAGTGTCATTATTCGGGTCTATATATTCAGCAACAACTTCGTGCCCGTCAATGCAAAGTGCAGACCATATTTCAGCCAAAATATCCCCTGCCTTTTTGAAATTATCCTTTTCCAGACTTTCGTCTAATGTTCTGCCGCTGGAGTCAAGATGTGTCCCAAAAGAATCATGGGGAAGAACAACGCCTGTTAGTTCTCGACTAAGTGGAGCCATGCGTCTCTCTACTCTGTTGAATGCGCTCCTGCCAGGGGCATTAGTCACAATAAATACTGCGTCCAAATCATATTGTTTAAAATGCTCTATGGCGTGTGCGATCACTTTGCGGTATCGCGGATTCTCGTCAGGCCCACCGTCACTTGAAATTATAAGAACAGGTTTAACTTTGCTGTCTAAATTCTTTGTAAATTTGGAAAAAGACTCAGTTGTTAAAAGAGTGTCCAAGTCTTGAGCGTGACTAGTTGCAGTTGACGAAGAGTGCTTGCCACTTCGTATTGCTATGTAAGTTGGTCCACTATATGAAACAGCTTCTGGTCGTCCCATCTCATTAGGTTTCACTTCACACAAAGCATACACGCTTGGAATTAATTTGTGCCTCGAAGCAATCACAAAGTCGTGATCTGGTAACGACACTTTATATTCAACGTGCATTAATAATGGCGCCTGCTTGTTTGCCGCTGTCAGGCCGATGGGGACGCGGGCTTTGTCATCCTGAGATAAAAAAGTTACGGAGTCAGGACCAAGTACTGAGGCTATCGTTTCCAGCGACCTTATGGAGGCCACAGAAAAGTATTGGTCTTGGTGTGCCTTATGATGGTCAGCTTCAGGACGACTCAGCTTCACCGGCACAGTCACCACATGGCGTTTAGCTTCTCGTGTATTTGCCCGTCTAGGTAACAGTCGCATATAAATAGCACTTCGTGAAATATTAAATCCCAGCTCGCTTAGTTTATTTGTAAGTTCTGAAAGCGTATGGACCGTGAGAACTATCTCACAACGACGTCGCTCTTCAGCAGACGCACCAAACAGGGCTAAATCACTTATTGTTTTTAGCAATTCAGACTGTTCTTTTTCTAAACGTGGGCGTCCAGGGCCATCACGAGGCGTCAACGACTTAGCTGCATCGGGATTCTTTGAACATAGTTCAATTAATTTTTGTTTTTGATTTTTTCTGTGCGTCATAGAGTACACTCTTTGATTTTCTTTAAGCTTGAGCTTCTTCTCACAAATGTCAATTTCTCGCCGCAAATTACATGCTTTATCAAATTCAGTACCGTCAGCTACAAGAGATCTTTTGCGTCTTTCCGTTAAGTCAAGCTCCGCATGCAGCTTAGTAATCTTTTTCTTTATATTATCTTGTGCTGGAGTGGGACGTACGTTGGATGGTGTAGTGTTCGACATAGCTTCATCCTCATCATCGCTGATCACAAGAGGCTGATTTTTTCGTTTCGAAGCGCCTGTGAAATACAGAAAACTTTTATTTAGAATAGGACAAAATGAAGAAAACGTCACCTTTAGAAAGAAAGACGAATACTAACCTGCCGGTTGAGGGCCACCGTCCAAATCTTGATCTTCTGACTGCTGGTCATTAATCTCATCCTGAACCGCAGATTCCGCGTGTTGAATATTATGATCGTTGATCTGAACCTGACCTCCACATTCCACGTTTGGAACACTCTCAGTGCTTGTACCAGCCTGAATCGAAGAACTGTTAGAGATCTTAGTGTTAGTCTGAAATCAAAATATCATAATAAAGAAATGAATCCAATAAATTAAAGAGATAGATTAACACAAAATTAAGAAATATTGAATTACGTGAAAACAGTAGTGCCCGCACTAATATTTTGTAGTTATGATTTTGCATATTTTATCAAGAATTTCACTGTTTCAGTTTTTTTTAATGCTATTATGGAGGTCCTTTTGCCATCAATGTTAAATAAAAAATATTAGATTATGCATAAAATTAATTTTTATCTAATAGTTGAAGTCCTTATTTATCTACTAGTGAAGTTTAATTTATTCTTCAGCGTGCAAATTAAAAAAAACAAATTCTAAAAATGTTAGTATTTTTTTCGAGTCTTACGAGAAAGTCAGACCTTAACAACTTTCTCAAATTATGGCATTAACCATTGATTAGATGAGGTAAAAAAAAAAAAACCCAAAATAAGGTTTTCGAAATATTCAGGTTTGATTTTTTGCAATAAAATCTATAGGTTGCCGTGGAATTTATAGAGAAATTAAAATTATAAAATCACAGAAAATTTTTGAGTAATATGCATTTAAATAGCGTCAGAACATTTGGCAAAATTGCGTAGCGCGCGAGCTTCAGATCATTCAATAAATTTAAACTAAACTTCAATGCACTTATGCTTTTCATACATACATATAAATTATTTATTTTTAACATATTTTCATATTTCATAATTGAAAAATAAAACAATAATTAAAAAATACTAGCATTCCTGCCATGAGACATAAGAATGTTATAGTTTTGTGATTTAATATTTTTAATTAATTTATTTATTTGCATTGACTGCAAAAACTTTAACATGGTTGAGGTTATATCGTGCAAATGAAAATGTAAACAACCGAAATATAGCGTTGCCAAATCACGGACAGGTTACTAGCAGCTGATAAAAGCAGCTGATAAAAGAGCCAAATTAATTTTCGTATTTAACTATTTTTTTTTTTAATTTTCAAAATTTCAAAGATTAATGCCTCATATACTATTTATTTTTTAATTTTTATGGGTTCTTTATTTTAATTTATTGAATATTGACTACTACAGTTGTTGTAACTTAACTGGAGCGAAAGGAATTCCTTAATTGTAACATTAAATTTTATATAAAAAAAAAGTATTATTTTCTTAAAAAAATATATATAACCTACCTTTTGAAGAAATGCTAAAGTAGACCGAACTTTTCTCTCAGTGGCTTCCCTGAGAAGCTTTTCAATCTCATGTTGAATGTGATGTATTAACTCTTCTTTCTTCGGGAATTTTTGCTTCGCTGTATTCCATAATTTTATTACATCGTCCTGGCAGGATTTCTTCGTCTTATAGACGTATCGTTTGACGTATGCGTTATAAAAATCTTGATAACTCATTTTAAATTAGTAAGAGCATGCACTGAGTCGAGTAAAACATTTACAAGAATAAACAAAGCAGGTTGGAACCTGTCCGTGTGTCGCTGCCACTCAGCTCGTACGCTCTCGTTCATCGAGTCGCGCGTTCGGCTGACAGTGGCGCGAAAACAAAGGACGGGCTACACTGTACCGTGAATTCAGATTGAATTGAGCTATTTGGTATAAAACAAATATGGTGGTTTGACAGTAAGTAAATGTATAACGTCGAAGTATGAATGAAATTATTTTCTATTGAACGAATTAGTGAATGATCTTTATCGTATTACGATTACGCTTAAGATTAAATCTTATGCATGTACAATCTGGATTAAATGGACCAAAATAGAATAATTTTTTTTTTGTTTCAATCAGAAAAAAAATTGCGTGATATTTGCCGAGACCCAACGTAAGATTAGATGAGATTTGACTCGACCCCCTTCCCCCCTTAAACACCTCACGTAATTTATGGACGCCCCCTAACTTCTGATATTCCCAAAGAAATTCTCTAGTGGGTCCTGGTTGAAATTACGTGTTAGCATAGCATCAAATGAATATGATTGGGACAACTTCCATAATTGTTGCATTCCTTCAATTGTACGTATGAAGTTTTTTATAGAAGGTATAGCTTTCGTTTCAATTACACGAATTTTGTTATTTTTGTCCTTAATTTTATTAATGAATGTTACAGTTTTTAAAACTTTTATGGCATTCTTCCACAAATCATGGTGTGAACTACATCGTCGTACACATCCTTTATGTCTTGCCATCAGGCACATGAAAAGTATTCGAATTTAATGAATCAAAAAGATTGTCCATTAGCGTAGTAAATTTTACCAAATTTTGGCATTCTCTCGGAATGTCTCCTCTTGCCACGAGATGTCCTGCAGTTGCTGCTACGGTGTGACTGAAAATTTGGGCTGCTGATTTCACTTTCATTTTTCTTATTTTGTCGACATAGATGTGCTCATCTGTGACTCTCAGCAGGCATTTCACCTCTCCATACGATTTATCAGCTTCATAAGTTTGCTTATAGTAGTCCCATTTAACAGTCTTTTCGCACTTCTCTTCAAAATCATGATATTTTAAATCTTTTGTAAGTAAATTGTTGCGGACTCCTTTTAATAAATGTGGAACATCAAATAGAGGAATTACTTTTGTTTTCCTTATTTCAATGATCTCAGTCTTCCATTCCTTTCCTTCTCTTAAATATTTCTTTTTTGTATCTTCTACCAACTCATTTATCACACTCACATTGACTGTGCTTTGATCACAGACAGTACATAAGACCTTTAATCCCGCACTACGTACATACTTTACGATTTTTTGCAACATTTCTTTCAATTGAGCCTTTTTCATGGAGTTGGTGAAATAATATGCGACGGGTTGCTTGAATTTCTTTCTTAATCCCTTCACCATGAACACCAATACATGGTCTGCAATTTTTTTATCATCCAATGTGAACCCCCTAAGCTGGTCTTTTGCAGCGTTATAGTGAATTTGAGGGGAAATCGACATTTCGTCGAAAATTAAACTGCTTAACCGGTCTTCTGGACATAACTCCTTGACGGTATTTTTAATTTTTATATGGATGCATTTATTCAACCCTGGCTCCACTTCTATTTTCGTCAAAAGTCTTTTTAGAGATTTAGTGGATGGCAACGCAACATATTTTGCCAAAAGAGGGTAGCTTCGTGGACTCTTCTTATAATAAGAAAGTGAGAGCACTTTTTCTTCTAGAGTGAATCTGCGACCTGAAGGCTTCTTGCTTGTCTGGGTGTCCTGCATTTTTGTAAAAATTTTTGCTGCTGTTGTCATTTTGTTCGTCAGTTTTTTAAATAAAAGCGCTGGCTATTCTGGTTTGAAGGGTTTTGTTTTTCTTTTGTGCCCTGATCAAGTTTGAATGCAAAATTTTAATTTTTCTTCTTGTTGTTTTTAGCTGGTTCAACCAAAATGACTAAATGTACTTAGTTATCTGTTTGTCATTAGCTTTAACAAAATTATGGCCAAATACTGTCTGTTTGATGTTTTTTGGAATTGGTTTGGGTTGAGATGAGAATGCTAAGGGGGATGTGTGGATCGATTGTCGTGGTATGCGCATGTAATGAGGAAAATTGTGAGTATGAATGTGAATGGGTATCGAGTAGAGATAGACCAAAGAAACAATGAATGGAATGAAAATATAATTAATGAAATGAACAAGGTGTCTGATGAGTGAGTGAGCGGTTAATAGAGAAGTATGGAAGAAGACATGCTATGCCGAACCCGAATTAATTGGGCTAAGGCATAATCATTCTCTTGCGAGAATGATTATGATGACGGGCTGGGTTAAGAGTGCACTGTCAACTGATCCCTTAACAATCTAAAAAAAGAACTTACTTTTGTTTTTATTTATTGCCTTCTTCTGCAGTCGGCAATAATTGTGTTCTAAATTTATAATTATAGCAGAGTTATCTGTAATGTGAGAGAAATATTGATTTTGTTAGTGTGCTGTTTTTAGATTTAATTTAGTCTAACTATACATATATATGGATATATTTACCAACATCATGAATGCAATAAATAATTAGAATTATGTAAGTACCTGTCAGTGTCGGTTTTAATGTAGCAAGGCTGCTTTCTTCATTCACAGGTTCAGGTACAAGTAAAACCTTCTCTGAAGTACCCACTTCATCAGACTTGCCTGAAAAATAAAATTGCATTTCGATTTTCGATTTCAAAATTTTAGTAAATAGTTTATCAGAGATGTCACCTGTTTTGTTCTTGACTATCGGTACTACGACCGTCCTCATCTGCTCCTCTGGCAAATAAGAATGCCTAAGGCAGAAATTGAACAACATCGCAAGAACACGCGGCAGATGGGCCGCATGTTGAAGGTGCTCGATGCTGAGCCCGTCATGCCCAGGGGACTTACCTCTAGTCATACTCTTAATTACTTTTGCTATCTGTGCTGCAGGAAAATTAGTGCTAGGTTTTAAGACACATTCAGATTCAGCACCGAGCACTGTCACGGGTGGATTATGGACAGGCTTCACCCAAAAATGGTTTTTAAAGATATTTTCAATGTCCATATCAGCAGACACGCCATCGACGCTCACCGGCAGACCAGTTCTGGGATTGTGTTTTTGTGTACCCTTCCAGAAGCCACCAAAGTCTTTTCTAGCATGCTTCTCGGCAAGTATGTCCATCTGGATTTGGTCTTGGTGATTAAGACACACAGACACACCTCAACTTAGACTTAAAAACCCTTCTGCTGTTACTCATGTCGTCATACACCACACCGAATTTCAGTCTGCCGCACAAAAGCCATTCTCCAAACCTCTTCCTGGCGTACAGATGAGCCTCGCTAACGTGTCTGTTCCAGCCCACCACGCGCTTTCGCGACCCATTACCATTACGTTTCTCCCTGCTAATAATAGCGGCGTCCCTAAGAGCGCAAACAACATCACAGTACAGGCAATCAATTACCTTGTTATGAGTCGGATCACTACACATGCAATCACAACACTCAGACAACTCTGTAGGGAAGTCAATCTCTCGCAGACGGCTGTGACATTCCTTATTGTAAAGACTAACTGCCTCCGGGCTTTTCTCCCCCCACACAGCTTTATTGTCACTAGGCGGCCGTCTGGATAATTTAGACCTAATCACATTAAGATCACATTAAATCAGCAAAGGGTAGTGATCCGACCACATAACATCATACTTAACATTGTTAACCGTACTTGCAGAAGATTCTGTGCAAAGACAATGGTCTAACCATCGCCTTGCCCCGTTACAATCACTTATGAACGTATGTGTTTCCGAGCTCAAACCAAGCATATTCACGTCAATACAAGTAAAATGATTTTCGTCACAGTAGCTCAGTAAGTCATTATAAAACAACTCCCCAGGATGCGCATTAAAGTCACCTAGACAGTATACTGCCTCTGCGTCACTGTTCTCAATAATCGCACTTACCAAGCCCAAACAATGAGAGAATTCGTGTAGATTGCTCACTGCATCCGTGGGCATGTACACACTCATCACTAGGAATGGTCTTTCACTCGTATTAACGCGTATTGCACACGCTCGCGGGTTATCACTCGGTATGACTGACACGTTATCAAATATGCTCTTTCTCCATAACAAGGCTACCCCACCATAGGGTCGCCCCACCAGCATTCCAGCCGTCACGTCAACTGCCGAAGTCCCCGTACTACTGAAGTCGCTATGTATGCTGCTAAGAAAAGGCAATTCATCTGGCAGTAGCCAGCACTCTTGAAGGGCAATTATATCACAACTAGTGCATAATTCTCGTACACCCTCAATAGACCGCTTAATACTCCTGCAGTTGAAGCTTGCAAAACGGAACGTATTTTTACTACTCATCAATGTCGTTTACAGGGCCGGATTGAAAGGATTTCTCCTTTGCGCGTCTCTGATTATAGTGCACAAAACGTCGGAAGATAATATTCTCAGGCCAGATTTTCTCGTCCAAAAATAAAGGAACTTTTGATTCTGCTACATAAAACTTGTACGCGTCATAGTCAGTCTCCTTACGAAGCAACAGCTTTTCCAGTTTCTCTAGCTCGTTGGTTTTCAATTTAACATGCTTAACAATATCCACTGTCGCCGAATCTTTATCCACATTTCTAATGAACATTGGTACTTTTCTCTCAGCTGCTCTGAAACATCCCAATGCATCTTTGGCAACCCCAGTTTTCCCTGAGAAACGATATCTTTGTTTCGATTTACGATACGTTGCAACCTGCCATTCATTATTGTCTACATTCATTTGAAGCGATATAATATGTTGTTTACTCGCTGGCTCGTCTTGCCTCGCTTGTGACGTCATCGCCACAGCTGTTTGCACCGCACAGGCCGCGGAACCGGTTTTCTGCGACAAAGATTGCACCTGCGAACCACCGACAATGTTATCAATAGGCAGCACTTGTTTATTATTTATGTCAGCTGATTTATTAACACAATCCACATTTTCTCCCTTGCTCACAGCTTCCATCGGTGTTGGACTGCACAAAGTAACTTTGGACGTCTCCAGACTCCTATACGAAGAGTTACATAAGGAGACACCGCCTTCACCACCACCACGTTTCAAATTCACGCAGTGGCGCTCCCCTTGTACATCCTCAATCAACGACGCAAATTTCAAGTCATATTGAAGATCCGATTTCACTTTTTCCAGTTGATCTACAGTCACACAGGTCGATCTGAGTTCCCGAACTTCATCCTTGAGTAGCGTAAGATCTTTGAGAAGTTTAGTCACATCCAGATGATCAAACGTGACTGGGGGTAGTTTCTCAAGTTGTCGCGCCACGAATATCGGAATTAAATCAGGATCAGTCGATTTAAACAGGCCAATTATATCGGCTAGGTCACGATGTTCTTTGCCTTTTTGCTTCCGTTGGATTTTTCTTTTATTCGTTGGAATAGATTCGAAAAGTAACGTTTTCGACACTTTTATATCATCGTTACTAAAAGATGAAAAACATATTCGAATTAGGCTATCGTCATCGATCACCGATAGCTTATTTTGCACAAACGACAGCAGTTCGTTAATCACAATATTACATTGCGAACACTTAACTGTAGCGGACATTTCGCTAAAACGTAAACACACCGTTCACCGCAAAAGGCATGCGACGCGTTCGGCTGCGCGCGTGACACTGAAATTTCTAATGGTGAAAGAATTTTTGAAATCGGCGCAGTAGTTTTTTTAGTTTATTCACTACAAACATACACACACACACACACACACAGAAATACAAATCTTTCCTCTTTATAATATTAGTGTAGAAGTGTAGATTTGTATTTCATTGTAATCGTCAGAAAAGATCTAGTGAAGACAATATTGAATTGTGCGGACTGATAAAATTTACCTGCTAGATAGCCCATAGTTTAACTGAAAACTTGTGTGGCATTTTTGACTTTCATTCGAGGAATTTTGCTTGGGTCACAGTGGGTATCTGTCAATTTGGGCACCAATCGGATTCCTTTGTACCCTGGGTTTTCTCTTTGTAAGGCCATGACATGAGCCCATTTTGCTAATTTTACTTCCCCGTTTTTTTGATATCTCAAATGTTTTGTTATCAAATTATTTCGTATGCATTTTATTAAATGGGGAGGGTCATACAATGGTATGATTTCTTGTTCGTTTATAATACAAATGTTGTCTCGGGGCTCTTCTCCCTTTCTCAATAGGTTACCCCATGTCTCTTGCAGAAGATGTTTAATGCAGTTTACATTATTTGTGCCTTGGTCGCATACAGTTGCTACTACAATGAGACCTGCATTTTGTAACTCAGTAATTACAGCTTTTAACTGCTTCGCAAGTTCAGGCCCTTTTGTTGCAGCTTGTGAAAAAGTGTATGCAACAGGTTGTTTATAGTTTTTTATTAACCCTCTTACCATAAACACCTGCGCATGATCTGCATAATCAGGTTGTGTCTCCAGGCCATTTGTGACAAACCCACAAACTTTGTACTTCCGTTCGTTGTATGTCACATTGGGTTTGAGTTAGTTTTTTCAGTAGCTTTCTTTATTTGCTGAATCATATTTTTATTGATTCCTGGATTTATATCTGCCATATTAAGCAACTTTATGAGAGTTTGGCGAGATGGCAAGATAAATATTTTTCTAAGAAATCTTGTACCCTTTTGGGCTCTGTTTGAGGAACGACAAAGCAATATTTTTTTCCTTTAGTGTGAAACGACGGCCTTTGTTGCCTTTCTTATGCTCTCTGAACTGTAATAATGTCAATATTTTTGATGTGCTTGGTAATTCGTTGAGTGTTTTCAAAAACTGGGGATTCGTCGTTAGATTTTGCAGTGCCTTGATCTTTTTCGCCTGATTTTTGACCTTGTTGCAGCACTTACTTAGTTTTACTCCAACTAGCCTAAGTTTTCTGTATATAGCATGCTCAGATTGAGTTAGAGCAACGCGTTTCACCCGCCTTCTTGTAGCGATAGTACGTTGTTGCTTCTTGCGATGCTCTGTAATGAAAGAAAACGTAATAAACATTTTGGTCTTAGAAATAAAAAGATCATGTAACCTAACATTGATTGTATTTTATGATCAATTATAATATAGGTAATGAAGGACACGTAAACAAGGAAGAAAATTATGATGTAGACAAAGACATTGATATTTAAAATTACCTACAATTTTGTTACCAAAGTTAAACATTATATTTTTAAACTGAATTAAAATGATTAATTTTTAGCTGGTTCGATAACCGGTTTTAAACTTGTCAAGAAATCTGTTTCTTTTTAAAAATAAAGGAATGTTTAGTATAAGTAAAATAATCTACCTTAAGGATTTAAAGTGACTTCCCTTCAGGGCCCATTGATTTTTTCCACCCTGTATACCTACCTTCCTAATGTATCTAATTTCCTAAATAAAAAGATAAGTAAGGAAAAATAATCATAGGATGATAAAAAATTATCTTTATTAACCAAGATTTTGATTAATTTGTACATCTTCCACAGCAATTGTAGCATGCATAGGCACATTATCTCTGGAAACTGTGGCACATCTGTGTGAAGTAATAGGATCTGGAATGAAAATAAATGTACCTATTAATTATTATGGTTAAAAATTAATGCGTAAATAGATAATCGTTATCAAGTATTACATCCTCAGCTAATATTGAAAGTATTATGTTTAATTGTTATAATGTAAGAATGATGCAATATAAACTTAAAATGTCACATAAATAACGGGATATCTTCCGTGATTATTATTAATTTTGAAAATTAATAATAAACATGGAAGATATCACATTACTGACATTTTAAATTTAGTTATAACTGTGAAAGCTTAAAACAGTGTTTAATGCAATACTAGTCTTATTTCATGTATAAAATAAATACATTTTCACTACCTCATTAGGTATATTATTAGTTTCTGCCTATTTTAGGTTGTTGGTATTACAATAATGAGTGGGTAAAATTAGAATGTCTTCATATTATCGAAGTCTATTAAAAAAAAACAGGCTGCTAAATGCTGATATGATTATATCTTCTCTTACCAAGATTTTCCTTTATTTGTATATCTTCCATAGCTCTTTGAGGGCGTGGCGGCTGCATATCCACAGAGTCCAAATATGAAGTAACAGGTTCTGGAATGACAAATTAATCTATTATTACAGCAAGAGGTGATAACCCTTAGAGGACTAGACACAATAGATTGTCCATTGTGTCTCATTAGCTCCGCTGACAGGTTAAGTGTGAACTGTCATCATATCATGTGAAGCTACATTGGTATATCAGTTGCAGAAGCAACCACTGGGTTTGTGGTAATAGGTTTTTTGATTCCCAACTTGGGGAAATTTGTCATAGAGTATTTCACCAAGCATTATAGTATACCAGTTAAGACACCCATGTCCAGCAGAGGAGGCATAATTAGAAGCTCATGATGCGGGATTTAATGTCTTTATAAAAAATATTTATTTACCTTTTGATGTCGAAACTTCTGACATCTGAAGAGGTGTCAACACTCCACTTCCCGAGTTGAATTAAAAAAAAAGATAATCCTGTAATAAAAATAAAAATCCATTATAAAACCGGCCAAGTGCGAGTCGGACTCGCGCACGAAGGGTTCCATACCATCTCATCGTCATCTATACAACACAAGACAAAATGGTAAAAAAATCACGTTTGTTGTATGGGAGCCCCCTTAAATATTTATTTCATTCTGTTTTTAGTATTTGTTGTTATAGCAGCAACAGAAATACATCATCGGTGAAAATTTTAACTTCGGCAGAGAGACGGACGGACAGCAGAGTCTTAGTAGTAGGGTTCTGTTTTTACCCTTTGGGTACGGAACCCTAAAAAGGAACAAGTGAACTTTGGTTCAATGTTAGACCGTAATCAAAACTAATTTAATTTTCTTAATAATGAGGGTCCAATGTCACTTTCGGCTTCTTACCTCTAAGCAAAAAATAATGTTAATATGGTGCTGAATGGCTGTTTTAGACTGTTCTAAGTAATAATAAACCTACTATCTTCGATCTGTATCCTTTGTGTTTAAAAGAATTTGGCAAAAAAAAAAAAAAAAAACTGGCATGTTTCTTGTTGGTACAGCTCCTTTGCTGAGTCGATTGTTCCGGCAGCAATATTTTTGTTCGAAGTGTACTCGACATACACGGCGGTATTTGAAAATATGTTCATTTTCAAGTTGCAATATGTCACCACCGACGGAATAGACTATATAACTCCCTATCCGTAGCTCGGTTAGGGAATTTATGCAAATTCGCATTGGTATCTGAAATAATCGTAATCAGTAAGTAATCAGTGGAGTTGAAAGTCAAAACCTGAAATTTATGGGTAGCGAACTCTGCCCATAGGGCTTTGTCCCATGGATCTGAAGTGCATAAGGTGAAAGATGGAATTAGATGAAACCCTTACCTAAGCTGTTCAAGCATCCGGGGACGGAACACTGTTAGACATGATAATAGGAAGATATCAATGTCACAAACACAAAAGTTGCGGCACCAAACGGGTCGTCAGAGTCCTGTCTCAAAACTTGATTTTAACAATCAACACAAGCACAAAATCGACACGGCCGGAGGAGCCAGAGGCTCGACTCAACGGACTTAGGTGGAAAAAGCACTTTTGGACGGTTAAAATCTAGAAAAACAGGTAAAAACAAGCAAGACGCGGAAAATGCGCACACGCAAACCGGCAGCCAAGTTTGTTTTGTTTGACATTTGTTGTAGTGTTTCATACAAAAATAAATTCAGTTAAATCTTGAAATTGTTTTTATGGACATTTTATTTTATTGATTATATATAATATTTAAGAGTTTTCTCTTTTATGTATAATTTTATCGAGGTTATACTACTCATGGAAATTAAGCGAAAGCTGGTCACACCGAAGAGTCGAATGCATGACTGTTTGCACGCCATCTTGCGTACTTAGTAGAACTACGTAGTCACAAACCTTGTAATACTGCCATCTCTTAGGGAGTTTCATAAAAGTAACACAATATAATGTAAACAAATTAAAATGTCAGTTTCGTGTGTTATCCGGCAATGCTTTTGGTGTTCAATCTTATTTTACATACTTATAAGAGAACGATTACCCATTTCCCATTACTAAGATTGCAGGGTTGACAATCAGGATGTCGTTTTGAAATAGTGTCATAAGCTATCCTTAGTAATTTAGCCATTAAAAGAATACCACAAAGGTCAAGCCGAGCAAGTGTTACAGTTTTAATAGGAGCGACCTTAGATTTCGAACATAACAGCCGAACAATGGGTTTCTGATTATTATTCAAAACGTAGGTATAGACAACGCATCCATATGCCTTTTTGGATGCATCGGAAAACGCCAAGAGATAAAGCCGAGAATGCGAATCAACGCCCAAATGACGGGAAAACGAAAGACTAGAGATTAATGGTAGTTCCGAAATAAACTGATTCTACAAACGGAGAACAGATTCTGGAGGTTGGTCATCCCAGTCGAGCTTGAGAAGCCAAAGTTCCATGATAAGCAATTCCGAATATAGAATAACTGGACCAACAAGACCAAGAATGTCATACAATCGAGCTGTGACAGACAAAATAGCACGTTTAGTACCTTCGGGATTAGGTGGCGTGACAGTGAATTGAAACGAATCAGAAGATGGTAACCACTGAAGGCCTAGAATTTGGAACGATGTGTTTGTGTCGAAAGATACTGATTCTGAGTGGCGGTGAGTATCAGGAATGGTACAGAGCAAGTCAAGAGAATTACTCGTCCATTTCACTAGCTCGAAACCACCACGTTTCAAAAGCTGGATTTGATCGGATGCCATTTCAACCGCTTCCTCAAGGCTAGAAGTGGAAGAGGCTAGATCGTCCATGTACATGTCGCTTTCTAACACGCTGCAAGCGAGATGAAAACTATCACGCTCGTCATGAGCGAGTTGTCGCATAAGTTTAAGCGTCAATCACAGCAACACCTCACCAGCTAACGTTATTTAACAAACCTCAGTCACGTGTCAAACCAGGAGAAAATATGTTAAACAATTTGCAGTAAAACAGTTTTTTTTAATTTTTTTCGATACTGCGTACTTGTGAACCACGAGCCACCGGGCGACTGACAAGCAACATGGCGGCGCGTCGAACGATGAATGGACGAGCGTGATTGGTCAATTTGAACTGTGAATTTCGCTGGGTTCCCCGAATTACCCGCTACCCCGTCTTACCTCCTTCTCCCTAATACTAGCTTTGCACCAGCATGCAGTAGTCTTAAATGTTCTTTTAAATTTATCAAATTGGTAATGTGGTTAGACTTTGGAAGAATAATTGGGTGCTTTTTGTCATATGACAAGTTGGTTGCATTTTGGAGGCGACCACCTACTCTTAGAATGGTATTGGAGTCTAAGAAGGGGTGCAAACTAGCCATATGATTTTTGATTTGACTTCCTTTCTCTAACAATTGAATTTAAAATGCTTTATGCTGAACATGTCTTATAATGACTAAGTTAGAAGACTGTAGCTCTTTTGGCATTAGTGAACCACCTAATTTATCATTCGGATTTAAAGTGTTATGTTTTAACCGTAAAAGTAGGGTGATGACTCTTTGAAGTTTATTAAAGAGTATTTTTCAAAAATATCATCTGAATCTTTAGTAGTTTTTTGTTGCAGATTACACACAATAACATGGTTAAGTGTGGGGGAATCTTGAATTTCTGAAATTGAGACAGCAACATGCTGTTCATTATTTTGAATGGAGGTAGCAACATTGTGCTGAAAATGTTTATCTAAATCAATGAGGATGGACCAAACTACCATAGCTGGTTGTTCTGTAATTTGTGTGGAGCAGTGCCTCTTGATAGTACATCAGCAGGGTTATTGACCCCTTTGACATGAGACCACATAAAATCTTTAGTTAGGGTCTTAATTTTGTTGACTCTATTGGAGACATAGAACCCTTTTGAATTGTGGGAATTTTTCCAGGCTAGAACCACCTGGGAGTCGGTGTGTAAAAACACCTTTAAATTTGGATATCTAATTTGTAGAACTTTATGAACTCTAGAAGTAAGTTCTGCAAGCAGCAGAGCGCCATTGAGCTCTAGATTTGGAATGGTAAGTTTTCTATTGAGAGGTGCGACACGGGACTTACAGCACAATAAGTTCACATTAACTTGGCTATCATTGAACAAAACTCTAAGGTAAAGGCAACAACCAGTTGAATTTAATGAAGCATCTGAGTATCCAACCAGTTCCACTGACTCTATATCTTCTACAGCAGGTTTATTAATTGCTCTAAGTATCTGAACAGTACCCATGTCATTCAAATTTATTAAGATCTCTTTCCAAGATTTTAGTATATTACCAGGTAAAGTAGAGTCCCAGTCCACTTTGGACTTCCAGATCTCTTGCATTAACAATTTAGCTTGTACTACTATGGGTCCTATAAGACCAAGAGGGTCAAATATTTTCCCAATGAAACTTAGAATTTCTCTTTTCGTTTTAAGCAAATTATAGTCATCTGCCTTTGGGCAGGAAAACATCAAAGTGTCTGTATTTATATTGTATTTCAAACCTAATGTTTTTTTTATATTATCCTTATTGAGGTCTATTTGTTCAAAATATTTTACATTGTCAGGAAAGTCTTTAATTGATTCTGGAGAGTTGGAACACCATTTGTGTAACTTAAAATTGCCTAACTTCATTAGCTCTATGAGTTGAGTCTTGAGCTCCAATAGTTGCTCACATTATCAGCTCCGGTTATGACGTCATCGATGTATGTGCTTAACCGTAGAGCTTCTGCTGCTATTGGGTACTTATCATGATAGAGATGGGCTAACTTTATGAGACATCTTGTGCTCAAAAAAGTAGAAGCTTTTAATCCATAAGTTATTGTTTGCAACTGTAAGCAAGTAATGGGTTTGGATGGATGATCTCTCCAAAGAATGTTTTGCAATGGTCTAAATATTTCATTTATAGAGATCATTCTGAACATCTTCTCTACATCACACATTATAGTGTAGCGGTAGGTACGAAAGAGTATCAGTATGTGAAATAATTCATTTTGAACTATAGGTCCATTTAACATAACATCATTCACTGAGAGACCATTTTTAGACTTCATGTTCCCTCCAAAAACGACACGCAATTTGGTTGTCATGCTACTTTCGTTTTGTACTGCATGGTGTGCGAGAAAATACACTGGATCATTCAGGACATCATTTTGACTTATGTCAACTTCCCTGGCATGACCCAACTCTACATACGGTTTGTTGAAATCATTATCAGCAAGCTTCACATTACTTGGAATATTACAATTAAACTAGAAGGTGAGACAACTTAAGGTACCATTAACAATATTGTTAATCGTTGTAGAAGATTAAACTGAAAAAAAAATTAGTTCTCTTCGTCTCTCAGCTACTGCTTCGAATGCAGATGCCTGTCGTTGAGTGACCTGGGCAAGTTCCCTGGTAGCCCCTGCACTGCCCCACTTATGTGTTCCATGGTCTCCAGCCTTGCAGACGCCTCGTGCATACTATGCTCTGTGAGATAATATAAAAATATTGCGAACCATTTGTGGCTACTAGAATTTGGGACAGGCTAATTAATTAAATAAGTATAACTTTGATACCCACCGCTGCTGTTGACTACTCGAGGACTTCTCTGTACGCGGCGTCGTCGTCGCCGCGGTGCTGGAGGCACAGTCTGCCGCGGTGCTGGAGGCTCAGTCTGCCGCGGTGCGTGAGTAGTGGTAGGCGGGCTGTTTTCTGGCATCCTATTAGCCTCCTGGCTCAGGCTGGGTCCTACTTCTGACAGTTGATGCTTGGGCTCTAACTCTGGTATCCCCCACTCATGTACTGCATCTATGACTGTTCCTTCGTCATTGTCTACCTGTAAAGTGAACATTTTTAGTACCTATCTATTTCAAATGACATAAATAAAAGTAAGAAGTCCCGGCAATAGCTAGTTTGAATATAAAAAGAAAACTCACCATTTGCACCATCTCTTCCTCTAAATGTTGACTGTTTTCCTGTGAAATTAAAATCCAAACATTATTCACATGGCTAGCTATTTTCATATTGTAACAAAAAATAATAAAAGTTTAAAACCATTTAAAAGACAGATAGAAAGATCGTATTAAAATCCTTTCTCTACTTAGTACCAATTCACTGATAAACCCATTCTATTCCTCAAATAAATATAAAAAGACTCACAGCAAGAGGAATCTGCACCACCTCCACGAGAGCTTGACTGTTATGCTGTAAAGTGAAAAACCAAATTTAAGTGTGTGTTATTTGTGTCTTCCAACTCGCCGAGCTTAAATAATGAATGAATGATCACATTCCACTGCAGCATAAGTTTTTGAATTCACTCATTCATTTATCAAGTGCCGGCAGCGAAGCACACACGTCACAGTATGTAGTCAGTACTGCTGGGTACCCACCGTTAACCATGCCCGGTGGTTAGCAAAACCATTACACGTCCCATTTCTATATGCATATTTAATTTTGCAAATTTAATTAATAAAAGCCGGACCCTGGCAAAATTTCACCTACGTCGCGTCCAAGTATGTCATACAACCGTTCTTGCAGTGGAGTTAATTTTTTAGACAATTCTCAAGGTCAAATTCTACCACAACTTGTTCTCAATTGTTATACTTCTGCTTTTCCCCTCCTTAAAGCACAGCACATGAGAGATAGTTAAATACTTAAAATTGTTATTATGTACCCACCTGTAGCTGCGTGCTGCAGGGTATGATTACCCTGTAACCCCATATTTCGACAATTTTGTGAAGCTGTGTGTATTTATATACTTTCATTTAACGATTCATACAAACGAAACCCCTTTGGACTGTTTTCGCCTCAAGATTTTTTTTTTCAAGGAGAACCATTTTAAGATACTCACCAAGCGATAACCTTCAGGTAGCTTGAGAGCCGGATACAAGTTTAAATATTCTTCGACTGTTCCAGATTTTGACTGTAGTGTGGGCAATCTTACATTTGTGGTAGCTTCCCAATTACTTTCAACTAAATGCCATGGATCTACACAGATTCTTAACCAGTGCAGTTTTTCTTCTACTTCAAGTTCTCCTGTAGACATTTTTTTTTATTAAAATATAATATTTTTTTTTATATAATTTTTTTCAAATTTATTGATTGATGTACTTACGTACATTCATACAATTTTATTTGTAGGCTACTGTAGAATCTTCTCACAATAAACTTTATAGTGACTTTTTAAATGTTTCTGTGACAGTTACAGATGAATTGTGATAAGATTATAAAGTGACCTATGAATCAAATTGGTTGACTGTAAGTACCTACCTAAAAAGCAAAAGATGTAAATTGCAATTTTCAGAAAGGCACCACAAACAAGACGTGACAAAAACATTATATCACTGGTGTCATTTCAAAACTGTTTACATTATAATGGAAATCCGTAATTAGCCAGATGTTGTTGTCAATGTGTTTCAATAAAATAAATAAATTAATAACAATTGTCTACCTTCACTATGGACTGATAAAAATGTAAGCGATGTCACTTCTGTTGCAGAACTAGTTTCTGATGAAGAGCTCCCAGAACTCCGGGAAGATCCAGCTATTACGCCTCTCTTGCGTAGGTCTTTCCTTCTATTTACGACGGCATCATATAATTTTCCAGACGCATTTCTTTTTATCTGTTGAGATGTAGCACTCATGTAGGGAATATAATATATTGTTGGAGATTCTTTTGGAAAAATCTGTGCTATTTCATGCGCACATTTCATAAGTATGCATCCCGGCACTACACCAGTAGGATTGTCAGTCAACTCTTTCGTGGCGATCAGTCTGGCTAGACGACTTCTCAGTGTCTGGTCAAGTAAACCTTGATTTTTTTGTCCACTATTTAAAATAGCTTTTCCGTCAATTGAACTTTTAAGTAATTTCAGCACCTGTAATATTAACAATATTAAATAATACCATGGTGGGTCACTAATGAAATCCATAATTATATTTGCACACAGTATTGGTCTTACAGAATTGTCCTATGCGGATTCATAGCATAGCAGAGTCCCACATGAGGGGCTTAGTTTTTTATTGGCATAAAGTGACCAAAAACGAGGGAAAAAATTTTGGTACTTAATTTTAATACTAAGTGGCTCGCGCGCTGTAGAGTCGCAGTTTAAACTAACAACGCTTCGCTCGTCGTCCTAAAACGAGGCCTGCCTTAGGGTGGGTGAAATCCCAAAGTTACTTCACCGTCCAAGCCCAAAACTCAATTATTTGTGCTTCCAGAAAAAGTCACCCATAAAAACAAGCTTATTATAATGTACCTATTCTTTACGATAAGATCTTAAAAAAAAAATTGTTTCATTGATATCATGCTGAATGATCGGAAGACCTGGACCCTCTTTCCTTTAATCAACCTAATCTTCATTTGACTTAGGTACTCTTTTTTAAGGCGGGAACAAACTCCAGCGATTTTAACGAAATGGCTAATTAAATTAATATGCCCACATGTCAACAAAACTTATTAACCTAGTTCTATGCACTAACCAACTCCTAGATTAGGCATTGTTCCCGCCTTAACTAAGTTTTCATTTAATTTAATTCATTTAGCAATAATAGGACATTTAAAGCAAAGCATAATGAAGCACTATATGAATGATGTTTGCTAAGAAATATAAACAAAACACACACTGAAATGCATGCCAGCAATTCTACTTTAACATGTGTGATCCATTTTTATTTCAATATGTCTTGTATGTATGTACAGTTAAGAGCACCAATATATATTCACTCAAAGTTTCATAAATATGTATAACCTTATTGTTGCAGAAATAAGGTCTGTGTACATATCTTTGAGACTTTGTGGTGTATACATATTGGTGTCCTTGACTGTACTTGTTTATTTGTTTCAGCATTATGCTGAAGTATTTTTTTTATTTCAATAATAATACTCATACATACAACAAGAAGCAGTCAAGTTCAAAATGTCAGTCAAATAAATAAAATAAATAAATATTATGAGACAATCTTACATAAATTGAACTAGCCCCATAATAAGCTCAATAAGGCTTATGTGTTATGGGTAATACTAGATGACAATATATTTAATTTAATATAAATACTTAAATCCAACACTCAAAACTAATAATATTCATGCTCATCACACAAATATTTGCCTTTACCGGGATTCGAACCCAGGACCTTCAGTTTCATAGGCATTGTCACTACCCAGTTACCCACTAGGGCTAGGCTAACCGGCCGGCAAATGGTCAAGTCTTAAATCAACAAAAAATGCTGCCAATAATATCATGTAAATATATACATATGTATATTTTTATTACTAAACCAATGCAACTAAAGCTTATCTAATGGGTGAGGGCGACTAACTAAAAAATTATATTTTGGTTTATTAAAATATGTACTTCGGACGTTAGAGTTTTTGAAACATCCACATTGAGTTCAGCTTTCCATAGAGCTAAATTACTTTTAAATCGGGCTCTGTCTCCTGCTAGTGGAATCAATTGTTTGATATCTCCATCATCTATAATTCGGAGACAGCCTGCATCAACTTTTTCATCTGGAATATATCAAGACAGACTTTTCTAACCAGCAGCCTTGTCTAACAGAAGCGGCACAGAACATAAAAAGTTATGAAATAGTTTAGAGTTAACTTTATGCTTGCCAAAAAAAATATTTTAGGCATGCCGGTGGGAATTGGCTTGGGGTGCTCCGCTACTGTTGTCTAATGCACTTGACATCAAGGTAGAGGTTTGATGCCTTGACGGGCAAACATTTGTATGATGAATGTTTGTACTTGAGTCCTAAATGGTTTTGTATTTAAGAATGTATTTATCTATTTATGCAAGTCTATCCTTTGCCTAATACCCACAGTACAAGCTAGCCACCACCGCAAGTAAAACTTAAATTAGATAGGTATTGTGTTTTAATTGTTGTTAACTTACTTATAAAAATGTCTATGTAGTCCTCCAGACCCCATTGTTTGAGCAAATCAATCATGTATTCATAATCGGCGGTATTACCCATTGCGAAATCTGAAAAGTGCAATACATGTTACTTCGTACGAGTCTATTTACAGATTCACTTAAGTAAGTACCTACATCAAGGCAATGGACATAAAGTTTTACACATTTTGTTTTATTCTAATATGAAAATGGCTCAGTTGCGTAGTTGCATATTACCTAAAATGTTATTTACCTACATTCTCTTTGACTATGTATGTAAATAAATTATAGTTACTCAAAATAATGACATCTAATGTGAAACTTTTTGCACACATTTTTACGATTTTTTGCGCTTTACACAGCGCAAACGAGACTTGAACGCACGGTTTTTTTTTGTTACTTTGCAAAGTTTAGGGTTAACGGATTCTTTGATTTCAATACATTATGAAATCTTCGAAAGTATTACGATCCGATTATCTAAGTCAGTGTAACCTGACCAAGAGAAACTTCGAAAAACTTACCCCGTGGTAACGCGTGCAATTAACTCGTTGGCTAAGTAGCAATTTAGAACTACACCTCAACTCACGTTATGTCCTGTAGGTTGTAGCCGCCATTGAGTTATTATGTTGCTGCACACAAATTCACACACAATATTTTAACCAACGTTTGTTCACCATCCATCCAGAATAGAACGAAACAGAAATGCGCAGGCGACCCGGGCGACGCGGCAAAAGCCAATGTTGCCAGAAAAAGATCGCAATTTCCAAGCCCGTTCTAGCCAAATTCAACAGGGGTTGTTTTAAACGTATTACCTAATATAAATTTATATTTTATTGCATAAAATGCACATATGTGCAAATGGCGAGCTTAATGCCAAATGGCATTCTCTACCAGCTAACCATTGGGCTAAACAGAGATTATAAATGCTAATAAACTTTGGACCTGCTTCACATTTTTTTACCAATAAGTACCTACTTTTTTAATATTCTTAAATTCATCAATCTGAATAAGGACTGTAGGTACTGTTTTTTCTTGCGTTTACGCTACTAGCCCGCTTTTTGCAAACTTTTTAGTGTTCTGTACCAAAATTGGTCCAACGGAACACTTATTTATTTATTTCATAGATGTATATCGTTTTGGATTATAACGTATGTTAGTTTAGTTATACTTATCTATGTGTGGGTTAGCAGTGCGCAGCGTTAAAACGTGTTTTTATCTTAGAAATTATTACTTAGACGACCGGGCCAAATAAATGACACAAATTTAAGTTTGCCCACTCTTGTATTATTTTTGTAACTTTAGTATTGTCGACCATATTGATACGACTCTTAAACACTATAATCTACGATGAATATAGCATAGTTTTATTCTATTAGAAGTGATTTAAACATAGTACTTCTACCTTTATTTTGAGTGGGCTAAGTCACAAAACTAATCTGCGCTGCTCCATACAAAAACCAGACTGTGTTAGGGTTGATTCAATTTTATTTTTTTACCCGACTGCGACGAACTTGAAGGTATTAAATAGAAATATGTTTGTCAAACAATAATAAACCCACCGGTTTCACGGTCTACGTAGGTACACTGCACTACTTATATAATATTATGTTTGGTATTATAGGTGCTCCTCTACACGTCGCTTTTCTCAACCGATTCTCGATAACATTTTGTGAGCAGGTTCGTTAATTGTAGTTTTTTTTTTGTGAAGTCACATTTACGAAACTCAAAAAAAAGTTTTAGGCCCGCGATTTCTACAGCTCATGTGAGCCACTAGTTAATAAAATTCTTTTATCCCCATCTTGAGATTCCAGACCCAGCCAAACCATTTCGTTTTCTATAGAACTTTACTTACCCATCTTAGTATCTACCTATTATCAAATGACAAGATAGGTATTATAATATCAGGGTACATTTCTACTATTATTACTTTTTACTTAAATGTGGCAACACTGTAGTGTCTGCTGAAATAACAGTGTAATGTAGAAATAACAAGTTGTCACTCTTGCCTTATTGAATTAACAAGATAAAAGTAGGTATATTTTTTGAAGCGTCGTCACGTGACCATTAGAATGTACAATTAACAAGTTTGTACGCTTAGCTTGTTTATTCAACAAGATAGAGGTTGCGTCGTCACCGGCGGCGTTGAAAGAAAAGAAAGAAAGAAAAATATTTATTTGACGCCAGTTAAAAACACACACACAATAATATAAAAAAAAGAAACAAAATTATGAGGAAAACATAGTACCTACGTGCTGTGTGCCTCACGGCTGCGCCAAAAAGGTCCATTTCGCGTTGCGTTGCGTCATGCATGATGTGACCGATACTAGTAATCCATCCTTATTAACCATACTAATATTATAAATGCGAAAATATGTATGTCTGTCTGTCTGTCTGTTACCTCTTCACATTAAACCGCTGAACCGATTTAGATGAAATTAGGTAGGTATAGAGATATAGTTTGAGTCCCGGGAAAGGACAATGGGATAATTTTTATCCCGGAAATCATCCCCTACGGGTATGAAATGGGGGGTAAAAGTTTGTATGGAGCTACGAATGCTACGATATACGAGCTCCAAGCGGACGCAGAAGCTAGTACCTAATTAATAAGTACCTAACCTAACGATACTTGAGTCGTGGATTATCATGTAGGTATTATGAAAAATGTGTACCTACCTACTTATATATTTTAGAATAGGTGGTTCTATGCTTCAGCTTGGGCCAAAAATCGTTTGTCTGTCCGGCCGGCCGGCGTCCAGGGTCCGGTGTCCGGTGTTTGTTCCGCTGTTTTCCTCTACAGGTCGCATTTCTCAACCGATTCTCATAAAATTTGTGAGCAGGATTAGGTACCTATACAGGGTGTAAACGACCTCATCACGAAGCCGTCAACCAAGCATTCTGTACATCCAACTTAGTAACTTTACGCAAAAATTATTGCTGGGAAACGACTTTTTTTTGGGGTGAAAAATCATGTTTTGGGGTAGTACTCAATGTAACGCACTCAAAACATTGTGCTGATGGATGGATTGAATAGTACAGGGGTCGCGGAGGTGTTTAAAGTAAAAATCTTACATTAAAATCTTGTATTTAAAAAAAAACTTGTCAAAAAGTTGGAACTTTGACCCCCAATATCTCCGTAACTAGAAGGTTCCCAGGTATGCTGTAGAACATGGTCGCAATGACGGGGAGAACAAGTGCCTTTCGGCTTCGTTAAGAGGACGGTGTTTTACACCCTTTATAGAATATTTTTGTCGAGTCACTTTTTCGAAGAAAAGAGACAGGCTCGCGAGTTCTTCAGCTCACAGAGCACTAGGGTTTATAATAAAGATATCAGAAATACGATCAATTATCCCTACTATTTAGTATTATGAATGCTCTAGAATAGAAACTGTCTGTCTGTTTGTTACCTCTTCACGCTTAACCTCTCAGCTACCGCGCACCACTTAAGTGACAGATAACAATTAAAAACCCTGGATGCTTGACCGGTTAAGTAGGTACCTAAGCCCAAGCTGTCCACTAATGTTTAATAGCGACCTTACTGTACGAGCTTTACGGTTCAATTTGTAATAAGTATTATTTAGCCACAGTTATGTAGAATTAAAGGAACGTCAATTTCTAATGACGCCATGTTATTTCAACCGCCTGTAACGTTATTTTAACAAGATAGCATTTAACAAAACCACAATGTGCTTTCAAAAAGATGGAATTTTGAAATAACCAAATAATTCTTGTTGATTTAACGTGAAGCCACCTTGTTGCTACTACAAGTTTATAATTTATTTTGTTACTTTAACAAGTTATGTATAATGTTGATTTTACAATTAAGGGAACGTCAATTTCAAATGACGCCATGTTATTTCAACCGCCTGTAACGTTGTTTTAACAAGATAGCATTTAAAAAGTTACGCAATGTAGTTTCAACAAGATAAAATGTTGAAATAATCAAACAGTCTTGTTGGTTTAATGTGATACCAACTTGTTAATGCTATAAGTTTATGTTTTGGTTGATTTAACAAGTCGATTTTGTCAAAGCAATAAGAAGCATGTTGTTTCAAACAAATGTTTGGTTGTTTCAACTAAATAACTGTCAACAAGTTTAATCTTGTTCTTTGTACAAAATCGACTTGTATTATCAACATTGCGTTTGTTTCCGTTAGCCAAAATAATGTTATTTCAAACAGATAACCACTTAACAAGTCGAACTTGTTCAAATTGCTAAGCCGATTTCTCTCAGTGCATGGATGTTTATAATTATGTATAATAAGTATGTATTTGCAAACAAAAAGTATATATGTAGTATATCAACTATCTGGTGTCCACGACACAAGCCTCGTTGCTTAGTGTGGCACTAGATGGCGCTGTGTGGTAATGTCCAGCTATATAATATATTATATACCTAATTGCATCACACAAGATTTTATCCTTTTGTGTTTCTTTTTTGTACAGTTTGCATATTCAATATATTTAAATTAGATTTATTTATATAATTAAGTGTTCATTCATCATTTCTGGATTTTTCAAATTAATGTGTTGGATGACATAGTTGAAAGCACCTAAGAATACTGCCCAATACTGTAGCCGCCTAGCTGCCATTTTTGGTATACCATACTTTTGCCTGTCCTAAGCCAGGAAAAGTATTAGGGGAAAGTTGCATGACAGGGTAGGTCACGAGAATTGTGTAGTTAGGTACCAGCAGCAATAGCGTCACTCGGGGTATCTATGAATTCGCGGTCGGTATTCGATATTTTTTTAAGTAAATTACTTATTCCAGTTTTATAACTGGATCCTATTTTTTTTTATTTATGTCAACTACCCTTGGTTTGAGTGACAACGGTGTTCACACTTACACCCTGTATTTTTATGTTGGTTGAGAGAGATCATTATCAACAATGTCATCACAGTTCAATGGCACCAAGTCGTCTACCAGAAGTGCTATATTAAGCAGTGTTGCACAGGCACAAATGACTGCCACCTTGATAGCCATTCCCACTTGCAGACAAGGAAATCTCCTTTTCCAAACACCAAAGCATCTTTCCATAGTGTGCCTGGTTTTGATTTGGCTTCTGTTGTACGCTTCTTGGGGAGTTGAGTTGGGTGATAGGAATGGTGTTAGAAGCACTTTGCTAACTGCATACCCACTCTCCCCTAAAATCATCCCTTTTAATACTCCAGTATTAAGTTTTTGCTTAATAGCACTGCTATTGTAAATGAAACTGTCATGGGTACTGCCAGGTCACCGGGACCAACTTCATGTCTCAAACATATACATACTAAACTATTGTAAATCCCGATACATTACATGATTATTATAAAATAAATCCCTCTGAATAATCCAGACAAAAAACCTAAAACCAAGTGTCACAATTTTTTCACTGTTGAAGTATATCAACAACATTTAAAAACATAATTTTAGCTAATGTTTTTAAACCCATAAACTGAACACCAGCCAGTAAAAACCACAGACATAAAATTCTATCATATTTATATTCCAACATGCACCTCCAATAAAATATATATGGTTTAGATATTTTATTAGTTTAAGTTTGGCAAACTTTAACTAATAAAATATTCCTATTTCCAACAAAATAAAACGTTAGGAGCAAAGCAAATTAATGAGAAAAACAGCGTTTCACAAACCTTATATTTTTGACTGTTAGTTGTTAATATAACTTAATATTACTTGTAAGAAGTGATTCAGGAGGTTCGTAATCAATAGCACTTTTAATGTATTGCTTGAATGTCATTAGAGCAGCTATTATGTCTGTATGTAACCTGTTGCGATGGTTAGTTTTAATAAGTTTCAGCTGGCCGAAAACTCTGTTTTAATAAGTTACAGCTGGCTGAAAACTCAATCCACACAAGTGTTAGAGAAGGGTTCTTGCAGAACAAAAAGAAGGACAAATGCTTTTCTCAGATTTGGAAACATAGGCTCCTACCCGACATTCTTTAAATTGCACACAGCTTCAGTAATCTTCTGCATTTAAATTTGGTGGTAAATCCAGTTCTATGTGTTCCAGAATAGCGTGTTGACGCCATTCTGTGTGAAGGTTTTGTTCATTGAGACACTCTTATACAACTGGATATCTCTTCATTACTTTTGACAGATCCTTAATTTTAAATGATTTTGCCTCTTTAGGATGTAAAACGGATATCGTTTCAAATCTTGGAGCTCTAAAATCAAACCTTTGCTTGATGACTTCAATATAGAACGCCAGACAGTTTTTTCTCAGATTTGCTATATCAGCTCTAGTGGAGGTTGAAGGATTTTCATCTTCTAATTCTTTTATAGATGCCTGTGCTGAGATTCACAGAAATATGTATAGTAAATAATCTTCATCAATTTAGGTAATCTTAATTATTATTCTTCTAAAGGCAAGAAATTTCTCGGATTGGTGTGTTCTATTTCGGTGTGATTTTCATTTAGTTAAATTGTAATTAATAGGAGCCTATTGTTTTTATTATTTTTTCGAGTTCCGGTTGTAGACAATGAAGTAGTGGTTTTTCAGATTGAAACAATTTATTGAAGTCGTTACAAGTTCCATGGTGGTTACATTAATTCTAAATAAATTTTAACTATGCTGTTTAAGGTTTCCAAAAATTTTTTTTTTTCACTGTGTTATCAGTGGTCTCGTCCATGATGAAACTCAAAAAAATGGTGTGTGTAGTGTTGTTGTAGTGTTAGACTTTCCACCTTTTATCAGAAGTGTAGCCATCTTCGCAGAGTTATTTAAGTTTTCAAACATTTACTTTTGACCCATACGCCATGCATAGCATATAATATTAGAACGGATAGTATGGACGGATAAGTATAGATTATGTAGTATACACGTATATGTTTGAACGTATAAACAGATTTATGAGAGAAAAAAATTAAGAGCATGAAATTCATTCTAGGAGAATCAAGACTTTGTCCTCTCCTCCCAATATTTAGTACGGATTTAGGTACGAGTAGGACGATACCTTTATGGATAAATAGCAACGACGAAATCGCTACGAAGTACTTCAGGTTTGCGCCAGTTCTCTTTAGCCATGGACAGCGGTGTGAGTCCCTTGTCCACTGCGAATATATCACCAACTAAGTGCGTGATCTATAAAACTACCCCTTCACACTTACCATAGAGGGCGAGATAGGTAGGTCTTTTATAATTAGCTGTGTTTTTTATCTCATATGTAAATCCATTCCTTTCTCTTATTCAAATTTAAATGTACAAATCTGCTTACCCTTTATTTCGATAGGAACAAGTAAATAATGTTACAATTATTATTTATCGTTTATTGATTTTATAACATATCTTTAAATTTATAAATATTCCTAATATAAAACAATATAAATAAAAACATTTAAAAATATAAAAATATTAGCCCACCAGCGCTGGGAACAGGGTCCGAGCTGCCAGAGGTCAGTGCTCTTGAGAGAGAAACCTCCTAACAATACGTGCCGCGTCCAGAAGTACTGCTTTCTGAATCAAGCCCTTGATCCAGCTGCCAAGCGAGAGCCTCCTAAGATGTTGGTCGAGGCTCTTGGCTATTAAGCCATTGGCCGACACGACTATCGGCACAATGACTGCTGTACTCACGTCCCACATGTCAACAACCTCGCGAGCCAGATCTAGATATTCAAATTGTTTATCTTTCTCTGCTTTCACGAGGTTTTCTCGTCGTGCGGGACCGTTATATCAACAATCATTGTGCCACGCTCGAATCGATCTATCACCACAATGTCAAGCCTATTGGCAACAACAGTCCTGTCAGTGGTGATAGGTCGATCCCAATACAACATGATATTACCATTATCGAGAACTGGGTCGGGCGCATACTATTATTATTATTATTTCCTTTATTTATTTTTTAACAAATTAATTACATTTTTAAATATTCTTTACAAAAAAAAATATAAAAACATTTAAAAATATAAAAAATTGTACCCCACCGGTATCGGGAGCAGGGTCCAAGCTACCGGCGGTCAGGGCTCCAGAGAGAGGAACCTCCTAACAATACGAGCCGTGTCTAGGAGTACCGCTTTCTGAATCAAGCCCTTGATCCAGCTGCCTAACGAGAGCCTCCTCAGGTATTGATCGAGGCTCTTGGCAATTAAGCCATGGGCTGATACGACTATCGGCACAATGATCGCTGAATCCACTTCCCACATGTCGACAACCTCGCGAGCCAAGTCAAGATACTTGATTTGTTTATCTTTCTCGGCTTTCACGAGGTTCCCATCATGCGGGACCGTTATGTCAACAATCATTGCGCGCCGCTCTGAACGATCCACCACCACTATATCAGGCCTATTGGCTACAATAGTCCTGTCAGTGATGATGGATTGATCCCAGTACAATGTGATACTGCCATTATCGAGAACTGGGTCGGGCACATACCTATAGTAAGGCACTTCCGATTCCACAAGGTTGTATTTTAGAGCAAGTTGCTGATGGATAATCCTGGCTACAAGGTTGTGCCTATGCAAGTATTCTCCGTTAGCTAGACGAGAACACCCAAAGATAATGTGACGGATTGATTCGCCTGGACGGTGGCATGCCCGACATATGTCAACCGTGCCATCCTTCACAATAAATCTCCGGTAGTTATTCGTCATCATAACTTCATCCATTATTGCACAGACAAAACCTTCCGTTTCTCCGAATAGGTCCCCGGAACGTAGCCAGGCTACGGACGCTGATAGGTCTACATCGGGCCCATGCAGGGCCCGGAAAAAGCGTCCGTGAAGCTCCTTACTCTGCCATACTTCCCTACGGTCGTTAGTGTCAAGCACTGGAGGTTTGCGCCAGTTCTCTTTAGCCAAGGAGAGCGGGGTGAGGCCCTTGTCCATCGCGACCACATCTCGATGCATTCCCACATTGGCTCCTAGGAAATATTCCCTGAGGCTGCATATCTCGCGATTGTGGAGAGTCTTGGCATTTAAAAAGCCTCGACCCCCACACTTCCGCGGGATATACAGTCTCATAACCGAAGAACGTGGGTGATGCATTCGATATGCCGTCAACAATTTACGGACCTTCGTATCCAAGGCGTCTAGTTCTGTTTGAGTCCATTTGAGTATGCCGAAAGAGTACATCAAAACCGGCATGACCCAACCGTTGAAGGCACGCACCTTATTTCCACCTGATAAAAGACTATTAAATACTTTTTTCAGGCGGGCAAAGAAGCGCTCCTTCAACGATTGCTTCATGTCAGCACCATTGATGCCCAGCACTTCCGACATACCCAAATACTTATAGGTTTCGGTTGCTGAGAGGGATCTAAGTGTTATGGAATCCGAGAGCTGGGTTCCCACAGATTCCACAATCTCCCCTCGCTTTACATGCATGACCGCACATTTGTCCACACCAAATTCCATCCTGATGGCGCTACTGATTATTATTATTATTAGCCACGCATGCATATTATTACTCACATGTTCTTCGACGTATCGTGCAGTCGTCAAACCTCTCGATCTCGGGTCGGTATTCGCTCCAGGCATGAATACAATGTCAGTTTTAGTGTCCAATATTATGCCACCCCAAAACATACATGACAAATAGACAGAGTAGCGGTTCAAAGGAGATGGAAAAAAAGACCCAGAATCGCCAGTTTTTTGTTTAATATAGGCATAATATATACCTACCTACATCAAAAACATAAAATAAATAACTGCAAAAACACATTTCCCACTTTTCATGCAAGGCGATGCTGGATTACGTGCTCCACAGAGGCCATTACCCATGTTTTTGGTTATAGTTTCGTGCTGATATGTATGCGAATGGGAAACAAGTGAAACGACAGGTAGCTGGTAGCACACTGAGTTTATTTGACAAGCGACACAACTTATATAGGAGCGGATGCAACCACCCTCGTATTAACTACGAATATACAACATTCCTCCCCATAGCTTGACAACATAAACATAATATAATTAATTTACTTAGTAAAATTGTTTATAATCGACCCTAGGTACAAATCGCAGTTTTTTCCCGTCACTCCTTTGCCTTTCTAGCTGTGGGGTCTGGCCTACGCCTGCCTCCACGAGGGGTTCATTTTGAGTCCCTTCTGATGCCTCATAGAATTCTTCGTCTTCATCTTTGGATGTGCCAGTCGGTGTTTCTGTATCCATGATTCCTTTACTCTCACTATTTCCCTCCCCTCCCGAGTCTGACTCCTTGTCGTCCACTGGGGGTGTTGAGTTTGGTGGTGAAGTGATGTCTTCGACTTCAATTGGGCAATCCTCTGACCGGTGGGAAACTGTTTCTGTACCTTTATATGCTATTAATTGATTTTTATGTTTTTTCACCTTACAAGAAGTTATGTAGTCCTTTACAATATATATAACTTTCCCGATTTTTTTAATTACTACACCCTTATTCCATGAACCTTGCTTATTTATGTTGTTTTTTTTATACAAAACATAGTCACCAGCTTTGAAATATTTGCAAGCTTTGTTGCCATTTTTAGGCTGCAAACACTGTTTGTTTTCGACGTTTCGAGTGAGAGTGACGGACGCCGGTGGGAGTTGGTTAGGTTTGATTAAATCTAATCGCGATCGCAGTTTGTGTCCGAACACTAACTGGGCAGGTGAACAGCCCGTAGCCGAATGAACAGAATTTCGATAGTCAAATAGATATTTAAATAAGTTGTTGTTCAAACCTTTAGTGTTGCTATTACTTAAGATACAAGATTTAATTCCCTTCTTCACTACCTTCACGTAGCTTTCTGCCTGCCCGTTACTGGCCGGATGATAAGCCGGTGACGTCACATGCGATATACCGTTTGATGCACAAAACATTTTGAATTCTGCAGAAGTGAATTGCGTGCCATTATCACTGACTATGGTATGCGGTAAGCCAAATCTTGCCAAATATTCATACAATTTATTAATCAGTGAACATGATGATGTGCTTGTCCCCATATCATACGCTTCTACCCACTTTGAGTACGCATCTACAATCACTAAGTACGAACGATTATGAATGGGGCCGAGAAAGTCAATGTGAATACGATAGAACGCCTGCGGTGAGTGTGGCCATTGCGCTGGCGGCGCACGCGCTGGTAACTGTCTCAACTGTAAACAAACCTCACAATCCGCAATCATTTTTTCTACCGCGTTATCTATTCCCGGAAACCAAAATCTACTGCGCGCTTCTGCTTTCGTTTTTACGATTCCTAAATGTGATTTATGTAGTTCCGATAATAATTTAGTTCTGAGTGTTTCGGGTATTACTACTTTGTGTCCTCGCATAATACAACCGCCTTCATAGGACAGCTGGGTTTTACATAAAAAATATGGTTTGATTAATATATCTGATAACCGCTCAGGCCACCCATTAACAATATATGATAAGACTTTCTTTAATATTGGATCCTTAATAGTTTCGCTGTGAATTTCGCTACGCGTAACTGGTAAACTGCCATCGACAACGAAATTAACATACGATGCGCGATCTTCTACCGGCACTAAACTACCGTCGGTTTTGTAGCCGCACCCCCCTCTTAGCGGCGTTGACTCATAGTCTGGTAGACTGGCGCGCGATAGATAATCCGCGCTGTTATCAGCGCTGCGTATGTACTCAATGGAGTAATTATAACCACTAAGAAACATCGCGTAACGTTGCAGCCTGTTTGCAGAAACTTCTGGAATTCCCCAATTTTGGGCAGAGATTTTATTTGTTTGTTCAAGTTACAAATGTTGCAAATAAATTATTGTCAGTCAAATAATATTGCCGAACAGTTAAAACTACAATATCCATCTGTTTTCTCAGACGACTTAGGTGAATTCACAAAGTATCGGGTAAAACTACAATTAAAAGATGACGCGAAACCGGTTTATTTCAAAGCTCGCCCAATAGCATTTGCACTTAAAGATAAAATAAACGACGAGCTCGATCGTTTGGTACGTATAGGTGTACTAAAACCGGTTCAGTACTCTGATTACGCATCGCCTATTGTTCCTATATTAAAGCGAGACGGGTCAATTAGGTTGTGCGTAGATTATTCGGTAAGCGTAAACAAGCAGCTAGTTGTAGAACAGTATCCGTTACCAACGGCACAAGAACTTTTTACAAAATTACACGGGGGACAGCAGTTTAGCAAACGTGCAAATCCCTTTCTTGTTCTGGATCCGGTATATCGGCGCTTACAGTGTAATCTATTTGGTTGGGAAGCCGCTTTTCTTTCAGTCAAATAAGAACGTACACGTGTGGTAGGCCTCGTTTTTGCCATTCAATGGAATGGATTACAGCAGGGATCACCAATTAGTTTCGCTAGGGGTCCGTTTTAAGAAATGAAATGACCATCGCGGTCCGCACAACATTTTATAGAAAAAATATTTATTAAACAAATGTAATTACAGAAATAACAAAGGTAGTTTATTACACATCAATGAGAAAAATTACATTTTTTGTTGCGGACTATCTGTCTGTATTTAGGAGTAAAATTGGTGCAAGCTATTGACATTAAATCCTGGAGATGTTCATCAGTAAGTCAAGATCGAAATTTATTCTTAATGAAGTTCATCTTCGAAAATGCTGCTTCACAAATATATGTTGACCCAAACAAAGTGAGAAGTTTCAAAGCAAATTTTTGTAGTTCTGGATATTTATTACCACTCACAAATTTTATCCAGAACTCTTCACTGGAAACTTCCGCATGTTAGTGTTTTAAAACTGTGTTTTTTTGGAAATCGATCATTTCCATCTGCAGCGTAGCTTTATCACTCCCGAAAACAATTGCAGCTTCGTTGCTCCATTCACCATCAGGATGCAGAGAGTAAATGCTGCTGAGGATTTCTACAACATTCTCAATTTTCTTAAAATCTGCGAATCTGTTTTTAAATTCCGATTTAAGATCCGTTATGAACGTTTTGTATTGGCCGGCGTCAATCTCGTTGTCACTGCTGATTCTTTTATTTAAATTGGGAAAGTGTAAGCATTCATTACCAAGACCAAGATCATTAATAAAGAGATCGAGTTTTCGCGAAAAACTTTTTACTTCTGACATGAGCTCCCATACAAGCTTTCCCTTGCCTTGAAGTTTAAGGTTCAGGTCATTGATATGTTTAAAAATATCCGTCAAGAAAGCAATGGCAGCTACCTTTTCTTTTTCGTTTAGGAAACTTAAGTAGGCGTTTGCTGAAATCTGATTCTGATCACTGTTGAAAAGAAATGTCTTCAAGTGTTCTAAAATGCTGAAGAATCTTTCTAAAACGCAGCATTTGCTTAACCATCTTACATTATTATGCAACAGTAGATCGTCATATTGTGCATCAACTTCTTCAAGAAATGATTTCAATTCACGATGTTTCAGTGATGATTTCGCACGAAGAAAATTTACTATTTTCATCACCTCTTCCATAATACGCTCAAAATGATGATTAAGTTTGCAGCAAAGCACAGTTTGGTGAATAATACAGTGATATGAAATCAGATTTTCATTACATCTGGCATTGCTACTCAACAGCTGAACTAGTCCTTTTTTACTCCCAACCATTGCTGGCGCACCGTCAGTAGTTACCGATAAAAGCTTTTTCAAGTCTAACTCATCTTTATCAAAATAATCCATCACTGCTTTGATCATGTCTTCTCCTCGGGTTCTTCCTAATAGCGGCAAAAGAGCCAATATCTCCTCAACAAAAGTTTCTCTCGTTTGGTCCAGGTAGCGTACAAAAATAATTAACTGTGCCGTATCAGTGACATTGCATGATTCATCCATAGCCAAGGCGTAATAGTTTGCATTATTTAACTGCTGCTTCACATCACAATGATTTTCTTCTGCCAAAACGTGTGTATTTCTGGTGCTAGTAGAAGCAGATAACGGAATCCGTCGTATCGTCTCAACAACATCGTTTTTGTTCTCAAATAAAGCATTACCCGCTTCGAGAAAGCATTCTTTAACTACTTCAAGCATCAGTAAATGGTTTCATATGCTTAGCAAGAGTCCAAGAAATACGTAAAGAAGCCTCACCACATTTTTCCTGCTCAGTCATTGAGCGACTTATGATCTGCGTCGAAGATGAGTAACTTGATAGTAAACTTGCAATTTTAGACTTACGCAGATCACTAGCAAGTGGAAAGTTTTCGGCAAATGATTTGTGTTTGGTATCATAATGTCGTTTTATATTCGAGCTTTTTATTAACGCCACTGTTTGGTTACAAATCAAGCACATTGGTACTGCTCCAGCACGATTTGGCAGCGTAAAACAATATAAATCGGTCCATTCTGCCAAAAACTGTCTATTTTCATCTTCAACTTTTATTTTTTTCGGTTCCATAGTAATAAAACTCGCTAATGTAAACAAGCAGGTACTTAAACTCGTAAAGTAAGCAAGCAAACGTAATATTTCAAGCACGTGGGTCGTTGCAGCGTCCGTCGCTCAAACTTAAAACAAAACTGACTCCCCGGCGCGCCGGCAGCCAGCGCGATCGCGCCCTCGCGACGCCCGCTCGCTTCCCCACCGCGACGATCAACGCTTTTGCAATCCGCGAACTCTTTCTCCCTTGTTAGCTCGTGACTTCGCCCGGCCGTTTTTGAATTGACGTCAACAAAGATAATGCGGGGGATACATTTTTATAAATTACGTACCTACTCTGTAGTGCAAAAGTTGCAGTGTTCTCGCGGTCCGCACAAAATGGGTCGGCGGTCCGGATGCGGACCGCGGGCCGCCATTTGGCGACCCCTGGATTACAGCCTTGAACATATTAATGAACGGATAGTAATCGGCGATATTTTTCCCATCAAACGTTTGGATATTGATACAAGGAAGTCGTTTGAACTCATTTTGAAAGCACTGTTGATCGCCGCAATTGAAGTAAAATACTTTCCTTCCGTCGCGAAATAATTCTCAGGATCATCAGGACACAAACGTAAAATCTCCCTATTTATGTCGTCGTATTGTTTCAATGACGTAAACAAACGTACACGCATCTCATGTAATAATGCTGGCGCACTTTGGGAAAACTGCTCAGAATTACAGAAGCTTTTAATTCTAGAAATTCCTCTTTTAATGTATCCTCTATCCTGTCTCATAACTTTTAACCTGTCCTTGCCTTGTGTGTGTGACATCAAACAAGCGCCAAACCCAACTAGGTGAGTACTTTGCACAAAATTATACCAAAAGATACTTGCAGATGCGCAAAATTTAGAAATTACCTGTTTCTTTTTCGAAATACAATGAAATAGTATGAAATACTACTAATTAACTTATTTTTTTTAAACATGTTTAATGGTGTTTTTCTGGCAAAAGTGTTTGAACTCCTTACCCGTGAATGCTGTTCCTCGGTCACTAACTATACGTTCAGGATATCCAAATATTTGGCTCAATTTATTTAATGTAGTAATTACTCCTTTGAAATTTGCTGTAGCAACGGCTCCTAACCAGAAAAAAAATGGTGAATCCATCGATAACCGAAAAATATATGTTTTCCCATTGCTCTTACAAAAAGGGCCCAGGACGGTGGTCCACATGGAAAGTGTGGAATGGCACGGCTAATTTCGGGATAGGGTACACTCTATCCCGAAATTAGCCGTGCCATTCCATTCCATTCGTGTAAGCACAGCTGTTTTCCGGTTGGTTTCTTCGTAAATTGGCAACCAAGACAACTTGCCACATATTTTGATACATATTTTCTCATCTTCGGAAACCAATATATAGCTCGTATTGCTTCAAGACACAGAGATCCTCGGTTGGGTATCTTCATAATATGGAATCTCGCACTGATGGGTAAGACCAATCAACTCTTCTTGTTTCAAATTCAGAAGCAATACCTGAATCTCCTTGTCGTCATCCTGTAATGCATCAATTACGTCTTTTTCCTGTATTTGGTGCACTGTCTAAGGGTTTCTGCTCAGGGCGTCTACGTGCGCCATAGAAGTCTCGGATCGCTTACACCATCTTCTCTTACTGTATCTAATCTTTGACCAATAACAATTTGTTGTGGTAAACATAAAAACACAAATATTAATAAAATATAATGACAATAGACAATCTCGAAATTGACCCAATAAAATTGCCTTTTAAATACAAATATACAATAATATGAATACAAGCGCACATATCACCGGGACATAAAATGCTTTAGGCGATTTGTATGGGCAACCACTCCTCGAGAGCGCGTATTTACTCTACGAATCACCACGTTAGACCTTCCTACTCATTCAACAATCTTATAAGGATCTTGGAAAAGCCGTGCCAGCTTCGCACATCTGCCAGTAACTCGCCTTGGAACATATAATAATACCAAATCATTAATATTAAACGATACTGGTTTCACTTTTCTACCATATTATCGTTTTGGACCATTTGCGCCCTCGTGACTCTCATTCAATCCTGCTACATTTAAACCTAAAGTTCGATCTATTACCGAACTTTGTTTCCTACCAAATAAAATATTATATGGCGACACCTTTGTGGTTGCCTGTATACTAGTATTATACGCATGCACGATCAATGGTAAAAACAAATAACAATTTCGTTGATCATTCCCCAAATATTTTGATAACATGGCTAACAACGTCCTATTTAATCTCTCAACCAACCCATTACATTGTGGATGAAAGGAACTTGTATGAATACACTTAGCTCCAAAACGCTCAACAGTCTCTTTTACTATCCTCGCAGTGAAAACTGTACCACAATCCGAAATAATTTCTTGAATATCACCGAACCTACAAAATATTTCCTCTATTAGGAATCTTACTATATCTTCTGCTGTAACCCTAGGAACAGCTTTACAAATGGCAAATCGCGACGCATGTTCCATGGAAACAATTATATACCGATTGTTTCTCGTAGAACGTGGAAAAGGACCTAACACATCGATTCCTACCTTTTCAAAAATGATTGATACTTGAATTGGCATAAATTCTGCCACATTTTTTACCATTTTTATTTCTTGACAGGGCACACATGATCCTACATACCGCTCTATTTCCTTATCCGTATTGCATAAAATATCTGGACCGAAATCTTTTTAATGTTTTCGCCAGTCCTAAGTGCCCTCCAGTCCATGCTTCGTCCTGCAATTCATGCATTACATTTTCAAACATACTCTTAGGCAAAACTAATGCATCACATACTTCACCATTTCTACGCACCCTTCTAAACAAGAAATCCTTTCTCAAAAAGAATCCACCATGAACCACATCCGGACGCTCACGTATTCGCGAAATCCATGTAAGTCAAAAAGGATCGTTCATCTGTTCTCGACAACCTGCCAACGAATCTATATTTATTGCTAATGGATTTCTACTCAAAAAATGTGCTATATCGTTATTCTTCCCTGCATAATGAATAATATCAAAATCCCATTCTTGAATAGCTAAAGCCTTCTCCTTTCCTCCTTCTCAGTCGTAGAATATTTTTTCTCAGCGTCAGATAATTTCCTAGAAGCATAAGCAACTGGGCTTGCTTTCTTGCATAAGCACTGCCGCATCATTTAGTTATGTTACTAGTTCTATTTTGTTAATTTCTTTATTTTCGATCCGGTTTATCATTACGTGGCCCACAATATCTGTGCCCAGCCCAAGCTGATGCTGTACCATTTCGAGAGATCGGTCCCTTAGTTTAGAGCTCTCTGTCATAACCGTCTCAACTTTCTCATTAAGAATTGTCGCTTCTAGACGCTGACAGTTCTCCGGTAGCTTGTACATTTTAAGTATTATAGCTTTTTCTTCTTTACTTAGTCCATTGACTAAAATATGATTAAAGCGCTTAGTTATTATTAAAACGTTTATTACAGACTAAAAAAATCGTCCATAGCATTTTACATACATAGTTAATTGAAATAAAAATCACAATACAATTACATTAAAATCATAAAAAATAACATAAAAATTGAATTACAAAATAAATAACAATACAATCAGTTAAAAAAAAAAAATAATATAATGAATGATAAAAACAACAATCTATCGGCGAGCCAGACACGTCACCTACATCCCTATAAGGCCTCCGCCAGACACCAACTAACTCCTGCGCTAGTTTGCCGACATCTAACGTCCCAACATGATGTTCATCCATCTCTGTTGGATTGGGCAATCAGTACGTGAAGCAATCATCTACCGTACCGTACCGTTACTATATACCGTTACTGCTGTCTCACACGCGCTTAAAAATAGATGCAACTTTCTTGCGGATAATCGCATGAAAACCATCTGTGCGCGCCTCCGCAAACATTGCAGATGCACTGCAGTAACGAGGCAGCCGCAACAGCATCCTGAATATGTTGTTTTTCTGTACTCTAATGACATTAGCGGCCCGCCGGGTATTTATTTACTTAAGTGCTTGTTCACGTAGGAACGCGCGGGCGCGGCGGCGGGTGTGGGCGCGGTGACTTGGCGAGTTCGTGTTCACATTGGCCGCCAGGCGTTTGCGCGAGTGTGACGTGTTGTCAGAGATTGTAAACATGGACGACGATCTTTTATTTTTAACCGAAAATTCATATCTAAAGTGGGAGATGATAAAAATTAGAGTTGGTGTGCACGAAATTAATAAAGAAAGAGAACGGTATGGAGAATTTCATACCTTATATAGTAATTTGAGAGAACATCCTTCAAAATTTTTTGGATATACCAGGATGACTGTCAACTGTTTTGATTACATATTGGACTCAATAAGGAGTGAGATTTCAAAAGAAGACACAAATTTTCATAAAAGCGTAAAACAACGTAATTTTTTTTTTTTTTTTTTTTTTTTTTTTCTCTCTATAAACTCAATTTTGAAAACCAAATAAAAAATGTATATTGACAGATAAAATTAACGCTTGGATCTGAATATTATTATCAAATATGAAAACCATGCTGCAGCACATGAAGAGTAAAGAAGAATTTTGTTTAGGTATCCCAAGCCAAGTTTATTTTCAATATTAGCCACCTTGTCACTCAAATTCTCGTAAGAATGTGATGTTCTATCACCTTCTATTAGTTTATTTCTATAATCATTTAACATGTCCCAGGATGCCGAATCACTTGAAGCAGTTTGTGGAGGAAGATATTTTATAAACTCAGATTTCAATGATGTTGAGTTAACAAGGGAAACATTTTGTATGGACTCAGGATCAATGTAATAGCACCTACTCATGTCACTACTTTCAATATATGAACCATATGAAAACATCTTGCCGTTCTGGCAATTGCTATTAGATTGAGGAGGTGTGTTTAAACATCCACAACGTTCAAATATGTCGTCATTGCTCCACTTAACCGCGAAGTTAGATTTTCTCAAAATTTTAGATATCAATTTGGGGTCATCAATTGATTGGCTTTTTACTATATGTACTATGGCATTGTATATTTCATCAACCTCCTGCGCCAGGGACATTATGTTGTACAAAGACTGCATCTGGAGTATGTTTGCCCCAATAGCAAGTTCATGGGCTGTCTCAACATTTACTGCTCTTTGTCTATCTATTAATACACTAGGCGAGTAGTTGTACTTGTTGGCCTTATCAGCGTTTAAATCTATTATCTTTCCATTCTGTGGCACCATCAGCGGTCCAACAACTTCTGCCTTGAAGTTCCGAATTGTACCTTCACCTGATTGGGCTATGTCAAAAACCATACCATTGTTCTGCCTAGCGCCAGTTATCATACATTTTATGTTTTCTGGATTCTCAGAGTAGCAAACAGCTTCTTCTATAGACACTTTGGGTTCTTTTATTGGTGAAACAAGACAGAGTTTTTCCTTATAACTTCCAGTGTGTCCTTCATCATATATCTCAGCATTTAACATGTGCTCATTGTTGTCTTTATCATAGAAAACCCATTTTAGTTCTTTCTCAGGGGTTATTTTTGCAACTGTGTCTACACTCGTCTTAAATTTATTGCATTCCCAACTTGAAACGCAGGTGTGCGTGGGGAATAGGAAGTATCTTGAGCCCTCCCATTTCAATGTGTTTGGACCTACATTGGTAGTCATTGTTGTAGAATCATAACACTTGCTTGTGGCGTCTGAACCAGTACAATCTCCTCCAGGCCTGCATTCCCATCCTGTAGGGCATATGTTTCCTTTAACCCACTCTCTAGCTTCTTTGCAACTTGGGTTCACAATGGTTATAGAGTCGTAGCAGTCAGTGTTAGGATCAAGCGAGGAGCCATCATAGCAATATATGGACATCCATCTTCTCTTTATATAGATCACCTCGTGGGTGGCCGGGGCTTCTATGAGTTTAATCTGTGTCTTGGTTACTTCTATATTCGGTTTCTTTATTTTGTGTGGAAGCAATTTGTAATAACCTTTACATTGATTCATGTCGCATTCAGGGCTTATTTTTTGTGCATACAAAATGCTTAACATTGTTGTAACAATTAATAATTCAAGTGTCGCCATAATTATATATGATTTTGTGTTCTCAATTGGTATTCAAATTAAAGATTATATTTAAAGTTTAATTTCCATAATTTGATGTGTTATATTCGTAAGTATTGTAACCATGGTAAGCCTGGGTCGTGACATTATTCATTTCATCCATAACAACTTGTGTAATTTTGTTTCTAGTACGTAATTTTTGCATAGGAGTTAACTCCTTCATGTACGGCAACAAACTTTAAAAAAATAACAGATCTTCGCAATCTTGTTCTTGCTTTACGCTGCTTTGCGACAGTTTAATTTGTAATAATTCTAACTTTTTCTTCTCCAATTCCATAAATTCCTGTTTTATATCTTGTGCACATTTACGTTTGATGCTCGTATATTGTGTACTTGTAGATGAACCAGCTATTGACTGGGGAGTTGGGGACCGCTCATTATTATTGCTACAGTTTCCATCAGTACTTTCATCTAAATTGCCTTCATTTAATTCTGGGGTAACGTCATCTTTTATGAACTGCATCATTTGAAAATATGGCCACATTGAAGTGTTTTGATCAGTTCCAGCATCACCAGAACGAGAAACTGGAATTTTTTAAATCTCTTTCATAAATTGGTCCCGAATATTCTTCCATTTTTTTCTTAAAGCCTTTTCTGTAAAAAATAAATATTGTTTAGTGTTGATGCCTTATATAAGTTTAGTAGGTATATTAAGTAATTAGTACAGATATATTTAAATACATAATAATTGTATTATTTTTATTGTATTATCATAATATTCCTATATAAAAATTAAAAATACCTACAATATTTCATTTACTCACCCTCCATATCAGGAAACAATTCCGCAATTTCCTTCCATAACTTATTGAGAATATTTCTGTTCAAATGATGCCTGTGTTTGCTTTGCCAAATCGGAGTTCTAGCCTGAACAGCACTAATAAACTCTTCTGTATTGAAAGACATGATGAGACGTGCTACCGTTTCTAGCGACAAGTTCATACTGGTTGAACTTACCTTACGTCGCGAGTGAATCGCGCGCTCCGCCGCTAGTTCGACGTGAATACACAAACATCTCACGCGTTTGATATTACCGCGAGCGGCGCGCGCGCGCCAATCGCTAGCTTGCCCGCTACCGTGCGTTTCGTATGTGAACACTTGGATATTACGCCATATGTTTGATATTTCGCGACCGCGCCCGCGAGTCAACGTGAATGAGCACTAACACTTCAAGCACAAAGTACAGAGGCGGACTTAATGCCGTAGGCATTTTCTACACCTGAAAATAATTTAATTAATACTAAGGTAAACTACAAAGATATATAAAATACTATAAATATATATTTAACTAATTATTACTGTAAATAAATATATAAACAGATATACTAAAATAAAATACAAACTGATGAAACTGCCAGCTTCTTGCGAATGTTCTGTCGAACTTTAATTTTAAAAGCCAAACGATTGGTTGCCATCCTGATTTCCTGGGGAAGCGCATTCCACAGAGAAATAGATTGCACAAAGAATGAACGGTAAATGAAGTCAGTGCGGTGAGAGGGACAGTGAAGAACACGGTTTTGCGATGATCGCAGACTCCTATTATGGTTGGCACAAATGTACTGAAAGTGGGGAGCAAGGTAACTAGGGGAAGTGGGAGAAACGAGAAAAGAAAACAAGGTGACGCTGACGTATGGGCAACCACTTAAGAAGAGACCGGTACTCGAACAAATGCTAATGACTCACCCATAGGCTGGCTGCTCGAGTAGAAGGATTGGCAGAAACAGAAACAGAATGATTTTCACTTGTACCGAACAACGCGCAAATCTACGAGCAAGCATATTCCCTCGCACCGCCAATGCCCTTCGTTCCCTTTCCAAATTGGCGTCATCAGTCATGTCTTCATTGACAATGTGTCCCAAGTACTTGAAGCTAGTCACCACCCTCAGAGCCACTCCTTTTACCATAATAGGCGGAACACGGACCGGTGCGTTTTTAGTACACTTAAATATCAGAACTTCGCACTTAGAGGAGTTATATCTCAGTCCATGCTCCGCCGTATATGCCTCACATATGTCTATATGTGAGGCATATACGGCGGAGCATGGACTTAAGTTAATTAGTGGCTACTAATTTTCTGATCGCACCCACCGGATGTCCCCGCAATACCATATCGTCCGCGTAGCTTATGTTGTTGACACATACGTCATCTGTTTGAAGTTTTCCTTCAAACTTTGAATCACCGCTGTATTCCATGCCTAAGGCGGCTATTATATTTTTACTGTCTTCATCTGCGGGTTGAGCAGAAGTAGGTTTGGTGGGGCTGGTCGTTTCCATTCCGTCTTCTACCACATAATTGCTGCCTTCTTCTACATATTCGGAAAATTACAACCATATGTTAGACCGGTTGCTTTTTATCAATCAGGACATCAAGTGTTTTGAATGGATGAGTGTACAGTATCTCGTACATATACTTTTGGTATCTCGTACCGAATCAAAGCTGTGGTATCGCGTACAAAGTTTGATCTTCGTGCTTTATTGTATCATGTCCATCACGGTAGGCAGGTAGGTAGGTAACCAGTGGTGGTGAATTTGTTTTCTTGAACATGTGAAAATCTGAAAAGACTGAAACGATGAGGTTTACCTGGTACATCCGAAAGACTGGAACATGGCGAGGGATCCCGTAGACATGATCTTGATCGACTTCTGCTTCTACTTTTACTTATTTTCCGATGAAGCCGGTTGAGGCTTTTTTCATATTTTTCAATATTTTTCTTTAGTATCTTGTCACTAGGCATGCTAACTATTATTGCCTATTACGCAAACTTATCAAATTTAAATGCCTATAAAGATTTAGAAGGATGTGAACACGAAAAAAATCTTACGATGCCGGACGAGCGCGGGATAGAAAAGTGACGTTTATTTGAGAATGGGATATGGTTCCAGGAAGAAAATACTTATTTGTAGTGCAACAGAAAAATATATATTTTAGACTAATGTTACTACGGTTGCTAGGAAACGTCAAGCAGTAGACAAGATGTAGTTTATAATAAACTTATAGATTTGCAACCACAAACTATTACCTTTTTCAAAACCTTCTGGTATTTCCATGAAAATAGTTTCTTTTTTCATCGTTTCGAAAGTCTGTTTTTACGTCCATGTGAAGTTCAGATGCTTGATTCTCAATGAAATTAACATTTCTCGCCATTGTTAGCTTATAGCTCTCAACATCCAAGAGCCTGTATCTTTTTGTGTTCTCACAATATCCCGCGAATAAGTAAGGTTTAGATTTGCGATCCAGTTTATTACGACTATTTTGTACAGCATATGCTAAACAACCAAATACCCGTAAGTTATCTAAGTTTACCTTATGTCCAGTGTAAATTTCTTCTGGAGTTGCACCTCTAACTTGCTTTGTAGGTTTGCGATTTTTAATGTACACCGCAGTGTTCGCAGCCTCAGCCCAGAACCGTTGATCCAAACCTGCTTCTAGAAGCATACAGCGCACCGCCTCCATAATCGTTCGGTTTGCGCGTTCGGCAACTGCATTTTGCTGTGGACAGTGAGGAACAGTAGTATGATGCCGGATTCCACACTTACTCAAATACTGCTTAAATCTCGTATTGATGTACTCGCCACCATTGTCGCTTCTCAGGATTTTAATCTTTTTGTTAGTCTCGTTCTCTACAAGGGCTTAAAAAAACAAAAAACACTCAAAAACTTTGTCTTTCGATTCTAATGAATAACAAAATGTCTTTCTAGAAAAATCGTCACTAAATGTTAGCAAATATCTTGCACCGCCTATAGATTTCACTGGCATAGGGCCACACACGTCCGTGTGAACCAGTCCTAACACCTCACTTAAGTACGTGAAAAAGAATTATTAGGGAAAGGTAAATTAGTAACCTTATCTTCAATACAAGCGATACATAGCTCGTATGTGTATACATCATAGTCGATACCAGCCGCCATACCACTCTTTGAGTAGGTTCATGGGTACCCTTTTGAATGTGGAATGTCCGAAAAACTGTTGGCCCCTAACTCCATTCAATGTTTTTTGACATTGTTTGGTACAGAAGACCAATATTTTATCATTATTCTCCCCTACACTCCAAACCAAAAAAATCTCTGGCTAAAATCTCGGGTACTTCGACGTTGTTTAAATTTTGGGGGTCGGTTTTTTACATTTAGAATTTTCCTTCTTCTTTTTCGATACATACATATCCATTTCGGTTAATTTACGTTTTGAACTTTCATGTAATGTGGATATAGATATCTTCTAGTTCTAAAATAATCTGTTTTACAGGGGCGATTTTTACATGAATCAATTATCAACTCAAATTCATTTCTAATTTTGGTTTTTCGGCAGTAATGTGGGGTCCGTCCTGACAGTAGATAATCTGAAAATATATGTTTTCTTTGAGACAGTGGTCTAAAGGTCGGAAGCGCGGCACACATCTAGATAGAGTTACGAATTAACACAAGTCGCTTTAAGAACTAGTTTGCTACTCGTACATTCGCAACAGGTACACTACGTGTATGTGTTACGATGAGGAATTAGTAAATGAAAAATAATTTCTAAGAACACTTGTTAGGTTGTTAACCGGTGAAAACCCATGCATAAACCTGAAAGGAGACAAAAAAAAATCAGAAGAAAAAGATTAGCAGACCGAGAAACACCGGTCTTATCCTTCTGGCTCATCCCTCATTATTCTTTTTTACGTCCTCAAGCATCCATCTCCATGTAATGTCAAAAACAATTCATAAGTAAAAGATAGATATTGATAAAGATAAGAGGTAAGATAGACAGGTATAGACGAAGGTAGATATAGGTAAAGTTGAGATAAAGTATAAGATAGTATAGAGATAGACAGAAATAGTAAGTTAAAAAGTGTTAATTAAATGAAAATAAAAAAGGCTACGGAGGGTTAAGGTGATACATACAGGCTGCTCCCAGCCATTTTCCGATGGAGCCATTTCCGCCAGATGGCGTTGAAGTCATAATTTTCAGTATATTTGGGTTTTTGTGTAATTGGAAAATTATTAAGTCGTAGGAGTAGCAGAAGTGATTAGAGGACATTGCGTTTTTTCGAACTGGGGCATATCATACTTAAAATGTCACTTACGGGGTATCTTCCGTGATTATTTATTGTTTTTGAGCTCCCGATATTTCGACGCTGTTCACGGAAGATATCCCGTAAGTGACATTTTAAGTATAGTTATGAACCGTGAAAGCTTAAAACAGTGGGGCACATCATTGCCACAAAATCCACCCGACACATTTACGGATTGTAACATTTGCTATTGAACTTACGGCCGGTTTCTGAATTGAGAATTTAACGTTTAGAACGTCTTAAGCACGACCTAAGTATGACTTAAAATTATTTTTGTTTTTGAATTAAGTTTAATTTTAGCATTCGAGTTTGAGAATTATCAAATTTGACAGTTTTGAATATCAACTAGTGCTTATCTCGAAATTTGCGTTTCTGAACACGATTGACAGTACTCATATCCCGCTCAATACAAACTTAAACGTTTGACAGTTGAGTAGCCGAATCTGCGTACTTAAATCTTACTCAACCTGCTTATTGTTAAATAAATTGAGTTATTGTGGCTAAAAACATGTCGATATCTCATTATCATCGATGGAGGAGCCGGAGCCTCAATACGATAACCACGGAGAAGAAGAGTGGGAAGAAATCGTCCAAATTTTTTGTAACCCTCGATGATGTGCAATTTAAAGATCAGTTTAGAGTCACAAAGGAATCTTAATTTGTTTGTTTGTTGTTATAAAATAAAACAACATTTACCATCTGGTAGAATACAACGGAACATAACCTACAAACGATTGACTTATTGAGTAATGACAAAATACGTTTCGTTCTTCACCAACGCATTTTAATATTTTTTCACAATAACAGTAAATCGACCATAAACTTATAAAATTTATTCTCAATCTTATGTAACATAACAGTATCTAACTTCTAGAATAAATTTCACAATTTATATATGCAAATTTTTAAACCAAATCACTTTACTAATAAATACCGGTTTTTTTTTCTTGTAATGGAACGTCTAAGTATAGTTAGTGAAAAACTCAACTAAAAGCGGTTTGAGAAAATCTGATTATGATGAATGAAACCCAGAAATCTTAAGTACTCATCAACTACTTGAGCAAACTCAACTGAGTTCCACTAAAATGCTCAATTCAGAAACCGGCTGTTTGTGTCGTTTACACACACAGACGTGGGTGAGTATCTAAGCCCTACGAAGATTGACTGATGACAGATTGACTGAACGAAGATTAACACTTGATCGCGACGATAGGTCGTGGTGGAGCAAAATAAAATGTAGTGAATTGTATTACAAGATATTATATTGATGAATAGAAATTAAAATACAACGTTCAGTTGGAATCTGACAATAAGAAACGCGTAAGCGCAGGCGTGCGTGGAGGTGTCCAACAGCTTACTGGTGTGGTGCGGGGACCCGCGCTCGGCCGTCGGCCGGCTGGCTCCCCGCTGTCCCCACACCCCTCGTTCACTGCCGCTGGCGCACGGCAGTGTTGAGTGTAGCAGTTTCAACATGCTCCCCCGTTGAAGGCACTTCAACAGTAGAGACCCGCAGTGGGCAAACGGTGTTGAAGACGCGCCGGATGACACCCTTTCATGTGAGGATGTCGGCGACCCTCGCGACGCCATCTCAGCCTGGGAGAAGATGTGTGATGCGTCCTAGAAGCCGCATAAGAGGAGGTAAGGTTTCGTACTTTATGACGACCAATGTTATTTCCTTGAGCTCGCCAGATGATCGGCACCATTTGGTTCTTTCTTGCTACCACAAAACATATTCGTGAGAGACGCGAGCCCAGAAGTGTTGCTTCAAAAATTCAATGCGGCGAAATCGTTGCAAACTGTTGACTTTGGCGTTCTGGATCTGTGGATGAGGCAGCATAATTAAGGAACGACCAATAAGGAAATGAGCCGGGGTTAAAGGAGCGAGGTCGGAGGGGTCGTTGGACAGAGGAGCTAAGGGCCTTGAATTTAATATAGTCTCGACTTGAATTAAACAAGTAGCCATCTCTTCGAAGGTTAGATTTGTTAAACCTAAGGTGCGCCGTAGATGCTTGGTGGATTTAACTGCAGACTCCCATAGGCCTCCGAAGTGTAGAGTATATGCAGGTATAAAAGAAAAGTTTATGCCAGGATCGATGTTGTTGAAGTTTAAGTCTTGCTAAAGCAGCCTGGCCAACTCATTGAAAGCACCGACAAAGGTTGTGCCATTGTCGGAAAAGATGTTACGGGGCTTTCCCCTTCGAACAATATGCTGAACGCGAAGAGTTTGAGAAGCTGTACTACGGCTTGGTGGCTTCTGCGCGCCAGCTGATTAGCGGCTCGAGAAAGCTTCCTGAAGGGGACTCCGCAGGCGAGGTGGATTCTTGTATTACTAGTACACACAAACAATCGATTACCCAAAATTGACTTACCCAAGTTTTCAGGCAGTTATCATGATTGGCTGTAATTGAGATACTTTTGTTTCTTCAGTACATAACAACACAAGCTTGGATAAAATTAATAAACTGCACTATCTGCGTGTTTCCTTAAAATGTAGTGCTTCTCTTGTCGTTGATAACCTTGACTTCAGGTCAGAAAACTACGACGCTGCCTGGAAGTTGCTTTGTGAGAGGTATGACCAGAGAGGTGGACAACACCGACTTCAGCCCTATTTTAACTTGTACAAATGCCAATCAAGCAACTAATCTGTTAATTGATAACATACAATGCGTGATTACTAATCACACCCGAATAACAAAAACCCATAATAAATGCAGAGTTCTAAAACCGTGGATGAGCACCGGCCTAGTCCGTTGTCTAAAAAACCGAGATAGAATGCATATCAAAGTCAGGAAGAACCCTGACGACTCCATACTTAAAATAACATACACACGATACAGAAACTTTTGTAACATCTTAATAAGAAAGTTGAGGCGAGCTTTTGAAAAAGAAGAATTTTTAAAAGCCAAAAATAATCCTAAGGCAACGTGGAAAGTAATTAAATCTATCACGAATACTAATGTACAAACCCGCCCCCCTCGTGAACTTTTGCGTGATTCAGTTGACATTAAAACAATCAATGAGTTTTTTGTCAATATAGGTGCAAACCTGGCGTCGAAAATTGGAGCCAATATCAACACCACAGCTGTAACAACACCGTGGCGATCGGCGGCGGCGACCTCTCGCTCCCGGCCTTGGTTCGTGCCATGGTCCGGAGCGAGAGGGAATGGGACGCCGTCACCTCCTTCTGCGAAGCAGTCATGCTAGCGAAGGAGGTGGCGGAACAGGACAGGGAGAGATCCTCACGTCCCGGCCGCCGCGGGAGACGCCCCGGGCGTCGGGGGCCACGTGGTGGCTTCCGGCCACCGTAGGCGCGGGCCTGTGGACGGGGAGCTATGGGCTAGCTCGCCGTCCGTTCGTCTCATGACGACAGGCCGTGTCGACGGCGCGTTCGTGTTCCACGCGCGCCTCAAAGAGAGTCAGCAATAGTGAAGGGGTCCGCAAGGACCGAAGCCTGCCGGGGCTGCGGGACTATTCGAAAGAGATACCGTGGCCCCGGAACACAAAGGGCGATGAAGGAACATGGATGGGTTTTAGTCAGTAAAAGTCTGACACTCCCTCCTGCTCAGCCCAGAGCGGGAGAAGTCATTTGATGATTTCCCATCCAAAAAAAAAAAAAAAAAAAGCTGTAACAACACCACCCAGTCAATTACCGAACTCTCTTGTAATCCTTCATGTGGATGAGGAACAAGTAGGTAGTATTATCCATGACCTCCGTAGTGACTGCGCTACAGGGTGGGATAATATCCCAGCCAGAAGAGTTATCAAGAGTTCGCGTGTTACCTTAACCCCTGTTATCACTCATATTTGTAACCTGTCCATAGACTCTGGAATCTTCCCTGAACCTTTTAAGAGAGCCGTCGTGCACCCTATATATAAGAGCGGGGACAGAAACATGGTCACAAACTGTAGACCTATTTCTGTTTTGAGTACGCTTTCAAAAATTCTGGAAAGAATTCTGAACAATTGCTTAGTCAGCTTTCTGGAAAAACATAAATTAATAGCTCAAAAGCAGTACGGCTTTAGATCGGGAATTTGTACAGAGGATGCCGTTGCTGCCTTCACTAACAGTCTGGTAAACAAACTAGATAATAAACTAAATTGCTATGGCATCTTCTTAGACTTAACCAAAGCTTTTGACACGGTCTCTGTCTCTCGACTTATTTCAAAGATAGAAAGCTTGGGAGTACGTGGAGTGCCTCTCAAACTATTCAAAGACTACCTCTGTGATAGATCCCAGTGTGTTCTCATTGATTCAGTCACTAGTTCATATGAAAGGCTCACCTATGGGATCCCACAAGGTAGTATATTAGGACCGACACTTTTCCAAATATACATCAATGACCTTTGCAAGCTCTCAATCCCTAACTGCGAAATCTTCTCTTATGCGGACGATACAGCACTTCTAGTGTCTGACAAAAACTGGGAACAAGCCAGAGATAGCAGAATACTCGCTTCGGATAATAATGGAATGGCTGTCAACTAACTTGCTGACGTTGAATTTGGAAAAGTCAAAACTAATCAGGTTCCATCGCCCACAATCAGTAACTCCATCTTCTTTCTCTCATAAAATTAAAGGTCACACTTGTCCCCCTCATCAGTCAGTAAGTTGTAACTGTCCTGCTCTCAGCACAGTCCCCAATATTAAGTACCTAGGAGTGATAATTGACGAAAATCTTAAGTGGCACGCGCATATAGAGGCACTCTGCACTAGAGTCAGAAGACTAATATATATTTTTAAAGAACTCAGGCACTCCGCCAATTCTGAAACTCTGGCTCTTGTGTACCTCAGCCTTTGTCAGTCCATCATTATGTACTGCATTCCGGTGTGGGGCGGTACTTACAAAACCACAATGATCCCGGCAGAAAGGGCACAACGAGCCGTTCTTAAGGTGATGCTTTTTAAACCTAGAGACTACCCAACTGATCAGTTGTATTCTGAGGCAGAAGTTCTCACAGTCAGGCAACTATATGTTCTTCGTTCAGTCCTGCGGAGACACTCCAACCTTCCATTGAATAAAAAACTGCTTCTAAGACGCCACGGTTTTCCTATATGTAAAACAAACCCCTGTCATTTTGCGTTTACTAGTCGACAATTGTTGGTTCAAAGTTCACGAATGTATAATAAAATAAATAGAATTATTCCGTTGTATAGATATAACTTATATGAAATTAAAAATAAATTACGAAAATGGCTTTTATCCTTAACTTATGATGAGACAGAAAATATATTGGCTATAGAATCATAACTATCAAACCTATTTTGAAAGAAAATTATTTAAACTCTTTGATTTCACATACACACCTCACCACACACACACTACACTCATTTACACACCCCTACATACACATCCACACTCATTCACTCCATTTGCTGTGTTATATATATAAAAAAAAAAAAAAAATTTGTAAACAAACAGAAAGTCACGGTTGTATTATATAAATTGAAGCCGCAAAATCTCCGACTCCTAAGATACAGGTCTGCGTACCTAGTTTAGGAGCCCGGAACCCTGACAATAATTTTAAAATTGGTAGTACAACCCACTGTTTCCATATGCTATGTACTGTGCTGTTGTTTTCGTTATATACTAATAAACTTATTATTATTATTATATTATTATTACCACAAGAGATTGCTTGTCAACAATCGTGTTCAAGCACTCTTTAACGTTCAGCCTATAGATCGAGAGTCAAGTAAGTTACATAATTGACACAACAAACAAAAATCTTAGAGCTTTAGCAACTCTTGGTCAACCTGTTCAAAATGCCTTCGTCGATGTTTTTGTCATTTACATAATGACCAGTAAGCTCGACCGCGTGACAAATCGTCAGTGGGAAGAGCACAGAAACACTTTTTCTGAACCTCCAACTTTGTCTGCATTCACTAACTTCATCAGTTACAGGGCTGACTCGCTGGAGACACTTGAAGAGTCTAAGCCCATAGCAGCAGCTAAGAGTGAACCCACCGCTCCTGCACCTAACCCTAAAAGCAGTACTTTGCCACCTGAAAAAACATCAAATCCTTTGTCGTGTCCCATGTGTCATCAAAATCATTTTATTTTTGCATGAGAGCAGTTTAAAGGTCTCTCAGTACAGGCTCGCATTAAAAAGGCTCGGTTCCAATGTGTGCATGAATTGTCTTCGTCGAGGTCTTGATATTTCTAAATGCAGACTAGGTCATTGTAAATATTGTTGTCAAAAGCACAACACACTGTAACACATCGATAGTTACAACGTTCTTACTAGTGCACACAACACAGCTAGTCAATTGCTTACATCTAAAGTGATAATACTTTCCACCGCGCTCGTGAAGGTGACTGGCGCTGACGGTAACCATCATACAGCACAAGTCTTGCTGGACAGTGGCAGTACAACCAACTTCATCTCGGAGGACTTCGTTCGTAAGTTACATGCTCCTACCTACATTGCCAAGTCAAAGGTAACGGGCATAAATATTCAAACTTCTACTTGTACTCAAGGATGCTTAGTGTCATTAAAATCAATTGATGGCGTGAATGAAAAAAACAAGTTTTTAATTTCTCTATATGGGTAGATTGGGATAGCAGAAATAAAGAACGCCACCCTACGGTATATATTATGTACGATCGACCAAGCTATTTGGTTTATATTTTACAATGTAATTTGTGGGTTTAACTGTTAACCAAATAGCTTGTTCGACCGTAACATTGGTATAAAAATAAAAGATTGTATTTGTTGGCGTAAACTATTTATTTATAATTTTGGGAAATAAATTATGTCAACATTAATTACAATAAAACGCAGTTTTATTTTACTAAATTACACTATTGAATTTTTTATCAAAACAAGTACTTGAAGTAAATTATGCTGATTTGGAATAGAACCAATTATTACAATAATTAGACATTTCATAACACGGAAACTATAATTCTTACACAAGAGATAACAACAAATCTAAAACACGGTTTTTTTTTTGCGATAATAACCAGGAGGGTGAAAAAATATTTCCTAATTCCGAAGTAATCAACAAAAGCTTTTAGTAAAACGAAAATCTAAAGAGCAGTTTATTGAATCGAGCAAGTACATAGTTAGGTTATAAATATATAATTATGTTAGTCTGTAAGGTGATCTATAGGCCAAAGTAGCCTGAAAATAAAGGTTTTATTGTTATTATAACCAGCTCAATTCAATAAGCTGCTCTTTATATGAAGTATGTATACATAATGGTGTACCTATTATTTCACTTTTTGATACAAAATAAAAAGAAAAATACAATGATACTGTAGATTCTAAACAAACCACTACCAAAATACAATTCGAACAAGAATCAGTTGATTTCACCCTCTCTGCCTTGAAACTTCCTGTCTGGAAACCACTGCTACACTGCTGCTGCAAAGAAAACATAGGTACTTAGAGTCTGGCCAACGAACGCTGTCCACGGATTATTTTCAGAAAAAATCGGAATATTCGTATCGGAATATCGGATTATTTTAAGAATAATTTAAGACTGTCATAATTGACAAAATTGACAAAATTGACACATTGAGTTTTGTACTTCAGTTGAGTCATCTTGTATTTACGTTAAACATATTTTCATTGATTTTGTTTAAAATAATGCCGAAAACAATCAAAAATTCGACGAGGAAGCTTTTATTTACTATGATTGACAAATTTAAAGACAAAAAGTGATTTAAATCAGAAATCTGTAGAGAAAATACTACGACTGTATTCAATCATTTCACTTTTAGGTTAGTTTAATGAATTTCTAATGAAACAACTTGATACTTTTCGACTATTTATAACAAATCGCAATATCAATACTTTTCAGGAAGTGTTAACAACGAGGAGACAAAACTTAAAATTGTAGAAGCAGTAATGAAGTTGAAAACTCTTGAAAAAAATGAAATGTCGAATCGTGAATCACATTATTTAGAAAAGATCTTCGGAGTTTTATTTAATATTATTTATTATACATTCGAAAATTACAGGTCATAGAACACATAAAAAACGATTTTACTTGCTGAAAAATAAATAGTATTAAAAGTTCCGTTTTAAGGGTCGTGACAGCCAGTCAAATTGGATCAAAATCATGTGATCTTGTTAAATGTTCATCTAGTTTTTTCCGACCATTGGAATTACGGATGACATAAGGGCATGAGAGTTGCTTAGTTCACGCGTGACTTCCTCGTAGGGTTTCAAAAACTCGACACAACATTCAACGATTTTCCACTCTTCTGGCAAAATAGCGTCCATTTCACTGCCACTAATGTAAAAATATAAGGCAACTTTTACCTTCAGAAAATGCTCAAACATGTAGAATGTACTGTTCTATCGCGTTATACAATCTTGAAACACTTTGAGATGCGGTTAATTTAGTTTGTCCAGTTTATTTTTCTGAGCGATAGTGGAGTGGTTAAAATGAGTTTCAATTTTCTTACATTTGTGTTTGGACTATTTTTATGTTTTCCTGAGAATATAAACGCCTGCGAATAGCAAATTTGAATCCTGCCAATCACATAGCTCTTTATTGGAGCCATCGTCGAAGGCTTCTACTTACTTACTTCGCATCGTGTCAAATTCAGCAATTTTGTCACCAGGGTGGCGGCCGTCGAATGTCTCGGCATTTCAATAAAATTGATGGTCCATTAACCTTTTCTGCTATTTCAAGACTAGTCAAGCTAAGCAAATATTCATTTGAGCTCCGTCCATATGTCAGAAGTATACGACATGTAATCAATTTTTTCAATCAATTCTTTAACTTTTTCAACAACCTTGCCTTATAGTTCATTGCACACAAAATCAGTAAAAAAAATTGCGCCCTCCAAATTTATAATCATGTTGCTAATTCTTGTATCACTCTACGAAAACGAAACCCTTCACAAAGTTAAACGGTAAATTCTGAAGTGCTATCATTTCGCCAATTAGCTTGTCAATTTATTTCGAATAGAAGTTGTTGGTGTCCCACTTCTTTTATTTTAGAACTTATTCTTGTAACGAGAGCTGTTTCTGTTTTTCTTGAAGAGGAGTGACGATTTTATCCAAAAAAAAATACACACAAATTAACTAACAAAAATAAACTGATGGAAAATCATGCAGATCTTGGTCTTTGCGTATCCAAACCGTAACACGCTGGCAAGACTGCAGGTGGCTCTGAACATTGCCAATTTCCTCGAAAATGGTGAATACGCATTGAACTGCACGCAACCGGTTCGTATTGTGGTGTTCACTGGAAACACTAGTTAGGGTTTTGAATTAAACCACCAAATTATCAGCAAGTAGATGAACTACTTTAAGATACGTGCACTCGCTGCCATAAAGATAAGTGGGGACTAGTCGACACACGGAACCTTAAAGTCCACGCTACGTTTATTAGTATATCAGATGAAGAGATTTTTCTTTTTATGTTAAACAGGATTATTTATTAGTTTAATTGCACTCTGATTTTCTATACACAGAGTTGTGCTTTGAATAATATCAATTTCATTGAAAAACTGTAGAAGGGGAATGGACATGAAACTTTTCTTCTTTGATCAACGTTTATTATCTGCGTGTTATTGTTGATAACATTTTTAATTCTTCTCGATGAACGCTCTACCATTTTAGTGCATTTTCATTTATGTTGACCCTTTTTTATTGCGGTAAGATAGCAATTCTTTCTTGAGTACAGCGTCAGCGCTACCATTTTCTGGTGTTTCTTGACTCTCATCTTCACTTGATGAATCCAGCATCATGGAACGATCGTTTTTTAAGCATGGCATTCTGACCGTACCGGACGTCCGTGGTGGTTCCGTATCTTTTTCGGAAGAGTCTCTTATCCTCATTATTTTGGCCTCTCTGAAATAAGGAGAACCTAAGACGTCATCCTCATTGTTTATCATCTTAAAAATATCTTCTTTAATTTTTTCCTCGGTTACTGGTGTAAAAAACTTGTGCTTATAGCGAGGGTCTAAGTAAGTGGCAATAACATATAAATTGTTCTGTTCCAACAAAGTAGAAAATTTGCTGAAAGTTCCGTTTTAAGGGTCGTGACAGCCAGTCAAATTGGATCAAAATCATGTGATCTTGTTAAATGTTCATCTAGTTTTTTCCGACCATTGGAATTACGGATGACATAAGGGCATGAGAGTTGCTTAGTTCACGCGTGACTTCCTCGTAGGGTTTCAAAAACTCGACGCAACATTCAACGATTTTCCACTCTTCTGGCAAAATAGCGTCCATTTCACTGTCACTGATGTAAAAATACAAGGCAACCTTTACCTTCAGAAAATGCTCAAACATGTAGAATGTACTGTTCTATCGCGTTATACAATCTTGGAAAACTTTGAGATGCGGCTAATTCAATCTGTCCAGTTTATTTTCTGAGCGATAATGGAGTGGTTAAAATGAGTCTCAATTTTCTTACATTTGTGTTTGGACTATTTTTATGTTTTCCTGAGAATATAAACGCCTGCGAATAGCAAATTTGAATCCTGCCAATCACATAGTTCTTTTTATATTGGAGCCTTCGTCGAAGGCTTCTACTTACTTACTTGTTCTTTTTTAATATTCCATTCAGAAAGCATCGTGTCAAATTCAGCAATTTTGTCACCAGTGTGGCGGCCGTCGAATGTCTCGGCATTTCAATACAATTGGTGGTCCATCAACCTTTTCTGCTATTTCAAGACTAGTCAAGCTAAGCAAATAGGCATTTGAGCTCCGTCCATATGTCAGAAGTATACGACATGTAATCATTTTTTTCAATCAATTCTTTAACTTTTTCAAAAACCTTGCCTTATAGTTCATTGCACACAAACTCAGTAAAAAAAATTGCGCCCTCCAAATGTATAATCATGGTGCTAATTCTTGTATCACTCTACGAAAACCAAACCCTTCACAAAGTTAAACGGTAAATTCTGAAGTGCAATCATTTCGCCAATTAGCTTGTCAATTTATTTCGAATTGAAGTTGTTGGTGTCCCACTTCTTTTATTTTAGAACTTCTTCTTGTAACGAGAGCTGTTTCTGTTTTTCTTGAAGAGGAGTGACGATTTTATCAAAAAAAAAATACACACAAATTAACTAACAAAAATAAACTGATGGAAAATCATGCAGATCTTGGTCTTTGCGTATCCAAATCGTAACACTGGCAAGACTGCAGGTGGCTCTGAACATTGCCAAATTCCTCGAAAATGGTGAATACGCATTGAACTGCACGCAACCGGTTCGTATTGTGGTGTTTACTAGAAACACTAGTTAGGGTTTAGAATAAAACCACCAAATTATCAGTAAGTAGATGAACTACTTTAAGAAGTTACTAACAATTGGGCCTAGTTGCCATAAATAAACAAATATTTAATAATAATAATAAGAGACGTGCACTGCTGCCATAAAGATAAATGGGGACTAGTCGACACACGGAACCTTAAAGGCCACGTTTATTAGTATATCAGATAGATGAAGAGATTGTACCTTGAGAACAGTAAATAAAGCGTTCGTTAAAATATCAGCCTATTGATCCGAACTTTGCACATACTTATAACAATTAAATTTATTTTAACCTATTCTCTAATGAAATGAAATGTAACATCAAAAATCAATGTTTTGTCTTTTTATGTTAAACAGGATTATTTATTAGTTTAATTGCACTCTGATTTTCTATAGACAGAGTTGTGCTTTGAATAATATCAATTTCATTGAAAAACTGTAGAAGGGGAATGGACATGAAACTTTTCTTCTTTGATCAACGTTTATTATCTGCGTGTTATTGTTGATAACATTTTTAATTCTTCTCGATGAACGCTCTACCATTTTAGTGCATTTTCATTTATGTTGACCCTTTTTTATTGCGGTAAGATAGCAATTCTTTCTTGAGTACAGCGTCAGCGCTACCCTTTTCTGGTGTTTCTTGACTCTCATCTTCACTTGATGAATCCAGCATCATGGAACGATCGTTTTTTAAGCATGGCATTCAGACCGTACCGGACGTCCGTGGTGGTTCCGTATCTTTTTCGGAAGAGTCTCTTATCCTCATTATTTTGGCCTCTCTGAAATAAGGAGAACCTAAGACGTCATCCTCAGTGTTTATCATCTTAAAAATATCTTCTTTAATTTTTTCCTCGGTTACTGGTGTAAAAGACTTGTGCTTATAGCGAGGGTCTAAGTAAGTGGCAATAACATATAAATTGTTCTGTTCCAACAAAGTAGAAAATTTGCTGAAAGTTCCGTTTTAAGGGTCGTGACAGCCAGTCAAATTGGATCAAAATCATGTGATCTTGTTAAATGTTCATCTAGTTTTTTCCGACCATTGGAATTACGGATGACATAAGGGCATGAGAGTTGCTTAGTTCACGCGTGACTTCCTCGTAGGGTTTCAAAAACTCGACGCAACATTCAACGATTTTCCACTCTTCTGGCAAAATAGCGTCCATTTCACTGTCACTGATGTAAAAATACAAGGCAACCTTTACCTTCAGAAAATGCTCAAACATGTAGAATGTACTGTTCTATCGCGTTATACAATCTTGGAAAACTTTGAGATGCGGCTAATTCAATCTGTCCAGTTTATTTTCTGAGCGATAATGGAGTGGTTAAAATGAGTCTCAATTTTCTTACATTTGTGTTTGGACTATTTTTATGTTTTCCTGAGAATATAAACGCCTGCGAATAGCAAATTTGAATCCTGCCAATCACATAGTTCTTTTTATATTGGAGCCTTCGTCGAAGGCTTCTACTTACTTACTTGTTCTTTTTTAATATTCCATTCAGAAAGCATCGTGTCAAATTCAGCAATTTTGTCACCAGTGTGGCGGCCGTCGAATGTCTCGGCATTTCAATACAATTGGTGGTCCATCAACCTTTTCTGCTATTTCAAGACTAGTCAAGCTAAGCAAATAGGCATTTGAGCTCCGTCCATATGTCAGAAGTATACGACATGTAATCATTTTTTTCAATCAATTCTTTAACTTTTTCAAAAACCTTGCCTTATAGTTCATTGCACACAAACTCAGTAAAAAAAATTGCGCCCTCCAAATGTATAATCATGGTGCTAATTCTTGTATCACTCTACGAAAACCAAACCCTTCACAAAGTTAAACGGTAAATTCTGAAGTGCAATCATTTCGCCAATTAGCTTGTCAATTTATTTCGAATTGAAGTTGTTGGTGTCCCACTTCTTTTATTTTAGAACTTCTTCTTGTAACGAGAGCTGTTTCTGTTTTTCTTGAAGAGGAGTGACGATTTTATCAAAAAAAAAATACACACAAATTAACTAACAAAAATAAACTGATGGAAAATCATGCAGATCTTGGTCTTTGCGTATCCAAATCGTAACACTGGCAAGACTGCAGGTGGCTCTGAACATTGCCAAATTCCTCGAAAATGGTGAATACGCATTGAACTGCACGCAACCGGTTCGTATTGTGGTGTTCACTAGAAACACTAGTTAGGGTTTAGAATAAAACCACCAAATTATCAGTAAGTAGATGAACTACTTTAAGAAGTTACTATCAATTGGGCCTAGTTGCCATAAATAAACAAATATTTAATAATAATAATAAGAGACGTGCACTGCTGCCATAAAGATAAATGGGGACTAGTCGACACACGGAACCTTAAAGGCCACGTTTATTAGTATATCAGATAGATGAAGAGATTGTACCTTGAGAACAGTAAATAAAGCGTTCGTTAAAATATCAGCCTATTGATCCGAACTTTGCACATACTTATAACAATAAAATTTATTTTAACCTATTCTCTAATGAAATGAAATGTAACATCAAAAATCAATATGTTTTGTCTTTTTATGTTAAACAGGATTATTTATTAGTTTAATTGCACTCTGATTTTCTATAGACAGAGTTGTGCTTTGAATAATATCAATTTCATTGAAAAACTGTAGAAGGGGAATGGACATGAAACTTTTCTTCTTTGATCAACGTTTATTATCTGCGTGTTATTGTTGATAACATTTTTAATTCTTCTCGATGAACGCTCTACCATTTTAGTGCATTTTCATTTATGTTGACCCTTTTTTATTGCGGTAAGATAGCAATTCTTTCTTGAGTACAGCGTCAGCGCTACCCTTTTCTGGTGTTTCTTGACTCTCATCTTCACTTGATGAATCCAGCATCATGGAACGATCGTTTTTTAAGCATGGCTTTCAGACCGTACCGGACGTCCGTGGTGGTTCCGTATCTTTTTCGGAAGAGTCTCTTATCCTCATTATTTTGGCCTCTCTGAAATAAGGAGAACCTAAGACGTCATCCTAAGTGTTTATCATCTTAAAAATATCTTCTTTAATTTTTTCCTCGGTTACTGGTGTAAAAAACTTGTGCTTATAGCGAGGGTCTAAGTAAGTGGCAATAACATATAAATTGTTCTGTTCCAACAAAGTAGAAAATTTGCTGAAAGTTCCGTTTTAAGGGTCGTGACAGCCAGTCAAATTGGATCAAAATCATGTGATCTTGTTAAATGTTCATCTAGTTTTTTCCGACCATTGGAATTACGGATGACATAAGGGCATGAGAGTTGCTTAGTTCACGCGTGACTTCCTCGTAGGGTTTCAAAAACTCGACACAACATTCAACGATTTTCCATTCTTCTGGCAAAATAGCGTCCATTTCACTGTCACTGATGTAAAAATATAAGGCAACCTTTACCTTCAGAAAATGCTCAAACATGTAGAATGTACTGTTCTATCGCGTTATACAATCTTGGAAAACTTTGAGATGCGGCTAATTCAATCTGTCCAGTTTATTTTCTGAGCGATAATGGAGTGGTTAAAATGAGTCTCAATTTTCTTACATTTGTGTTTGGACTATTTTTATGTTTTCCTGAGAATATAAACGCCTGCGAATAGCAAATTTGAATCCTGCCAATCACATAGTTCTTTTTTTATATTGGAGAATCGTCGAAGGCTTCTACTTACTTACTTGTTCTTTTTTAATATTCCATTCAGAAAGCATCGTGTCAAATTCAGCAATTTGTCACCAGTGTGGCGGCCGTCGAATGTCTCGGCATTTCAATACAATTGGTGGTCCATCAACCTTTTCTGCTATTTCAAGACTAGTCAAGCTAAGCAAATAGGCATTTGAGCTCCGTCCATATGTCAGAAGTATACGACATGTAATCATTTTTTTCAATCAATTCTTTAACTTTTTCAAAAACCTTGCCTTATAGTTCATTGCACACAAACTCAGTAAAAAAAATTGCGCCCTCCAAATTTATAATCATGGTGCTAATTCTTGTATCACTCTACGAAAACCAAACCCTTCACAAAGTTAAACGGTAAATTCTGAAGTGCAATCATTTCGCCAATTAGCTTGTCAATTTATTTCGAATTGAAGTTGTTGGTGTCCCACTTCTTTTCTTTTAGAACTTCTTCTTGTAACGAGAGCTGTTTCTGTTTTTCTTGAAGAGGAGTGACGATTTTATCCAAAAAAAAATACACACAAATTAACTAACAAAAATAAACTGATGGAAAATCATGCAGATCTTGGTCTTTGCGTATCCAAATCGTAACACTCTGGCAAGACTGCAGGTGGCTCTGAACATTGCCAAATTCCTCGAAAATGGTGAATACGCATTGAACTGCACGCAACCGGTTCGTATTGTGGTGTTCACTGGAAACACTAGTTAGGGTTTTGAATAAAACCACCAAATTATCAGCAAGTAGATGAACTACTTTAAGATACGTGCACTCGCTGCCATAAAGATAAGTGGGGACTAGTCGACACACGGAACCTTAAAGTCCACGCTACGTTTATTAGTATATCAGATGAAGAGATTGTACCTTGAGAACAGTAAATAAAGCCTTCGTAGAAATATCAGCCTATTGATCCGAACTTTGCACATTCTTATAACAATTAACTTTCTTTTAACCTTTTTTCTAATGTAATGAAATTTAACTTCTAAAATCAATATGTTTTGTCTTTTTATGTTGACTGAGCTACCCAATTGGATAAGGAGGCAAAGACCTTGGGGGCCGTGCTCAGACCGAACGGAAGGCAGGTCATTTCCATTAATTTTCCTCTGTAGATTATACGTAGGAACCGTCTGTGAGATGGAGCTACGGGAAGGTGAAAATAGGCCTGTGACAGGTCTATTTTGCACATCCAATCTAATGGTTGAAGGAAGTCTGGGACTCGATAAACATTTATTAATCTGAACCTGCCGGTGATCACGTAATTGTTCAAGGCAGCTAGGTTGAAGATGGTTCGTTACGACTCGTCGTCCTTTGGCACAAGAAACATTGTGGACACAAAACTTGGCGAGGCCTTGACAACATCTAATACACCCTGGTGTTGCATTTGGGTGATTATGGACGTCATTGCATGCGAAGGGACCGTGCTGAACTGACTTTCGTTCAACGGTGGTACTACAAGTGGCGGTCGATGAAAAAGGGTATGCGATACGATACCCTTTTATTCTTCTTTTATTATTTCTTTTCTTTAACAGATAACTTGGGGCACCCAGTTCCTTCCACCGATGTTGGAAACGAACCAGGCGACCCGCTCTGAATGTTCGGGATCGAAAGTCAATACTTACGTTTTTTGTTCCGGTTGTAATTCTCAGAGGGCGATGCGGCTCACTTGCGGCTATTCTTGATGTCTTGCTGCCTGTAGCCTTGCCGACCTCCTCTGCCTTGAAAGGAACCTCTTGAACCACCAGAGAATGCCCCTGCGAGGCGCGGCGTGCGGGCTTGCTTTGACCCTTTTGGGAAACGGAAGCAGAACTACCCGGCTTTTGTAAAGGCAAGAAGGCTTTTCGAACACCACCTGCCTTCTCTAGTGCTGTGGCTAGTGACTCCGCATTAAACTTGTGCTGACACGACGGAGGGATCTTACGTAACACGACCTTGACAAGGGGATCGCGCACGTGGTTTGTAATTCCATCCCTTCTCATCTGAATAACCTCCGCACGGTGACCGCAAGTTAATTACAAAAGATCGGAAGAAACTTTTTCTGGTGTTTCTTGACTCTCATCTTCACTTGATGAATCCAGCATCATGGAAAAATCGTTTTTTAAGCATGGCTTTCTGACCGTGCCGGACGTCCGTGGTGGTTCCGTATCTTTTTTGGAAGAGTCTCCTATCCTCATTATTTTGGCTTCTCTCCGAAATAAGGAGAACCTAAGCCGTCATCCTCAGTGTTTCTCATATTAAAAATATTTTCTTTAATTTTTCCTCGGTTACTGGTGTAAAAAACGTAAAGTTCCGTTTTAAGAGTCGTGACAGACAGTCAAATTGGATCAAAATCATGTGCTCCTTGTGTGTTCCTTGTTAAATGTTCATCTATTTTTTTCCGACCATTGGGAATTACGGATGACATAAGGGCATGAGAGTTGCTTAGTGCACGCGTGACTTCCTCGTAAGGTTTCAAAAACTCGACACAACATTCAACGATTTTCCTCTCTTCTGGCAAAATAGCGTCCATTTCACTGTCACTGATGTAAAAATATAAGGCAACCTTTACCTTCAGAAAAGGCTCAAACATGTAGAATGTACTGTTCTATCGCGTTATACAATCTTGGAACTCTTTGAGATGCGGTTAATTCAATCTGTCCAGTTTATTTTTCTGAGCGATAATGGAGTGGTTAAAATGAGTCTCAATTTTCTTACATTTGTGTTTGGACTACTTTTATGTTATCCTGAGAATTTAAACGCCTGCGAATAGCAAATTTGAGTCCTGCCAATCACATAGCTCTTTTTTATATTGGAGCCTTCGTCAAAGGCTTCTACTTACACGTCTTTTTTGAATTTGCAAGGATATGCAAAATTAATTTACTGAGTCCTGAGCACAATCGTGCGCAGCGGGAAACAGTACGCCAATAGGCGGGTCCACACAGAGCGAGCAGCCTCGCGAGGCATTTGCCGCGCGAGGAAACTATCCCCAAACGAGCGCGGCAGCCTCGGTATCATCGCGAGGCTGCCGCGCGCAGCAAGCCCGAGCCATGTTCGTTCGTTCAGTTGAGAATTAAGGCATCATGGCACCAGACGTACGTGTTGCGGTGGCAGCTGTTGCTTTTATCCTTATAAATAGGATTATAAAAAAGAGAAGACAACAAAAACTTAAACGAAGACGATATTGGATCCAGACTTTGTCTGTGACTCAGAATTGATAAATGATGGAGTGGAAAAAAATTTTGCACGCATTACTACAGAGGAGTTGGATCTATTGTGTTCAGAATTACAAAGCAGACTTCGAAGAAATGATACGAACTGGCGTCGAGCGATAACCGTGAGAGAAAGGATACTTTTGACATTACGGTTCTTAGCGACAGGAGATTCTTATACCAGTTTGCAGTATCTCTTTCGCATTTCCAAACAATCTATTTCGAAGATTGTTCCTGAAGTTTGCGATGCCATCATCGAACATTTAAAGGATCATGTAAAAGTGAGTAAAAAAAACCAATCTTGTCAATTTAGTCCAATCATTTTAATAGAACTTTAAAATAACCATAAAAAGAAAGAAAGGTGAAATTAATTTTAATTAGTGGTTCGTATTACGTTTTAGCAAAATTAGGAGGCAGGAAGCCGTGGGAGAGGAGGAATGTCTGATAGATTTTGAAAAGCCATCGGAGGGGAAGGTCCCGTAGGAATGTCTGATGAATTTTGAGAAATCATCGGAGGGGAAGGGAGAGGTGGAATCTCTGATTGAATTGGAGAAGTTATTGGAACGGTGGAAATAGATGGTTGAGGAGTTAGTGGTGAGGGGGACGTCGGATCGTTATAAGATGAAGCATGAGTGCTTGGACGTTGCGTAGACCCAGCATAGCTTTGTGTATAATAGCCATATTGTTGATAAGCTCCTGTGTCGGCTTGAAATATTATTCCGCATATATCTTTTTTTACGTGCGCCAGAGTTACTGGATCATATTTTCTCAATTCGTTGGCTATGTATTGTCCAAATGCCGAGTATGAGTCACAAGGCGGTGGGGTTGGCTGTGGTTCTGTGCATTGCTGGAGAATCCTGAAAGCTTCAGAAAGAGTTTCGTCCGATAAATCGTCTGTGTCTTTCGCTGGTCTTCTTTTGCTTCGTTTTCTGGATCTCTGGTCTTGTGTTCCAACTCTAGATTGTGTGTTATTGGCGCCATCTTGTTGTTGCTGATTTTCCATAACTTGAATGTTGTCATTGTCAAGTGAAGGGTCTTGAGCGATTTGAGTTGCTCTTACTGTTTCATCGTTAGTATCGGTTTCATTCTGTAAAATAATACATACTTTTTTACATCTGTTTTAGGTACCAGGTACAGAACAAGAATGGGTTGCAATTTCAAACGGTTTCCTAAATAAATGGAATTTCCCACATGCTGTGGGAGCGATGGATGGGAAGCATGTTGTTTTGCAGTCACCCATAAACAGTGGCAATGACTACGATAATTATAAATCTTTTTCAAGTATAGTTTTGTTTGCCTTAGTAGATGATAATTACAAGTTTTTATATGTAAACGTTGGGAGTAAAGGACGGATTTCTGATGGAGGTGTATTTAAAAATACAAAATTATACCAAAAGTTAGAGAAAAGAGAACTTAACATCCCATCACCCACAATTTTGCAATTACCGTACTATCCCAAAGTACCATTTTATATATTAGGTGACAAAGCTTTTCAGCTAAATGAATACACCATGAGACCATACGAGGGTAATCCAGAAAGAGGTTCAAAGGAAAGAATTTTTAAAAGTTCTGTTTATAGAGTTTTGCGTAAACCAATTTTATTAGAACCCGAACAAGCAACAAAAGTAGTCTTAGCATCAATACATTTGTACAACTATTTACGGAGAACACCTTCTAATAGCTTTTCAGCTCCCGGCTTTTTTGATGCGGTGGGAAATGATGGGGAAATCGTAGAAGGAAGTTGGCGAAATGAATCAGAACCAACATCATTATTACCAATTCAACAAATACCACGACGTGGAGGAAATAATGCTAAAGAGATACGTGACCACCTAGCAAGACATTTTATTACAAATGGAACTGTCTCATGGCAAGATGACTATCAATAAAAACTATATTATGTACTTACATTCTCCATAGTATCCCGCGTGGTACCTGGCTCGTTCCTATCAGACATAAATGCAAAGGCATTATATGCAAACCAGCTAGATCTGTAAACCTCATCACGACCTGGAAAATAAGTTACAAGTTTTTATAATAGATAAATAGTTCTTAGTAGTAACTGTGAAAGCAATTAATAAATATATATCTTACCTGATCCTGTTAAACGACTTTTCTTTTCTCGTGATTTTTCCCGCCGGAAGGATCCCATTAATGACTCCATTTTCTTTTTTAAATCAGGAACCGGTACATTCATCTCGCGGCTAATATTTAACCAGGCATCTTCCCTAAGTCCCCTGTTTGTATAATTAGGATCACTTGCATTCTATAGCCAGGTGTTTACACCATAGAGAGATATTAATTTTAAACACTGATCTTTATTCATATTTTACTCTTATTATACTCGAGCGAGGCATGAAACAATATACGCGAGCGTCCAGAGTGCGCGCGGCAAACGACTGAGGCGCCTTTGAGCAAAACAAAAAGCCGACACTGGATGGCTCGGGCGCACGGACGCTCGCCCGCGGCAGCGCGCGCGTTTGCCTCGGCCGAGGCACGTCCACACAGAGCGAGCTGCTTCGCGCGGCAAATGCCTCGCGAGGCTGCTCGCTCTGTGTAGACCCGCCTAATGACGAGAGCGAGCCGAGCGGCCGCGCCGGTCGTGGAGTGAAAGGAAGTGTGCGAGCGAGAGGGAGCTACTAGGGTAGACAGAGAGGTAAGACGAACGGTAATAAATTGTTTTGGAGTTATTTTATCTTGTTTTAATAATTCAGTGTACTTTCCGAGTTTTTTATTAAAAGCAACGTCAGAATTACGTCGATTTTTTTTGCAGAATAAAAGTAACTATTTCTTATTATGTAGTTATAATGCTTTTTTTTTTTTTTTTTGTTAACCTGTACTGTCCCACTGCTGGGCAAAGGCCTCAAATAATGTTAATAATGTTATTATTATTGTTATAATGCTTACATTCTTTTATTAATTTTTGTACAAAATTACATACTTGGGGCTTCTTAGGAAATTTGACGCCAAGGCGATGGTGCCAGCCCTCCAATGTATTTGTTGTTCTGTGCATATTTTCTGAACAGCTCAATAAGTCCGGCGAAAATTTTCATAAAATTTTATAAATTGTCATTATATATTAACAAAGCACAGAACAGTGAAAAATAAACTCAAACCGGGCATTAAATGTAAAATATACGCGCGATCGACGTCAACGTATGAGGAATTCCAGCCTAAGTTTTTAAAAACTTTTGTCCAAAACTGCTGAGCAATATGCACTTTTTAATTTTTGTTTTTATTTGGTTTTGTTTATTTTTGTTTCGTTTCTGACGTTTTTCGCATCTGACATATTGCGAACCTGTCATTTTGCTAATCTGTTTTTTTTTAACCTGTCATTTTGCTAATCTGTCTTTATGCGATTCTGACCATTTGAGACAAAATACTAACACCTGGCAATTCGCTAATCTGTCATTTTGCGTTTCTGACGTTCTGCGCCCAAACCGTCTGAAGGGTTGTCTGAGTGGGTTGTTCGTAATGCAGGACTTAGTGGAGGGCATCTTGATGATTCTGAGCATCATCCAGAAGGAAAATAGGACCAAAAGTTCATGAATGTTTGTGTCATACTACTCCCGGGCAAAGCTAGTGGATGAACTAGCTATCCCCTGAGCATAACGGTTGGTCTCTGTCACTATATGTGACAAGATGCCATCATCCCAGTACGTCCTGAACGCCCCATACGGATTGTCAGATGCGATAAGAGGCCCCGTTTGTTCGGGCAGAAATTGCTCCCTCTCACCTGAATAGTCATGCATTCTTGACCTTTCAAAGCGAGATGGAATCGCTGTCCCTGCAAAGAGAGCCTCGTCCTGACCTACATCAGCATCGCAAAACTCATCACCTGCATTCTGGTCATGCTCTTGGTATTTTGGCATTTGCCTCCTCACTCTCGCAACTGCCCCGAACTCTCGCTGCCTCCCTTGCACGCACCACTTTCATCACAGCAGCTCGCAGATCTTCTGGCACGTCCTCGTTATTTATATTAACTTCCACTAATCGATAACCCTTTTTCCATTGGGACTCACCTTCCCGTCTTGCTCCCCCCCTCGCCCGACCTGCAGCTCCCCTCGCCCGGCTACCTGGGCGTGGTCCACGCGCGCGTCGGATTCCTCGGCCACGCACTGGGCTCTCCTGACGCTCTACCACTTGCGGAGGGTAGATATGATGCTCGTCGGCGAGATGATAAGCTGATGACGACATACTCAACCCTAAAAAACAAAAAAAAAACAAAAAAAATGCAATTATGATTCTTGCTGGAAATGTACAACGGGTTCTTGCTGGGAATGTAGAAAAGTAAAAGTATAACTTACTCATCATCACGAACATCAGCCTCTTTATCCGCATGGGGAGGGGTAGGCGACCGCACAGCGCGTGACGGGCTCGGCCTATCTACTGAAAGGTTTTCGTTATTATAAATAATTATTATGACTCAAAAACATTTAAAAATGAGTTTTATTACTTACGATTGCGTCGCACGTGGCGGGCTTGAAAGCATTGCAGCAGGACTGGCCGCAGGAGGTGACGGTCTAGCCGCAGGTGGTGACGGGCTAGCCGCAGCTGACGGACTGGGCAAATCGAATAAAAGGTTTTTGATATTACAAATACTACGACTATAAAATATGTATTTCGGTGAAACTTACGCCCCTCCTCAAGTTCTCTGAGTGCGCCGCTAATGATTAGCGGCGCACTCAGAGAACTTGAGGAGGGGCGCAGCGGGATCTCCTCTCCCTCGGCCGTGTACAGTCCGAGGAGAGTCGGTGCCGAGTCGGTATACTGAAAGCCCAACCTCACACAAAATAACATCAATATACATAATAAAACAATCACCCTTCACAACACAACATGCAGACAAAAGACATGCTACATACAAACCTAATCTCAACAGCGGATACTTCTGTAAAATATCTGTGAATTACGATGATACATTGCTGGAAGATAACAAAGTCTAATTAATAACTGACAAAATACAGGGTGGCCCTGAGTAAATTTTATTTTTGAAAATTTCATAATAAAACAGTGGTTAGTTTTAACCTATTTTATTTATTATAGAAGTTAAAAAGGACATTATGCAAATTCCGTTTTTGAATACAATGTCATCCAGATGGCCACCATCACGGCGCTGGAATTCATGTAAGCGCGCCCTAAAATTTTCCAATACACGCCTGCAGGTTGCTTGGGGAATCGCTGCATTTTCCTGGTGGATATTTTGTTTTAATTGAGCCGTAGTCCTATGATTATTTACGTAAACACGGCTCTTCAGGTAGCCCCACAAGAAATAATCTGGTGGGCTCAAATCAGGGCTTCTAGGCGGCCAGTCAATGTTGTCCCCTTCGAGAAATGACTTTTCTTGGGAACATTTCACGAACCACCTCTAAACTCATGTTTGATGTGTGACAAGTTGCCCCGTCCTGTTGGAATTATACCCACGAAATTCTTGCAATTCAGCACTCAAGTACTGCCTCAACATTAGAGAATACCGTTCAGAGTTGACATTCACTGCTCTGCCTCGCGCATCCTCAAAGAAATAAGGGCCTATTATTCCGGCCGCAGAAATGGCTGCCCAAACTGTAAAAATAAAAACGTAAATTTAAATACAGTGAAATAATAGGACAGCATAGAAGCGCAGGAGGTGATCGGTGCAGCTCGCCGCGCGTGAGTACCGTGCACGATACTACTCAACAGATCTGTCGCCTTGGTACACAAGACTGTGACAACTAATCAGCGTACGCGCAGAAGGCAGTACTAATTTGGGTCACGCCACTAATTAGCGCCCGCTCAAGGACGTCACCCACTCAAGGCTAAGCGCCGCCTATCTCAAGGACAAGCACCGCCCTACTAAGCTGTCATTGATCGCTTGACCTGCGCTCGCGCCTATCACTTGTTGTGTCTATACGTACTTCTGTATAACCCAGCAAACTCGGCCCTGACAACTAATTAACTCCTTGTACTCATCACAGCTTAGTACTTTTAAGGTGAAAAATGGACAAATCTCTCTCTGATTCAAATATTAGCTTAATGATGGACACGACTCCACCTAATTTTATTTCTAAGCGTAATAAGAGAGTACGGGAAGAAGATCTACCAGGGGAATTTACTAAATTCAAGAACGATATCAAAGAAATGTTAACTTCTTTTATCTCCAACCAGGAGAGTGAATTAAAGGTAAATACTTCTAATCTCAAGGACATTCAGATGACAAATAATAGCATAGAAACTGCCATCACTAACTTATCTTATCAAAATGAAGAATTCCGTAAGAAAATCGAACTGCTTGAGTTACAAGGTAAAAAAGACCGTGAATGCATTGCCTTGTTGGAGGATAGAATCGAAGACTTACAAAGAAGTAGTAAGAAAACCAGCATTGAAGTAAAGAACGTCCCTAAAATGCCTCAGGAAAATAACTCTGAACGAATAAATATGATCATGAACTTATCTAAACATCTAAGCCTTGAGATGGACTCACGTGACATTAAGGACATTTACCGATTGCCCAGTCGGAAAGAAGGTATTACGAATACTCCTATAATTGTAGAACTGAACTCCACTATGTTAAAAACCAACTTACTAAAGAAGGCAAAGTCATATAATATTAAAAACTCTGGTAAACTTCAAGCAAAACATCTTGGGATAACGAATAACACCGAGGTACCTGTTTTTGTATCTGAGCAACTAACTCCTAAGGGCGCCCGACTATTTTTCTTAGCCCGTGATTTGGCTAAAACGAAGCACTATACATTTTGCTGGACAGCATTTGGTCGTATCTTAGTGAAAAGAGATGAAAATTTTCGAGTGATTGCCATCAAAAGTGAGGCTCAGGTCCATCAGCTGATGCAAGAAGCATGACTAGTATGTACTATCACTATCATTAAATTATTTCTAGTTACTATACCTTTTTCTATTGATAAAAATAATGTTATGTTCAACTTTACTCAATACATATTATAGTATCTTCGTGTTTCAGACACTGTATACCTATTAGGAAATATAGTATCTAAATGCTATAGGTACTTACACTTTTACTATCAATCATACTCATTGTTTATATTATTTACTTTTACATCTTATGTCGCGCCTTGGCGACAACTATTTTTGTTGGCAGTCATACTATCGATCTTATTCGATTTACAATCTTTGATTATGCTGAAATTAAATTTAAAATCTAATAATTTTCAATGTTTACTTTTCGGTTGACATTACGTCAGTTTTTTTTTTCTTCTTGCTTCGCACGGTTTGTGCATTTAGCCAATGTCATGATGAATGAAGCTATACATTTATATACAGGTAAACTATTTGTACAAAATAAAGAAAGAACTGAAGTAGGAAAAGGAATACGGAAAGACAATAGATCACTGAGAAAGGAAGAACGGTCATATAGAGGACAGGAGAAAAGAATGTGGTTCAAGTCGCCCACATCTGTGCCACACGAACAAGTGGGGTCGTCAATGATATGTAGTTTGGCAAGATGAGCTGGAGTGCAAACATGACCCAGTCTCATCCGTATAAGAATGGAGGTCTCCATCTTACCAAACCCAGCCCTACCAAACCACGGTTTTTCCGGAATGTCGGGTTGGATTAATGAAAAATAATAGCCCTTCGATTTGCTTCTGATATCCCATGCTATCTTCAAAGTGTCCCGAAGAAAAGTTTTTGGTAGAGTCACAAGATCAGTGCTAAAATTTACATAGGGAACTAAGTCTCCACACTGCACCGCATCACCGGCAAGTGTATCCGCCACTTCATTGCCGTGGATTCCAGCATGGGCCGGAATCCACGCAAACTGTATTGAATTACCCTCAGAGATGGTTCTGAACGCAAATTCTCTTATTAAATAAATTATAGGAAACTGCGATTTATGTTCGAAAGGGGATTTGTTGATGGCTAGAAGAGCACTTTGAGAATCTGTAAAAAATATAGTTTTTTTTGAGGTTAAAAAGGCGAGAATATTCTAATGCTTTTAAAATGCCGAAACATTCCCCAGTAAAAACAGAAGTTTCCGGAGGCAGATTTATTTTTTGTACAATGTTATATTGAGAGTGATACGTACCTATCCCAACACAACCCGTAGGAGAAAGCTTGGCAGCATCCGTAAATAGATGGTGATACTCCAAGTGTTCAGCCAAAAAAAAATTAAAACTTGAATTTCTGTCAGGGTCTGATTTTTTAACACAGGTAAAATTTAGGGTGGGGCTGAACAGTAAACTTTCATAACTACAGTTAAACATGGGAAGTTTATTGGAACGGTGAATAGGGGAAGAAAGTGAAAGGATTTTTTTATAGCTTATAACTAGACAGGGAGCACGTTTATGGGACCAGTAGTCTGATGATTCTATTTGTAACACTAAAGAGTCTAGTTTAGGAATGAGAGGATGAGTTGATGACTGAAGAATCCGGAACAAATATTTGTCAGACAGGAATTGTCGTCTCAGATGTAAAGGTGCTTCCCCGCATTCAATTTGGAGTGCTTTAATGGGACTGGACTTCATGGCACCCGAAACAATGCGTAGAGCTTTGGATTGGATGCGATCCAACTTTTTAAAGGCCATAACGCTACCAGGTTCTAGTAGAAACAATCCATAATCCAGAGTGCTTCTGATGATTGCGTTGTAGATGAGTTTCAATGAAAAGGGGTGCGCACCCCACCATACACCAGAGAGGCATCTAAGCATGTTTAGGTGATTTTCACATTTGTTAACAATATAATCACAATGAGGAACACTATTTAATTTACAGTCAAGTATTACACCTAGATATTTGAAATTATCTTTAATCGGGATAGGAGTTTCTTTATAGAAGAGATTTATTGTCGGAATATTTCTCTTTCGGGTGAATACAACGGCCGCGCTTTTAGACGTGGATATATCCAAGCCATTAAGATGTAACCATGACTCCAAATTAGATAAAGCGGAATTGATAGCCTGGCTAGCCTGTTCGACAGATTGGCTAGAAGAATATAACAACAAATCGTCGGCATATTGAAGAACCCTAACATGGTCAGTTATGGACGAGTCTAAATCAAAAGTGTAAATATTGTATAAAAGGGGACTGAGCACAGAACCCTGTGGGAGGCCTTTCCATACAAGGTGAGATACCTCTTGATTTCCAATTAACATACTAATAGAGCGTCCAGTCAGGATATTAATAATAAAATTCGACAAATTCAATGGAACCCTTAAGGCTCTTAATTTATTTTGTAAAACTGATAATACAACATTATCATAAGCTGAATTAATGTCGAGGAAAACCGCAACCGTGAATTGATTAGTAGAAAATGAAATCCGAATATCCGATGTTAGAATGCTTAATCAGTCACTGGTACTTCTACCTTTTCTAAAGCCATGTTGTGATTCTGCCAAAAGACCCTTACTTTCAACAAACCATTCTAGACGATTTTTAATTAAGTGTTCAGCTAATTTCATCAGAACTGAAGACAAAACTGTGGGACGGTATGAAGAAGCATCAGATGGGATTCTATTTGGTTTGAGGAATGGCAACACCATTTGACGTTTCCATTCAACAGGTATGTTTCCAGTGATCATAATAGAATTGATAAGATGTAAATAATAACTGTTGACGTCTTCATTTAAATTAGCAGAAAAAGAATATGGGATGCCATCACTGCCTGGTGCAGAATCCTTAGTTTTATGAATAACACCTTTGAATTCAGTAAGAGTGAATGGGCCATCTAGAGTCATATGGGAGTCATGGTTATGGGATCCGTTTGTTATTGACAGTATTGGTAAGGACAGGTTAGGGTTAATAGCCTCAGGAACCCAAGGCGGCGCTAAATTATCCAAAAATTCGCTGGCTAAAGAATCCGGTATCGGGGAAGGGTCCTTATAAATGGATCTAAATCTGCGGATATTACGCCAGACAATCGTTGGGTGAGTGTTCGGTGAAATTGATGAGCAGAAGTTACGCCAAGATTCAAATTTTTTCTTCTTAAAAAGTTTATAAGTTATTCATCTGAAAAGAAAAGAGATTATTCATCTCTTGAAGAATAGAAAAAGAAGGGTGAGGAATGTAAATAGAAACAAAACAAGTTTGGTGCACCTTAATAGCTACAATAGAAATTTCCTCACTATGAGGAGGTAATGAAACAATAGAGAAAGGAAAAGAGTTCTTGATAAGTATAGCTACACCACCATACCCATCAAATCTATCCTCCCTAATGGTTAAATAACCATTAATTTTAAAAATTTGATTTGATTTGAGCCAAGTCTCTGCTAAAGCAAAGACAAATGGCTCATATTTGTTTAAAAGGTATATAACATCACTCTTTTTGTTTACTAGACTGCGGCAGTTCCACTGGATTATATTGGATGTGTTGTCCATTATGAATGGATTGAGGTACATTGAAAGTTGAGGCAACGTTGGGGACGGTGAGATGTTGAACTGAGAAAGAAGATGGTGTAATGCAGAGAGAAAATCATTTATAGAAAAGTTTATATCATTTTTATCATTATTTTGATTGTTAGAAAAAGCACAACCATTAGATGGCTGGGGATTTTAAATTCATTAATAATAGCATTATAGGCCTCATTATAACCTTGTATAGATTTGGTATAGATTTGGGTGGGGAGCGTGGTTTCAGGAAGACAGTTTTTTTATAACTACTTGAAGCCTGCATTCTATTAGGTGAAGAGATTGAAGGACTATCTGCAAAGTTTTTAGAAGGAGAAGATAAAAGTGTGTCAGCATACGATTTATTAACTAGGGGATGTACTTTTGCTGCTTCAGCATAAGAAACTGAGCTGCCATGCCGTGCCATGTATGATTTAATTTGTTTTTGTCGAGAGAATTCAGGACAAGATTTATTAGTGGCATAGTGAAAGCCAGAGCACAGACAGCAAGATGCATTTTCTATTTCCCTTTCACAGCTATCTGCAGTATGGCCTTGACCACATTTATAGCAACGAGGTTTAGATCTGCACTGAATTTTAGTGTGGCCAAAACGACAGCAATTGAAGCATTGTACAGTAGGGAAAATATATAAATCTACAGGTAATGCATTATAGCACATGAAGATTCTTTTAGGTAGAACCTGTCCATCAAAAGTAACAACTATGGATTGGGATGGCTTCCAAACGGTTGTACCATCAACAACAGATTTAAAATTAAGGCGTCTGACTTTTAGAATTGGACCACAACCAATTGGAACAGTAATATTATCAATAACTTCCTCTGGAGACCATTCTGCAGGAACACCACGCACAAGACCCATTCTAGTAACATTAAACGTGGGTATAAAAGCTTTGTAATTGTATGTTTCCAGACTATTATGAGAAATAAAAGAATTTGCATCCAGAAAATTGGAAAATGAGAGTGATATTTTATTGCGCCCAATTTTCTTGACGCTACCATTTATAATATTTTTAAAGGTGTTCTGTTTAAGGAACTTACCAAATGTGATTGGGTGCAATATAGTACCATCATCAGGGGAAATGGTTTTTTTCTGTAAATGGATAATGTAAGGTGCACTGTCGGTTTTGTCGTATGTTTTACGACCGATTTGCGCGGGAACAGCTACGGTTGGAACATGAGTATCAGCAGCAATGGTTGGTATTGAGCAAATAGGTTCTGCTAAAGATGTAGTAGGACTAGGATCTGTGCAAACACAACCCGACGACTCGGAACCGTGGTTATTTCAGGTGCGACGGCGTTTGTTACAGTGCTTGCACACATGTACGCGGCTTCTTTTCCGGTGACGAGCCGAGGACGACCCATCAGTATCCATACCAGACTCATTGCTAACGGTAACAAAATTGCCTGCCGGGGGAACAAAGTCCCCCCCCCCGGGTCTGGCGGGTCGTTCATTACAAGGTTTCACCAAAAATTACAGAAAAAACTTACCACTACCGAAGAAAGAAGGAAAAAAAAAACCTACAAAATTATAAATTAAAGAAGCTAAAGCACTAAAACTACGACTACTGATCCTATGTTAACTTATTTTAAAATAATTTATCTTAAATTCAAAAAGGACGCGTCCGCCAAGTTGAACGTTTCCCGCGCTTTTCCATTACATCAGTTGTCAAGCTGTCAATTACTTTTTCTCGAATTTTGTGTCATAGTTTTTCTTAGTGGTTAGGACTAAGAAGGTCACTTTTGATTTCTGTAATTTATTTTTATTTTTATTAATGTTAGCTCAAATAATTTAATCTTTTATTAATTACTATTGTTTACTAGTTAACAGTATCTTATCTTAAGTTTATATAATTTATTAACACGCTCACAGAAATCTTCTAGGAAGTTTTGAACTAAATAATACAGGCTGTTTTAAATACAGGCCAATCACAGTTTTTGATTTTCATAAACTGAAATTCGAGAAATATAAAAAGAAGAAAATAAAACAGTTGATATGGAAAAACGCTGAAAATTCTGATATAAAAGGGACGCCAGCTTCATTCCCGTCATTATAAAATTGGTTGCTGAACCTGAGCCTCGGAAGTCACCTGGCATAAGACACCTGGTCTCCCTAAAGTTCCAGAAGTCGTTCCACTCATGAACCCTCTGTGCTCGTGAACCACAGAGGACGCCTACACTCCAGGAGGTCTACAAGCCCTGGAGACACGTCATATTTCCAGAGGACGCCTATACTCCAGGAGCTCTACAAGCCCTGGAGACACGCCATTCTTCCTAAGGACGCTGCTACCTGTTCTGGGAGTTGTTTCTCCACTACCTACTTCAAGACCTTTGAAGCCTGTCCCTGAATATTTCTAATCAAGTACTGTAAATCCAAAATTTTCTGTTGAGCGTGCTTTTAGTTGGTTATTCTTTTTGGATAAATATTAATGTATTTTATACCCTATTAAATTTAATTGTCAACTGCTTACTTTCTTTTATTAATTGTAGCAGTAACATGACAATATTTTTTATTTATTTATTTAAACTTCATGTACATGTACATAGGCGGACTTAATGCCACAAGGCATTCTCCTATTTTAAACTATTATAACTGTCATTGTAAGCATGCTCAATTCACTACTACACGTTCAAACTCTATGACTCATCCTTACCACAAAACAAAAACAATTAACTCACTCAATACACTCACATTCACCCCGAACAGTGCCTGATATAGCAAGTCTTGATGTCCACTTAACATGCATAAAATTGAATACAAATATACAGAAATAGTCGTCAGATTACTGCTAAATTGTGGTTCAAACTGCAAGAACAACCGTTTGATTACCCTGATTAATAATGGATAGTAGCCTAAACAATTTACAGGAATTGGATACCGCTGAGATAGCTAAGTCTGCTATTCTTGATGTTGCACACTTACAAACATTCCTACAACGCGATGCTAATAACTTAACTGTCCTGACACAGAATATAAGAAGCATATACAGTAATTTCGACGATGTTCAGATCACCCTGTCTCAAATCGGAGTTGAGGTAGATGTGCTAATCCTAACAGAATGCAGATTAAACGCTAATAAACCACTACCAGTGTTAAATAACTGTACCTCGTTTAATACATTTAGGCAACTAAACCAAAATGATGGCGTAGTAGCCTATATAAAAGACTGCCATTTACCCCAGGCAACTGAAATTAACTTAACACATGCATCTGCCTTGCAAATAAGTATCTCAAATTTCACCATTATTGGTATCTATCAGTCTCCGTCGAATGTATCCACAGATGGTTTTATTAACTCACTTGATCACTACCTTCAAAGTATTCACACACATAGAAACACTATTATTACTGGCGACATAAATATTAATTTAATAGGAAAGCCGGCAGAATCATCACAAATACGAACTAGTAGATTAACCTATTTGAATATGACGGCTATACATGGTTTCCTCCCAGGACACTGTTTGCCTACTAGGGAAGAGAACTGCCTCGATCACATGCTCCATAACTTAGACAAATTAAAAAACTCGGCTTTCGTGACAGTCCTAAACACGTCTGTTACAGATCATGCAATGGTGGTATTAAATATATCCCACACATACCAAAGCAAGACTTGTGTTAAATATAAAACCATAACAAACTGGGAATACGCTTATAAGCAACTTGTAGACACAGATATATCCTTTCTTGGCGCACATAGAGACCCGAACATTCTAGCTAACGCGATAATAGAGGTCATTAGGACATCTCTCCTCCAAAATACTAAAGTGGTCTCAGTGTCTAGTTCCAAGCGAACCCTTAAGCCCTGGATATCTATGGGTGCCCTAAGATGTATTAGGTTTAGAAATAGACTACAGCTACAAAAGAGGAAGGACCCTTTTAACGTTATTTTGATCATAACTTACAGGCGTTTTCGCACATATTGTTCCAACCTTATTAAGAAACTCAAACGACAATATCATAAAAAACAGATATCAAATTCATTAAAAAATCCTAAACTACTCTGGCGTAAAATTAATGAGATAACCCATTATAAAGAACCTAAGGCGTCCAGTACACACTTACTTCATATCACACCACATACCCTCGACTCATTAAACCGCGTAAACCAATTTTTCGTAACTGTTGGAAAAAGACTTGCGGAAGACATAATAACCTTAACTGGACAAGAATCTACCCTGTAACTAACTTAAGTTCGCTACCTCAAATTAATTCCTTCGTATTGCTAGAGACAGATTCGGCAGAAGTGGATTGCATTCTTGGGTCGCTTGACTCAGGAAGTGCTTCGATACGGGCATATTTCCTGACGCACTAAAACGTGCTATAATTACGCCAGTGCACAAGGATGGGGATAAGAGCGATGTCAACAATTATCGGCCGATATCTGTCTTATCAGGGATTTCGAAAATAATAGAAAAAATATTAAATAAAAGACTAGTAAGTTATTTAACTAAATACAACATTCTGTCTGATTCTCAATACGGTTTTAGACAGGGACGGTCAACTCAGGATGCGGTCATTGCGTTAACATCAGAAATCACTGATAAGGTAGACAAGGGTTATAAATGCGTTACGGTGTTTCTAGACCTGAAAAAGGCCTTTGACACCGTATCTGTCCCCATCCTTGTGCAGAGACTTGAGGCTATAGGGATAAGAGGTAAGGCTCTCTCCCTCTTTGACAGTTACCTTCGAGGTAGGAGACAGCAAGTTAAAATAGGTAACTCACATAGTGAGGAGGAAAACATTGTTTTTGGTGTCCCGCAGGGGTCAGTCCTCGGCCCACCACTGCTTCTAGTGTATATTAATGAACTCTGCAACCTACGAAACAGTGGGGGCAAAATCTTCTCTTACGCGGATGACCAAAGCCCAGAAAGGATTGGCTGCTATAGATAGATGGCTCAAAGCCAATCTTCTAACCCTTAGTGTTCCTAAAACGAACTATATTTGTTTTTCTCCTAGCAGAAGGTCTAAACCAGGCCTTAACTTCAGTATTCGAATCCATACGTGTCCGGACCACAGGGACCAAAATTGTAATTGTCAAGCTATTAAACATGTAACGTCCACAAGATACCTTGGAGTTATAGTTGACGAGTGTTTAACTTGGCATTCGCATATAGAGATTGTTACATCACGGGTCCGAAAATTTATATGGATTTTTAAAAATCTAAGATACGTGATGCCCCAAAATACATTAAATAGCATCTATATTGCGCTCACGCAATCAGTTATTACATACTGTTTACCAGTTTGGGGAGGAGCCACTAAAACTAAATTCCTTGAGTTAGAAAGAGCCCAAAGGTCACTCATAAAAGTAATGTACAACAAACCATACCTATACCCCACAGTCGATCTTTATAGAATCAGTGGCTTACTTACAGTAAGAAAACTATATTTTTTAATCACGACCCTGAACTTACCTAAATCTATTCCTTGTAACAAAGATAGTCAGGAGAAAAGACGAAAGGATATAGGGGCCTACTCCCCGGGGGTTCGAACCGCTTTTGCAAGGCGTCAATATGCAACCCAATCAGCCTACATTTATAATAAAATAAACAAAAAATTAAGGTTCCATTGTGAAGTATCACACATATGCAAAAAGGTATTAACCGTGTGGCTTATAACCTTAACATACGAGGAAACTGAGCAATTCTTGGTTAGACTTCGCTAAATCATTTCTTTTTTTTATTCCCTCCGTATAAATAATGTAAATAGGTCTATTTATAATCTATTTATTGCTTCGAACACATCGGCACTTCAAAGGAGATATATACTACTTTCACACACACATACACAAACACACACACACACACACACATATACACACACACACACACAGACATCACTACAAACCCTGTTTAAGAACAAGATCACATACAGTTTCACATATCTAGGCATACAACTACAGTTACACAAAGAGCTGCTAATTAGTTTATAATTATGTCATTTACTGTGAATTTTTAGATTTTTATCTTTAATTTTTCACTTTTTTAATAACATGTGCATTAGTCTCAATATTGTTAATATTAAGGGAAGGAGCGAGATACCCCCAACACAGGTATTATCAATTACCTACTGGGGATGTCTCACTATATATTACATGTAATTGTTTTGGGACAAATAAACTATTTTCATTTTTTTTTCATTTTCAAACTGTGACTCGTGCGCAATGGAGTGGTTTCTGGTGTTTTAGTCTTGGCTGTTCTCTATTCCAATAGTGACAGTGTTGGAGATTCTACTTATTAATTTGCAACACCAACATAAAATGTAAAACCTTGTATAAATAGTGGCAACACTATTCCCTTCCATCTGCGACACTGGTGCAATACAGACGTGTATATTACTTGCCATATTTTATTTAATCTTCCTACCTCGGCACCAACGTACCATCACCTCATCAGCTACCTACCACCTATCTAACAGCTACACATTGGTCCTTCGCGGAGAACAGCCGTGCTGCGGAAGAAACAAGATAAAGGTTTGGCAAGTTTTAGTCTCAGCCGTGTCGCAGCCATTTTGGTTGGCAACGCATGCGGGCTCTGCATGGTTCTTGGCCTGGTCGTCGCTACAAAATTGCAAATATTACATCGATTCGACTCCAGCAACATTCTCCAAGAAAAAGCTCAGAATAAATCTATATCATAAATTTTATCGATCGCATTTGTCGCCGTCGCCGGAGTCACCTCTGCAGGTGTAAAGAGTACAGCTGTAAGCACAACAAAAGGTTTTCCGCAAGGACAAGCGAGACAGCACGTATCGCATTATATATCATTTTAACGAGTTTACGCGCCTGGAACGCGATCTGCGCACGCCGCCGAGCGGGAACAAACCGAATTTCGTACGAGCGCAAAAGGAGACGCACAAGAAATCGCACCACGCCACCATTTTGTGGCATTCGATCGACTCGTCTATCGTCTTCAAAATCAGTTGAGTCCACGCGCATCAAAACGAAACATTGAAGTGTTGTGTTTAGTGTTTTAGCATTTAAGTTGTGATACCTACTACAAAAGTGCGTAATAATAGAAATGGAGGACGAAATAAAGCGTAAAATCGCCTCGAGGCTATGTCAAAGGTACGACAAGACAAGACAAGACTAAATAATGTCGTTGAAGTTTCAAATCTAAGTAAACTAAGTTGTGATGAGCTGGTCACCAAGCGTGATCGACTCGAAACTGCCTTTAGTGAATATGAGTCTCTATGTAAAGACATTCTATATCGATGCTGCCGACAAGGAAAACGTCGAATTAATTGAAAATAAATATTATTGTATCTTGGCATCATTGAACGAGCACATTAAGACACATGAAAAGGTAGGCCCCTCCGGCTCAACGTATTCTGATGCAACCACACATAAAACAAAGTTACCACCAATTTGCATAAAAACATTTGATGGTACATTCACAGAATACGTACCATTTATTAATTTGTTCGATTCATTGATTCACAATGACAGTAGTCTTGACATATTCAAAAGTTTTATTATCTAAGATCTTTTGTGAAAGGCGAACCATACAATTTGATAAAAGATTTAAGTTTAACCCCAGAAAGCTATAATGAAGCTCGCAAACTATTGAGAGATCGCTACAATAATAAATTTAAGATTCTAAATGATCACATAAGCAACATTTTAGATTTAAGTAGTATAGTTAAGTCAACAGCTAGTGGTTTGAGGGACTTTGTGTCATGTATTAAGCTGCGATTAAAAACCATGACTCTAATGTCATATACTGGGATGCAATGAACGAATGCGAATTTTGTTATGTGTTCTTTCCGGTAAATTAGATGGAATTACTGCACGAGCTTATCAGCTAGACCGAGATCCCAGTATACAACCTAACCTCGAAGATTTCCTGCAATATATTGAAAAAAGAGCTCTGGCATTGGAAAATGCTGGACAGGGTCTTTACTTGCAGCAGCAGTCAACCAAAGTAACAGCAGTCGCCACTGCAGGAGCAACATGCATCTTCTGTAAGTTAAATGACCATAAATTATATAAATGTAAAAAAAATCAGCTATTGCCAGCAAATGACAGACTGACGTTTGCCAAAGAACAAAAACTGTGTGTAATTTGTTTAGGTACGCATGGTAGCAAATGTAAGTTTCACTTCCGGTGCTCAGAGTGCAAGAAGTCTCATAACACTATGCTCCACTGCAATACAGGTGAAACCCCACCAGCTGTCACCTTATCAAGTAATGTTAATAATAATGTGCTTCTACCTACAGCTCGAATCAAAGTTGTAGCAAGGAATGGCATAAAATACATTATCAAGGCGTTACTGGACAGCGGATCTCAGGATTCTTTTATAACTGCAAAAGTTGTTCAGCTATTAGGTTTAACACCCTTGCAAAATAATACTTGTATTGTTGGAATTACTAATGAAAAAAGTAATGTAAAGTATAGCATTCCCTGCGAAATCCAATCATTAAATTCACCATTCAAGACAATGGTAACTTGCCATGTGGTAAAAGAGGTAACATGCAAATTACCTCAGAATAAATTTGATCTCCCTAGTTTTATAATACCGCCCAACATTAAATTGGCAGATGAACAATTTAATTTGCCTAGTGAAATACATATGTTATTAGGCGCTGGTGTGTTTTTCCTGACCCTGTTACTGGACGAGCAGTGCACAAGCATCAAACTGTCAAGACACAGCGAGCAGTCATCAACTCTGTCCTGGAATACTACTCATCCACTGCAGCAGCCTAGTAACACACAACTACACATGTTTAACACATACTTCGGTCACATTGTAGGAGGAAATCTGCCACCCAAGGTATCTCAACAGACATGTAATAGAGTAGTATTAAAATGTTAATTAGGTCTCAATGAGACACTTGCATAGTTTTGGACCAATGAAAAAGTTCCATAAATATTTACTGAGCAAACATCTGAGCAAGAGCTTTGTGAACATATTTTTCAAAGTTCAGTTAAATTAATTAATAATCAGTTTGAGGTTCCTATGCCTTTTAAATTACCTTTATCAGATGTAAACGATACTCTTGGTGAATCATTTCACTTACCATTAAAAAGGTTTTTAAATTTGGAAAAGAGATTGCATACTGATCCTGATTTATTCATGCAATATAAAAATTTCATTCATGAATATCTATCTCTTGGTCATGGTTATTATATTGATATTGAATTGGTTGATATAAATAAGCACGCAGTGTATTTTCTACCACACCATGCAGTTATTAATGACAATAGTAAAACCACAAAGCTTCGAACAGTCTTTGATGGTTCTATGAGAACGAACAAGGAGGTTTCATTAAATGATTTACAACTCCTAACCAAACGACCTGTGGTTCAAAAAGATTTATTTGATATAATTTTATTATTCCGCTTAGGTAGATATACATTTACAGCGGACATCAAGCGAATGTTCAGAAACATTAAAGTAGATCCTCAATACGTGTGTGTGTGTGTGGTGATAATAATTTAATTAAATGTCAAACTAGGCGATTTAGTAATTTTAAAAGAGATCTCCTCCTATGTCGTGGCCTATGGCACGAATTGTTAATTTGTTTCCAGGACATGATGGCAAAATTAGCGCAGTGGAGGTTAGGACCCCAAATGGGAAAACTCATTCCCGGGCCATCAATAAAATCTGTATATTACCTATAGAAAACGATGATAGTTCTTAGATAGTTCTCTAAATGTTAATATTAAATAATAAATCCTAATATTATGTATGTAAAACTGTACTATGTATGTACTGGATTGTACTGTTGTTTTGTATGTTAATTTAAGCTCGTAGTTTTTAAATAGTCTAAAAAAAACCAAATGTTAACTTGTTAGTTCAATTTAATTTTATATAACTTTTGTAAGCTCATTGCTATCTCTGTGAGGCCGCAGCATGTTGGAGATTCTACTTATTAATTTGCAACACCAACATAAAATGTAAAACCTTGTATAAATAGTGGCAACACTATTCCCTTCCAACTGCGACACTGGTGCAATACAGACAGATATACTTGCCATATTTTATTTAATCTTTCTTCCTCGGCACCAACGTACCAGCACCTCATCAGCTACCTACCACCTATCTAACAGCTACACAGACAGTTCTGTTTATTTACAGCGCCATTCATATGAAAATGTGCCTCGTCTGAAAAGAGTATGTTATTGAAGCTGTGGAACTGCTCGAACATTTTCGTCGTAAAATCCAACCTTGTAACAAAATCATTTTCATTTAATTCTTGGACGAGCTGTATTTTATACGGATGAAGCTTTAAATCCAAAGATGAAATTTTCTGCAAAGTCGTACGGGACATCGCTAATGCCGTTGCACGTTTGCGAGTTGAGAGTCTCGGATCAGCACGTACAGAATCATTAACTTCCTGTATTCTTTCTCGATCCGAACAGTTCGTGTACGACCTGGGCGGCGACGCGGCATCGGCGAACCGGTCTTTTCAAAGTTCTTTATCCAATGCCTAATCAATGGGGCACTTGGACACTGTCTTACACTGCGCAATTGATACTCAACTCGGAATAACCGTCTAACACGTCTGTACGAACGATTCTTTTCATAAAATGTACGCACTGCAAAAGCGCGCTGTTGTCCCGTAAAGTGACTCATGGCGACTAAATTGGCGCGAACCGAGCTAGCGACTGACCGCCCGCGTCCTTCCCCCTCCACCCGTTCACAAGTTATAATGAAAATAAAAATAAAATTTATTCCGGGACACCCTGTACAATGTCAAGTCTATGCAACAGATCTCATTCATCATCATACAATCCGAAGATAGTCGGTGCCGAGCCGGTATACTGAAAATTCAAAGCCCAACACCTCACACAATAAAAATATACAAAACACTCACTCACAACACAACATGCAGACAAAAGACATGCTACATACAAACCTAATCTCAACAACGGATACTTCTGCAAAATATCTGTGAATAACGATGATAAATTGCTGGAAGACAACAAAATCCAATTGTAATAAGTGCAAAAAAATAACTGACAAAATACAATGTCAAGTCTATGCGACCTTTGAATCTCACCTCACTTATTTGTCTCATTACAGCAGATTCAGTAATTTAGTCAAGATGATGAAAAGAATTTACCTCATAAGCCGGTTCCTCGAAGTCATCGAGGTATTCCGGCTCATCTCGGCCAACTCTTCCACGGACATTTCCTCCACCTCGAGGTACTCCCGCCTCACGCCCTCTCCTCCCAGTCGCTCTCACGGAGCAACAATTCGAAATCATCCGGCAAAGCACCGCTTCCAACGCTTGGAACGTTGGAAGCGGTGCTTTGCCGGATGATTATTAACGGACGTCATTACTAAAATAATAAATAATATATTAGTTGTTTTTTTCTCAACCTGTACTGTCCCGCTGCTGGACAAAGGCCTCTCAGAAATATTTTACTTCATAAAAAATTGAAAATAAAGTAATCGATACTATCGATAATTGTTAAAATGTTTAAAGTGTTTAAATTGTTTATTTCATTTACTTACCAGCGTTCCAACAGCAAAACCAACACAAAAAACCAGTAATTCACGCGCTCGACCACACTCGGGATCACCGTTTTTTGCATTAACGCTTTTCAACGACAATGACGCGCTTCAATATTTTTTTCTTAGAGTTGCCCAATAAAAGCCACTAATATTTGGTATCGTTTGAATCGACTACTGTCAGACCATAGAGGTAAAACGTATGCAAACGATTTAAAACCATATGTTTAGTAAAAATAAGGTTTGAATTTAATGGTACGAGGTGGCATGAATTCGTGCCAGCGGGACTCAACGGATGTTCTTTGTGTGGTATTGATATGTTTGTGCGCAATGAAACTAACGACCGTCTGGTATAAGATTCGTTTATTACTCAACACACGCTCGTGGGCAAGCGCGCGGGCGACGCGTTGCTGCGCTCCCCACCCCGCGGGCTGCATACACATCACTCCTCCACCTTTACTTTGAGCACCTGGAGACGTTACAAGCAAGAGGTACTCTTTAAAACTAATTTACTTATTTTCTAAACAAATAATTATTACAATATTAAAAACAATTAAAAGTATTTTTTATAATCTACCACCTTCCTCGGACGTTCTGGCGTGAGGATACGAGTGATGGTGCTGGTGGTACGTCAACATTGCAGTCCCCAGTAATTCGAGACTGTATGCCTTCGGTTCCAAGCGCCTCGGTTTGCGCTGCCAGTGGCGGCGATGATGATATACCATCAGCTGCCCTTGCCTCATTCTCAATCGCCTCACAATCGCCTGCTCCTTATCAACAACATCGACACATTCCACATCTGGTGTTACTGGCACATTATCAGATTCATTCGCCACGGCTGAGCTCAAAACTAATGACTCGGTGGATACTGTTGGCCTGGTGATAGTTTGGCCTGAACTAATCTCATTGGAACTGTCGGCCGATTGTTCCTGATGAGGCAACTTAACTGTATTAGTGTTAGTTAGCTCATTGCTGCCGGTATACTTTAACAACTGATCTACATGTCTTATACAGTAATGATCTAAACCGTTTACGTAAATGTTATACATTTTGTTGCCTATTCTTTTTTTTATTATGCCTAACTGCCAAGTTTCTTTTCGTGCGCTGTACCATCGGGTCCAAACGACAAGTGGGCTAAACACACCCAAAATATCTTTCGATAACGGAATGTGTGTGGGGGTGAAGAATATCTAGTTGATGTTTAGTACGAAGAAGTCGAGTGAGGATTGAAGTAGGTGAATTTATGAAAATAGTTGACCAAATATAATCTCTTGTGCAAGGTTTTTTTAGAATTTTGGGAGCAGCAGAATGCCTAGAAAATATTTAAGAGGGTGGGTTAGTAAAAATTGGGCGCCAGTTTGTAACGTTCCTTTTTTCCGGGAGGGGCAAAATGTGAGGACACAATAAGGCACTCACCTACCTATCTTTCGATTTGGAGGAGAGCACGGCTTAATTGAAACAAAATAGCAAGGGAACGAGATAAGAGAATTTATTATTCAAATCAAATCAAATCAAATCAAAGCATTTATATCAAGTAGGCCAGTTACAGGCACTTTTGAATTGTCGAAACAAAGATGAAAATTAAATGTAGCTACAGTCCCAGTCACAAGGCATAAAAACTGTGAAAGTACTGTAGTTGCCCATTCCCTAGCGTAGATCTCTATGGAGAAGAACGGGCAAGAAACTCCATGGACACTCTTTTAAATCAGAATATTGTTACAAAATCTTGGTTACATCATTCATGTTGAGATGGTATATTATGTGAGAACTATGTAGCAAGATGTGCACGTTAAAAGTGTCCACAGTAAAACAAAACAGAAAAAAAAACAATTCAAAAACTAAAATAATTCATTAAAATAAGCCATGGCAACTGAGAGATGACCAGTCACAACTGACAGCGCCCGTTCACGGACATGACGCATAGATCAGCACCATTCAACTCAACCATTTTGAAGGGAACTAAATGATCCGACACATGCGCCACCATCAGCGAGACTTTTGAGTGAGCATGACATATTCTCAACCGCCAGGGCACATTCAAGTCAAGAAAAGACGTAGGTTTCCAGCGACTGATAGCATTCTAGTACATAGCACTCACACAATATGGGCTATGCGATTATATAATACTAAAGAGATTGAATCTATACAATGCAAAGATAGTTGTACAATCTTCAACAGCTCCAACAATGCAATTAGTATCCATTATTATCCATTTATGCGCCCCTGTCCTTGTGGAGCAGGACCGGCATTGAGCCAAGCATTTTTATCAGCGATATAATCGTCCAATTTGTAATATGCTTGCTTATTCAATGTGCGTTTAATGCATGTTTTAAATTTTGTTTCATTCAGTTCAAGAATGCTTTGTGGAATTTTATTATAGCATCTCAAACAGTACCCCATGAAAGAAGAGTCTACTTTAGCGAGTCTGAAGCCTGGCTGAACTAATTGGTCCCTATTTCTAGTACTGTAATTGTGTCTGTCACCTCTTTTACCAAAAAGATGTAGATTTTTCCTCACGTACATTATGTTTTCGTAGATGTATTGACAATGTACCATCATGATGTTAATTTCCTTAAACAGTTCCCTCAGAGAATCGCGCCTACGAAGATTGTATACGGCTCTGATGGCTCTTTTTTGCAGAATAAATATAGATTCAATGTCTGCAGCCCGTCCCCATAATAAAATGCCATAAGACATTATACTATGAAAGTAACTAAAATAGACCAATCTAGCAGTATCTACATCAGTAAATTGACGGATTTTTCTAATAGCATATGCTGCTGAACTTAGCCGCCCCGCCAGAGATGTTAAATGAGATTAATATACAACCTAACCTAACCTATAGAGCCTACCTATACGGAGCTGGAGCTACCTAACCCTAACTAGGCCAGTAACCGTACCTCGCAGGTTGTCGTAACTGGCTGGGAAATCTTGGCTTGTCTGGGGCATACAAATAGATGGCCGATTGGCTTCATCTTGCTCATCCTCCCTTGCACCTGACATGTAAATAGGCGGTTGAATGGCTTTGCTAGGCTCATTCTCCCTTGCTCTTGACACTTGACCGTTTTCTTTGATCGAGGGAAGTTTGTACTTGATTTCATTATCAGGTTCTGGTTCAATCTCATTATTTAATCCAATCTATTCTATAATGGATTCATTAAATATTACGTCTCTTGATATGATGATCGTGAGCTTTCCACATTTGTCAAAGCTTACTAGACGGTACACTACATCACCTTTTTAACCGATTAGGATACATTTCTGAGCTTTCTTGGCAGGCTTCTGTTTGGGCACATGGGCGTAGCATTCACGGCCAATGACTCTGAGATACTTTATTCCTGGTTTTCGACGATACCAAAGTTCGTATGGTGATTTGTCATCTATGCATGTGAGCCCTGTCCTATTCAGAACATATGCGGCTGTACTTATCAGCTCGCACCATGAGGCAATCGGAAGTTCTTCGTGAGAGTGCATCATACTGCGTACGGCTTCTACAAGCGTCCAATTTTCCCGTTCAATTGTCCGATTTTGCTCTGGGGTGTAGGGTATGGTTAGGTTAGCCTTTAGGTAAAACCAGCATTTTGCAAAATTATCTTTACTATAGCATTGTCGAACTCTCCGCCATTGTCACTGTAATTTTTTTTTACAATGTGACCCCTTGTTTTAATCTCTTTCAAAACTTGAACAAGTTTAGCTGCAACTTCCGATTTATTTATCATGAAATAGACGTAGCGATATTTTCTATAGTAATTATTGAATAGGACAAAGTATCTGTTCTTGCCAAAGGAAGATGGGAATGGACCACAAATGTCGGTATGTAGTATTTCACCAGGTTCTTTTGCTTGAGCCCTTATCCCAATTTTTTTCCTTATTTTCTACGATGTGTCTTCCCATGTACACAACCAGTACATTATTCGGAATCTAGCTTCACTTTGATACCGAGTTCCTTTTCGATGAACTTCTGTACATGTCTTTTGTTTGAGTGAGCAAATTTTTCGTGGTAAAGTTGTTGGTTGGTCATTATATAGGCTTCAATGTTGGAAGCAGCTCTATTGACTATTGTCTTTGCAAGTACTATTGTCTTCGCAACTTTGCCAACAGCATCACCTAAATGAGTCAACGCAGATTGAATGCATAGATTCAACGAGTGAGCAAAGCATGGTAAGTACCGCCATTAACCATCTCTTATTGAAGCCGTAATGTTTGCCGCATTGTCACTTGCAATGCAGTTTTGTAATCAGATATGTTCCAATTTGCCATTATGTCCCGCAGAAACGCTGTCAAATTATTACTAGTGTGACGTTCATTCTACTCCACACAACCGATTAATTTACTCTTTAATTAGTCTCTGATGGTTCAATGTAGTGCACAGTTACAGCCAGTTTTAACTTTTTCTAAGCAAGTATTGTAGTGAATTTGCAATAGGCTCTCTGATAAAGTTTTCCGCGTCGGAAGTTGATACTGTGGATTCAAAAATGCCAGCAATATTTTGAACTCTGGATCTTCCACCATTCAGAAGGGATAATGTCCTCTAGCAATCATTTTCAATAAATGATATATGATGTTTATTTGCAAGTAAGTAGGTTTTTACAAACACTTTTACACGTCATATTTTAAAACTAGATGGGGCCGGTGTTTCGTACCTGACTACTCTTTTGAAGTCTAGACATAATCTTGCTCAATTCACATGAGGACATGGAGATTAGTGTCTGAGATGGTCTTTTGTAGAAAGAACCAGACAGATTTGAGTGGAACTGTCCAGTCAGTGCAAGCAACAATACCAAAGGAAGGACATTTGGGTAGGTCGCTTATAGTACTGAAACTGCCAGACAGTTGTGGGAAAAAACAACAAAAATTAAAAATGTGAGCCTTATGGTCCCCACATTTACAATTATCAAATAAAATTTATAATAAGTACTTTTCAAAATGAATGTCAATAAAAATCACGAAAATCATTAAATGTCACAATGATAATAAAAAAAGTAAAATACTTAATAAAATAAGTATTCACGTCATATCAGTACTCACACACCCACTTTCTGTCACAAACATCGCCTTAGGCCTACGCTCCTTACGCCAGCTAGCAACACTTTTAGGAAAATTAAAAGTAACCGGCTATTTGTGACCAAATAATATTCCGTAAAATTTTGTTTCGGTGTGGTGAAAATATGGCAAATAGAAAAAGGTTCAAAAGAGGCTTCGGTCAGCAGCAAAAAGTTATTTTGTAAATCGGCGAAATGTAGTGGTAGTAGTAGAAAATAATACCTATGACATATTATGATACTTCGATGAACTATAAATATGTCAAATAATGGCAAAAAAGGAGTTGTCAATAGTTTTTGGTAAAATGAAATTCGAGCAAACAAAGTGATCGGTTCCCAGATTATTAACATTAAACCAATTAATGACTTTTGCCAGGGCGCTATTTACATCATCCGTAACTAACCGCTGACGTTACCTGTACGTCATTTGTTGTGCACGTATCAGAGGCATTGGTTTGGTGCTGTGGGCGTTCTTTAGTATAGACGGCTGAACTCGTACACGATGGCTACTACGGGTAGCAACCGGAAGTATTTGTACAGCAGCGTTATCAGTTTGGACCGTGGATAATCCTCATTGTACTGGTTCCATTGGCGCTAGCTCTGGCGGTGGCGGCGGCGGTGGCGTTTCCCGTTCCTAGATCAATTTCACTGTAACCGTCCTACTTAAATGTCTGCCTAGGTTCCCAACATTCCCGCACGATATAGAAAGCTCATTGTGACTCACAGTGAGATCATTTTGCCTTTTTAGGTCCTGTTTGTGAATAATTATTCCACAATGCACTTCTCTTTCTTTGTGATTGCGATCCTTCCATTTTTTTACAAATTATAATTTAAACACAAAGAACAGTTTAAAAACAGTTACTTCCTTACTAGACTATGTAGCTACTCACAATATGCACAATAAAACCTACACTGTCTTAGTCTTTATTATAATATTTACACAGTAGGTATATAACAATCTGATTTAGTGATTTTAATTGAAGTCCTTTCTTCATACACATATGAAGCACTCACTTTCTTTCTTACATATATGTATTTTATCCAAAGATACTTTACACGTAGAACAAACGTCAATGCTCGAACTGGATTCATAATTCGGTATTATTGTTTGTAGAAGGTTTCAGTCTACGCTATAAGCCTTTTTCAAATCGTTTTTCCACCATAGCCTGTCGCAAACTGTACAATTATGGCCAAATGTATATTTTTGAAACTGATGATTGAATTCTAGATGAGCATGACGATGTTCATAATAATCCGTGTAAGTTAAATTCGTAACATTCGATCTTTGAATGTCCACATCATTTTCAAATGATTTATAAGAATGACGATCTTCATTCACCCCAAAGTCAATTCTGTTGTAAAGAACTATGATGTAGGGGAGAAGGGGGGAATTGGAGCCTACTAAGGAAAACGTTCAATAAAAGGCAAATTTATGGATACTTTGGGAACTTGTTATTAAAAACGAAATCCTTACTTAATTGACTATCATCTAATCAGAGAATCTTATCGTTACATTATTAGGCAATTGGTCACAGATGAACTTCAAAGAAAAAAACAGAATCGCTCTCATTACCCGACTTTGCGGGAAATGAGAGCCTATAAATTCCCATATGTGTAATGGGAGCTACTTTATTATTAAATCACTCTCAAAAATTTCTATGTCAGTTTGAAATCTCACTTATTCATATAAATTTTAATACAAAGGTAACCGTACAACAATTAACTTTAAGGATCCAAGCAAAAAACGCAAACATAATCAACCGGGCTGTCAGAACCAGAACATTCCTTATGTTCCCATTTACCGCAACCTCTGCAACGGTATCACATTTCGTTATTTTTTCCCGTCACAGCAAATGGCACACAACGTCTCTTCTTCTGAATATTCTAACTCATCGTCGCAAAGATTCTCAACATCTTCTTCTTCAGACGTGTCAGTTTCATCAGTTTCAAAAACTTTCTTTTTTACCCTTTTTACTTTTTTTTTTTGTTGGTTGCCTTGTTTCTTGACAGCATTTTCTAAGGTTTCAACGGTCCAAGAGGTCCGGTTTTGGAGTGGTGCGTTCCCTTTTTTTGGCATTTTGGCATCGGAAAAAAAAAACATAAAAGCATATGGGGCAATTGGAGCTATAAAGGGTAATCAGAACCTAATAAGCTCTGATTACCCGACTACCACCATTTTGAAATAAAATAAAATGATATACTGAATCTAGCTTGTAACGCAATTATACGCACAGATACTCAAAATTGATAACATTAGCTATAAAATAAAACAGGTTTGATTGTAACAAACGTATAACTTCACACATACCTTGCCGATGAAATTTCGTATTTTTTATAAGCGCGGACCAAAAAATCGACAAGCGTCCGTGGTCACACAACACGTGGCACTGGCGAGTCTAACGCCACAGGGAAACACGATCGCAGCGTGCCGAAAGCGGCCGAGTGATAAACGAGTGAATACGAGCTGTAGTTTTGTCTCTAGTCGCACCGCTCCCATTACCCTCTGGCTCCCATTACCCTCTATACGGTGTGAAATGTGAAACACGGAGATGAAGATGCAAAAAATGTATTGAATCATTTACTTTAAAATAACAGAAACGAACAACTTCTGTTTCCGTATTATTTTATAATAATGAAATTGCACGCATATGTTTTGATTGTATGTTCTGGAAAATATGAAAAAAAAAACTATCTAAATCTCCATATTCAAACTCACTACTAAGTATTTTCTTGCACTAGTTGGATTTTGACATGCATTTAAGATGGGTGAGTCATGAAGTAGTCATGAAGTTGCTTTCGGAGATTATAACTGATACAGATATTTGAACATCTAAAATACTTGAGTGTTGGACTATATCAAATACTTAATGCCCGTTTACGTGCTCGTTTTAAGTTAGGAAAGCATTAGATAACGCCACAAAACTGCGTTCCATTAGCAACCATCTGGTGATGAGCGTGTGGACAGTATTTATAGAGATGAATCAAACGATGTGATTGATGGTGGTTATTGAAATTAATATTTAATTAAATTAGAAAAACTAGGGAAAATACAGCGAACACAAAGGACAGCACAGTGGCACATACGTCAAATTCAGCAACAAAGGTCAAGATCAAGATCAAAGGTCAAGATCAAATCAATAAAAAAAAAAAAAAAAGGTTGTAGCTTCTTCAGCCAGTCGCCAACACCATCTTAATGGTGAAAATAGATCTTCAAAACGCCGCAATTCTTTCACTTTCAATTCGACCAAACTAGGAAAAGCTTTTTCTGTACTTCCGTGTAATGTACAGCATTCCAATCCGGGGAGTCGAATCTCTGCATTTCTGATATTTTCGTGACACGTTCTGGATTTCCTTTAGGTACACAAGGTTCTTTAACGGAAACGCCTCCTTGTTTGGAAAATATTGCAAAAGAAGTTTGTGGCGTTTTAAAGATCCATTTTCACCATTAAGATGGTTTCAAATAGAACGCAGTTTTGCGGCGTTATCGAATGCTTTCTCTAACTCAAAACGAGCACGTAAACGGGGTATTACAGAAACTTATTGATTGGTCTGCTAATTCGAACGCCCAATTATCTTCAACTACCCTCTTTGAGAAACTAAAAGAGTTGTTTAGTGCTGAGTCATCTTATAAAACGGTATTTCATGATATTCTCCAAATAGTTATTATTTGATTGATTGATTCAATGTAAAACTGCATGCAGTCAAGGTGTGATGGATCGAAGACTGAGCGGCTGAGCAGAGGGAGACACAAGCACCCGTTAATCACCCTTTTATCTTCGTAAGCTTCATGATTTTATCAAAATAAAATATACGCGTCCATTTTGTTAAAGTCCTTTTATTGCAGTGAATTATGACAGTCAGTACATAGTATTGCAAGCGTTAAAAAATATATCTATAAATGATACCACAGTATCTACAACACAAGGCGTAATCGGTCTATGTTTGATTGTGCGGCAGGATTTGGTTGGCGATGCATCTCATAAAATGTTTCCTGTACAGCTATTCCAATGTATATTTTATTTATTGGCATATAGAGCCTTTAATTATTATATTGGATTAATGCATTGGTTCCCTTAACCTGGGAAAGTTCCATATAATTGACAGCTAGAGTTTTTATTAATTTCTCTGTTTCTGGCTTTAGTTTATGTAACCGGCTCGAAGGACCAAAAACTGTTGAGAACAGTGTGAAGGTCTCGATGATGGTGATGAGGAATTAGTGGACTGTATAATTGGCTGGTACAAACTGAATTTATTGATTGAAACCAACATGTACAACGCGGTGGCCCGTGGAAAAGTGTTGTGTGAGGCGCGAGTGCGCGACGCCGGCCGTCCCGCGCCGCCGGTCGCCCGCGCAGCCCGTCGCCTGCGACCTCCGCGCCGCCTGTTCCGCGCGCCGCACCGCCTGGCTCAGCGGCTCGCGAGCGCTGCCTGGAGTCTGTCGAGGTTCGATTCTCGACATATTCCCGCCCACGTTGAGATTTGAAGAGTTAAATTTCTTGAGCTGGAAGGGGGCAAATGTTATTGTATGCTCTCCGAATGTTGCCCCTCCTCGTCTTCACTTCAGCAACACGGTTGATCCCGTCGACACCAGGATAAACGTTAATGATTCTTCCTAAGTGCCATAATAATGGTGGAAGAGTCTTTTCCTTTATAAGGACTAAGTCGTTAGGCTTGAGCTCATTGTTAGAGGACGTCAACCACTTGGTTCTCTGCTGCAGAGTTGAGTAGTAGTAATCAGTAAACAGGACAGTAAGTGGGCGAGAGTTTAAAATAGCCTCAATTTGAGCCAAACATGTGGCCATCGCCTCATACGTAAAATGAGCAGCTTGTAATAAACGTCTAAGGTGGATGCGAAACGTTTGGATGGGTCTTCAAAACATTTAAGTAAGATTGCAAAGCTGGGTATTGTTCCAGGAATCTGTCTAAACAAGCTTTTAATGACAGCCATCTTGTTGTAGAGGGTTATAAAATTTACGAATTCCAGTTTGGAAGAAACATTGCAATTCCGCTTTTTTTATGCCTCAAATGACTCCGACTGAAATGGGAACCTACGTTCCGCAATTAATCCTCAATTGAGCTAGGCAATTTCAGACAAGCTTTTTACACAACTTGATTCCGGGAGAACTTGAGAACCTAGAAACAAGACGTAGGTAACCAGCTAATTGGACTCACGTCGAGAAAATCTATGTAACGAGATTCCTAAATACGCCACTCCTACATACGAATTGGTGTAAATAAGACGACCTTGACCGCTAACCGTCCAGTACGAGATACTTCCGCACGAAGATCAGATTTTGATACGAGATATCAACTTAGATATACCCTACCGAATTGTGCGTGACACAAACCGATAGTCGTACGGTCCTAGCAAACACTACTAGTGTATTGTTTTAGAGTTACATGATGATAATCTGCTACTTCAGATCCTGTTACTATGAATGTGGAGAGTGTGGACGAGCATGTAATTCCAGAGGTAGCAAGGCCTCTGGAATTACATGCTCGTCCTCGTTGGCTTTTTTTTTTCTTTTTCTAATGGGAAATCATCAAATGACCCATCCCGTTCTGGGCGGTGCGGAAGGGAGTGTCAGACTTTTACTGACTAAAACCCATCCATGTTACTTCTTAGCCCTGTTCCAGGGCCGCGGTATCTCTTTCGAACAGTCCCGCAGCCCCGGCAGGCATCGGCCCTTGCGGACCCCTTCCTTTTGCTAACATCTCTTTGAGGTGCGCGTGGTACACTTGGGCATTGCTCTGACTTGTCTGGGTCATGCAATGACCAAGATCTTCGCTGGGGATGAGTTGTCAGGAGCCCTGAAATTGCTCAGTGGTGGCAATAAAATTTAAACATCTCTCCATCACGGAGAGACCAATACAAGGAAGCAGTTACTAGCACCTCTCCTGGACAAATCATTTACAAAAATTGCTGAAACAATACCAAAAAAAATATATATATATGGTGAAATAATACCTATTTGGTGAAAATCTATCTGAAAAAATTAAAAACGAAAAAAGAGATAGAAAAATCAGGATTCGAGTTGAGAAAACCTAAGCCTACATTCAACCATCCAGGATATTTGAACTCGAAGGGATAGTTCGAACACAGATTCCTCTTGGGAACAATCGGTCAGTATAGGTGGCTCGATAACATTTTGTTGCTATGTTTTCACTCGCAACCTAGTGCCACTCTTAATTTTAGTTGGGAGACCTGAGGCTTCAATGTAACCGGGTGAAAAATCGCGTTTTACGGTAGGACTCAATGTAACGCACTCTATACATTGTGCTGATGGATGCATTGAATAGTACGGGTGTCGTGAAGTTATTAAAAGTAAAGTTTAAAAAAAACCAAAGATTCTTTCATTTTTAGACAATTTTTCCAAATCTCCACTCATCTTAAAAAGTGCTCCTTTTGCGAAGTGCACCAATTGAGAAGTGCACCAGTTGCGAAGTGTACCATATGAGAAGGCACCAGTTGCTAAGTTCACCATTTGAGCATGGTGTACAAGTTGAGATGTGCACCAAATGCGTCAAACCCAACTGATAGCACCCGTTCACGAACATGACGCATGGATCATGTCTTATTTTATGTTATTCCAATGGAATGTGTTGCAAATTGCATTGTATATGTCGCCGCAAGAGTCACTACCTGCTAAACCTTCATTGCATGATTTAATATTTTCTTGTAGAAAAAATCATACGCATGTAAATATAGGCCTACCATGTGTTAAAAATAATAAAAAAAAATCTGTGACATTTATAAGTATTTATTTTTGAAAAAAAAATAATTGGAAAAAAAGTTCTGGGGCATCTAAGAATTTACAGTTCTCTGGAATAAGGAAAGTTTTTAAGAGTTCAATTTTTGTATCTTTATGTAGACCTTCTTTAGCAATGTGTTCCCAGCGGGATGCTATGTCGTCATGAACATTAGCTCCATATTTATTAGATTTTGTGGGGTCTTCTCCCAAGACTATCAATTAATTCATCTGGTACTGCCTCGTCTTGGGGATCTGGCACTGGTTCTGATTCAACCTCTTGTTCTAAGTTAGATTCAGGTTCTATCACTTTATTTTGAGTTGGTTCAAGAATTTGTTCAGAGTCCAGTTCTACAATAGGAATTATTTCATCCGGTGTATGACAACCCACAGGCCTTTCTGAAAAAATGTGTACAACCATTGTTCTAAACAGCAACTTTAAGTGTGTTTGACAATAAGAAATAAAACTCATTGAGTTTATTAATGTGTTATTTCATTCAGTTTGGAATAAACCACATGCGTAGTACCTACTTAGTGTAACCACACTAGTATATTCTCAAGCATTTATCGTTTATCAAGGAATAAGCCTCACGAGTGGCACATTGTTGTACCACACACGGGAATATTCTTCTGACGGTTTCGTTATAGGTTAAAATACCTGCCCTTTATTTCGCTATGATAGCAGCGTGAGTGTTGTACTAATCCTTATTTGTTAATTTTATCCCATCGTGTGATGTGAGATGCGATGTAATATTCTAGTACCTACATGAGTAATTTTATTAGGACTATGATATTGTATTGTTCAAATAAAACGTAGGAAACTTGTTTAGAATACAAACAATTGTTTTTGTTACCTACGGATTATTTTAACCTATTTTTATTTTTCAAGTCAAAAGTGCCGTTTAGTCTACATTTGACAGATTTTGGATAATTTGATAATTAACAGACAACAAACATTTTTATCACATTCCGTACTTATTAGTATTATTTTGTAACATAGGTATTAAAATAATCACACTGAAAAAAAAACCGAAAACCGATACTCATTCGTATTCAAGTAAAAAGTATATTTTTTTTTAATTCTCGACAGACATTTCTTCGCTTTTTAGTTTCTTGTCAATATTCTTGTATTTTTTGTCAAAATTAATGTCGCGGTACCGGCGACGATTTTTTTGCCCAGGTTGGATTAGGCTATTACGGAGCCTAATATTGCAGTGGTGGGCTTCTTTACGCAACTTTTGGATGGAATTAAACAAGGTTGGTCGCGTTGGGATTAGGACGTTAAGTATGTGATGCCATCCTTCTAATGCATTGTTCGTTCGATGACATTGGTTGGCACAACTTAAAATTGTAGGACTCAAACGGGACCATTGCCTCTTGTAATAAATTACCGAACTTTTGCATTTTATCGGTAAGTACAGATTCCATTTTGCCCAAAATCAATTGACGCCCCTCTGAAATATATTGGGCTGGTAGTAAAGGTAGGATGGCAGCCATTCTTACAATTCGTATTTATTCACTTGTCCTATTCACTTTTATTTCTTTGGCTTTCTTCCACACAGCTCTTTGATAGTGGTAGTAGCATTCACTTACATTTGATTCAGGGAAAACTGATCTTACAGCATTCCATAATGCCTACTTCGTAGACGCATTTGAAATAACGGATAATAAAACCCAAATTTTTAATTATTTCAAAAAGTCGAATGTACGTATTTGTGACTTGGCATTTATTTGGCAGTAATGCGTACAGCACGGGGACTTTGCTGCCGCGGGTGCCAACCGTTTCAGCACGCGACAGTGAGGACGAATACATACAAACCAGGTGGGCCTTTATAATGTGGACATCTGAGCAACACAAACAAAAAAGGCTTCATCAGGTGTCTGTATTTATGATGGCTGTACGTGAGTCTTTGAAGAAAGAATGGAAAAGTATGTAATCCGTCAGTGTACGAGTATACAATTCCTAAACTTGAAAGGAAATCTAGGATATTTTTGTAATATGGGCTTTTCGAAAAAAAAAAAAAAAAACCTAAACACCGATCGGCAATGCATTACATTCTTGATGTTCTTGAGTACAGCAGGGATAGCGGTGCGAGGGGGGCGACTACACAGTCGAGAGCGTCTATTGTACACACCAACATAAACAAGGTAATGTGGTAAGGAAAACTTAGGATGCAAAAGCGAGCGTGGCGAGCTCGGGACTTGGGGCACCCCAACTCCGGACAGGTTTGGTCCGAAGGGGTCCCTTTGTGTTAGGTTACTTGAACCCCTGCAGACAGAAATATAAGCCCCGCGACGTCGAGAACGCCTTATTACAACACTAGCTTTTGAACGCGGCTTTGCTCGCGTTAAATTAGAATTTCACAATCAATTCGGGTTGTACTCTGCTTGTATTTCAATCATGATTCGTAAGACACGTGGTGCCATCTATGAGTATAAGAACGTTATTATTGTTTTCCTTGGGATGCAAGGTACCATGTCCGTTTCTGTACACCTGACAACGTATATGCAAAATTTCAGGATGACCGAGTCGCGTGAAGCCAATATCTGTGTATGAACCAGCGCTTTAGGCGTCGAGTCGCAATTTTATGCGTCCTTGCGCCTTATTGACGCTGCCTGTTTCCAATGCCTCTGTGAGCGTGCCTTTTCTATTTATGGGACAATCAAAAATAAACTTGGGAACAGATTATCCCTTAAAATAGTACAGAGTATCATGATGCTACGATTTTCCCTAAATCGTGATTACGGCTCATGTGTCAAATTTGAACCCACTGTGGACAAGCTAAAAAAGTTCAACGTACGTATGTATGACTTCAAACATGGATTAACTTCAAACGAGGAATAGAATGATGATGCAGTAATTAAGGAAATAATAACTTTGGATAAACTGTATTAAAATTCTTAACTTAATACCTATGTAACGCTTCATTTTATGACTATACTACTACTATATCAGCATATTGCAGTCCATAGCTGGACGTAGGCCTCCCCCATGGTACGCCACTATCCCCGATCTTCCGCTTTCGCCATCCAGTCGCTTCCAGCCACCTTCTTTAATGTCATCGGTCCATCTGGCCGGTAGTCTCCTAACACTGCGTTTGCCGAGCCGTGGCCTCCACTCGAAAACCCGTCTACTCCATCGACGTCTTCGACGTCTTCTACGACAGACGTAACCAGCCCACTGCCACTTCAGCTTACTACTCTTCTGGACTATTTCAGTCACTTATGAGCTACGAAACAGTTTAGGCACTAAATAAGACAAGTACATATAAAATTCTATATTCAGGGGTTTTTAGGGGCATTCAGAAAAAAAACTTGGGGCAAAATTTTGGTGAAGATTTGTAACACTGGTTACGTGGTCTAAAACAATAAGCCTTGTAATGAACAATACCTGTCAGTTGTAGAGGAGGCACATACTCAATGATAGCAAATATTAAATAAATCTTATTATTTAGTTCAATATTATGAGGTATGTCATCTATAACGAATACAAATCATGGCATTCAAACATGATTAAATCATAATTAAGTGCTATAGTGTCTGTTTCGCAAAATTCGCAAATAGGAGCAATGTCGTTCCTCATGCCAGATTCTATTGACTCTTGTAATTTCGCAATGCCTTTATGCTTAATTATATCTACATATATTCAATGGCAAGTATTAGCATTCAAAATTGCCATTGTTTTCGAGATATGCACATTGTTTAAGAAAAATATGGTAAACAGATGTCTTCAAATATTCTTGTGATATTAATAATAATAATTCATTTATTTTCCAAGTAACAAGGACTCATTAATACACAGAAATTAAATATATATCACAAATGATACATATTTGATACACAGAATACATTAAATTGACACAGAATACATTATACATTACAATAGGTACAACATAATAACGACACAAAACATTTTCATACTGACATCCGACTTGGAGCTGCCGCGAACTCTGCGTACCAGGGACGCGCAGCGCTTACGCATCGTTGGATAAAAGCAGTCGACGCTAGCGACGGAAAACATGCCCGAGGCACTACAGTGTCGCGGCAGCCCCATCAGCGCTCTGAATGCGTTGTTATATTGGATGCGGAGGGCCTCGTATGCTTTTTGAGTGTGATTCACCCACATGCTGCACGTGTACAGAGAGATACAATAAGCCCTGAAAAGGGTTTGCTTGACCGACCCTGAACAACTCGCAAACCTGCGAGCTATCGTGTTACCTCTTACAGCCAAAGCCCTCCGCTCCCTCTCGATATCAGCATCATCTCTGAGACCGGCTGTTACTACATGCCCCAAGTATTTGAAAACGTCTACTCTGACCAGTGGAACCCCGTACAGTTTGATGGGAGGTACTGCTATAGGACATTTAGAGCCGGCCTCAAAAACCATGAACTGACTTTTCGTCAAATTATATTTAAGACCATGTTCTTGTGGATATGTCTCACAAATTCGCAACAATGTTCTCATGCCACAGACCAATGCGCTCAGCAGCACCATGTCGTCCGCATAGCTAAGATTATTTAGGCAAACTCCATCAATATGACAGCCGACATGATGACTGCTGAACAATCAGAGCGTTCACATACAGGTTAAAAAGTGCTGGGGAGCTCAACCCCCCCTGCCTCACCCCGGACTCCAACCCATATGGTTCTGACAGTGAACCGGCCCACTTAACACTATTGATCTGACCCCCATACCCACATTTAAATAAATTTAGAAGTTCCTTGGGAAAGTTATTCTCCTTCAACTTCTTCCAAAGAATGTCATAGGAGACCAGATCAAAAGCCTTGGACAAGTCGAAGAAACACGCGTACACAGGAGTATGCCTGTCCGTATAGTACCTGACGTCATGCTTGAGACTCAATATAGCACTTTCTGTGGAGAGTCCTGGCCGAAAACCGAACTGGTTATCGTGCCGATGTAGATATTCATTTAACTGTGTATCAAGCAAACCGTCAAGCACCTTCGCAATGACAGTCGCGAATGAGATGGGCCTATAATTATTTTTATCTGACAGGTCCCCTGTTTTATTTTTAACAACTGGCACTACTGCTGTTCTAACAAGGTCAGAGGGTAAGAAGGCATGACTGATACAGAGGTTAAAAAGTATTACTAATACTCTCGGTAGGTGATGTCCAGCCTGCTGAAGATGCTCAATGCTGAGAGCGTCATGGCCAATGACTAAAGAATAAGAGAGGACGTGAACTAAAAGATGATAGCGCGTGCACGCGTGGAAAGTAAAATGGCGTAGGCTCCGCCCATTACCTAGTGTTGTCCTCTGTTCATTCTTTGCAATGTTTTTGTTCATCGTATCGATTAATCGAAATCACATACATTAAAATAAGGTTTTTGATTTTAGGTACATAGTAAGTAGGGTGTTATTCGATTCTCATTCTAGGACGTCGCATTATGGATTAAGTACAAACAAGCCTGTTGTTGCGTAATCTGTCTGAAAAATTGCAATAATCATCAATTTGGTGGTTCATTTAAAATTAATTTTACTTACTTGATATTTTTCATAACAATATTACTACGTATTTACTCTATGATTAATAGTTCTCGTGTTAATCAAGCTAGAAGAAGAGTAAATTAAACTGCAACAAGGAATTCAAAACTGCACCGATTATTGACAAAATAAAACAACAGAAATCGATATTACCTAAGCATTTAATGGGGAACCGTTTTATTTCCAATAGATACAATAATATAAATTTGTAATTAGTATTAGGTACCTACACAATAAGGTGAAATACAATAAAGTCTGCCGTGATAGAAAGGTGGGATTAAGCAAGGGTGTCAACTAGGGTATGTTACGGCGGATACAGGCTGATACAGGTTGCGTCCCATACCAAAGGGCTTCCCAAAATGTAATTATTCGTTTCTAAATAAAACAGTTTAATTTAAATAATTTCTTAAAGTTATCCTTTCAGTTATTTTTTTCCCATGAAATCTATATCTTAAATCTAAATAACATTTTATCACACTTTTAATTAAAAGTGATTTGTGGTTTGTGTCGTGCTCAGGATCAAATACAAAAATATTTCTTGTATCAAAAAGGTCTAACAAAAATTTGTAAATATACAAATAATAGTTCTCCGATTTTACTCCAACTTTCAATTTTTGTTTGAATAATTTTTCGGTTTTTTTTAATAAATCAATTACATCCTTTGAAGGGTAAATTAACCCACCCCAAGTTTTCATAACTATAAGACTTATGGGCATATTAGTTGACTCACTGGTAAGTAAGTTAGCGCAGGTCAGGCAGCTAAGTGAACGCGTTAGCTTTCGAGCTACGAGTATAAAGCCACCGATGTATTCAACAACACTTTCAGTATATTCATTAAGTGACATATTATTTATTGATTCTAAAAAATCATCATAGAGCTCACTGTCATCTTCCGGTAATGTCACGTAAAGACCTTGAGCAGTTAAATCATTAATAGTTTGTGTGGGATTAACTTTGCTAGAGTATGTTAAAATATTAATTTGTTGCAATGGGATGCAATTACCTATGCCATGCTCACGGATTTCTGCCCGTACTAATAATCTTTTATATGCTGCCATAAATTGTACCGCATTCGGGTTATTATTGAATCCCCCTCTGGCTCTAATGGATGAAAAAAAAAGCTCGATATGGTCTTGGCTTATTTTATACATGGGTAAATAAATTAATAATTTACTTTCATTAACCAGCCTATTATATAGATCCAGTGCACTTTTAATGTTAATTATGAGCCCAATAAAACCTGTTTTTCGCCTTGAATTGATTAAGAGCTGTCTAGAAGGTAAGCGTAATAATTTTAAGTAATCTTCAACACTTGATAAAAATGCAGAGGTTAAGCCAATATTTGCTGCACATATTGCCTTTTTCCAGCCTGGTGGACGCATGGAATGGCTATTTAATATGTCAAATAAATCATTTAACGACCTAATAAAATTTATCGTGCCGCTGCAACCTTGAAACTGTGGAAGTTTTAGCTTTTGCTCGCAGAATTGCAAAGCATCCGCAACGGAGTTGCTGAGCAATTGTGTCGCAAGCCGAACTTTCATTTTTTGTTTAAAAAACTGGACACTGAAAACTTTGTGCTAGAACCTGAATTCAGAGCATTTTGCACAAGGGCTTAAAGATTACACTGTTTCAATGATCTATCTAATATACTAGATATTCAAATAATAGATTTTAAGTACCTATTTCCAATTTTAACTCTAGATTCTTGACTTAATGTTTTTGGTAAAATTAAAATGTTATATTATTTAAGCCGGAGAGGTGATCTGTACCTCAGGATTTTCCTACTTCAGACACCTTTCTCTGTTTAAGATTGTGCATATACCAGCGCCTGTAATTTCTGATGTCGAGATAAATAAAGATTTATGATTATGATTGATTCCAACCACAATGCAACTCATCAACTTTTATAAATATCAGCCAGTAACCTGCGTATTTACTTTGCATTTAATTCAACACCAATGACGCATTGGAAACACATTAAAAACACCACAAGCATAATTTCTGCTGCCAAAATGGTAGTTGCAAAAAATCGAAAGGAAAAATAGCGAATAAAAATTCATATCAGACGTTGTATGTACAAACCAGGACCGGATGTTGCGCAACCGGTAGTGGGTATATGCTATACATGTATGTATACATCTGTACATTGTGTACATCGATCCCTTATGTATTCAGTGGACGTTTTCGTCGCCCTTTACCTTACGAGGTCTGTGACAGGGTACGGTTTGGCAAAAAAGTTAATATTGTTATAATACTCCAACATACTGAAATTTGTAGCCGGTCCATCGCACGTTAGAGCTACAACGTTTACTCCAGCCTCCTCAGTCATTTGTAGACATATTTGAACCAGGTTACATTTTTGTTCACCTGTCAAAGATGTTATGAAGAAATAGCCCACTGGGAGCTTCCATGAACCATTAATGCAGGTCAACAAGAAAACTAAACATTGGCTCGCTTCATCTAGACTGTCACTGTCAAAATCAACTCCCATGTCCACTCTTCCATAATATTTTTGCTTTCTTGGATTCCATGTCAAGGATTTTCTAATTGACATTTCATCCAAAACTAAAGTGCTAAGTACTTTTCTATCACTCATTTGAGCTTTTAATTTTAAAGTATCGAAAGCCTCTTTGGTGAATCCCGGTTCTGCATCCAATTTTTGGTACCACTTGCTCAGTGTTCGTGTATGTGGTAGGCACGTGTTGTAACTATTTCTAATGAAATTGTATGCTGCTGGTGAGAGAAAATGCAAAGTTAACGCAAATTTGCGGATTTCTTCAGAATACTTTCTTTGTAAGGGTAAACCCTTAGACTTAGCTAGTTGCCTTTTAAGAAAATCTTTCGGGCCAGCGCATTCCTCTAACATAATACTACCTTCATTATTTATAAAATTCCTGCTTTTCAGGTCTTGTAAAATGTTTTTAAAATCAACAAGCTTCTTTGCTTGTCTTCTGCATTTAGCATTTAAGCGTTTGATTTTTTTTTGTTGCAGGGCACATTTATTCTTCAACTTCTGTATCACTTTGATGTCTGGATTAGGCTGAAAGAAATAAAAAAATAGGTTAGAGATCAGATTAGCGAACATAGGTATTAGTTAATATGACTCTGACAAGCTCTTTTATAGGCTTAAATATTGATTTTGTTTATTTAATCTTAATTTTAACCAATGTTAAGTGTGTATATCTCAATATCGACCAAAATGTTGCTTGGTCATATTATCCTTTCCATCGCTGATATAATATACAGACAAATAGAAAACCTCTTTTTTGTAGTTGGTTAAAATTAAAGGCTCATATTTGAGTAAAATTTGGCAGTGGCCAGCTCCAAGTGGATAGCTTTTGTTACAAAGCACACAAACAGGCAAATATAACCTTTTGAGATTATAGGTTTTCTGATCCTGGCTATTTTCAGTGGGATCGGACCAGCGTAATTAAACCAACTTTCTGGAAGGAAAATGATTGTTGATGATGATGAATTGAAATGATTTGTGCTAAACAAAAAATACTTTTACGCATCAATGCCGTGGTCGATCTTGGTACGCATAGTTTATTATTATCCCGTCGATTGCGAATAGGAACGTCTGATAATTTCTTAAATAGGTTTGGATTGGTTCGTATAAAATTAGCTATTTCATAAATAAATAGGGAGGGAAGGCAGACTTAAAATGTTATATTTAATAAAATACTGTTTGCAACTATCAGTTATTTTCAAACCAAACATAGCCCTAATACACCTTTTTTGTGACTTAAAAACGGTTTCTTTATTAGTAGAGTTTCCCCAAAATATAACTCCAAATCTCAATATGGACAATACCATGGTAGGCAGTTATAAGCGCATTGGTACTTATAATACGGCACAGTGACAGTAATTTCCAGCTTGAGCCTGTTCATGAGGAAGCAGTGCTGAGAATTCTGCGTTGTCTCAGATCCAACGCGCAGGGCTCTGACCGGATCTCTCTGGAAATGCTGATGTTGACTCTTCCTCGTACTCTTACAGTCATAACAGCAATCATTAACAGATCTATTGTAACTTCTTGCTTCCCAGATCTGTGGAAAATGGCAATTGTCAGACCTATCCCTAAAGTTCCCAACCCCAACACTGTGAAGGATCTTCGCCCTATCAGCCTGCTCCCTTGTCTATCTAAAATTTTAGAAAGGGTTGTATCTAACCAGCTTAGGGCATATCTGGAGCACAATGGTATTTTACCTCTAGCACAATCCGGATTTCGTAAGGGCCACAGCACAACAACAGCACTTCTGGATGTGGTTGGGAACATCCTTGAGTCCAGAGACCAGGGCATGGGAACCCTCCTTGTCCTTCTAGATTTCTCACGTGCTTTTGACTCAATCAATACTTCGCTTCTTCTTGCAAAGCTGTCTTATTATGGTTGTGACGTTGAAACAGTAAAATGGTTTGAGAGTTACCTCACTAATCGATCGCAATTCGTCCAGGTGTCATGTGACAATGGAGATACCATGTCCTCTAGTCCAAAGCACGTGAGCAGGGGTGTACCGCAGGGATCTATCCTTGGCCCACTCCTCTTCATCTTGTACAGTGCTGACATCATCAAATGTTTGATCAACACTAAGTTCCATTTGTATGCTGATGATCTGCAGATGTATCTCTCCTTTAACGCCCTGGATACTGCTGAAACAGTAAGAAGCATTAATGAAGATCTAGAAAGAATCTCTGATTGGTCCAGGAGAAACTCCCTGGTTCTGAACCCAACTAAGTCCAAATATATTGTGGTAGGATCCAGGGATTTTCTTAACAAAATGCTGAGTTGCAACCTGGACCTCAGGATTGATGGTTGTGGTGTTGAGAGGGTTCTGGAAGCTCGTAACCTCGGGGTAGTTTTCGATGGGCAACTAAACTTTGAAACACACATTCTGGAAGCCGTGCGCAACTGCTTCTACCGGCTCAAGCTTCTGTATAGTGTCCGTCCCTACATAAGTGTGGATATGCGAGTCATGCTATGTGAGTCACTTGTCTTATCCAAGCTGAACTATGCTGACACTGTGTATGGGGCGTGCATTCTTGGTAGAAGTCAGAAGCTAATCCAGCGGGTACAGAATGCGTGTGCAAGGTTCTGTTACAATGTGCCGCCCAGAGCCCATATCACTCCATTTTTGAACAAGGGTAATCTGATGAGAATGTCAGCGCGGAGAAAGCTTCACCTGGCTACCCTTCTTTTTGGCACTATTCTCACAAAAAAACCAGAATATTTATATAAAAAACTGTCTTGGTCGCGGGACATTAACCAAATAAAAACCAGAGCATCTTCGTACCTGATGTTGGCTTCCTCCCACAGAACTGCTGCATTCCGTGGTAGTTTCAAATTCGCCGCCAGTCGCTGCTGGAATGACCTCCCACCACCTTTTCGTGCTCTAAAAACAATTGGTACTTTTAGAAATAAATACAAACGATACTTACTCCAACAGCAAAAAGTTTCATCCGATTAAACTTACCAATGGTTCTGCACGCAGTTTGCAATGGTGGCCGGAGCGTCTTGCAGTCTTTTTTGTATATGATACATAATTTCCTAGCGTCTGGTTGTGAATTTCCGGCACCTCGACACCGAGGTGCACTTTTGCCGTTAATTTGTCACTTTTTTTCCTTCTTCGGTAACTCACGTAAGTACACTATGTACAATGTAATGATTGTTTCTTGTTATAACTCTGTTGACAACTCAGTTTAATACGAGTATGTATACACTATCACTGCACATTAACTGTTATGATTATGATTACAGTGTTATTGTTGTTGTGTTGTTTTTGATTTATCTTGTTTTGATTTCTCTTCGCTGTTACTGTTCCAAACAAAACAAATATGTCTGCGCCCGCGTCTATCTATGTACGTCAGTGTTGCCAGTGAAAGTTATGGCACAGACTGGCGATGGCGAACAGTTTGGTTACGTGGGGTGTAGTTGTAATTATTATTTTCTTCGTATTTATAATATTTCACATGTATGTATTGTTTATTCGTCTACTATTTTTTTTTTTATCCGTAGCTGACCGTGGCATCACTCTCACTTTAGGCCCTATCAGAATACCAGCGCTGTAACGTTTTTTAACGTGACAGCACCATGCTGAGATAGGGGCCTTTTGGCCTTGTACAGGACCAATTTCGTTTTCTTTTTATTTTTAATTTCTTTTAGTTGTTTTATGTTTAATTTTTATTAGTTGATAATTTCACCATTTTTTTAATGTGTTTTGTCCTGTGCGGGTTAATAAATGCTTTTTCTTTCTTTCTTTCTTTCTTAATAGGTTTTAGTTTGTAGAGGGCATAGGCATATGGTTGGGGTTTATGGTAAAGGAAATCAAACGTCCAAACTTACAATCAACTTGGTGTATTGTCCAAAGTCCAAAGTTCCCAACACAAAGAAATACAGAAGGCACAATAAGGTAGGCGTAAGCACAAGCACAATAGCACAGTTCAAAAGTCCGTAGATGAAGAAATAGAATGATAGAAAAGTTCAGGATGAGAAATGAAAATGATAGCATACAACATAGGCAAGCGTACAAGATCGCGGCAATGAAATCGACGAGCAAAGAAGCGTGCGCTCCGCGTCGTGAAGGTTTCGCCACTAGCTCACAGAACATATATACCCTAAAGGGAAGAACGTCAACTTCATACTTTAAAAATGCTTACGTAGAAGCACACTAGCGCTGCCGTTTGTGCCATCAGTAACTTTCGATAACGCGGGAGATTTGAAGTGTTTTCAATCTCCCTTTTATTTTTCGATACCGGAATTTCAATAGGCGTGAGCGACAATTAAATGGTACATTTAAGTTGTCACTCACGCTTATTGAAATTCCGGTATCGACTAAGTCATAGAATGTTCGTTTTCTGTTTCAGCAAATATAATTTTCAAAAAATGTGCAAAAACATCAAACGATAATTCTTTTTTAAGGAATTTCCAAGTGATGTCAAATAATACAAGTTTTTTTAGACGTGTTTTAGTATTTTTATTTTTCTTAATAAAGATTTTTTTGAGGCTTCCTCAACAAACCCTCGATTTTTAATAGTGCAAAACCGCTTCAGGCATATTTAAACTGTACTATTAATTATTCTTTTGAAATTCATCTCATAATGTTCGTCACACCCCTTCAGCCAATCTTTATTTAAATTATCGCACTTTTCTAATAAATGATGTTTTAATTTTTTTTATGGGAATTTTCTTTTAAATCATTATTTATTAAACTTGCAGCATTTTCAACCATTTCACAGAAACTAGGCTGGATGTATTTTAAACTGCATTTTACGTCGTCGTATTCCTTAAATGATGTAAATAAATGACATACCTCAGTGTTCGGATCAGCAAGCATAATTTTTTTACATTGCGCGCAATTAATTGCCATGTGTTTTGCGATAAAGCCGCACACATATGCACATGCTTGCATTTCTCCAGAACACTCAGGTATATCTAACTCTTCCACACCTTCAATAGAAATTTCTGCTGGAAAAGGTGTGGAAAAGTTTGCATCATTTATTGTTTGTTCACAACCTTTATGAAGAAATACTTTGAAATTAATCAATATATCATAATTATCATCCAGGCAGTTTCTGTTTTTGTTATTATTAATTAAATTTGTTATTATGCTAGTTTTCAAAGCGGCAATAAATTGAACTGAAGTGGGGTTCGGATTACAACCACAGTTGCTTCGAATGCATCCGAAACAGTTTTCGAGAGGATCTTGATTGAGCCTTCGGACACAAAGTATTAATATGATACTTTTTCAAATTTTTAAATATACGCTCAATTGCGTTCATCGTCCTCAACCAGCCATCTTGTGATGGGGGCTTGCTTCTCGCCCCTAGAAACTTCATTTCCGTAAAAAAACTCTCATTTCATTAAAAAAATCTAAATGAGGGCTGGTTGAAGACATGTTGGTAAGAAATGTTTTTCCTCTTTTTCTGTCAGGCGTGTCACCATTCATAGCGTCGAATAATTTGTCCAAATTTGAGACGAGTGTCGCAGTTCCCACGGCATCTTGCGGTAATTCGTCTGAAAGCAAAAAAAAAAAATCAAATGTTAAAAGGAATTTCTGCAACTAACATGACATGACACTGACCCATATAAACGGGTATGAGTAATAGTGGTGCCATTTTACATTGTAGTCATTTTCAACAACAAAACGTTACTACACTACAATAGCAGTCGTTACATCCAGTCAGAAGCCTAAAACAGCAGCTAATCTCACCACAAGCTATGAGTATAGCTTGCGGCAATAGGATTCCAGAAGCCAGATAGGTACCAATATGTACTGGTACAATAAAAAAATCGAAAACATCTTTCTTAGGTTTGGTTTTTATTCATTTAATCCGATTATCACTCTTTAATTTGATGTGAATGATTTTATCGTCTTTTGTCAAAATCAGTTTGCCTGTTAGGTCTCTTTAAAGGAACAAATAAAACACGGCATAGAATCATATTCACATACTCGTGAGATAAACATGCCTCTTTATGGGCCTGATCAGGGCCTGGCCATGACCCTCCTTATTGCCACAGTCGGGTAAAAAGGCTAGAAAGATGAATATAAATATATTATGCTGAAACTTACTTTGGGCTACTTTGGCCAATAATCCTGCAGCAACAGAATGACTCTAAACTTGAGCAGCTAGCCGTACTTTCATCTTCTGTTTGCCATTCGGCTGAAGGTGTTGCTGGGTCAATGCAGGAGCAAAAACGAAGTTGGGGTTCGTTTTATCTATATTATAGAATTCTTTGGTGTGGCTCCATTTAGCTACTCCTGCAATAGAAGATTATAAAATCAATTAATATTCTAGTTATTTGATACAGAGAAATGAATATAATAAGGTTGGTAGTTTTGTTTTTAATATAATTATCAATACACACTAAGATAGAAAGATTAAGGTGGATTTAATATAATGACAGTATTGGCTCATCATAATGACAGGTGCAATCACTCAAGTAAGTATTTATCAAGTTCCGCGGCTAGAGCGTAATAGTTATAGAACAGTAATACTACCACATACCCACTATATTGCTATTGGTATTCGCTACCGTCTGCGGTAGCGAATACCAATAGACTTACACTTCTTAGGTATGAATAGGCTTTTATAGTTTTGTAAAACTGCTTAAAATACAGGCTGTTATTATCTAAAACAAGAATAATAAGCAATACCAACCTATTCTTCGTTGACCTTCTATTTGTACATCTTGAAGAAATTGTACATTATGTTTTAAAAAGTTGTTTCTTAAACATTTAAGCAAGTGGGGCGGGTTGTCCCTCATGGTCGAAGAATGGTCGATCTTTCGATGATCCTAATAAATTTATTGCCCGTAAATTAACGCCATCCAAATCACATACGACGCCAATGACTTCTAATCCAGCACCAAAACAAGTACTCAAGACCTGAAAATTCATATTTATTTTAGTTAACCTCAATGATATTCTTATAATTAATTAATATAAAAAGTTCGACGCTAATATAATTTAATAAATTTAACAAACAAACAGAAGGCCCACCTCCTTAATAAGTACAGCTAATCTGTCGGCTGTGACGCAGTCTCCCGAAAAATAGAAGGCTATCGGCTGTTTCCAGGCGTTTCTAACTCCTATAGCCATAAAAGTTAGGGCATGGCTTGCAATTTCTTGCGTTCGGCCCTGGGCAGCATGATCCTGGTAGCCATCTAATTGGTCTAGTTTTGTGTTATAACTTAAGTTTTTTCTTATTGACATTTCATCAAAAGACACAACACATAAATTGTCACTGACTGATCTCTGTTTTGTGATTTCTTTAATTGTTTCAATCACTTGATTGTTTATTCCGCACATCATTGGTATTTTATTCAATAATGCCTTTAGTGAACTCACACTAGGCAAACAAAATAGTCGACTTAATAGCCTATAGCATGAACTAGACTTTTTATACATGCTTAAGGCTAAAACTTTGTCGTCTAGTGTCCATCTCCGCCCAGTTAACTTTCTCGGCACATTTTTTAACTGGCTTTGTAACAACAAATAAAATGAACTGCTCAGTTTGCTTTTCATCGTTTTGTTCACCGCATAATCATAGTGCAAAGAACTTAAAACTTCCCTGTTGCACTTTTTAACATTTCTAAATTTTCTTCGAAGTCTGAATATTTCAGTTAAATTTTTTCTGCATCTTTTATAAAGTTTTTGTTTTCTGGGTGTTAGTTCGGTGATTTTGTTGACATCCAGGTCCTTTAATATGCCTTTCCTTTTCGATGATTCCTGTAAAACATAATAACCATGTCAGAGCCTTCAATGGGACATACTTAACAGTTACTCAACATACACTTCAACATCAAGAACGTTACAACAGATTACTTTATCATAATCCAATAACAACTCAGACCTGCAAAACTTCTAGTGTGCTCATTCCATAGAATTTGTTGTAATTTCTAGGAAAAAATACGACTTAAAGATGTGAAAATTTATTTGAGTATTGACATAACCAAAGATAGAATAGAATAATAAATTCAAACTAGTAATTTCTTCTTAAGCTTATTAGAGAGAGGTTTAATAGGTAAAGAATAGTATACATTTACAACATCCGCCCTCAATTAAAACTCTCTAGAGAAAAAAAAAATACCACATTATCAAAACCTATGCTATATCCAAACCAGCTACACATCTCTTATGTGCAATACGCCCTAACGGTTTTGTTAGCATATCAGCAAAATTCAAATCTGATCTGACGAATTTAATATCTATAATACCGTCAGATACCTTCTCCCGTATAAAGTGATATCTTGTATCTATATGTTTCGTTCGCTCGTGATGGACTAAACTTTGTGCACTCTGACTGTCGTTGAACAAAGTAACAGTATCGGACTTACCAGTTATTTCCGATACAAATCGTCTTAGGTAACACGCCTCTTTAGCCGCAGCGGTTAGTGCCATATACTCCGCCTCAGTAGATGACAGAGCAGTCGTCTGCTGCTTTTTAGCCTGCCACATTACAGGACCTCCAGCTAGCATAAAATAGTAGCCAGTATATGACTTTCGGTCCATGCTACAGTTGGCCCAATCTGCATCCGTGTATCCCTTAAGGTACTCTCCAGTCTTTCTGTAAGTAAGAGCATAATCTATTTTACCTCTCAAATATTGCAACACTCTCTTAAGTTCAAGCCAATGTTCTTTATTAAACTTTGTGTTGAACTGACTTAGATAGCTCGTTACAAATGCTATACAGGGCGAGTGTTTACTGCCAAAAACATAAGGGATCCAACTAAACTTTGAAATGGATACTCGTTTTCTCCATTTCCAGTACTCAGCTTCTTCAGGCTTGATGGCGTCTCGACCGTCTTGCAAATATCCATACCAAATTTTTTCAGCAAACTTAAAATGAATGTTCTTTGACTAATTTTTACTTTACCATCGTCGCTTCTATGGATATTTAATCCGAGATAATATTTTAATTCTCCCAGATCTTTTATTGAAAAAATGTTTTTCAAAACATGTTTGACAGTGTCAAATGTCATTTCATTTTGGTAAAATACAATAATGTCATCGACAAAAACTGCCAATAAGACTAACTCTTTACCAAAAAGTTTCTTATACACGCATGGTTCGGAAGGATTTTTTTTCAAAACCTAACTTCAACAGTGTTTTATCCAACATCCTGTTCCATACTCGTGGTGCTTGTTTGAGCCCGTTTAAGGATTTCTGCAGCAGACAAACTTGAGCTTCTTGTCCTTTCTTTAAGAAACCTTGAGGTTGTTCCATAAATACTTCCTCTTCAAGATCTCCATTTAGAAAAGCTGTATCAACATCCAAGTGTCTCATTTGTAGGTCCATTTCTACAGCTAAAGCAAACAATGTACGAAGTGAAGAATGACGAACTACAGTGGCAAACGTTTCAGTGTAGTCAACACCTTCTACTTGTCTGAAACCTTTAACCACTAGTCTTGCCTTATACTTCTTCATAATATTTCCGTCAGCATCCATCTTTAACTTGTAGACCCATTTACAAGGTATGACCTTCTTATTTCCATTGGGTCGGTCAACAAGCTTCCAGGTTTTTAATTTTAACTAAGAATTGTGTTCATCAGTCATTGCATTCACTGCCTCGAGATAATTCTTCGGTTCAATAATCTCTTCAGCAAATACCTTAGAGGTGAAGAAATCCGGTTGTTTACGAATCCTAGTAGGATATATCGTAGGATATATAGGATATAGTAGGATATATCTACTTACTTGCTGATCCACAGCTAGCTCTATCCGTTCAGGACTTGTAGGATCCTCTGATTCCGCTGAATTATAATCATTTTCATCATCACTACATACAGAATTAATTTCTTGACGAACTTCATTCTCATCCTGCTGCTGCTCTTTAATCAAAATGACTGGTTCCGTTTTTACAGATTCAACAGCATTACCTTTTAATTGTGAAAAATGATTTTCAAAAAATGTTACATCCCTTGACTTCTGTATGCTTCTTGGATTTGAAGAATCCCTGAAATAATAACCATTTGGATCTTCTGAGTATCCAACAAAGATTACTTCTTTAGTCTTTAGATCTAGTTTCTTCCGTTGACAAGCCGGAACTTGTATAAGTGCTCTACACCCAAACACACGCAAATGGGTCAAATCACCCTTATTGCCATTCCATTTTTCAAATGGTGTTTTTCTTTCAAGAGCCCGATGTGGCGACCTATTTTTCAAGTATACAGCAGTCTTGAAGGCATCTTCCCAGTACGCTTTAGATAGCGAACTCTGAGCTAGCATGGACCGTGCTTTTTCCACGATGGAACGATTGGTCCTTTCTGCTACTCCATTTGATTGAGGGCTATATGTTAGTGGGGCAACTCACGTCCCACTAAGGTGCAGAGCGCGTAGCCAAATAAACTGTATTTGGATTAAATAAAAGTTTAGATGTAAACTTTAATTGGTTTTTATTCACGCTGACACATTTGACAGACAACTGAAAAAACAAAACACAAGTAGAAAAATAAACTTACAAAGAACAAAAAGATCATTATAAAAAGTAAATACTCTTTTTATTCCAACACTCCTCCTTAAGTTCATTTCTCTACTTTCATCCATCACACAATTACACAACACCCATATTAAGAGCACACCACTTAAACTTCCCTTTCAACAAAGGTTTCGTCAAAGCATCTGCAATCATATGAGCTGACTCTAAATACTCAAGAACAATATGTGCATTCTCGACAGCCTCCCTTATAAAATGGTGTCGCACATCTATGTGCTTTGTGCGTTGATGGTGTACAGGGTTCTGCGCAATGGCCACAGCAGATTGGCTATCACTGAGAATTTTCATTGGCGTCTCAGCTTGACCAGTGATGACCTCTGAGTACAATCTTTTTAGGAATATTGCCTCCCTAGCAGCTTCAGATATTGCTACATATTCCGCTTCCGCTGTGGATAGAGCAACCGTCCTTTGTTTTCTGCTTTCCCAAGAGATTGCAGCTCCCATATGCAGAAAAACCATACCCGAGTATGACCTCCTATCATAACAAGTGGCATAACTTGCATCTGCGTAACCCTGCACTTTACTTTTTCCTGTTCTCTTGTACTGTAGCCCAAGGCTTTTAGTCCCCTTCAGATATCTTAGCACTCGTTTAGCAGCTATCCAGTGTTCCTCAGCATAGCAGGTATTAAATTGGCTAAGATAATTAACTGAATGTGACTTTGACGGCAATGGTCGGTGATCTATTTTTCAGGAAAACAGATGTATGCACTGCTTCCGCCCAATAAGCCTTCGATAAATTTCCTTCCTCGAGCATACTTCTCGCCTTCTCGATGATAGTCCTGTTAGCTCTTTCGGCTACTCCATTTTGTTGCGGTGTATAATCTATCGTGACTTGATGTTGGATTCCATTTTTCCTCAGAAAATCATTCATCTGTTTATTGACGAACTCGGTTCCGTTATCAGTGCGCAGGATTTTAATCTTTCTGCCGCATTGATTCTCGGCAAAAGCCTTATAATTTGCAAATTTTTCAAAAACTTCACTTTTTTGTTTCAAAAAATGTACAAATGTTTTCCGTGTAAAATCGTCAATAAAAGTCAAAAAATATTTATACCGCTAATAGAAGGTATATGCATAGGTCCGCATAAATCTGAATGCACTAGACCTAATGCTTCCTTAGCTCTCGTCGCAACCCCCTTGCGAAACGGTTGTTTTGTTTGTTTTCCCATAATGCAGGATACGCACTCCAGTTTAGAAGAAGTTATAGGAAAACTCACCCCTATCGCCATCTTATCTCTAAGAAGTTTGAGATTGTGCATACCAAGATGTCCCATCCTGCGATGCCATAGCTTCTGCTTGTCGCAATCCGTTGTTGCCAGCGCAGAGCCCTGTGAACAGCACTTAATTTTATAGATGCCTCGTTCTTCCACATCTTTCACCACAGCCTTGCCTTGCACCTCACACTCATTTTTCTTGTAGATGTCGCATACTTTCTCTGTAAATACTATCACGTGACCCTTTCTCGCAATGGCATTCACACTTAACAAATTAGATGCTAACTTAGGTACATACGTCACATTGTTAATTGTTAATTTTGCTGACTCACATACCACCGTACCTTCACCTTCACCATATACTTCATTACCATCTGCACAGATCACTTTCAAAGACTTAGAAGTATCCTTCAGGCTTCCTCTAAACCAAAACTTTTGATTCGTCATGTGCGTCGACGCGCCAGAATCGATAACCCAGTCTCCTGCTTGCGGTGACGGCGTACCCAATGCGTAGGCTTGTAAAGCTTCTTTTTTCCCTTTTGGGTTATCAGGACAATCCTTAACTTTGTGTGGTCCATCACAAATATAGCATTTAATTTTATATTTGATCTTCTTGGGTTTGCTGTTACCCTTATGCTTATTTGAAAGTAATGCTGATGTAGGTTGGCTTGCACTTGAGCTTGCCGAATAGTTATCTTCCATTTGATAGAGCTTCGTCTTTACATAGTCCGTAGTCAGTACAACATTACTATTTTCTATGGCTAATCTCATTGGTTGGAATTCTGCCGTGAGACCTTGTAGAAGTAAAGCAGCCAACAGTTCATCATCAACTTCTTTTCCCAAGTCTTGCAGTTCCTGAGATACCATCATCACCGATGTCACGTACTCCCTCACTGTTGGGAATTGTTCCAGCTTCATGCTTACTAATTTTGATAGTAATCGGCAACGATTATTAAGACCTTTGTCTTCAAACGCATTTCTTAATGCTTCCCAAGCACCTTTAGCCGTTTTAGATTTACGTACATGCACCAAACAATGAGGTTTCACCATCAAGCAAATCTTAGCTCTAGCTCTTTGGTCCTTTTTTGTACCCTGCGTGTCGGTTATTACTGGCGTGACACTTGTATATTCCCACAAGTCGTCGTGTACTAGATGCATCTCCATAAGAAATTTCCATGTTGTATAGTTACTACTGCCTTCTAATTTCTCCATAGAAAAGGTACCACTACCTGACCCACCTTCTAAATGTGCCATTGACGAGTTCTGCTGTCTTTGCATACTTCCGTTATCAGACAACATTTCCTCGTAAGACCTGGGCATGTCCTAGGCATGTTCTGGGCCCATAACCTGTTAGTGGGGCAACTCTCGTCCCACTAAGGTGCAGAGCGCGTAGCCAAATAAGCTGTATTTGGATTAAATAAAAGTTTAGATGTAAACTTTAATTGGTTTTTATTCACGCTGACACATTTGACAGACAACTGAAAAAACAAAACACAAGTAGAAAAATAAACTTACAAAGAACAAAAAGATCATTATAAAAAGTAAAAAAAGTAGTAAAAACTCTAAGTAAGTAAGTAGTAAATACTCTTTTTATCCCAACACTATACCCTACTGTAGTCTCATGCGCCACTCCTTTTGTAGCTAAGTAATCCGCAAGCTCTTTATTGACATACTCCTTTCCGCAGTCCGTTCTCAATCTCTTGATTTTAGCGCCGGTTTGTCTTTCCACTAATGCTTGGAAAATACAGAACTTTTCTTTAACTTGTGCTTTAGAAGCAATAAAATAAGGATAGATCATCCGCGAAAAATCATCTATGAAAATGAGAACATACTTATTACCTTGGAATGATGTCTCAGACATTGGTGCACATAAATCTGAGTGGATCAATTCTAGCTTCGAGATAGCTTTCTTGTACGCAGTCGTCTTGAAAGGTTTTCTTGCCTGCTTGCCTTCAACACAAGCAACGCAACTCGATTTATCTATTTCAGTATAATCTATACCTACGTGAGAATTCTTTAATTGGTTCATACCAATGCGACCTAACCGTTTGTGCCACAACAGGTACCTGCTCAACGTGTCAGAGTTGCACATTTTGGAGGGAATTGGTTGTACAATCGAGAGTGTACAGGTTACCACTAGCCGAACCATGTAGAATCGTCTCACCTTTAAACGAAAAATCATTATCTTTATAAAAACTACAACCATTCTTATCAAAAAGTACTACAAAACCTTTGTCTACGACTTTCTTGACAGAAATCAAATTATTTGTAAGTTTAGGTACATACGCTACATCTTTGATGCTATTTACCACATTACACACAGTGTTAATAGATATGTCACCAATACCACCACAGTCGATCTTTTCACCATTGGCAACAGTAACAGAGCTACCTTCTAATGGTTTGATGTCCTTGAACCAATCTCGTCTAGGAGTCATGTGTTTTGATGCACCAGAATCAATAAACCACTTATTTACCTCCAAACACGAAGAACCAAGAGCACTAAAAGAAGTAGTCTCTCTGTCTGATGAACAAACGCCTTTCTTTACCGTATTGCGTAGAGGGCAGTCAGGCCGTTTGTGTCCAGGTTTGTTACATTCATAGCATACAATAGGTTTCTTCTTCTTTGTTTTATGAACATCAATGTCAGATCGATTTTTCAGTTGAAAAGCTGCAACACTTTCTGAGGAGTCAACCTTTGACATTTCATTCAGTAGCTTCCTTTTAACTAGCTCGGTGCTTACTTCTACATTGCTATTCTCCAATGCCATTATTAGGGGCTCGTATTTTGAAGAGAGACCTCCTAATAAGATCGCAGCAATCGAAGCATCTTCAATTACCTTGCCGATGTCAGCCAAATCTTGTGCAGTACACAAAACAGCGTTAATGTACATTTCAATATTTTGAAATTCATTCAGCGAGAGCCTATATAACTTTCTCTCTAAAACCAACCTTCTGCCCATGCCCTTATCTTCGTAAGCATCTTGCAAAGCCTTCCAAGCTTCTAGAGAAGACTTTGCACTCCTAATATGCGTTATTGCAGAGCTATCTACTGTGAAGCATATTTTAGCTAGTGCTCTCTTATCATTTCGAGATTTTACCTGTTCAGAGGTGGCATCTCCTTCATCGTACCCATTTATTGTGCACCACAAATCTTCATGAATTAAGTAGTTCCTCATTTTGAACTTCCACGAAGGGTACCGTTTCTATTAGATAGGAGGAGCGAGGGTATTGATGATGAAGACCATCTGATCGCTACAGAATCACCACTGGACATCTCAAAAAAAAATCTTCGAAAAAAAATTCAACTACACAAAATAACCTTTTACACACTATTTGTAATAAGATTCGCAGTATTTCCTATGAGCGCGTTTCGTGCTGATAACGTGTTGTAATTTCTAGGAAAAAATACGACTTAAAGATGTGAAAATTTATTTGAGTATTGACATAACCAAAGATAGAATAGAATAATAAATTCAAACTAGTAATTTCTTCTTAAGCTTATCAGAGAGAGGTTTAATAGGTAAAGAATAGTATACATTTACAACAGAATTTCATCTGAATTGAATAAACTGATTATAATTATTATGTATTATTATGTATACAATTACCAAATAAATATATCTATGTCAACAGCAAAATAACATAAATGATATTTATCTAGTCTCCAAAGCAATAATGAATTTGGCCTATTCAAATTACCTTGGTCAAATCTGGGCTCTGAAGGTTATATTCATTTGAGTGTTCTATGGATGTAGAACAGTGAGAAGTACTGGCCGTAACTTCCACATCGGTCTGCATCTGTGTAGTCTCCTGATACTGAAATATTTTAATTATTTATTGATTAACTTTCTTTCTAAAAAATGTCTATTTTTCTTGTATATATTTATGATTGGTTAAATAACCTGACTTTAGTTTTATTTATTTTACCTTGATTTTTTAATTCAATAAGCGTATTGGTACAGCTGATATTTTTATAAGGGTATCGGTGTTGTATTGGCAAAAAGGCGTATCATCAACATGCGTCATGTTCGTGAACTGGCGCTGTCAGTTGGGACTGGTCAGCTCTTGGTTGCCACGGCTTATTTGAATTAATTATCTTATTTTTTAATTGTTTGTTTTGTTTTCACAATGGACACTTTTAACGTGCACATCTTACTACATTGTTATTATATAATGTACCATCTCAACTGGAATGATGTTGGTTACATCATTCATGTTGAGATGGTTTTGTAAAGATATTCTAATTTAAAAGAGTGTCCATGGAGTTTCTTGCCCGTTCTTCTCCATAGAGATCTACGCTAGGGAATGGGCATCTACAGTACTTTCACAGTTTTTATGCCTTGTGACTGGGACTGTAGACATTTAATTTTTATCTTTGTTTCGACAATTCAAAAGTGCCTGTAACTGGCCTACTTGAAATAAATGCTTTGATTTTGATTTTATCAAGCAACTGCGATCGTATCGGCATTCCTAAACAATACTCACTTGAGTTTTATGTGCTTCTTGAGGTGGTTGTTCATCTCGTAACTGGGCCAAAATATTTTGAGCTTCTGTTGGAATGGCAAACTTATTCAATCTTGTTTTGGCACTGCTGGTAAATGATGAATCTTCAAAATGATTTCCGCATAGCATCTTATGCTGTTTGTAAAGCTTCACCAATGATTCATCTGAAGACCAATCATCATTGGGAAAACAAAATTTTGCCCAAACTCTTTTTGATTTATTAAAAAATAGCTATAAAAATATATACTAAAACCTTTCTCTAGAATCACTCTTATCTATTTAAAAAACCCGCATCAACATCTGTTGCGAAGTTTTAAAGATCTAAGCACAATTATGGACAGACAGATGCGGCAGGGTACTTTGTTTTATAATATTTAATGTAGTGAAGATACGCAACAAATTTTATTTTTATATATTTATTCACAAGGCAACTACACTATGTAACAATCACAGTATATCACTAGGTTCTCACTAATTTTAGAGACTAGACTACTTTATAGACAGTATCAGCTACTATAGTGTAAATTAGCACAAAAAAGACTTACTTTTGAGACCCATGAGTCGACGGGAGAGGAAATTTGTGAAAGGTCAAAGAAGAGTTTTCCTTTGAGTTAATACCGCATTTTGCACACCTAACATTCCCTTTTCCAACCATGGTGGAAAAATAACACAAAAGCGTCAGTATCGCACCAAAATAATGAGTCTATATCTCTTATGGTTTCACAACACGAAAGCGTCAATTTCGCAAAGGAGTCTCTATCTCATAAATATGAATTCACAACACAAAAAGCGTCAATTTCGCACAGGAGTCTCTATCTCGCAATTTAAAAAACGATAAACAAACCGGCAAAAACACAAAAACAGCAGCTGAAAGCAGAGAAAAAATTTGGAAACTTGGAACAAAGTTCTTCTTCCAGTGACAAGTACACCTACCGGCAAAGTAGTAAAAGTAAAAGTTGCCATCACGTGAAAATATAAGTCCGACCATTATTTGGTTGTGATAATTTTAATTAGAATCTCTAATACTGTAGAAATTCTATTTTAATAAATAAATTCAAATTATTAAAAAAAAATCGGTTAATGTCCATCATCTATAAATATTTCACTTATCAAAATATAACAAAATCTACCAAAATGGTAGTTAAGTATTCAATCGGGCATGTAAATTTTGAATCCGACTATCTCAATGTTTCGTAGAGCGCTATCCTTGTTTTGCAAATCCTGCCACTGTAGGCATTGGCCGCTTAGAAAGCTGACCCCCCCTGCACTAGCTACTCCAGTGCGCGGGCGACGCGTGGAATATTCCGTGCCCCCGCGCCGCCCCGCGCGACCGGTGAATCCCGTTATCTTTATGTACGCTAGTAATGTCCAGCGTGTCGATAAACGCGTAGCCATCGACTATCGATATCGACATCGACCAACCGTTAAATATCATATCGGTATTTGTAATATAATTTGTGTAAATAAATATTTTGTAGACATAAATACCGATTAAATAAATGTAATAAATATGAAAGTAGCCTACAGGCAGAAGAACAAACTTTTTTATTTAATTCTTCTGTGTGTGCTTTCCAGTTCAGACGTTTGTCAATGGTAATACCTAAATATTTAGCTGTGTCTACCTTTTTTATAACAGTTAATTTATGTTGAGCATTCATATTTGGTGCTTCTAAACGTTGACTGAAGATCATAATTTTTGTTTTTTCAAGATTGATTTTTAAATTATTGTTATCTAACCAGTTAATTATTGAATTTATAGAATTAATAGTGACTGTGCTGTCATCGGCAAAAAGTGATACTGGATAATGAGTTACTAATGGCAAGTCATTTATATATATAATGAATAAAGGACCCAATACGCTCCCTTGCGGGACTCCATATTTGACTATACGTTTTTTTTATGCATATGTTTCTTCTTTTTTGGTGTTAATGTTTATTTTAGAAATTACTGTATACTGTTTACGATTTTTCAGATAAGATTCAATGAGATTTAGTACATTGCCTCTAATGCCATAAGCTTCCAATTTACGGAGGAGAAAGTCATGACTAACATAATCGAAAGCCATATCGCAGTAAATGGAACAAACCGGCGTCCTTTTATCCACATTACTCATGACATATACATTTATAAAATCAAAAAGAGCCATGTTTATTGTTTTATTCTTGCGGAAACCTTTCTGATCTTCTGTAAGAATGTTGAATTTTTCTAAATAGTTATATATTTGATTTTTAAGCGATCTTATAATTTGAAGTATGTCATATGGAGTACTTGGTGCCATGAACATTGATTGATTTGATTTGGAAATATTTATGGTTACGTCCTTACCAGCGTCTGGTATTGGTTCTATCTTTTCTATAAAGAAATTGTTAAAAGCATTCGCAATTTCTTGTGGCCTGGTTATAGTTTCACGGTTTGTTTCTATTGAGGTGATACTACCCTTTGGTAAATTCAGTTTAGACCTATTTATGATCGCCCATGTGGCTTTGGATTTGTTAGTAGATGATTTTATTTTATGATCTTTTTGTGCTCGTTGTGTTAAATTAATTATATTTTATATGTTTTAGAGTATTTTTTAAATTTAGTTTTATTTACTTCATTACGATTCAGCCTATAGTTCCACATAAGCACTCTCTTTTTTTTGCTACAGATTTTTATGCCACGTGATACCCACTGTGGTTTTTTTTGGTTCTTATTGTAATGTTTTGGAAAGGAAAACACAAATTGTACAGCATCATGAAAGCTTCCGAAAATGCATTATATGCTGTGCTAGGATTATTTGTATTATAGATTTCAGAAAAAGTCAGTTTTAATATAATTTTTGAATTTTTGCATATTTTCTTTATTATAGTCTCTTCTATTTGTTCGCCAATGGTTTATTAAAATCTTTTGCTTAACCGGTAATTTTAGTACTTGCGCTGTGTGGTCTGACAGGCCGAAGTCCATCACATCAGATTTACAACTCTTATTAATAGGATTTATTCGTGATTTCGAACAAAGCAAGGTTATGTTGACATTACCCACTGAATCCACGACTCTTAGATATACACAACAGCCATAACCAGTTTTGCTAGATGCATCAGCAAACCCTATAATTTGTGTAAAGCTTATGTCTTGCACACCTATATGTCGCGGTATAAGCATTGGTTGCATTGTAAGCAAGCTATTATAAAACTTGTGCCAAAGCTGTAGCAGTACACAATTTGGCACCGAATCCCAGTCCAATTTTTCTTGCCATAACCGTTGCATTATAGCCTTTGCACTCACAACAATAGGTCCAGCAAGACCCGTAGACCCGTAGTTCTAGTGGGTCATAGAATCCACTTATGAAGCTAAGAATTTTACGCTTAGATTGAGGCATGCTATCAACAGTTTTTCTGGCTTGATATAATGAATGAATCTAACTTAATATTGTAATTCATACCTAGTGTTTTTAAAGAAGTGTTATTTTTCTCTAGATCAATGTCATCAAAATGTTGTTGATCTTTTTGTATTTCTTTTAACAAGTCTGGTGAATTTGAAACCCATTTGTGTAACTGAAAACTTCCTAAGCTTAACAAACTGCATAGTTGTAGTGACTTTTCTGAATAAAGAATGTCATCAACTGATGTGGAATTATTTATAATAAAAGCAGCTATGGGGTACTCATTGTGGCGTTGTTTAGCCAACATTTTCAAACATCGAGTTGCCAAATAGGATAAGCTCTTTAAACCATATGTAACTGTGTTTAATTGAATACATTTAACTCTTTCGCCTGGAGAGTCTCTCCATAGAATATTTTGTAATGACCTGTGTTTGAAATGTATTTTTATATTTCTAAACATATTTTTGATGTCTGTTATAAAAAAATATTCATCAACTCTGAATAGCATTAAGACATCTACTAGCTCCTTTTGTACTACAGGACCATTAAGTAATAAATCATTCAAAGATATTTTTGTACGGGTTTTCATAGAACCATCAAATACAACCATTAACCATACATTTTGTCGTCTTTTTATCTAACCTAAGTAGAGGATGATGTGGTACACTGGGTCAGTAGATAAGTTATATTGACTTATATCAATTAATGTACCATGATCTTGCTTTAAATATTCATGAATGAACCCCTTGTATAACATAAAAAGATTAGAATCTCTTTTAAATCTAAGTTCTAAGTTGTGAAATCTTTTTAATGCCAAATGTAATGAATCTCCTAAAGCTTGATTGATTGAATCTAATGGTAAATTTAGTGACAAGATTACTTGAATTTTATTATTTTTTTTATCTTGCTCAACATTTTCACAATATATCTTTTCACACTAGTGATGTTCAGAATGTGCCTCTGGAAAGGTCTCTTGAACACTTTCACACTTCCAAAACTCGACAATAGAATTGTTTAAATCGGAATCACATTTTTTGCAAAATAAAGTGATGACTGGTTCTGTGTGTTGTGTTACTTGCAATGACATAACCAAACCTTGTATTTAATAATGGAGCTTTAGATGTGACACTGCCATCAGCTGCCTCCGAGCTGGATGGAAGAGCTTGAGGCTCAGGTGGCAGCAGGATCTGGAAAAATATGTCAGCACCTAATAGAATGTGTATGTTACTTGGCTCATTGAACTTTTTGTCAGCTAGCATAATTTTGGGAGGTAAAACTAAGTTATGCAAGTCAAACTTTCTTTGTGGTAACTTTTGAAGTTATTTTGTCCAATAAGTAGCACGTGACTGAAATTTTAAAATTCTGAGTGAGGGCACGTATTTCCAAATGGACCTTCTCCTTTAATTTATTTAAAGTATTGCCTATACCGATAACTGGAGTGTTGGCTATATCAACTTGTAATTTTGATAAATTTGCAAGTTCTCTAGTGACAAAAGATGCCTGTGAACCAGTATCTAGAAGAGCCTTGACATGAACTTCTGTACCATTGCTCGCTAATAGTTTTACCTGTGCTGTAGGATATAGTACCTGCTCGGAGGCTGCCTCAGACATCATGTTACTGGAGATGATGCTTTATCTTCGTGGAGCAATGTGTTGTGCCCTTCTTTGCAGACATTACATTTAAAGTGATATCTGCATTTTTATTATGATTATTTAAACAAATCTCACATATTTTGTTAGATGTAGCAAACTAGATTCGATCACTTGCAGACGTAAGTTTAAATTGTGGACAAGTAAAAAGCTTGTGGTTGGACTTACAGAGCAAGCAGCTTCTTGTTCCTACAGTCTCCGCAGCAGCACCTGTATCTGGATTCGCTTTTTTCACAGCTGCGACATGAGCCACCTTTGAAGTTGGCTGGGATCTCTCCGGTGGCCGCTCTGCATTCTCGAGTGCAAGTGCACGCTTATCTAGGAAATCAATAAGGTGCGCAACCGTGGGATCTCGTATTCGAGCTAATTGGCCCCTACTGCACAATATGTCTAACTTTCTAGTCAGAATGCAAAGTACTATTGGATCCAATTGATCAACCGAGTGTCCTAGATTTTTAAGGCAGCTAATTGTTGTTTTACAACAGATACAAAGTTTCTTGGATTACTTGCTGTTGATTTACATATAGGTACAATATCTAACAAAATATGTATATGTTCATTTGTAATCTTATATTTGTTGTCGTATCTATCGAGTAGAATTTTCATGGCCTCATCTCAGTAGACAAGGTGAGATTTTTAACCAGATCATGAGGTTCCTCGCAGAAAATTACGTAAATAGAAAAACTTTTGCACGTCATCTAAACTTTGTTATGTATGAGTGAATCGAAGAGTTGTATGAATGGCTTGAACTCAGAGTACATACCAGAGTACGTTGGTACATTAATTGTAGGTAACTGAGTGTTGAAGCTTTTTGTAGTACACTCGATCTGAGAATCGTTCTCAGAATTAATTTTATCCAATAGTATCCTGATAACGGTGAGCGTTGTGCTGTACTGTTCTTCTACATCATCGCCATCATCGAGGCCGGGGTCTATGGCGCAAATCTCCAGTGTATAGTCTTCGTACTTTTTGAATGTATCGCGAAGACACTCTTCCCTTAGGAGTAATGCTTGTTTAGAGAACTCCTTGTAACCCTTTTTGTATTTGAACATGTTTTCAATTTTCGTTAAGTACGTTCGATGGACGCTCGTTTTCTGACAAGCGTTCTAACATGGTCGCCTTCCATCGTGTAACTTGTTTCACACTGCAAAATTGCTGTTAGGTACAACAATACTTCTTCGGTTCGTCTGTGGACCGCGTACAGTGCAGACATGCATAAATATTTTTTGCGAAATATAAAAGTTACTTAAAATACCCATTAACCGAATATAATACTTAAAATTGTGTTACTCAAGTTTCTAAGTCAATTGAACTACCTGTGGGATTTTACAACCTTTACTGCGAAGAAACTCAACATACGAGCAAGGTAACCGCTCTTCACCCCCTCGGGGAAAAGAGACAAGCTCATTATTTTTTTACTCATTCGCTTAATCGTTATCGCAACTTGCTCCACGAGTGGTATTTGTGCCACAGATCATGAGTGCGAAACAATCACCTCCTGGAAGTGGCCTGAGTGGTTCAGAACCAAATCTGTCGATTAACGTAACAGAATCAGGTTTTCAGAACAGACCTAATCAAGTTACATTCCGAAATAAACGAAAGTTTACCGACGACATCAAGGAAGAAATTCGAGAACAAATATTGCAAATGATGGTCACAATCACAACCAACCAAAAATAATTTATGGATAAAGTAAGTGGAGATATTTCTACAATAAAGGAAAAAGTGGACGATATAAAAGTTACTTTAAATAATCTCTTAAAAAAAAACTGACATTTCAGAAGTACAATTAAAAGCCACTGCCACCGACAAAAATCTCGAAAAAATACAATCTGAAATAATAGTGTCAACTATTAAGGAGAACTTAAAGTCCACTCCACCATCGCTCGTAACATCGGATGCATATGAGTCTATTATGATGGAAGTTAGCTAAGGAGCAAAAACATCATAATTGTTGGCATAAAAGAGCCAGTCTCAACATCTAAAGACGAAAAATCAGAAATGGACATGGACCAAGCTGTAAAAATTATAAGGATGACCGGAGTAAATTGCTTACCTGAGAAACTTTTCCGTTTCGGGAAGTATAACCCCAATAAAAAACGTCCTCTAAAAGTATGCCTGAAATCATCAGAATCGGGCACACAACATCATTTTTGCCACGTAAGATAGATATTGTCGCAATATCTATCTTACGTGGCAAAAATGTACGTGGTAAATGATGTCAACAGTGACAATATTAAAATATACTCGGATCAGACACCTCAGCAACAAGAATTTCTGAAAAATGTTAAGGATGAAATTGAGTGCCGATCTGAAAAAGGCGAGAATAACCTAACAATTAAGTATGTTAGGGGTGTGTAAAAATAATTCAAACTCCCGCAAAAAAACTGAAGTCAAAACTTACGACACTAGCCATAACCAAAACCACTAAAGAAAAAAAACATCTAAGCATTATATGGCCCATAGTTGCGTATCATATGCTGAAGCGTCGCAGCTACATCCACCAATCTCAAAATTGTATGCAGATGTGGTAACATCTGCCCCATCACATACCACTAAAAATTATTTCTATTCACAACCTTTGCCCCAATCACGTAACACACCAATTGTCTCCTCACAAAGATAAACGGTATTCCTTAAACCTCGGGATCCCCCGTTTAAACAGCCAAGGGGTATGACCGGGCAGCTCATCAAGCATTAATCAGTAATGAAGTTTCTATGTAGGGAATTGTGTTGCATTCTAAAATAAAACAGCAAATAATAATGAGAGTCAAATATTAAATTTAATAATCATGTTAATTAATACCTTATTTAAAAATGATAATATTGAACCGTCCAACGTTGCCACTTTAATTGATACGCTGTCTAACTTATTTAACCTTAATCATAATGGATCCAAATCTACCCATGATTGTCCGGTGAAACAGTTGTAGCAATGTGAATAAAAAATCTGATCTGTCCTACATATTGAACAAATACGATCCCTTTGCAGTCGTTCTCTGTGAGACATGGCTTAAACCAGGGTTCTCTTTTAGAATTCCTGGCTATGCGTGTCTAAGAACAGACAGAAGCGATGGGTAATGCGATGTCGCCATACTTATTAAAAATAACTTGTCTTTTCAATCGTTTCCTCTTCCAAGTCTCAGTGACGATATATCTGCTGTTGCTGCTATTGTAAATAAAATCTGTTTAGTATGTATATATTATTCGCAGCCCCAGAACAGAGATCTTAAATGCATTTTCCCCATGTTCCTATTCCTAATTCTGAGTTGAATTCTCTCTTCACACTAAGTGAATTGAAAGGAGTCCTTTCACATGTTAAGGATTCAGCTCCTGGTGAAGATGGTATACCATATTCATTTATAGCTAATCTGTCTGACTCTGTTCTTTTAATATATTTAAATCTCATCAATACGCGCTTAGCTTAATCTGGCAACATTCCATCAAGTTGGAAGTCTCAAACAATTATTCCCATTCTGAAACCAAACAAACCTTCTAATTTGCTTCTTGTCGTCCAATTGCACTTTCTACAGTTCTTGCTAAAATTGCTGAACATCTCATTAATAATCGTTTGGAGTGGTTTTTGGAAAGCGAAAACTTGCTAGCTACATCACAGTTTGGTTTTAGGAAGGGTAAAAGTACGATGGACAGCCTTAGTGTGTTCACAACTGATATTCGCTTAGCCTTCACTTCGAATAACTCTGTAACTGCTGCTTTCCTGGATATTAGCTCAGCTTACGATAATGCCTGGTATCAATCCTAGAACAAATGCTGAATTCATTACAAGTTCAAAAATGCTGTCTTACTTCATATTGAAGGGTAAACATTTACCCGTTTCGTATGAACAGTAGGCTTAGCCAAGTTGACAATCTACAATCGTTAACGACATCATTTCAACGTTAAGTCACGTGGTCGAAACAAACGAATAGAAACTTTTAAGTTCAGTCAAAACTGTAAATTGGTTACGATTTAAGTGGGATTTAGCGATCACGATTGTAGAAACGAATACATTTCATTCTATCATCTTAACCGATGTAAACTTGTCTACGAAGTTTTTATTCGCTTGTTTTGACCACGTGACTTAACGTTTACGATTGTAGAAAGAGAATCGATACGAATCGTTTGTAACTTGGCTAGGCCTGCAGGTCTCCCTCAAGGTTCTGTACTTAGTCTAATTCTCTACAATATTTACACTTATGAATTGGAATCCTCTCTAAATGAGTCGACAGTAACAAGTCCTTAAAAATTCAGATGATATACTTCTTTATGTATCTGGTCATTCTGTTGCAAATATGTGTACTTCCTTAACCTCTTCTTTATGCTTACTGAAGAAAATAATGGTCTACACCTGTTAATAGATAAAATCAACATTGTCTTGTTTACCAGAGTGCGTAAGCCACCTATAGTTACAGTAAGGTATAATAATATCCCTATGCCCATTAAAAACCAGGTTAAATTTTTAGGCCTTATTTTGGATACACATCTTACTGGTTTACCACACTGTGATTATGTAGCTGCTAAATGCGGACGAAATATCAACATAATTAGATGTCTTGCTGGTGTTGGCTCGGGAGCACATCCCTTTTCATTAAAATTACTGTACAACACCAAGGTGTTGTACAGTAGTGTATCAAGATAAGAAGCGTATTGGACTATGGGACTTTTTTGCTGGAACCTGCTAATGTTGCTAGTCTTAAGAAACTGGATAGTGTACAGTCCAAGGCACATAGAGTGGTTTCAGGTGCAATGAAAAGCAGTCCTATTAATTGTCTTCAGGTGGAATGTGGCGACCCTCCACTTCATTTACGAAGTCAAATTTTAGCTGGTCGATTTATGGGTCGGTGTTTGCAATTTACCATCCTTTGCGAAATAAACTTTCCATTCTCCCTGAAGAAGTCATTTCATCCACTTACTGGAGGCACAAAATTACTCCGTGTTTAGTAGTAGCTTTAGAAAATACAATTTAATTGAAGCTCTTTGTCACCAATCTGAATTTCTTCCTTTATTTCACTATAATTACAGTTAATTAATTATGTCACCGAACATACACTATAACCTTAACATTTTCCGAGATGACGTATGTCATAACCTTAACTTGAACTTCACTATGGATAGAGACTGGAAGGGCTGCCATCTCTTGTTTACAGATGCTTCGAGGCATGGAAGAGACTCATGTGTGGGAGTAGGTGTATACCAGTCCCAATATAATATCGTTCACAAAATAAAGCTCCCGCCCGAATCATCTGTATTTACGGGAAAATGTTACGGTCTATTCAAAACTGTCGAATATATACTTATGATGGGGTTACGGAATTCACTCATTTTAACTGATGCAAGGAGTGCCTTACAATCTTTGGCCAAATTCCCTTTCTATTCTCATAATCCTTATATTATATTTGAAACACGTGAACTCCTTTATAGGTGTTCTATTAAGGGGTAATCAGTAAATTTTGCGTCGATACCCTCGCATTGTGGCATTTTAGGTAATGAGAGAGCTGACCAGTTAGCTACTGATGCCATACTGTGTGGAGACGTTTTTCCATACAAAAATAACACCCAAGATCTGGCAGCTCTGCCCAAGGTTTACCTACAGAAATCCTGGGGTCAGCTTTGGTCCGAGCAATCAATGAAAGGGAAATTTCATCGTATTATTCACCCATCCATTTTTGTTAAACCTTGTTTAGCAAGTACAAACCAAGCAAAAAAAATTACAACAATATTCATACGTATGCAATTGGGTCACGTGTGCACTCCTGCTCATCTTGCCAGGCTTGACATTGTGCAGAACCCTGCGTGTGAATGTGGCGCTGAAGTGGGTGATCTATATGACCACTCCTCACTTTTCCAAAGTCTTATTTCCCTCCGAGTCTCTTTACCCACTTCTATCTCATGTATTTTATTTAATTTTAATGTAGATATTTATAAAACCATAGCTCTTTTCCTTGTAAAAAACGATATGGGCGAGGCGTCGGCATTGAAGTGTCGCATAAAATGTTTGCGCTTCCCATTAGTATGGCGACCTTTTCCAGCATGAGTGAAGAGCAGTTTCGAATCAGGTCTTGCAGTTCTGGATCGGTTTCCTGAAATTTTGCAAGATCCTCGAAGTTTATTGCCGCTGACACCTCTTCAACCCGTGACAATGCATCGGCGACCACATTTTCACTGCCAGGTAAGTATCTTAGGTCTGTGGTAAATTGTCCGATGAAGTCTAAGTACCTAAATTGCCTTGGCGTGTAACTATCTTTGTTAGACTTGAAAGCAAAGATAAATGGTTTATGGTCCGTGAAGATGGAGAAGTTTCTAGCCTCGAGCATGTGCCGGAAGTATTTAATGGCTTCGTAGATAGCAAGTAACTCACGGTCGTATGGGCTGTACTTCTTTTGGGAAGCGCTTAATTTGTGTGAAAAAAAGGCTAGTGGTTGCCAGCTGTCACCTCTTTGCTGCTGAAGAACGGCGCCGATTGCGGTATCAGATGCATTTTTTATAATCGCCAATTCTGGTTATGCATCTGGATGAACCGGAAGTGTTGCCTTAGACAGCGAGCATTTACGATCTTCGAAAGCCTTCAGCAGTTCAGCAGCCTTATTCACAACGCTTCGATTCGATTCCGTGTCGGTAAGGAACCGTATTCGACAATCTCATTTCCGAGCCGAAGAACTGTCAAAACGCTATTCACAGATCCGAACGGAAACGTTTTTTTCTATCCGACAGACCATTGTGTTTATGGGGAACGCTACAAAATGGTAGTAAATTTAAAGTAGTAAATAAAATTGGTTTATTTGAATATTTCGTTCCGTTTCAATAGGGAATATACAGCTAGTAACTTAATAGACAGCAAACGATACAAAATGATTTTATTTTAACCAAAATAAACTTTATTTCGAATAAACCTGCTTTTACACAGCCGTCTGTCAAACTGCCAAAACGCGGAAAAATTGAATTTTATGTGATATCTTCCGAGTAAACCGTAGTTTTCTCTTTAACTTTATACCTAAAGGAAAAATGGCTGTAAGTATTTGATATCAGTATTACACAATTCTTGCTATTTGCTTAAAGCAATAACACGTGAAAATGCATAATTTCAGAAAAGAGTGTATTGAGCAGCGGCAGAAATTGTTTGCCTTCATGCAAGGCCTGGACGACTTTGCCCGGGGCCGTATCTCAGGCCCTGACGCAGCCCGCTCGAAGCAGCCTCTGCTAGTTCAACTAGCAGAAGAATTAAATGCGTTGGGGTCTGGGGCTACAAAACCCCAGAAAATGGTTTAAAGTAGGTATCTTAATGTTAATCGGTACTAATTTGTTTTGGAAATGAAAATTGTTCACTATCATCTAACATAGCAATATCTCTTGAAGCTTGGGTAATCTTATCTACTTGTATTTCAGAGTTGGCAAGACTGAAAGTCAGACGTGAAGGCGAAAGCACTCCGCTTAAAAAATATAGGACTGGGACTGGTGGGGGTCCTAGCCCGTGTCCATTGTCCCCTTTAGAGGAAAATCTGATCCAATTTTTTGGAGTGGAGATGGTGGAGGGTTTGCCAGGAGTGGCAGATCCTATGGAGGTGAGCACACATTTTGGTACTCAAAGCACTGCCTTTTAATTAACATTTGAAAACAAACACTAATGTTCGTGTTTATTAAATTTATTAGGTGACTGAAGATATCCCCACCATACCAGAAGTCGCTGTTGGCCACGCGCGATCACCTGAGCGGCCGTTTGCACCGGTCGCACTTACGCTGAGCGCGTAATAAAGTTTTTGCTACTACCCCCTTAATTTTATAAATGAAGTTATTACAATAACTTCATATAAAATGTTAAAGTTTTAATCAATAAATGCCTCATGTTGTGATAAGTTAATAAACATTACTATTATATACTTATAAAGGTGCTTCTAGCCTGTAAAAGTGTTTGTCATTAATATTGGTGTAACTGTTGCTTTATTTTTAAGTTCTACAGCTCTGTATATTTTTATGTTAAATAAAGAATTTTTCCAAACTAAACTAAACTAACCATACCAGAAGTGGTAGTGATGTTGGACAATGAAGAGCCCACTGTACCTTCACCCCAGCCAACAAGGCGCTATGCCATAGACCCACTACATGGCATACTTGAGCGGCAGGCAGCAGCCATTGAACACATGGCAGCTGGGATGCACAACATCGTGTTTAATTCTTCGTTATTTGTGGACTGTATTAGGTCGGTTATAAATAAAGAGTCCAGCTTGGCACAGTCAAAACTATTTATTTTTCACTTTTTACACGGACACCATGTGTTAGCTATCGCAGCGTATTAGGAAGAGAGAGTGTACGATTCAAAGACAAAAAGCTCTTTTAAAACTACAGACTAAAAAAATTTATAATCATAGACAACTTGTGTTGCTAGCAACATACTGCCGGCCAGAAAAACTACAATAAACATAAAGCAAAGTTCACCTTATATATGATCAAGACTATTGCAATTATTTTCCAATATTCATGACAATTTTTTACGTTCAATGCCCACATATAACCACTGTAGCAAAATGTGCTCTTATTTACTATATTATAAGCATTAGGTATTTTATACAACACAAAGAAGCTATTATCGGTAAGTAGATAGGTACATACTGTAGCCTACATAGCAAAAATAAACAGCATTTTCGAATATGCGATGCATTTTATGAAGTTAACAACTTAGTCGTACTTATGTAAAAAATCTGTGCGCCTTTATATAAACTAAATATTTTTTAACCAATATCCCAGATAATTAATCTTTGACATGCTTTATCTTAAACTAGATTAACACTTAGGTGACTGTTGTGTCCCCAAGAAAGTTTGCTTGACAGCAATAACAATGTGCAGCTTAACACATATTTAACATCAAAAAACGTTTTAGTAACAAACATTATAATGATAAGAACTTATTATCTAGTTGTCTATAGGTAATATACTTATGCACTGCAATGATCTTGTGTAGAACTTTCCATCAGCTGTCTTAAGCTGAAAAGCTCTAACTTTCCCGTCCTTTCCGGGAAAAACTTTCACGACCCGTGCCATGGGCCACACCAATGGTGGAGCATTCGGCTCCCTCATGAGTACTAAAGCACCTACAGTTAAATTAGGCATATCATGACACCACTTATTTCTATTTTGTAAAGTGTTTAAATAGTATTTGTACCAAGCATTCCAAAACCTTTGCTTTAATTGAATACTTTGCTGCCAAAATGAAACCCTATTGGCTTTAGTTTCTGAAATGTTTGTTTCTGGATACATTGTTAAGGCTGATCCTATTAAAAAATGCCCCGGAGTAAGATAGCAGTAGTCGTTTACATCCTGAGAGAGAGGCAACATTGGACGCGAGTTAAGGACCGCCTCAATTTGACACAATACGGTACTTAATTGCTCATACGTTGAGCATCTAATATGATTCGTTTTAAATGGAATTTCATGCCTTTCACCGACGCCTCCGCAAGTCCAGCGAATACTGGGCTGTAACTTGGTGTGAAATGAAATTTTATACCTTGCTTAGCTGCATAAGCTTGCACAGGCGTCTGATGATCGGCAGAATTTAATAAATTGTACAGCTCAGCTAACCGGTTCCTTGCCCCACGGAAACATCCACCATTGTCACAATAGACGTCGCTGGGCAAGCCTCGTCTGCTTATAAATCGTTTAAAGCTCGCCTAAAAGGCCTCCGTGGAAATATCGGAAGTTAATTCTAAATTAATTGCTTTGGTCACAAAGCAAACATATACGCACACATAGCCCTTCGTGATTATGGCTTTCCGGATTCTTGAATTTTTAACTTGGACTGGCCCAGCGAAGTCGATGCCTATCTTTTGGAATGGTCGGCCTGCAGTTACTCTGTCCTGAGGCAAGGATCCCATTAGCTGCCTCGCTGCACCAGCTTTCATTCTGAAACATACCAAGCATTTGTGAGTTCTTTTTTTAACCTGTCTAACCAATATTTTTGGTTCAAGTTAGCTATTAGTGTTTTCGGCCCAACATGTAATAGCCTAATGTGCTCATTTAATATTATTAGACCAGTTATCCTCGATGCCTTGAGCAAAATGATAGGGTGTTTCTGAGATAGCGGTATATCAGAGTTATCTAGTCTCCCACCTACCCTAAGCAATCCATTCTCATCTAAGAAAGGATGTAGAGATTTCAGTGGACCTTGCACACAGTCACCTTTACGCAATAATTGCAAATCATCTTTAAAATGAATAGCTTGTTCGTGCTTTATTATAGTGTGCAAGACTTGCTCCAACTCATCAGAACCAAGCACCTTATTAGCATTTTTTGTACCACTTCTAACATTATGACAGAACCTAAAAACGTATCCTAGAACCCGTGTCATCTTTTCTATATCGGAATACCTTTCTAGGAAATTTTGAAGAAATTCGTGTGAGTCGACAATGGTAAGTACTACTTTATTATCAGTTTTATTTTTCATCTCTGGTAACTCAACTGGCATGTCTAAAGTTTCATTCTTATTAAAGTCATATTTACCTTGCAGAAACTTTGACCCCTTCCACCAGAGGTCGCTAATCGAAAGCTCCTGTGGGGTAATACCCCTACTAATAATGTCAGCAGGATTATCTACCGATGGTACATAAGACCATGTCCATTTGCCAGTTTTTTGCTGAATTACACTTACCCTGTTTGCTACATAAGCTTGTAGTTTGGTAGCATATCCCAAGTAGCAAAATAATGTCATATAAATAGTGCAATAACGTTTTTTATATAACTTTCAGCGATATGAAAATGGTTTTATAATAGTTTTTTATACGTAAATATAACGCGGGTTTGGGCGCAGATTATATAACATTTAAATCGTGTTAGGGTCGTTTTGCAGTCGCAGTAAAGTTGAGTAAAAATCATGTAGACGTTGTAAGTTTAACAAGTAAGGTTTGTAATAGTTTCTAGTAATACTCTTACATAACTAAATCATCTTATAGATGTTTTGTAATGGTGGTGGTCGGTGGTCGGTCAGTGGTGCAAGCTAGACAACTTGTGTGACATTTATTTATTGTGTTGTGATAAAACTTATAATTAAAAAGGTAAGTCAAAGGTTTTAATAATCATTATTATTTATTAATTTAATGTTAAGAAAGTTGATTGTGGTGAAAGATAAAGAGCGGTGACATAAACTTGGGAATTTAAAATTTTCGATGATATGTATGGTTATTTCTTTAGTATTTTAATGGGCCTTCATAATGTTGGTGTTTCAATATTGTTTATAAAAATAAAATACATTAATTGGCATCAATCGTTTCCGCCATATTGCCAATAAACATTGGGCGACTACATTTAGACCTGTATATAACTATTGGTCATATAAGCATGTTTTTGTCCGACTTATGGCGTCCTCCATGACGGTTGCAATTAGAGTTCTGTTAGAAAATATAAAAACCTTTATGTGTAGTCATGAGAATATTTCTTTCTGTTTTTTACAGAGACATCATGGTGATATATTATGACATTGATAAGTTTTTGACCAAAAAAGACTTCGAGTTGCTAAAACAAATAAAATGGCCATGGGATAACACCCATTTTCAGTTATCACAGAAGTGCTTTGGATGTAATCATCCTACAGACTCAAAATTCAAACACTTTATCATCCATTCTAAAAGAAACATAACTAAATTATTAAACTATGATTTCTTTTGGTGCCAAAACTGTGAGAAGTATGCCATTTACGACTATTTTCCTGAGGACGAATGTTACTGCAACTGTTAAACTTTAATTTGTTTTTAAAAATAATACATATTCAATTATTCATCACTATTTGTAAGGTTAGTTTCCTAAATTATATTTACCAACATAACCACCCAATCGTTGCAGCTGCGCCAGTTGTACTTAAATACCTACATGTAGGTACATATAAAATTTGTTAAAGGCGAGCCGCGTATCGTCAGTCAACGCGCAATAAAAATGTTTGTTGTCAGGGGAATTCCCTTTTCTTCCGTCTCGCTCTACGCATTTAAAATTTTAGTTTAGTCATAGATTGATACTCGGTGTAGGAAGTACCTACCTAGTTTCAAATTTATCAAATAGATATTACTAATTAGTACGAGTAGTCGAGTACGTAATGTTTATGTTTAGTATTCATTGTTAATGTAATTTGATTTTTTTGTTGTGTTAATAAGAACAATATTTAACTATAACAATTTCACAGTTTCAGAAATTGTACAAACTTTAGAAAGGGGAAAGTTAGTTTTATCAGCGGTGCCTGAAAAATGGGAACAAAATGGTATACTGTATTGGCCAAGAAGAAAAGTGGAGGATTTATTAAAGAATCCCTCTTCATGTCCCGAATCATCTTAGTCATCAATTCAATGTGTCGTCAAAAGAAGTGGAATTAGTTCACTCGAAAGTGCTGAGATAGAGATCACTCAAATATCAAGCATGAGTGACACAGAAGAGGAACAAAATGAAGATTAAAATCGACGCGGAGGTACTTCAATTGAAAATATTGCCGTTCAAGAGTGTTTCAATGACCTGGCAAATGCTTGTGTTGTAAGTAAAATATAATTATAAACTAAGAATACACATATATGTGAAAAAATGTATCTCTTGTTCAAAAAACCACACAAAATCATCCCGCGAAGGGTGTTGCTTGAAAAGTACACCGCGCCGTATTGGAGTCGGGTTATAGTGCGGCCCCACGATGCGTTAACGGTGCGGTGCGGCGCCGGAGTGACAACGTGCCGCCACCGCAGTATTGTTAGTGTATCGAACGTGTTTATTCATGTTGTGTGATACAATTTATTAAAATTAAGTCATATTTATCTTTCTTACAATGAGTACTGATAGTATTGCTACTGATTTCCTTGTGCCTTGTGCGGTGCCGCACCGCCCGTGTGGCACCCTATAGGTCGAATTAATTGCGGTGCGGCAACGAACCGCACTGTTTCCGTATCGTGTGGCCTCGCTCTAACGGTCTGCGTTATTCCTACTTGCTATCTATGAGGATGTCATCGTTCGTGATTTATACTCTTTTTTTTCAGAATGATGTTCACTATTTACAACCATCCACGTCCAATTCTACTAATATTAACGATGTTGTTGTTTTAACTTCCAATCAAGAAATAGAACAAAACCAACATAGTGTTATTTTGCACACAGCTGAACTAGATCATCAAGATATTTCACAAAAACTTGAAAATTTGTTACAAATCACCGGTACCATTCAAGAAAATCAAAAAGTTTTATTTGAATACGTGCAAAATTTGGAAAGCAAATTAGTGATGAAAATGTCAGAGTTAAGTACTCAGCTCGATGAGTATATACAACGCACGACAGAAATTAAAATTCAGGAAGCTAACGACTTTAAGCCCATATCGACCAAAGAAGAACTTGACGCGTTTGACTGACTGACTGACTACTGCCAGTTTATTTTTGACATCAGTCAAAAATAAACTGGCAGTAGTTTGTGGGAATGGGAAAGGACGAGGAAGCAACAACGCTTACGCATTAGTGGACATCATGTTCACAAGAAAATTTATGACAACATGCTCTTGGGCTGGAGGGTCTAAAAAGTTAACGTCGAAAATTTGTTTCAAAGTCTACACTCGGACGTTCAATTTATTTTTTGAACTTGTAAATGAATCAGACAAAACCTATACTAAGATAGAATGCGAAAATTTCTTTAAAAATATTATGCGCCATGCCGAAACCAGAAATAAAATAAAGTTGTTGCGTGCTTCATCTAGCAAATCTAGACCCAAACGTAGTATGCCTAAGAATAACATTTCCGAAAGACAGGTACTTCAAGAAATTCAACAAAACGTGCAGTCCCTTGATCAAAATTCACATATTATAGTCAATAATGATCTCGATTCACAAGAGATAGTCGAATTCCGTTCTTAGGAATTGGTGTGTCGAACTATTTTTTAAGTATTTTTAAGCTTTTTTTTAATTAATAAGTTATAAGTGCCAATAGTTCCTACTTATGCAACCAGGGTATTTAGAATTTAATTAGATGTTTAGATTTAGGTTGATATTGATTTGTTAATTCCAGACTACAGTTTGTCTCAAAAACGCGGTTCGGTAGTTTCCGTTTGACTGCTGTTAATGAAAATAACATGTTGATTTGGTTTTCATTTTATCAGCTGTTATTTAAGGACGCAATAATTACATACTTAATGTATCTTAAGTACATACATAGTATCAATAATACTGTTAAGGCAACTACTCAAAAGAAGGTAATACACTCGAGAGCAATGAATCCGGGTCACTTAAAGAATCCTAAAAATCTCGGAAACTAAAAATGCTAGGTTAATGCAATAAATTATATTTAATAGACAATGTAATACTCCTTAAATGAAGGTATTAAAACTTCTTAGTTATTGTATAGTTATATCATAAAAAAATCAAATTTGAAAAAGGGCCACTTTCGAAGATGGAACTACGAAATTACAGCATTTGGTTTTGCTTTTGTTTGTAATCTGTCATTTATGTGGGTACATAAACCATGTTGATAGTGCTCTATATTCATTATTCAAGCTGAAATTATGTCGCTTACGCCTGAAGAATGCACCTGAATACTTACAATGCTGGAAACCGGCCGGAGTCAGCGCGATACAGCCAGGACTGTCGGTGTGTCGCTGTCAACAGTACAAAGAGTTCTCCGACGTTACGAAGAAACTGGTTCTAACCTACGCAGACCAGGAACGGGCAGAACCAGGTGTACCACAGCACGAGAAGACCGATACTTGGTGAACACCATGCTTCGAAATCGCTTTCTCACAGGAACTGAACTCACAAATCAGTTTCGACGCCTCGGAGGAAGTAACCCAAGTGCATGGACAGTAAGACGTCGGCTTGCTGAATCTAACTTAAAACCCCTTAGACCTGCAAACGGCCCTAAACTGGAGCGTGGGCATCGTATTTCAAGACTAAGATATGCCCAGAGCCACGTAAATTGGAGTATTGAAGATTGGTCAAAAGTTATGTTCTCCGACGAATCAAAATTTATGGTCTACAAGCACGATGGAAGACACAGAGTGTATCGAAGACCAGGGGAAAGATTCAAGCAAGCATGCATCGAAGAAAAAGTAGCCTACGATGGTGGGTCTGTACTTGTGTGGGCCGGAATTTCTTCTGAAAGTCGCACAGAGCTGGTGATCATAGAAAACGGCTCTTTAACTAGCGTAAGATATGTGGAAGAAATCCTCAATGATCACGTTGGTCCATTTATGGTCAATTTAGGTGAGGATGCATGACAATGCCCGACCTCATACAGGTAGGATTGTGAATGACTACCTTTAAGAGATGAACATTACTCGTATGGAGTGGCCAGCGCGCAGCCCGGATATCAACCCGATCGAGCATGCTTGGGACGAGCTAGGCAGATGCGTAAAACAACGAAACCCTCCCCCAATCACGCTTCGTGAGCTCAAAATTGCTCTCACAGAGGAATGGGAGAATATTCCCCAAAATCGTATAAGGAACTTGGTGTACAGCATGCCAAACCGCGTAAACGCAGTAATGGAAGCACGAGGAGGCAATACGAAGTATTAAAATTCAAGAAAATCGTAATAAAGTTCAAAAATTTCATGTTTCCTATTTTTGTTTTAAGGAGAGATCAGCAGTTTTTTTCTTTATGTAATTTTGTGTTAATAAAATGTATGGTGACTCATATTTTTTTTACTTTCATTTAAGGAGTATTACATTGTCTATTAAATACAATTTATTGCATTAACCTATCATTTTTAGTTTCCGAGATTTTTAACATTCTTTAAGTGACCCGGATTCATTGCTCTCGAGTGTATTTGTTTTTAACCTGCAAATGAATAATTTTTCTGAATTGCTATTGATGAGTCTTTTTTGATGATTTTGCTGAACGGTACCGGGTAAAACGTGGTGTATAGAAACACAGGGGTAAATAGAGACAAAAATTTTAAAGGGATTTTAACGTTGAATTGATATGATATGTTACCAAAAAGTTCTCTATTTTATTTGCCTAATTTTGCTTTATTATTTTGAGACATTTGCCACTTTTTTGGCCACTATGTCACACTATTATTTCAACGTTAAAATCCTTCTCAAAGTTTTGCCTCGATTCACGCTATCCCTCCGTATCTATACATCCCGTTTTACGGTATCTGCTAATGAATCCTAATAATGATAATATTGTAGTTGATGTTTATGTTTTTCAACTGTTAACACATTTTTAAGTTCTCTTCTTCTTTGTCGGATATGGGTTTAAAATCGTTTGCTTCCTCAATTTTAATTTATGTGTTGCGTTGTACCATCAAGCTAAGAAATTAGAATTAAGAGCTTTAATCACAGAAGAGGACTTAAAAAATTGTGTTTTTTGTGTTGTGTGTTCGTTTGTTCGTACGTGTCTGTCTGTTATGTAAAAACGTACGATAGTTTGTACTATACACTGTACAAACTACGTTTATTTTATCTAAGTATTCATTTTATAAAAAAAAATATTTTACTGTGTAATAACTTTCAAGTTAAATTAAAATGATTAACAACTTTATAATTACGTACTTAAGATAAGTAAAGAAATAAATAAAAGTCTGTATGATGCCAAATAAAAGAAACCATTTAAGTTTTTCCGGTTTTTTATTTACAATTAAAGAGTATGTAGTAGGGGTATAAAAAAAATAGTATTGTTATACGTAAGGCTAACTAATTTACATTTTATATCATTGACAGTATATAAACATTCAGAATTGTTTTGTCTAACTAAGTTACATATTTTGTAAATGTTCAAAAATGACGATTTTATTGGAGTTTCAAACACATAAGATACGTCGTTGAAGGAATTGCCACGAATTTCTATGTTTCCTTTGTTATTACATATGAATAAAATTTCTACAACATGTTCACTGGTAGTCAAAAACCATTTGTTTTGGCTCTGCGTTGACATAACAAAATTTTCCCGATACAAGTTTGTGATGAATCCATTTTTACTTCTGCATTTGCGGGTGAACGGTATTTTTTTATCATGGTCATCGTAAATTTCTAATTCGATATTATTCGTCTCTATAAGTCTTCTAGCAAATTTGACTAAGTGTCTGATATCCATGTCTGACCATTCTTTTGATGCAATAAAGTTTATTTTCAAACGGGTATGCATTAAAGCTTTGCAATATACCAAATCTCTTTACTTCATCGATGACATGTGTCAAATTGTGAACATTACTGGTTATATACTGTTTACCGTAATATCTATCATAATTTTCAACAAAAGACTTAAGTAAAGTTTCAGCCAGTCGAAGAAACTTAAAATGTTTATCATTGGAGAAAATAGTAATTGCACAAAAAAAATAACAAGAAATGATGATAGGCATCAGCACACAGCAAATCTTTTAATATTATAAAACTTAGCTAATACAAAAATGTACGAAATTCTGACGCCTTCCAATGAGCTAAAACATCAATAGTTCTAACCGACCTATGCATTTCCTTTGGCAAGCGACAACTTGTCATAAACTGGGAGAATTTTGCAATATCTCTTGCACACCATTTCGTAACTTTCTTACCAAAATTACCGTCCCTCCAACCTATAAGTAAACTTTTCATTATTCCTAAATCTATGAGGTGGAGAGAATCGCCCACAGGAAAATCTTCTATCATATCAATTGGCAGTTCAAGTAAGGGAGAATCGTACTTATGGTGCTGACCATACATTTTGGAGCGAAAGTCGTCGTTATTGCGTCTAGGGCAATCAGTCTCAGGAAATATGACTGTATTAGACTGGTGTGAATACTCGCCAACCACAGTGCACTTTAAACATCCATGTTTTCCATTGAAATTACACACTCCTGAAAAGAAATTTCCAATACATGTAGATTGAAAGATAATTCTTTATTTGTACAACAACAAAAAATTAATATGAAGAAATATTAATCATCTCATATAAAATTTACGAAGGGCCGCCTTTTCGCTAGTAGGTATAGTAAATATACCAAATAAAATTAATAATCCATAATTAAAATTAAGATACAATGAAAAATGGCGAACGAGTTATATATAAGATTCTAATTAATGTTTAAATAATCAATCGACTTAAATAAGTTATATAAGAATAACGTTTCAACCTAAAAGTTACATAGAGGTGGAATTAAACGACCTAGTATGACGATTTTATAATAGTTAACTATAAAATCATTACATAACTCTTTGTTGTTTAAGTGTTGAATTAAAGGTTCTTAATTTACAAAACATGGCGACTCATCACTATTTTCTGACTGAAACGTTTACTCGACTTAACGTTATATGACCGTCATATAAAATCATTGAGATGACGTTTACCAGACACACTAATACGACTTAAATTATATATAACTAATGCGTCGAACTGAAAACTACTTTACAACTGTTTAGTTGCTGCAAAACTGTTATAAAGCCCTTACATGTCTGTTAGTTGTATAGTTCTAATATTATACAACGATTTTGCTACTTGGGATGAGTATTTATCCAAGCTAAAGTTATTTTTGAATCCGTAAACAAATAAACTCCATCAATCTGAATAGCCTTGGATAAAGTGCCATGCACTCTTTCCATGAATGTAGACAAAAGCAAAGCAGCATTGAGTTCTAATCGTGGGATGCTTTGAGGTTTTGAGCGTGGATTAACTCGCGACTTAGAACAGAGCAAGTATAACTGAGGCTTACCTGCTTTGTCGACCACACGCAGATAGATACAGCAACCGTACCCCGTTGTACTTGACGCGTCTGCGAAACCTATCAGCTGCACTTCAGCTGCATCAGCTGTCGGGATATGTCGATCTAAGTAGATTGGTTGCATAGTAGCTAGACTTTTGGAAAACTCCAACCATTCATCGGCCAAATCGTCAGGCAAGGAAGCGTCCCACTCTATAGTAAGTGACCATAACCTCTGCATAAAACTCTTTGCTTTTATGATAATAGGCCCTGCAAATCCCAACGGATCACAGAATCTAGCTGTGTAGCTTAGCACTTCTCTTTTTGTGATTTGATTGTTATTGAAAGCTGTAGGACTGCTGATTATGAAAGTCTTTTTTAATATCAAAAGTTAAGCCTAAAGCTTTCATGCTTAAATTTGTTATTAGGACTTAACGCTGATTTTAGGATTGAAGAACTTTAATAACGATGAGAGAAAATAACAAGTACACATACAGCAGCCATTTTGTAGGAGAGTGTTTTTCCACTGACAAACATAAAATATAGAGCCCCTTTTTTAATAACATATTGTCTATTCGTCTTACTCATATTCTAGACCACCCCACTTAACACCTCCCCTCAATAATTATTAAAAATCATCACAAAACCAAACCAAAGGTTAATTAAACAATTTTCCCCTCAAATATTTGAATGAAACCCCACCTATAGCTTTAGTTAAAATATCTGCCACTTGTTTATCAGAACTTACATACTCAACCACTATTATTTTCTTATCTATCTTTTCTTTTACAAAACTCAACTTAATATCTAAGTGTTTGACCCTAGTAATGCCTGTAGCCATATTAGCAATCTTAATTGTTGACTGATTGTCTTCATAAAAGACAATTGTCCCCACACTAATACCAAAATCACATAATATAGAGCTAAGCCAGCAAGCTTCACTAGTAGCATGACTGAGAGCTACATATTCAGCCTCAGTAGATAATAAAGTCACAGATTGTTGCTTTTTAGTCACCCAAATGACTGAACCCCCAAAAACTTTAAAGCAAAAACCTGTTGTTGATCTTTTATCATCACTTCCCCCCCAATCACTATCGACATAACCAACAATATCATTTCTACCATCTCTATAGAAAGTTAAACATAAGTCCAATGTTCCCTTTACATATCTAAAAACATTTAGTAACAATTTAAACAAAAGTTGGCTAGCACAACTTTGATATGTACTCAGTATGTTGACTACGGCACACAAGTCAGGTCTAGATCCAGCTACCGCATACATTAAACTTCCTATTATCATTCTACATTTATGTTCTATTTCTTCTGACTCTGACTTGTCTCTCTTTAACAAAATAAATTTAAAATTCTTATCAATAGGCAAAGATAATGGTTTACAATCTTTCATACCCCAATACTCTAAAATCTTTTTCAAGTAATCTTTTTGACAAATTGTTGTACAACCTTTATCTAAATCCTGAATTACTTCCATACCCAAAAACTTACCAACTACATCCTTCATTTTAAAAGAATCATGTAACATATTTCTCAACTTATTACTTTCTGTCTCTGAAGTACTGAAATACAATATGTCATCGACATACAACAACAAAAATACTTTAGTACCATTCTCATGTTTTGAATATAAACAGTAATCTTTATCAGAACTTTTGAAACCCTGTGACCTCATCACTTTATCAAAAGTTTCATTCCAGTACCTCGGAGACCTTTTTAACCCATAAATAGACTTATTAAGTTTACAAACTTTCAAATCAGACTCTATACCATCAGGCAACCTCAAATACACATCTTCATTAATGTTACTATTTAAGAAAGCATTACATACATCCAATTGTCTTATTTTACAATTTAACTTAGTAGCAACAGCAATAAATATTCTAAAGGTATTTAGTTTAGCTACAAGAGCATATAAATCACTATCGTCACAACTTTGTTGAAAGCCTCTGGCTACCAGCCTTGCCTTATAAATAAATTCTCCATCCTGACTTTCTTTTCTCTTCAACACCCATTTAGTACTTATTATTTCTTTTCCCTTTGGTACCTTTTCAATGAGTGTCCAAGTATTATGTTCCTGTAACTGACTCAATTCCTTTTCTATAGCTTTCCTCCACTTATCAGCATCCTCTCTTTCCATAGCCTCATTGTAGCTAGCAGGTTCTTCCTCTGCCACAACTAATGCCATGTAGTCATTGAACCTCGAAGGTTTTTTTACTTGTCTCCCACTCCGTGTGCGTACAGTCTGTACTGTGTCATTGGCATCAGAATAATCAGAATGACTTGACTCACTATCATGGTGCTCTTCCTGTTCCGGCTCTCTCTCTCTCTCTCTGCCTGACCCTGTTCCTGTTCTACTTGAGCCTGTTCCTGCAGTGGCTCGATCTGCATGGGCTCCTGGTCCATCTGTACCGGCTCCTGCCCTCTTTCCTCTTGATCATCTCCTGTAGTCTCTCTGTCCAAATAGACTACTTTCTCTTTGTCTTATTCTTTCTCTTCAGGCAATGACATACCTTCTGACACAAACACTACATCTCTTTTTTCTGTACTATCTTTTTCTTCTCAAAATAAATTCTATATCCCTTTGAACTCTCATAGCCAACAAACACTCCTTCTTCAGCCTTTGAATCCAGTTTACGCCTCTTTTCCTTAGGTATATGTATCCATACACTAGAACCAAATATTTTATTTAATATGGTAATATCAAAATCATACCCAGTCCACATCTGAAATGGTGTCTTCCCTTCTGTTCTGCTCTTACTGGTTCTATTTAGCACATAGACAACTGTGTTAATGGCTTCAGCCCACAACTCTTTACCCATGTTTTTGGCATGCAGCATGGTACGTGCCGCCTCCACCAGGGTACGCATGTCTCTTTCAGCCTGGCCATTCTGCTCCGGCGTATAAGCCACTGTTGTTTGTTGCTGTATGCCCTTGCTAGTGAAATACTCCTCCATTTTCTTATTCACAAATTCACCCCCACCATCAGACCGAAAAACCTTTAAAACTTGCCCGACTTATTTTGCATGAAATAGACATGTCGAAACTTAGTAAAATCATCCTTTATAAGCAAAAAATATCTCGCCCCTGCAAGTGATGCTTCTTCAAATGGTCCACATACATCAACATGTACCACCTCCAAAGGTTGTGTTGTGACGGATACACTGTCTTTAAAAGGAAGCTTATGTGCCTTTCCCTTTAAACAATCAATGCACTTCTTATTGTCCTCAGTATATTTCACATTATTTGTTGAAAGTACAGACTTCACATAGTTTATGTTCTGATGACATAACCTCTCATGCCACTCACTGAGAGTCACTGCACATTGGACATCATGTTTCTTAAATTTTACTACATAAACATTGTTTTCTTTAAGTCCTGACACACACACCTGATTGTTTTTCAGTATTACACATTTGTCCAATGTTAAATCCACACTATACCCCTTAGTAGTAGCCCTTGACACAGAAAACAAATTTTGTTTTAATTCTGGCACAAATAACACCTCACTTAGTTTATTGTTTATAAATTCAACTTCTCCAATTCCCAAAACTGGTAAATGTCGCCCATCGCCAACAACAACAAAGCGGTTTAATACTTGACGCATTGACATAAACAAATTTCGTTCTGAAGTCATGTGCTCACTAGCACCGCTATCGATAACCCACTTGCTTTCAGATGCATGACATGGTAACCCATTGTTGTCTTTTATTATTGTTGAAAAGGCATTACTTTGTGCTCCAGTTTTTGTTTCTTTTGTGCACTGTTTCTTTAAATGTCCAACTTTATTGCAATTAAAGCATTTTCTGACCTCCTTTTTACTCTTACAATCTTGGACAAAATGTCCAACCCTACCACACTTATAACATTTTTTCATAAAAGTGTCAGATTTTTTTGCAAATAATGCCACGTTTTCATTATCTGTTGACTTTGTCTTCAGTCTGTCTTCCTCCACATGAAGTCTAGCAACTAAACTATCAAAAGTTTGCTTAGATGTGTCCAGTGACTCCCATGCTGACGCAAAATGACTGTATTTCTCCGGCAATGCCATTAATACTTTTGTAATAATAAATTTCTCAGAGATTTCCTCCCCTGCTCCCTTCAACTGCAGTTGTAACTCTTGTAGTTTTGATACGAATACCGACACCTCCATGTTCTCCTCGAACTTGAAATTAAAAAATCTCTTTTGCAACAAATGAATCGCTTTACTCGATTTTTGCTCATAAATATTGAGCAACTTGACCCACATTTGTGCAGCAGTTTCACAAGCGATGATATGTATCATTGCGCTTTCGGTCAATCTTGAAACGATTAACCCTTGAGCCTTCGCATCTTTCTTTACCCACGCCGCATCTTCAGATGGTTTTACCTCAGTGCCATTCACCACCGATAGCACGTCTTGCGCTCTCAGCAACACTGTCATCTGGAACTTCCATAAATTCCAATTTGTCGGACCCTCCAACTTGACTCCCCCTCCCACCGTCATCGCCCCGAGCTGATCCATTGATCCCCGATCTGCTCCGCCGTCGAATTGTTGACGTCTATCGCGTGTGCTCCCTTGCACCGCTAAACACCAGACGCCGCTGCCCTCAGCACAATTGACTTCGACTTTTCTTGTGAAACACAAAGAAGTGGAATCACGCCTCCAAGTGATCGCCGTTTGTTTCACTAACAACGTCGGTTCTTCACCTAAAATACAGAGTTACGGAACTTCTGGGCCCATAACCTGTTATTAGGACTTAAAGAATATGAATAGGAACGCTGATTTTAGGATTGAAGAACTTTAATAACGATGAGAGAAAATAACAAGTACACATACAGCAGCCATTTTGTAGGAGAGTGTTTTTCCACAGACAAACATAAAATATAGAGCCCCTTTTTTAATAACATATTGTCTATTCTTCTTACTCATATTCTAGACCACCCCACTTAACAAAATTATCTTGCAGCAAATGAAGCTCAGTGAATTGCCGGTCCCTTTCAGGTATATCTGAGAGAACCCCGGGTGTATTAGAAGCCCATTTGTGCAGGCCAAAGCTTGCATAACTTAGCATTTCAAGCAATTCATTTTTCGCATTAAATAATGTATTCAAATCGGCACATGAATATAAAATGTCATCGACATACGTGCAATTTTTAATTATGTACGAAGCTAAAGGAAAGTCGTGCTCATATCTAATTGCAAGCTCCAATAAACAGCGTGTTGCTAAGTAAGTCGACGACTTAACACCATACGTCACAGTGTCAAGACGCATGCATTTTACCGCTTGATTGGGGCTCTCATGCCATAAAATATTCTGGAGTGAAGTATGTTCCGGGTTTACCAAGATATTGCGAAACATTTATTTTGTATCAGCATTTAATGTATATTTTCCAGTTCTGAACAGCAAGACAATATCGAACAATTCTTTCTGAACCATTGGCCCATTTAGCAAAATATCGTTCAATGAGACCTTATTAGTCGTTTTCGTAGAGGCATCATACACTACCCTTGTTCGTGTGCTTTTGCTGTGTTCATGTATTACAGCATGATATGGCATGAAATAAATTGGGTCATCACTGAAATTGTATGAAGCAAGGTCTACATAGTGCCCATGACCAAGCTCTATATATTCGTTTATAAATTTTTGATAATCTGTTAACAAATTAACCTTCTTATGCAGTCTCCTTTCTAGACTATAAAATCTATGTAAAGCTAAGTCAAATGAATTTCCCAATGTTTCATTAATATTTTCTTTTTCCAACTTTAACGGAAGATCCACTTGGAATTTTTTATTCTCAAGCTTCACTGATTTAACAAAAACATTTTCAGCTAAATTATGCTCTAAATCCCCCTCTATTAGTACTTCCGGAACACGCTCCACTTCCCAAAATTTTTTAATATTTTCGCTGACATCAGAGTTACATGTAGTGCATAAAAGAGATACAACCTGTGTTTTTATGATACTTGATTCGGATGCTCCAGCGATGACATGGCCAAGCTTAGTATTCAAGATGCACGGAGATGGTGAATGGCTACTGCAGGCATTTGTGCTCTCTGCTTCAGTTGGCAGGAGCAGCTGAAAAAGCACATCACATCCAATGAGCATATTAATCTCAGATGGCTCATTGAAGCTTGGATCTGCCAGAGTTATGCTAGGGGGTAGCTTAGGGTCTATTGGTATCTGTGGCAACAAACAGGTTATTTTCTCCACGACATGACAGTTAATTAGTGTCTTTAAAATCAGATGTAAGGGAATGAATATTTAATGGAATACAAAAGCTGACTTTATTTTTGCTCTCTGTCACACCAATTAGGTTTATGTCTACTCGCTCAGGCGTGTATCCCAGAACTTTAATAGCCTTTGTAGTGATCAGAGACACCTGTGAGCCAGTGTCTAATATGCACTTGATGTGCACTTCCCTTCCATCTTTGGCAAATGTTTTAACACGAGCTGTTGGAATCAAAACATTATTATTTTCAGAGGAGCGGCCAGATATGAGCACTACTGGATCTGCAGTGTTACTTTCTTCGGGGTGCAAGAGCGCGTGATGGCTCTTTTTACACATTGAACACTTGAAATGAAATCTGCATTTTCCATTATGAGGATTCAAACAAATAATGCATAATTTTTTATCATTAGCAAAAGAAATTCTTTCTTTAGAAGGCTGCAATTTGAATTTGTTGCAAGAAAATAATTTATGGTCGGAACACTTACAGAATAGACATTCAATTGAGCCTTTCGCTGCAGCTGCCAACGCTACCTTGGATTTTCCTGTTGCACCAGGCTTTTTCTTCACGTCAGCTTGTGTTGGATACTCTGATGAAGTTTCCAGCGATAAGGCTCGCCTATCCATGTAGCCTTAAAATTCTTCAACTGTTGGATCCTTATCCTGAGCTCGATCAAGCTGGTAAACTCTGGCGCTATAGGTGTCTAACTTACGCATTAGGATGGCCAGCAATATGGCATCCCAGCCTTTTACAGGAACGTCTAGATTTTTTAGAGCCACCAGGTTTTGCCGGACAACTTTTGTGTAACCTCTAATCACATTAAGTTTTTTGATGTTTTCCTCCATTATGTTATCGATTGAGCACAGCTTATAACAATAATGCTTCGGTTTCGGTACAATACAATGCACTTAATTTTAAGCACAAAAACCCACAATTCACAATTTTACACATAAAATCACTTTCAACAAGAAAAATCCTGCAATGATGAAATCAAAATGGCGAAAGTCGACTTGATTTTGTTGAGACGGACGGAGCTCACGGAGCGTCGTAGGTCACGTGGTAATTCCGTCGTCGCAGTTCGCACGTTCACTCGCAGACCCGTTCTCGCTCTTTTTTTCACAGGTAGCTTGTTATCTCGCTCACCCGCTTTGGAGTATCGAATGAATATCGATCGCATAGATTGAACACGTTGCTCCTTCCCGCGCACCGGTAAAAACAGCGCGCGCGATTCCCGCCGAAACTTGGATTATGACGCCGTTGTAATCTTTCGTCCTCTTCTATCGTGTGTGGCAGCTCGTATGACGAACAACCTTGTTGTTTCACTCGCACGCAGAGGAATGATGACGTGATGTTTTGAGTTTTGACGGCGCAGCACGCTCCACGCTGATACAATGCAATACCTGACAATGATATTATAATCTCATTGCTGCCCGAACAAAACGATGATGACATTGATGCTTGAACACCAATTCCTTTTTCACTCGCTCGCAGAGGAATGCAATGCTTGATGCTTGAACTCAATACGTGCGGCTCGAACTGACCAATGTTTAATTCTTCGTTATTTGTGGACTGTATTAGGTCGGTTATAAATAAAGAAGAATTAAACATTGGTCATTGGTGTGTTGCTAGCAACACATCGCACCTACCTGCAACAAATTGCTGCTGCGTTGCAGCCTGAGGTGCTCCTGCCCCTTGATTATCTAAGGTATTTGGAATGAAATACTACAACATTTTTAAAATAATCTGTTTTTTAAATTGGCCCTTGTTTGTAGCCCTCTGTTGTAGAAGGCATCTTCCACTGAGCCTGTGCAAATCGCAATTGGAAGAGGGTCCTCCAAGTCCACGTCTTCCGGTTCTGCAATGCGGGCCCGTATGCACATGTTGTGCAGAACTGCACATGCGTTCGAAATGCATCCTACTTTTGTTGGGGTATATTCCAGCACGCGGTTTTTGTGCAAACACCTAAAGCGCGCCTTTAACACCCCAAAACATCTCTCGATGCAGTTTCGAGATCGAATGTTCAGTTCTGTGTACCGTTCTGTGAGGAGCCATGGCTCCATTGGATATCCAGAATCACCTGAAAATTTGAAATATTTTATTTTAGGTATCTGAACTTTTTAGAGTTATATTACAGCTAAATTATCGTTTCAGTTAACTGACCGAGAAGCCAGCAAGATGAGTTCGGCAGCTGCATCATCTTGTCCCGTAGTGTACTGCTCCGCCAAACAAAGGCGTCGTGTGTACTGCCAGGGTATTTGGCACAAACGGAGAGAATCTACAGTTCACTGTCACAAACCTAGATTTCATACTCAAATTAATTATATGTGAGAACACTGAATATATTATTATTTATTCACTGGTATTATTACAAGAAATGAAAGGTAAATTAATTGAGTTCATAGATAGGTACATCACAGCACAGGTGCTCACACATTCATAAAATATTGCAAACGTAGGTTATGAATAATTATTATTAAAAGATTATTTTACTAGATTTTAAGAATAGGATCACTACTAGGATTTATTTACCATTTGCACATTGAGTGAATGTTGACCTTTTCTATTTACGTACAGTTCCTCATGAACACTGGGTTTTTTCAGCAGAATATGTGTCCCATCCACATATCCTACAACCCCAGGGAACCCAAAGCTTCTGTAGTTTCTGAAAAAGAAACAAATACTTGATTTTGGGCACAATATTTATAATTTGTATGTCTCTAGTTATAAAGAAAAATCTGTGATTGGTGTAATTATTATAAAAATAGCTTTATTATTGCTTTAACTTGAAAATCGAATATAATATATATGAGTGTTAGTTTTCAGGATTTCAATACTATTAGTTTCAGTTTTCAGGATAATATTATCTTTTGAAACTGGAAGTTCTTATTTTACTGTTGATTTTGTTAATTAAAATAATTGGAACCTAACCAACTAGGTTAAATTTTGTTATTACTTTAATTTTATAATAATTGTTTATCTGTAGATAAGAGAGTATGAAGGCTGGTTACCCATGGGTACGCAATAATAATAGTTTGCCAAAAATAATATGATAATGGATATGTTATTACATGCAAATAAAAATGACTTTTTACTTTTGTATAATTTGTTGCCTTTTATTTACTTCACAAGGGAATTGAATCCACTTGCAAAGGACTTGAGGCATGTTAAGTGCTGTAGTGGTCTCCGCAATAGCCCTGGAAATTGATGGCTGACTTAAACTAATACAAGCATCGCTCCCGTCTGCTTTTTGGTAACTTCCATGACCATAGAAGTGTAGGGCCGCTAACACCTAAAACAAGAGTGTAAGAAAGTATATTAGATGAATAAAACTGAAATGCAATGCATCTGGGGACACGGCAATAGCTCCACACAGTCGAAAACAAAGCGCAGAGCCATACCATTACTTCTCAAAGTCACTCTAGTTTTGTCATGCCTGTTTTCGGCAATCTTCTCTTTCGGCCAATAAAATAGAAAAGTGGATTCAGTCGTGTTATTCGCGGCGCCTAGTACTGATGACAGTATTAATTTTAAAGTCCTTTTACTTACTTTTATTTCTATGGGGATTGCGGCAGATGAGTGCGTGTCGGGGAAATAGGGCCTTATTTCGTCAATGAGGCTAAGGGCCATGTCGGGTGTCAGTCTATAAACCGACCGAAACCGCGGGTCGGCAAAAGGCTTCGTGACATTTTTATAGCTCTATGAAGAGACAAACTCTCCCGCCTCTGTTGTCCTGCGGCACGCCGACGGTCTCTGGCTCGCACAATCACATACTCCATCTACCAAAATAACAAATAATGTTAACTAAAATCTAGAACGAATATCACATTTGTAACACTTTTAATTTATGTAAATGCGGATACATCAATGAAATAGGATCAATACAATAATAAAACTTCATTTACTTACTTCAGGCAGTGTTTAAAAGGCTTACAGTATTTTTATTTCACTGAAATAAGCTGGAATTTCTTAGTTTATTTATGTTCCATATGACTCCCGATAGCAAACAGCTGTCGCAAAGATTCGAGTCTTCATATCGAATTGAACTGTCAAAATTATTCGGTTTCGGATTTGTGAATTGCGTTTGAAGGATATCTTCGATATCTTAGACATTCGATTCGGTACGGAATCGAATCGAAGCGTTGTGAATAAGGCTGCTGGAGTCATGTGTACCGGTTGCAAACCTTTTACCTTGCGCCCAGCAAGGATAGTGTTTAAAGGTGCTTGTAGTTGAGCTGCATTTGGAACTAATCGGCGATAGAAATTAATTATGCCCAAGAATCGTCGCAGTTCCTTGACTGTCTTTGGGACTGAGTCGATGCGAAATAAAATTTTGTGGAGTCACTCGTAATTCTTGAGAGAATGAATTGGCCTTCCAGCTGCGAAAACCACAATGCCGGAAGGAGCAATGTTATTCAAACAGCCGCTGCCTCTCCTGAGACAACGGGAACATTCTTACAGTCGGCAAAAGCTTTCGACTCAGCCATGTTAAAATTAAAATAAAATTGCTCACCGCTTATGACCGAAATTCGCGCAAGTTGCGTAAGTCGCGGGTCGCCAATGTGGTGATAGGCTTTTCATCTATTCCACCATATAAGTACATAAGTTATTTTGTTGATTTTGTTCAGAAAATAAAAGATTATTTTAATGAAGTTTTTCTGACAACTCTATATATATTTTTTACACCAATAAAAAGGCATCTAAAATATTGAAAATTGTCTATCAAATAAAAAAAGTAATTAAACAGTCGGGACCCATATTGGATGTAATGATTTTAGTCTAGATTATTTAATGGGTCCCGACTATTGCAATCAATTTGTTCTGTTTCCTGAACTTGTTTTTTTCTTTTCAGTTTTTATTTAAAGTTATTAGTTATTTTTAAGCAGTCGGGTTTTTTAATTACTTTTTTTATTTTACACTTTTTCGTTACTTAGTTAGAACATTTTAAAATCCTCATGATCAGCCCTTTGTCGAGCCGTTCCGGCTGCAGAGCGTGCCAAACATTTGAATTTGCCGCGAAAAATCCGCCATTTTGTTTCTCATTTTATTTTGACATACCCAGTGTCACTCTCACAGTAAATACGAATCTAACGGCACCTCTCAAGCTAAAATCCATCGAGCCGTTCAGACCACAGAGCGTGCCAAACAATTGTACATACATACATACACACTTACTCTCGAAAAACATAACCCTGCTTCTGGCGCAGTCGGGTAAAAAGACTTCTCGCCACAGCAACTAAAAACAAAGTCAAGATAGAAAGTAAAAAGTAAATATTCTACATTCTACTGTTTATGGACGAAGTTATAAGGGTTTTTTGGCTGACAGAGATCTCATTAGTGAAAAGACAAGAAATAAGTATTAGAAGAATTACCCACACTTTCTTCTTCTATGAAACTCACATGCTTGCTACGACAATACTTAGCAAAGTGGTTGAGCTTGTGGCAGTTTGCATTCTCGGATATACAAGAAAAATGAATTCAAATTCCAAGAAAATATGTCTTTTGTTATGTCATCCGCAAGCCTTTCGAAATTGCATTGCATGCTAATGTTCTTGAGATCAGTTGCATAAGTTTCAATTTCTTCTTCTGGACCGTGTTTCCTGCTGATCAGTTTGTCTCTCGACGGAAATATTTATTCTTGGCGAAAAATATTCTTCAAATTTGGAGAGTAAGTTCTTGTATTCTTGTATTGTCTGTCTATTAGCGTATTATATAAATAAAATATTTGAATAGCGACAGGGCCTATCGTTTTAAGTAAAATGGCCACTTTTCTATTGTCAGATGTCAGATTCATGCTCTAAACTATTGGCGATCATGTAAATGTCTAGACTGGTTTTAAAATTTTTCAACGACAACGGTTTAAAACACGTGGCTTGGATAAACTAACTTTTAGTATCATCCTTTGGGCTCTATCTACCGTTATGTTATGTGTATGTTATTAGTTTTGCCCCTCCCCATGTGATAATGCAATTGCCAATGATTGATTGCACTAGAGCCACGTATACCATCCTCATTGTCCGCATCCCGCCTTATGTATCGGATGTACCACAGCTCTCTTTAATGCGGTTTTATCTGTAGTTAATAGTTGAAGTGCTGGTAGCTGCTTGTTGTTATTATTGTTGGTGATTGTTTTAATGGCAGACCAAAGCTTTTTAGAATTATTTTTAGACATTATTAGTTGACTTCGCTCATATTGTTTTTTAAGTTTTTTTAGTAGGTTGCAATAGTTCCGGTATCGCAAGTAGGATATTTTCAACATGACGTCATTATTAGTTTTTAACTTGATCCGAATGTAGTTATCCACAGTTTAATTTTATTTCTAGAAATTAGTCGTTTAATAAGATAAGATAAGATAAAGATTTATTTCTCGCCACAATATATAGGTACATTATAAGGTTTCGTGAACAATACATGCGTTTTTTTATACTGTGGGAGACTGGTGCCTAAGCTAGACGAAAGCCTGTATTTCAGGACACCAGGTCTCCACCCCTTCGGAAGCACATTTGAACAGAATTATGCACTCGTACACAAATCAATACGGTAAGTAATATTGAGCAAAAAACAAAAGGTAATAAAAATACACATTAAGACAGTGGAATTACTAATTATACAATCAGGGTTAGTACGTGTGTATGTGTAAGTGAAGGATGTGTGTGTGAGTGGTGGGTGTGTGTGGGTGGTGGGTGAGTATATGTGATGGGTGTGTAAGATAATATATATAATTAAGATAATATGTATAATTTAATAGAGTTATTTGCAATGAATAATTGAATAATGTTAATTAAATTGTTCATAGCGGTATTTACATTTGTCTCTTACTTAAATTTTGACAAAGTGTATCAGACACTTTGTCAAAATTTAAATTGTACATTTGGATTTTTATTTGTCTATGTCAATTTTAAATTTATTTTCATCGTCGTGGATTTAGGTTAACCCACCCACCTGGGTTTTTATATAGAATAAAACCCTTGCGGTCTGTTAGGACTGATTCCTATATTGTACTGATCTCATAATTATATCAAAATCATCTTTTCCCAAAATCACTGATTTTCTCGCTTCATGATCTGTGATACTAGTACCCAAGGAAAACGTAAACGCTTCTAACTGGTTTTTAGTATCACATGTGATGGTTTTGGGGCGATACAATAACAGAACAGAATAATTAAAGTTGATTTAATGGTATAAGGGCACTGATACATTAATCTAGTAAGTCAGCCATTACCAGAGAGAAATATATGAAACGTCAAACTCACTCGACACACACATAGACTAAGAAGTGACAACATTGTGTTGGTTTAATAACGTTCCAATACTAGGCCTTAAACTTATACATATTAACAAATACTAGGCCTCAGAAAAAATATAATTGTATCTGAAAATGCATACAACAAACAGTATGGTCAATGCTCAAAGTCAACAATGTTTTTCAGCAGATAAAGGTTTAGTTAAAACATCAGCCAACATTTCATCAGTACCAAGATATTCTAAAACAATCTGTTTCTTTGTTACCAAATCTTTTATAAAGTGATGTCTTTATATGGCACTCTCAGATCTTACCTTACAACCCACATTATATACAGTGTCTAGTTGATAAACACCGCTATAGCATGTACCTGTAGCCATGACCTCATTACCATCCAAGATTTTTCACTCTTGTATATTAAAAATTACACTAAAACCTTTCCAATTCATCTCACTAACTGATAATAAATTTGCGGAAAGTTTAGGAATATACTACACACTACTTATTGTCTTTAAACCCTTCTTTAACTGTACTTGCACACTACCGAGCCCTTCAGTCCTGACTTTTTCACCATTTACCACGTTAACTTCAAGCGATTTAGTACACTGAAAGTCCTGCATCTTCTCCTTGTTGTTGGTCATGTCACATGTGGTTGGTCGCCCGCTATCCACATACCAGACTTCACGCTGCAGCTTTACAGATAACGTCTTAACGTTAACAATGACTTGTCTTCCTTGGGAGTCCTCTTCGGTTTACTTTCAACTTTCTTTGGGCAATATTTCTTTATACGACCACTTTTCTTGCAGCAAAAACACTTTGGAGGTTTCTTTGCCGCCAACGCATTGAGCTCTGGATGATCATCACGCTCACCATCACTTCTCTGCTGCTCTAGTAAAAGCTTAGTTTTGACAATATCGCTTGTCAAATTTGTATTCGCATTCTCCAAAGCCATGATAAGGGGGTCAAAGTCCGGGTCAAACTGCTCAACACTATTACAGCTAAAAACTCATTACCAAACGCATTCCCAATGTGTGTAAGCTGTTGCCCAAGTTCAGTTATTTTAGTTAGGTAACTCTGCATGCTCTCCACTTCACTCAGCCTCACACCAAATAGCGTTCTTAACAATCCTAGTATCCTGCACAAAATTTTATCTTCGTAAGCGCGTTGCAAGCTATTCCATGCTTCGCAAGCCGTCTTCGCGTTATGAATGTGTGGCAACGCGGACGGACCGACCGATAGGCAAATTTTTGCCAACGCCTTTTGATTCTTATTAGGGTCTTCGTTCCCTTTTTCGGTTTCTATGCAATTGTATAGGTCTTCGTGCATAAGGACGTTTTTCAGCATGAACTTCCACTGGTTGTAGTCTTCGATGCCTCGCAGCTTCACAATCTGCAGTCCCATCGAAGCCATGATAGTTGTGTCGAACGGCGTGGTCGCCATAAAAAAAGCTAACCCACGATGAAATCTTTCTTTTCGTGCGTAATTACTAGAAATAATTACGTCGCAGTTTGCGGCAAACAGACTGGGCCCATAACCTGATGGTTTTGGGGTGATACAATAACAGAACAGTATGATTAAAGTTGTTTTAATGTTCTCACATACATAGACTAAGAAGTGACAACATTGTGTTCGTTTAAAAACGTTCCAATAACATGGTCCAAGCATGTCTTATCTCTGGTGGCAGTATATTTTTTTTTAAAGTCTTCAATTTATGACAATGCTTCACAAAACCTTGTTTTCACGGTTTGTCTGTGGGAACGGATACCATGTCTAGATACGAGGTGGTCCCGAAACCGTTTTCCAAGAGATCAATATTTATTTTACTGACTACGATGATATTTTTAAAGGACGACACGGTCGTTAGTAAGTTATGCAATGAATCAAGGAAGGTATCAAGTGATTTAACTAGGGGGCCTATAAATTGCGATTATCGCAGCGGTGATCCTCGTGGAGTTGGATTTTGTATTTCTTATCGAATACGAATTGTTTTGGTATCCGATCGTTTATTGCTTTCGCCAGGGGGAACTCGTTATGGAATCCCTCCAGTGCCGCGGTGTGCTGTGTTTCTTTCTTACCCCAGAGTTGAAGCGTATTAAGGCGTACAGCCATCATTGCCGCTTCCTGCTGTATGAACAGATGGAGCGGTGGGAGCACCAACATGGCTTCGAGAGCTGCGGTCTGGGTAGTCCTCATGCAGCCTGTGATCGCCATGCAGGCAAGCCTCTGCAAACGTTGCAGTTTGATGGAAGCTGTTGGATATTCGGGATCTGGAAGAGGGAATTTCGTGGGTCGTGAGGCTTTAAAACTATATTTTGTTAACAAAGAATAAAACAACAACATTAGCATGCGATTCAACCATAGAGAGACCTTTTTATTTATTTTTTAATCATCATAGACATTACAAAAAAGGTTGCGTTCCGAAATAATACTGAACACTCGCGTTCGTTTTAGAACATCCTCCCAGCACGCAAATAAATGTGTACAAATAAGCAATGTTATCCATCTTACAATATTTAAATTTTAGCGGTTTTACATGTTACTGGCAACATTTTATCCAAATTAGTTCCACCACTGTACAATAGATGGCTTTAAACATAATCTATATCATCAGAATTTTACAAGTTACACATTACTATTCTATCATTTCAAACATCAATATTTGAGTAAATTACAATTCAACAGCCTGACGACAATATTTATGTACAATTACACATTTTAAAGAAAACACAATACATCATTAAGTTGAGCATTTTAGTACTTAACTACATATTTTTTTATCTAACTTACATCTTATTATATGGTAAACTCACATACAGTTATAACAAATTAATGAAGTACTTAATTTATAAATGTTAAAACAAAATGAAAATTACTCCCCCATGTAAGTCTACATCTACACACATAAATCAAACTTACTAGGTAATTTTACCTTCCTCCCACAGCGTGTGGATTCCGAATATTAGTTACCCCCACCTGGGTTTCAGTGTCACCTGCGGTCTCTGAAGATGTCATAGGCTGCTGCCCCACCATTGTAGGAGTTCCTCGCCTATCAGAGTATGGAGGATTGTTACCTGAAATTTCTAGTTTGTAGAGCCTTTGTACAGGACGGGTTTTCTCGCCTGTCGATGTTTTAATTATTGCGGTTCTCTGGACTCCGTCCGCTCCTGTAATCTTTTCTGTAATAATACCCATAGGCCATCACTTAATTCTTTTTCCGTCAGTCTCAATTAAAACTGTGTCACCAATATTTATTATGTCTTTCTTTTCATGTCCCCTTTGTACTAAAAAACATAAGTATTCCGACATAAATCTTTGTCGAAATTGATCGCGTAACGTTTGTAGATATTTCAGTCTGTTATTAAGATTATTTGTGTTACATACAGTTTTCTTCACTTCCAGGCTTACTTCTCGTTCGTCTACGATCAGCGCAGACCGGGGCCACTCTGCGGACGGCCGGCGCAGCCACTTAGGAGCCACCAGCGACTCTCGTAGAGCGTTTTTGCGTTGCAACCTCTCGATGATAGGTCTGCCTAGTTCGCTTCACCAGGAATGTGCTGCCAATTTTTTATGTCAGTATTTATTCGTATTTCTTTTACTCTGTTCCCTACGAACGTATTCAGCGGTAATTGTCGTTTTATCCAGCAGAGTGTCACGCCAGAATCGGTCCAGAAGTATTCTCGACAATTATTGAGTTGCAAGTTCTCTCTCACATGAGCTAACAGTCGTGAACCTAATAAAGCAGCTATTAATTCGAGTCTGGGTATTGTTATAATTTTAGGAGGATTGACCCTTGATTTGGCTGCTACTAGTTGGACTGATACCTTACCATTATTTTCTGTTCTCAACAGCACACACATGCCGCATCCATATTTGCTGGCATCGCAAAATAAGTGAAGACTTACTTGTGTTTCTTGCAGGTTATCTGTTAAGAGTCTGCGTGGAATGTGACAGTCATTCAGGTAAGATATATATTTATACCAATCTAGAAATTTTGTGCGTAGGTCGCTCGGCAATTCATCATCCCAGTATAACTTGCGCAGCCAGGTGCCTTGAAGAATTACCTTGGGTGTTAGAATCACAGGAGATATGTAGCCTATTGGATCGAATATTTTCTGAGTCAATGATAACATACTTCTTTTTGTTATGGATTGTAGATCGTCACAAGTAGGTAGATTGTAACAATTACAGTACAGTTTGTCTGTCTTGGGATTCCATTTTAATCCTAGAACTGAAATTGTCCCATTACCTGTTTCATTCGCTCTCTGGGACGTTACCCACATCCTCAGATTAAACTTAGCAGTGTTCATGATGGTCTTTGCTTCTGAGATGAACTTATCTGCACTTTCTTTAGAATTTACACTTACCAGGCAGTTATCTACATGGAAGGATTCAGCCATTAGTTTTGCTGTGGTACCCAGCGGTCCATTTTTCATATTATTTAAATGATATTGTAGAGTCGCTGACAGTAAAAATGGACTGGAAGTCAAGCCAAAAACTACTCTGCAGTGTCTGTAAGTAATTATGTTTTGTAAAGTGTCATCTTTATATAATAAGAATTTCAGATATTCTCGGTCACTTTCTTTCAAACTAATCTGCATAAAGGCCTTTTCGATGTCTGCAGTCATGCCTATTACTCCAGTTCTAAAGTTGTTTATCATGTCCGGTATAAGATCAATTAAGTTGTTTCCTTTCTCTAGGCAAGCATTCAGACTCAGTCCATTTTTGTCAGTAGCTGATGCATCAAAAACTGGCCTAATATTGCTTGTTATACTTTGCTCTTTAATCACAGGTCTGTGTGGCAAGTAATGTCCTGAGTTAGGAGTACTATCAGTCGCTCAATAATGCCTAGATCGTCCATGTTTTAAAAATCTTGTCATAGTCATGAAACTTGTCAGTCTTTATCAGTTTTCTGGTCATCTGATCTAGTCTTTGTTTGGCTTTATTATAATTTGATAGTAAATTGTCAACATTTGTCTTAAATGGAAGCTGAACTTCATACCTGTTGCTTTGATTCAATATTATATTTTCCTCGAAGTTATCTAGCACTTCCTTGGTAGTCTCTGCCCTTGACTTCACTTCAACAGGATCTCTGATGCCGAGTGTCTCCAACGACCAGTAATCTGTCAAATCACATGTACGACAATGAAGCACATTTGTTAGATTGCAGTTACTATTAACAGAATTAATACTTACTTGTTTTCACTGCAATGTCCAGCATTACCTTTTAATTGTGAAAAATGATTTTCAAAAAATGTTACATCTCTTGACTTCTGTATGCTTCTTGGATTTGAAGAATCCCTGAAATAATAACCATTTGAATCTTCTGACTATCCAACAAAGATTGCTTCTTTAGTCTTCAGATCTAATTTCTTCCGTTGACAAACCGGAACTTGTATAAGTGCTACACCCAAACACACACAAATGGGTCAAGTCACCCTTATTGCCATTCCATTTTTCAAATGGTGTTTTTCTTTCAAGTACCCGATGTGGTGACCTATTTTTCAAGTATAAAGCAGTCTTAAAGGCATCTTCCCAGTACGCTTTGCTTCGCTTTCGCTTTTTCACGATGGAACGATTGATCATTTCTGCTACTCCATTTTATTGAGGGCTATACCCTACTGTAGTCTCATGCATCACTCCTTTTGTAGCTAAATAATCCACAAGCTCTTTATTGACATACTCCTTTCCGCAGTCAATTCTCAATCTCTTGATTTTAGCGCCGGTTTGACTTTCCACTAATGCTGTGAAATTACACAAATTTTCTTTAACTTGTGCTTTAGAAGCAATAAAGTGAGGATAGATCATCCGCTTAAAATCATCTATGAAAATGAGAACATACTCATTACCTTATAATGATGTCTCAGACATTAGTCCACATAAATCTGGGTGCATCAATTCTAGCTTTCAAAATTGTTGAAGCAAAGAGGTTTTGCTGAAATAATCTCAGGCAGGTTATAATTTTGTTTTTAATATTGTTGTCTGAGATATGTCACTTCTGAATAAAATGGTATTTTTGGTTGTAAATGATTTTTTCAATGTATTTTATTTTAACCGTTTCATTATGTTTTGATAATCACGATCTACAGTTATTAGAGAAACCTCAAGTAACAGGGAACCTCTATCAGGTTATGGTTACCAAATAACAAAAATATATAAGGTAAGGGCTGCTTCACTCTGATTTGACTCACTCCGGTATGAAGTCAATTGAAGCAGCTTCGTCTTGACATAGTCTGTGGTAAGTGTAGTTGTTGTGTTCTCCAGGGCTAGTCTCATGGGCATAAACTCTTCCGTTAGTCCCTGTAGCATTAAGGTGGCTAACAACTCGTCATCAATCTCCTTGCCAAGGTCGTTTAGCTGTTGGGATACCTTCATGACCTCCGTCACATACTCCGGTACTGAGGTAAACTGTTCCAGTTTTATGCTCACAAGGCGAGATAATAACCTGCATTTGTTATTTATTCCCTTGTCTTCTACGCTGACCTCAGGGCATCCCATACTTGCTTTGCCGTTTTCGCACTTTTCACGTGCACCTTGCAACTTTTGTTGATCATAAGACATATTTTCGCTCTTGCCTTTTGATCCCTCTTTACAGCGTTCGCGTCTGCTACGTCTGGTTCGGCAATGATGTAGTTCCATAGCTCGTCATGAACCAACACACACTCCATGTCAAACTTCCAGTTTGAATAGTTTGAACTACCATCGAGTCGCTCAATCGACGGTAATCCACTTGAACTAGTCGATTGCTGCGCGCTATCTCCTGTTGCAGACATTTTTCTAGAACTTTCTTCTCGAAGTTCTATCGACTTTTTCAAAAAATATTTTTGTTATTTGGTAACCATAACCTGATAGAGGTTCCCTGTTACTTGAGGTTTCTCTAATAACTGTAGATCGTGATTATCAAAACATAATGAAACGGTTAAAATAAAATACATTGAAAAAATCATTTACAACCAAAAATACCATTTTATTCAGAAGTGACATATCTCAGACAACAATATTAAAAACAAAATTATAACCTGCCTGAGATTATTTCAGCAAAACCTCTTTGCTTCAACAATTTTGAAAGCTAGAATTGATGCACCCAGATTTATGTGGACTAATGTCTGAGACATCATTATAAGGTAATGAGTATGTTCTCATTTTCATAGATGATTTTAAGCGGATGATCTATCCTCACTTTATTGCTTCTAAAGCACAAGTTAAAGAAAATTTGTGTAATTTCACAGCATTAGTGGAAAGTCAAACCGGCGCTAAAATCAAGAGATTGAGAATTGACTGCGGAAAGGAGTATGTCAATAAAGAGCTTGTGGATTATTTAGCTACAAAAGGAGTGATGCATGAGACTACAGTAGGGTATAGCCCTCAATAAAATGGAGTAGCAGAAATGATCAATCGTTCCATCGTGAAAAAGCGAAAGCGAAGCAAAGCGTACTGGGAAGATGCCTTTAAGACTGCTTTATACTTGAAAAATAGGTCACCACATCGGGTACTTGAAAGAAAAACACCATTTGAAAAATGGAATGGCAATAAGGGTGACTTGACCCATTTGTGTGTGTTTGGGTGTAGCACTTATACAAGTTCCGGTTTGTCAACGGAAGAAATTAGATCTGAAGACTAAAGAAGTAATCTTTGTTGGATAGTCAGAAGATTCAAATGGTTATTATTTCAGGGATTCTTCAAATCCAAGAAGCATACAGAAGTCAAGAGATGTAACATTTTTTGAAAATCATTTTTCACAATTAAAAGGTAATGCTGGACATTGCAGTGAAAACAAGTAAGTATTAATTCTGTTAATAGTAACTGCAATCTAACAAATGTGCTTCATTGTCGTACATGTGATTTGACAGATTACTGGTCGTTGGAGACACTCGGCATCAGAGATCCTGTTGAAGTGAAGTCAAGGGCAGAGACTACCAAGGAAGTGCTAGATAACTTCGAGGAAAATATAATATTGAATCAAAGCAACAGGTATGAAGTTCAGCTTCCATTTAAGACAAATGTTGACAATTTACTATCAAATTATAATAAAGCCAAACAAAGACTAGATCAGATGACCAGAAAACTGATAAAGACTGACAAGTTTCATGACTATGACAAGATTTTTAAAACATGGACGATCTAGGCATTATTGAGCGACTGATAGTACTCCTAACTCAGGACATTACTTGCCACACAGACCTGTGATTAAAGAGCAAAGTATGTGTGTGAGCAAATGTAGCAAGATGTGCACGTTAAAAGTGTCCACAGTAAATACACAAAATAAAATACAATTCAAAAACCAAAATAATTCATTCAAATAAGCCAAGGCAACTAAGAGATGACCAGTCACAACTGAGAGCGCCCGTTCACGGACATAACACATGGATCAGCACCATTCAACTCAACCATTTTGAAGGGAACTAAATGATCCGACACATGCGCCACCATCAGCGAGACATTTGAGTGAGCATGACATACTCTTAACCGCCAGGGCACATTCAAGTCAAGAAAAGACGTAGGTTTCCAGTGAATGATAGCTTTCTAGTACATAGTACTCACACAAAATGGGCAATGCGATTATATAATACTAAACAGATTGAATCTATACAATGCAAAGAAAGTTGTACAATCTTCAGCAGCTCCAACAATACTATTTAATGCTATCAATTTATGCGCCCCTGTCCTTGTGGAGCAGGACCAGCATTGAGCCAAGCATTTTTATCAGCGATATAATCGCTCAACTTGTAATATGCTTGCTTACATAGTGTGTGTTTAATGCATGTTTTAAATTTCGTCTCATTCAGTTCAAGAATACGTTGTGGAATTTTATTATAGCATCTTGTGGCGACCCTATACTTAGCAAGAAGTCCAGTTAGTAAAAGTGGCCAGAGGCCACCACACACGGTGTCGCGTCGCCAAATATCGGACAATGGAAGGTGTTATCATACAGAAAACAAACTTGGACACAGTTCAAAACCCCGTTTACGTAATGCCGCAAACATCACCGTATCAGGACTGCCTCGGTGGGACACCGACTGTCACCGGAGCAGCGGCGGATGACATGGCCGCCATTAGCATCAATGCACGACTTCCTGATTTTTGGCCGCACATACCAAGGCTTTGGTTCGCCCAATTCGAACATGCCATGATGCCTCATAGAACAAGAGCCCACGACGGCCAGACCTTCGTTATTTTATAAAAGCTGAAAGTTCTTGTGTGTGTGTGTATAGAGGTAAGAACGACCAGGGACTATATAGTTTGGGTTGTGGTTACTTGGGCCGGTAACAGGAATTAAAGGTGTATAAAATAGTACCTTAAATTCGTTGAAGTATAAAGCTCAATTTTTTTATATTTTATTAGGGATAACTTTAGAAATCTCGTCATCCATTGCCGGACACTTATGACAGTTGCTACCCCCTGCCAGACACCCCTAAACTTTAATAAATTATAATTATACTTTCGTTACAGTATAAAAGCTAAATTTCATATATGTTACTAGGGGACGTATGAAAAAATGTTACCTCAAAACCCGGACAGCTTTATATAACATGGCTATGGACGTAATAAAATATATATTTTTATTGGATATCTTTAAAGATCGCAATCGACTAAGCGCTCGCGCTCGCACCTACAGCGGACTTTCAATGTGCCTGGTAAGGTGTAAAAACCATTAAAACTGTCTTGTGAAAAATACTAAAAACTGTCTGTGTTGTTGTCAACATGTAATTTCAAGTTTGTTTTGATGTTTTTAAATCCTCCATTATAACTTGACACCTCAGTCCATTCATCTGGTTCAAAATGGGGGTCAACCATAATTGGTATTTGAAAAGTCGGGTAAATTGTTTTTTTGTCGTTTGTAAACCTATCCGTTATAATTATTAGAACTGTTGAGGTAAGATTTTTTAATTATTTTTCAGGCCGTGGAATCATGGAAAGAAAATGTGGCTAAAAAGCGACGTGCTGATGGTTTACCTTATGTCACGAAAAAGGTTCGTCGATAGCCAAAAGTTCCAAAGCCAGTAGACTGCACTAAGTGTCACTATACATGCAGTTTAAATTTTACAGAAGAAGATCGTTCACTAATTTGTCGAAGCTATTGGAATCGAGACTTCATCCTAAGTTTGATCGAAGTGCTACCGATTAAAACTGTTGTAGTAAACAGAAAACGCTCAACTCTAAGAACAAATAGCAAGAAATATTTTTTTTATAAAAACGAAGAGAATAGACAGGTTCTCCTTAATTTTTTCTGTAAAACTTTTTGCATATCACCTGCGGTGATTACAGATGCCGTGAACAAACGAAATTCCATAGGGGTTTTTGGACCCGCTTGTGATCCACGCATAAAGAACCTCCGAACGAAACACCTCCGGAAATTTTGAAGGAAGTTCGACAGCACATTGAATCTTTTCCTACAATGGAAAGTCATTACGTACGAAAAGATACACGGCGTAAATATTTGGACAGTAAACTTTCCATTAAAAAAATATATGCACTTTACGTTGAGAAGTGTCAGGAGAAGCAGAGTAATGCGGTTACAGAAAATACATAAGATATTTTGCACAGATTTTAATCTCGGGTTCTATGTACCTAAAAAGGATCAATGTCCTTTATGTACAAAATACTGAGATGGACGAGTCGAACGACCAATTCTTTTTTTTCTCAATTTTCTTTCTCTCTGGGTCATACATGATGTATGGCTCCTGACATAATTGAGTCTGATCGACTTTTTCGAGTGACAATGAAGGATAATTTTGCTGTAATATCCTTTCAAAGTATGCAATGGCTTTAGCTTCCGGTAGCTCAATGCGATTGCGGGGCATCTTGAAATAACATGGTGTGCCGCGAACATGTTTCCTAAGATATACTAAAATTTTTTGGTGAACTAAAGACAAGTGTTTCAGAGCTTTAGCTGTATTATAATCATAATTAAATAGTGAATTGACTACTTGTCCAGAAGTCATCTTGGCTATCATCTTCTTGGCGAAGTTAGATACTGGCATCGCTTCAGATTGAATATCGTCTGAGCGTACGGTGATAGCTGACGCCTTAGCCTTTTGTTCTTGTAAAGACTTCTTCGCTTTACGACGCATAGTGAAATAAGCTGCTTTAAGGTTGGGGCTGAAGGCTGGTACATATACTTTATTTATTTTTAACACATTATCAAGTGTTATCTTCGGAAACCTACGTCGAAACTCTGTAAGTAATTGTTTCTTAGCGAAATCTTCTAGTATGGCATGTACTCTATTACTTACTTCATCCGGAATCGAGCTTGATGGAGACGGAGGTGGAGAACTGCTGTTGGAGTCATCGCTATTGTCCTCGTTGACACTAAGTTCAGATGATGATTGAACTTCCCGAGCTATTGGTTCTGCTACTGTCGCTGATGTTGTTTGAGAACTTGTCGGAACTCCAGACCTGTAAACACTAGTTGATCGTGTTACTCTTCTTGATACAGGAGTCTGGGAGGCCGAAGAAATTGTATTCGGTGTGCTCTGAGTCGTTGATGTTCTAGTAGAATAACATGAAGTTAATTCTACAACTGCTGTGATGGTAACTACTACTTTGTGTCCAAACATATACGATTCTGATTGGAACAATGATTGGATCCTACCCACACTAGGGTGGGAGGAAAGAAATTCTTCCACGGTGCTTAAGGTGACATCGCGATAGTTTAAGATTAAACTATTGCAAGTTGTAGCACGTGTGATGGAATGATAGGTGGAATCATTAATTTTAAATCTTTTCTTCAAAGATTCCATATTGCTATGGTAGACCACTCTCAATTATAAAAACTAAAAGGGAGACTGAGTTGAAAAGGTTTATTGTCGTACTTGAAAACAAAATCAATAGACGTGGGAAATTTAGGGCTAGCGTGAGAATGTAAGGAAGGAAATAGATTTTTCAACGACCTAGTGTAACGATGGAGAGATATATAAGTACTAGGTGATTAAACAAATCTATTTGGGGGAGTGTGAGATGGACGAGTCGAACGACCAATTCTTTTTTTCATATATAATAAATAAATAGCTTACTTTAATAGCCATCCATAAATTTCAACCCTTGTCAAAAAACTGCCTATTGAAATATCGATGAAGAGAAATTACTTAGAAACAAAGATAAGCAAACGAAACCCAAAACACTTAGAAAATAAAAATCTATTGAATTTAGTTAAATAATATTACAAGACGACACTAGAAAAGCAATAAATTATACGTCGAAGTAACCTTTTCCGGAATATCTGGATATCTGGTAAACAGATGTGTAAAATAGATGCGGGCACAGCGACAACTTGGCGGGAAGCGGAGACGCCATGCTTTTGGCCAATTAACAAACGTCTTACACAAGACAGCCAATGAAAAACAGATTACTCGCTTTGGTTAATGTTTCTAGGAGGAGCCTATCTGGATGTTTTTTGCGACGAGAGACGGGGTCAGCAGAGAGACAGACGAAGCTTGACGTCGAGTTGACACGGTTGCATAGCAATAATTATAGAAGTTTGGTTGAATATTGTTTGTATTTTAAATAAAGTAGAAGCAGTGTATCTAAGTAATATTAGTGAAATCGAGACAGAGTGAGAGCTGAAATTTGGTAACGTATTCCAAGTTCAAATTTTGTGTTAAAGCAAGATCCCAAGCTAATTTACAATAACTTCAGTCACCCAATCTATTTATCGACCCAAGTAAATATGGACGCTGCCGCAAACTTCGATATCTTATATTCACTAAGGCAAAAGTCGCTAGAGCACCTTTGGTATAACCTGGACAAGGTAGCCTTAATACTATTTTTGATAATGGTAATTTATCTCCTAGTGATAGCTTGTGTAGAAGTTTGTTGGAGATGGTAAGGTGGAAATTGTGGAGAAATCTCTTTGAATTGTATAAACAATATACATCACGCAGACCATGAATTACGCGAGATGGTTTAAGCCAGGAATTTGAATACACTCCTGTAAATTATCATGGGATATTGTGGCTAAAGTACTTTGAATAAAACTGTGTAACCATTATGTGTGCCTCTCCTCTCAGTTGTCTTGCGATTTATATAAGCTGGTAAATAATTGTCAATATTGTGTACATATGTGTGTTAATCTAATTTGTGTACGTCAGAAGGGTTTTTCGCTTGAGATGTTCCGTTTTCCCTTATCTGACTAGGTTAGGAATGGGACTCTCGACCTAGGTTCGTTACCATCTTAGCGAACCTTGGCCTAAATAAACAAACAGTTTCTTTCGTCCATTTTATTGAAATAAACGAATAATTTAAACCATAATCACCTCTTTCTTTTATATTCCAAGATTACCTGTGTAGAGAATTTAATAATGGAAGATTGATAAAATTAAGATCAAGTCGTAACAAGAGGCACTGTATTAAATCAGTGTAGTAAATCAGTTTGGATCTCCAATAATGAACTCTCTATATGTATACTGAACCTTGAATAACATGATTTTACGTTATTGGAATTAACCAAATATACTACTACTATAGACCAGGTCAGAGATAGAAATCCAGACCTAAGTCAGATACTTTCATTAGGGTTTAAGACTATAAGTTCCTTCTGAACTGAATTAAACCTAGTATACATCAGTAAAACCCAAACTGAGTGAGTAGAGACACTAACTTACAGTAACTCAATCAACACCTTGGTTCAAGTCAATAATCACTTAAGTATTCTGGAGGAGAAATACTGTTCTTGAGAGAGAGACATTTCGGCTGTGTTGCGATACAATGCACATTAATATTTCCTTAACTCCGATAGACTGATGGTATTGAGGGACACGACTGGGCGACGCCTCTGGCAGTGATAACTTAGCATACCATTACACGCCATGTCTTGCAATCCGACCCCGACCTAGATTTGGCCAAATCTAAATATAACTCAAATATAAACACATATCAAAACCATGGTTCAGGGGGAGTGCCTGCCCTAAATGGGAATGTGGCAATAAAAAAATGCAAGTACCAGCCCTTACGGGATGTGGGAATCACCAACGCTTCGTAGCGTCTATATAAGGGGTCGTGATGCGCCCCCCTATAAAAATGGTCAAATACCGATTGATCGGTGTAGGGTTCCCCCATGCTAGAACGATATCAGTCAGACGTGGTGGCTGAAATAAGCCCTAACACACATGTATCAACTTACACAATCATTCTAACGTGTCAAATTGAATTTAAATTGTAAAATCCTTTATTAAATCCGAACAAGACTGATAAGTATTATACTAAAATAATAGTATAGACGCGTTGAGACAAGCTCCGCGTTATCGAGTAGAATGATTGATAAGTCTACATTGTTCGCGCAGTGGAGTGTACTCAAGATTGACCTGTGGTCAATCTAAATCTAATTGTTGACTGAAAACCCCGAAATGACTCTCTTGATACAGTATTGTTTCCTAAACACTGGTGTAAGGAAGTTCGATCCTTCCTAGATTAAACACAGTATTGATCACCAAAGGCTAATTAAGAAAGTTCGACTCTTTCTCAATATATTCATTCACGAAAACGAACAGACTAGACGATCAACGCGAGCCAACTCAGAACCTTGGTATGATGACAACACGGGCCGTCATCCGTACCGTTACAGGATCTGGTCTCAGGACCAGGCCTACCATCACAATACCAACGTTTGGGATCTGAAATGAAGAAGTGTTAGAAATTAAGATTTTATAATCTATGCATTACATTGACACTTGGTGTTATCTGTATACCTTACTCTATGGTTCGTGCCTCTGTGTTCTCGCTTGCTTGCCCCGTTCCAAGGCTGAAATATATTGTTGTGTGCTGTCCAATTAATATTATATTTAATCCAAAGACATCTTACTGAAATAATCGTGTTGTGTACAGTGTAAATATTGCTGAGTAAACTAGTTCCACAATTTCGAAACCCGACTTATTTATTTTAATCTCTGCTCTGTCTGCTCACGACATCCGACACGCGGCTCAGAGGTTATCAAGATCCACAACCCTCTAACAAGAAGTTTTAAAAAATGAATACAAAGCGCACATTGAGCGAAAAAAAGCATGCAATGAAGAAAAGAAAAGAGACAAAGAAAGAGCGACTCAAGACAGGAACTTTATTTCGGCAACTTTTGATCTGCAAGCCATATTGCAAATACCAACCGACCAAGTTAGTCTGTTATACTATTGCCGTAAATTGACGGTCTACAACCTCACCATTTATGAAAGTGCCTTGCCTAATGAAGCTTATTGCTTTGCTTGGTCAGAGGCACACGGTAAAAAAGGCAGCGCGGAAATCGGATCTATATTATATCTTTATTTGTCTCAGTATGTACCGACACATGTCAACGAAGTGGTTTTTTTTTTCGACACATGCGGAGGCCAGAATCGCAACCAATATGTGGCATCTGTCTTGCTATGGGCGGTGCAAACCATTGAAAACTTAACAATGATTGAGCACAAATTTTTGGAATCGGGCCACTCTTACATGGAGGTTGATTCGATGCATAGTAGCATAGAGTTGGCTCAGAAACACACAAAAATTTATTCCATGTCGGAATGGCTTAACGTTTTCCGACGAGCTAGGTCTTCTCTATCGACGAAAACTAAAAAACAACTGAAGCCTTATAACGTAAGAGAGATGAAATTCAACGACTTTTTCGATTTAAAAACATTGACTGTCAGCATCATGAAAAACAAAAATAAAAACACAGAAGGAGACAAAGTTAATTGGTTAAAGATAAAACGCATGAAATATGAAAAGGGCCAGATGAAGATCTTTTATAACTATGACATGTCCGATAACTTCTTCGTTATAGATCAGGAAATAAACATGGAGTCTGTTCTTCCCAATCCTGCTCCTGATGTTCCCACTCATCGTTATGGAACCAGACAAAAAAAGACCACGGTAAATTCGGCAGCTGTAACTCCAAACTACAACGAAGGTACCAGACTTCCAGTCAAACTGAATCAGTTGTATCATGCACCACTGCCCATTTCAGAAGCAAAAAAATCTGATTTACTGAAATTGTGTAAGAAAGAAGTAATTCCAGAAGAATATCACGCGTGGTTTGAAAATTTAGCGACTGATAGTACTAAAATAGACCGTACGCAAGGTGTAACGCAGTCTGATGTGTCTTCTGATGAAGAGTAATGTTTTTACAATTTCAAATTCCATCAATTCCTTTCAAGTGTTTTATTTGATAATAAAATGATTTCTTACTTTTAAATATTGTTTATTTTTTTTATAATAAAAATAAAAACATTATTATTGATAGCTCTTAAAAGTTTTTCTTAGTAAGTATTTCTAGACAGGAAGTTAAGGTTAGTAAAACAAAAAAACTAAACTTGAGAAGTAAAACCAACTAGTATTTTATATATTTGCGTTTTTATAGAAAATTAAAAGGATTATTGAAATCTTCGTATGTTTAATTTTTATAAATATTTAAATGAATAAATATAGACCTAGTAGCACTCAGCAATAACTTTTAGTTTCCAAAATACAGCGTTTTTTTGATAGAGAGGTAAAAGCAACTAAATAGGGGGGTCCGGGGCACAAAGTGTAATTTTCTGTGAAACACTGACTTTTTAAACACTGTTTTAAGCTTTCACGGTTCATAACTATACTTAAAATGTCACTTACGGGATATCTTCCGTGATTATTTATTGTTTTTGAGCTCCCGATATTTCGACGCTGTTGCAAGCGCCATGATCGCGGGTCAACTGGAGAATGTGGGTGGATGGAAAAAATTGTTAGGAGCAGACAAATCTGTCTACCCTCTTTCTTTGTCTTTTGCTACGCGCACCACTGGAACTCGATACTAAGTCACGGCAAATCATACTCACAGTATCACCAGGTTTTGTGAAGTTCTTATTATGTTGCTGGCTGCTACTTTTGAGCATACTCAATACTGGATTCCACGTACTTGACAATTTGAAGCCATCCTCTCGATTGAAATTTTTGTATTTCCTTATTTTATTTTTAGCAAGTCAGTTGCTAAAAATACGATAACAACATTGTTTTACTTTGTAACAAACAAGTGTGTTAAGTTTCAGCGCTCACAGCAGATTATGTTACATTACTGTTTAAAGAAACTTATCTTATGCTTACTCTGTTATCGTTGTTACAGAATGATGACCAGGCTCCGGTTATAATTAAGTATAGATGTTAAGTGTATAAGGTAACGATAAAAAAAAAAACAATGTAATTTCTGATATATTTTTTTATTATGTAATTCAAAATTTTTGTAAGAGGGGGAGTAGCTGTGGCGTCCCTATACTTAGCAAGAAGTCGAGTCAGCAACAGTGGCCAGAGGCCACCACACACCGTGTCGCGTCGCCACAGTCGGTCTCCTATCGCGGTACAATTAACATGGTTTTTGTGTAACGTATTAAACTCAGTATATAGGGTGGAATTTTGTAATGCCACCTGGAGGGAAAGTATTCTTAATACTGCAGATAGAAAATTTTACTCAAAGGAAGCATTCCTTTATTTTTGAATAGAAAGCAAATTGCATTCAAAGATTTTCGAAAATTCTCTGCTCCCACACCCGGGAATCGAACCGACTAAAATCTGAAAAAATTATACCCTGTACTTTTATTGCATCGATCGTTAGGGTCAATTATAAGGATGAATTCTCTCTAACAAACATGATAAATTAAATTAAAGGAAAACCAGGAAATCTGAAGTTACAAATTCAATGAGTCAAGTTAAAGCTCTTTAACTAACATCCATCTTTTGTAATGCAGACTCCTTTGCGACATATTCGTAGCTGCGTGTATGAGGTAATTTAAATATTGAATTTTAGATTAAAATTTGAAAATTAGATTGTCATAGTTGTTATTCACATTTGATTGTTTTTACAACTCATTTCACATTTTGTCTCACGGTGAAAATGGCTTATCAAGAACAGTTTGATTTAATGGAAGCTTATTTTTTAAATAACAAAAACGTGAATCTAGCTCTGCGGTGGTATAGAGAGAGATATCAAGACCGACAGGCACCAACTAACTCGGTTCGTATTGAATAATGAAGATTGAATTATGAATGGTAGAAAATTTAAAGAATACGGGTGGTTTCAAGAAGAGACGGCAAACTATTCAGCAAAACTATTTCGATTTTGAACTAGATGTTTTAACATACTTTGAATCATTTCCGAAGGCTTCAAGTAGAGATGCTGCCGATGAATTAGGAACAACCCACACTCGCGTACTTAAAGTGCTGAAAAAGTATAAGTATAAATGCTATCGTGTAGGTCGGTTGGTGCAAAAATTGCATATTGGGGATCTTGACAGACGATTACAATTTTGTGAAAACAAGCTTGGAGAAATTGACCGAAACCCTAATTTTTTGAGTAACATTGTATGGTCTGACGAAACCAACTTCAGCAATAACGGCATGTACAATCGCCGCAATAACCATTATTGGTCTCGAGTGAATACTGTTCGTGTTCATGGAATACAATCAAGTAAGATTTTCTTTCAACGTTTGGTGCGGAATTATGAGAAATAATGTAGTGTTAGTCCACGTGTACGAAGGTCATTTAAACACTGTCAAGTATATTGAAATACTGGATCTCTTAAGAAACGAGTTAAATGTTTTCCCCGAGGAAGAGCGAAACCAAATAATTCTACAGCAAGATGGTGCTCCAGCAGATAACAGCAGAATCACTACTGCCTACATTAATAACCATTTTAATATCTGGATTGGTACAAACGGCACAATCAGATGGCCTGCGAGATCGCCAGATCTCACCCCATTAGATTTTTTTTTGTGGGGATATGTAAAAAATCAAATTTACATGAAATCTTATGCGAATGACAACGAGTTGAGAGTTGAAGTTCAGAATACGATTTATAATATTCACCACAACACTTTATTAAAGGTTACTAGAAATGAATTCGTTAAAAGATTTACCATTTTTTGTAAATAATTAAATTAATTTAAGATTTCCTGGTGTTCCTTTCATTTAATTTATCATGTTTGTTAGAGAGATTTCATCCTTATAACCCTAACGATCGATGCAATAAAAGTACAGGATATAACTTTTTCAGATTTTAGCCGGTTCGATTCCCGGGTGTGGGAGAAGAGAATTTTCGAAAATCTTTGAATGCAGTTTGCTTTCTATTAAAAAATAAAGGAATGTTTCCTTTGAGTAAAATTTTCTATCTGCAGTATTAAGAGTACTTTCCCTCCAGGTGGCATTACAAAATTCCACCCTGTATATTCGCAACAAGTAATTTGATTTCATGGTCACCACCTATCTCCAAAGTCACAGGAACTCTTAAGTAAAATAAGAACACGCAAACACTAAACATCTCAAGCAGTACCCCATAAAAGATGAGTCTACCTTAGCGAGTCTAAAGCCTGGCTGAATTAGTTGGTCTCTATTTCTAGTACTGTAATTATGTCTGTCACCTCTTTTACCAAAAAGATGCAGATTTTTTCTGACGTGCATTATGTTTTCGTAGATGTATTGACAATTTACCGTCATGATATTAATTTCCTTAAACAGTTCCCGTAGAAAATTGCGCCTACGAAGATTATATGACTCAAATCTGCAGCCCGTCCCCATAGCAAAATGCCATAAGACATTATACTGTGAAAGTAACTAAAATATACCAGTCTAGCAGTATCTACATCAGTAAACTGACGGATTTTTCTAATGGCATATGCTGCTGAACTTAGCCGCCCCGCAAGAGATGTTAAATTAGAACCCCATTGTAGCCTTGAATCAAGCGTAATCCCCAGGAAAACCGTTTTATCTATGAATTCAAGTTTCTCTTTATTCAATATTATATCACAATCACTACTTTAACATTCGGTAAAGCGAATCGTATGCATTTAGTCTTTTTTTTTTATTTAATACTAAATTGTTTGCTGTGAACCAATTTTGGACTTGAAGTAGGGCATTATTCACGTCATCTAGATTTTGGGCCCGTCTATTTATCTTAAAAATTAGGGATGTGTCATCAGCGAATAACTCAATATTTTTGTTGGTTTTTCAATAAATAGGGTAGATCATTTATATATACTAGAAAAAGGAAAGGACCCAATATTGAGCCCTGTGGAACCCCTATTTTTACTTTTAAACCCTGTGAATTAACACCATTTATATGAACAAAATGTTGTCTATTACTCAAATAAAGATTTTACCTTTAGTTTGAGATAGCTTTCTTGTACGCAGTCGTCTTGAAAGGTTACTCGCCTGCTTACCTTCAACACAGGCAACGCAACTCGATTTATCTATATCAGTATAATATATACCTACGTGGGAATTCTTTAATTGGTTCATACCAATGCGACATAAGTGACCTAACCGTTTGTGCTATAACAGGTACTATCGAGGACACTCCCGCCTGATCACCACTAAGCTTATTTTTGCTTGCACTTAAAACATAGAAACGCTCTCTATCCCCGCCCTGTTGACTTTATAATAAATAATTAATGAAAAAAATACCGATCGGCGACACGTTTTGGAGAGTGACAATAATTGGTGTGAGATATGTGACGCGTGTGTGTTTAAACACTACTCGGTCGACGAGTGTGACGTCTGCGCCGAAAACTAAAGGTATGTGGAAATTAAGTGATTTTTCTAAAAGGGGAATACAAATAAAAAAATCTTAGTCTCTCGTTAATTTTCTAAATGAAATATTAATTTTGCGGGTTGCCCTAGCGCTAGTACAAACAATGATTTACATATTGATTATTCTTTTTTAAAGAGACATTTATATTCAGTATAGTTTTATCTGGATTAGAAATATAATATAATATATAGGGGTTGATGGAAAAGATAAAAAAAAAACACAAAAAGTAAAATTATTTATTAATAATAAAATTTATTATGTGCCCCGATTCACAGCAACCGCACTGACATCCTCTGGTGGCTGCTGGGCATTCAGGCGACGGAGGCGGCGGCGGTGGTGGAGCCCTGCTGAGTGCCTGCGTGGGCGAAGGCGCCAGTGAGTCTAGCGACGACGCAGGTGATGGCGGCGGTGGTGGTGGCCAATGCGGAGCCCTGCTGCGTGCTTGCGTGGCCGATGGCGCCAGCGACGACGCAGGCGACGGTGGTGTGGTCGCCCGCTGACGTAACCGCCTCCGCCGCTCGCCACGCTTAACAAATAACCGCCTCCTATTGTACGGCGGCGGCGGAGGCGTTGGCGGTCGGTAATGCGGCAGCGGCGGCAGCGCCGCGGGCCCTGCGAACGCAGGCGCAGGCGTCAGCGTACGCAGGTGCAGGTGGTAGCACCAGCGGGGGCGGCGAGGACCGATCGCCCCCGCATGAAAATAGCCTGTTAACAAATGTGAAAACATTTAGTGAAACTACTTGCTTCCAACATCCTTTTAGTGGCTCGTCAGTGCATCGATATATATGTTAGTCAATCATTATATGGCTACATCGAATGATGGCAATGCATAAATTTTCAAAAAAATCCTTTAAAACAGACATGAAATAACAGCTAGCAATTATGATAAGTTTATTAAAAGCTACATGTACTCTTAACTAATAATCGCACCGCACTAAAACATGTTGTTTTTAAGCTTTCGCTTTACGAAATAGGGCATTAGTAAAATGGTAGTAGCAACCATGAATTTCCACATATATTTTCGACAATGCAAGCATAATTGCCTTTTCAATATCAATGGTGACTATCTTGGGCTGCTTAAATTAAACAGGATCATATATGCCTCTGTTATTTTATGTGTCATAAAGGCAAAAACCAATGGCACTATGTTGTGTGTGTTTTTGTGTTAAATAGTGCGTTTGTGTCTAATCATCGCGCTGTACAGTTCGACATTTGTTTAAGTACCGTAAGTATTAAGATACTTCTGATTCATATTAAGTTTTCTTTTTTACATTACATATTGTTTGTATTCGTAAATGTTTTATATAGGCGCCATAGTCTGCACAAAACACCAGAACTTAATGTTTGATGCTTTTAGAATAAGATCTGAATGTCATTTATCTGTTGTGTTGTATGTTAAAATAAAGAAATTTCAAAATCAATCAATCAATGGCACTATGTTGCTACTATTAGAGTTGCTGCCTTTATCTGCCTACCTAAACCAAACTAAACCTTTTGGGCAGATATATGTCATTCAATGACATATATCTGCCCAAAAGGTTTTGGAGAAGCTTGATATGTTCCATCCATAAAATAGTTAGTAAGTAGTTTTAGACGCATCTGTGCGTCTTTTGAACTAATTACAACAATTCAAGTAAGTCATAAGTAAGGATTCAAGTCCGCAAGTAAACAATCTTCACACTGTTTAGGTACTTCGGCCTCCTCTGGACTTTTTGTGCTAGTTTTCTTAACTTGAGCCAACCTATATATGCGAGGAGCAGGTTCTTTGCCATTTATTGCTTCTTCGCAGTAATCACTTATGTGCCTTCTACATATAAAATTATGACCCACGTCATGAACACAGGCGTCGCAATGGGGTTTCGTCCTAAAACAAATTTTGTAGGAAAAGTTGTAAAATACTGTTGGTAAATGTTTTTTACCTGGAAGAGGATATCCTATACTTAGAGAAATCTCATATACAAAGTAGACATGTGCGCCGATGCCAAAATCTTCGGCGGCGGCGTAGAGGGCAAAAATGGCCGGCGGCGGCGTAAACGGCGGCGTACACGGCGTCAAAAATCAAATTTCACAAAATTTAGAAAATATTTATTAACTTCAAACTCAGTATTTTTGAGGGTAACAATCAATCAATGGCACTAGAATAATGTAAGTAATGCAGTCACAACTAAAACTAAGGTACGCGATTACAGAAAAACATACTAAAATATCTGTGTAACATATCTAATTACCACTTTAAGAGTAAATTGAAAATATTTAAGAAATCAATAAAATTATATTAACTAAACAAAGGTGCATAAAAGACATAGTCCTTTATTTACCTAATTAATATGTTGAACACATTTTTTACACTTTTCGTAATTGTCGTGTATAAAAATTATTTTATTTACATTGGTCCCAGATAGACGTGATCGTTTTGCTGTAATTGTTAGGCCAGCTACAGAAAATACACGTTCGCTGGGTGTGCTTGTCGCTGGAACACACAAAATACCCTTGGCTAAAGTTGATAAATAAGGGAATGACGATTGCCGGTCTTTCCAGTATTTTATCTATGTCATTCATAGAATAGTCGCGGGGATCGCACCCAGCAAAATATTTCCAACACTCTGTTTCAATGAAATCATTGCTTTGATCTTCAGCAGAATAGCTTCCACTTCCAGCTCCATATTTTAAGGAGAGTTGGAAGAGTCGAGAAGACGAAGAAGAAGATTCGGCCTGAACAGTGCTCGTTACCGTTGATGTGGGAGATGGAGAACACAAATGATCTTTTTTAACTACGCGACGGGTGTAGCTAGCCAGAAATGATACTCGATCTGTTCCGTGTAGCGATAAATACTTATCGACCTCGTTAATAGCTTGAAATCTGCAGTCTAGCAACGTTGCAACTACTGTTAAAACATTAGTCGGTAGTCGCTGGTCTAACTTAGCCTTCATGTTTTTTTTTCATCGTAAATATTTCAAAAGGCTCGTCATCGTCCAGGGAGTTCATGATTTCAGCTAGTTCCATTTTAAAAACAAGTGCAACATTAATCGCGCAAGATTTCTGCGCACTCATAATAGTAACACACTCCCTGAACTTAGCTAAAAAGCCAATGAGATATTTTATCAATCGCCATTCACTTTCGGTAATCTTTAAATTTTCTCTACGTGACTTTTCAAGGAGCTGGTTGATGGGCACTTGATTGTACTTGTTGTACAAACTTTCAAGCATTATAAATGTGCTGTGCGATCTTGTCGGAGTTGCATTTTTTATAGTCACTACACTTTTTGGTAATTGACTCAATGCTTTACTGGATTCATGTTCTGTCACAATGTTATTTTCGATTTCTTCCAAATCTAATCCCATGTGCGATCACTGTCAATTATTTCACCAACGTCTTCTACACTGTTCAAAATTTTCCTTTGTTCTTGATCAGCTAACGCCGTTAGTTCTGGCAGTTTGAATCACAATGCTTGGACAATACTCTTACATTTGATTACAAGCTTGTTTATATTAGGTGTACTCTTGATACCATCCACGACTACGAGATTATGAAGTCCGTGCCCCAAACACAAGTGATTGTCGCTCGTAATTTGCTCTGACAATAAAGATGCTGCTTTCTTTACATTAGATCCCGCGTCAGATACAAGGAAAATGTGTTTGTCTTGCAGCTCATACTTTTGCAGCGTGTTATATACAAAAGCGCATATTTTTTCAGCTGTTTTCGGTCCTTCCATCTGCACACACTGGGACTTACAGCTTAGTACGGCCGTTATTCCAAGTGCGTACGATGTGACTACGTTTGAGACAATTGAGCCTGGATCAGTACCTAAAACCCAACTGACGCCAAACCTAGCCTTACAGCAACTACCTAGCACCCTAGTTATCCTAGCCCTATGGTAATTACCTACCTAGCACCCTAGTAAAAGTTATCCTAACGCCCTAGCCTACCATACAAACCACACCAAACGTAAGTTACGTTGGATTTACGAGAGGGGAGTCTGTTACAAGGAGACCTACGGTAACAGACGGAATTTGGGTAGAAAGAGGGTTTTGTGTACGTCGTGCAATGTACACAGGAAATGGTTTTCTTACTGCCGATCCCACAGACTCATAGGACCGATGATGGCTAAAGGTGTCTTGGCCACAGTAAGAGGAGGTATAGGAGATAAATCACACTCGACTCCAGCTTGATGACTAATTTATTACAATAATGAACTTAATTATATACAATTTTTGTGGTAAATACACATTGATACCTATTTACATGTGTGTCGTGTGTGTTTCGAGCCGATGAAGCGAAGATCTCAGTAGGCCACCTCTTAGCGCTGACGGTGTGCTGGTGTTGACGGCGCGTGGAACAAATGTGTGTCGCTCTTAATGCTGACGCTGTGATGCTGTTGTTGGCGCGTGTAACTATTGTATGTTCACGGTTGAACACCATCAGTTCCGTTACTAGAGTAACATTTTCCAGAGCAAATAATTCGTTTATGAAATGTAACGTCATAGTAATATAATTGTTCCTTTTATAACAATCGCTCCACAAATCTGTAGTGATTGCAGCATGCCCAGTTAAAATGACCGTTACTGTTCTTTGGTTAACAAAGGCTAACGGTTCTAGAACCAACCTCACCCTTAATGACGGTCATTTTATTACCCATCATTCATAGTAAATATTTAAACCGTTCTCGGTTGCCATGTGTCTAACTGTAGTTTATCAACTAAATAAATCGTTTTAGTTAATAATTTGTATAGAAGAAAACGCCAGTTGAAATAAATAGTATTGTTTATTTTTTATATAACACTAAAAACTCTAGTAATCAAAATATTTTATTACACATAGGCCTAGATGGGCACTTATAAAACGTCGAAAAAGGTGCACGGTTCGCGTTGGTGGTTTCCATGGAGAAGAACCGGCAAGAAACTCCATGGTTACTCTTTTCAAATCATTTGGTTTTACAATATTAATATGTTACAGCAATTAGTACTTAATATGGGGGAACAGCGTGGGCCCGACAATAGGTTGTTGCTTTATACTATACAAAAAACGTAAAACAAGATAAATATAACAAAAGTTAACAAGCATCTGGGAATCTACAAAGCCTACAATGTTCACACATTCACAAATAATAGGTAAAAAAAAAAGAATCTATACAAAGTAGGAAAATATTATTTAAAAAAAATGACACACACACAACACAATATCTTAACTTTAAACCTAACCCTAATATTTAGTGAGCGCCCCACCAGCATCTATCACAGCGTCACACCGCGCTCGCATCGAGTTTACCAGGACCTCGCAAAGGTCCGAGCCGCGAAGTGATTCCCAAACCTCGTCAAGGTGGGCGACTAGCGCGGGTTTGGTCCTTTCGTTTCTATTATCCCATCTCTGGACCATAATACCCCACAGATTTTCGATGGGGTTTAGGTCCGGAGAACGAGAAGGCCATGGTACTCGTCGTATACTTGGCTGCTGCTGGATCCAATTTTGCACCAAGCGCGAAGTATGTATAGGACAGTTGTCCTGTATTAAAACAATTTCTGGGACTTCGTCCTCAGGATACACCACTCGCACTGTAGGCAAAAAGGTATCCTGCAGCAGTTCCAAATAACTAGCACCGGTGGCCCTCTCAGAGATAAACACTAATTCTCCAGGACCTCCCGCACTCATCCACGCCCACATGTTGACTACGACTCTCCCAGAGTCATTGTCGGGTAACACATTTCGCGGCTCGTACCGTGTATTATTCACACGCCATAAATGCCGACGACCTATCTGGCTGGATTTAAAACTTTTCTCGTCAGTAAATATCGCGTCAGAAAAATCGAAATCCCGGTAATCTCGAGCGAAACGAACCCGGGCGGCCTTATGGGCTTCACTAAGCACTATTTTTCGAGCGGGCTTCCTGCTGTGTATTCCCGCCCGATGTAGCGCTTCTCGAACTGTTGTCATGCTGCAATTATATTCCGTTGCAAAATTTCGTGTCGGCGTGAATGGTTCACGAGAATAAATATCCACCATTCTTTCAATACGCTCGGGTGTTATTATCCTTGTTGTGGTTGGACGCTGCTGGTTTCTTAAATGGCCTACGTTCTCGTACCGCTGGAGCCATAAGCGAACAGTGTTTCTCTGTAAAAAGCAAATTAACTTTATTTAGCATTTCATAAAAATGTTTACACTTTTTAGTTCATTTAAAAGGGACACAACAATTCGATACTTGCACAAATAGTTGGATTTTGAATTGAGCAAGCTAGGTAAGAAGATTGTTTGCGAAACTTGAGGTAAACACTGAAGTTAATAAATATCTAAACAAATAAAATAAATATCGCTGGACATTACACACAGCGCCACCTAATGCACTAATCAACGTGGCTTGTATCGTGGACACCAGATAGTTGATATACTACCACATAGATAATTTTTGTTTACAAATACATACTTATTATACATATAAACATCCATGACTCGGAAACAAATGTCCGTGCTCATCACACAAACATTTTCTCCTACCGGGATTCGAACCCGGGGGACCCTACGAACATAAGGCAGTCTCACTATCGCTGCGCCATTCGGGTCGTCAAATGTATTCAAATATAACAAGTTTAAATTAAAAATAGTCAGTTTGAAAAAGCGGTAAACATTAAATAAAACCAAAAATACTTACGGTCGTTTGCAACTCTTCGGCAATTTGACTAATGTTTAGTCCTTCCTCCCGCAGGAACAAGATTCGATGCCTCAGTTCGGTGGTTAGTTGATAGGGCATGTTTTTCAGTTGCTAAGCAAATACGTTGTGACGCAAAGTATGAAAAAGCATTACTTATAAAGTTAAAATGAAACAGTTAAAAACTTTCTCTCGGACCTTTTTTTTTGTTTTATTCCTGTTAGTCAAAATAGGGTGGTCAAACATCTCTGATCATTAACAGAGCCTGTGAATTTTTGTAAAACAAAGGATAAAGTAAAAAAGGGTCGCATATTTTTTGTCGTTTTACTACTATTGGTCCGCACACTCTTTGTGCAGACCAATAGAAGTCCTTCTTCTTCTTCGTGTCGATGATTGGTTAAGGGTGGTAAACAGATGTGGACATCGTGTGCACAGGATTTTATTTTGAACATGAGCAGATTTCGCTCGTTGTCATAGTACCTAATATACGTATACATCCAGCATCCCTCACTACCTATTTGCATAAATTGTGCACCAACATCGAATCAACATTCAACACATTCAAAGTTTGGTGCGCACTACGTCGGGGGTCGGGGGGCAAGAAGGAACGCGACACGTTGTGAACGACGCATGAACCAGACGAAGTGGGCGGACCCCGTCACGACAGCGGCGTGCGACGGTCGCCAATTTGAAGCGCAAGAGTCTCGCAGCCTCGCATTTGTTGTCGCGTGCGTCTGTGTTGTGCGTAAATACGTGCTCTTATTGTAAAAAAGCTTGTGATCGGCTGCAGTTTATCTGTAGTTGGCAACGTGCCGCTCGTCTGTAATACGGCATATGGATACTGCGTGTACCTGCGAGTTACAAATCACGATGGTAAAGGAGATTGCCCTATATATAAAGAAAGTTCGGTCCCAGTGGAAAATTGTTTAGCTCTGTAGAATTTTATTTTACATAATAGTAAAAACAGAATTTTCATAATCAGAAACCATTTTTCATTTATTCACCCTGGTTCAAGAGATATCACTGTTTTTCCGTTGTAAAAATCTAGCACTAAAAGTTAACTATCTCACAAAGAACAGCACTATTATGAGTCAAATATTTCACAAATCGTAGTGCTCTCGTAATAAACTCAATTCGGTAGTAGCAGAAAAAACACGTATTGTAAATAATAACTAAGTAAATACGGAATTCAAAACTTGACATATTTATAAAGCAATCACGCACGGAACGAACCACAGAACAAAGTCTGTGACATGCGCAAGTAAATGTTGCCAGATCATTTTATTATTATAATCTATTAATAAATCGTTTTCGATCAATCGATAAAACTATTTTGTTAATAATGCGTTTTTTAAATAAATATGGCAATTATGTTTGTGTCTGTTGCTTTTGTGAGCATCTATTATTTATCAATGTAGGCCTTATTATGAACGTATGCAACCTATTATTGTCATAGTTCCATCGGTTTTACTCGCATCGCCTATGAGCAGTGTTTATCCAATAGTTTTCGTCATCAAGAATCCTTTACATAAACTAATATTTGGCGTACACCTATCTTTGTTCAATTCTGATGAATATTGTACTACAATACGTATAAAAAGGTCAGGGATAACATCATTCTACCTCATCGTCGTGAAAACAAAATTCTAACACAGTAGCGTTGAAGTTGTCAAATGTTGAGATCAAAATCTAAATGTTGAGTTGTACACGTTACAGCGTGTAACGTTAAATGCGCAAAACCAAACCCCAAATGATTTTTAATTCAATTGACCTAATTCTGAGAGAAACTAAAAAAATGTACCTAAAGGTTTTATGTGCTGTTTTACTGGCTATTCTGATCATTTCTTGCGTCTGCGTCGACGCTCTGTCGAGGGAGGAGTGGGTAGGTATATCACCGGGTCGCTGCGCCGCGCTGACATTATTATTATTACTACCTACGCTCATAAAGAACTTAGGTTATCTTTGAACAGTGATTTAAATGTTTCCATCACACTTTTCCAAGCTTTGTACAATGTATCCTGAAAATGATGTAACTGTTGTTACTCAAAATAGACTCAAGTTTTGGAAATTATGTAATCAAATTAGAGAATCATTCTGGACGTTTTCGAGCAAGTGTTATTCCGATCTAACGTCATTCGATTTCAAGAAGGGAACCCGACCCGACATACGATGCACGATGTCCTGTCTTTAACTATTAATATTGAAATGCACGTTTTTTTACCTACTGCCTCCTTATACTTTTTACTACTCTACCCTACCTACCTCCCCACCCACCCTCCAATCGATTTGTCGTCTTTTTTTTAGTTGTCTTTTGTCATTTGCTGTTTATTTAAGTAGCTTGCTAATATATTTTACTTAGTTTACACAAAATAAATTGCTGAACGCACGCATAAATATTTGACCACCAATTTGTCAATCCTTTTTCATTACTGACCTTATTGAATTATACATTTTGTATGGGATTTTTTTTAAATAAAATAATATTAAATTTATATATATATATTTTTTTTAATTAATATATTTTTCATTTTTTTTTTCGTCAATTTTCCAATGTTTTTGATAGATATTCTGCTATTCGGCACGGAGACAAATTCAACAAATCAATAACCATGAAGATTGGTCCAGCAGATCTCGAGTTATAAGTGTTCAAACAAACCCGACTTTGTTTTATATATATATCACGCCAGGGAAAGCTTAGAGGAACACTGTCTCCAAATATTGGCGCCATCCGCCGCCATATTGTCTTTCAGTCTTACCATCACATCGCCGTACTACGATTCTTCATTGTTGGTAGATAGGTAGGTGGGTAGTTGATATCACACACCACACTTGACTCAAACTCCAAACGTTATATTTATAGTCATACTTTTTGGCAAACTCCCGAGATAGATAAAACGGTTTTTTGGTGTTGGCAGGTAAATGGTCGGTGATGTAAATAGGCTGGCATTTTTCCGGCATGCCAATAAGTGTTGTGCTCAACTTATCCTCTTTTTGTTTATCCTTGTTGTAGGATCGGACAGCTGATAGAAATGACTGCTTGGATTGGACTGTAGTAAATTTAGCAATAATAGGTCGTGGCGTTGCAGAATTGTTCGATTTCCCTGATAGGCGGTAGACTGTAGTAAATTCAGCAATAATAGGTCGTGGTGTTGCAGAATTGTTCGATTTCCCTGATAGGCGGTAGATATCACGAAATTCAGGTTCAGTTACATTGATTTCAATTCGCTTGCCTATGTTACATACGGTTGTATTGAGACTAGCGCTGTTCTCTTCATTTTCTGTAGGAATGTTTCGAAGTTCGATGCCCAACGAGCGTGACATCAGTTGCATGTCGTGAATTTTTCTCTCTAAATTTTCTTTCTGTTGTTCCTGTCGTTCCCTTCTTAAATCCTCAACTTCTTGTTTCAAATCCTCGAAATTGTTGTTGATGAATGTTATTGATTGCATGATATCCTCGTTTGACTGTCGAATCTCGATGTTTGATGCTTGAATTTTGCTGTTTTGAGCCTTAATTTCAGCAGTATCAGAGACAAGTTTTGAAATTAAAATCGTCTGTTTAGATAGGGCCTTAGTTAATTTGGAGACGCTAGTGTCACGTTCCTTCTGCCATGCATCAAGTTTGTCTTCCAGCTCTTGCGTACTCAAGGCTGCACCGCTCTGATGTGATTTCTCTTGTCGGGCGCGTTTGTTTCTGTTTGTGTTGACATGAGCGCTATCCTCATTTGCCGACTTAAAATCAGGTTCGGATTGAGTCTGTGTATGAGTCAGTTTGTTTGTTGGATTTTAGGCGTATTCGGTGGGTAGCGTTGTACGCCAGCCATGCTTATTAAATGAGTAATAATTATTAACAGTGAGGTGTGAGAACGTACGCTGTCAATGCATTCAACAAAAGTCTTAAGTGAGCACAGAGTAAATGAGTAATAATTATTAACAGTGAGGTGTGAGAACGTACGCTGTCAATGCATTCAACAAAAGTCTTAAGTGAGCACAGAGTTAGGTGCACGGCGTAGTCAATGCAACAAAAACTCTCTACGTAAACAAAACGGTCCAAATCGGTGAATAATTGAACAAAATTCTGCTTACGGTTTCAAAGTGATTTGTATTTTGCTATCGATAAAAGTTCCTTGTTATGGCCGGGGTGGCGGCCCAGTCGCGTGAACTCGCAGTGCGACGGAGTCGCACCGCGCTCGACGCTGGAACGTTTTCGCCAAAAACTTCGTCTGTAGGTTGGTAGCACTGGGGCAGTTGCGCACTCGACTTTCGCCTTTATGCAGTTCGCACAACCGCGAAGATTCCTTGAACTTTTGGGTTCGGCACTGTGATACGGCACTTTTAGATATATTTGCTAATTACTTAATTGACCGATAAACACTTGCTGGAGGTTTGAAAACGATTATTGTGAGATTAAACCACGCTAGGTTTGGGTTTTGTTGAAAAGTAAACGTGTTGGCAGCCGATAATTATTTTTAAGAAATCGAATAAAAAGATCACAAGTTAGTAGCCCACGGGCGCGTTCCAGTGAAGTTACTACAAAGATCAGTAGAATACCTTGGTCATGTGGTATGCAATGGAACAGTGCCGCCTTCAAAGGAGAAAACGGAAGCAGTGCAAAAGTTTCCAGTGCCTAAAAATCTTAAAGAAATTCAAAGCTTCATTGGATTAACCTCATACTTTCGAAAATTTGTTCCAAATTATGCTATGGTAGCGCGACCTCTAAGTGACCTGTTAAAGAAGAAAGAATTTTATTTTGAAGAAGATCAAAGAATTGCGTTTTTGAAATTAAAACAATTTCTATGTTGTGAACCTGTTTTAAAGATATTTGATCCACAATTAAAGACAGAACCTGCATATGCATATGCTACATACAGATGCCTGCAAGTATGGATATGCTGCGGTACTGATGCAAAACGATTCTACAGATGGTAGCATACACCCTGTTCATTACATGAGCAGAAAGACTGGTGAAACTCAGCAAAGGTGGTTCAGTTATGAACTGAAGCACTGGCAGTGATAGAAGGCGTGAAAAAGTTTCGTAGATACCTTATAGGAATTCCATTTACCATAATCACTGAATGTCAAGCTTTCCAGAAGACTTGTTGTTTGACTTGACTGTTTCAGCTAAACTATCTCGATGGATTATGTACCTGCAAGATTTTAACTATACTATCATGCACAGACCTGCATAGCTATTCACAACGCTTCGTTTCGATTTACGATTCGGAAAGTCGTATGTCTATCTCGCTCGATTTCGCAACGTCAAAAAAAGATAGACATACGACTTTCTGAATCGAAAATCGAACCGAAGCGTTGTGAATAAGGGGCCTGGTCAGAAGTTGCAACATGTCGACGCTTTAAGTCGAAATATATGCGCGTTTCTAAATGAACTCCATTTTTGCATACAGAACGCTCAAGAAGAAGATGCAGGATTGAAGGCAATTAAAGAATTTCTCAAGGAAAATAAGTATGAAGACTATGTGCTTGAAAATGACGTTATCTATAAAAGTGAAGATAAGAAATTGTTTATCCAGAAATAATGGATCTTGAAATTATTAGAAGAGCTCATAGTATTGGACATTTTGGAAAAAAGAAAATAAGAGACATAATAAAACAAGATTATTTCATTTCTAAGTTAGACAATAAAATTGAAAAGGTAATATCTACACGTGTGCCCTGTCTACTAGCTAGCAGGAATACGGGAAAGAAAGAAGGATTTTTAAACCCAATACAAAAAGGAGAACTGCCATTCGATACTCTTCACTGTGATCATTTAGGACCTTTAGATGCTACCAAGAAGATGTAAACCTATATCTTAACTGTCATAGATGGTTATACAAAGTTTGTATGGATATACATAGTTAAAACAGTTACAGCAAAGGAAACGGTTGATAAATTAAAATTACATCAAAAGGATTATGGAAACCCCAGACGTATAGTGATCGACAGAGGAACAGCATTCACAGGAAAAGAGTTTGAAGATTATTGTCAGGACGAGAAGATAGAGCATATTACAATAACAACAGGAATACCTCGTGGAAATGGTCAAGCTGAAAGAATGGATCGCTTCATTACAAAAGAGATGATTTAAGGAAAGAAGCAAAAGCCCAGACATTTAAAATTCAAGAAGAAAACAAAAGAAATTTTAATAGTAAAAGAAAGGAAGGAGAAATACAAAATAGGGGATATCATAGCAATACAAAGAACCCAATTTGGGAATGCATTAAAATTAAAACGAAAGTTCTTGGCACCCTATAAAGTAGTAAAAGATTGAGCAAAAAATAGGTACGAAGTAAGAAAATTGGATAATAGTAAGTAGGGACCAAAACACATCACTCCAATCCACAGGAGTGGATTTTATGAAAAGATGGCCTTAACTCAAAGATATCTTATTAACATTTCAATTTATTTCAAAAATAAGAAAATAATACTCAATGTTTCATACTTACTAATGAACACACCTGACATGCCATGTTATTGTATTTAATAGGATGAGTAATGTTGATAGGTTGTTGTATCATAACTAGCAAACTAATTAAATGGTATGTTTTATTTTATTTCGTTGTAAGATGAAAATGAGTACTAATAAAATGCATAAGCTATCTGTAATTTAATAAACAAAGAAAAAAACCACCACAAAAAAAAAAAAAAAAATACCTACCTTTACCTTTACCTTATGTGTAACAATAATAATTATTGTTACACATAATTACTATTATGGTTAGTTAATTTTAAAAATATTTAATTTAATTATTAATGTACCTAAACATTTAAGTAGTAAGTAAGGTTTTAGATAATACTTAGGTGCTGGAGTATTGTAAAAGGAGTGAATGGCTGTTTGAGTATATTATAATTTTAAGTAAGGAGTTATATAATGTTAAGTTTATTTTTATTTAGGAACATGTATCGTTAGTTTAGTTCTATACCTTACCTATAGATTGTTAAAAAACTTAGTGTGTAAACTTTATTTAGCTCAGTTTATTTTAGTGTACTAGAGTCAGTCTGAGGGCAGACTGAAAGCAGAATGGCCGAGTTGTAGGATGCTCATTCGGAACGCAGCTTAATTTTAAATAAAGTATGAGTATGAATGCAGCGATGGATGAATGAGGGAATATGTGTGTGAGCGAGAAGGGGAGTATGACAAGCTAGTTTTATGAAGGAAAGACGACTCCAATTTTGTTAAGTTTATTTAATTATTAAAAGAAGATTTAAGAAGCAAAACATATTATTTCGGTCATCCACCACCCCACATAAATAACGGCCATAGTTTATGAATCTAAACATTACTTTTATAAAATAAATAAATTATAGTATTTAGGTAGTTTATAATGCTGTTATTTTACTTAAACAGATACAAAAGATTGGCGAATAGGAAAAAAAGGGCGCCTAAAACTAAGTGCCCCTCGCAAGAAGAAGTTAAGGGTTCATGAATAAAGAAAATATTCCTCCTGTACAGGATACGTCCCAACCGTAATGATTATTTTGAGTGTTATGATTGTTGACCCGAAAAAAAAACAAATCTTTTGATTTTTGTGTGCGGAGTTTCGCTAACTAATTTAATTTGACCCTGTATAATCCATTTCGTTTTTGGATCTTTACGAGATTCATTCGAGCAAGATACCTGTGCAGTAAAAGTACATGAAGCAATGTCTGCACAATGTGAAAATGTACCTGTAGTAAATAACCCTAGTGAACAGATTAGTTCCGATATTCCTTATGTGGTGACCACACCCCAATCGTAAGTTCAGTCACATTAGTAAGTAAACGGAACAGAGTATAAGCTTCATACAACCGCGCGAATCGGTTGCACTACTACAAGCACGCGAGGCATGTGTGCATCACCACTGGCCGCTTGTCACGTACGCGGCGAGAGTGGAAAAAACCGGTTTACGCTGTCACAGCCAGTTGAGAATCTCAGGGTTGTCTGGGCAACACACGTTGTTTGTTTTGTGACAAGTTTGAATATTTTAATGTAAAACGTGGTATTTATTAATAATGGTTGTTTATTGTACTGTGTGTATGAATAATACTAGAAAAAATAAAAATATATCATACTTTAACTATCCTAAGGAGTATAATAGGTAAGTAAATATTTGATTATTACTTTCTATGTAAGGACCTTTATTTTATTGTATGATCCTTTTTTTTAATAAGAAGAAGGTACTACACGGTGTGTTTTTATTTTTTTATTATTATTACAAGCTTATACTAAACATTTGAAGAAAGGTATGTAATAGGTACTAAGTATGTGTGTTACGAGAAGAGTGGCAACACTGCCCGAGTGACATGTCAAAATTTTGTTCCGTATTTTAAAATTAAATTAAATTAATAATTAAGTTAAATTAAGGTGTAATTATATGTAATATCGTATTTTAAATGTGTAAATACCGAGGAAAATTATTTTCCCGTTAATTAATAAAGGATTCGGTTGTACGGCGACGTTACCGGTAACCTAAAAACAACAGCTGATGTCGGACTACGGATTCATACGGGGAGTATTTGTTTACTTTTATATTAGAATAGCACACAATCGTCCCTTAATCGTAACTATATAACATGTACACGTCAATTTAAGTATAGATTTTTTACTTTTTTTGCTAAATTATTACTAACTCTAAATTGCTTAGTTGACAAATGTCATTTCGTAAAAAGTAAAACTTTAATGATCTAAACTTGTATAGGTACATCAATCTTTTCAATATTAGTTAAATATAAAGTTCGTGATAGTTATTTTATTAACGTCTTGAAGTAATATTGTAATAATCTTAAGTTTTTAATCTAGGCAATCTACCCACATGAAAAAGTAAAATCAGTAAAATTCTTATTGAAGCAATAAAATTAATTATTCAGTAAGCTATAATCATTCTTGTCGAGCTAATATAGCAGCCTACCTCATTTTATTTGAGTAACACAAACTTTTTACCAGTTTTTCCCCTTATTTAACTCTAAATTTTCTTCATTGGTCTATCCTATTAGTTCTCACCGTTTCCTTATTTCTAATTTTCAGTAACCAATCCGGAAACCATGCCTGTGATGACCCGTAAGGCTACTGCTCAGGATATGGAGCTAAAATTGAGAACGGCCCTCCAAGAACTTAAGGACTCTAAACTCCAATGCCAACAGCTGTTGCAGGAGAGAGAAGACAGTGAGGAGGAGGTCATTAACGTGAATAGCAAAAACTCGAGCTTAAAACGGGAACTAGTAGACCTTCATCAGGAATTCTTGAATGTTGTCAATGAACGGGATCAACTAAGGGCGGTCACGGATGGGTTCAACTCTTGTAGCAACTTGTATGAGGAGGCTTTATGTAAAATTAGGGACCTAGAGGATGAATTAATCCATGCAAACGTCAAACTTTTAAATTTGAAAAAGGAAAAAGATCATACTCAGGCTATGGAAACTGAACATTTGTATAATGAATTAGTTAATACAAATTGCCACCCTCATTCCATTATAACAATAGACCTTACAGAGGACTCTTTACTAAAGCATAACTACAGCCATAAAATCAGTCAAAATAAAATTAAGAAATATGCACGATTAAATAGAATCATTAAAAAATGTAATAAATACAAGAAACAACAAAAACACCATTCCAAAAACATACAATTAAGGAAAGAACGTGTTTCTCTAGTTAATAAATTAAATAACTATCAAATTAAATTGGAAGATAGTATAAATATTTATGAAATTGACACTCAGCGCCTACAATCAGAAATACAGGCTCTTAATAAGTCACTAAAGTCTTTATATAATAAATATTATCACTCTCAAAATCAAATTAAAGAGCATATTCTTGCTACAAATGCATTGGTAGACAAAGTGGACTCGCTGACTCTCAGCAACACTCAGTGTACTTGTCAGAGGGAATCCAGCAATGGTGCCCTCCAGCTTGAGGCAACGGAGGACCCGTCCCTAGCTGTGAGTACTCAGGACTGTATTTCTAGCCAAGATACAATACCTGACTTAGGTAATTTTGTCTCACCTAATAGTCTTGATACTAATCTTTCAGTCATGTTCTCTGATAATATAGGTAGAGGGCTAGGGAAATTAATCAGTAATAACCTGAGTTATTGTACGCAAAATTATTGTATGCCTGGGTCGACCTACAAGCAGGTTATGGCATCAGTAACAAAAACTGTTTGTAATCCTAATACTGCCATTACTATATGTGTTGGTAATAGCTCTAAGATTAAAAAGGAAGACATAACTGATTGTGTCTCAGAGTTGTTAAAGTTAAAATGTGGTAAAATCATATTGTGTGCTTTTCCCTATTTTGAAAATTTGGGTAATAGAAAAAACAATTATATACATATGTTAAATAACCATGTACATTTTTTAGTAGGTCACTATAGTGACAGACTTATATATCTGGATATCAACACTATTGTTGGTAAACTGAAGTCGACACGGGGTAAGGTGTATCTACCTATTAGATGTAGACACAAAATAGCTCGGCTATTAGCTTATAATATTCACACAGACATAAATAGTATGTCTAAGTTTAGTCCTATTATTAACACTGCGACTATTAGTAGTAATACTAATGTACAGGTGACTTTAAATGAATATAGCATTAGTGCTATAAATGTTTACAATCATTGTACTGAGGAGGATCCATGTGTCACCGTGGAGAATTCTCATTTAGGGTCTCATTTAGGGTATATTAGTGATAGGGTCTTGTTGTCTGAGGATGGCACGGGAGTCTCCGGCCTCACTCCAAATATTAATTTAAACTAGAAAGTGAGACAACAGAAGGTACCATTAACAATATTGTTAATCCTACCAACAGCAAGGTATCTTCTTGCACTCAATTAGTTAGTAAAAAAGGGCCTCAGCAGAACACTTTGAAATTATTCCACCAAAATATCCAAGGCATTTCTTCCAAATTATTAGAAATAGAATTGTTTTTAGAAAATAGTAAGTTTGACATTATTTGTTTTACTGAACATTGGCTAAAGGATTACCAAATGCTTATCAATTATGAGAACTATATGGTGGGTAGCTGCTTTAACCGTAAAACTATGCTTCGTGGAGGTTCCCTAATATTAATAAAAAATTGTTTTAAATATAAGCAACGTAATGACATAGTAGGTCTCTCAGTTGAACATTGCGTCGAACTGTCCTGTGTTGAGCTAGATAAGCATGTAATTGTGTGTGTGTACAGACCCCCAAACTATCAAAACTTTTCCTTATTTGAATCAATAATGGAAGATGTCCTGGCAAAACTTGCAGCCAGTAATAAGTCTACAATTATTTGTGGTGATTTCAATATCAATATTTTAGAAGAAAGTTCAAATAGCAGTCGGTTATTAAATCTTTTTAGGTCATTTGACTTGACCAACACTTTTATAGAACCTACTAGAGTCACTCCTTCTACTGCTACTTGCATAGATAATGTTTTCTGCGATTGTGATTACTTAGAAAAGGCCATAGTAAATTGTCTGCCTTCTGACCATAGCGGACAAACTGTAACTTTTAGGTGTAATACACCCCCATTGCAAAAAGTTCAAATTAAATTTAGACCTATAACTTCTAGCAGATTAAATAGGTATAATATTTCGCTACTAAACAAGTTAAGTGCTATGAGCCTTGACGATATTAATATAAATCAATTGTATGATCGTTTCTTTTCAATAGTTCACACGGAATTCAATAAAACTTTTGAAAAGAAGACAAAAAGTATTCGCCCTAAATTCATATTTAGTGATTGGGCAACTAGAGGTATCCGAAAAAGTAGGGAAAGACTATTTGAGCTTTATGGCCTTAAGCCTTTTATAAACACTGAAACTTTTAACAAGTATGTTGCTAAGTATTCAAAAATTTTTAGAAATACATGCAAGGTTGCTAAAGCCCTGCACATTAGCAACAAGATCAAAACAGCAGAAAATAAAATAAAGACAGTTTGGAAAGTCATAAATAACGAGACTAACAGGAAGAAAATACGTAACACTAGCTACACATTAGATACAGCATGTGGTCCTAAAAGCTCTGATCAGGAAGTAGCTCAAGAATTTGTAAATTTCTTTACCGATGTACCATTAAAAACTACAGAGGCTCTTATTTCCTCACCTGAACTCTCAATTGGTTTATTAAAGGCGAATGTGTCTGGCTGCCTGGCTGAATTTAAATTTAAACACATTAACCCTATGATAGTTATTAAAGCTTTCCGGCAAATAAAAATCAAACTGACCGAAGATCTATGGGGAATGTCTATCAAAGTTTGTACATCCATACTTGAGACTATAGCCCCTTACCTAGCTTTAATTTTTAATTTATGTGTAGACCAAGGAGTTTTCCCTGATTTAATGAAATACAGTAAAGTCATACCTCTTTTCAAATCCGGGGACAGTAAAGACACTAATAATTATAGACCTGTATCGGTTTTACCAGCTTTTAGCAAGGTTTTTGAAAAGGTAATGCTTAATCAAATGCTCTATCATTTTAACACCAACAGAATCTTACATGATCAACAGTATGGTTTCACCAAGGGACGTTGTACAACTGACGCCGGTGTAACCTTATTAAAGCACATATTTACTGCGTGGGAAGAGTCTCAAGACGCCATAGGAATTTTTTGTGACCTCTCCAAAGCGTTTGATTGTGTAAATCACGACACATTACTTTTGAAACTTGAGCATTACGGACTGGGTAAACTTGCACTTAGTTTGGTAAAATCTTATTTGAATGATAGACAACAACATGTTCAAATAAATGGTGTTAATTCACATGGTTTAAAAGTAAAAATGGGGGTTCCACAAGGCTCAATATTGGGTCCTTTCCTTTTTCTAGTATATATAAATGATCTACCCTATTTATTGAAAAACCAACCTCAAAATATGGTGTTATTTGCTGATGACACTTCCTTAATTTTTAAGATAAATAGGCGGGCCCAAAATCTAGATGACGTAAATAATGCCCTACTTCAGGTCCAAAATTGGTTCACAGCAAACAATTTGGTATTAAATGAAAAAAAAACCAAATGCATAAGATTTGCTTTACCGAATGTTAAAAGTAGTGATTGTGATATAGTACTGAATAAAGAGAAACTTGAATTCGTAGATAAAACGGTTTTCCTGGGGATTACGCTTGATTCAAGGCTACAATGGGGTTCTCATTTAACATCTCTTGCGGGGCGGCTAAGTTCAGCAGCATATGCCATTAGAAAAATCCGTCAGTATACTGATGTAGATACCGCTAGACTGGTTTATTTTAGTTACTTTCATAGTATAATGTCTTATGGCATTTTGCTATGGGGACGGGCTGCAGATATTGAGTCTATATTTATTCTGCAGAAAAGAGCCATCAGAGCCATATATAATCTTCGTAGGCGCGATTCTCTAAGGGAACTGTTTAAGGATATTGGCATCATGACAGTACATTGTCAATACATCTACGAAAACATAATGTACGTCAGAAAAAATCTGCACCTTTTTGGTAAAAGGGGTGACAGACATAATTACAGTACTAGAAATAGGGACCAACTAGTTCAGCCAGGCTTCAGACTCGCTAAAGTAGACTCATCTTTCATGGGGTACTGTTTGAGATGCTATAATAAAATTCCACAAAGTATTCTTGAACTGAATGAGACGAAATTTAAAACATGTATTAAACGCACACTATGTAAGCAAGCATATTACAAGTTGAGCGATTATATCGCTGATAAAAATGCTTGGCTCAATGCTGGTCCTGCTCCACAAGGACAGGGGCGCTTAAATTGATAGCATTAAATGGTATTGTTGGAGCTGCTGAAGATTGTACAACTATCTTTGCATTGTATAGATTCAATCTCTTTAGTATTATATAATCGCATAGCCCATATTGTGTGAGTACTATGTACTAGAAAGCTATCATTCACTGGAAACCTACGTCTTTTCTTGACTTGAATGTGCCCTGGCGGTTGAGAATATGTCATGCTCACTCAAAAGTCTCGCTGATGGTGGCGCATGTGTCGGATCATTTAGTTCCCTTCAAAATGGTTGAGTTGAATGGTGCTGATCCATGCGTCATGTCCGTGAACGGGCGCTGTCGGTTGTGACTGGTCATCTCTCAGTTGCCATGGCTTATTTTAATGAATTATTTTAGTTTTTGAATTGTTTTTTTTTTCTGTTTTGTTTTACTGTGGACACTTTTAACGTGCACATCTTGCTACATTGTTCTCACATAATATACCATCTCAACATGAATGATGTAACCAAGATTTTGTAACAATATTCTGATTTAAAAGAGTGTCCATGGAGTTTCTTGCCCGTTCTTCTCCATAGAGATCTACGCTAGGGAATGGGCAACTACAGTACTTTCACAGTTTTTATGTCTTGTGACTGGGACTGTAGCTACATTTAATTTTCATCTTTGTTTCGACAATTCAAAAGTGCCTGTAACTGGCTTACTTGAAATAAATGCTTTGATTTTGATTTTGATTTTTTGATTTTGACGTTCAAATATTGAAAGTAAGATTTGAACCAATCCGATGTCAGATTGAGCTAAAGAATGGGACTTCGGCCATAACCTGTACCTTTTAGGAAAGCTGGGGAACTAACCCCTGAATAGAATAAAGTAATATTTTTTCCTTATTTTATTTCACAAATGTTTTGTTTAATTTGTCTTCACCTATTGTGACAACCCTACCAAAATAGGTAACAATTTTGCACGTTCTTAAGAAGCTTGTACTCTGTTCCGTTTACCTCATGTGGTTCAGTACTGCAGTACTACAGTTTCTTAAGTATATGTACAGTAGTTATTACATTTCTAGGTCAATTCGGCCGCCATCACTTCGCCATGCGCTCAAAATCAGAATATTAGAAATTGTAATAAATATAATAGAATAACTTTGTTCTATGAGGTGTTCACTCTCTAATTTGTTAATATGTCTTACTTAAAGGAGACAATTTTTTTTAAGCCACCTCTTGGATGTTGCATTTATTATTCATATTACACAAAAAAAAGCTAAGTTTTACTATAGTAATAAACGAAAGATTACATAGAAACGTCACCGGAATCATAAAATCATAATAAATAAGATAAATTATCATGTTTTTGCGAGTCAAATCATTCCTTTTGTGGTCAATGTCATTTGACAGAAAATACTTACGTGAACAGGGACTTTTTTACATTTACAAAAAAAGTACGGTACCCAGTGGTAACAATATCTGCTTTAATTATAATAGAAATAGAAATTGATATAAAAATAAATTGTATTAAACTGTGAACTTTTTTTAATGCTACTTTTTAAGGTTTTCGCTAAAATCTCGTAGATGATTTAAAAAATCGTCGTGTCACGGAACGTTGTAAATCCGTCTTTTTGGTTGTTGAGAGACAACTCCATTTGATATTTACTTCTTCCTTTTATTTCGATTTTCGTGAAAGTGTTTCTGCAGTTTTTTCGTATTTATTAAAAAATATTTTATGAGAATGGCATCTGCAAGTACAGCGCATACTCCACAAAGTCGTTGTGTCAATTGTGCAGTAAGATTTTAACGCAATGTGTGAATACAATTAATTTCAGAGACTGCTACAGACGTCCGCCAACTTGTATAGGTAGGTATGTGTGTGGATTTCTCGCGACGTGAGTGATGATAAAGCTTTGATTATGTGATCTTGGTTATATTATTTACGTCGCATGTTGTAGCTAACAGGATACCAGGTCGCGTGTTGTAGCTAACAGGATACCATGAAAAAAAGTTAGAATAGTTTTAGTAGATATAGTGCGAGTTTACCCTCCTATTCCAATTTCTCATTGTTTACTAGTTCTTGGTCACAACTGCACCCTTTAGGATTTAGTTATCGTGTAATGAACTAATAAGACAGGTACATTCTTTAAATTATACTCGTGGCTTGAGAGATTAACGCGACTAAATTATTTTATCTTTTTATCAGACTGCAGTAGGAGGGTAGTGGTAGTGCAGTAGTGGAAAAGTGTTATGTTTCTTAACTTATTTTATTCCTTTTCAGTAATACCCACTTGATTCAGTTTGTGGAAACTGCCTAATGTTGTTGAATGAAAGTATTCATACTGCACATTCAATGTTTGCATTCCATGTGGATCTTCAATTTGAAGAGCACACCAAACACATGCTGTCCTTGTTGACTCCGAGGAAAGAAATAATATTTTAGAGTTGATACCTTTGCACCAGGTAATATTTTTATGTGTGTGTAATAAAGATAGAAATAAATAAATAAATGATTTTTTTAAGTATATAATTTGTTTTTTTTTTCCATCTTACACGACCAGCTTAGACATCTTATTTGCATAATATTTATCAGTGTAGGTATAATATTATTCAGAAGCATATTTGTTATATCATCTAGTCATTGTGGCTATAATGCTGTTTGGGATGCGCCTATGCGGAATTCTTAATCACATTAAAATAAATAAAGTTCCATACCCTGCTTGTCTGTTAGTCCGTGAGTTTCCTCGGAACTTTTCACTGAAAGTATTAAGATGCAATTGATTCGATTAAATAAATTGGGCTATGCTTGGAATCTCTGAGGGATCGCAACTGGAACGAGGTGATTCGACAGAGAACCAGAGCTGTCAACATAGCTCACAGAATAAGTAAGCTGAAGTGGCAATGGACCCGTCACTTAGCCGTAGAACCGATGACCGTTGGGGAAGACGTGTTCTTGAGTGGAGACCGCGAATCGGCAAACGTAAGTCCTCAAGCTCGGTGGAGAGGCAATCTTCGCAGGGTGGCTGGTAGCAACTGGATGAGAGTTGCTGAGAATCGAATAGAGTAGAGCCTATGTCCAGCAGTGAACTGTTGTACCTACGCTGATGATGATGACGAAATAAATTGATTAACGAGGAACGTTTCAATGTAAATTCTAGGCGATGCCGCGCTATTTCGAAATGAATTATAAATCCTTTCTCATATTTCAGTCTATCAAATCGTGAAAATCGTATCAAAATCTTTCAAGTAGTACAGACATGGATGAGTGACTTTGTTTTATACTACTTTTGTTATTAAACAGTGAACTACTTTAACTTAAAATACCGGTTAAAAATATCCAATTCGACAATATCGCACGTTTTGAGGTTATTGTTAGATTCACGTTTTCATTTTCGAATTTCTCAGCATTCCGGTTAGACAAGGCTTAGCTAATATTACCACTGTAATCTAGAGATTTAAAGGAAGAAATCAGTATACGTTTCATTACTAAACGCTACAATTTGAGGGGTGGCATGTTCTCCAAACAAAAAAAAAATGTCCTTTTTGTTACCCATGTTGTTTTTAGATCACCTCGTGAGTCATTTAAACAAGTCGTCGTTCAAATACAAGTACATGAGACAACTTTACGACCAGACAAGGATTTATGGTCGAAAAATGCACTTGTAGAAAATTATCCTTGCGATCAGACTGGCCCCGGAGTCATTCCAACTTAAACTGATGGGATATCATCGAATCGGACGTTGATTTTGCTCGACACACGCTGATTTTGTAAGTATGGAATCAGTATTAGCCACTCCGTAAAATCCTTTTTTGTTAGTTTTTGCATATTGGGGAAAGGCGTACAAAATGACATAGGCGAACAAAACGACACACCGACCTTTTCTACGAAACCACAGACTATTTAGTTCGCCCACCGATCGCTAGAGTATCGCTTTGTAGCCTGTTATAACCTGTGGCCGTACCAGTGACGCTCGAGCTGGCGTGTGCCACGGACGACTCAAACAATATTTTTTACGTTCAGGAGTACTTTTCGGGTTCATGTTGTTTGTTGTTTCAAGTGTCAAAAATTAACCTGTTTATAGCTGTGTTGGTGTTAAATATTTATGATTGAATTAGGTAAGTTCATGCATGTGTTTGAATCTCAATATCTTTAGTAGTTTTTGTGTGTTTGCTTTCAAGGTTATGAAGTATTATAGTGGACAAAATGACATGCCACATGTACGGGTAAAATGGCATACTATGTCGTTTGACCCAGGTGCAGAGTTTAAATGTTGTTTTAATTGAGCATAGCTGCTAATTGCATAATTTATTTATTAAAAAAGTATTTTTCAAAGGAAAACTTATTCTTTGTTTCAGTAACAAACTAATCTATCAATATGCCTCGAAATTATCAAAGAAAGACAGACCGACAAAGTTGGGATAAAGTGTCGATGGAAAAAGCTATAGCAGCAGTTAAGAAAAATGAAATGGGCTGGCTGATGGCTTCTAAAATGTTTGGAGTTCCTCAAGCCACATTAAGGAGACACGCACTTGATCAAAACAAAACCTTAGTTCCAAACAATAAGGGCATGGGTAGATATAGGACAGTATTTACTGTTGAAATGGAACGAGAGTTGGTTAGTCATATTAAGCTTTCAGAAACAAGACTCTTTGGGTTCACTCGTCAAGAAGTTTTAAAATTAGCCTACCAATTTGCAGAGATTAATCAGATCCCACACAATTTTAATAAAGTTAAGAAAATGGCAGGTCCCGAATGGTTGGCTGGGGTCAGACGCAGAAATCCAGATATATCCCTGAGAAAACCAGAAGCTACATCTGCTGCGAGAGCCCAAGCTTTCAATAGACCGCAAGTGGCACTGTTTTTTAACACTTATCAAGAGGTTATTCAAAGTAATAAGATTCTACCGCATAGACTGTACAATGCAGATGAGTCAGCATTGTCAACTGTTTAAAGACCCCAAAAGGTGTTTGCGACTACGGGCCGAAAGCAGGTCGGGTCCTTAACTAGCGCTGAACGGGGGTCAAACGTTACCGTGGTCTGTTGCATGAGTGCAAATGGACAGTATATTCCTCCCTGCCTCATATACCCAAGAAAAATAATGAAGCAGGAGTTAATAGATGAAGCTCCAATTGGTACGTTAGGCATTGCACAAGAATCAGGTTGGATGACAACAACCGTTTTTCATAAATGATTAAAACATTTTCAGACTCATGTTAAAGCAAGCCTTGACGATAAAGTGCTTTTGATTGTAGATGGGCACATAAGCCATAAAGGAATCGAGAGCTTATCATTCGCAAAGGAACATGGCATCATTCTCTTGTGTTTACCGCCGCACTGCACCTATAGAATGCAACCTTTGGATGTCTCATTCTATGGCCCATTAAAGACTTATTTCAACCAAGAGGTGACTAATTGGCTTAAGAGTCATCCAGGCAGAGTCGTTACTCATTTTCAAATAGGTCTAATATTGAACAAAGCCTATTGCAAAGCTGCAACCGTTCAAAATGCAGTCAACGGATTTCAGAAACAGGTCTCTGGCCTATTGATCCTTACATATTTCCGGACCATTTGTTTGAGCCTGCTGAAACGACAAACATCCCCTTACAACCAGATCTGGGAGAAGTTGAAGAAGACCCATCGGCAGTGGCCAATCCATCCATTCCCTCAGGATCTGAGATAGAGGAAAACCAACTGCAGGAAGAAGATTCATTAAGACCTTCGACTTCACAGGTTCTAAAAGAAACAGCTACTGCCATACGAAGCAATTCATAGACATTCAATAATACAAAGGTCTTTACACGACGATAGGACTGTAACGGTTCCAGTTCATATTTTATCGCCAGTGACGAAGGGGGTCTATGTGGCCGGCCAAGGTAAACGAAAACCTCGCAAGAAACCAACAGTCCTGTTACTAACTTCAACTCCAAATATGGAAGAAACCAAAGCAAAATCTACTCCTGCCCCGGTTCCAAAGAAAAAAACGAGAAAGGTAACCAAAACGTTGAGCTTTAGTTCCAGCAGTGAAGAAGATTTCTTGTCCCTACAAACCTTCACAGCGAACGACGACGATGACGATTGCCCTTGCATCTATTGCAACGATCTATACTCCAGATCCAAGCCAAAAGAGGTTTGGCTTAAGTGCATGAAAGTCTTTTATATGCGAACTATGCACTTAATAATTCTTTTTAATGTCAATTTTCCTGTCATTTTATACACACAAGGTATGTCATCTTACCCGCATAGGATGGACAAAACGGATTTTGCTCGCTTCTTTTAAGATTTTTTCTATTTTGTTTAATTTAGTATAAAATCAAAAGATCTCTTTGTATTCGATAATGTAACGAACCAAAGTATAATTAAGACTGATTAAAATGTTAAAAATGTTGATTAATAAAGATTTATGACTGATTTAGCAGAGGGTATGTCATTTTGTACGCCTTTCCCCTTCTAATTGAGTTATGCGTTTACAGGACCACACAGAAATAATCGATGACACATGAATATAACAAATCTAGTGACTCCGAATCCGATTCAGATAACTATAATTTCTCTTTTTAAACCGACAATTTATTGTGACAAGAGTGATTGTGCGACTTTAGAAGTGAATAGAATAGTGAATATTTCTTATCTATTTCAACAAATCTATTTCAAAATATTAGGCATAATCCATTTGCGTGTAATTTTCAACACTTAGAATTTATAAAGGAAATAAGAATTGGGTTCTACGCACAATTTGTTTTTCATTGCAAATTTTGCAACAAAATAGAAAAGATTAAATCTCAGGAATCTAATAAGGGATTTAGAGAAATACCTATTAATTTAAATGTAATCGAGGGTATTTCACAAACTGGCAATGGTTGGAGCCAGGTTGATGAGGTATGTGCTAGTTTGGATATGCCTAATATGAGCGAAAATTATTATGTCAAAAATAATCAAAAGTAAGGCATTATCAAAAAAAGCGTTACAGCTTATGTTAGAAGCAGGTGCAGAAGAAAGGAGACTTGCTTTGGAAAACAATGATGTTACACAAGGTGTACCATGTGTGACTGTCGTGACAGACGGCTCATGGGCTAAACGTAGCTACGGTACAAATTTTAATTCACTTTCTAGTGTAGGTTGTATAATAGGGCACTGGACAAAAAAATACTGTACCTACTTGGGGTCAAAAATTCATATTGTAGCGTATGTGCTATAGCTCTAAATAAAAAACCCTCAATTCTGGAACATGTGTTTTTTAAAAACTGGTCTGGTCCATCTACCGAAATGGAGACATCGGCCATTGTAGATGGATTCAAAGTAAGCATGGAGATGCACGGGCTCAAGTATACTAAGGTAATTGGTGATGAAGATAGCGGTGTAATGAACACTTTTAGAGACGCAATGGTGTACGGTCCTAATGTTCTCATAAGAAAAATAGAATGCAGTAATCATTTACTGCGTAATTATTCAAATAAACTAAGAAAAATAGGGAAATAAAATTCTGAACAAAGTTGGCTTAGTGCCTTTACGTAAAGCGCTTTTAGACAAAATACAACGCCTAAAAAACGCAGTTACTGGGGCAGAAGCAAACGCGCAACAGCTTGTCGCAACAGCAGACAAGATTAGAATCCTTCAAGAAGACTTACGGAATGGGCCATGCCACGTATACGGATGTCATGATTCTTGTAAACAATATTATTGTAAAAGATTGGTGACCGAAGAAAACCTCGTTCCACAACTCGAAATCTAGCGGGATATGGAACGATATTTTTGAAAATCTTGGGTGGCTTCTGCAAAATGCAGAAAGCTTGCTACTTCAAGAGACAAATAATGAAGTAGAACAATTTAATTGTACTATCGCAAAGTTCCTTGCAGGCAAGCGAGTTAATTTCACGTGAAGGGGGCTTTTGTTTATATTTATAATGTATATTATATTTTTGTTTATATTTCAATAGCACGTGTTTTGTTGTGACAAGATTTGTCATGAGTGTATTTTAGGTTATGTTTATTTACTGTCGGTTTATACTTACCCTATTGTGTGTTTGTTTATGATGAACAGAAGTTTATCAGTATTACGGTTTTTACCAGGATTTTTCCCTGATTCGATTATTTTTCGTTGTGATCACATACCTCAGTAATTTCAGTTTTTTTTGATAAATACGCATGAAAATGTCATGTTCATCAAATAGAAAGCAAAAGAAGCGCAGAAAAAACATAAGGATGAAATTCAGCCCAGCTTTAAGAAAGATTGCCCTGACTCTAAATTTTTACTCTCCGGCGGGATACAAATACGTGCGAAAAGTTTTTGAAGACGTCTCCTCGAACACTAGAATAATGGTATGGAAATTTAAATGCAGAGCCAGGATTTACAGTGAAGCCTTCGAGCTTCTTAAAAATAAAAAAATCCAGCACCTAAAACATATTTATTGTACATTAGTCGTAGATGAAATGGCTATTCGACAACAAACCGTTTGGAATGGTAAAAAAACTTTAAGTTTAGTTTTAGTTATTACGGCACTGGAGGCTTAGACGTCGACAGGGTTGCTTCACAAGCATTTGTGATGATGCTTGTTTGTGTAGATGAAAATTGGAAACTACCTGTTGGATATTTTTTTGTTGACGGACTCACAGCTGAGACTAAGTCAACCTTAATAAAAATGTGTTTAACAAAATGCTGGGAGGTAGGCGTTAACGTTTGACGGCTGTCCGTCTAATATTATGCTTTAAAATAATCTATAGGACCTTTGTTGGACGCATCCGCGATTCTTATCTCGGGGGTCCCAGTAAATGGGAAAGCTGGCAAAGATGGATATTAAATCGCGTTCAACTTCCTCCGGTGTACGTGCCTTCTAAAAGCAATGTTTTATCGTACATTTTGTGCTGCATAATCCATACGCTTACGGCTTAGCCATAGAAAATGAATTAAGGGCTGATCAAGAAGAAGATGTTATGTTTATTGGAATGAAAGATGTCGTTGATTAGACTTGGTTTATTGAGACTAAGTACACTTTATATTATACAGACATTTAGAAGCAGTATTACAGACGGTGTACAGACTAACAGTGTGTTCCACGAGTGACAGGTATAAAACCGGAACCATAGATAATATCTAGTGGTGTACACACTAATAACTTACTAATTAGTGATGTTACAACATGGGGGATGTTCATAACATAACATCACTAATTAGTAATATTAATAATATTGTTGAGTTCAAATTGGACATTAAACAACAAAATATATGAACTTTAATAAGCTACTTAACTTTTATGACTACATGCTGTATATTACTTATAGTTATATTAAAACTAGACAACATTCTTAATACTACTTAGTTAATCTATTTCTTCTATTAACCTTCTTGTAGGTTTTACAATTCGACCTGACCTGGTTGTTATGCCTGAGGATTTTTGTGATGAGGGTTCTTGAAGTGTGGACTCCTGTCTGTCACCTTCCTCTCTCCCCTGTGACGAGTTAGCTCGCATAGGAGGGTTTGCACAGTTATGTGAATACTTATGTCTTAAGTGTATTCTATTTCTCCTATACTTTACACCATTGACATCCTCAACAACATACGACCTATTGTTCATCATTCTTTGTTTGACAATGGCTTGTTCCCAATTGCTTTTTGGGTTTCTTTTAAAATAGACATGATCATTATAATGTAGCATTGACATTGACTTTGTATTTCTATTATAATTTTTCGACTTGTTTTCATAATTTTTCCTGACTGACTCTTTATAATCCTTAATTGTGCTGGTGATGACAAATTGTTTTTTGGTGTATTTCTATACTGTAATAAAGCTATATATGGATCTGTTTTGTTTTCTTTACATTTCCTTAGCATGTTTTTTATTATTTTTACTGAACTTTCAGCTTGACCGTTTGACTGTGAATGATATGGGCTAGTAACAACATGTTCTATGTCCCATTCTTGTAAGAAATTTTTGAACTATGTATTTTGAATAATAATCTATGACAATTAAATAAACTAAACTATTAAAATGCATTAAATCAATACCGACTTGTTGCCATGGATATTTACATATTTCAAAATTTTGTAGTGGTTCCTTTTGATTGCATGGTTTGAATTTTGCACATATAAGACATTGTTCGACTATATTCTTAATATCACTTGACATATTTGGCCAATACAAAGATTCCTTTGCTGCTCTAGTACTTCCCCTAATGCCTTTAAAACTTATGTAAAGTTACAATAAAACTATCGACTCTACAAACACATGGCTCTACATACAAACAAGTCTCTAAATTATCATTTCATTTAGTATCCCAATTGTACACATATTGATTAAGTAAATACAAGTATAAAATTAGTTTTAACAAGGCCTAGCACACAAATCATGCCTAAACACATTATGCTATAAATAGCATAATGTGTTTAGGCATGATTTGTGTAAAAGTAAGTGGGTATACAAAGTTCAAAAGTGATGCTTCAGGTAATTTTATATGTTCTTAAGCACGTTTAGTTGCGAGAGGATTCACACAAAAGGAGGGTGTCGATTTTCATGATACATTCTCGCCTGTTGTACGCCACTCTACAATGAGAATATTTAGTTTAGCAAATGAATTTGATCTGAATATTGATCATGTAGATGTAACCACAGCTTTTCTTAATGGTAATCTAAATGAAACTATATACATGGAACAACCTGAAGATTTCAGTAAAAATGATGAAAAAGTTTGTTTGCTGCAAAAGAGTATATATGGATTAAAACAGCCTAGTCGCATGCACGCACACAATGATGCGCAGTCAGTCAGTCAGTACAGTCTACCATATTATATCTTTATAAAACGATATAATATGGTAGACTGTAAAGCCGTATCTACTCCCATGGTTCCCAGTTACAAATTGTTAAAAGGAGATGAATGTTTGAATGACGAACAGTATTAGTACAGACAGTTAATAGGCTCTCTTATGTATCTGTCTGTTTGTACTCGTCCAGATATTGCGTTTGCCTGTAGCCAATAAAGTCAGCTCAATAACTGCTTTGGAAAAACGCATTGGTTAGCTGCTAAGCGTTTGCTACGCGGTATCTAGCAGGAACAATTAATTGCGGTTTACATTTTGTAAAAAGTAACGAATTGGTATTACATGCATATACAGATGCCGATTGGGCTAATGATTGTTTTGATAGAAAGTCATATACAGGTTATGCAATTTAATTAGGAAATAACATTGTAAATTGGGAATCTTGAAAACAACGGTCTGTGGCCTTAAGTAGAACAGAGGCCGAGTATATGGCAATAGCTGATGTATCAAAAGATCTTTATTTTGTAAAGCAATTGTTGTCAGAATTAGTACCTAATGTACGCATCATTTGTGTGCGCATCATTGTGTGCGTGCATGCGACTAGGCTGTTTTAATCCATATATACTCTTTTGCAGCAAACAAACTTTTTCATCATTTTTACTGAAATCTTCAGGTTGTTCCATGTATATAGTTTCATTTAGATTACCATTAAGAAAAGCTGTGGTTACATCTACATGATCAATATTCAGATCAAATTCATTTGCTAAACTAAATATTCTCATTGTAGAGTGGCGTACAACAGGCGAGAATGTATCATGAAAATCGACACCCTCCTTTTGTGTGAATCCTCTCGCAACTAAACGTGCTTAAGAACATATAAAATTACCTGAAGCATCACTTTTGAACTTTGTATACCCACTTACTTTTACACAGATCAAGCCTAAACACATTATGCTATTTATAGCATAATGTGTTTAGGCATGATTTGTGTGCTAGGCCTTGTTAAAACTAATTTTATACTTGTATTTACTTAATCAATATGTGTACAATTGGGATACTAAATGAAATGATAATTTAGAGACTTGTTTGTATGTAGAGCCATGTGTTTGTAGAGTCGATAGTTTTATTGTAACTTTACATAAGTTTTAAAGGCATTAGGGGAAGTATTAGAGCAGCAAAGGAATCTTTGTATTGGCCAAATATGTCAAGTGATATTAAGAATATAGTCGAACAATGTCTTATATGTGCAAAATTCAAACCATGCAATCAAAAGGAACCACTACAAAATTTTGAAATATGTAAATATCCATGGCAACAAGTCGGTATTGATTTAATGCATTTTAATAGTTTAGTTTATTTAATTGTCATAGATTATTATTCAAAATACATAGTTCAAAAATTTCTTACAAGAATGGGACATAGAACATGTTGTTACTAGCCCATATCATTCACAGTCAAACGGTCAAGCTGAAAGTTCAGTAAAAATAATAAAAAACATGCTAAGGAAATGTAAAGAAAACAAAACAGATCCATATATAGCTTTATTACAGTATAGAAATACACCAAAAAACAATTTGTCATCACCAGCACAATTAAGGATTATAAAGAGTCAGTCAGGAAAAATTATGAAAACAAGTCGAAAAATTATAATAGAAATACAAAGTCAATGTCAATGCTACATTATAATGATCATGTCTATTTTAAAAGAAACCCAAAAAGCAATTGGGAACAAGCCATTGTCAAACAAAGAATGATGAACAATAGGTCGTATGTTGTTGAGGATGTCAATGGTGTAAAGTATAGGAGAAATAGAATACACTTAAGACATAAGTATTCACATAACTGTGCAAACCCTCCTATGCGAGCTAACTCGTCACAGGGGAGAGAGGAAGGTGACAGACAGGAGTCCACACTTCAAGAACCCTCATCACAAAAATCCTCAGGCATAACAACCAGGTCAGGTCGAATTGTAAAACCTACAAGAAGGTTAATAGAAGAAATAGATTAACTAAGTAGTATTAAGAATGTTGTCTAGTTTTAATATAACTATAAGTAATATACAGCATGTAGTCATAAAAGTTAAGTAGCTTATTAAAGTTCATATATTTTGTTGTTTAATGTCCAATTTGAACTCAACAATATTATTAATATTACTAATTAGTGATGTTATGTTATGAACATCCCCCATGTTGTAACATCACTAATTAGTAAGTTATTAGTGTGTACACCACTAGATATTAAAAGTATTAGTAAGCCTATGGATTATGCGGCACAAAATGTACGATAAAACATTGCTTTTAGATGGCACGTACACCGGAAGAAGTTGAACGCGATTTAATATCCATCTTTGGAGAGGTTCCCGGAGAGATTGAGTCCGCGGATTCTGACAGCGAAAGCGTCACCTCCAACGGGTCAGACAGGTATGGACCCCAAGAGTTAAATATTTAATTTTATAACCGTATTCTTATTGTAGTGTTTGTTTCAAGCCTTGACCGGTTTTTTTAAGTAGACGTTTTTTCTCCTTTCTAGCTCTTCAGTTGCCTCCACTGACCTGTCTCCGGATGGAGAGTGGACAGAGGAGACAGCAGTGGAAAATAATTTCCCATTTACTGGGACCCCCGAGATAAGAATCGCGGATGCGTCCAACAAAGGTCCTATAGATTATTTTAAAGCATTGTTTCAACAAAATTTTATGACCAGCCTAGCGGATATGACCAAATTGCATGCCCAAATTTTAATTTCAAAGCCAATAAAGCCCAACAGCCGCATCACAAAATGGAAGAACACAAATGCGGCTGAACTGTGGACTTTTTTAGGGATTTTTTTTTTTGGCTAGATAAAGATAAGATAAAGATAAAGATAATTTATTTGTTCAAAACATGCGTTTACACACAAATCGAGCATGCAAGATCTTAGTAAGCTGCTCTTAGTAAGCTAGGCTGAGTAAAATTTCAGATTATTGGAAAAAAGCATCTACGTGAAATTTGACATTGCCTTTTTTTTAACACAACATACGAATCGGTTATAAAGTACTTAAAAATTGATTATTTGTTAAATTATTTTAATGAATGTATGAAAAATTTAATTTATCCCGAACGGGAATTAAGTATTGATGAATCGATGGTTGGTTTTAGAGGGCGTTGTATAATGCGACAGTATATTAAAAATAAAAGGCACAAATATGGCATTAAATTATATGTTTTGGCGGATCCTAAGGGACTAGTCCATAAAATTCATATGTATAGAGGATCCGCAGATGTTGAAGTTGGTGGTGTAGGTCATGTAAACAAAGTTGTTTTGACACTTTTGAAAGATTTTTTGAATAGCGGCCATTCCGTTTACGTGGACAATTTTTATAATAGTGTCCAGTTAGCGGAAATGTTATTATAATAAAAACATATTGTACAGGAACTTTACAGGAAAAAATAAATCAAAAGCTGTAGTTGTTAAAAAACTATTAAAAGGTGGGAATATTTTCAGATATAACGGAAAAGTGTGTGTGTCGGTAAATGGAAAGACAAGAGAGATGTGCTCACAATTTCCACTGAGCACTCATCCCAATTGGTGCCAGTGGAAAATAGGCGTCGCACATAGGAGTATTTCCATCTAAAATCCGGTCAAAAGTCGAATTTACGAAGTTAAATAAAAACCTACTATAGCCACACATTTTTTCAGCCCAATAACCGGTCCATTGAAAAAAGGACACATTTGTAACTCAGGTAGTCGACCCTCCCCGCACATGCAGTCGGAACCCAGACGTTGTCTAAGTCGCATGTCTTTGTTCTCGGCACTTGTTATTTTCACTGCTTTAGAGTTTGAATTGTATGTTTGGTGTGATAAATAGTGAGAAAAAACATTGTGAATATGGAAGTACAAGGTACGTAAATTATTTTAACATAATTATTCAATAGTTTATGTTTCATTTATGTGTTTAAAAAAAAGTTTAAAGATAAACCGAAAATTTCAAATAAATTGTGCAAATAATTTTATTTAATCGTATCGTAATGTGTTGTCGTGTTGTATTGCCCCGCTCTGTCACCGCGTGTCGTTGACTGGCGCGTCATGGAGGGGGTGGAGACCTATTCCGACCACCGGTACATCCGGTTCGACGTCTCCACCCAGACCTCAAGCGCGCCGGTCCAACAGGCCCCAAGTGGTCCGCGCTGGGCGCTGAAGCACCTGGACCGGGAGCCCCTCCTGGAAGCCTCGATCGTGCAGGCCTGGGTGACATCACCGGACAGGCCTGCCGACGTTAATGAAATGCCTATACCTATTTACTACTTTCAAATCATGCAAAATTTCTTACGTTAATGTTTATTTGTACGTGCCAAAAACAAAGAAATAAGTAGGTACAACGTACAAAATTTAGTAAACGTAGTAGCATTAACCAAGGTGGTTTTTTTAAACAAAAATAGCACAAAAATGTCTAGCTAATTAAAATGTATGTACAGTCGTGGTCTTTTCCGCCTGATCAGTTAAATTTTTTGTCGCTTAAATCATGCGGAGGCGCCGAGCCACTCCACCTTAAACTTTAGGCCTATTAGGAAAGCGTCAACTTTGGCGCGCAAAATAACAATAACTCTCGTTTGGCATGTGTCACCGATCGGTATTTTTTTCATTAATTATTTATTATAAAGTCAACGGGGCGGGGATAGATAGCGTTTCTATGTTTTAAGTGCAAGCAAAAATAAACTTAGTGGTGATCAGGCGGGAGTGTCCTCGATAGTACCTATAGTTAATTTTTAAATATTAATGTGTATGACAGATATTAGAGCTTTTCATTTTGACGGTCATATTGATGTCATCTACATAAATATTGGATATGGCTACCATATTTTTGAACGATAGATCAAGTAAATCGAGTAAAAGATATTAATAACAGTTGGTACTTACCATGTACAGCCCGAAAGATCACCACAAGATCAAAGATTCACCAAAGTTCTTGACAACCACTGAGCCCAGTACGCCACACCAAATCACAAGGTATTTTCAGAGTCCAATATCACAAGCCAAAGTAATCGCGGGGCAAATCAGGGGTCCAGAAAGAAAGCAATGGTCAAAATATAAAACAAGAGAGAATATCGAAAGCACGGAGAGTACGTCTGTTCACCACGAAAGCAAAACAGAAGTGACTTAATAACACTCATTTCGGTCAGTGGGTGCGTGGGTGGGGGCCGAGTATTTCAGCCGAAAGACGTCAACTGCTGGACAACAAAAGAGTGCCGGCAGTTTTGGTTACCAAAGATTATTTCAAACAATCGTCATAGATTAGTAGTCAAATAAACATAAAAGAAATTTTAAACAAAAGGGTTTTAGCAATTTTAGTTACAAAAGATTATTTTAAACAAAAGGATTCCGACGCAGCCGAAACCCCTTTTGTTTAAAATATCTTTTACATCACCGGCGCGGCACTATAAATAACCTATATCATGAAAAGGTTTGTTGTCGAAGATATGAGTAATAAGACTCACCATCCTTGGACAAATCAATACAATATTCAACTACTGAAACCAATTTCTCCACACATACTATTGGTCACTAACAATCAAGTATATTAAAATATATATATATATATATATATATATATATATATATATATATATATATGGTAACATTATTTTGTTTTGTCATTCATTGACTCGTTCAAAAATTTAAGTTTAAAATTGACATTGACAGTTTGCACATTACCCTTTGCGAATTGGCGCGCGCTACAACCTTTTATACATTTGAAATTTTAAACTAATTTAAACATGAGCAGTACTTCTTGGTGGAGCCGAGCCTGTCGCCGCGTGGTTTGTTGTGGGCCTGGGCCTAATGATGAGTAAATATCAACATCAGAATGAATATTTCGCGTAAGCAATATTGTATTGAATAGGTACTTGTTTTTTTTTATTTCAAACCAGTGTACGACCAGATCCACATCGAGAGCCTGGAGGCACAGGTCCAGAACCACCACGCGGCGAGCGCGCTTCGGTACCGCGAAGCGGTGATGGTGGAAGTGGTAGAAGAGGTATATTATACCGTTATTGATTGTTTATTGAATTAATGCCACAACTTTATGTTAATAGAAAAGTTAATAACGGAATAAAAATAGTATACGCCACATTTTTATGGTCACTCAAAACGCTACGCGTACGCACATATACTGAAGAAATATGATTTCATTATTTGTTTTACTTCGACAGATTCGTGAGATTTTGCTGCCAATTGCCGACATCGGCGATCGCATCCGGCGATTGGAGCAAAATCTCCACCCGCTGCTGGTGTACCGGGCCGAGGATGGGGAATACATGGACATGACGTGAGTATATACTTGCTCAACAGCTCTGCCTTCTCTTTATATCTTATAAAGTATTTTGTATGTTCGCTAAAACTTAAGACTTACAAAATAAGAAGTGATTTCCATACATATATACATGCAGTTTATATGAGATTGTTATACCCAAATTAAGAATAACTGAAACAGGCAAGTCATTTCTTAAAACAGCAATTATAACAAGTTGCCAACGCAGTTATAGAACTTAGCGATGAAAAGTTCAAAACCCACATCAAACATGTCCTTATCAAAAAAGCATACTACTTATAAGATTGAAGACAAGGAAGTTTGACAAAAATTCCTTCAGCATAAGTGGTTTCCCGGGTAAAATATTTGATTTGATTGACGGCACATACATGATCTACCAAAATCATTCAAAAATATTTGTTACATTTTGGTTTTCTATGTAGGCTTTTTTATATTTATAATTTATATAGTAATTATAATATTTATAATTTCCTTTTTTGTAGAAACGGTCCCGGGCCGGCACCAGCAGCACCACCACCTCCACCTTCACCAGGAAGCGGAAGGAAGCGTGTGGCTCGGCTGGCTGATTGAGCGACTTGATTATGGGGAACCCTGGTGATCGTTCTTGCACAAGCGACTCATCGGGGCTCCCCCAATATACTATGAACTTTTCCTTTTGTTTTTTTATTTTTTGCCATAACCAAATTATTTCCATCACACTCTCACACACTCACTCACATAAATGAAATGAAGACTTTCAACAGGTAAAGCTGATAATAGGTGAATGCGAAATAGACAGGTGGTAGAGGGTTGAGGTGTTAGGCCTTTTTTAAATGTATTTTTGGCATAGAAGTCTGTGCCAATTTTTTCGTAAATTTCTTATATGTACAGATTAGGTTCGATCGATCGAATTTCGTTCCTAAAAATCATAAACTAAAAAGATAGTAAGTTGCATGCTTTTGTTGAACTTCTCAGGATTGGAAACAATAGCTAAATTCAAACAAAGCATTTATAACAATAAAGCCATGAAGCTAGCATAGAATTTTGCCGAAAATTGCCAACAAAGGGAATGTTTTTGTTGAACTTCTCAGGATTTGAAACAATAGCTAAAATCAAACAAAAAATTTAGAAACAATAGAAGCCATGAAGCAAGCACGGACTTTTCCCGAAAATTGACAATAAAGGGCATGTTTTTGTTGTGTATGTTTTGTTGAACATCTGCATCGTAGGCTGTATGAATGTTTGGTTTGACGTTGTTACAAAAGTTTTAAAAAGCCAAAGTTGACATTTGTCAAAATCAAAACTTTATAAAGTCGAAACTTTGTGTTTGATGTTGAAGATGATTTGTTTATTTTGGACTGTGATGCATTTCATTGCCATTGATGATGTCATTCTTTGTTGTTTTCTGTATTTGTTACATCTCCGATAAACATTCTTATAAGTGTGGTATCGTAGGGCGTATACTTACACGTAGAATGCTGGTTGCCGGCGCCGACCTGCACCGGTCCGCGCAGGTAGTCAGCGCAGACAGTCTCTACACCTACTTTGTGCAGAACGCTGATAAACCGACAAGTTCCGACGGCGTGCAGGTAGGGACTTGTCGGCGCTCGAAAATAGGTAGCAAATAACTGTCATATTGGTTTTAACCGGCCGGCGGCGGCGAGTTGTTTACTCCTAGAAGATATTATTATTACAAGCAGTGTCATCAAAAAAATAACCTACTACTTGTTTCCGTAACTCGATCGTTAATGAAATTTGAGCTACAGGTACTTATTAAAGATTCAATTTCCTATTATAGAAATAGCAGGATGAGAACGGGCGAGCACCGGGTGGTGTTGTGGCGAAGGGCCAATTTAAAGCGTCGCCTGTGGGACCTTCGGTGGCGGCACTCAAAACCCCCGCTTTTGCCACTGGAAGTCCCGCGGGAGCGGCCACTGCGTCCTTCGCCACTGAAGGATATCCCGGTGCCGTCGTGGTGGCAGCATCACCGCGCAAGGTGACTACTTAAAAATAAAAATATTTATTTTTTTACAAAATGTGTTTTATTTACTAAGTATATTAATAATCATTTCTTTTTGGTTTTTTGGCCGCCCTCGACATCTGGAGTCAATGCCTCCGTCGTCGGGACCCAGTCACTGGGTGACGTATTTTCGTCATCATTCCTGAAAATATAAGTTTGAAGAAATAAGACAATAATAACCTATAACATTCTATAACTCGACAGTCAGTCTGTATAAAAATTTTAACATAATGTAGGGTTATTAGAGGTTTATGATAGCCCTCCTGGACCAGTAGAGTAAAATTTGAGCAATACTTACATTTTATGTAGGTAGGTAATAGATCGCAGTATTCGCAGTTACTGGCAGCTAGGTTTGTCTTTGGTCATCAGTGCTGCCGACCACCAAATGACAGGAATATTTTCGTTCAAGAATATTAGGATATCTATATTTTTCGTTTCACACCGCGTTCGGTTCATTGCGTATTCGCCATAAACATTTTTCGACTTCAACTCTAGTTGTTTATTGGCTTTTGTGGAAGTCAACTCAATTTTCCGATGTAAAAAAAAGATTAGAATTTCAGAGAGAGAGAGAGGTCCGAGGTGCCGGGCGTAAAAAAAACACAGGCGCGAGTCGGTCCTGTTCCATAGACAAGTTACCCAAAAAAAATCTAATACACAATAAGCTACTGGTATTGTTGGAAAGGAAATTGAATCTAGTTTATATATTTAGATATTTTTAAAATGGACAAAGTTTTTCAGTAAATAAATTGTTTTCAAACGAAATATCGGTTTTCGCAACTGTTTTTCAACTTCGTTTTTTTTATTAGTTCAAATTAAAGATAAACACCTTGATTTTTAGATATGTACATTCCTTCAGCTTTACAATTTATTTTGCTATATCACATGTACGAGTTGTAACATTGTTAAAATCTAAATAGCTAGTGTGCAGACACCCAAATAGCGCAGCGGTAGTGAGGCTGCCTTACGTTCTTAGGGTCCCGGGTTCGAATCCCGGTAGGAGCAAATGTTTGTGTGATGAGCATGGACATTTGTTTCCGAGTCATGGATGTTTATATGTATAATAAGTATGTATTTACAAACAAAAAGTATCTATGTAGTATATCAACTATCTGGTGTCCACGACACAAGCCTCGTTGCTTAGTGTGGCACTAGATGGCGCTGTGTGTAATGTCCAGCGATATTTATTTATTTTATTTATTTACCCTTACCGACCCTTATTTTACGATGTTTTCGAAACAATAGAAATGCACAATAGACGCACAGGTGCGTCGCGCCGCACTTAAAGAAAGTCAGGTAAATTGAATGGACGCGCATACGCGTCGCAAGCACCTCTTAATAATCCGAAAAACGCGCAGGTGCGTTCGCCGCACTAATTGCACTGCCAAATCCTGAGAAATATACTGGCCATAGCTTCTGCAGAACTTCTGCGACTTTGCTAGCAAATGCAGGAGCAGAAATAACAAACTTTAAAGCGTCACGGAGGGTGGCGCTCTGCCACGGTAGCAGAGGGGTACTTACTTCTATGTACCCCTCTGCTACCGTGTGTGAAAAATAAAATTGTCCATCAATTAATCACAGATTCAGATAGAAGATCTGTCGCCTGTGGGACCTTCGGTGGCGGCACTCTAGACCCCCGCTTCCGCCACTGGAAGTCTCGCGGGACCGGCCACTGCGTCCTTCGCCCCCGAGGGAAATCCCGGTGCCGTCGTGGTGGCGGCATCACCGCGCCACAAGGAGACTTGTAAATTAAAAAAAATGAAATTTTTACGAAATGTTTTTTATTTAAACTAGGTTAGGTATCAATTTTTTTTCTTTTTTTAGTTTTTTTCCCCACTCTCTTTCCTTTTGGCGTGGGGTACTCCTGCCGAATACATTGCTTCTTGTGTTAATTATTGAAATTGTTTCCATTATTAGTAAAACCTTAGCATCAATATTAGCAGTTGTTAGATCAGCTCATCGTCGAATATTATACTCTGTGCGAAATTTAGAATAATCAAGTAGTTCTGTTGTAAAAAGATGGCAACCCTGCTATATTGAGATCTGTAAAAAAAAAGGCGCCATGTCGGTGATCTATGAAAAAACATTATTTTGGAACTGAACTTGAATCTTGTGATTATACTGCTTAAATAACGCTCTCACGTGTTTCACTGATTTAACAAATTAGAAGTGAGCTGTGGACCTACGTTCACTGAGGAGGAAAAGGTAAGAAGGGTACAGGGGCAGAAATGTGACAAAAACAAAAAGTTATGATATTAACATTTTAATTTTTCAAAGTTAAAAACATTCTTAGGTGTCACTTAAAATTATAAACTACTAAAAGGAACTTTAGTTTTATCTTATAAAGTCTTATTTTTGGGAACATAAAATATTCAAATGAAAGTATTTGTTTTATATTAATTAAAAAATTAAAGTAATTCACTTTTAGAAAATACAAAAACTGGTAATGTCCAATGTGTCCCATACAAGGAATGTCCAACTTAATATTTTTTTAACTAATTATACATGAGGAATGCCTTCAGAGTAAGATTGAGCATGAAGTAGTAGATATAAATACGCACTTACATTATATTAACTATATACGTGACATCAACCATAATATGTGTAAGACAGTATTAAACGGGACGTCAACCAAGCTACTCGTTTCATTGACTTATCCCCTCACCTCATGGCGACCCTGCCAGTCGCAGGCGCCGCGCTGCGCCGCTTCGAGGCATTGAATTACGCGAGTTCAGCAATAATAGTGTGTGGAATACTACTGAGACTTTGATATGTGGGAATAAATAATTGACTCTGCCAGGGACGGAGAGTGCCCAACTCTAAAGTGGAAAATTGTGTGGAATACTACTGAGACTTTGATATGTGGGAATAAATAATTGACTCTGCCAGGGACGGAGAGTGCCCAACTCTAAAGTGGAAAATAGCGGTACAACAACAACAACTACAGTACAGCAGCAGGAGGTTATTATGGGCAAAACATATTCGAAAACGGAGGATGTCATTATTGCACAAAACGCAGCAGGGAGCAATGCAGCAAGTATAACAGATAACCACGACCACCATGTGAACAATATATTAATGATCACATTGTTTGTAATCATAGGCCTAGCGACCCTATTAATCGGGTACAAGCAATACAGAAAATGCCACAAGAAATGGATGCAGAAGGAGATACGAGCTAATACCATGGAACGTCTTCGGAATCGTTTATCAGGGCGAAGGAAGGCAGCAGCCGATGAAGAGGAAAATCAAGTGTAAAAAGTGTGATAGTGAGTGCCGTGAATAATCCAAACAGTGTAGTGCGTCCATAACAATATAAATAACGAAATAGAAAAATAGTAGCGTAATGTAAACGCAAATTATATTAACATGTCTAATCTAATTAAATTAAATTAACATATCTAATTATTTGTAAAATTGGATTATTAGAAGAACTACTAGGTAAGCCCACAAGCTCATGATGTTGTTTGTAACTATGACAGTAATGATTAAATGGATCTAAGTGAGTTAAATGCAATTTATCAAAAGATAGAAAATATTCAAATAAATTTGAGGAAATTGGGCCCAGAAAAAGAATAAAAAATAGGGAAAATGTCAAGAATAAAATATTACAGAGCAAAGAATATTATAACCATGCAGAAAATATAATAAGTGTATTAACTACTAAAGGATCAAAAACCGAATCATCGGAAAATATTTTAGAAAGTTTAGCGGATAAGATTGTATTACTTTATAAGAAAATACATAGCTACGCTACCAGCGTTGACAAAAACTGTTTAAAAATTGAGGAATTTAGCCTAAAAACGGCAGCATGTTTGATACCGGTAATGGATGGTACTGAAGCGACTATTGACAAAACAATACAAGGTGTCGAGATGTACGAAAGTTGTCTTCAAGATGCAGATAGCAAAAAAATGCTTATCTCTTTTGTTTTAAAAACGAGACTTGATAAAACGGCTCAACTCAAACTAAGGTCAAATTATTCAGACTGCAAGTCTTTAATTCATGATATACAACTATATCTATTGACAAAAAAGTCCGCAAATTCATTACTTACACAATTAAATAATGTACGCCAACAGGAAAGACAATATCAAATTATGCAAAACAAATTGAAGAACTTTTTGTTGACCTCACAATCTCTCAGGCAGATTCTAACGAAAAAGCGTATGAGATTTTGAGGCCAATAAACGAGCAACTAGCTGTGAAGAAATTTGCAGACGGTCTTAGAAATAGACGTTTAAGTACAATCATTTCGGCTCGCAACTATACAGCCCTTAAGGATGCGTACGTACGTATGTACGTGCGGCTGAGGACGAAGAACTCGCTCAACCGTCAACATCCAACACAATCATGGCGTCAAAAGGTCAGTTTAATAACACTAGAAATATATCTTCAAACAGAAGCCGAGATGGATATCGACGAGTGTGGATAACAAGGGGTGTCCACTACCAACAACGCGGTAACTTCCAACGAGGACATTTACAGCAAAATAGAGGTAACTATACAAACCGTGGTCAACGATTTAACAATAATCGTGGCAGAAGTTATCAAGTCTACACGCGTTCGAATCGCGGTCGTGCTAACTACAGGGGTAACCAAAGAAATGTTTTCTCCACAGACATGTCTAACCAAGTGAGGGAAGAAGCAGATGAGAATAATCAGCAGTTTTTTCGTTCCTAAACACGAAATTTTCACGAGTAGAGTAAATCATCGATATGTTAGTTTTAATTTAAATAATAGGAGAAGCTCTTGGTTATTAGACACAGGTGCGTCATTATCAGCGGTTAAGCGACAAGCCTTATCGAAACACGATCCAATATATACAGACAACATTGTTATTAACGGTATAGGTGGTAAGACATGCTCGCAAGGTTTTGTTTACTTAACATTACGCGCTCCAGACGGAACAACTTACGAGAATAAGTTTTATGTGATTGATGACTTACCATGTAAATCTGATGGTATAATAGGATTAGATTTCTTAAGTAATTACAATTCGAATATCGACTTAGAAAAAAATTCATTGATTTTAGTTAGTGATAAGGGATGTACCACGCTAACATTGTATTCCGAACCAAAAGTTAGTAAGGAGTATTTATCAATACCAGCGCGATGCGAAACAATTCATTACATAAAGGTTAATTGTGACGTGAAAGATGATAGCGTAATTGTACAAAAGGAGCTAGAAGAAAACCTATTTTTGGCAGGATTGGTAGTCAAACCACAAAATAATATTATACCAATTAGGATCCTGAATACAAGCGAAAAAGATATATGTATACCTGTATTTCAACCAGAATTATTACCACTAACGGAATTTGATACGTGTTTATTCAGTAAGTGTAGCGCGAACGCTGCACGTGCAAAAACATTGTTGGGATTATTTAAACTTGATCACTTGTGTGACAGCGAACGTAAAACATTAGAGTCTATCTGTTCGAAATACGCTGACATATTCTACCTACCCGGCGATAAGCTGACAGCGACGGAACTGTGTGAACATTCCATTAATTTGAAACCTAATGTCGGTCCCGTGTATGTAAAACCATATAGACTACCGCATAGTTTAAAAACAGAAATAGACAAACAAATACGACAAATGCTAGAAGATGATATAATAGAAGAGGCTAAGGCGATAAGATAAATAAAAAGTGGCGACTAGTGGTAGATTACAGGAAATTAAACGATGCAATACAAGACGATAAATTTCCATTACCCAATATTACAGATATTCTAGATTCACTATCCGGTGCCATTTATTTTTCTCATTTAGATTTAAGCCAATCATATTATCAGGTAACCTTGAACACAGAGTCCAGAAAGCTCACATCATTTACAACAAATACCGGCCAATATCAAATGAAACGCATGCCCATGGGACTCAAGACTAGTCCAAGTGCATTTTCAAGAGTTATGTCCATAGCGATGTCAGGTTTAAACTACGAAAAGTGTTTCATTTACTTGGATGATTTAGTATGTTTCGGTAGAAATTTAGATACCCATAATAAAAACCTCATTGACGTATTCGAAAGACTTCGTAAAGTGAACTTGAAATTAAACCCTAATAAATGCCAATTTCTTAAAACAGAATTACTATATTTAGGCCATACTATATCTTCAGAAGGAATATTACCCGACAGTGATAAAATTAAAATAATCAAAAACTACCCCGTTCCAAAGAATCCAGACGAAGTAAGACGATACGTTGCATTCTGTAACTATTACAGAAAATTCATAAATAAATTTGCAGAAATAACAATACCAATTAATGAACTTAGTCGTAAAAATAAAGAATTTGTATGGACAAGTGAATGTCAAAAATCATTTGAACTACTTAAAAATGCATTAATGAGCCCACCAATTTTGCAATATCCAGATTTCTCAACAAACAATGAATTCGTTCTGCAAACAGATGCATCAGGCATTGCCATAGGAGCAGTACTGTGCAACAGAAATATGAAACCAATAGCGTATGCCAGTAGGCCTTTAAATAAAGCCGAAAGAAACTATCCCACAATACAAAAAGAATTAACAGCTATTGTGTGGGGAGTCAAATATTTTAGACCCTACCTTTATGGACAAACATTTACAATCATGACCGACCATAAACCTCTCATATACTTATTTGGAATGAAAGATCCAACTAGTAGACTAATAAAATTTCGCTTGGCATTAGAGGAATATAACTTTAAAATTACGTTAAAGACACGCTATCACGTATAAATATAACGTCAGATGATTTAAAAGAATTAAATACGACAACAATGGCAGTTATGACAAGAGCACAAGCTAGGGAAAAAGAAAAGCAAATGAGACAAAAAAAAGACACTGGGACCACAAGTATTGATACAAATCAAAGGCCTGATCAACCCAAGGTTGTAGAAATACTTAAGTTACCAGAAAGAGCAGTAGAAATGTTATTAGTAAAAGGTGACGAACTGAAGAAAATAAAACGGAAAAATAGTATAAGTGCAGAATCGGACTGTTTTGCATTTATAGCAAATAAAAAAATATTATACATAAACCTCGATTTTAAGTCACAATACACGCGCGACGTTTTTGTGAAAAAAATGAGTGAGTTTTGTAAAAAAATAGATATTAAAGAAATATGCATAATAAAAAAAGATGATAACGTTTTATTCATCAAAAATATGATAGAAGAGATACGAAATACGAAAGCATGGCCCGGGCCCCGTATTTGCATATTGCGAGGAATAAAAAGAATAGATAGTGACGAAGAAAAGAATTTCATTTTAAATGATTACCATTTGCTACCTACCAGCGGCCACGCGGGGGTACGCAGAATGATTAATAATATAAAACGAAAATATTACTGGCCAGGGATTGAAAATGACGTCAAACAATTTATTCACAAATCCGAAAAATGTCAACGAATGAAACATTCACGCTATGTTAAAGAGCCGATGACACTAACAACAACGGCTTCTACAGCATTAGAAAAGGTCTATCTAGACGTAGTAGGACCTCTCGATAGGGATGAAGATGATAACACGTACATATTAACGGTACAGTGTGATTTAAGTAAATTTATAGAGGCTTATCCTCTTAGGAATAAGGAAACAGTAAGTATAGCTAAGGCTTTCGTTAATAATTTAATTTTAAGATTCGGAATACCAAAGGTTATCACTACAGATCGCGGTACAGAGTTCATGTCATCAGTCATGGAAGAGGTATGTAAATTGCTAAAAATTGAAAAAATAAACTCAACAGCATACTATCATCAAACAATTGGAGCATTAGAAAACGCTCACAAACATTTGGGTTCCTTTTTGCGAATACAATGTGAAGGTCACCCTGATACATGGAGCCACTGCCTACCCTTCTGGTGTTTCGCATACAATAACACAGTACATACCAGTACCAAATATGCCCCGTACGAACTTGTATTCGGTAAACATTGTGAAATACCTAGTAGAGTAACGAGTACGGTAGAACCTTTATACAATCCCGATAGTTATAGTTTAGAGTTAAGATATAGGTTACAAATAGCGCACAAAGATGCCCGTGAAAACCTAATTAATAGTAAACAACAAAGAAAACAATCATACGATAAAAATGTTAATTCAATAATTTACAAAAAGGATGACAAGTTACTTTTGAAAAATGAAGCAGCAGGAAAATTAGACAGTTTGTATAATGGTCCATATTTAGTTATAGAAGATTTAGAACCAAATGTAAAAATAAAACGAAACAATAAAATAGACATTGTGCATAAAAATAGAACCAAACCATTTGTAAATGCTTAAGTTTAAACAGGATATAATTACAAAAATTGTTGAATTAAAATAAGTTTAAACATAACATTGATAAATTTATATGTAACAGTTTAGCAATTAAGAAAATATGTACTTACACTAAGTTTAGATCGTAATAATTTTTTTTGGGAAGTAATCATGAAAAAAAAAAAAATTACTTTTTTTTTTCAATTTTTACCCGGTAGGTGAAGTAGTAGATATAAGTACGCACTTACATTATATTAACTATATACGTGACATCAACCATAATATGTGTAAGACAGTATTAGACGGGACGTCAACCAAGCTACTCGTTTCATTGACTTATCCCCTCACCTCAAGCACCCTCAGAACATTTTTTTTTTAATCCATGAAATCCTTATACTTTTCTGCATTAATAGGTAAAAATTTTTGATAGGAAAATTCTGGCAATTCAAATTCATTTGATGTGTCTGATCCAGTTCCCTTTTTTGCCACTATGGGTGATTTTTCCCATATACCATTATACTATTACTATACAACATGTAACGTAATTAACGCACACCTTCAGACACCCCAATTAGTATATTATGTTATAATCATAATATATGCACTGAATTTTTAAATAAACATGTTTAATCAATGATTATTTAATAAATTAGTTATCCTAATTCCGGAAGAATGTTGTAGTCACAGTACAAATCAACGAACGCACACAGTCGCATACGTAGGTCTCATACCTACGTATGCGACTGTGTGAGTCTTGCTAGCCTAGTAGGTATTCGCTCGCGTTCGAGACAGCTGTTAACGTCGTCGCTCGACTCAACTTCAATAGAAAAGTTCAATACATTTTTATGCCCGTTTTCTAAATTGATGTTTTAATTTAGAAAGCACTTCGTTATTATTATCAAAAGCGTTCACTATCCTATTTTTGGCACTAAAATAAACTAACGATTCAATACGTCCCCACAAAAAAAGTCAAGAGGCGTCAAATCAGCTGATTCTCGGGTACTGGCATGGGGATTCTCATCGAAATAGTCCAGTATTTCGTTTTGACAACGAGTACTTACGTGTACGCCAATCGGCTCCCCTGTCGATGGTCGTGTTCGGATGGAACGTTCCGTGGCCAAGAAGCCGCTGAGTAGCAGCTAACATAGCCCTGCGGTCTACGCTCGTACCATGCCTTTGGTTGAATGTTCTGCCAACTAATAACCTAGAACCACACTATCACCACACCACACCGTGCCAAAGTCCTCATTGCACATTATTTTGTTTATTGGAAAGACATCGCGCGCGTAAAACAATTTGCATACACTTTACGGAAGTACCTACATCCCACTTATAATGTCCGTGCGTGACTAATAACATTTAAGCTTTCATCTAGCGCCCGCGCCACCCGGTGTCATGGTGGCTATCTCGCTGTATCCCAGGTTTTTAATTTGCACGAGAAAGGGAACGAAAACAAGTATGTCATATTTCGCATTTTGTTGGTATGGGTAACTATTGTTTCCTTTGTATCCAGTGCCTGTTAGTGTGTGCGTGCGGTTAAATCGCTAAGTTTACTTCAACTGTTTTTGTAAAGACTTTAACTTGCTTGAAATAAGGTTCATTTTTCTATATTTTGTATTGAATGGCGGAATTTGTTTTAATACAAATAAAACGGAACTTTTAAAAGTCTTATTGCCTTGAGTAACGATCCATTTCACTTTGTTCTGACTGTACAGGGGTAGTGTGACTATAAATTACATATTTTTAATTATTTTTGGAAAAAAAAAATGACCTGTATTAAAAATTATAGAATCGATGCAGTAAACGATTCTGAACAAACTAATTTCAGGATGTGCGTTAATTATGTTACATGTTGTATATACCATTATTATTTAAGCGATCATAAAATGTTTGAGACTTTTTCTTATGTAAATTGTTAAGAATAGTTAACCGATTGAGTTCAACAGTATTTCCTTCAGCCCTTAATGCCTTTGCTTTTATTGTAAACTCGTCACAAGCACTACAAGTGTCAGTCCTTGGATAGCCAAATGATATATTAAACTCAAGTTGAAAAAGGATCTGCAAGTTTCATAAGATACTTGATTTTGTGACTCATATGCATCTAAGTATAATTTGCACATTTTCTTTATGTTTAAATCTTCGGGCAGATATTCTTTTTTTGTATCCTTTAGGCTATAGTGACTTAACCTTCCTTTAAAAGATTTTATATGATTACATATCAGATCTTTAATGTTATTGTCTAATCTCTTGTTTGAACTCGACTGGCCTCTTGGTGCAATACCTGTAAGTTTCAATGACTTTTCAAGATGTTCAAGTTTTCCTTTAGTAATCCCAAATATGGATAAACATGCCTTATCGCAAACAGGTACTTCCTTTGTGTCATCATTTTCTATCACCCTCACTTTGTAAGTGAAATGGGTTTGGTGGAAATTAGCATTCATTTGTCTGTATTTCTACTTCGCCTTCTTTTTATTGAACACACATTCATCAAGCCAAATAAGTATAAATTTTGATCATCTGTGCTCTTCATGCTGTTGAAGTCTTTAAGTAATTTTACACGTTGCTCTAATAATATTCTATCAAAATATTTTAATCTTTTACACCTACAATCATCTCCCGGCTCGTGCGTAGCAACTATCATTTTTTTCATCACTTCCCGCATTATTCCTGTTTTCTTTCGTTTCTTTGTTTTATGCACAAAGCTGTTATTATTTTCTTCGTCACTATCACTCATTTTTCTAACGATAGACCAAAAAAACAACTATCTCTTCGAAATCATAAACAGGCGCTCCCAAATAAATGCTAGACATAACCTCAAAGTTGACATAGGTATTTTGACAGCTTGGACATTCCTTGTTACGTTCCGTTACACTATGGACCTTCCCTGTTTTGTTCCTGTGTGCAGTTTTGAGACTTATGGTAATACATGTGACTAGTCTTGTTTTTACGCTTTTTGTGTAATGCCAAATAAAAATTCGCGGGAAAATAAAATATTGCCATCAAAAATAAACTTTTTGAATTTTAGTGACATTCCCCGTTTTGCACCTGTACTCTTCTTTAAGCGAAGAGAATTTCCTGTAAGCTTAGCCAAGTTGACAATCTACAATCGTTAACGCTAATAGAAAACTAACCAAATGTATGGGAATGACATCTATCATCGCTAAGTCACGTGGTCAAAACAAACGAATGGAAATTTTAAAGTTTAGTCAAAACTGTAAGTTGGCTACGATTTATATGGGATGTAGGGATCACGATTGTAGAAACGAATACAATTCATTCTATCATCTTGATCGATGTAAACTTGTCTACGAAAGTTTATATTCGTTTGTTTTGACCACGTGACTTAACGTTTACGATTGTAGAAAGAGAATCGATACGAATCGTTTGTAACTTGGCTAGGCCTGCTGGTAAGTTATCTCGAATTTAACATAATTACTTTAGACTTTTCACCGAGTTATGTCTTGTATGGATAAATTGGTAACGGCACAACTCATGTGACTGAGCTATTGAATGCTATTTTATACATTGCCATATCTACCTAAATGGTTTTCAAAATTCAGAATGAGTTATAACGCAATTATGTACTATTGTGAGTGCCTTATTCGTATCTAGCTATGGCACATAGCTTTGTGTATTGTACAGATAATTGGGTAATTGGTTTTAAAGTTGTGATTGCACGTTTGTATAAATATTAATTATGAGGATCATGCCTTAGTTGAAACTAGCTACTTAGAGCACATTGCTTTACTTGTTTATTATTCAGATAACTGAACAAAAGGAGGTTTTTTATATGTTGTGAATTAGCTTTTTTGGAATTACTATAGATACATAATGAGCAACAGTCGCCTCGGTTGAAACTAACTTTTACACATGGCTTCTCTTGATAAATAATTGCTGTGTATTGAGCAGCTGGGTTATGTTAAGATTACCGCATGATACAATTGGTAACAAAATATAGTAACACTAGCGGCCCGTCCCGGCTTCGCACGGGTTTGGTAATTTTTTTTTTTTTGTTTTAGCTTATATGACACGTTCGTAGATTTACCATAGCAGCGCCATCTATTGATTACTTACTCAACCCAGTCGAAAGGTATCGACATCTGTTAGAATCATTTGGAGTTAACAGACAATTGTGACTGTCAAATAATAACAGACAAATAATTAGCAATAAATTAAAATTGCGACTATAATTTGAGATTTAAACTATCCTATCTCTCAAGTTGGATCGAACTGCACATGGTGTGCGAATTTTATTATAATCGGTTAAGTGGTTTAGGAGTCCATCGAGGACAAACATTGTGACACGAGATTTATATATATTAAGATAAACCTTACACCTGACTTAAATAACAAGCATTTCACTAACATAATTATGTTTTTTTTAAGAGTTTATATTTTTGTTTTTCCACAACATACCCCAGCTCTAGACGGATTACAAATGCACTGTGGTCTGTTTTGTTATGATGGAAGCTGTGACACTTTTTGATTGATTTTGAGAAACCAAACCCCGAACCTACATACTCGGAGGGCTTGTACCTGCTTTTATGCGGTTTTTTTTTTGTTAGTGGTTATACTAACAGTTGAAATTGATTTCAGATATTCATATACTGTGTCTTCCTATTCACTTTCCTTTTAACTTCCTTCCTTTTCTGCCTTAAATAACAAAATGCCCATTAAAAAAACAAAAAAAAAATGTCGCAAGCGTAAAGCTTACGATTCGGATGTGGCTCGTACACCATCGCCTGTAGAGCGTGAAAGTAGACCACGCAAGCGCAAACGCTCTGAGAAAACTAAACGGCAGCGTAGACGCTGTGATACTAGCTCCGATACACGAAGTTCCATTAGTCCGTCCTCAACTAGGCGCGAAGCTAAGGGAAAGGGTAGGCGTGATATCCCGGACGTATTAGAGAAACTAGTTAGCTTGCTCAGTACAAAGAGTAACACCGGAGCTCCAAGTTCTATTGGACCAGGGTTACCAGCGCCTCAGAATGTCATACCTGGATTTGATCCTAATGGTAAATCACAAACTATGAAGAACTGGTTAGCTAAGGTACTGCACTGTAGCATACTGCGTTTAGTTTTAGTGGCGTAATCGTAGCTCTTTGTTATACTCGCTACCACTCAAATGCAGCACTGTAGAGTACTGCATTTAGTTTTAACGGCGTAAGAGTAGCTCTTTGTTATACTTGCTACCACTCAAATGCAGCACCGTAGAATACTGCATTTAGTTTTAGCCGCGCTAGAGTAGCTCTTTGTTATACTCGCTACCACTCAAATGCAGTACTGTAGAATACTACGTTTGGCTTTATTTAGTATTCGTTGCAAAAAACTTTTATGCCAATGAAGTAGCAGTCAACGTAGCAAGTACTGCACAAACTTCTAGCAAATGCTGAGTGCTGCAGATTTTGTTAGCAAAAGCAATATTTTCGTACAAGTACTGAGTTTCTTTTTAAATTAAAATCACGTTTCTAGTAAAAAAAAAAAAAATGTAAATTATTATTTTTTTATGATAGATTAGCCCCATGAAATGTAATTTTTCCAAAAAAGTGAAACTCCCAAAAATGTCAATTACTGCGTTTTCAAATACGAGGGCAGTATTATTTTATTGAACTAAGACCTAATCGTTGTTGAGTGTGTTTACGACTAAATTCAAAGGTAATTTCATCAAATTGTGTAATCTTATATCGACAAATTAAATTTTAGGTCAGTTTACTACGGGTTCCCTACTTGAAAGCGAATGACGTTAGATCGAATAACACTTGCTCGAAAACGTTAACTCGATAGTACTTGAAATCGATAAATTATGAGCTCGACAGTTCACTACCTCGATGCATCAAAATCTCGAATAACTATAAGCTCGAATCATCGGCAGCGCGAAGGCTCATTATCTTGAAACATCAATTCTCGACTGACCATCTAATCGATTTACAGAATAGTTTTAGGGATTTTTATCATAAAATACAATATAAGTAAATCAACTATATTCATGAATATAAGAAAATAATTATCATATTAGCTTCTCGACACTACTTATGTACGAAAAAATATTTTTCATTATTTCTTCTAAATTCGCTTATACACCGTGAAATTTTAATGGTTATTTTCCCGCGGCAGATCGACTTGCCATATGGACTACTTTCGATGCATAGAGTCAAAGTAAAAAAATAAGGTTGTTTTTGTTTTAAAACAATTAAAAAAATATTCATCAACTCGAAAATGTGAGAAACAATTGTAACACGAGATGTAACTTGTAGGTACTACTCAAATCGCACGCGCCACCCGACAAAGGTAAAGCGATGCATAAATGTTCAAAGCAAAATAAGCTCTCGCGCGTAGTTATACGGCATAAAATACTTTGCACGCAACAATACAAAAAACAGCCGACAAAGCCGACAAAAGAAAGACCGATTTATAAATGTTCAAATTATAATAAGCTCTCGCCTGTAGCCATACGGCATAAACTAGCCTGCGCGCAACAATTACAAACGGAGCCGCGCGCCCCGGCTTCCTATTGTATCCGGTGCGGAAGCGAATTTAGTTTTCCCGCGAATGTCGTACGCGCAGCACGCCTCATCAGTGCAATGGAGCGACACTACAGTTATTGCAATGTGGAGGACGTCGCTATAGAGCAACTTTATGCTAGGGCTTATTATGATTCACATGCTGCCCGGCGACTTGCGGATCCGCAAGGAGTCGCTTCCACTTGGCGGGGTTCAGACCCCTAAGTCCCATCGCCACGGACGATCGTAGCGGCGACACAGCGGCTACTCGATCATGGGCAGTTCCAAACACCAGGTCATGCACAGGGCAGCTTATTATTATCATGTTTCATTAACTCAAGAGAAGTTTAGTTATCAGCTGATTGAAAAGCACGCGGGTCATCGGCCGCGCGGCCGTTCAGCGCTCGGCTTGCGGGGGTACCGGGAGGTATTAGTATTGGTTCGTGGTCGCTTTCGAGTTTTGTTTTTCACAATGATAAATCTGCCATTTTTTGTTTCTAATATTTTATTTATTTATAAAATATTGATTGTATTACTAAGACAAAACCATTTCGCTGCGGGAAAACAACCATTAAAATTTCACGGTGTATATCTCGAAAACGGTGCGGCCTATCGCAAAAATAATTTAAATTTACCCCCTTAATTACCCGCCTGCCGCGTAGTTCTCAACATGTAGGTAAAAAAAAAGAAACATTTCAATCAATAAAAAAAATTGAGAGGCCTATTGCAAATCATACAAAATTATAATTGTTTTTTTAATACTTATGACATTTATTCCATATTTCGTACTTAATTAAAAAACTTTCCTTCTTACCTATTTGGTAAAATTACTAAGTATTTGTAATGTTATTTTGTTACTTTTATTATTTTTCATGAATATACCTAATTGATTTATATATCTGCGCATGTATTGTTTCATTAGATTGTAGGTACTCAAATAAAATCCTTATAACTATTCTGTAAATCGATTAGATGGTCGGTCGAGAAATGATGTTTCGAGATTTTGATGCATCGAATAATGAGCCTTCGCGCTGCCGATGATTCGAGCTTATAGTTATTCGAGATTTTGATGCATCGAGGTAGTGAACTGTCGAGCTCATAATTTATCGATTTCAAGTACTTTCGAGTTAACGTTTTCGAGCTAGTGTTATTCGATCTAACGTCATTCGCTTTCCTGCTTTGCATGAATATCCTTATAACTATTCTGTAAATCGATTAGATGGTCGGTCGAGAAATGATGTTTCGAGATTTTGATGCATCGAATAATGAGCCTTCGCGCTGCCGATGATTCGAGCTTATAGTTATTCGAGATTTTGATGCATCGAGGTAGTGAACTGTCGAGCTCATAATTTATCGATTTCAAGTACTTTCGAGTTAACGTTTTCGAGCAAGTGTTATTCGATCTAACGTCATTCGCTTTCCTGCTTTGCATGAATACTTTTGATGCATCGAGGTAGTGAACTGTCGAGCTCATAATTTATCGATTTCAAGTACTTTCGAGTTAACGTTTTCGAGCAAGTGTTATTCGATCTAACGTCATTCGCTTTCCTGCTTTGCATGAATACCCGCACAAACCAAAATTTTGAAAATACTGGTTTATAACACAGTCACTTGCAAAATAGTCCGTATTTTATGATCAGTAAGACTCACATTCATAACGGCAAAACCGGCGTACTGGCGCGCAAAAATGTCGTTATGTGATTAGTTGATTTATCACGCCATATTTGTGCAACAGTCGACAATCGCCAGTTGCTATTATTGTTTTCGCGTGTCCACGTCAAAACTTTCGGGAATAATAGCACATTACCAAATAATCGTGTGTTTAAAGTGTAAAGTTTAGTAGTTTTTTCTGCAATATTTATTCATTTTGAGTTGTTTGATTATTTAAGATAAAATTGTGACAATTTTCGATCATTTTTTTGTTAAAAAGTGCTGCATTTAGTGCACACATACATTCTTCACGAAAAAGTAAGTAAGACAATAACACTTATTAAGTTTTATTTGTTTATTCAGGATAGAAACAACAAATTTTTTTAACATGTTTACGAAATAGGTTATTATTGCTTAGAAATAAAGCTCAATAATTTAGAACCGAAAGCAAGTTACTTTTAACGATATAATATAATTATAACATGTTTTTTTTTTTTTTGCTGCCTCGTGGCTGATTGCATAGGGCCTTATATAACCGCGATGTGCCCGGGTTCGAATCCTGGTTCAAGCAGCAAACTTGGTAATCGTCTTTTCTAATTTAGACATTCTTAATAGCAACTCGGAGTTAGAAATTGTGCCCGATAAACAGCAGAAAAAACATAGCCGGCGAAAAGCGGGTGAATTTATCACCTCTGCCTACACCTTCGGTTATTACAGGCATGATGCTATGTTGCGTTGTGTTGTGTTGTGGTGTAGTATGATAGGTACGGTGTGGTGTGGTATGGCTTGGTATGGAGTGGTGTGGTGTGTTGTAGTGTGTTGTGTTGTGATGTTGGTGTGGCATGACATGGCACGGCATAGTATGGCGTGGTTCGTTATTTTATGAATTGTTCTTATTATTTACAGTGCCAAATCCCCGTACCCTACAAATAATCCGGAACCTCAAACAAGATAGTAAATCTATCATACAAAATGAAATACCTACGAGTTCAACTTCCATACAATTCACTGAAAAGGAACAGTTCATTTTATCTCCCAAGCCTAACGATAACATTGAACTTACTTCTGATACCAATTCTACACATCTTGGTTGTAAAGATAATATCAGCTCAAATAAAGGACGAAAAACAAAATGTAAACCCAATAACTGGTTGCGTAACAAGGCAAAAATCCTAAGAAACTCTGGTAAGTCCTATATATCCAATTCTAAAAAGGGAAAAACCGTTGTGCCTGCTGAGTCTCTTAAAACACCGTGTACTGATAAATGCAAAAAAAATGTACACAAAATATTACAGAATCACAGCGCAAAGACATTTTTGAATGCTTTTGGGGCATGGGAGATCTGCAAAGGCAACGAGAGTTTATTTTACGCCATCTTTCCGTCATTGAACCACGATACACGATACTCATACAAGATGCATAACAGTAACCGGGGAAAAAACAATGCTTTTTATTTGACCATTGATAATGAGAGAATTCGAGTGTGTAAAGTATTTTTTAAAGCTACGCTAGATATAACTGATGCCTCTATTCGAACTGTTATTCAAAAGAAGAAGAATTCATGTGGCATGTTAGATTTGGATAATCGTGGCAAACACAGCCAACATTTTCATTTAGATCCGGCTATTAAAGAAGGTGTACAACACATCAACTCAATTCCAAAACTTGAAAGTCACTACTGTCGTGCAGATACAAAAAGGCTTTATATTGATGGTGGGAAAACTGTAGCAGACTTACATAGGGATTACGAACTCGGCTGTCAATCAAAAAGTCTACCAAGCGCCAATTACCTTATGTATTACAGGATCGTTAGCAACGAATTCAATCTTGCCTTTTTTCAACCGAAAAAAGATCAGTGTGAGGATTGTACATCATAAAGTAATGCCACAGAAAACGATAAGGTAGAACTGAAAGAAAAGTTTGATAGGCATTTAAAAGAGAAAGATTTGTCAAGGCAAAATAAAGAAGATGACAAAAAATTTACTCCTGATAATTGTATTGTAGCGGTTTATGATCTTCAGGCTGCAATGCCTTGTCCTAGAGGAGATGCATCAAACTTTTATTACGTATCAAAATTAAATACGTATAATTTCACAATGTGCGATATCAAATCTAAAGACACTGCATGTTATGTCTGGCATGCAGGTGAAGCTAAACGCGGTGCTATAGAAATAGGATCTTGTTTGCTTAAATACGTACAGAATTTAAAGCTTAAAGCTGAAGAACTAGATTCAAAATGTAATTCAAAATTACACATTTTGCGACAAAAGAAGTTCCACTTCAAAATTAGTTTTTCATAATTATTAATCTACACCATACAATTTCTATATAAGTGATATTTATTGGGTAAAATAAAAATCAACTGGCAACATTTTAAACTTGCAACTGCCAACCGCCAGTGCTGCCACTCAACTCAATTCGTTCGTTACGTCGCGTCGGGTCGGCAAATCATATTTTTCTGTCGTGAATTGCAAATTTAGTGAGTGGATTAATAATCCACTCACTAAATTTGCAATTCGTCCATTTTATCTTATTCAGCTAATTCTGGATTACCAGAATTAGCTGAATAAGATAAAATGGACGAGGACGGAACTACAGAAAACATCCTGGTATCCTGGGATGTGCCATCAGAAGTCGTGGAGAACTTCAAAAGTAAGTTGTGCATTTTTATGATGATTTACGGCGGCGGCGGTTCCGTGTGGGTAGTCCGGTAGGCGATGTAGGTAACCTTATCGTGATACAAAATTTCAATCCGCTCAAAACCGCCGCCGGCGCCGCCGCGGGCCAAGGACCGCCTCGGTGTCGTCGCTTACGTCGGTATAGGTGTAGTTTCAGGTTTTTCCAGCATGCCGTTTTAAAAAAAATGAGAACCATTTCAAACTATGTTTGTATGAAGCGTCAACCGTGCTAGCGACTCTAAGTTATATTAGTACGCTATTAGATCCCGTTGTGTTACAATAATGTGTGTAAATCGTGAAAGCTTAAATCAATAGGTAGGTAGGTATAACGATAGCGTAATGTTTAGCAGTATACATAACCTAAATGTATGTACATTTATTAGGTATACTGTTCCATTGTCATAATTGACCATGCTACATAAAAATGAAAACAAAACTAATTTTATGGAGTAGTGTTTTGGGTCGCACTTACTGGCAATGCAAAAAAAATCTTTTATGTTTACAGCTCGTAGTCATCATTTCTATTCAATTTTAAACCATTTTTTTTTACAGAGAATGATATAAACTAAGAACAATTTAAATATTTGGTTTCAAATGATATTTATTTGAAAGAACTGTGCCCGCATATTGGGCACCGAATTAAACTTAAAAGTAAACTTCAGGATTACTTAGACTCAGTTGCTAATACTGAAACCTCATCTTCTATATGTGAAGATTTAATGATTATTAAAGCTAACTATCAAGAAGCGATGCAATTTGATCAAGATCAGTCAATTGTTCTGACAGATATCACTTTAGACTTGGATTCCTATTTAAATATACCAAGTAGGCTTTCACTGTCAGAATTTGATTTGAAGACTCCTCCAATCATCTCCACAGGGAAATAGTGTTTTAAATTATTATCAAAAATACAAACAATTGAATTCACAAAAAAGAAACATTGTTGTTGATGTTTTGATGAAACATCACTACACATTCATTGTTAACAAGTAATTATTGAACCACTTATGTTTTCCCATTGTAAAACTATTGTAGTGTTTGTTTTTCTACTAAGTATACATATTAGATTAAGTAGTAGTGTAGTAGAATAGTCTAGACACACTCACAGTAATCACCATGCAGTAGTTAGTACACAATGTAGATTATTGAAATATAAGCTAATTTAAGGTAAATGTGTGAAGTGCGGTAAATCTTAAGATTTACCAACACCAGGTGGTAAATGTCCTTTTTGCACATTTACCTTAACATAATTATACATATAGGTACTGCTCAAGTATCTAGCTAATAAAATATATTACAAGTAATTATTGGAGTTCAGACAGCAGTAGTTTAGGCTCGGTACTTGCATGTCAAACCAAGTGGATTGTATACCGCCTGGTGCGGTTCCAGTGAGAGAAATGTAGGTATGTGAAAAGTAAGAGATTGTGTCACAAGGGAGCAAATTTATGTATTTACGTTGATCCTGATTCTAAATAACTTCATTCTATATTAGGCAATGAACACTGCTGTCTGGTTTACATAATGTCATTTATATTTCAATACGAATGGAAATAATCTGATTTTTTTTCCTCAGCAACATCAAACCAGAGGAATTCAATAGGCTAGCTGCAAAAATTGTTTCACTTTTCCCGACAGAAAGTATATACACATACTATACGAAAGCTGTGCCAACATCCAAATCTGCCTCAGGAAGATATGTGCCCTCTAAAGGCAAATTAGTGGACAAGGTCCGAAATCTGCTCTACATAACAGGAGCAAAGCGTAGGAGCACTAAATCGACTTTCTCTATTAGGGATTCAGATGCAGAATCTGTGGAAAGTAATCAAGGTAAAATATGTTTGTCATTGAGCTAGTTGATTTGTATTGTTTGGGGCTACTTACACAAAAAAGATACTCCGTGTTTAAATGTCAGGTTTATAGGAAACATGAAAAGACAATCCGTCCAGTCTTAAAGATGTAGTGAATAATTATTAGGCATCGTATTTTGTAGGCTTAGTCTCGGTATAAATATTCTTCTTTTAATTGGTGTTTTCTGCATTTTATGTTCTCTAAGAGATTTTCTTCTTTTGAGATTGGAAGGTACATACTTCAAAATTCTACTTCACTATCACAAAGTATGGAAAAGTTACGATACATTTTTTCTTGGACTTATTTCAGAGGCGGTCTCAAATGATGACGCTATTTGGCTGAAACATAATTATGAGCCATGGGACCAAGTTTGTGAAAGGTGGAATAACACCTTTGAATTAAGGAAGGCACAAACAAAAATTTCAAACTGTACACGAATTTCTCGAAACATGGCCCATTTTAAAAGACAGCAAAGCAGATACTCTGGTAAAACATTTCTCAAAATAATTACATTTAAAAAATTTAAATAGACGGCCTGATTCCTTCGAATCAGGCATTCTATTTGAATTACTGAATTAACACTTTTTCAAATTGTCTTAGTTTCAACATTTACCGTACTGTCTCATTTGGAATGCTCACTCTGTATTATGCAAATCAGTTTCATATTTCCTTATTGTTACAGATACTTTTGGATTTTGAGAAACAATATAAAGAGAAGTCACTTAACTTTTATAAAAACTGGGAACATTTTTTCTCGAAACTTTTGAAGCTTAGAGAAAGTATGGTGACTAATGAAGATGCAAAAGCAATCATTGAAGGTCTAGGAAATATCATTGACGACGGTAAGTACCTACATATTTATCCAGTCTGTGTTGGCCTAGTGGGTAGTTACCCTGCCTACGAAGCAGTGTTGGGCAAAATGAAATCTAACTACTTATTACTAACTACAACTACATATTGTAGTTAGTAATCAAAACTACAAATTACATTAAATAATCGTAAAAAGTAGTTAAAATTTTTGATTACTCTTTTTCACTTTTCTCGTAATCGTGATTGCAACTACAATTTGTAGTTAACAAATTGTAGTTGCAATCACGATTACGAGATTAATTTTTATAACTACTTACACATTTTAAATAATCAAACGCGCGTTCATGTACCGACTTGTCGTTTGCTACTTAGGTAGTTAGTGTGATGTCGTGACTGTTAGAGCGAGAACGCACTACCTATTGCTATAGCGCGCTGTCACTCTCGTTCGTTGCATGTCGGTACGAGTCGTTTTTTGGTGGCAGTGTATGCAATTGCGTCTAACAGTGTGTACATCCGTTTGCCATTACTTATCGTACTTTTAAAACACTGCTGCGCGTACGCCACTTTGTTATTTTCTTGTGATTCTAGTTAGTTGTGCAATATGAACGATTCAGATGAGTTACTACCACTGTGTAATGACGCTTCAACTTCAAGTTCTAACAGCGTAGTGGAAAATGTTGGCAAAAACTTGCCGCGTATTCTTGATGGCAAGTTCTTTCAATTTTGTAAAGAAGAGTCTACAGATCGCAAACGAGTTGGAATGTGTACGTTGTGCTTGCCAAAACAAGTCAAAATATCTGGAACGTTACCTTCAACGTCTAACTTTGTTACGCACCTAAAAAGAAAACATGGAGAAAGTGCACTCAACGACTATAAAACATATTTTGCCAGTAATAAAAAAACGAAGAAAACAACTCCAGAAACTCAGTCACAGTCAAAAGCTAAGGCATCACAAGAAGAATTTAATGGAAACATTGTCAAATTTTTCATACATTCCCTGATACCCCTCAGAGCAATTGAGGATCCGTACCTGAAAAAAACCTATGAAAATGCAGGTATGTGTCAAAATGGCTTAACCTTAATGAGTCGACGATCTTTGGGACGTTTTATAAATGATTATTATATTAAAGAAATACATGATATAAAAACCGTGCTTCAAAATACTTCATATGTATGTACCACAGCAGATATTTGGTCTGGAAAAAAAAGAAGTTTCATAGGAGTCACGGCACATTGGATTACGTCTGATTTGCAAAGAGAATCTAAGACACTGGCAAGAAACTGTCGAAGATTCAAAGGGACGCATAGCTATGACAGAATTGCTGTTTTATTAGAAGATATTCATAGTGAATTTGGACTTGACTCGCGAAAAGTGCTATCTACTATCACTGATAATGGAAGTAATTTTGTAAAGGCTTTCGCAGAGTTTGGTGTAGAAATAGAGTCTATTGATTCGATCGAAATAGTTGAATTTGAAGATAAAGACTCAGAAGTTAAAGACATTTTTAATGCTTCAGAATATGATGTTCAATCAGAAGTTTGTAGTACAACGTCGCATGACAAGTCTGAAACCGATCCCTTACCTCTTGAAAATGTTCATGTGTGTCCTAAACTGCCAGCTCACCTGAGATGTTCTGCTCATAAACTTAACTTGTGTGCAACCACAGATGCTGGAAAAGTGCTTCGACATCAAAATACCAGTCTATCTAAAACGCATGAGCGAGTAATAAATAAATGCAACAAACTATGGAATGCTGCTGGTCGGCCGAAATCAGCAGAAATAATCCAAACGGTTTTGGGACACACGTTATCAAGGCCAGGAGACACTAGGTGGAATAGTACTTACGACGCACTAGGACAAATATATGCTATAAAAGATAAAAGCATTCCGCTGTATGAAACTTTAAAAATCAGTGGCAGTGGTCAGTTGCGGCAAAACGAATTCCATTACATCCAAGAATACTTAAAATGTTCTAAACCAATAGCAGAGGCACTTGACATTTTGCAAGGTGAAAAGGATATGTATTATGGTTTACTACTTCCTTGTTTATTATCTCTGAGAAGAAAATTACAAAAATTGTGCAATGAAAACTTTGTTTACTGTAACAGTTTGGCAAGAACGCACTTGGAAAGCGTAAATAACCGGTTTAATGACATTTTTGATTTTTCTACCGCCAAAGCACAAAATGCAGCGATCGCTGCAATGTCTTTATCACGATTTAAAACAAAATGGTTTTCGTGTATTCCCACAGAAGAGCATCAAAGATTGAAAACATTTTTCAAAGCAGCTATTGCAAAAGAAGTTTCGGAAAATACTGATTCGAGTTCAGCAATAAAAAATCAAAATAAAAATGTTTTTTTTTCAATTTGATAGCTCTTCTTCAGATACTGAGGAAGACGTATACCGAGTGCAGAGGTCAAAAGCCGATATGATAGTTTCCTATTATTTATCAGATATGGAACAAGATTTAAATGCTCTTCATAGATACCCAGAGGTGAAAAAAGTATTTATAAAATACAATACCCCTTTACCTTCTTCGGCTCCAGTGGAAAGACTATTTTCATACGCCACCATGATAAATCATCCGAAATCCCACAAGCTGTCAGATGAAATGTTCGAAAAACGAGTAGTATTGAAGGCTAATTTGAATGATTAGCCCAATCGACATTTTATTTTTATTTTATTCGTAAATAATTTGAATTAAGTTGATTTTTCCTGACTAAAGTTGTTTTTTTTGATTACTAGTCAATCAGCTCAATAACAATATCTAATTAATGTAAACAAATTTACAGCTTCAAGCCTTGTATTCAATTATTCATAAAAATAAACATACGTGAAATAAACTGAAGTTTTTTTTATACAGTCAGACTCCGTTTTATTTTTTCATTAAATTTTAGTACCCGATTCAGTTTTTCAAAATCTGCCTATAATTCCAACACATTATATTTTATTTAACTGCAAAATACAAGTTCTTAGAAGTCAAATAATCAGTAGTTATAACTACTAGATTACAGCAATCAAATTAGTAACTACTTCATGTAGTTTGATTACTTTAGTTAAGTTAAATGTAATCGTAACTACATGTAGTTAACTACTTTTAATCGTAATTAGTAATCTGATTAATAATCGGATTCACAAGGTAAGCCGAACATTGACTGTATAAGTTGCGGTTTTAACAACTTTTAGGACTTTGATAAAATCGCAAATGTGGTAATCTGCGAGTTTCGCATCGTTCAAGTTTGTGTGATTCACAAGGTAAACCTGTATAAGTTGCGGTTTTAACAACTTTTAGGACTTTGATAAAATCGCAAATGTGGTAATCTGCGAGTTTCGCATAGTTAAAGTTTGTGGGATTCACAAGGTAAGCCGAACATTGACTGTATAAGTTGCGGTTTTAACAACTTTTAGGACTTTGATAAAATCGCAAATGTGGTAATCTGCGAGTTTCGCATCGTTCAAGTTTGTGTGATTCACAATAATGTGTATAATAGTGATTATTACAGTGTATATAAATATATCTATGTTATTACATATCTTTGGCGGTCAGGGACAGCTAGATGCTATTAATTTGTATCGCTCAGAACACTCATTCATTTAATTCTTTTTTAAGTAAACCTAGGGTTAACTAGGTTTAAAAACGCATTTATGGACCAGCAAGACTCGCGGCTGGCAGAGTTTTTACTCGACAACAACCTCATCAGCCTACTGCAACCGCTCACGGGTAAGTTTTTATTATAGCCATTTAAAGAGTTACTAGCCTAAAAGATAATTTATGGTCAAGGTGGCGAAATTTATTGCAAGCTTGATTTGATAAACACCGGCTGATTTTTGTATGGTGTTCCCCCGTAGACGAACTTCCCCACCTTGACCTTACCAAGTTGTACGAAGCGACGCGGCGGCGGCGTCGCGCCGCCATTTTGTTTTGCATGGTCGAATATTGCGATGACGCGACGCGACTCGTTTGAACCTGAAAACGAATCGTGCGTGATGTTCCGTCATTGAGTCATTCCATGGTGATCTTTCCATCTGACTATAGATTGCAGTTTATGTTATATACCTACATAGAGTCCGTTGAACCTGAACTTGAAAATGAATCGTGATGTTCCGTGGTGATCTTTCCATCTGACTTTCTCAGTTTATGTTAAATACATAAAGTCCGTTGGTACCTGTCCTATCTACTTCGCTGCAGGTGATGGTTTTTATTGCTTCTAGATCAGGAGGCAGACCTAGATTTCTTCTACAGGCAAATGACCACGAATTATCCCTGCTGGTCCCAGGGGTGGTAAATAAAGGAAAGTTGCGGTTGGCACTAGCCCGTTATAAAGAACTTGTAAGTTGCTTTGCTTTCTTACATAACCTACTACCTACCTACCTACCTTGCAACTTGGTTCATCACATGCATCATGTCAAACTTAATGTTATTTTACTGATGCTTCAGGATAAGCCGGTGCATGTGACTCCTCCATTTAGGGCTGGTCGTTTGACATTACCTGATTCTGACCCATCAACGTGGACTCCTGAGGCTTCAGAGGTTTGTACAAATACATTTTATTGTTTTATGGTAGAAAATATTGGATTAAGCAAAGGGCCTACCGTTACACCCTGCCTATAATAATAATAAAACTAAATATATTATTTGTTACCGACTGACTGGATGACTGACAGTCAATGCACAGCCTTAACCTATAGTCCTAGCAGTATGAAATTTTGAGGGTAACTTCCTGATGTAGTGTAGGGCAGCACTAAGAGTAATCAAGTTATTTCTTTGTTACAGATAAATCTAGTGGACCTAGGTTCTAAATGCTCCCCTGGTCCACCAACCACTGTGGACACTGCTCCAGCTGCTGCTGAGTCTCCTTCCACATCCAGAAGGCCTGACACTTTTTTGTCACCTGTTATACTCTCCACTGGCAGTAGTGGATTTGATTCCCCTGGAATAACAGTCATAGACCCGGGCTGCACTGTAAGTTTAAAAATTACATGATTTATATTTGACAGCCCTCACAGCTTGTTGGTAGTAGCTGTGCTTTCGCCGTTGTAGGTTGTGGGTTCGATCCCACCAATAACAAACATGTGTGATGAACTTATACCTAAATGTTTTAAAAAAAATCTGTCCGCTTTGTATAACTTCTCCCATAGAATACTTGTGTACCTGTGCTTTTTTGATTTGCATTTATATTCTAACATTTTCTCTTGTTTCAGGAGTGGGAAATCACAGATGACTTAATAACTTCAGTAGATATTTTTAACACAGAGTCTGCAAGTCTAAAGACCATTTTAGAAAACACGTCAGCAGGAAAACCAATTCTAAGCAGAACATTTTTGACAACAAAAGATAGAAAAATAGTCACAGCCATAATTGTGGAGGCGGAGATCCGCAAATTAAAAAAAATATCAGACCCTATCAGAAAAGAAGTGTGGGAAAATTGGACAACTGAAATAATCACACTGTTCCCAGGGGAAACGAAAGCAGTCTATTACAGTCCCTTTCGTATACTAGATGGTCGGGTTTTGCAGGCCAGCGGCCTCATTGTTAATCGGCTTATCACAGTTCGGCGAAGACTAGTACCTACAGAAAACCGCCGCAGCAGGAGTCAGCTCCAAAAAAAAAGCCAGGACAAGCACAGAACCAGCACGGGTTCGGCCCCTGCCAGAATCATTTCATTCGAAGGAAATAGGAGATCAGCAAGAAGAGTCTGGAGAGAGCTGTTTGCAGTGGCTGAAGGCCTCGTCTTCACCCAGAGAGCTAGTCAACTCCAAATGGAAGAACTGTCTTAGGGAGAGAATAGATATACTCAAGGAAAGCGACCATATAACTTACTTTAAAGAATTCCCTGCACTTCAATGTCCATGGGGCTATGAATTGGTGAGTAATGTTGTTTATTTTTAACTGACTTCAATTAAAAAAGTAGGTTTCTCAAGTTTCTTAACTTAATTATCACAAAATAACCATGATCAGCTCTTGAAAGTGTCACTGAAGATTATGCTGTTGTGATTTAAGTACCTAATATTGTTTTTTTGTTTCATGAAGCTGGCAAGTGACTTTGATGAAATTTATCCAAACGCCAAAGAAAAGTTTGAAGAAAAGTTCCCACTACTAAAAGGCCGTTTGCTAGCATTATTGGATGAAAAAGCCCAACAACTGACACGAGCTGACATTTCTATACAGTCGGTCTTAGACCTTGGAACTTGTGAGTAAAGTTGGATTCAATAAATATCATAACATGATTTAGTAGACTAAGAGCTGATTTCACCATGCTTTGTTAGTTAACTAACGGTTGATTATACCATTATATTAACCATCTGACGTAGGATACGTCACTCGTACGTTTGAAAATTAACAAAGCTTTACTAAATCAACCGTTACTTTAACTAACAGAGCATGGTGAAATGACATCATAACTTATAGGTGCGAATTTTTAACAGACTTAAAAAAAGGAGCTCCTCAATTTTGTTGATTTTTTAAGTTAAATCTTATTACTGCATTACTTTGTCATTTATAAATCAATTTTAAAAGTTCTTGGTGGGGAGCGAACCCACAACCTACAGCCAGGAAGCAAAACTCCTACTAACTGAGCTGTGAGGAAGTTCAAATATATATTCAAAATTAATAATTTAAGATTATTAGTACTAATAACAATTAAAATTATTTCCAGTGGGAGAGGAACAAGCAAATCTGGCAGCTTTCCTATCCATACCCTTGCTATTGAAGCAAATGCATACGATTCCAGTTAAAGGTACAAGAAAACCTTGGAATCCTTCACGAGCAGAAGTAAGCAGTGCCTTTTTGAGTATAGTGGCATCTTCTTCGGACATCGAAACCCATCGCTTAGAACGGCAAGCGAAACTCATAGCTAAAAAGGTACCTATACTTCCGTATATTGTTGCCATAGGCCCTGGTTGGAATGATGTTGTGCAGTACGACTTAATAATTTCAGATAATGTTAGGTATACCTTTTCCAATGTTTGTGACGCTGTTTCTAATACTTTTAAAATCTTATGGGCATTAGATTTGCCATACTCAAAAGACTGTGTGCTGATTTGGATGTTCATCCAAAGAAGCGTTTTTGTTATGAAAAGCAAATACGACACTGAAGGCACTCCTATGCTAGATTTACTTGCTTCTGTTGCCAACAGACATGACAGTGCAGTGCGCAATATGTAGATTGTCTTTTAGTAATTTAAGTCAATTTAAATTTCACTTTAAATTTTATCACCCGGGCTGTGTCTATTTATGTCCTTTTACTGGTTGTGGAAGAAGTTATCAACTTTACCACTCATTTAGACGTCATTATTTGAAATACCATTCCGAGGCCTGTGAACCCGAAGCCAGTTCATTTGATGTAGACCCTTCACAAATGCACACTACGCCGATGTTACAAAGAGATGATAAAAGTTGCATTGTATCGGGCCATGAGGCAATTATCGCAAATAATTTGATCACAGTTCCTTTAAGTAACACCTTGGCTCAGGGCCATGAGGCAATTATCGCAAATAATTTGATCACAGTTCCTTTAAGTAACACCTTGGCTCATCTTTTGTCATCCCTCTATGGTAACCCTAATTTGCCGAACAATGTAGTAGATACAGTTTATCGCGGTATTGAAAACGCGTTCAATTTATCAATTAAACCTTTATTACTACCGATTACACCAGGGTCTGCTTCAGAAAAAAATATTAACGATTTAAACATGTTTAGTTCAATGCATAAAAGATTAGAGTACTTTGAAGAAAATGGGTATTGATAAATCCTCAACCTTATGTAGTGGGTCGAAGATTTGACTTTGTAAAAAGACATGGAAGAAGTTTTTATCAGGCAATAGAGTGCATAGCGCATAAAATACCTATACGTGATGTCTTGCACAAATTCTTTTCTTTGCCTCATTTACTACACAAGACTTTAAATAATATTAGAAAACTAACTGATCATGACACGTCAAAAAGTATAGAGCATTTCATGCATGGTTCATTTTGGAGAGAAAAACTTAATGTAGAAAAAATTGTCATGCCAATGTTCTTGCAAATCGATGATTTCGAAACTTTAAACCCTTTAGGCAGTCATAGTGGTATACATAAACTGCGGCCGCCTACATTTCTCTTCCTTGTCTGCCTTACGAATTCGCCTCTCAATTGAAAAACATTTTTTTGATCTTACTTTATCATTCAAGTGACAGAGTCGAATTTGGGAATCAAATAATATTCCAACCTTTAATTGATCAGTTTAATGACTTAATTCGATATGGTATAACTTTTGATCTGTCAGACTTCAAAGGAACTGTCTATTTTGAATTGGCACTTATTTTGGGTGATAATTTAGGATTGCATAGTATTTTAGGCTTTGTTGAAAGCTTCTCTTCCAATTTCCCTTGTCGAACATGTAAAGTAGAAAAGAAAGTAATGGAAAAGCAACTGTATGAAGATATCTCTCTTCTAAGGACGGAATCTAACTATCTGCAAGATTTGTTAACGGACAATGTATCTATGACAGGAGTGAAAGAGAAATGTATATGGCTGCAGATAGATAATTTCAGTTTATTTTCACAAGTAGGTTTTGACATAATGCATGACATGCACGAAGGTTGTTCAAAATATATTATGTGTTCATTGCTTGTGGTTTTTGTGGATAAACTCAAGTATTTTACAATTGATGTTGTTAACAATAAGATTTTGTTCATTTCAATACGGGCCTGATAAAAAAGATAAGCCTGTCGCGCTAGCTATGTCTAATATACGAAAAGGCAACATGCGTTTAAACGCAGGTGAAATGCACACGTTTTGCAAGTACTTTGGGGTGATGTTTGGTGATTTCGTGCCAAGGCGCAATAAGTATTGGGAACAATATATTCAACTGAAGAAAGTTTTAGATTTTATCATGTCTCCTGCCTTTGCACCTGACCAAGTTAACTTTATTCAATTTTTAGCTGCTGACCTTTGCGAAATGTTTACTACGTTGTTTAACAAGACTCTAAAGCCCAAATTTCACAATTTAGTGCATTACCACTCAGCAATGTTGCGATTTGGTCCCTTACGGTATCTTTCTTCGATGCGCTTTGAAGCTAAACATCACCCAAACAAGTTAGCTGCAAAGTCCACAAATAATCGAATGAACATGACATTGACAATAGCTCGAAAACATCAGTTGATATTAAATGATACTTTTCTAAAGGGAACTATGGGACCGCCTTCTGTAACTTTCGGTATAAAAAAAATACTTTGTAGTAAAGTTAAACAGATTGTAGATATATTAAAAATAACCAATATTCATAGTTTATATAAAGTCAGCTGGGCTGAGAAGTGTTCTGAGCGGTATAAATTAAATTCTATAATTGTTTCATCAGTCGAGGAGGACTATCGAGGAGGGAAATGTATGCTTCGCTAAGGTACAAGAAGTCTATGTTGATGGATTATGTAAAATAATAATTAAGGCTAAGCTCTTAAAAACAATCGGTTTTGATGATCATTACCACGCATATAATGTTCTGGACTCATCTCAAGAGTCAATATATATATTGATCAGGAATTGATGCAACATCCGTTCGTATGCAATTCTGTAGTCATTGGATGTGACATTAATCATCCCGAGCTCCATGTTGTACTGACTAAACCGATTTAACCAACCTAAATAGCATACAGTCCCATGTACTACCATGTATAATTTTATGATTATAATTTTATTATAATAGTTAAGTTTTGTTTAGTTTTATTATAATTTTGTTTAGGTGGTATGATTTTATTACAAATTGATTTTACCATATATGGGCAAAGATTGTTTGTATACTGAAATAACTAGAGTTAGACAAAACTGTGGATTAATAGACAAATGCTGACCAAAATAATAGCCTAGGTACTACAGTTATTTCAGTATACAAACAAACTATCTTCGCCCCTAGATGGTAAAATCATTTTTTATAAAAACCGTACAACCGTAAGTATATTTCTAACTGTTAGATCTTTTTCAGAATATTTCACAATATTATAAATGGAAATCTCATCAGGTTATATTCACTGGGCTCATACCAACAAAAATACTAATAAAGCAGTAGGTATAACCTGGTAGGAATTTCAAGAAAAAAGTAGTACTAGTGTTATTCCAGTTATTTATGGTGGCCTGGAAAGTTTTGCTAATTTTGCCATTGTATGTACAGCCAGCTGCAATTTGAAAATTTTAAGTTCATTTAAAGTCATTGCAATGGACATTTACAGGTCAGATACTTGAAGATCATAACTGTAATCAGTTGATAGGTTCTCTAGTTTTTATAGTATTTGCTCTGTAAATGTCCATTGCAATAATACTGCAACAATAAAAATTGTATACATTCTAGTGCAGCTGACTGTGCTTAGATATTTTTAATTAGTAGATCATGTGTTTTTAAAGGTAGTATGTACCTAATTGAATAATTTAACTGTATAAGGCTGCTTTTCCACCAGAGATGTGTAGCGAGAGACGTTTTTAAGAACCAATAGAATCACGGCGCTGAGTGAGGCTAGGTAACTGCTGTGATTCTATATTGGAACACATCCCTACAAATCTCTGGTGGAAATGCAGTCTTAGTGTATGTACCTATAGATATATCCAATCCCACTGCTGGGCAAAGATCTGCCCGAGTTAGTGTTCTTAGTATAAGAATATATATCTACTTAACCTGTAAAAATGACATGTTTAAAATAAACATTGATTACTTTTAATACTTTATTGTTTCATTTTTTAGGAAGGTTTTTTACACTGCAGCAACAGAGATGTGGTATAAATGTTGCGATTCACGCAAAATCGCCTTTCAACCGTGTTGTTCTTGGTATGTATTTTGCTTTATTAGATACTTTCAAATTGCGTGAAACGCAACATTAATATCACACCTCTGTTAGGATCGCAACTTGAAAGTCTCTAATAACGCAAAGTATACATAGCTAGAACCACAAGGTTGAAAGGCGACTTTGCGTGAATCGCAACATTAATATCACACCTATGTTAGAATCACAACTTAACTCTGTTAGAATCACAACTTGAAAGTCTGTAATAACGCAAAGTTTACATAGCTAGAACCACAGGGGTGAAAGGCGACATTGCGTGAATAACAACTGTGAGGCTTTAGTAAAGAACTGTTATTTTCACAAGTTTCAGTTTGCGAAGCAGCAGTCAATATCAAGCAAAGTTAACATAGCTAGAACCACAAAGTTTAACATTGTGTGAATCGCAACCGCAAGATTGCTTCTGCAGCAAACCGTACATTGCTAGATAACACAAGTATAACACTGCGATATTCACACGCTTAACTTTGTTAGCCAGGAGCCAACAGAGTAAAATTGTGAAAACATGCCTTTGTGAAATTAGATAAGTCCTTATTGTGAAAGTTAACATTTCCACTTGGTTTGATTCGCAATATTTTTTCGCAAAATTGGGGTAGCTGCGCCAACAAATCTACTCTGTTGGCTCCTGGCTAACAACCTTTTCCTGTTCATTTCACAACTATTTTTTCTGAGTGTAGGCAAGTGTCTGCTATGCATCCTGCGGCAGTGGAGGCAGCCAAAGTTTCAAGGCAGCAGGAACAGAAGAAGTCTACATTTAATTGTCGAAGATGTCAAACAGAACACCGTCTCCGTTCATGTCCAGCTTTTGGGAAAAAATGTAAGAAATGCGGAACTCTCAACCATTTTGCTGTAAGCTGCAAGAAGGTGTATAAAAAGGTCCAGGAAATCAACACCGAGTCTACGGAATCAAGCTATACAAGTGAATCTGAAAATGTGCACTGCGGTGAAGCCAGAAGTTTAAATTGTGCGAAGTCCGAGTGGTATGAAAATATTATGATTGAAAATAGTAAGGTAAAATGTAAGTTGGATACAGGAGCTCATGTCAGCATAATGCCGGTTATTTTATTTAATAAGATAAATTTAAATTTGAAACTTTTGCCTACACATACTAGGTTAGAGTCTTTTGAAGGCAAGCAAGTTTCTGTTGGCATGATAAATTTACAATGTCAATACAAAAATAATAAGTGTTATGAAAATTTCTTAATAGTAGATTGTAAATCAATGTTGCTTGGTTTGCCTGGTTGTATAAATATAAATTTAATTAAAAGAGTGCATAGTCTCACTAATACAAATATTAAAAATCCAAGTAGGGATAAGTTTGTTAGTGATAATATTGAAGTTTTTCAAGGTGTTGGGAAAGTTCCAGGTATTTTTGATATTCCCACCAGAAGGCCAGCAGAGCAAATTTGTCATCTATCCTCCAGGATCCTTCATTCTTTGTTAGAGCCACTTAAGATTGAACTTGAAAGACTTGTTAATAGAGAGGCTATTGTTAAAGTTGATAATATAAATAATAAAGCTTGTGTCAATAGAATTGTTCTTGTGGAACGCCCTAACAAAAAGATATGATTATGTTTAGACTCAGCTGACGAATAAAATTATTGTAAAGAAACCCAAAATGTTACCCACACTAGATGATCTAGCAACTAAGTTAATAGACAAAAAAGTTTTTACAGTATTAGATTTGTCAGAAGGATTCCATCATTTGGAATTGAGTGAAGAGTCTTCTTGGAAATGCTGTTTTGCTACACCTTTTGGTGTCTACAGATATAGAGTCTTACCTTATGAACTTATGAATGCTCCAGAATTGTTCCAGGAAGTACTTGAAACTCACTTTGGGAACTTACCTAATGTTGTTGTGTGGGCTGATGATATTTTAGTCATGGGAAATAATATTAAAGATCATAATGTATCCCTAAATAATGTAATGAAAAAAGCCAAAATTATATCTAAGTTAAAAGAACCACGTTCATACATAATTGAAAGACAAAGTGACGGAAGGCGCTTAAGGCGCAACACATCACAAATCAAAAGGTCATTCACTGAAACTAGTTGTACTAGGAATAATAATGATAGTGACTATGTTGATTTCGAGTCTGAGAGAAAAGAGGAAAATGAAGTGGGGACTTCACCACACACTCCCCAAACCATTAGACATCCAGTTACAGAAGGGTCTCAGCCTCCATTCTTTACCAGAACAGGTGGACAGGTAAAACCCAGACATATTATGGATCTCTAAAAATAATTACAGACTAAAGTAATTTTTATTATTGTTTAATTTTTTGTTTGTTTCTTAAAACTATTAACCTAATACTTAGTGTTAATTAAGTAATGTTAGTTTTTCCTTTTCTTTGATTGATTGTCGCTGGTCAAAAATTGTACCAAGTTGTAAAAATATAATGTGCTCAAATATCTAAAGTGTTTTTGATTTCTTAACTCATAATAAGTTAGAACATAGAGCCTGATATGTTGTGTTTACTTGGAGAAGAACCTGCACAGGAAGAGAAGTTCGGTAAAAATGTCCATAAAGACATTGCTGGTGGTCTGATAATATATTCTGGTCAATGGCTTAAAGGATGAAACAAGAAAGGATATATTGAAGAATTATAGTGTACCGTAGAATTTAAAATTGGCCCAGGCTCCAAAACTTAATTCTGAAATCAGAGCAGTGGTTAATGAAGGTGCTTTGAAAAGAGACAACATATTGGCTGAAAAACAGAAGGTATTATCTTCTATCATAACCTGTATAGCCAACACAATCACTGCTGTTTTGCAAACTGGCCTTTGTGACGAGGAGATTAAATGTACGACATTAAAATCCCTCAGTGATGCCGACAGACTTTTATGTCACACACATTATAGTGAGACACAAACAAGGAGAAACTTTTTGCTGTCCTGCCTTAACAAAGAAATTAAAGATAATGTAAAGGACCTTAAACGTGATCACTTAATAATTAGTATACTGTTAAATAGTTATACGGAATAACAACGAGTTTCCTAACGATTCCTTGATTTAACGAAATTAAATCAACAGGTTTTCTGACTGGATAGCAGGGGTATCCAATGGCGGTTGGTATAAGGGTTTGTACAGACGCGTTACCCGTAACGTAAATTATTGTTTATAAGTGTGTGGAGTTTTTTTTGTTTGGGATAGACAATGAATGCTGTCTGTTTTATTTTAACTTCGCGCATGAAGCTTGCACTAAAACACAGTAGGTATTATTATTTCGTGATTGATATTTTCGTATTCACGATTTCATTTAATTTCGCAAAACCACGTACCTACCTATTTAGAACGATGATAGTCACATTTGAGAAATCTAGATAGAGTTTGTTTTTTTTTTCATTAAATTGTTTTTTTTTTACATTTATTTCGTAAAACCACGTACCTACCTATTTAGAACGATGATAGTCACATTCGAGAAATCTAGATTGAGTTTGTTTTTTTTTTCATTAAATTCGTTTTTTTTTTTCATTAAATTGATTTTTTTTACAATGATTTCGTAAAACCACGTACCTACCTATTTAGAACGATGGTAGTCACGTTTGAGAAATCTAGATTCGAGTTGATTTACGAGTTTTAAGACAGTTGCTTTTTTTCGTAAGCGATTGTGCTCCTTATTTGTAGGAAGTCACGGGTCAATTTCGTATGCATATCTCATGTCGCTACTAATTTGCTGGTGAAGGAATACTCACGCGCACGGGCTGCACCAATTTATTGTCATTCAAACATAGTTGAAATTGAAGTACACAATTTATTTTAGTGACTACGAAGACCAAGACGTGAGCGAGGACTACGTCCCCGAAGCAGGTCGCGAGCGCGGACGCGGACGTGGTCGCAGTCGCGGACGAGTCCGCGGCAGCCGGGGCGAAGGAAGGGGGGAAGGAGCGGGAGACCAGGCCACGCCGTATGTATCGTTGTGATCGTGCTCCTTACTTTCGTAAAAACATGTACCTACCTATTTTAAGACCTTTTTACCAATTTTAGTGACCAACTGACCGCAGAGGAAGGTCGCGAGCGCGGACGCGGTCGCAGTCGCGGCCGCGGGCGCGCCCGCGGCCTGGGTATTCAAGGGGCTGGAAACCAGGCGCCGTATGTATCGTTGTGATTTATCTTTATTCTTCTTTTAAGTTAAGTAGACGTAATAAATATACGGATTTTTATTTTAGCAACGAGCTAGAAGAAGTGAGGGCTGTCAAAGCCGCTCAGAAGCGCATGCTGGCGGCTTTGACGCCCTCATCAAAGAAGGCTCACCTCGAGTGCAAGCGGGAGGAGGAGGCCGACAGGATCCTCCTCCCAGGCGGGCCCGAGCGAAAGAGAAGAGCGAGGTTAGTATTTTTTTTTATGTTTTCATCTGTTCTACGTGTTCAATGTTCAATTTTGTTTTTAATTTTTTTTAGAAAGCCTTCGCCGGCACGCGCACCTGGCATTTTTTTGCCAGGGGTGGAGTTGCCGGTGTTGCCGCCGGGAACGGAGCCACCACGTATTCTTCCGGCCTACCAGCCGTCGGCTTGGGAGCCCCGTGCGGGACCCTCACGGGAGCCCCAACCGGGTCCTTCTGGGGTCTCCTCAGGCGGACCTTCTTGGGAGCCCCAACAACCTGGTCCTTCTGGGGTCTCCCCAGGAGGACCTTTTTGGGAGCCCCAATCTGGTCCTTCTGGGGTCTCCCCAGGAGGCGCGCTAACTAGAGCGCAGCGACGCGGCTGAGCTTGGGGACTGCGTCGAAAACCCCTGTTAAGAGGGGATATTTTATCAATGATTTTACTTCAGAGGAGGAAGAGTAAATCAACCGACACACACACACACACACACTAACAATTATGTATATACACAGGCAGGCTGCCAGCGCTGGATGTGCCCACAGCGCGGGTGTGCTGCGGAGTCCAAGATCGCCCGATCTTGGACTCCGCAGCACACCCGCGCTGCCGCAACTACAGACGATAGGTAAATATTATTCTACATGATATTTTAACAAAAGCTAAAGCTTTTGTTATTTATTATGTATTCTTTTTTTTTTGTTCACAGGGATTAACGACACCAACATGGAGTCAGTCATGACCAACTGGCTCCATGATGAACTTAACAGTGACGACGAATTAAACTTAGACCTGAACACTGACGAGACGATTGTACGGTCTACTGTGACTGACTTAGCCGTACCTACTGACTACACCCCACTAGAACTTGACATTCTAAGTAGCGAGGACAGACAGAATGACGAGGCCTTGCGTAGGTTAGCCCCGGAGTCTGCTTACGCTTTCGCGTGGCAGACCAACGAGGCAATCTTCCAAGGCCATCCAGAACCGTTCACCGGCACACCAGGCCCGACATTTGACCTGACAGACCAGACATCGATACTCGACGTTTTCCATAAAATGGTCGACGTCGAGTTTATCGATATGCTGGTTGACGAGACGAATAGATACGCCCGCCAAAACATCGACAAACTGAGACGACAAGACAAACTGGCTCGTTACGCACGCCTGCGCCGGTGGACACCGACTGACAGGGACGAAATGTACACATTTTTGGCAATACTCATTCTCCAGGGACTTTATCCCCTCCCTGAGGAAGAATTATATTTTAAATTTAACGGCTACGGCACAATGCCACACTTTCGTAAAATCATGAACTATGACCGATTTTTCCTTTTGAAGACGATGCTGCATTTTACCGACAATGAGACGACGGACAAAACGAGCAGACTGTGGAAGATCGACAACGTGACTGAATACTTCAACAGGAAGTTTTCCAGTCTATACTTGCCATCCAAAGAGATCGTTGTGGACGAATCCCTTTTGAAATGGCACGGGCGACTGACCATTGCTCAAAAGATTTATTTGATTGATTGATAGGATTGCCACTGGCCTATAGCCACTCACGTCTGAATCCATCCCACCCTTAGGTATTGGGATCACGCGCGTGATTTTCCAACTCTCAGGGAAATAGGAGGTCTCAATGCACAGATTATAAAGGTGTAAGAGCGGTTTCGCTAATACAGCGCGGCAATCCCTAATTACAAAAGCAGGAATTCCGTCCGGCCCCGCTGACCATTTTGGTTTAAGTCGAATAAGTGCATCCGTTACTTGACTCAATGCTAGGCGACCTATGTGAACACGCGAGCTGTTACCGCCGCTTGAAGCTTCCGCTGCGTTTACGTCAAGACGCGGCTGCTGACTGTATACAGAATAAAAGTATTTCATTTTAATTTCACCAGTATACCACTCCGGGTACCTATACCTAGAATTTACACCTATTTTCCTTTTCCTGGGAACGCAACTATCAATTGTGTTATTTACGGTGTTATAAAAATATTGAACCGCCGCCTCTGGGTCATGTATGTCATACATCGAACCCCAATCGGTTGATAATAGCCTCGAGTATAATAAAGCAAAATCGGCTTTGGCAAAACTCCACTGTGGCCATAAGTCATTTGCTTTTGTCACTGCATGGTCTGGAGGCGTGTAAACAGTGGATTTACAGTCCGAACGCGTGTACTTACCTTTGGGCACTCTAATCACGAGTGGCAGGTGGTAGGGGTCCACTGGCACAAGCGCGTCGTCCGCCGCACTCACGCGCACATCACCCACACTCAATGAACACAATACTAAATCCAACTGACGGCTATTCCCAGGTAGCAAAAGACGTCGGCGACTAAAAAATTACGACATTCATAGGTCAATTTAGGGTCAGTAAAGTGACGTCAGGTCAGTACATTATTTGTACGTCACACTTACGTACTATTAGAGTACTGTACTGTACGTACTACACAGGTCCTAAATGATACCTCCTATCGACGTCATTTTACAGTCTGTCCCATATTAGTCTAAATCTGTCCTCCCGTTGACGTCGGTTGTATGACGTATCTGGTCCCAAAGAGCTAAAAAAGAACAGTAGGAATGCATCTGACCGAGATAATTCCAGTGAAGTCTACCACCATCATAATAACTCTTTATAAACAGTGATTTGTATGTTGAAATTTGAACAGTTACATAGCTGTTAACTGTTTGAATAACGCGTTTCGTTTCTTGTTATGAATTTTGTAATTTTGTGTTGTAAAATATTTATAAAGTAAAAAAACAGTTCCGTCTTATATGGTAACTCCAAAGTTGATATAAAGTTATTTATTACAGGTTTTTAAATTAATAACAATATCAAAACAAGCTTAAAAATGTGATCTAAGAAAATACAGAAACTGGAATGGAACGTAATTCTGACATTTTGATTGAAGTAAACTGTCAATTGTTTTCCCTCCTTTTTCTGTTGCCCGCCGCCGCCGCCGGTCTGTGTTCGTTCTGTTCCATAAACCGTTGTTTCGTAAGTTCGTAACGCGTCCGTGAGTGTGCTTTGCGTTTTCGTTTTAAATATGTACTCAGTAATACAATTTTGCGAAAAAGACGGCGGTACCGTATCAATAGTTAACAATCAGTGGTTTACGCCAAGGCGGTGTGAAGTTTTTTGGCCACCCGTCAAAGGAACAAAAGCGTTCGACAGGGTTTTGGCTGATTCTAGGACACCAGATGAAAAATGGAAAATATACAGCGTTCAAAGAGTGTTTTGTGAGACAGGTACGTATATTTTTTTAAAATTACGAGCCGCTTGGATTTCGCTCAAGGCAAGGTATGGTATTTAACTAGATGCAATATTTTCTGATTTACCGAGAGCTTGCTGATGTTGGTTGGTGAAAGTTTTCAGTTTTCTGTGATCATAGTTCAAATATAGAGATGCTTTCACACTTATCAACTCGGAAAGGGATCGTCACCGCCTCGTAACGTCTACGTAACGTAAGCGGATCAGAAGCTCCGGCACGTCGACTCGGCTACAGCTAGGCGACGCCGCGCTTACGGCTTGCCGACCGCTGGTTCAATCATTTTGGAGGGGCGTGGACGAAGAGACGTAAGCTAGGGTACGGAGAACCGTAAGCGCGGGAACTGCAAGTCGACCACGCACCGCACCGCGGTTCGTGAGCTTGTCCCGAGGCGAGGCGATTACGTTACGATTCCGATTAGTGTGCGTTGCAGTAGGGAGTTACATATAAATAATACTGAATGGCTCGAGTTGATACGGTGAGGATCCCTTTCCATGTTGATAAGTGTGTTAAGACCTTTAATATTAAAGCTATAGGTAGTACCTATAATTTGGCCAGTTCAATGGTTGTGGTCATTTTCATAAGCTTTTTACATGGGTAGCAGAGTTTTTGGGATTATTTTAACTTGCTCTCTGTATGTAACTTCTCTAGTGTCCGGGTAAATGACTAATTGACTGTGAAGTTACTAACAATCAAGACCAAAACTTACAATACAATACATATGACTTAACAGTATATTCAACTAATTTGATAAGTAGGCAATTTTGAACCTTTTCACTATAAATTTCGCAATAACTTAATTAATTAATTACTTTTAAACAGGCATGCTGACATGACATCAGCATCACTTCACATTACAACCTTAGATTAAGTACAACATTCATTGTGAAAAGGTTAAAAGTGGCCTACTGATCAAACTGGTTGACCATACAATTTCAGGTTGTTTTTAATAATGCAACTCCATCCTAAATAATTATAATCTTGTTTTAATTGACTCAGGGATGCATTATGTTATGTCCATTTATTATTCTTGCATGTTGTGTGTATTTTTTATTTCATTTGCATGTTAAGATGATATAAAGAAAGCAAAAAGAAAACTTAAACTGGTGGAGGATACATCAGACTTGAACACAGAAGCCGAAGCAGAACCATGTTCAAAACGTAAAAGGGTAAAAAAATATAAATCAAGCAGTGATGAAGACAATGACTATGACCATCACATAAGGCCACCACTGTTAAAGAAAAGAACCATTAAAGCTTCAGGCTTAGAAGCCTATTATGGGGGTGAGTTTTATAGTCAACGGCTGATAGGAAGTAAATCCTGACACATTGCACAACTATGAAGTTTCTCAATATAATATTGAATCCAAAGTAGTCTCAAAAATAATATTTATGTTTTGTGCAGATACCCATCAAGATCAGCCAAGTATTAATCAAGAAACTCCTTCAATACCAGAAAGTAAGTACCTAAATTATAATTAATACATAATAGCTTTGGGGGTAGGGTTTCATAAAAATGCATCACATTTTTGAAGGTGATCGGGTAAGGTAAACTTTGATATAAAAAAATAGTTGTTCAGGCTGGCTGCCATACCTGATTAACTGCTGAAATGTGAATACTCATTTTTGTGAAGCCCTGTAATTATAATGTATTACTAAGCTAAGACCGACTTGCACAGTACAAAGTAAAAAAATGTATGAAACTATCAAACATAACCCTGGGTCAGCGATTTTTATTTACTCTGAATTGGGCAAGTCTGCCTAGAGATGTTGTGGGTGTGATAATATAATACATAATTATTAACTTAATTTTTTTTTGCCAACAGATATCCAAATACTGAATGTAGTTGGCGGGCTTCCTGTCTTGACAAACAGTATACTGCAGCAAGGTATGATATCCATGTTTATATTTTTACCCGTCTGCAGCGGTTTGATTTTCACCACCATATAAGTATGTGTGTGGTGTTCATTCCTATGTTCCCTGCTACAGTGTAAACAGCTAGGACGATTTTCAGAAATGTTCTGTATTGTTCATATTTTTTATGTTTTCCAGATATTTCAGATATAGCAGAAGACGGCGAGGGGCTGCTAACTCCGGTTGCATGCCTAGGTAGTCCTCGGTATCGATATGAACAACCGCCGAATCTCGGCAGCGACATACCAGCAACGCCATCGCATGTTCAAGGATTAACAGGTAGGTAATACTATCATGTATTACTTTTTAATGGTACATTTCATTCGCCTATTGGGAATGATAATACTCTCTCCATATTTTGGTTTTAATGTAGTAATCAGAATTACAAACACCCGTACGCACCCGCCGGGACATTACCTACGATAGAGGTTTATCATTTTCTAACTTATTGAAAATTATTGAAAACTAGCAGTTGACCGCGACTTCGTCTGCCTAGATTTCGGTTATCACTATCCCGCGGTAACTGAGTATGCAATTTTTCAAGATACAATAAGTAGCGTAAGTCCTTCTCCAGGGTCACATCTTCTCCTAGGTATACCAAAATTCATCAATCAATCAAAATATTATTTTATTAAAGTCTACGCATTTAAACAATCGTCAGTTACAGCAAGATAAATAAAATAATGAAAAATTGATTCTACGGCGATTCAGCAGTTTGAATGTGAGATGGTAAAACAGATAGACAGAGTTCCTTTCGCATTTATAATATTAGGTACGGATGACTGAAATGGTGTGCCATCGCGTAAATCTCGCGTTGTTTCGGCGTGGTGCGTACAGTCGGCATAACATATAATGTATAGCAGCAAATATATCGTAGCGACGCGCGACCAAAGTCTTCAAATTTTATACACGCTCATAGGTCCTTTACAATAAAGTCTTGTACCACTTTGAACATTTTATTTTTAAATTTCTTTGCACTTTCGTCGCTAAAATATTATCTGACGTTGACCTGACCCTACTAATAGGTACCTACTATTCTTGTATTCTAAAGTGTATTAACTATGCCTACTATTTTTTTTAGGTTACCAAACAAAAGTGCTGTCATTATTGTCATGTTTAAAAACCCAAAATGATCAAATAATAAGCCTTTTAAACCATGCAAACAGAGGCACATTGAAAGGTACTCTTAATCCGGAACTTAAATTCCCAATTCAAAATGACGATGATTTGAATGAAATAATTGAACAATTATTAAAGAAAAAAGAAAATTATGACAATTTGGTAAGTTACAATACAATGACTCTTTAATAAACACCACTAATCATTACAGTAAAAAGATAAATAGTGAAAATTTGCACCAATAGGTAGGTGGCCTTCTTTGTAGTTTCAGGGCGATTTCGTCCAGGCAACTTACATAGGAAAGAATGAAGGAACAGCTTGAAACAGGTGGTGCAATATATAGTTATTTAATAGTAATAAACAATACATAAAATAAACACGCATACAATACATACCTACACACTTACAACATTATGTAAAAAGTTATTTTCTTCACTTCAATTTCTAATTTACAAGAGAGTAATACAGCTGTAAGTGTGTCCTCTTCTTTAGTTAATTTGCCATGTACTTTAGATAATAATTCTCAATCTGAAATTGTATCACAAGGTTCTAGTAATAATTCCAATTTATTTTTGCAACATGACATTTCTCATGAAAATCATATTACTTTTGATGATGAGCATTCACTATCTGATCTAGATTCGGTTAAGTCTTTAAAAAATGATGATTTCAAAACAGAGTTAAAACATTGGGCCATTCAATATCAAATACCACATAATGCGTTAAATAGTCTTATTAAAATTGTGTCTCCTTTATGCCCTGGATTACCAAAAGATAGTAGAACATTGTTGACAACCCCTTTACAACTAGACATTACTAAGTTAGATACTGGAGAATTAGTATATTTAGGTCTTCTTTCACAAATTAAAAAACAAATAAAACTATTTGACGATACTGATACTCGTAATAATGTTGGGAACAGAGAAATAAAAGTTTCTTTTAATATTGATGGACTTCCAATATTCAAAAGTACCAATACACAATTGTGGCCCATATTAGGATTGTTAAAAAATAATACTAATGCTAGACCATTTGTCGTCGCTCTTTTCTGTGGTCGAGCTAAACCTTCACCATTAGATGTTTTTTTAGAGCAATTTGTCGACGAATTAGAAAAAATACTTAGAAATGGTTTCGATCTTGAAAATATTCATTACACTGTTAAAATCCATAGCTTTACTTGTGACGCTCCAGCACGAGCATTTATCAAGTGTACTAAACAACATGGTGGCTATTCAGCTTGCGACAAGTGTGTAGAGGCAGGCGAATACCGCGGCCGCGTGATCTATGAAAGTGTGTCAGCACCCAAGAGGACCAATGAATCATTTCGTTCGCAGCTTGATGAAGACCATCATGTTGGAGAGTCACCACTTTTACGGCTTCCTATTGATTTGATATCTCTATTCCCTACTGAATATATGCATAATGTTTGTTTGGGGGTAATGCGTAAGCTGTTAAATGTGTGGATTAGTGGCGATTTAAAGGTTCGTATACAAAGTCACTCAATTAAAGTAATATCTGAAAACCTAATTAATTGTTCAAAATTTATACCAGTTGAATTTAATAGAAAACCGCGAAGTTTATCTGAATTAGCTCGATGGAAAGCAACTGAGTATCGAATGTTTTTATTATATGTGGGTCCAATTGTGTTAAGGGACGTCTTGCCACGTTCACTTTACGAAAACTTTCTACTTTTTCATTCAGCTATTACGATTTTATGTTCAAACAAACATATCAGAGAACATGGTATAGATTTGGCCCAGGAATTACTTCTGATTTTTATAAATCATTCAAAATCGGTTTATGGATTACATTTTTTGGTATATAATGTTCACATGTTAAGTCATTTATGCGATGATGTACGCCTATTTGGTACACTAGATGAATATTCAGCATTCCCATTTGAAAATCATTTAAAGAGTGTAAAGAAATTAGTACGATCGCCTAATAAGCCATTACAACAAATTGTAAGAAGATTGAAAGAAATGGAATCTTCAAATTTATACAGCTTCTCATCGAAAATAACTGTTTCTGACCAGTTCTATTCTGGACCCCTACCTGAGGAAAATGTTTATGAATGCTATAAAAAACTAACATATAAAAAATATACGTTATATGTAGCAGAATCTCGTGAAGCGGATTGTTATTGTCTTACTAAGGATAAGAAGGTGTTTAAGATACACAACATCCTTAAAAATCATACTTTATTCATATATGGAAAGGAGTTTGTAAACTATCAGCCGTTCTTTGAGTACCCTTTTAATTCAGTAGCTATTGATATTATGTTAGTAAAAAATTATTCACATTTTAAATTGATGCCTGTTAATGACATTTTAACCAAATGTGTGGTTGTCCACAGTAACGGCTATACATTAAGCATTCCAATGCTTCATGATTATGATTGTGGTAGATAATTTTTTGAAATGTAGATATGAAACTTGCTTTGAATGAATACAGGATGTAATTGGGGGCGTAGGTACCTATCAAATAGAGGTCGTGAATATCGGTAAAGTGATTCGACATGTATGTTTAGAGATTTAAAAATTGAAATTTACTACTTGTTTGGTTAAAATAACATGGTCCCTATATTATTATTGTTATGGCCTATTGTGTTCGTGTCCTTTAATGCTTCATAAATATAGATTATACTACTTACATGGTGTTTTTTTTTTAGTTTCATCCATAAAAATCCTTGAGACTATAATATTCAGGGTACGTAGATAAGATGGACTCTCACCCATGCTACCTCCGGGGAGCATATTGCCGTGCTTACGATATCAGCAGTAAGTGTGTTCTGGGCGTTTTTATTAATACCCGCCTTAATAAAAGTGAAAATCGCTTTCTTCTACAAAACACACTTACTGTTGATATCGTCACCACGGCAGCACATAATATGCAGCCCCGTAGGTCCTGACCTCGTCCTAGTAACGTCCCTATGAATTCAGTATATGACGTCACTCCAACGTCAGTGGCTGCCCTAATATGTACGGCCCAGTAACGTCCCTATGAATTCAGTATATGACGTCACTCCAACGTCGGTGGCTGCCCTAATATGTACGGCCCAGTAACGTCCCTATGAATTCAGTATATGACGTCACTCCAACGTCAGTGGCTGCCCTAATATGTACGACCCAGTAACGTCCCTATGAATTCAGTATATGACGTCTCTGTAACGTCTGTAAACTACGTCTTGAGGCTGTGACAAATTGACGTCATCTGATGGGACCCCCCGACGTCAAGACATGACGTCTTTTACGTCGAGCAGTACCGTAAACGGACGACATAATGACGTGAAAATGCTACCTGGGTTGCAATTAGGTACGTGATTTGTCTGTATGAATTCACAAAAAGAAAGAAAATATTCGTAACAATTGATCACATTATTATTACAAGAATGTAAATTAAAATCTCCTATAACAAAAACGTCCCTATATTTAACACATAACTGTTCAATCATTCTAAACAAAATCATATAATCATTTTCGCAACTGCTTGGAGGAATATAAACCACACAACACAAAAACAAATATCTATTACGGGTATGTATGGTAGCACAAATCAGTTCAAAAGCGCATCTATCGACATTGACGTCACCAGGTACTGTCACTTTACGTAGCTCGAACCCATATGTGGCCACGAGAAACGCGCCTCCTTGTTTTCGTCCGTCCATTCGGTCGCATCTTAAGATTTGATACCCTTGCGGTTTAATTTCAGCATCTTCTATCGATTCATTGCAGCCAGTTTCTGTTATTGCAATTAAATCCGCTCCTATAGTTTCTACATTATTATAAAACACATCCAACTTTGTACGCAGACCTCTTGCGTTTTGATAAAAAATTTCGATATTTCTATTTTCCATCGTTTGGTCTATTTGTTGGTCTCCGAAACCAGATCCATAAGGAAAATTCTGCATTCAAAGGCCACACATCTGGATGACATAATTTGTGGTAAACTCCCTCCGCGATACCAACAATAAAGGAAGAGTAGTCTCTCTCTGTTTTATGCCTAATTTTTTCAATTTTAATATTCACTTCAGGTCCACACACCTGTTTTACGTGTGTGGTTAAGCTTTCAACAGTAGTTTCCGGATGAAAGCGCCAAACGTGAAGATGTTTCTTACGCTCCATTGCTTGAATTTCCTTAAGACTCGAGTTCTGCCCTCTTTTTACTTCTTTACTTTGAAATTTCCTTTCATTATTACGGACTACATTCCACCCTTCATTACTATCCGCCTTGCTGGTCATCTCAACCTCTGATGTTGCTAAATGCTGTTCCTTCGCTGGCGATACTTCACCCCCTTGGTTGTTCCGCGGTTTTCATGGCCACACTTGATGTAACAGCTGAGGGACTAGCGGCGGATTTTTTACTTTTGTCATTTGCGGGTTGTTTACAAATTGCTTCGGAATAATTCAATGCTTCTTTAGGACATTTCACAGTCTCCACTGATGCTTGTGATATTTTGGAGATATTTATTTGGTGTTCTAAATATTGATTACGCATACTTAGTTCCTTCATTTGTTTTTCTAGTAAGAAAACTTGATCCACTTTTTGTTCGAGTACCTTCACGTATAAACGTAATTCTTGCAACTCAGTTTTCGTGCAATTAAATATTTCCTGCATATTTTCCATAAGGCTTGTCTGGCTATCTAAGCGTGACATTACCTCGATCGAAAATCCTTAATCTCTTCAAACAAGTAGAAATTTTGTTCCGTCATCGGAGATTCTGCGGACTTTATGCGACTGCCGCGTTGAGTGTTAGAATAGAATAGAATAGAATTCCTGAGAGTACGTCTCGAAGTTTTCCGTAGGAATTCCAAGGCACTTCAGTTCATACACTTTATTGCACGTCTTTTTGGAACACTCAATAAATGGCACGTTGGTTAGGTCCATACCACAACCACTGCAATTCAACGACATTCTCGAAAGTAATAATTTTTCGGCAACGAACACACAAGACGTCCGCTCGGTACGTGCGCGCGTAAATACTGTAATGTTATAAAGTCGAAGTGGGTTTTCAAGGTCAAACAAGACGCGTCAGGAAATTAATAATAAATAAATTTAAGGCACGTTTAGTTGCACGACGATTTAGTCAGAAACCTGGTGTGGATTTCGATAAGACGTTTTCACCCGTAGTTCGACATTCAACTTTGCGTATTTTATTCAATTTAGCGAATGAAAAAGATACAGACATTGACCATAGTAAGATGTCACTACTGCGTTTCTGAATGGATCCCTACAGGAGGAAATCTATATGGAGCAGCGTCCTGGATTTGAAATTGATGATAACAAAGTATGTATGTTACAAAAAAGCATCTATGGCTTAAAACAAGCAAGTAGAGTATGGAATGAGACTGTACACAATTTGTTAACTAGTCATGGATATTCACAAACACGTTGTGAGCCATGTGTTTATGTAAAAAGAAATAATACTAAGTCTACAATTTTGGCATTATATGTAGATGATTTTTATATATTTAGTAACTGTAATTTAGAAAAAGAAGCTCTCATTTCATTGTTAAAGAATAATTTTGAGATCAAAAACTTGGGATCTATCAAAAACTGTCTTGGCATCAGTGTGCATAGAGATAGAGATAGATAGAGGTACTATTATTTTAAAACAATCAGAGTACATTAAAAGGCTCCTTGTTCGTTTTGGCATGTTAGAATGTAAAGGTGTCTTTACACCAATGTCTGTTAATGTGTGCGTTCGCGCAGCGGAATGTTGTTGAATTTAAAGATATTAATTATGCAGATATTTAGTGTATGACGTCGTATAATTGTGTATGGTAAAAAAAAAATTGTGTACGCAGCCATTGTGGAGAAATTCACCAAAAACTGATTCCGCTGGGCGAACGTTGTCCTGGCGGAACTTATTTTAATCCATAGACTTTAGAAGAAAAGAGGTGTGTCCAAAAATTAGTGTGTATTTGTGTGTAATTGTGTATGTATGAATAAAATGAGTGCATGCATAAACTTCGGAGAAATTCAAGTTTCCGCTACGCGAACGTTTGGCCATTAGCTAGTTTTCATATAAAGCGCTTACATAGAGAGCTGTAGATTTTTACATACGTTGTTTTGAATTTGTTTATATTTGTTTAAAAAACAGATTTAGAAAAAATCGTAGGGCTTAAAAGATAAAAATATAAACGTAAAATACACTTAATAGGTCTTAGTTCTTAAAGTATGCACTTTGGGGTCTAGATTTTCACGTTTATACAAACCTTGTAAGTATCTGAAACATGTTGCCAAGTATCAATGATGTTCCGTTAGTAATTAAAGAGTTAAAGGACAATTTTACCATGAATAGATCACTGTTTATGGAAGGAAAATGAACTTACGGGAGGATGTAAATGATGCATCCCTTCGATAGCAGCCTCCAGCGCGCCGGTTCACGCGATATTTCCACCAAGTTTCACGAGAGGAAAGAGTTTGAGGATTCACCACACAGCACCAATAGTTTTTCACTTTTAGAATTTTTGGCGGGAGCGCGAGCGCACAGAAATATGTGTCGCCGGTAAGCGAGCGGATTTACGAATGTGAGAGGGCGGGGGGTTGTTCTATTGAACGGAACAGGAAATAGTGGGAGTAGTAAAGGAATCGATTTGGAATGGATGATCCTTCTCGAATGAGTTAATGAGTGATGTGTAGTGTTGCAAGTAAAATATATTAATTATAATAAGTATAGATAAAACAATGCGAATGGCGCAGACAACTCTCCCGGCCTAGAGGTTTTCCTCTAAACTAAAACTTTATGAGAACTTAAATTAAATAAATGAATTTAATTAAAAATAGAGTTAAGAAAAATGTTAAGTAATTATTGTGTAGGTAGAGGACAAAGCCGCACTACCGGGCGTATGTAGGAGCCGGAAGCAGTTCTAACCTTCACAGTCCTAACTATATTATCCTTTCCAGGATAAGTCGCATCTATGACACCTAAAGGCCAACAAAGCGGGTGAGCGTTGTTGTCTTTGATAACAACAATCGTACCTACTTCAATAGGCTTTGATGGTGTGTTCCACTTCTCCCGCTGTTGCAAGGAAGTGAGGTACTCCTGACTCCAACGATGCCAGAAGGAATGAGTTATTTTATTAAGAAGTTGATAACGCGATAAGCGATTGTCTGAAATGTCTGTGACATCTTCAGCAGGTAAAAATTTAAGCGGAGTTACGTTTAAAAAATGATTAGGCGTCAAAGCACTAATATCAGACGGGTCAGAGCTTAAAATACTTAGAGGTCGATTATTTAAAAGACATTCAATTTGAACAAGTACGGTACTAAACTCCTCGTATGTTAATATTTGAGAACCAATGACTTTAAAAAGATGAGTTTTGACACAACGAACATTAACTTCGCTGAGTCCATTAAAATGAGGACCGTAAGGCGGACTATGTTTAAATCGTACACGATGTTCAGCTAGTTGTTCACTTATGTAATTTATATGAGATTTGGATTGAATTAAGGCGTAAATTTCGTTCAATTTGCGCTTTGCGCCAATAAAGTTTGTGCCTCCATCACTATAAATCATAGCAACAGGACCTCTACGAGAAATAAAACGCTTATAAGCGGCGAGAAATAAATCTGAACTAAGGTCAGAGACCAACTCTAAGTGTACTGCCTTAGTTGTTAGACAGACGAACACACAAATGTAAGCTTTGTGGCTCTTAATTCCGCGTTTTCGGATATGAGTAATGTAGAAAGGACCACAGTAGTCCACAGCGGTATTAACAAACGCTTTTACTTGTGAAACGCGAAAGTCGGGTAGATCACCCATTGGAGGGTAAGTATTTTGAGGTTTAAGTTTAAAACATTTGTTACAACTATGCACTCGTTGTCTTACAATGTTACGAGCAGATAAAATCCAGAATTTTTGTCTAATTATAGCTAATAAAAGAGCGGGACCCGTATGTAAATTAGATACATGATAAAAGTCAATTAAGAGTTGAGTAAAACGTGATTTAGTTGGAATTAAAATGGGGTGCTTTTGACCATAATCAAGTTGAGAATGAGTTAACCTTCCACCTACTCTGAGAATATTATTCGAATCCAGAAAGGGGTTGAGTTTAGCGAGTCTTTTATTTAAATTTTTATTAGATTTTAATGCGTTAATTTCTTCAGAGAAATATCGACTTTGTATGTAACGTATAAGGAATATTTCCGCGGCATCTAAATCCGAAACGATGATACAACCACGCGAGTTTAGTAACTTGCAGAAACGTAGTATCAAAACCAAGATACGTAGTAAAATAGAATATTTAGAAATGCGGTCAATTAAAGATTGAATAGGTTGAGGAACTTCTTGCGTTACTTTAACTGAGAGAGCGATATTTTTAATTTCAATTACTTCCGAATTATTATTATTTAAATTGACCGTAAATGGCTTGATTGGCCACTGATTTAAGGGGAATGAAAACCAATGCGGAGCGTTAAACCAAAGAGTTAAATCTAATAATTGTTTAGGCGTTACGGGACGAGAAACTACATCAGCGGGATTTTCAGTTCCATCGATGTGAAACCAATGTTTAGCAGGTAATTTTGAATTAATTTCAACAATGCGATTTGCGACAAATGTATGAAATCTATGTGAGGGCGAGTGGATCCAGGTGAGCGTGACTGTTGAATCAGAAAAGGCAAAAATATTATTAATTTTACAGCGTTTACTTAAAACTTCTACAACTGAGTTGATTAAGTTTGCTAAGAGAAGAGCAGCACATAGCTCGAGACGAGCTAAGGGCGTATTTTTAAGCGGAGCGACGCGAGATTTAGAAGTTAGTAAGAGGGTTGATCCGTTATCTTCATCGTTAGAACTAACCCTTATGTAAACAGCGGCACCATAACAGCGCTCACTGGCGTCTGCGAACCCGAGGAGAGTGACATGAGAACTAGAGGTGATACCTACATGTCGCGGGAATTTTATTTGTTCGAGATAGGAAAGTTCTTTGTGAATTCGATTAAATTTATTTTCAATGTGAGCGGGTACAGGATCATCCCAATCAAGGTCATGCTTCCAGCATTCCTGAACTAAAACTTTCATGAATGCGGTAACTGGACTTATAAGACCTAAGGGGTCAAACAGCCGTGCGGTTGTGGATAAAACGGTACGTTTCGTACATATAAGAGAATTACCATTTATTTTAAATTGAAAAGAGTCTTCTACAGGATTCCACTGCATACCTACAATTTTAGTATTATTATTAGCGTCAACGTCAAATTCAATATTTTGCGGATTTAAATGAGTTGAAGGAATTTTATTTAAAAGTTCGGAACTATTAGAGATCCACTTTACAAGGTTGAAACCGCCTGACCTGAACATGGCGACCATTTCTTGATATGTCTGCTCAGCTATTTCAACGCCATCTAGCGAACATACGTAGTCATCCATATACATATGGTTTTCAGCCTCGTAAGCCGCGAGCGGGTATTTATCCCGACTATCAGATGCGAGTTGGCGAACTACTCTCATAGCTAAATAAGGCGAGCTTGAGACACCGAAAGAAACGCGGTTAAATTCAAAAGTTGAAATCACAGAATCTTTATTGAATCTGTATAAAATTCGTTGAAATGCGTGATGATCAGCGGAAAGATTAAGTTGAAAATACATCTTTTCGATGTCTGCAACTACAGCAACGGAAAACATGCGAAGATTAATTAATAAATCGAAAATGTTACTTTGTAGATTCGGACCTACATAAAGGAGATCATTTAGCGATTTACCTGAGCTAGTTTTACAGCTAGCGTCAAGCACGATGCGAGTTTTACTGGACTGTTTATCCGGGCGGTAAACAGCACGATGCGGAATATAATAATGCGGGATATTGAGAGAGGGATCTTTGACCTTGGCCAAATAACCTTTGTCAAGATAATCTTGAAGCGTAGCGTTGTAATTAGTTCTGATCTCGGGATCAGAATCTAACTTTTTTTCTAAATTAACGAGGCGGCGCATCGCCGTTGAGTGCGAATATCCTAAGTCTGTACACGGAGCCTTGAATGGTAGCTGCACTGTGTATCTACCTGTTTCGTCGCGAGAGTAAGTTGAATTAAATATTTGTTCACACGCGTGATCATCAGGACCCATGTGAATCTTATTAGGGACGCTTTCCAGCTCCCAAAAGCGTTGCGTGAGCGTATCTAAGCTAAGCGTGCTAGTAGCGCACAGAAAAGTTTGCTCGCTTTTATTTTTGTTTATTTGAGCGGGGCGAGCGCGCGAAGTTATGCGAGGTTGACAATCAGCTCGACCCATGGCTATGTAGCCAAGGGTGGTTTCTACAGCCACGACCGAGGAGCCAGGTAAAGTTACCTTTCCACTTCCCAACAAAAGCGGGAAAAGTTCATTGCCGAGGAGGCAATCTATTTCACCGGGAACGTGGAACGCGTCATCAGCCATAGGTAAATTACGTAATGGAGTGAGATTCGTGATATCTATGGATATGTTGGGTAAGTCGTCAGTAATACGATCTAAAACCCGAGCGTGAATTGTATAACAACAGCGTTGATCAAAGCGGGAAAATATTTTAAATGTTGTAGTACCAAACGAGGGTATTTTAGCGTGACCTATACCGAAAATAGAAGATTTGTCAGGAGTAATTTCTAAGTTTAAGCGTTTACAGCAAGCCTTTGTAATAAAATGACTCATTGAGCCTGTATCAAGAAAAACGCGGATAGTATAAGGTTTATTATTATTATAAGCGTATACGGAAGCGGTAGGCAACAAAACAGTTGTATTATTTTTAACGCACGAGGTAGCCGAAGTCATTGATAAATAAGGAGCGTTTGAATTTTCGCGCGCAACGTTATCACCTGCCGGTACGGGCGACGAGTCGAGTGTCGCGGGAGCGGCAGACAGCGGGGGCGCGGGAGCGGTCGCGCGGGGCGCGCTGTTCGCAGCCGGCGGCGGTGCGCGTGCGGACTGCGCGGATCCATGTTCAACTACCCGATTGTTTGAATTGTTAAAGTTATCTAGATGTATTAGCGAATGATGTTTACGGTGGCAAACCGAACATGTATTTGTTGACTTGCACATTTTAATATCATGAAATCCTAAACAATTACGACAAAACTTATGTTTGTTTACAAGATCTAATCTATCTTTAGCGTTTTGATTCATAAAATGAGAACATCTATAAAGTGGATGTGAATCAGGGGATCCACATACCTTGCAGGAACGCACTGGGGTGTCCTGGATAGTACTCGCGAAGGCTTGGCTATTTTTAAATTTAGATGAGAATTTATTATTTTCATTATTATTATTACGAACTTTAGAGGGATTAGAGTGATTACGGAGCGTTATTATTTTACTTTGTTCTTTTAAAAATTGCGAAAGATGATCGAAAGTAGGTATTGCAATATGACTATGCGATTGTTCGAAAAGGTTAACGACCTCTTTATCGAGCTTACTGAGTGCAATATCAGTTATTATAAAATCTGACAAATCTTTTAAGTTTAAGCGACGTAACGCGGCTTGAGCCGAATGAAACTGCTCAAGAAATGTATCAATACATTGATAAGGTTTAAATTGAACCATTTGATGTAAGTACATGGAAGCTTGTACGCGCGTATCTTGATATTTTTCTATTAAAGCATTCCAAATGAGTAGGTAATTATTAGCGGTAGGTATGATACCTGAGCAAACAGTTAATGCTTTGCCCGAGAGACAACCTATTAAATACTGAACCTTTTCGGCGTCAGTTAGATGCGAATTATCATGAATAAGACTTTTGAAGTTTTCATGAAAAGTTGTCCAATTGCTGGGCATGCCATCAAATGAAACAAGTTTTAAAGGCGGCAGTTTACGATTTAAAAACTCGAATTTATTATTTGTGTTATCATTACTCGTATTTTGAGACCTAAGAATATTCTATTGCTTTAATTTGACAATAGATTTCATCAAATGCGGTAAGTGGGCCGTAGTTCGGCTTTGCCGTCGAACCACTTTCTAATAAAGCTAAATTATAAGCATCAAGAGTTTCCATAAAGTTTGTTCTAATTTGCTCAAGGGAGCTAATTCGAGCTAGAAATTGAGATTTTAATGAATTATTTACGGAAACTTGTAGGCCGAGATCGTAAATGGATTGCAAAATTTGGAATAAATTTTCTTTTTTCGACTCTAATAAAATAACTTTAGGATCTTCCTCGGTAGAACCATAGGATTCTTTATCAGATTCCTTATCCTTACTACGCGTGGAAGGCATTTTTATGCGTTGAGAAATACCTATTCGAGTTTTAAATCGTGTAATAGATTAATTAGATGAGTGAATGTATGCGAGCTTGCGTGAACAAAATGGACTTGTCTGTGTGCGTTATGTTTTGAGAAATATGCGAAAATATGCGTGCGATGAATAAAATATTGTTATAATATTTTAGCTATAGTGTATAAATAGAAATAAGATGCGTTTTTATAAAAACAACTTAGCGTTGATGAGATTGAGCGGGAAATGTGCCCTCGTGGGCGCGTCGCGTGTATCACGTGGACGCGTAATGGCGGGTGCGTATTTGAGCGTTTTTTGCGTTTTTATGCGAAAAATAGATAAATATGATGTGTGTGATGAGTGTAGCGTAGATGCGTAGTAGAAATGCGTTTTTTATCCGGCTCGAAGGACCAGAAAACTTGGAAGGAAAATGAACTTACGGGAGGATGTAAATGATGCGTCCCTTCGATAGCAGCCTCCAGCGCGCCGGTTCACGCGATATTTCCACCAAGTTTCACGAGAGGAAAGAGTTTGAGGATTCACCACACAGCACCAATAGTTTTTCACTTTTAGAATTTTTGGCGGGAGCGCGAGCGCACAGAAATATGTGTCGCCGGTAAGCGAGCGGATTTACGAATGTGAGAGGGCGGGGGGTTGTTCTATTGAACGGAACAGGAAATAGTGGGAGTAGTAAAGGAATCGATTTGGAATGGATGATCCTTCTCGAATGAGTTAATGAGTGATGTGTAGTGTTGCAAGTAAAATATATTAATTATAATAAGTATAGATAAAACAATGCGAATGGCGCAGACAGTTAACAAAACAGTCAAATATCACGACGTTAATTGCATGGTAAAATGTATGCCAAAAATTAGTTTATTCATTCAACTATTCACATGCAAAATTTCATGTCATTAAATTTAGTAATTAAAGAAATCAATTAAAATACTGACGAAGCATCGAAAACCTACATAACCCGACCAAGTTCGGATAGCTACAAAAAAGCGTCCATGCAATATATTTAGGTAACATCCCAAAATTTACCGTATAATACCGGTATTGAATTGGTATAGGTGATAACACAATTGTTTCGATATAATTTAAAGGTCATTTATTTTTGTACACCAAATTTTTGTTCAATTGTTCTGATTTTTCAGCTCCAGAATTGACTGGAATAATTCCGGAGTTCCGATAGGTATTCACATTTTTTAAAAGTTAATATTTTGATTTAATTATATTCTTGTGAACGCACGTAATTTAACGTCTGTGGAATATTCCACAAACTGCTAGTCGAACAGGACGCGCGCGGCTTCCCGCTTGAAACGGTACTTCCATCCTTGAAGAAAAGAGAGGGCAATAATATGTTTTCATTGGCCGCGGCCCGCGCGTATTCGTTTTTGCTGTTGAACTTGAACCTGATTTTGTTTTTTATCCCCAGTCACAAACAAATGTGCAGTCAAGGACAATGTGCGTATGCGCTGTTGTTTTGCTATGCATCGCCAATTCTCGAAAATAATAATATTGACAAAGTGTGTTATTAATGTTATAGTGTAACAGTGAAGCTTAACATAGGTAATTATGTAGTAGGAATATTGAGTCAGTGATAGTGAGAAGCTGATCACAGATATAAGGTAAGATTTTATAATAAATTAATAACTATACACTTATTCATTTACGTAGTTTATGAGGCATATAAATTATAATAATTGTGTTACGTTAACATTGGACAGACACCATAAACCCAAGTTAATATCTACAGATTGATCTAATTCTATTTAGAATTTAAATTCATAATAATAAATTATACTAGACATATTATAATGGCTTTTTCACTGTTCGTGCTGTGCGTCTGTGGAACTCACTCATTCGTTACGCGATAGCCCTTCGTTGGTAGTTTTGGAACATTTTTTGTCAATATAAACTGTAGTTTAAGTATATATTTATAAGTATGTATCATTTGAGTATATATTATGTTTATGTATTTGTTATTTGTTTAGTTTCTATCTGTAGTTTATTTTATGTAGGTACCTATAATATTATAATTAGAGTAGTTTATCTTTTTTTTCCCCCCTTTCTTACTATGTACACTTGTTTTCTGTCCTGTTAAGAACTATCTCTCTTTCGCTCTAGGTTTGCTGTCAGAGAACTCATTAATGAGTTAAGCTCGCCTTTGTACATTATATTTTTTTATTGTAAAATTTATGTATTATTTTGGTGTGTGTACCTTAAAGTATAATAGTAATAGTAGTAATATATTATAATAAAATCGTAACCAAGTAGATGTTTTTCCTGGTTAAAGACAAACTACTGAATAGAAAATTACAGAATAACTACTGAATTAACTAAACGACCGACTAGATTGTAACGAAATGTTGAAAATAAATATTGTTATTGAATAATCACCTTATATTTATTACCAATATGCAAAATACATATACGTATAAGGCAGATGTTTATTATTGACTTTCTTTTTGTGGGGTTATGTGTAGAGATGGCAATAACGGCTGTTTTTCAATAATTAATTATGCATATGATTCTATATCACTAAGACATACTCCCCTTAAAAGGAAAGCAACTAATAAAGTATCACAATTTTTCATTATCTTTATGTAGTAATCCATGTACCTATGTAAATGTATACTTTTTATTAATGTTTCAGATTATAATGGCGTCTTAATCTCACTAGAAGCGAACACCTCAACGACCTAATTCTACAAACCAAACCAATTGATCCAACGCATCGCGCGGCGCTACCGACGCCGACGGGAGGAAAAATTTAAAATGGCCGGCAGAAAAAGTACTATACCGTTAAATAATATGAAAGTAGTAGTACGAATACATAAAGACACGTTTGTTAAATCTGTTCCTCCTGTTAGCCATGAAGTGTATGACAGTATACAAAAGCAGTTAGCTGAATTATTTAATTACCACATGAAGAAACCTGCCATACAATTGTCAATTAAACGCCATTATAATTATTTTTTTGACCACTGTGAAAACATACCCACCAGTAAACATTATTTTGATGATTCTGATGAAAACAATGTTGATATTACAGACGAATCTGATGAAGTTCAAGTAAAATTTCTAAAGGATTATTATGAGTACAGAAATATAGAACCAACAAATCACAAGTTGTTAAAAAATAATTGGACGAATGAGCTACAAGACCACATATGGGCAAAAACGGATATTCAATGCACTTTTTCATTTAAAAGCAATTACGTTCCTTCAAATTTAAAGCTAAATAATATCAAATGTGATGGCAAATGTACCCAATGTGGAGCAAATATTTTAGTCACTATTGATCCAATAACTAGTAATTTCATAGATGTTACTTGTTTGCTAAGCCGATATAAAAAAGATTTTGTCCATGATTCGACTATAAAGAATAAACTTAATTCTGTAAGAAAACAAAAATTAGCAGTAATGTTAAAACATAATAAGGCATTAGCAGTTAGAGCCAAGATGGCAGACAAAATTATAGGCATAAATGATCCATGTGAACCTCCAACATTTCCGAAATTAAGTACTTTGAGGCGTATACGACACGAAGTTAAAAGGGCACTCCAATTCGATAAGAACACAATTCTCTCCATTTATGCTATGTCACAAAGTCCACCTTTTGATTCTTTTGTTCAAAAATTTAGTTTAGTCCCGTTTTTTTATATTTTTGGACCCAAGAACAAGGTAAATATTATGATGAAGTATTAAAAAATACACACATCGTTTTATCCATCGATGCAACCGGTTCGATTTTTCAAGTAATTGCACCGCCAAATGTTAACGATAATTTAAGAACTAAAGAACCCAAACATACCTTTTTGTATGCCGTTGTGGCATACACTGCAAACACAAGTATACCTTTATGTTATATGGCGTCCCAGTCCCATACTACTGAAACCATAGCCACGTGGTTAAGCACATGGGCGCGTAACCGTAATACGCCGAATGAAATTATCAGTGATGATTCGTCTGCCCTATTAGGAGCAATATGTCGCAGTTTTTTAAACACCGACACAAACAAATATTTAGCGCAGTGCTTTTCGATATTAGAAGGTGAACATAATTCTATACCAGCATGTTACATTAGATTGGATAAGTCTCATTTTTTCAAAAAATTATACAAACAAAGCTGTTTCGATAAAGCGACAGAAAAATGTAAATACTTCTATATAAATTGTATAAAAAAAATTCACTTGCTTAAGTCCTATGACGAAGTCAAATCAGTAATCAAAGATATCGTTACTGTATCTTTACATGAATATGTAACCCTAGATTTAGATGGGCATTCATGCAAGAAATATGATCAAGCTGTAGCGTATTTAGCGAATATAAGCGAGTATAAGGTTGACATCCAAGATTTAGATAACTGTAACGATGATGAGGCATTATGTTCTGTATTAGCCGATGAAAAGAATGACACCAACAATGCAGGTACAAACCCACTCATTCAATATTACGACAATATTCTAGAAACCGAAAAATTGTATTTAATGTTAATTGACCCGAACGAACATAAAAACGAATATTATCTACCAGAAATAAATGATACATTAAAAAGACTATTGAGAAAGTTGCCAATGTGGAGTGGCGTTATGGATAAGTATTTTCGTAATGTTAGAAATGTTGGGAGTAGCTCAAATGTTGAAAATCATTTCAAAGATATAAAGACCATATATTTCAATACAAAGCAGGAGCGAATACGTTTAGACGAATTTTTAATACAACATTACACTTACATTTATGGAATGATCAAATTAAATAAAGCTAAATATTCTGAAACTGCTACTAAGATAATTAAGAATAAGAATGAACATATGATTTTAAATCAAGTTAAACAGACGAAAATTATAGGTGATTTCGAGGAGCAATCTATTTTTCAAGACAATCCTGTTGAAATAGAAAACTGGAGAGGTCTAGTTATTCCCAACACAAAAACTATCTCGTCGAAGCCTCTTTACATCTTACAAAATGGTAACGTATCAATATCGAAAGACATCAAAAATGTAGTGACTAATACCTGTGCATTTGACGCAGTGGCTCAAGCTTTCGCAGTCGCATATACTGACCGTATCTCTTTCCGTAATTTTATAGATTCCTTGATTAGCAAAGATTCATTCACTCGTTTTTTTATCCTATTATCTAATACGAAAAAGAATTATTGCAAAACGTTATACGCAAAACGAGAAATTTTACTAAATCCATTGTTTAATGTTAATGACAATACACTTGATGCAAGACAGTGCCAAATTATAGATTGTGCATGCAATGTCACAAAAATAATTGAAGACATCTGTTTGCCATACTTTTCTGGAAACAGAAAGAAATGTTGATCAAATAAAGAATGCCTTGTTTCCATAAATGACAGCAATTTTAAATGTAAATACCTACCTTTAAACATTGATATCATTAAGTGTAAAGGCATTGCCAAATTGCAAGAGTCTGTAGAATCTGGTATGAGGAGTGACAATCCTCCTATTTGTAATTTTTGTGGAATAGGCACTGTCGATTTTAAATATGATTTAAATGATTTAATTATCTTTGAACTACATAATTTGTACATAAATCTAGAGGACATACCTCGTAATATTGAAATAAATAATAAGCTATTTTTAATATTGGCTATCATTGAATATGTTCCACCTTTACAAATGCCAGGTATTGGTCATTACAAGGCGCATTGTTCGAGACCCCCGTACACTAATAAATCATTTCAGTGTTACGACGATTTATGTAGCAAAATTCAAAATAGTTCCAAAAACATAATGCCTCATGCAATAATTTATACAACTGAATAGTCTAGTTATGTGATCTGTGATTGTTAATCTGTGATTTTTTTTTAAGCTAGTGTACATTATACTTAGAAATGTTGAGGTTATTTACTGTATTTGCTACTCATTTAAGAATATTTTCTTGAAAATACCTTTTTTATACCAATGTTTTAGTTTATAAGCACTTTCTTAATGTTGATCAAATCTAAACAACTGAATAGTCTAGTTATGTGATCTGTGATTGTTAATCTGTGATTTTTTTTTAAGCTAGTGTACATTATACTTAGAAATGTTGAGGTTATTTACTGTATTTGCTACTCATTTAAGAATATTTTCTTGAAAATACCTTTTTTATACCAATGTTTTAGTTTATAAGCACTTTCTTAATGTTGATCAAATCTAAACAACTGAATAGTCTAGTTATGTGATCTGTGATTGTTAATCTGTGATTTTTTTTTAAGCTAGTGTACATTATACTTAGAAATGTTGAGGTTATTTACTGTATTTGCTACTCATTTAAGAATATTTTCTTGAAAATACCTTTTTTATACCAATGTTTTAGTTTATAAGCACTTTCTTAATGTTGATCAAATCTAAACAACTGAATAGTCTAGTTATGTGATCTGTGATTGTTAATCTGTGATTTTTTTTTAAGCTAGTGTACATTATACTTAGAAATGTTGAGGTCTTTTTCTGTATTTGCTACTCATTTAATAATTGGTATTGAGTTGTAAATACCTTTTTTATTTTATAAGTACTTTTTAAATGTTGATTTATTTTTATATTAGGCAGACTCTCAAACCTAAACAACTGAATAGTCTAGTTATGTGATCTGAGATTGTTAATCTGTGATTTTATTATTGAAGCTCTAAATATTTTACTTACCCTTATATTCATAATCGTTTATTAAACCTATGTTAGTTAAAACACATTTAAGTTTATTGCTGTCGTTGCAAGCGTTTGTTAACGTTATTATAATTACTTATTTAAGTGTGTAATGAAACATAATTAAGTATGTACTTAATAAAAAAAAATTTTGTACACGGATATTTAAATAGAAAAGTACTTGTTAATTGAAGATTTGTTTTTATCGTAGATAGTTGGGTTATTATTAAAAAAATATTTTTAATTCAAGAAATGCAATTGTTTTATTTTTTCCTAACGCTTGTGTACGGAACTGTACCATATTAGTAAATACTATATTGGAAGGTTAAGAACGTCTCTTAGATATATGGCTGGGCCGCTTTTTTGTAGCTATCCGAACTTGGTCGGGTTATGTAGGTTTTCGATGCTTCGTCAGTATTTTAATTGATTTCTTTAATTACTAAATTTAATGACATGAAATTTTGCATGTGAATAGTTGAATGAATAAACTAATTTTTGGCATACATTTTACCATGCAATTCCTTTAGAACGTCGTGATATTTGACTGTTTTGTAAACAGTGATCTATTCATGGTAAAATTGTCCTTTAACTCTTTAATTACTAACGGAACATCATTGATACTTGGCAACATGTTTCAGATACTTACAAGGTTTGTATAAACGTGAAAATCTAGACTCCAAAGTGCATACTTTAAGAACTAAGACCTATTAAGTGTATTTTACGTTTATATTTTTATCTTTTAAGCCCTACGATTTTTTCTAAATCTGTTTTTTAAACAAATATAAACAAATTCAAAACAACGTATGTAAAAATCTACAGCTCTCTATGTAAGCGCTTTATATGAAAACTAGCTAATGGCCAAACGTTCGCGTAGCGGAAACTTGAATTTCTCCGAAGTTTATGCATGCACTCATTTTATTCATACATACACAATTACACACTAATTTTTGGACACACCTCTTTTCTTCTAAAGTCTATGGATTAAAATAAGTTCCGCCAGGACAACGTTCGCCCAGCGGAATCAGTTTTTGGTGAATTTCTCCACAATGGCTGCGTACACAATTTTTTTTTTACCATACACAATTATACGACGTCATACACTAAATATCTGCATAATTAATATCTTTAAATTCAACAACATTCCGCTGCGCGAACGCACACTTTTGTACTTAAGTGTATGCACTAGACCTGATATTTCATTCAGTGTGAGTATGTTGAGCCAATTTAATAATAATTATAATCAAAGTCATTGGTTGGCTGCCAAAAGGATCCTTCGTTATTTGAAAAATACTTTAAATTATGGTTTGATTTTTACTAAATGTTAAAGTGATCATTTAGAGGTGTTTGCTGATGTTGACTGGGCGAATGATCCTGTTGACAGAAGATCTTATTCAGGATTTGTAATTAAGATTGGTAACAATACTGTCAATTGGGAAAGCAGAAAACAACGTTGTGTTGCATTATCTAGCACCGAAGCCGAATACTTGGCTATTGGCGATGCATGTAAAGATGTTTTATTCATAAAAAGTTTTTGTCATGAAATAACAGGTTGTAAAATTAAATGTAAGGTGCGTAATGATAATTTAAGTGCAATTAAGCTCTTGGAGAGTAGAGAGTGTCACAAGAAGACAGAACACATCGATGTTCGATATCATTTTGTGAAAGATTTAGCGTAAAATGGTTGTATCCATGTAACTTATCTTCCTACAGACAGAATGATAGCAGATATTCTGACTAAAGCTCTACCATGTAGTAAACATAAAGGTTTTATGTATGACTTAAATGTAAGAAATGTTTAATAGAGTTGAGCATGTATCTCTATCCTATGTAAGTGTGTTTGAATTTAAATGTTTTTGTTTTAATGATAATATGCAGCTTAAAGGGAAGTGTTAAAAAGTAATTGAACGTATGTTCATATTTATAATCTGCATATTAGGAATGTTTTTTTACTCTATGCTACTGTCTGTCACTGTCACAAAAACTGTCTGTGTTCTCGGGCCACGTTTTGCTTGCCCCCGTGCAGCTTGTAATTTAAATCATATTTTATTTAAATAATCACTGTTTTTTTTACCCAATATTTACGATTAAATATATGGAAAGTGATCCAGCTGTTTGAATCAACGAGACTCATCGATCCACGCTGACCTCCCAACAATATCCTTATAGTCGCAAACAAACACAAGAAGCAAGACGTGAAAAGTGAGGTTATATTATGACAAGTTATGATAGATGTCAGACAGTTTTTTAATTTTAAATTGAGTAGGCTAAGGAAATTGAATAAAAATCCGTAGCGTACCGACGATAGCCGCCTGTAACAGAATTTAATTTATTTCTCTGGAAATACTCAACAGATAAATCTGATACTTTTTTTGTAGATAGTATTAGCTTATTCCTATGTGCAGAAAAAAAAATCGACACAATTTAAAATTTTCATACATGGCCCATTCTTCATTAATTAGTTTTAAGAAGCCTTTCAATAATGTAAGCTCACAATCTTTAAGCCGTTGGATCAAGGCCATCCTGAGTGAAAGCGGTATAGACACTTCTGTCTTTAGCGCCCACAGTACGAGACATGCAGCTACGTCTGCCGCCAATAGGCTCGGGGTTAGCATAGATAATATAAAAAGAACTGCGGGTTGTACCGGCAGATCAGAAACTTTTGCAAGATTTTACAATAGAGATGTAGTTGCAGACACCTCGGATGTTTTTGCCCGGTCTCTTTGTAGGATGGCCTCAATTAACGAACGATACCTAATGATTATATTTGTCTCTGTTATATGTATGAACCTATTTGAATTTCAAACCTTGTGATTTGATTATAAGTGTTTGTAAGGTATATAACTTTGAGTTTATCTTTTTTCCCTTAATAATATACAAAGTTCCGTTTACTATTTCGTGAGACTAAACATCTACAAGTAATCAGTGTAATCTCGAAGGGCGAATCTCTGAAGTTTAATAGAAAGTCAAACGAACTTACCTGAAAGTGACGTTCGATGACTATTAAACGATGTGATTCGCCCGAGAGTCAAGTCAGGGGAGGATCTAGAAGTATCTTGATCAGGGTCAGCCTGATCAAGATACTTCTAGATCCTCCCCTGACTTGCACGAAATAGTGGCTAACGATGGCCAAAGGGGAAAACGTGTATGAAATACCCACAAGAGGGCGCAGGGAATGGTTTCTTTGTTGCTCTAAAATAGTGTAAGGTGGCAGCACATATCCGTGCTACTACAAGTAATCAGTGTAATCTCTCGGGCGAATCACATCGTTTAATAGTCATCGAACGTCACTTACAGGTAAGTTCGTTTGACTTCCTATTTTATGTACTAAAGGACACAATGCATATTTTGGTTGCACAAAATGTATTACTGAAGGAACCTATGCAAACCACAGGGTTAGCTATACTGACTTAGATTCACCTTTGAGAACCAACACTGATGTCAGAGCAGGAAGGTATGGAGATGATTATCACACTGATAGTACCCCATTATTATAAAATTAGACATTAATCTTGTAAAAAAACGTTCCTCTCTACTATATGCCTTTGGTGTGTTTATTAGTTGTCAAAAGATTGATCCAATTTTGGCTTCGAGGTAATATGGCCATTCGAATAAAAACAATTGAATCTGATAATGTTAACCAATTTATTATGGATGTAAGAAATTGCATCAGTTAACATGACTTTTCAAGCTTACCAAGGCCTCGCCTCTGATCAGTTGTTGGGTATCGCCGATGCCCAATCCGTTTCTCCACACTTGCGCGGCTAGGTCTTGTTATGGTGTCTGGCATTGACGCATGAAGACTTCTTGGTGTTATGTTTCTCTACTCTATAGTTTTTGATATGATACTAGGCAACCATCAATATTGACTGTCGTTATGAAAATTATCTTTAAAATAAACGCTCTGCTATCAGGTTCAGCGGGATGATAGTGGTTAATGGCTTAAAGCCTTGGCGAACGAGATCAAATCCCTAGGTGACAAGGCATTGACACTATGCGATTTACCTCCAAACAGAAAGGCGCTACCTTGTAAATGGGTTTTTCATCTCGCATCAAACGAAATCCAGACGGTACAATAGACAAATACATACAAGGCAAGACTGGTAGTCAAAGGATTCAAGCAACGTAAGGGGATAGAATATGATTAGACGTACAGCCCTGTCGCCAGTATGTCTACCATAAGAGCTCTGTTAAGTTTCAGCTCCATGGAGAAGTTACATCTGACACAGTTCGATGTATCCACAGCTTTTCTGAATGAAAAGTTGAAAGAGTAAACATGCAGCAGCCTGATGGATACTCAGATAAATCTTCAAAAGTCTGCAAACTTCAAAGAGGTCTGTATGGCTTCAAACAATCACCTCGGTGTTGGAACTCATGTTTTGAAGAGATTCTGCTGGATAAAGGATTCATACAGAACGAAGCTGAACCCTGTCTTTTCACGAAGTTAGTGGGAGACAAGAAAATATTGATTACCCTATATGTGGATGACGGACTGGTAGCCACGACAGTTGAAGCTCTAGCGAACCAATTCCTCAAGGAATTAGGAAACACGCTGAAGATCACCACGAAACCAGCTTCCTACTATTTGGGATTGGAAATTGATCGATCGGAAGACGGTTCCATTCTGTAGGCTTAGCCAAGTTGACAATCTACAATCGTTAACGCTAATAGAAAACTAACCAAATGTATGGGAATGACATCTATCAACGATAAGTCACGTGGTCAAAACAAACGAATGGAAACTTTAAAGTTTAGTCAAAACTGTAAGTTGGCTACGATTTATATGGGATGTAGGGATCACGATTGTAGAATCGAATACATTTCATTGTATCATCTTGATCGATGTAAACTTGTCTACGAAAGTTTATATTCGTTTGTTTTGACCACGTGACTTAACGTTTACGATTGTAGAAAGAGAATCGATACGAAACTGCTGATTTCCCAGCAATCGTACGCTAAGAAGATCCTGGATCGTTACCAAATGTCAGATTGAAATCCCTTCTCGACGCCCAATGAAAGGACATCTGAAGAAGGGAAAGTTGACGATACCCCTGAAAAGAAGTAATTTCCGTATCGTGAGCCTGTAGGAGCACTAGCGTATCTAATGACAGGTACACGCCCCGACATTGCATACGCTGTCGGAGTAGTTCCAAGGAAATTGGAGAATCCTTCCTGGAATGATTGGCTCAAAGTGAAGAGGATATTCAGATATCTCAAAGGGACTATATCTTTCGGAATAAGATACAAGTCTGGAAACCACAAAGCCATCATTGAAGGATACAGTGATGCAGATCACGGCGGCTATGAGCTCACAGGACGCTCTACCGCTGGAGTTGTTTGCCTGTACGCTGGAGGACCGGTGTCCTGGCTTAGTCAACGGCAAGTAAACTGTGGTTGCTTACACCAGCGCGTTTTACTTCTAGTAGTTACGATCAGTAACAGCAAGCATCCGTTGCCATCTCAACCACGAAGGCAAAGATAGTAGCTGCCAGTGAAGGTGCTCGCGAACTAGATTTTTTTAAACTTACGAACGCGAACTACACTTTTCGACTTACAACTTTCTTCGAAAGGCATACAGGCATGTTTTTAATTTTTCCTCGTACTCGAAGACCACGACGCGGAATCGGACGCGGTGGCGGACGCGGGCGCGGATCCGGGGCTCGATCTCTTCTCGGAATCGATCGCCAGTCACCATCGTCGGCACCATCTATATCACCGCCATCATCTCCGGCGCCAGTGTAAGTTTCTTTTTTACGTATTTCTTACTACTTCCTTTTCTAAAAACTTTCTTGCATGTTTTGCTTTGCTTTTTTTAAATTTAATGCAGACGAAGACCTCGCATGCGCGGACCTCGACGAAGTGGGAATATGCGTGTGCGAGGTGGCAGGGCTGCTGCTGCGGTGGCGGTGGTGGCTGTAGATCAGGGTGGCGGCACTGGCCGCGGCAGAGGCCGCGGTTTCGTCCACGAACGCCCGGAACCATTTAATATTGAAGAGTTATTTTTATACAAAATTAACCCTTTCTGTTTCCACACACACACACACACACTCTTTTACAATTGAATCGTTTTAAATTTTAGCCTAATTGTGCTCCCCGTGGAGGAGATGCCACCACGCCAGGGTCTGGAGAAACCCCTGCGCCCAAGAAGGCAGCGCAGGTGGCCACTGTAAGTAGTTCTACTTGTGTATGTTAGTTGTAACACTTGCAAGCAGCAAGTTTTAACTTTTGTTTTAAAATGTCCATCTAGTCCAGACCCAGCCCCCGCACCGGCCCCCGCACACTCACGCTCACCGTCACCGGCAGCGAAGTAAGTAGTTCTACTTGTGTATGTTAGTTGTAATACTTGCAAGCAAGTTTAAACTTTTGTTTTAAAATGTCCATCTAGTCCAGACCCAGCCCCCGCACCGGCCCCCGCACACTCACGCTCACCGTCACCGGCAGCGGAGTAAGTAGTTCTACTTGTGTATGTTAGTTGTAATACTTATTCGCAAGCAAGTTTTAACATTGTTTAAAATGTCCATCTAGTTCAGACATGGTGATGGACGCGGCGCCATCAACGTCGTGGGCGATGGTGTCCCCACCAGCGCCACCTTCACCGTTGGTGATGGTACCCTCGCCGGCTTTGTAAGTTGCATACGAACTTTTCTATTAATCTCTAAATATGTATATGTGTGTATTACAACACTGCATTTGTTTCAGGTTTCTGGAGTGCGAGACAGGTACTCCACCACCGTCTCCACGTCTTTCGCAACCTCCAGCACCGCCTTGTCATCTTCGTCGGAATTTACGGGACGCTGAAGTAATGGACATCCTCCATTATGGTAAGTACCTGCTAATTTTAATTTGGTTAGGGGCTGTGGCTTCTGGTTTCCACCCAATTTTAAACTAATCCTCATTTGTTACAGGAAGCGACCTAAGTTCCGGCGAAAGCAGCGATGACGAGGATAGGATGACGATTCCAAGGGTGTTTGCCAGGACGATGCAGAGCGTCATGGAAACACCCTTGGACGAAGACTTTGGAGACGGTGGTGAAGACGACGAGCCTGGAGCGCCTGTCGCTGCTGAGGTTATCCCTCTAATGGCGACGGACCAGCCTAGGAGGTGGTTCGATTTTGAATGGAAACAGTTTCCGAATCCCCCAATTCGACCTGAATTGAGGAGGGAAACGTTTTCCCAAATAAATGTGGGTCCGACCACTCCACGGGACGACCCATATGACATATTTATTGACATTTGGTATCGTCCAATTATGGAGCACATAGCCTCGGAAACCAACAAATATGCTCAGCAGATAGCCGGCGAGGCGAACAACCTCCATCCCATCTCCATCCAATGTATTCATTTCAACGATTCTATTGGCATGTGTGGGTTAGACCGGAATACCTCCGAGGCTAGACTATTTAAGATCTGGCCAATACTGTCACATTTAAATACGAAATTTCAGGAACTATACAGTCCACAGCAGAACATTGCTTTAGACGAGAGTCTTTTGATGTGGAAGGGCTGGCTGGATATCGGCCAGCTAATTCCAAACAAAGCTGCAAATAGAGGCATCAAGTCCTATGAGATCTGTGCATCTCAAACCGGCTACCTATGGAGGTTTGAGATTCACGCTCATAAAAGGACTACATCGCCACCGCAGCAGTTCGAAGATCCATTAGAGGCACCTACACCGTCAATAGTGTTGCGACTGATCCAAGGTCTGGAGCATAAGGGATACACATTGTGGATGGATAATTTCTACAATTCGCCATGTCTCACTCGACGACTAAAGTCCTTGGGCTTTGATTGTGTGGGGACCCTGCAGACCGATCTTAAGTTTGTTCCGCAGGCCCTGCACAGTGTAACCAAGCGGAACATGCGCCCGGGGCATATGGCTGGTCTTACCTCGGGGGACGTTGATGCCACTCTCGACGTACCATGGCAACCAACCCTAATATTGGATTACAAAATTATGATGGGTGGGGTGGATAAAAAAGACCAGCTCCTGGCCATGTATCCGATCGAGCGGAAACGAACAATGGTGTGGTATAAAAAATTGTTCCGGAGACTTGTTAACTTCTCCGTATTAAACACCTTCATTACCCTCACCAAATCCCTTCTTTCTCGCAATCGTACCCTCCCTATTCCCATTGCAACCACACAGAACCTGCGATTCAATGTACACACGAGGAAGTGCACACTCCGAAGAAGGAGAACCAGTCCAAGCGGCGATACGTCAAATCGTAGAAACCGATTTGAACAAGAACCTCAATAATGCACGACGAATCTTGCAATAAAGCATTATGTATAGAAAACTGTTTCGTGGCCTACCACCCATTCATTACTTTATAGTTTATCTAAAATGTATTTATGAATATATATTTCTTTGTATGTATGTAATATGTTATTTATTGAAACAACTGCAGTAAGTTATTGCTCTGTAAGGAGAAACAACATGATTGCTTCAATAGTTTTTATAAAATATCTCTAAAAACGTGTTCACATAATTTTCTATCAATCCAAAGAGAATTTTTCTACTCGTAGAACGAACATAGTGCAAGCCTACCGTCACCACAGATAACGTATGCAGTCCAAGTTAATGCGCGGGAAATTCAAATTAAATGGAGAATAAGAAAGCTTCATTTACATGTACAGCCCGCGCCAAACTTTGTGACCGTCCCGAAACTAGGCTCATTGCATTGCGCAGAACACAAAATCAGGTATTAGCGGAGCACACAAGAGTTTGGGGACAGGGCCACACCCCGCGCGCCCGCACTGCTCACCCGCGACGCGCGCTGGCACACGCCTTGAGCAGCGCTCGCTTTGGATACGTTTTCGTACGAATTTCATTCGTGCAGAAACTTATTACAGATATCAATTGTTATTTTGACAAAAGTAGTTTTTGAGTGTATCCCTGATGTTGTGAGCTCTCGTTGCGCTTCTGTTTTCACCTGCAGTCATGAATCGGTTTCTGTTTTCATTTTGTAATTGTGGTAATTCCGAAGGCAAATCGTGGATACTTCATAACATAATTATTGATAAGGAGATCAATAATTATGTTATGAAGTAAACGGGTTCCTTCTATCTGGCAGAATCTTGATGCTCCGAAATTTATTTGGCATAACACAATTGGCATATATATTTTTATACGAATATTTTTAAGGCATAAAAAATATTTTAATAGGGGAACGCGGGGGGGTAATGAGAGCGGTCGGGCAATGGGAGCTATGGTGTTTGGACGGAATGCAGGCACATTTGCGCGATCGTAAGCACGGCTACTTCCGTCAACTATCGGCAAACTTCGCCTGACGCGCTCGAACCGTTAGTGCCATTCGTTTAGTCACGAGGGACGGTTGTGTGTTTTTCGCTCCATGCTTACAAGAAATTGTCAATTGCCAGCATAAAGGTAAGCATGAAATTATATTCTTATTTTGTTGTATTGATGCTTATTATATCCCTAGATTCGTTTACTAACAAGTCCAATTAGTTGAATTGTGATTGAGAATAGAATTACATATTTATGTTATTACTTTTCAAAATGGTGGTCAGCGGCTAATGGTAGCCTAGCTAGGCTCTTATTACCCGAAATAGCTCCTGTTACCCCATTTAGTCATTTTAGAGACATAAAAGCCTTGTTTTTTTGTTTTAGATGCTACGTAAAAGAACTCGGACAAAAGCTTCTTGGACAGTGGATTCATCAGAAAATGCGGTATCTGTTCTCAAAAGAGGAGGCATTTCGGTGTACAAAGTATCTCAACAAACTGGCATTCCTTACAGCACCCTTACGAAAATCATCGGCACGATAGTAGCTACAAAAACTCTCCTAAGCTGGGAAGACACACTGTATTTAATGTTGCCCAAGAAGAAATACTGGCTAACCATCTTCGGACTATGTCAAATAAATTTTATGGTTTGACAAAAGAACAGTTTCGCAAAGTATGTTACAGTGTAGCTAAACTAAATTGAGAAACGGTTTAACCAAGTCAATCAAACTGCAGGAAAAGATTGGCTGGCTGGATTTTTGCAGCGTCATCCAGATTTGAGTATTAGAAAGCCTGAAGCCATCAGTATCAACCGAATAATCGGATTTAACAAGACTGATATAACGCTTTGTTTCAATAACTGGAGAAATTGATGGAGCAACATAGCTTCGAGCCTCAAATGATTTACAATGTAGACAAGACTGGTATAACGACCGTCCAAGAGACTGAAAAAATTATAGCTCCCAAAGGACAAAAACGCGTCGGGTCTGTAACGTCATGGGAAAGAGGTAAGACGGTCACAGTAATATGTGCTGAGTGCGTCTGGATCTTTCGTTCCTCCGCTTTTCATATTTGCCCGGCAACGTCACTCACCACAGCTGGAAAAAGATGGACCAGTGGGACCCGTTTACACATGTTCACATAATGGCTGGACTAACTAAGTAACTAACTAAGTCTAATACTAATCTCTCGTCTAATGACTAACTAAGTCTAAACGAAATGCAGAATGAGGAAGTCATTCATTTGGGCAACAAATTGTCGAAGCGACAAATTAATTTTAGAAACCAGATAATGAAGGTTAAACTCGCTACTCAATTGTTTAGTGAACGCGTTGCTACTGCTCTGAAGACTTGTAGGGAAGAACTAAAGATCAAATCAGAAATCTTCATTAAAAAAAATAACGACATGTTTGATATATTTAATACAAGGTCTATGAGAAAGTTTGACTTTAAAAAACCGCTTTGTGAAAGTAATAAAATCATAATTTTCAATTTTTTTTGACAATCTTAAAAAATACGTATTAGAACTTGAAGTAAAATCAGTCACTAAACGGAAAGTTATACAGAATGGGCGGCCTACGTTTTTAATTACACGCTTGTATAAACCAGTGGTTGAGACAAAATGTAAAACAGGGTTTTTGGGAATTCTTATTAATATTAAGAGTTTAAAGAGTCTTTATCACAAATTAGTACATGCCGAAAAGACACTTGTATTTATTCATGTCTATAAAATAAGCCAAGACCATTTAGAAATAATGTTCACATCAATTAGAAGAGTCTTTATCACAAATTAGTACATGCCGAAAAGACACTTGTATTTATTCATGTCTATAAAATAAGCCAAGACCATTTAGAAATAATGTTCACATCAATTAGAATGCAAGGTGGTTTCAACGACAACCCAAATGTACGCCAGTTTAAAGGGAGCTACAGAAAATTGCTTTCCCATTTGGAAATAAAATGCTTGACAACAGGCAACTGTGTCTCGTTGGAAAGTATTGCTATTTTGAACTGTCCAGCTTCCACTGTTGTCATTAATAGAACCACGACCTCTTATAGACATGAAAAAGAAGATGAAGAAGAAACAACTATGTTTGAGTTTCTTCAAGAAATAAAAGAAGATACCAAAGATCTTGCTAAAAGACTAAATATCCCAGAGTTTGATGATTACAAACACCTGATAATAGGATATATTGCTGGAGGGACGGCACATTATATTTCCAAAATAATTAAATGCGAAAAATGTCTTAGTAGCTTATTAGCTACAGACAGATATGATTTTCACAAATTAATTTCCCTATAAAACAAACGTGGATTGTGTTCTCCTTCCAAGGATGTATTTGACATATGTATAGTGTGCGAAGTTGTAATAAGAAAAATAACAAAAGAGAAAATTAGTATGGTTAAAGAAAAACAGTACAACTATATAGGAACAAAAATTTTAGAATCATTTATAGGAAACGATAAAATTTTTGAAAACCTTGATCTTGAGCATAACTTTGCAGGTAATGAGCATAAAGTCAATTTAATTAAATGTATTATTGAAAAATATTTAAACATACGATTTCACCACATTTCCAAACTAGAAACAATTTCACAAAACATCAAATCTAAAAGACAGCAGTTCAAAAAATTTACTCAACAACAAGGTTTTTAAAAAAGAATATGCATGACTGACTGACTTTAAGGTGGACGCTCCAACCAGCCCGCGAAATTCAAATTTTCTTACGTTTTAAGTGCATAAAGGTGCAAGAATGACTTTAACTTTGAAAAAGTCATTCTTGCACCTGTATGAGCTTGGAGGGTTGTATTGATGAATTTGATGATTATAATTCTGTAACTACATACGTCTTACAGTCGCGAGGAATATTTTAATCAACATACAACCTAGCACTGGCCTGCAAATTGCAAAAAACGTAAAGAAAAAGTAATACTTATCAAGATACATACTTTTTATTTAAGGTCAGTGATTATGATATGGTGGTCGGTTTAGAGTATAGCTTGTTTGGCTAAAGGTGTGCTGCTTCTGCATAATAATGCTTCTGTCCATACTAAAAAAATGTGATTCTCATTCTTGTTTGTTTTTGTTTTTACTTTTGAGATGATTTGAATTTAATAAAGTTGATTGAAAATATAATATTACCTATTTTATTTCAAGACAATTTGGCGATGTAAAAATTTAGTTATTTTTTTCCGGAATAGAAGTCCTAAACAATTGAGGTACAATACCATACTCAGCATTATGTTACAATATTATCTTACCCAAACAGGAGTATCAGAAAGAACTGACGACGTATTATATCGGTTGCTAATGAACCAAGCTCCTATTTATTAGCAGTTTTCTTACACCCGGAAAGAAGAGTCGAGGGGTAAAAAAGGTAACCGGAATCGACAATTTTGACCAAGGTGTCATCAAAAGATGTATCCACAATTTTCATCTAACACCGAAAGAGTTTCAGACAATTGCTCAACTTTTAAAAAAATTAAAAGAAGATATAAATTTTGAAGGATCCGCAACGAGTTTGAGGAGAATTATAAATGAAATAGGATTTAAATGGAAAAAAACTGAAGACAATCGCAAATTATTAATTGAAAATACAAATATTCGCTGCAAACGAATTGAATATTTGCGTGAAATAACGAAATATCGCGCAGAAGGAAGACCGATAGTTTACACTGACGAATCGTATGTCGATTCATCGCATACCACTTCGAAGGCATGGAGTGATAGTAGCACTAAAGGTTTAAAAAAAAAGATATCAAAAGCTCAACGTGTCGTCATTGTACATGCTGGATCCAAATCAGGATTTGTACCCAACGGCCTTTTGATGTTTAAGGCAGGTACGAAAACCGGAGACTACCATGTTAACATGAATTATAATAATTATGAAAAATGGATACGCACAGAACTTTTGCCGAATCTCCCACCGAGATCGGTTATGATGATAGATAATGCACCCTATCATAACAAATTAGAGGATGCAGCGCTGACGTCAAATAGCAAAAAGGCAGAAATGGTGGCATGGCTTACGGCAAAAATATCCCTTGCAGTTCTGACATGCTGAAACCAGAACTGTATAAGTTAATTTCTATACATAAAGAAAAATTAAAAAAAAATAATATTGATAAAATTTTAGAAGAACACAATCACACAATATTACGGCTTCCATATTACCATCTCGACTTGAACCCCATAGAAATGGCTTGGGCATCCATAAAAGGTTACGTGGCGAAAAAAAATATCACAAATTATATAACTAATATTATGAAACTAGTGGAAGAAAAAGTAAATAGCATGGGTGAACAGGAGTGGACTGCACTATGCGACAAAGTTATGAATATTGAGGAAGAATATAAGAAAAGTGATGTCATCATAGATGACCTAACTGAAAAAATAATAATTCACGTGAGCGATAATGAATCAGATGAAGAAGATTCGGATATTTTTTGTGAAGAGAGTGATTCGGATGCGGAACCATCCACTAGTAAGGGAGATGTTTTTATGGAAGGTGTGGCCCCATTGTGAATATAGTTTTTATTTATATTAATGTTTTTTGTTTACATTTATCTTATTATTACCTAATCTATGTTTTACAAATAGCACATACATTATGTATTAAATTAAATAAAATAACGTATGAAATAAACACGAACTTTATAATTACCAAATAAAAATAAATTGACATAATATAATAAGCATTAAAAATGTTGGAAAACGAAAATTGTTTGATTGATTACGTATTGTCCACTCGACTGTACCAAACGCAAGTTCGGACTCGCGACTATATTCAAGGCGGTCACAAAGTTTGGCGCGGGCTGTATCTATATATTGTATTTATAAAACATTTTTGGTACCATACCCTGTTCGTTTCATTGACTGTGCGAATAGTGTTATTGTTCATCCGCCGTTGTATCCTTTGTTTCCGGCCTTGGGTCTTTTTTGTTTTATTATTGTTATATTAGTGCAAATTTTTTTTTTTCACTATCATCTGCCTAGCCTTTTCCCAATGTACCAAATGTTTAATTGAATTTTGTCTATCTTTTATCTGAATTTTGAAAATGTACCAAATATTTATTTGAATTGCTGGTCGGTGTTTTTTGTAAACTTAATACTTAATTGAAAAGGACAAGAAAGAGACTTGCGAAGGCGATATGTGAAATATTTATTCAGAGAATATTTTACAGACAGTGACTGTTGTGCCTAGCTAGTGTGCCAGTGCTGTGTATCAAGCTATCTATCTATGTATATACTTTAGTAGGCATCTACCGCATCTACATCTAGTGAACATTTTGAAATTGGGTTGGGTGAACTGCTTCTGATAGTGCTCAATAGCAGGAACCAAGTGCCGACTACTTTAATTAAGTAAAACCGGGATAGATGCCGCGCTGGGATAGATGCCTCGTTTCTAAAAACTCAACTACCAGAGAACGAAACAGCAAATTCGTTGTTTACATACGCGCCACATGCACCCCCCACCTCAGTGACGCGCGAGTTGTTGTGCTAGACGGACGTTTCTCGCTTGTGTGTCGAATTACATTCGCAGCGGACGCGACGAACGCTTCAAAATTTCAAACGTAAGTATTCACTATTCCATATCTTTATAAACAGTTAAATGATTACATTTTATTTGAATGGTTTTAATACATTGGTTCTTTAAGAATACATTTAAGAGTCAATCACTGATGTTTGCATTTATTTTATATAAAAAATAATGAGAGGCATCTATCCCTAGTGAAAAGGATAGTTGGCCCGAGTTTACAAGGGATAGTTGACTTTAGGGGCATCTATCCCTCTATACTGCAAGAGCCTTATCGAAGTATTTAAAAGTCATAGTCGTGAATATTTTGGTATTTCCTAATAGTAGAATATTAAAAAAACACCAAAAAAAAATGTATCCAACTTTAATTTCATAATTCGAATGTAAAGAAATGAGTGTAGATGCTGTGTTTTATTTATACTTACTTTGCTTATTGTAGGTGAGCCATGCCAAGGAAATACAAAAGAAAGGAGGGCGTACGAGCTCGAGTAGTTTCTTGGACAACAGAGCAGTTACAGTCAGCTTTTCATGAATTGGATAAAAAAGAATTGGGGATCAATGAAATATCCAGACAATTTGGGATTCCATCCAGAACATTGCGAAGGCGTTACGCTATTAAAAACCAAACTAAGTTGACTTTGGGAAAACATCCTGTCCTGGGTTTTGAACACGAAAAAAGTTGGTAGCGCACATTTTGAAGCTTAGCGACGCGGGATTTCCCCCAGATAGACGATCTATACGTACGTTAGCATACCAATTTGCCGAAAAGCTACAGATTCAACACAATTTTGATAATGAAAACCAGATAGCTGGGAATGAATGGTTCAAAAGTTTTATTGAGCGAAATCCAGAGTTGTCTATTAGGCAAGCAGAAGGTTTATCTGTCGCTAGGGCTAAAGGTCTTAGCAGAGAAGAAGTGAATAATTTTCATGAACTTCTGACAAAAGTCCTGGCCGATAATGATCTCTTGGATAAGCCTGAAAGGATTTATAATATGGACGAATCAGGAGTTCAGCTTAACAATAAGCCTGGCAAAGTTGTTGCAAAGAAAGGTGCAAAAGTAGTAAATTCAGTTACATCTGCGGAGAAAGGTGAAACAATGACTATCGTAGCCTGTTGCAATGCCATTGGTAATTTTCTCCCACCAGTAGTAATAATTAAAGGTGTAAATAAGAAACCAGAATTCGAGAACGGTCTACCACTGGGCTCAAAAGTGTACATGAACAAAAAGTCGGCATACATAAATACCGATCTTTTCTATAAGTGGCTTACGGAACACTTCATAGCTTTGAAACCGCAAGGTAAGGTTCTGCTTATTTTAGACGGGCACTCATCTCATTCATCCGCACCAGACATGCTGCAAGTTGCTTCTGATAACGATATTATTTTGTTATGTTTACCCAGCCACACTACCTCAGCTTTACAACCATTAGACGTAGCGGTGTTTGGGCCATTTAAAACATACTTTAATCATGAGACTAATCAGTTTATGCGCGCAAATCCAAATAAAAAGATAAGCCGTTATAATGCTGGAACCCTTATACGCAACGCATGGATACGCGCTACTACACCTGCAAATGCTCTTGCTGGCTTTCGAAGAAGTGGGATTTATCCACTAAATCCTAATGCTTTGCCCGATTCTGTTTTCACTATATCTGATATTGCACATCGCAGTGACAATGATCCTGATCAACCCTGTGTGCTACATCAAACTACAACAGCGCTTCTTCAAACATCTTCTTTAAACGAAAATGCAGAACCTTGTGAGCATGTTGAAGTTGAACACAGAACACAAACAACTATACCTCCGATTTCTTCAATTGATTGTCCAACTACATTTGAAAACGAATATTTGTATGTCGCAGACCTGAACATAACACCACCCAATATGCCATCAACTTCATTCAACCGAAACTCACCTAGCCTTTTGATCGACCCTCAGATTTTAGAAGATACGATTATTGATATTGTTGATAAAGGTGATGATTCACTAATACGGATTCTAAATAACGAAGAAAAAGAAACACCTTCTAAATTTTTAGTCGAAGCATCACCAATACCACAAATTCCTCTGACTTTAGCAAGGAGAGCTAAACAATCGGCAGATATTCTCAATTCTAGAGAAAAAATAAAAGAAAAAAGGGATATTGCTGACAGGAAAAAGAAACAAATAGAATCTAAGATAAACAAGACTGAAGCTACCAAAAAAAGACGAACAATAAAAAAAGCAAATAAAAAAGCCAAAGAACAAATACAAAAAAATAAAAATAAGAAAGGAAAACCAAAGAAAAACTATGACTCAAGTGAAGAAACAGACGGTGACGTGACTGATTGCAGTCATAAAGAAAATGATTATTTTTTAAAAGTAAACAAGGATCGTGGATTACGTAAAAGACTAGCTATTTATAGCTCAAACAGTGAAAATGAAGATCACCTCTCACCTAATGCCGAAAAAGGTAAAAAAACCATAGGACTACCCGTGAAAAAAACTAAAAAAAAAAAATTAGAAGAGACTAATGCTATAGATGAAAATGTTTGCGTAGAATGCTTCGATACCTATAATAACACGAAGTCTAAATCTGATTGGATCCAGTGTATTATGTGTCAGAAGTGGCTGCACGAAACATGCACACTTTTTAAGAACTATTGCTCAAGATGTGGAAAACTTAAAATGTCCGGTTCCACTTAATGAAGGATAGTTCCTTACGAATATGTTGATTTTTTTGAATGTTTAAATAATTACTAAGGTTAAACGAAATTATTAATTTTTATTTTGTTAGAGATTCATATGAATGTTGATTTTTTTTTAATGTTAAATAATTATTTCGTTTCGTTTCGTTTGAGATGATTCTATATGATAGTTTTAATATGTTATCGCTTAAACAGTTTTTTTGTATTTTTTGTTAAAGACATGCATAAATATAATTATGGTTAAGCATTTTATATTACCTACACATGAAGATAATAAATAAATATTACATTGTGATTACGTATTCTTGTTGATTATTTAAAAAGGCATCTATCCCGCATCACAGGCATCTATCCTCCTAAGTGATTTCATAGTGGGGCATCTATCCATATAGGTAGGCACCTATCCCCAAAAAATGTGTTTCGCAAGAATTACATTTTTGCAAAACCAGTAATGGTTAGGTAAATAAATACAGTTTCTAAAGCTTTATGAATGATTAAACTAACTATATTACAGGGTCAATCTAAGCAAATATGTTTGGTATTCAAATAATGAAACAGTTTCGAAAAGTGGGGCATCTATCCCGGTTTTACCCTACCTACTTATATGTCTGGTTTCTGATCTGAGACCTACAATCTGTAATGGATATTAGATCTTTTTTTAGCGCTGCTAAAGGTACGTACATATTTATCTATTACTATTCCCATCCGTTATGCCAATTATTAAAAATAAGCTTGTGCGTGTCATTTTTTGATTGATTTGATAAAATATTTTAGGTAGGTAGGTATATTCTAAGGCCCTCTAACCGCCGCCGGTCGCCCGCAACCACTAGACATTTAAATATGCATCTGCATTTACTACCTGACTTGCTTATCCGTTATCCTCTAGGTATATCTGCGTAAAACCCTGAACTAGTTTATGTAGGTTGGTTGTTACGTACTTTGAAGTCTTTGAACTTGGTACCTTTTATAGCCCTAGAGCGTGTGTATGTTTTTATGTAGTAGGTATGAATGTACCTATGCTGATTTGTCCGCGATTTTCTCGCATTGGGCTTGACCGATTTTGATGTAGTTTTCAATAAAATAACGTATAGAATAAATCACATTCTTGGATTGGGAATGTTTTAGTTAGCTTGTCGCTCCGTGACTTCATCGTGACAGATATGTTGGATGAGTCTATTTATTACTGAGATAATGAGATTGTTTCTCATTTTTTAGCGAACCAGAAAAGGAAGAAACCAGAAAAAAGCAGTGGTGAAAGTGATAACGATGGAGAAGGGTTGAAACAAAAGAGCTTAGCAGCAGCTAGCGATGTCGCTGCCACAGCCAGTACTGTACCTACAGACACAGAACCTACAGTTTTAGTGCAAACTTCTTCCACTGCACAGCAACAGAACTACGCCGAAAATGACGTGGGACATTGCCTAGGTCGCTCAATTTCTATGAGTTCAGCACAAAAACTTGAAATCTTAAAGAACTGTTGGGTGCCTCCTCCAAGTTACGACTTTGGCAAGGATGCTGTGCTTCGAAAAAACAAATTCAAGCATACCTGGCTCGCGAAATATGCTCCTTGGCTGGCTTATTCTGCCAAACTGAAAGATGCTCTCTGCATTTACTGAGTATTATTCTCTCCAGCGACTAGTAACACAATGGGTTCATTCACACTGTGACCATTCGTTAGATACAAAGATATGCACGAGTTTGCCAAAATACATGCAGCGTTTCAGTGGCACAAGACATCAAACACGTCAGCAAAAAAATTTATACAAAATATGCCTGTGGATGTGCAGTTAGTTAGTGCTCATGAGAAAATCATACAAGATAATAAAAAAATTGTTGCATCTGTAATAGACACAGTTTTTTTTGTGGTACCCACGATCTGCCATTAAGAGGCAAAAGTCTTCATGAAGATCTGTTTGAAGACCTAATCAAACTTAAGATTGAGTCTGTCGATAAAACATTAAAAGAGCACTCAGAAACATGTGCAAACAATGCAACATATATGTCGCCTCAGATTCAAAATGAAATAATAAATATTTCTGGAGATGTTACCAGAGATGATATCACAGACGGTGTGAAAAAAGCACATGCATATAGTATTTTGGCAGACGAGAGCTGTGACATCGCAGGCAAGGAGCAACTGTCCATCGGCGTCAGATTTTTTGACGAAGAAAAGATGTTGATTCGCGAAGAATTTCTAGGCTTCGTCGAACTAATTGCCATGGACGCCAAATCTATTGCCTCTGCCATAGATAACTTCATAACGAACGTGGGCCTGGATCCAGAAAAGTGTGTGGGGCAAGGCTATGACGGTTGCTCCACAATGTCGGGGAAAGATGGTGGCGTTCAAAAGATACTAAGAGAAAAATATAAACACTGCGCCAGCCACAAATTAAATTTGGTCGTTCATGATTTAAATCAAATCCCCGCAATACGTAATACACTCGGCACAATAAAGGAAATTATTAAATTCTTTCGAGAATCGGCTCAACGTCGTAAGCACGTGCCTAACATGCTGATGCTATGCGAAACACGCTGGTCGCAAAAATATAAGTGCATTGCTATTTTCAATGAAAATTACATCCAAATAGCCACGGCCCTTTTGACATTATCGAAAGAAAGCAACAATGCTACAAGAAAAGCGGCTTTTCAGCTATAATGCGCTGCTATAAATTCAGCATTTATTGTCTCTGTTTGCCTTATTACGAAATATTCCGCACTGCTTCACCCGATCGTAAATGTGTTACAGTCAAAAAGCATTGACTTGCTCCAGTGTGCGAATCATATTAAAAGAATCATCGACACATTAAAAAAACACCGTGAAAATGTGGATGATCACAGCGCCAGTTTCATAGCTGAAGCTCAAGTGATCGCTGACGCTCTAGACGTTGATTTTACAATGCCACGCATCGCGAATAGACAGACGCACCGTGCAAATCCTCCGGCAGAGAGTCCCACCCAGTTTTGGAAACGGTCGTTGATTATTCCCTACCTAGACTCGCTATTTATGTCATTGGAAGAGCGTTTCTCGGAGAACAACCTACGCCGCATATTCTTTGATCTCATTGCACCCACATTTCATGTTACAAATGACTTTTAAAGAATTTTTGAAAAAAACAGAAGCCTTTCGCGAGTTTTATAACTTAAGTGTTAGTTTCCACACTTTCCACAGCGAGGCTGAACTGTGGTACCACTTGTGGGAAGAAAAAAATATAGCATTGAATGTTCTGAAAGACATGGAAGTGGCAGAACTGATAAAGGATTCAGAAATGTTTTATCCGAGCATAAAAACTGTGCTTGCTATTTTACTAGCCCAACCGTGTACGACCTGTACTATAGAGAGGTCTTTCAGTACGTTACGGCGTGTCAAGACGTGGCTTCGCTCCACCATGAGTGAAAATCGTCTGAGCGGTCTCTGTATGCTGAGTGTTCACAGGATGAGGATCGCCGAAGCGAAAAATAAATTGGAAGTCGAAGTGCTAAGGAGGTTTTGCCAGAACCCACGCCGGCTTCTCTTAAAGTAATATCAATCATGAAGTTAGTTACTATGCCTAAATTAATAAACAACATAAAATTCCTATGTGTAATTGTTTACTTACTGTACCTGAAAGTACTATCTACAGATAGATATAAACCTCTAAATTGACCAATTAACAAATTGGCATACGCCCAGAGCCCAAACGGCTGAAGTTAGAGACACATTTTTGGATGGAAGATTTGGTCGTTATGTAGGTGAGCAATAAGAAAGTGTTTTGAATAATTCGAATTATACATACAGATACAGGGTGCTATAGAGTGCCTTTTTGTATGAAAAAATTAACTAGCTAGTTACATACTATTTTTTGTAGACACGTACAAAAGGAAAAAATTGCAAAAGAGATCAAAAATATGTTGTTCTATGTGTAAAGTGACTCTGTGTGCCAAGTCATGTTTCAGACTTTTTCACACTGCGGAGGAAACTCAAGCAGAATAATTATCTACTTTTTATGATTAATAAAACTTTCTATTTATTATGAACACGACTACATTTTATTTACCAGCTAAAAATAGATATTACGTAGTCAGGTTAAAACTTAAACTGATTAAATAAACCTTAGTGGAAGAAACCTTAGTGGAAGTGAACGTCATTAACAAAATGGAGGGAATAAAGCCACCAACATGATTGGTTTTAACGGGCGATGGGCAAACTGGCACAGATTTAAACAGCAATTCCAGCTGTACCTGGAAGCAGTAGGACTATCAGACGCCAAGGAAGAAAGAAAAATTGCTCTATTTCTGAATGTTGCGGGAGAGGACGCAGTACATGTGTATAATTCACACATGAAACCGAATGAGGATAAAACCTTGGAAAAACTAATAGAACAGTTTGATGCCTATGTGGAGCCGAGGAAAAATATCATCACAAGTAGTTTCAAATTCTTCAATTTAAAACAGGAAAGGAGCAAGTAGAAAAATTAATCACAAAGCTAAAGGTTCAAGCTAAACAATGCGACTCAAAGAGCAAGAGGACAGGCTTGTGAAAGACATGATCGTCATTGGAATTAGAGATAAAGGAGTGCAAGAGAGATTGTTAAGGGAGGCCGATATTGGACTAGACCAGGTTATCAGCCAATTCCGAGCAACGGAGGCAGGAAAATCAAGGACTTTTGAAATGTCAATGCAAATAAAGCATACATCAATATGCGATTGATGTATGCTATAGCATACATCAATCGCATGGGCTGGGTTCAATTTCCCCACCTAACCGATATGTCTAGGGAGATTTGGAAGTGGTGCGAAGAACGTTAACTTTATATATTCGCGTCCTACATACGATCTTGTGATAACATCATTGCGGACGCCGAGTCGCGTCGCAATCACCCAGACATAGAATGGGAGTTGTCAGAGAGAGCCTTCAACACTCTTAAGTGTAACTTTGGGCAACCCGATATAGATTTGTTTGCTAGCCGCATCAACATTAAATGTGCGAAATACGTTTCCTGGCATAAAGATCCAGACGCATACGCTATAAACTCATTTACAATCGATTGGGGTTTATCTTATTTTTATGCGTTTCCCCCTTCCACTGTTATTTTAAAGAGTCTAAGGAAAATAATTAATGACAACGCTCAAGGAATTTTCATTGCTCCTTTATGGCCCACACAACCGTGGTATCCCCTATTTAGGTCTCTGCTTATATCAGACCCAATTATATTTACCCCTAATGAAAACCTCTTAATATCTCATTCCAGCAACCAGCTGGTGCACTCGACGCTTACCCTGGTTGCCGTGGTGTTATCCGGGAGGCGTTTTCACGACGATGCCTGCCGCCTTCCTCAACAGATATCATGATGGCTTCTTTATCAGGTAACTCGATGAGGCAATATATGTCTAAAAAAATGGTGGAGTTTTTGCCAAGAAAAACTTATCAATTACTATGAGGCCTCGGTTCCATCAGTAATATATTTTCTTACGCAAATTTTTAACAACGGTAGTAAATATGGAACCTTAAATTCATATCGATCTGCTTTATCACTAATTTGGGCCCAAATATGTCTAAAGACGATCGAATTCTTAGATTTTTTAAAGGTGTCTTTCGCCTACGACCACCTAAGCCGAAATATAATGTAACATGGGATACTAACTGTATGCTGAATTTCTTACGGTCGAAATACCCAAACGAACAACTCTCATTCGTAGAAATTTCAAAAAAATGTGCAACTTTCCTGGCCCTTACCACGGCTCATGGGGTTCAAACTCTGTCGAAAATTTGTATGGAAAATATCAGTATAATGCCATCCAAAATTATTATAAAATTCCTGATTTGATAAACGAGTGGGGTCTAAACAACCTCTATTAACTTAACCCTTTTAATGAAAGTCCGGAAATATGCCCCGCTAACACACTAGTGTTTTACATAAACAAAACCAAAGATCTTCGCAAATCTGGCATCATTTTTATTAATCCAAAAAAGCCACACAACTCTGTAAGTCCGCAAACACTTAGCCGCTGGATTAAGTGCACGTTAAGCGATAGTGGGTTAGATGTGTCAATGTTCTCAGCTCATAGCACGCGTCACGCGGCTACGTCGCGTGCGCACGCCCTCGGGGTCAGTATCGATGAAATTCGCAGGACTGCCGGCTGGAGCGGTAGTTCTGAGACGTTTGCTAGATTTTATAATCGCGCCATCACTGACTATGACGAGAGTTCTTTAGCAAAGTCAATAATCCATCAATAGTCTAGATTTCTCATTAATTGTAGCTGTTGCAACTTATTCAATAAGAATAAATTGTACTCATGCACAAAGTTAGTTATTAAATTATTTTTTCTGATTGTTAACGAAACCTTTATTACCAAAATCTTTACAATGTAAGATTGATCCTTTTTTGTTATTTGAAAATATTGTTACCAGATTTAAAATTATAACATTGCATTATTAATATTTCCAGAAGGTTACTCTCAAAATCTACAAATGTGTTCTAATCTCGAGGACGAAGCGTTAGTATAATTAGTGATTAAACGAACCTACCTGTAAGCGAAGTTCGATCATAATTATACGAAGCGCTTCGTCCGAAGAGATTAGGTCCCTCCCTCCCACGCTTACGTTACGCCCTTAATTGTCTTCAGAAAATATTAAGTAACGCTTATTCTTTACACTAAATGACAAGAGATTCCAGGCCGACTTAAAAAGAAGGAGAAGCAGAAGTAACCGCAGCAAAAAAAAATGTGTAGGTACTCTCAACTACGGTGTCTGAGTGGTGTCACTTGTGTGTTACTACAAATGTGTTCTAATCTCTTCGGACGAAGCGCTTTGTATAATTATGATCGAACTTCGCTTACAGGTAAGTTCGTTTAATCACTAAATATATTCGACCAAGTTATCTGGTTTCTTACATTTTTTGTATTTTAATTTTTAGTTTGCCATGTTAAGACACACCGGCGGCAGCAAGGAACACGATTGTATGAATTGTTGCTTAGAAAAAAAAATCTCCAATTATTTGGGACAGTAGTGTTCATAGACCGGGAAGAAAAACAATTTCAAATTGTCACCGCTAAACTTGATGACAACAATAAAACGTAAGTTAAAATGTAAGATTCTATAATAGGTAGTTTTTGTGACGTGTGAGTTAAATTAGTTTTTTGTTACAGTAACTGTAACAAAAAACTAATTTAACTTTTTATACCCGGAATCAAGTAGGTATACAAAAGAACGAATAAAATTACATCAAACTGTCACTGTTGCAGTCAAGCAGTCATTTCCGAATTTAACCGACGAAAGCTTCGAGAGGCACGTAATGTGCTGGTTTCAACATGCAACCACTCAGACTCAAACGTTTAAATTAATTTTGGTCAAACACTGGACATTAGTTTCAGACAGGTTAAGAGCTGATTAAAAATATATAGGTTATTTATTGTTACAAATAATTACCACTTTCGTACAAAGATTGCTATACGGAATTTTATAATAACCACTTTCCCTGTACCTAGTAGGTACCGAATGTAAATTATGTAGGTAATAATATGGATTTATACTTCAGAGAATTTAAACAATGTAAGGTTAATAAAATAGCCCTTGAGCTCATTCATAAAGTTGAATTGTTTATTAGAGTTTAAATTTTGATTGTAATGTCTTGTAAAAAAATTTAGTATGATAAAAATACCATCTTTACTATCTACTTTTCTGTTTTGTTTATAGAATTTACCGATGTTGTGAAAAGCGTTTTGATTTAAATACCTATAAATATTATGTTAGCTTAACTTGACCAGCCTAGACAGGGTAAAGTATTGTAGGTACCTGGATCAAAAGATCCAGGAACTGGCATTGTGAGCTTATTATCTCTCGGTCAATGACTATTTTTTTCTGCATTTTACTGTGTTGGTTTGTAAAAGAATAACCATGTGTGCTTGTTGTGGAAATATTTTTTTTGTTTATGGAAAGTGAACAGTGAATACAGTATGTTAGGTTAAACGAGGGACATATTGAGAGAAGGTATTCAGTATTCGATTCTCGTCCCAAATATGTAAAAAAAATATAACCTAAATTTGTGACGTAATTGTCCAATAAAATACACTATTCATGGACACTGAGCGCGCGCAAGAAGTGAACTTGTAAACAGTACCGTGAAATCCTCCAACTTTGGACTCTAGGGGTAACATTGGACGGAACAAAAAAATTACTAAATAAGGTCGTACGACAGAAATTATGTAAGATAGGCACATTTTTAAAACAGTGGTAGAAAATAAATTATATGGCAACACTAACTGACAGTTTGTTTGCTTACGTCATTCAGTTGTCTGTCAGCCGTGGTCAAAGTGACACTATTGAAGTGTGGACCAATTTTCACTTTTGAATTTTTGCCAAAATCATCAGTACCTGGAGTACGAAAGACTTCCAAGAATAACCGAACCAATAAGAAAAATAATCGAAAATTATATAGTCACGAACTGGTCGACAATGGTGCAAATGACAGCTATGAGGTGGACATGATTTTAGATGAACGAATGGAGCTCGTGGAAAGGACAGAAAATGGAGATCTTACAGATAACATTGCAATGGGTGTGACACAATTTCCCAAAGATATATTTGAAGATGACGTTAGTGAAATTAATACGTATCTAGATGAAAAGACGGGAATCCTAGCAATGAAAGGAAAAACAAACCTTACAAATAAAACTGAAACGGACAACCAAATTAAGAAATTATCTGGAAATAAAAACAATGAAAACAAGATAAAAATTCTCTCAGATGTGATTTTAAAGCTACCATCAACCTCAACGGGAAGGATAAATCAATCGGAATCAATTTTTAGACCACAAGTCCTATACTCCGACAGTGACGAAGAACTGCAAAACATAGACAAAGAAAACATGCTGGCAGAAATTGAGGTCAACATAAATAATGAAAAGAAAAAAAGAAACCGTCCATTGCTGTCTAGAGAAAATTACAAGAATTGCGGAGAAACAGAGGAAATAATGACGAAAGAAGACAATATTTTAATACAGGAAATGGAGCCTATAAAAATTACTAATAATGAGAAAAAATATGGTGAAAATAGTAAAAGACAAAAAGAATGTAGACGACTAGCTCAAAACAGTAGTGGCAGTAAAACCGACGTGTCCGAGAATATTTCATACAGAGAATCATCTGACAGCGAAACATACCTTCTTGAAGACAGAGAATCATCTGACAACGAAACATACGTTCCTGAAGATATTGAAGCTGACATCGAAATGAATACAACAGAATATAATGAATATAGTAAAACTATAACCGATGGAGTAGAAAATGAAGATCTATTCGAACATGTAGATATTCAAAATTATGTGTACGCTGGCACATACGTCTTGGTCAAATTTATGACTAAGAAAAGTGTTAAACATTACGTAGGAAAGGTTACAAAAGTCGATGAGATCTTTCTATCGATAAATTTTTTGAGAAAGAAGAAAAATAATACATTTTCATGGCCTCAAGTCAAAGATGAGTCTGAAATGTATTTATTTGATATTGTCAAAGTATTACCACAACCAACTAATGGCCGTCGGGGTTCATTAAAATTTGACGTAGATTTCAGTGGATTAAATGTGCTTTAACGTAGGTACTTATCTAGTCATAAACCTCTCCAAAAACATTTTTATGATCTCGTAGAATAAGTAAAGATTTTGATTAAAAATAGAGTATAATTAGATATTTTAGAAAGCTTTTAAGTTTGTGGGTTTAATTTTTTTTTCTCTATTATTTCAACAAATTTAATTCGTTATGCTGAAACGCTGAAGTGCCATTTAAATATAGGTTAAGTCGAAACAAAGACAGCCGACGTTCGCACGGGAGTAAAAATATCGCAGCGGGATTTTATCGCGCACTGGATTTTCAACTCTCGTTGTTGAGCCGAGCGTTGAGAATCCAACCTCCAACAAGAGAGTGCATTCTAGCGCATCGAAAAAACACACTGTTGGGTTTTCAACTCTCGGCGCTAAGCAGAGCGTTGAAAATCCAATGCACGAAAAAAAAATCGCCGCGATATTTTTACGTCCGTGCGAACGTCGACTTAATTGTTTGATCTCGTTGTTTGCCATAAAAATACTGTGATCTTTGTAAACTCACATGACTGAGGCACAAGACTAAACTGAGGCCCAGCGTCGACCTGACGGCGCGCGACGAATATTCTGATAATACAACAAAGGCGGTTGAAAATGGCTTGCAGTAACGAACGCCACGAAAGCGGCTACGGGAGCCGACGCGCGAATATCTTGCAAGATGTTTTTAACCGTCTCACGTCTGTCGCGAAATACCACAAAACCAGAGGCTACGGTTCATATCAATAGTTTTTTTCATTAGTTCGGTCCATAGTCAATCTAGACTCTAGATTGACTATGGTCTCTCTCTTACAATGGCGGTTGTATAGCATCATTGTGTTTGATTGTTTTAATAAAGGTTTCTGCAATTAACACGTTCTTTCTCTGGTGTCCCATATATTCTAACAGTTATGTGCTAGGAACGTAGGTAACATTGATGCAACAATAAATTGAAACCTACAGAAACCTTACGAACTCTACTTTGTCATAACTTGCTGAATGCAAGTTAAGTGTAAGTTTCAGGTTTAACTTTTATGCTAGGGTTAATTTTAAACTTGCCTAAAACTTACAAAGGTAACATTTAAACAATGATTCATTTTAAACTTGCCTAAAAGTTACGAAGGTAACTTGCGATAACTAAAATGTATTTATGCTACGTGTAAGTTGCATTTGCACTATTGCAACCGAATATGATACCTGAGGATTATTTCGCCGAGAGGAAGCTACTGATTGCAAGGCGTTTTCCGATTTTGACCTTTATTTTTCAAAGCAGTGGTTAAACAAAATAAGTAGTGAAACGTTCAGCTGCTATCGCGAAAACATTCGGACGACCAACGCCATCGAAGGTTGGCATCGGAGAATGAATGCTCGATTCCCTAGGAATCCGACTATTTTTTATTTTATTCAACTTTTGAAAAAAGAAGCCATGTCCCAAGTAAAAAAACATTACGAATAAATGAAATTTTAACAAGCCTCGAAGAAAACGAAATTACTGTCAAAGATTGTCTGGATAATTTAGCTGATATAAAAATATAAACCTTAATGATTGTATAGTTTTCTGAACGAGTCAAGCATCAAACTAAGCATCTTCTGTATGTAATCAAGACACCTGGACTAGAACCACCAGATATGGCAGTAAAATATTACTGTATTTGTACACCATACCACAGGAGCGCAGTATAGAAGCATTTATAGTTTTTTTGTTTTATGAAAAATATTATGTAAGGCACTCTTTCTGCCTTTTCATATCTGCCAATGAGACTGGAAGGAAAGTAGTTGGGTGTTAATGGTGAGGTAAATAAATTGCTGCTTTATTATCATTTTCTGTAACTTTGACCATGTGATTTAATTCTAAATATTCTTTTAAGTAAAGAACCAAGTAGGTTCAGCGTTTGTGTGCACAAACAGTACATTTTAAAACTTCTATTAACTAATCTGCAAATAGCACACAATACATCTAATACCTTTAAAAAAGCAATTCTTGTATATATTATGTATATATATAATCTGAATCTCGGAAACGGCTTCAACGATTTTCATGAAATTTAGTATAAATCCATCTAGCTAGGTTTCATTCTTAGAAAAACAAAAACCGAGCAAAGCTTGGTCATCCAGATATTATACATAATACTTTACTTACATAAAAAATCCTAAATTATTATGTACATATTAATCATTTTGACAAAAATCGTTTTTAAATTATTTTCTTGAAAACGTTTATGGAGAGTGAAAGTGAAATACAACAGCGCACAGCACCAACATTAAATGATCCAACAACATTACGACTAGACTTCCCTAACCTCTTGGAATGGAAGGGATCATGATGAGCAACAAAAGAAAACCTCTACGAATTCAATGACACACACTGTTTAAAGAACCAAAGTCATCCCTTCTGCGAACGAATTGTTTTTTTTTAACACAAGAATACCAATTTGAATACCTAGTTACAAAACAGCCTGCCCAAACACCACCTTGCCGAAGAAACAGCCTTGAATGGCCGAATCTCTAGAGCAAGGCACATTTTTTCACATTTTATGAATAATAAAGACATTAAATACACACAAAACCTATGACTTTTTACAAGCTTTTTTTTTTAAACTACAAGAATTCCATAACCTCTAGAGTGGGAAAGGAAACGAAGGAAAAGTGCTCATGATGAGCGACAAAACAAAAGCTCTAGGAATTCGACAAAGCTTTATGAAATTTTTGCACTATAAGTAGACCCTTCTGTGTCGGGATTGGATTCATAGACAACAAACAAAAATAGGTACCGCTTTTAAGACCAAATAACCTGCCCATCCGCCGCCATGCCGAGGGAATCACAGAGTACATTTTTATAAAGGGTAGATGGAATGATGCTTTATGGAATATCCTTGAATGGCCAGATCGCTGAACAAAGGCACATTTTATGAAAAAACTAAAAGGACAGTAAGTACAGACCTCAGTACAGACTTAATTCAGTCGTTGGCTACTGAATTTACCGGAACAAGGAAAATTTGCAGAAACCAGACTTCGCAATTCGCATATTGTCGCATCAGGGATTCTAACGCCCACCAAAAGCTCAATCGACAATCATGCTCATTTTTAGTTAATAAGCAATCATATAATGTCTAGTTACATAATTGGTGTCTTTGCGAGAACAGCAGTGTGACCATCTTAAAATTATCGATACTGCCACTTTGGTTTGAAACCTGCCAAATCCAGCCACAGACTCGAGTGAGTGAGTGAATGCCAAGTTTGTTTAGCGTTCTAGTAGTAAAAAAATAAAAATGCGTTTTTTTACATAATTATTAACATATTTACCTAAAAATGTCTTTATACTTGTCTAAATTCAGAGTTTAATTCATTTATCTTACTGAATTTAGGCAAATGTAAAGGCCGCTAAAGAGCAAGCTTTTTGTCGCCAACGCTCACTGTCTGAATTTAGTGAACTAAATTTAGCCAAATGTAAAGGCCGCTTTTGTCGATACTAAGTACCTACGTCTATGACTGATTAAATGAAATAACAAAATTTACCTAAGAATGTCTTTACACTTGTCTAAATTCAGAGTTTAATTCATTTACCTTACGGAATTTAGCCAAATGTAAAGGCCGTTATAGAGCAAGCTTTTTGTCGCCAACGCTCACTGTCTGAATTTAGTGAACTAAATTTAGCCAAATGTAAAGGCCGCTTTTGTCGATACTAAGTACCTACGTCTATGACTGATTAAATGAAATAACAAAATTTACCTAAGAATGTCTTTACGCTTGTCTAAATTCAGAGTTTAATTCATTTAACTTACGGAATTTAGCCAAATGTAAAGGCCGCTAAAGAGCAAGCTTTTTGTCGCCAACGCTCACTGTCTGAATTTAGTGAACTAAATTTAGCCAAATGTAAAGGCCGCTTTTGTCGATACTAAGTACCTACGTCTATGACTGATTAAATGAAATAACAAAATTTACCTATAAGAATGTCTTTACACTTGTCTAAATTCAGAGTTTAATTCATTTAACTTACGGAATTTAGCCAAATGTAAAGGCCGCTAAAGAGCAAGCTTTTTGTCGCCAACGCTCACTGTCTGAATTTAGTGAACTAAATTTAGCTAAATGTAAAGGCCGCTTTTGTCGCTACTAAGTACCTACGTCTATGACTGATTAAATGAAATAACAAAACAGTTTGGTGCAATGGCGTATGGATTATTTTATTTTTTTAATGAAGATTATCTACCCTATCGTTATTATGGTGGCCTTTTTCGACAATTTGAGATGTCAGTATAGATTTATTTTCTGCATTGCAATACTGTCAAAAACTGCCAAGTTTATAAAACGTTAACTAAACATGCCGGAGGCTAAAATACATGGAGGTAGGATTAAAATAGGAGACCAATCCTGCCGAAAAGGCAGGAAACTGCCACAAATGGTCACACTGGAGAACAGCCGAAATTTTTCTACAATGTGACACCAGTGACACATCACGGACGCATTTTCTTTTTTTTTTTTTTAATTTTTGACCTGGTAACAGGACCTTTAGGTCCAATCTTATTTTATTATCGAACACTGCACTATCACTTAATTTAAAATTGTTTCAATGGTATTTTTAATGTATTTATATATCGGTTTGTAAGTATTTTAAATTGTCTTTTAATAACTCTTCAAGTGGCGGAGGGCGGGATAAAGAATCGCACTTATAATAGAACAAAGGCGGCAACACTTGAAGGAAAACTCCAACGACTTTAAAATAGGTTTATTAACAATTTTGTTACAATCCACACTATTATAGTAATAACGGATAGGCAACTATATTAATATTTTTTATCAATTGTCCCTCGTCTTCGACGTTCCGCCCCAGAATGGCCCGCTCGGGCATCTACTCCTGACCAAGAATCACGCCGTTCTAGAGGGAAAATCCAGCGCCCTGATTGGATCACGACTTCACGCTACGTCAGTCTCGTGATCCAATCAGAGAACCGCTTCACTTTCGCGCCATACATTTTACAAATCAAATGATAGAACTATTGCCATTCTTACGAAATTAATGTTACCAGTTTACATAATAACATATAAAGGATTTAAGATGTGTTCACACGAAAAGCTATTAAATTAAAACGTTTCAATAAAATTATTTCTAAAAACATAGTAAATAAACTAGTAAAATCACGAAACCTAACACACTTAATGTTCACATCACTAAAGCGGCCTTTACCTTTGGCTAAATTTAGTTAAGCAGCCTTTACATTTGGCTAAATTCAGTTAGCTAAATGAAGTAGACTCTGAATTTAGACAAGTGTAAAGACATTTAGACTGTTAGACACACTAAGTAGACAATCAGAGTCGTATCCAGTGTTGCCAAAATCCGTAGGGCTACTCTCAAAACTTCGTAGAAGTCCGTAAATTATCGCTACAAAAATCCGTAGATCTACGGACATTTTCAAAGTTAAATCTGACTATCTAAAGATGGACTGACCAAATTCCTTGCCGGTAAAGAAATTTAAAAATCTGCGGGAAAATCGAAAAGACAAAGGAAAAGACAATTTTTTAATAGTAGTTTAGTTTTTAATTTTTAATAATCAATTCAATCATTATTACTGTCGGTTTCACTCTCACGATTCTCAATCTCAGTAACATTTGTAACCTTTTTTGTATTATATATTTTTTAATTTCAAAATGCTCCCTCTTTGCTTCCACCTCATAGCACTAGCAGGTAGTTTTTATTGCACTTTTTGTTTAGAGCAGTCCTTTTAAAGATTCAGACGAAATAAATAACAGAGAAAGGTCGAGGACTAACTTTTTTTTGGAGCTACGTTTCGTTTTACGCAAAATTTCATTTAATTTGAATATGTATTCTATTGTTTGGATCTGGTGGATGAAATCGAACAAAAACCCGTGGATTTGCGACTAAAATCCGTATGTCCGTAGACAAGACCTAACCTAAAGTCCCTAGATCTACGGACAAATCCGTAGGTCTGGCAACGCTGGTCGTATCTGCCGATCTAATTCAGTTAGCATGCTGAATTTAGCCAAGTTTATAGCGATTTAGACAAGAAATGCGTTTAGTCACGTTATTATTATAATTTTTTCCAATACTTCCTCATCAACTAAGAAAACGTTAGAAGGCAAAAGAATTGAAATTTTTGATTATAAATCGTAATAAAATATGTTTTTCTATGATGATATTTGCATGATTTAATTGTTTGTTTGTTTTACGTATTTGTAGGTATATCGCCTGAAACGTCTCTGGTATGATTTTTGAAAGAAGTGGCGCAGAAATAAAAGAACTGAACTTTAAATCTTCGTATTATTTCCTGTTGCTAAGAATCTCAAAGTAACAGATAGGTACGTACGACACGCTCGGAATTCGCTGTTATACTGACTTAGCTAGCTAATTACTAATTAGATCAAGTGTAAAGAGCAAGCTTTTTTTCGCCAGCTCTCACTGTCTGAATTTAGTTAACTAAATTTAGCCAAATGTAAAGGCCGCTTAAGTTCACTGGCAAACACTAATCTGTCAAGCAAGAAGTTTTGACAGTCAAAAATAAGATGTTCTATGATTCCTTCTTGGGAATTGGGATTCACAATGTGGGCATGGGCATGTATTGCTTGTAATAATGCGAAGTCTAGCAAGGTGTGACGGAGCAGTATTATGGCCAAAGCGCAATCTATTTATCGTAATGATAAAGTCTCGGCTGGCTTCCTTCAATCTATTGTACCAGGGTCTAACAGGTAAACTTTCTTGAATACTTCCATACCACTTTCCTTTGATGACTTGGTCTTTCTTCCACATATCTAACTACTTCATTGCCTATAGGAGATACCTCGGTGAGAAGGTACCCACAGGAATACAATGTTATTGTGCTTAAGAAAATATTGATGAATTATTTCTTTGATGAAATACAGAATATAATTTTACGACGAAAGTAAGGCTAACTAAGCATTTTATCAAACTCAGTGAATCAGAAACAATCAAAAAGTATTTACAATTGCTACTTTGGCGAATATGTATTAATGCCTGATAAACCGCATAGGCCTCTGCAGTGAATATAGTACATGTATTGTACAGAACAAAGCTTTGAGAGAATTTAGCATATATGGATCATGCAGCACATACATAATCACTGCCATCAGTGTAAATAACATGATAATTCTAATTATCTGCCAAAAACTGTAATATATCTGAATTATTATTAATGGGGTTTTGTAATTCTTTAATGGGATTTGAAATACACTGATAAGAGAAGGGGTAACATGGCCATGGGCACTGTTTTCTAATACCAGTAAAACTGTTTTCTGTTTCCAGCAATATTTTGGACAATGTTGGGGATTTACCATTTAAGAGATCGTCTCCTGTTGTTAGAGGCCCAAGAGTTCTACTTACAGAAGGTACAATTTTGTTTATTATTTTCTTGTTATTTGCAGCAATTAATTTAAGACAGAATCTCAATGCGTCTCAAAATTAAGGGCATCGTTTTAGTCTCCACTTCCATGGCTCTTATGGGAGTAGAGCACATTGCACCAGAAATTGTTCTCAAAGCCCTGTTCTGCAATAGATCTAGTTTATTTACAAGAGTACTATTTATATACACTAATGAACTATAATCAAAATGACTTCCTAACTATACTTTTATACAAAATTGATAATATTTTCGGGTCTGCTCCCCATGAGACACCTGCAAGACATTTAATTACATTTAAACCTTATAGAGCATTCTTTGATATGTATTTAATATGTTACTCAAAGGTTAATTTCCTATCTATAACTATGCCAAAAATTTCTTTGAATTTACTGGGTTTATAGATTCTCCGTTATAAACTACTTTTGAATTTGTGTTCTGATTTCCAAATATGCACTGCTCTTGGAGGGATTAATTTTTAAATGCAGCACATCATTGTAATAGTGAAATAGTTGGGACGAAGCTCTGTTAATATTGTCAATTGCAATTTCTAAATTATAATGACTACTGTACAAAACGATATCATCAGCAAACTGCAGAATATCTACATTACTATTAACAAATTTACAGATTTCACTTGTGTATATATTGTATAACAAAGGAGATAGTGTAGCACCCTGCATTGTACCCCTAGATGCACATTTTGGACCTTGCTCTGTATTATTATGTCTTACATAGAGTATTCTATTATTCAAAAAATTATAAATCCATTAACATAGTTGGCCAGGCACACCTAACCTAGACATAACTTGTACAAGTAAAGCCGGATCCAGACTTTCAAAAGCACCTTGAACATTTAGAAATACACAAACAGTGTGTAACTTTCTATCCTTTGCATGTTTCAGGTCTGAAGTTAAGGAAGTGAAGCTGTCTGCACAACTTCGCCCTCGACGAAATCCATATTGTACATGTGGAATGAAACCATTAGATTCCTTATACCAATCCAAACGATTTTTAATCAATTTTTCAAATAATTTACCTAGACATGAAGACAGTGATATTGGTCTATAAGAGCTGGCAAGCTCTGAAGGTGTATCTAGTTTGAGTATCGGAATGACGCATTGTGTTTTCCATGATTGTAGAATACATTTACTATGCCATAGTAAATTAAGAATATTCAGAAACATTTTTTGTGCTGATTCATCAAAATTTTTAATAATACATAAGGGAAGATCATCTAAACCAGGTGTAGTGTCTTTCCGAGATAAGAGACTCATTTTAAATTCAGACCATGTAAAAGGATCTAGCAAAAATTTTGAATTTAGATTATCATTATTTAATTCGAAAATATTGCCTAAACTATTCACAATATTTAGATTTCTATTGTCGGATAATTTATCTAGAAATTGAGAAATAAACTCATCTTTATGATTTATTGCCAGCTCTTATACCTTACTAAGATTCAAATTTTACTTATAGGAGTAGTTCTATTAAATGTGTTACATAAGTTATCCCAACCTATTCTTTTTTGTTCCGATATGTTTCGTTTTTTAAGTGCATCTTTTCTTAAATCTAAATTGTTCTCCATAGTAGGTTCACTTCTTTAGAGTTTAAATGCATTGTAAGAGGCAATTACACTTTTTTCACAAATGTCATTCCACCAAGGAGCTGGAGGTCTGCTTTTAAAACTATTGGGTTATTAAGTTTAGGAATTGTCATATCTTTTAAAGTACCCAATTGAAAACAAAAATCATTATAGGTTGAAACAGGATCATACAATTTTAGGACTAAATCATTGAATTTTGTTTTAGAAATAGATTTATACTTTTCCCAATCTGTTTTTTTATATATAAACCTATCAACAGGGGGATTAATATGATATTTATCTATATGTAGTAAAATCTCTGTTATTGTTGGGTAGTGATAGCTGCCCATGGCATCATCATGTACAGACCACTCGCATATTGATGCGAGGTTAACACTAGTAAAGCTAACATCAATTGCAGACGGATTCCGTCTCAGGTTGTTAACAGTTGTAAAACTACCATCATTTAAAATACATAAATCCAAGTCATCAATGATATTAAATAAATCATGACCTCTGCTCTTAGTGGATAGACAACCAAATGCAATGTGGTGTGCATTAAAGTAACCACTGATAAATAAGGGCTTTATAAGATCATTAATAATATTACGCAATCTATTGATCCATATATGTCCACTAGAAGGAGGACAGTATACACAAAGAATAGTCAAGCTGCCATGTACAGTAGTTAAGGACAGAGCAACAGTTTGAATGTCTTCATAAAATCCAGTGTTTAAAACTTTGTACTTTAAATAATTGGCTTAATCAGTATTGCTACACCATTATGAGTATTTTTGGAATTTTTATTATAAATATTATATCCAGGTATTCTAAAACTATTGTCTTTAAACCGTGTACGTTACCCCAGCAGGAAAGTGTCTCCTAGAGTTATATGAGTGGAACGTATAATGTGTGCCCTAACTGATGTAAATGTGCCCCCACATAAAAAATGTGTGCCCCCTGTCGTTTTGGAAAAAAACGGAAAAAACGATTCCTGCTGGGGTAACGTTTTTCTAGCTGGAAAATTCTGAACGAATGATCAGAGAGAGAAACATTGTGCATGCACAATGTTTCTCTCTCTGATCATTCGTTCAGAATTTCGTTTAAGGCCATGGCCTTGTAGCTTATAGTAGTGCCAAAGTGTGCCCCCAAAAATAAATTGTGTGCCCCTTCAGGTTTTCGAGATATTGCATTTCCTGCTGGGGTAAAGTTTTGCAGAATCGTATATCTCTAAAACCATTGCATGTGCCCCTGTAGAATAAACATACACGCGTAGCTCTTCATGTGTGCCCCTCAGTGCCCCAATTAGATTTAAGAAAATATTTATAATTTCCAAGTTGTCACGGTTTTATGAAAACTCGAAAAAACATCACAGCGCCTAAATGAGACAAGGTATAAGCTCGCTGAAAACTGTACTGGGTCCGCCTTGACGCTACTAATAACCATACAAAGTTTCAAAACTAGTCATGCATGCGTTTTTGAATTATCTTGATAAAACTCAAAAAGATGGTGTCATAACTTTGACGCCAAAAATACAAGGAACCAGCTCGATCCCAGATGTGTAGGTGTTAAGGAACACTTAAATACAATACGAATTTTGTATTCTTGTGCTACGTTGATGACATATGATCCCTTAATAACTTCTAATTACAATGTAAAAAAAAATCATGACAAGAATTTACAAGACTCCAAAACTCGACCACAATCCGTCAACATATCATAGGGCTGTATCTTTTTAGCCGAAATAGCTAAATACTTGATTTTCACAGAATGTTCTATCTATGGCAGCTATTACTTTATGAATTACTAGCTGTTGCCCGCGGCTTCGCCCGCGTGAAGTTCGGTAACTGTCCCACTGGATCATAGTAAAGGGATAAATAGTATCCCACATGTTAATCCAGATTATAAACTATCTATGTGCCGAATTTCATAATCATCACAATTATTATCATCACAATCACCATCACTATCACGATAACCATCGTTATCACAATCACCATCACTATCACAATCACTATCACAATCACTATGACCATCACGACCACCATCACGATCACTATCACGATCACTATCACGATCACGATCACTATCACGATCACGATCACTATCACGATCACGATCACTATCACGATCACACATTTTTTTATGTGGGGGCACATTTACAGCAGTTAGGGCACACATTATTTTAGGGCATTAGGGCACACTTTCCTGCTGGGGTAACGTACACCTTTAAACCATGACCACCAACAGATGTATTTACAGCGTCAGTTGGTTTCATTTTTGGAGGTAGCAGAGGTGGAAATTCATGTGTTGTCTTGTCAATGTAGCACTTGCTTAAGTAATCTTATTTTTCATTTCTAAAATTTTATTTAACTTAATTGGAAGATGAGGCCCGCTGCAATTGCAACAGCAGATCTCTGTTGGTCTATTACATTCTTTATATAAATGCTCACCTCTGCAAATGGAACACCTTTGTTTGCCATTGCATATCCTAGCAGAGTGGTTAAATTTAAAGCAACGGAAACATTGCTGTAATGGGGTACATATTCAAAAACTATATGAAAACAAATCATATTTTACATTGTCTGTAAAAATATTCGATAGAAAAGTAATGCTAACTGTTTGTAGTGGTACTCGCTCCTGTCCTACCTTCTTTGTGAATCTTCTTACAGCTATTATTTCATAAATTGATGATAGTTTGGTGTATAGTTCTTTGTTCGAAATGTTTGCTGGTACAAATCTAATTATACCGGTTTTTTTCTATTTGCGCAGCCGGAATAAATGCTTTCAAGCCATGTTTGTTAAGAAAAGCGCTGTTGTTAATAAAGTTATTGGCCGTATTAAACTGTTTAAATATTACTGCTATTTTATTTGCGTTTATTCGTTGTATAGCCGTCACCTTTATATCGCTGGAGAATATATGATTGAGATACGGCTCTTATTGCATATTCTATCCTTATTGTTGGAAGCTTCAATGAACACTTTAAAGTCTACATAAGTGGCATTTTTTGGATATAATCTTTTATAGTCCGGTTTTATATAAGGTGAATAGTCAAGAGTGCTCACCGCCGCCGCCATCACCACAGTCCATCCCAGTCCCTCCGTCTCTGGCCTCACTGCCTCAGGCCGAGGACGTTTATGAGGTGGGCGGGTTATCCCCGCCCCCTCATTTCCCACCATTTTACAGGTTTGTACACCTAGCACTATTGTTTTTAATTAACTTTTAAGCAAAAAACTTTGTTTAATAAAAATGAAAATTGAAAACGAATCTGAAGCGCTCTTTTATAAATTTCCCGCCAAAATACATTTCTAATGAAATTAAGGTGAATGCGCCAGGGTGGCCCGCGAAATTCAAATTTTCTTACGTTTTTTGCAATTTGCAGGTCAGTGTCCGGTTGTATGTTGATTAAAACTATGAATCGCGGCTGTAAGACGTATGTAGTTACAGAATTATAATCATCAAAATCATCAATACAACCCTCCAAGCTCAGCAAGCAAGGTGTATGAATTTTCTTTTTCAAGGTCAAAGTCATTCCTGCACCTTTATGCGCTTGGAGGGTTGTATTGATGATTTTGATGATTATAATTCTGTAAATACATACGTCAGCCGCGATTACATTACATTTTAAATTGTGGCAAACCCAAGAAACTTATATACTAACTGGAATGAGGACAGGAAAGCCAAAACCGTTCCGAGCGAGAAAGCTTCAAGAGTGGATGTTGTCTCTTTCTAATAGGGTGTCCAATAATCATACTAACTCTTGAGACAGTTTAAGAGTAGCTGTTATTTTATTATTTAATGATGATCACCTGCAACTCAATAGCATTCTAGGCGAAATAGCTTCAAGAGTGGATGTCATTAACTTTTTATGTTAACTTAAATGTATGTCTGTACCGTCCAGTTGCAAATTATCCATTTTGCAACCTGTCTATCCAGACGAATTTTGTATTCGGGGATTCGAGGACTCCGTTAATATTATATATTTTTTCAGACACAGAAAATCGCATATTCATGCTATGACTGTTTACGTATAATGTTTTAGTAACAATCACCAATATTTATTTTATATTCCGAAACTATTCATTTTCACTCGCAGCTCGCCAAATGGATTCTTTTGCTGGAGAAGCATGGAAAAATCCTTAGGACCGGCATGGCATGGCACGGTGCGGCGGACTCTTTTCTTTTCTATATTTGTATTAAAAAGCAAACTAGGTACTACCGAAACCATGTGCGATGTCCGATGTTTCCAATTTATATAATATACTTTTGATTACTATGTACGACAACGATGTTCGAAACTTCGAACTTACTTACTTAATTTTTTTGGAAATTTCCCGTTTGTCAATCTAAAACATTGGTAACCCTAGTCGTAATAAACAACCAAAGTTAAAAATCTTCCTTAAAAAATGAAATTCCACATCCAGCAAACCCTTACTACTACACCCCTTCACACAACACAATTTTACCATATTTAAAGCGGATTATTTCACTTATATACAATAAAAGTACTTAAATGACTTCAACGCGAAAATGTGGCCGAAAAAATGGCCGATACGCCATATTGTTTACATCGGTGACAAGGCAAGACAGAGACACCATCCACCTTTGTCGGTTTCTCGCTCGAAACGTATTGTTTTTTATCTTTTCTATTCAATCCATTGTACAAATTTAAACTTTAAACTTTTGAGATAAAGTTTTATTTTTATTTTTTTTAACATTTCGTTCGTACTCATTCCAGTTAGTATATAATTTCCTTGGTATATACTAAGTCTATGGTATAGGGTATGCTTCGACTTACTTTGATAATTCGCACTGTACTGTTAAGATACACTTATTATTATAATTGTCTAATTCTAAAGGGCCCATTAAGTCTAAACTAACCCTATCAAAAGCGGAACTTGGTGTTGTATTTTTTTTTTCTTCAATTTTGAATTTTTCTTTCTTGAGTTCGTCTTATTTTTTGGTTGTCATTTCTTCAATTGTTCTTTTAAGGCATCGCCATGAAGTGTCTCCATAAGGATAGGTGGCACATGGAAACGACTGTTCATTCCAAAGTTCCTTTTATTAATCCCAACTATAACATACCATTCTTATTGCTAACTTAAATTACTTAGTTACTAGAATATTATTGCTTCGCTTGCGAAACGTGACATGTTACTGGACCGACGACTGTCTTAGTGGGGATCAGCAAAGGCATGTCCTCAATTTAATAGAAAAACAACACTACGATGGTTTAGTTTAGAATCGAATGGTGGTGTTAGTTCCGACTAAGGCCACGCCCCAAAAGATACATGGTTAGACCAAAGAGATTTGAATGGGAGGTTTTCATTATGAGTATTTAAAAAAATAGTTTCCAAGAGCTCGGCAGATGGCGTTGAACTGACTACGTTACTAGGTGCCAAAGCCAAAACGCTTGGAAAAAATAATTGCGTCACGTCACATACGCTCGTTGACTGACACTTTCGTTTGCTTATGCTTCCGATTATAACCATTACATCCAAGTGAAATAATGTGACGTTACGTTCCTTGCAGTAAGTTACCAAGTTCAGCGCCATCTACCCAGCGACTAGGGAAGAGTTGAAAAAGAAAATCCCTCATTGAATGTCTTTGGTGGTTTCTCGCTCGGAATATTTTTATTTTCTTTTTCTATTGAATCCATTGTACAAATTTAAACTCTAAGCTTTTGAGATTGAGTTTTTTAATTTTTTTTTAGCATTTTGTTCGTACTCATTCCAGTTAGTATATAATTTCCTTGATCCTTACTACTACACCCCTTCACACAACTCAATTTTACCATATTTAAAGCGGTTTTTTTCACTTAAGGTGGAAGCTCCAGGGTAGCCCGTGAAATTTAAAAATGACTATATCATGAAAAAGTCATTCTTGACAATTACATGAACTGAATATGAATGTTTGATGATTTTAATGATTATAATTCTGTAACTACATACGTATTACATCCGCGAATCATATTTTAATCAACATACAACCTGACACTGGCCTGCAAATTGCAAAAAAACGTAAGAAAATTTGAATTTCGCGGGCTACCCTGGAGCATCCACCTTAAATACAATAAAAAGTACTTGACTTCATGACTTCAACGTGAAAATGTATGTTTGTAATGTAATGTGTGTTAAGGAAGCACTTCTAGCATAGAGCGCATCCCGTTGCTATGGTTTGTTATTCTTTCCTTTGGACTTCACAAATATACATTTATTAAACAACATTTGTATTTTTTCTTTAATAATGTGTGTTTACATCGGTGACAAGGCAAGACAGAGACACCATTCACCTATGTCAGTTTCTCGCTTGGAACGTTTTTTTTTATTGAATCCATTGTACAAATTTAAACTCTAAGCTTTTGAGATAGTTTATTTTTATTTTTTTAGCATTTTGTTCGTACTCATTCCAGCTAGTATATAAGTTCCTTGGCTGATCTAAATCAGCTAACATTGCTGAAATAGATAAGTTTACAGCGATTTAGACAAGAAATGCGTTTAATTGTCTGCTACTCTCAGCGGAGAAAACTATGAATTCTGTATTGAACATTTTCCCAATACTTCCTCATCAACTAAGAAAACGTTAGAAGCCAAAAGAATTGAATTAAAGAGTTTTTGACTATAGATCCTAAAAAAATACTTTTTTCTATAATTGCATGATTTAATTGTTTGTTTGTTTTAAGCATTTGTATATCGCCTGACACGCCTGAGTGTGTGTGGTGCAGAAATAAATGAACTGAACTTTAAATCTTCGTTTGTATTTCCTATTGCGAATCTCGAAGTAACAGCTAATATTTCTCTTGGAGTAATAACATCTCTGAGCCAACTGTCTTCTTTTTTAATTTACGGTGTAACTAATCTCAACAATTCTTTAAATTATAGAAGATTGGAATCTGAACAAGATTCCAATCTTCTATAATTTCTTACATCTTCCGGTTATATATAATTTGTAATAGACATTTTTTTTCTTAAAAGCAACTATAGCCAAGGCGAGCCCTATCCTTTGAGAGACAGCCTTTGATGTTTTGATGGTGCCATGAGAGTGACAAATATGTACGACACGCCGGAATTCGCTGTTAAACTGAGTTAGCTAGCTAATTAGATCAAGTGTAAAGAGCAAGCTTTTTTTCGCCAACGCTCATTGTCTGAATTTAGTGAACTAGCCAAATGTAAAGGCCGCTTTAGTAAACCATTCCCTACATTATAGGAAACGTGCACAACGACGGTGCTGCCAACTGGCGTCGCCAATCCGAATCTTGTACTCTATTATACTTGACATTGATATTTAATTAAACAGAATTAATTGTATTGGTGAAAATTATTATTCTAGATAATCATAAAGCATTGTTGCATTTCTGTATGTACCAATACATCCACAAAAATGAAATAAATCAAATAGCGTAAAATTCCATTACTTTCAATAGAATAGTACTCTCATTTATATGTTTATGTGAAAAACACAAAAAATGGATAAACACAGTATAGAAAAATATTTGAAAACCACTTGTTTTTGTTACACTCTGCATTGAAAAAGTTCAATAGCCCTCAAAATCAACCGTCCAAGCAAACATGCCAGAACCATTTAAACTTCACTAAGCGAACACACGTGTTATAATAGACTGCATTGAAGTTCGCACTGAATATCCCTCCTCAACAGTTAAACAAAGAGAAACAGTCCACATGTACTCAGATTATTAACATGGTTGTACAATAAAGTTTTTAGTTGGCTGCACTCCTTGTGGTTTGGTTTCATAAGTTTTGTATCTCAATGCTACGGAGGGCGTTCTAGTGATTGCTTTCTAACAAATGATTGTGGACTAATTGATTTGTTAGAGCCTGGAGATACTGTTCTCGCTGATAAAGGATTCCTTTCCATTAAAAAAACATGTGTTGGAAATAAGTAAGTTGTTTTTAAGAAGCCACCATTTCTTCATGCACCACAATTTTCATCAGAGAAAGTAGACGAAGTGAAATAGATATAGCATGAACCTCGTATTTATAGGGTTTAATAAACATAAAAACAAAGCGATATTTTACAGGAGCAATGGTTTTAGTTAAAACACCGACGTGACACTGTTGTACTGACAGAAATGTCAAAGGCAAGACACCCCTATGTTTGCACTTTGCAGACCACAGAGATTGCATTCGATGCAATGAGAATATCATCTCATTCTCCCACACTATATTTATGTATTACAGCTCATAGTCTTCCAGACGACGCGGCAGCCTTCTGCTCCGGGCAGATCTTCTAAGTTCTACACGTGGAGGAGTTGGCTCAAAATCATCCTCCCAATGGAGGACGTGGCTCATAGCTAGTTGTAGCTTCTGGTTCTGGAGAAGTGACTGATTCACTACTGTCATCTTGGCTTTCGGAGTCCGCGTTTATTTCAGTCTGTATCGGGTCATCCGGTCGATCCAAAATAATTTCTCCTTGCCCTTCGACAGGCGCAAGGTGTCTCTGAGTCTCACATAAGAGTAATCTGGATTCGCTTGACGCAGCTCCACTTCTTCCACCACTGGCTGATACCTAAACGAACGGTCAAAAAGGCGCATCAGGACTTGCCACGAATTGGTTAGCCAAGTTGGGATACTATGTCCATTCGTCGATCTTCGTGGATGTGTGAACATGCGCTCATGTGGCGTGCAGTTAGTAGCTGTGCATAAGAGTGATCTAATCGAGTGGAGAGCCACATTAAGTACATGCTCCCAATTTTCTATAGGCATGTTGTGCGAACGCAGAGAGAGCTGTACTGTTTTCCATAGCGTGGAATTCAATTTCTCGACTTGGCCGTTGCCTTGAGGATTGTAGGCCGTAGTACTGCTTGTCGCGATGCAACGTGAATGTAGAAACCCTCTCACTTCTGACGACAAGAACGATGTCCCCCGATCTGAGTGGATGTACGACGGGAATCCAAATATCATAAAAATGCTATTCAGATGTTTTATTACTGTCTTGGCACTAATATCCGAACAGGGAAATGCGAAAGGAAATCTTGAGTACTCGTCTATTACCGTGAGGATGAAGCGGTTATTCGTTTTCGATGGAATAGGACCCTTGAAGTCAATGCTAAGGCGTTCCATGGGTGAGGTAGCCTTTATCAGCTTAGGAAGTGGGTCAGGATTCTTGAAATACCTTGGCTTGATCTCGGCACATATACGGCAGCACGATGGCATAGGCTTCTTTCTCAACGATTCTCAACGATTCGTTTATTTGAAAGCACGATGACAGCTGATAAGTTTCCTTTACTGTCCGCATAGTGTTTCTTTTGTCGATTTGTGCTGCCACCTAAAGTTCTTGCATCTATTATTGATTGATGTGTTTGACATGACATTCTGCTACTGTCACAAACCTAAAACTTACCGCGTCGTTTTCAACCATTTTGAGTCAGTGTCGTGTGTTTGAAAATATCTACAAAGAATATACGGGACAAAACAAACACTCCCTCGATATTTTATCGTTTTAGGGGCGGTACACTCGCCCAGCGTGTGTACAGTTTGTACGCTAATTTGAGTATTGTGGTTGTAACAACGAGATTCCACGAAGTAGTATTAAACAGGATTTTCTGTTGTTTAAGTAAAATATGGTTCGTGGCGGTGGTCGCGGAGGACGGGGTATGGGCTTACGAGGTGGGATGGGGAGACCCCCGTTCAACAGGCCTCGCGTCATGATGCTTAGGCCGCCATTCGACCTGGTACTTGCTGAACCGTCGTTCCCTCGATGCAAGCCCGCTCCGGATGAATCTGCTTTAACACAGGTAAATCTAAGTTATTGCTATAGTCTTTTACGTCTTGGTCAGATGGCCATTTCAGGGCAGCTTTCTAATTGGAGTAGGAGGACCGGTAAAACACTGTATTCATAAGTTTACCTCTTTTTAGTATTAGTCTACATAAAGATGCATTGTATAGAATTTGGCCCCAAACATGTTCAGGCTCGGTCACCGGGCGAATACACGAGGCTGCTGTAAATCGCGTTGTGCTTTGCGATTCGCACGATGGTTTTAGAATGCAAACACTTGCCCAACACTTTTGTTCTTGTTCTCTCAGAGAGAGAGATCAAATAAATAAAAAATAATATCATAAATATTTCGAAATTATTTATATTATAAACTAGTCCATCAGACAATCTATTTCTGGTTGTTCTCATCTGGCTAATAACCATGCCAAGATTATTCACCAGTGACTTTCCTTGAAATATAAACTTGTGGAATCTGAGGTACAGAACTACAAGCATGTGCCTGACCCAGTTCTCGAGAAAGACCATGTCACACTACTGGGATTGGTCTATCGTCACTAACAGGACTATTGTCCCTAATAAGCTTGATAAAGTGGTAGTGGTGGTGATAGACCAAAGAGCATGCTGCGCAACGATTATCCCGATCCGATATTATGGTACCATCCCGCATGACAAGAACTTTGTGAAGGCTAAAAATAATAAAATATCTCGATGTGGCACATGAGGTTGTTGAATGTGATCTTGGCTATCATTAATAAAACAATAAAACAATAATATTTTAAACGAGGTTCAACACGGTTTTAGGATCAATAGGAGTACTGATACTGCACTAGAGAAATTTACAGATGAAGTCAATAATCATCTTAACGAAAAAAAAAAATAGTTATGGTTATATTTATAGACTTCAAAAAAGCGTTTGATACATTGGACCACGGTGGCTTGTTGCAGGCTATGAATGAATGCGGCATTAGGGGTCCCATGAATGCATGGTTTAGCAAGTACCTAGACCAAAGATCACTTAAGTATGTGTCAGTGGAACTGAAAGTGTACGGGGCAACATTAAATTCGGAGTTCCGACTGGTTCAGTATATGGGCCATTGGGATATATTATGCACGTTAACAGCATGTCTAATGTATTAACTAAATGTAAGGCATTTATGTATGCTGATGATACTTGCCTGGTTTATAGCCATAATAATAATACAGCGAGATATGCAAAACGATTTTGACAGGATAGTTCAGTGGGCACATGATAATGGCATTATAATTAACATCAGTAAAACTAAGTGCATGCTTATTCACTCGCCGTACCATAAAAATAAAAATAATTTGTTGACAGTGGGAGTGAAAGGTCATTCGTACGAATGTCTGCATAACAACAAACTGAATTGTCAATGTTCATATTTAGAAACAGTTACATCATACAAGTACCTAGGATTAGTCATAGATAACACATTCACTTGGAATCTGCTAGTCAACAGCGTTTGCTAAGCTACGAGCCATTTTGGGTAAATTAAAGACTCTTAGACATGCTGTCAACAGAAAAGTATTGTATACTTTATACTATGCACTGGCTGACTCAGTTATTGAGTATGGGTTGGGTGGATATGGCCTTACGTTCCCTACACATTTAAATAAAATCAAAATCTTGCAGATACGGTTACTTAAATTACATAGATATAAAAAAACGAAAAAAAGCTTAAATAAAAACTATGAAAAACTATTGTAGTTAAATTAGCTTAACATTAAGAGTTATTGTTAAAGCTTAGATACAAATAGAAGTTATTCTAATAAGACTCACAATTCTATGCATTATATATGTTACTCGTCAGGCACTGTGTACCTTATTTATGTAATTATTTATTACTAGCTAATTGTCCCATGGGAGCTTACTACCAGGATAAAAAGTATCTTATGTGTCAATCCAGGTTATACACTGCAAAATTTCATCTAAATCCGTTTAGGAGTTTTTGGGTGAAAGACATACACACTTAGGGTAACAAACATCCATACTTACAAACTTTTGCATAATAATATAGGATTCAATTATTAATGTTAAGGCGACTACAGGAGCTAAATTAGCAACTCTATTTGTGGTGGTTCAAACCTTGTTTGAAATACTGTTAGAATAAAATTCTAATCAGCTTGCACTACGAAGTGGTTGTTACGACAGTCACTGCGGGCCGAATAGTGCGAAATGAGTGGTTTTCTTGCGATTTACAAAAAATCTGTTGATTGGACTAAAAAAATAAAACACTATCATGCTATCAAAAAATCGGAATGATCGCATGTATTTTAGTATGGTTTTTACTTGTTAAAAGAATTTTTTAGAGATAAGTATGTTAGTGTGTTTTTGTATCGAGTAAAATTTGTTGTATTATGTTTTCAAAACACTATCATACTAGCATATATCCTGAAGAATATCATATATTTTTATGGTTTTGTTTATTGCAGTGAATCATATGCTTTTTTGCATTATAAAACTCGCGTTTAGCTTCTTAAATGGGATAATGTTTGCTTGCTCCAGTTGAACATCATGTTCATTTGAAGAAGTTATAAGTTTTAATGGATACCTGAGCTGTTATAAACGAAGTTATAAAATCTGATTATGCTAATATCTCCATATGCTGGATTTGGCACTCAGGTTTTGGTCTAGTCTTGTTGCAGGGAACAAGTTATACTTTCCTGATGGAATTTCTATAATTATGAAGTTAACATACTATTGAATCAGCCTTGGTCTGAAGAATGCAGCATTATAATAGTTTTATGAAATTATGTTTAAAACAAAAGCAGTGTAAGAATTTAACAGAGTGAACAATGACGATAATAATAGGTGCTAAGTATGGATGTGAGTTGTTCTAGTGTTACATGATTGGTTGCATGATGCAGGCTGTAACTGTAGCCTGCCATCAGTCATGAGGCTGGCAAGCAGGCATAGTCACCTAGAGTGTAATTAAACCTCAAAATACAAATTGATTTAAATTAAATCAGTATTGGTAAATGGATAATATTTAAATATACCAATTTACAGGCACTCCTTAAAAGGCACGGGGAGTTATGCCCGACACCAGCTGAACAGTCGGCAGTGCTGAATCTTGTCACAAAGCTGCAGACAGTGCTGGACAACCTTGTTGTGGCGCCTGGTGACTTTGCAGCATGTGTGAGTATTACTGTTTTTTTTTTGTGGTTTAAGGCAAAACTGCCAAAATATGCCCCACCAGATAAAGTCCCCCAGGTGTCCGTTTAACTGTGTAACATGGAAGTAACATTCGACAAGAAGAAAAACAATAAACCCTAGTGGACTTATAACCAAGATTAGGTCTAGGTAGGGTTTATTAAGATATATCTTTATTATCGCATTGTCAATACTGTGTGAAAGTAGTTTAGAACAATGTGCATTGCGCTCAATCTTGAAGATGTCGGGGAACCGAAATGTGTTGTAAGTTAGGAACAATGTGCATTGCACTCAATCTTGAAGATGTCGGGGAACCGAAATGTGTTGCAAGTTAGGAACAATGTGCATTGCACTCAATCTTGAAGATGTCGGGGAACCGAAAAGTGTTGTAAGTTAGGAACAATGTGCATTGCACTCAATCTTGAAGATGTCGGGGAACCGAAAAGTGTTGTAAGTTAGGAACAATGTGCATTGCACTCAATCTTGAAGATGTCGGGGAACCGAAATGTGTTGTAAGTTAGGAACAATGTGCATTGCACTCAATCTTGAAGATGTCGGGGAACCGAAAAGTGTTGTAAGTTAGGAACAATGTGCATTGCACTCAATCTTGAAGATGTCGGCGAACCGAAATGTGTTGTAAGTTATCGAATGAGGCATTCGTTTTCGGAATCTTTATATTATGTTTTGATCCTGTTTAAACTGGATCCTTCCAATATCTTAACAATTACTAACATTAATTCCACAAGCATGAAACATAACTATTATAATATGCAACCCATAGCTATACTTGATATTTGTTGCGCCCCTCCACGAGGCATCCTCAGGAAGTGTTCGACTCAAAGACTGCTGTTCATTTTCCACTTTTTGTATGATCGGCTCAGTTCTACATACCAGCCTGGATCTAGAGCTAAAGTGGATTTAGAACTACATATTATTGCATTTATTGAAATGTGACTTTTCTCAGTTATATGTATAGCACGAGCACCAATATACACTGTCCTAAATTTAAAAGCAATTTTCGCGACAAATAGTGGTTGTAACTTAGATAATATATTTTTCATATAATACTAAATAGCTGTTGGCCTCGACTTCGTTTGCTTGGGAATGTTTAAGTGTGAGATCAAATAATAGCCTACGACTTATTCCCAGAACCACCAAAATATACACAAAAAAATAATCCAAAAAATCGGTCCAGCCGTTTCGCAGGAGTTCAATAACAAGCAAGATTTTACTTTTAGGCACATAAAGTCTACTTTACCAAAAATACCACTTTCCCAAAATGACCACTTTACCAAAACGACTGTATCCCTAAAGGTCTACTTTCCCGAAATTCATATATTAGATAAATTTCAAAATGCTATGTTCGTAACAACATCAAAAATTATAATCAGAGCAATTAGAGAGAAACAACTTTTAAAAGTTGTTAAGCCAAACTCAAACCATTTATTTCAATTGACCATAAGGCACTTTTGCGAAGCTACAGTCACAAGGCATATAACTTGAGAAAGTGTTTACATATATTGGTGCTAGTGACTACATATCTGGAGACTAAGTTTAATATGAATTTAGTGAAGGAACTGTTTGAGCGGAATTAAGTAATAAATTAACGTATTAAAGCATTGCGTTATTGTGTACACTTATGAGCAATGAAATGTATACACTTAGCAAAATTCTAAATGTTCATAATGGAACTGAAAAAGTTTTAAAAATATTTTTGGCAGCAACTCGATGAGGTCCGTCAAGTTGGTTCCTACAAGAAAGGCACAATGATGGCTGGAAAGAATGTGGCTGACATTGTGGTCATCATGAAGACTCTTCCTACTAAGGAGGCTGTTGAGGGCTTGTCCAAAAAGGTAAGATATTACTTAATCTTTAATTTCTTGTACAGTCTTATCCCACTTGTTATTATTCGCTCAAGTTGCTCCAATGCAAGGCAAAGGCCTCGCTTCCATCCACCTTTCTCGATGTTATGCTACCGTAGGCCTATCTTAAAAATGAAACCAACTCGTCTCGCCAAGGTACAAGGTTTTATTTAATTTAATTAGCCAGCGAAATTCAGCAGACATGAAGATTTAATCGATATCTGAACGATGACAATACACCATTAGTTTTAAGTCGTTCTGGCACCGAAAGCCATAAACTCGATCATCGAACTAGTTTTTTTTAAATTTAATAACAAAAAAAATATTTTGACATCAAAAAACAAAAAAGTATAGTTTATTGGTAGTGTAACAGGGTCGTTATTTTTTCTATTATATATAAACGACCTTCCAAATGTTACCAATCATTATTATTCACTGTTTGCGGATGATATTGCGGTAGTTATTACGGAGAACAAAATATTTAATTATAATATAGAGATCAATGAGACGGTTAATGCTATAATAGCGTGGCTTAATAATAATAATTTAAAAGTGAACATAGATAAAACCTCCTTCGTTCAATTGAATAATAGAAAATCGAAATCTGACCTTATGATCACTTATTCCGATCAAAAAATTAACGAAGCGAACGAAGTGATTTTTCTTGGTATAACAGTGGACAGTGGGTGTACATGGAAACCTCACTGCGAAAAGGTCACAAAGAAAATTAATCGCTTCGCCTATGCGTTATGGAGACTTTGTAAAATAGCCAACCTCAAAACAGCCCTCTTAGCTTATTATGGTTACGTAGCTTCTAATATTAGATATGGCATTGTGCTATGGGGGAATTCTGTAAACATAAATAGGGTGTTTATAGCCCAAAAACAATGTATCCGTGCTCTTTGTGATGTGCCACCATTGACTTCATGTAAACCTCTTTTTAAAGAATTACTTAAATATATTAACAGTCCCTGGAATGTACATATTTGAATGTTGTAAATTTGTTAAAATACACTCCGACTTATTTCAACGGCTTGGAGACACTGTTACGTTTAATACGAGATATCCTGATAGATTGATTATCCCGCCAATGAAAAGTCACTTATATCACAGAAGTTGCTTTCCAATGGTTATAAGGATATATAACAAACTACCAAAATCATATAGGGAACTGCCAATCAATCGATTTAAAACCGCGTTATTCAGATGGCTTATAGACAAGACATTTTATTCTGTGAATGAGTATCTTAACCTTAAAGATTCAGGTTGACATTTTTCCTATTATTAATTAATTGAAAAATGATTGACGTTCTTATAACTGACATTATTATTATTGACATTCGTATTATTGGCATTCTTATTATTGACAATCTTTTTGTTGACATCCTTATTATTATTACATACCAATGCTCTATCATTTTAACACTAACAGAATCTTACATGATCAACAGTATGGTTTCACCAAGGGACGTTGTACAACTGACGCCGGTGTAACCTTATTAAAGCACATATTTACTGCGTGGGAAGAGTCTCAAGACGCCATAGGAATTTTTTGTGACCTCTCCAAAGCGTTTGATTGTGTAAATCACGACACATTACTTTTGAAACTTGAGCGTTACGGACTGGGTAAACTTGCAATTAGTTTGGTAAAATCTTATTTGAATGATAGACAACAACATATTCAAATAAATGGTGTTAATTCACATGGTTTAAAAGTAAAAATGGGGGTTCCACAAGGCTCAATATTGGGTCCTTTCCTTTTTCTAGTATATATAAATGATCTACCCTATTTATTGAAAAACCAACCTCAAAATATGGTGTTATTTGCTGATGACACTTCCTTAATTTTTAAGATAAATAGGCGGGCCCAAAATCTAGATGACGTAAATAATGCCCTACTTCAGGTCCAAAATTGGTTCACAGCAAACAATTTGGTATTAAATGAAAAAAAAACCAAATGCATAAGATTTGCTTTACCGAATGTTAAAAGTAGTGATTGTGATATAGTACTGAATAAAGAGAAACTTGAATTCGTAGATAAAACGGTTTTCCTGGGGATTACGCTTGATTCAAGGCTACAATGGGGTTCTCATTTAACATCTCTTGCGGGGCGGCTAAGTTCAGCAGCATATGCCATTAGAAAAATCCGTCAGTATACTGATGTAGATACCGCTAGACTGGTTTATTTTAGTTACTTTCATAGTATAATGTCTTATGGCATTTTGCTATGGGGACGGGCTGCAGATATTGAGTCTATATTTATTCTGCAGAAAAGAGCCATCAGAGCCATATATAATCTTCGTAGGCGCGATTCTCTAAGGGAACTGTTTAAGGATATTGGCATCATGACAGTACATTGTCAATACATCTACGAAAACATAATGTACGTCAGAAAAAATCTGCACCTTTTTGGTAAAAGGGGTGACAGACATAATTACAGTACTAGAAATAGGGATCAACTAGTTCAGCCAGGCTTCAGACTCGCTAAAGTAGACTCATCTTTCATGGGGTACTGTTTGAGATGCTATAATAAAATTCCACAAAGTATTCTTGAACTGAATGAGACGAAATTTAAAACATGTATTAAACTCACACTATGTAAGCAAGCATATTACAAGTTGAGCGATTATATCGCTGATAAAAATGCTTGGCTCAATGCTGGTCCTGCTCCACAAGGACAGGGGCGCTTAAATTGATAGCATTAAATGGTATTGTTGGAGCTGCTGAAGATTGTACAACTATCTTTGCATTGTATAGATTCAATCTCTTTAGTATTATATAATCGCATAGCCCATATTGTGTGAGTACTATGTACTAGAAAGCTATCATTCACTGGAAACCTACGTCTTTTCTTGACTTGAATGTGCCCTGGCGGTTGAGAATATGTCATGCTCACTCGAAAGTCTCGCTGATGGTGGCGCATGTGTCGGATCATTTAGTTCCCTTCAAAATGGTTGAGTTGAATGGTGCTGATCTATGCGTCATGTCCGTGAACGGGCGCTGTCGGTTGTGACTGGTCATCTCTCAGTTGCCATGGCTTATTTTAATGAATTATTTTAGTTTTTGAATTGTTTTTTTTTTTTCTGTTTTGTTTTACTGTGGACACTTTTAACGTGCACATCTTGCTACATTGTTCTCACATAATATACCATCTCAACATGAATGATGTAACCAAGATTTTGTAACAATATTCTGATTTAAAAGAGTGTCCATGGAGTTTCTTGCCCGTTCTTCTCCATAGAGATCTACGCTAGGGAATGGGCAACTACAGTACTTTCACAGTTTTTATGTCTTGTGACTGGGACTGTAGCTACATTTAATTTTCATCTTTGTTTCGACAATTCAAAAGTGCCTGTAACTGGCTTACTTGAAATAAATGCTTTGATTTTGATTTTGATTACGTTAAATTCATGTATTCGTAAATGTATTATTAAATTTTGCATGCTAGTTTTATCGAATTGTGTGAGCAACTGTAATAAAACTCAAACATCTATTTATATACTACAATTCTAGCAAATAAAATTTCAAATTTTAGTTTTTTAGTTTCCAACAAAAAAAGAATCATAAAAATCGGTTCATAAACGACGAAGTTATCCGCGAACACACATAAAATATATACAGGGTGTTAAAGTAGTCGCGTGCCATAGCTTAGGGGTGAGTTCAGTATTGATATAGGAACGCGTAAAAAATAAAAAAAAATTGCATCAACATAATTTAGTACCTAGTACCTACCAACTTGAAATAGCAATCGTTTAGAATTCAAATTATTTTATTATTATTTGGTAGCTATTTGGAGTTAGTAGGTACTGAATTAGGTTGATCTTGCAATTTTTATTTAAATATTTTTTAGGATTTATTTTTTACGGTTTCCTTTATCGATACTGAATGAACACCCCTAAGCTATGGCACGCGACTACTTTAACACCCTGTATATATATATACGGTCGAATTGAGAAACCTCCTTTTTTAGAAGTCGGTTAAAAAATAAATATTAAAAATTTAATTCTTCGTGATTCTTTTTTTTTTTTAAATAACAAGACAAAAAAATCACGAAAAATTCAAAAATAATGCTTTTTTTTGTTATTTAAAAAAAAACTAGTCCCAATCGTTTTGAGTTCGATGATCGAGTTAATTGCTTTCGGTTCCAGAACGACCTAAGTTTAACCGTGTGTAACAAGAAAATAGGCTTGAAGTTTTTTTTTGGGATCGTATTCCTCAGGTATTGTAATTACTTTAAAAAAATCATGTTTTTTCTTGTTTAGATATAAACCCGATACCTATCATGTCTATTTAATTTCGCAAGCCAATTAAATTTGACCTCGTATACATAAACTCACGCCTTTTTCCAATGGGGATAGGCAGAAACTACAGAACGCCACCAGCCACGGTCCTAACATACAGCTTTTACTTGGTCAACGTTCATACACCTGGTTGTACCCGCTCGCCGCTCGCGAGTACTACGCACCTGACATTTCTGAAGAGCGGCACCAATAAGGTCAGTACATTCACCAGCATTCATACAGGTGCAGGGTCTTTTTTAAACGTTCACGATCAGAACACATTATAAAACATATGGAAACGGGTATTTATCGCGAATTTTACCTTTAATATAAGCCCGACGTTTCGACCGGATTGCACCAGCCGTGGTCGCGGGAAGACTGAAGTATTGGAGGTACCGCCACTGCAATGCGAAGGTGTTTATTCAACTGAATAAACACCTTCGCTTCATAAATGTTAATTTGGGCCGGTTCGCACTAGGACAGCACATTACACTAACAGTGTCCGCATACTGAGATGATTTCAGTTGAGTACACTTGGTGATCACTGGATTCCAAGCGGAAGAGAGTCTGAAGCCGTCTTCGCGATTGATTTGATTTCTTCTTTCGGAGCAGGGTGTAAACAACGTCATCACGAAGCCGTCAACCGAGCATTATGTACATCAAACTAAGTAACGTTACGCAAAAAATTATTGCTGGGAAACGACCTTTATTTTGGGGTGAAAAATCATGTTTTGTGGTAGAACTCAATGTAACGCACTCAAAACATTGTGCTGATGGATGGATTGAATAGTAAGGGGGTCGTGGAGGTGTTTAAAGTCTTACATTAAAAACTAGTATTTAAAAAAAAACTCGTCAAAAAGTTGGAACTTTGACCCCCAATATCTCCGTAACTAGAAGGTTCCTAAGGTATGGTGAAGAAACAAAAAAAATATCGCAATGACGAGGAGAAAAGTGCTTTTCGGCTTCGTTAGGAAGTTTTTTACACCCTGTGTGTAACTACACATGTTACGTGAATGGCCGAAATGAGTGAATCTTAAGAATCACCGCTGAATGTCGATCTCTCGACAATCACCAATTTCAATATAAGTCCGAAATTGTTTGATTAATTAACTTGAATCGGACATCAGCTGTGAATCTTAAAAAACACCAAGGCAATTTGATGAATCTTAGAATCAGCGAGTTAAAAGTAAGTACGTATAATTCACGCACGTTTTAAGGAAGCGATTGGCCGGCGAGCATTACATCCTATTTACTTGGTTGCAGTTACTGGGGTAGGGCAGATCACAAACAGATTATAGGTGACGCAACTTTGAGATAAGACCGCATCATCATCATCATCATCATCTGCCTATAATGTTCCCACTGCTGGGACACGGCCTCCTCTCAATGTGCTATAATCCACCACGCGGGCCCAGTGCGGATTGCTAGATGTCACATGACTTCGAATTTTTTGGTTCTAGGACATGCCGGTTTCCTCACGATGTTTTCCTTCACCGTTTTGAGAGCAGTGGTGATGAAATAATTTACACAAATTAATGCGCCTGTCTGGGTTCGAACCCACGACTTACTGTTCGTAAGACAGGGCCGCCACCACTGGGCCACCGCTGCTCTCCTAAGAAAGACCTAATTTAATTATAAAATGATAGTCGATAAAGTTGCATATTTAATAACATGGATTTGAGCTAATGACGGCGGCATCCACATTCCACACGCGGTTAACAACGCGCGTCCGTCCACAGAGGTTGTTGAATGTCAAACGATCTTTTGTTGCAAACAAGTGTTTACACTGTTGTAAACCGCCGGTGGAGACCGAAAGGACGTGCCAGACTGTTGTAAACAAGCCCTCCACGCTTGTTTACAACAGTCTGGCACGCCCTTTATGCACAATGCTTAGCGTGCATTATATTTCTGGTTTAACGCTTGTTATAACGACTGCGTGAAGGGTACTTTAACATCCTGTGTTATTGCTGAAGATTGATGCTTTCGCCTATATCACGTTTGATGTCCGCGTTTACAGGTTTGCGAAGAGTTGAACAAGTTGCTGCGCACCGAGATGCCGGCGCCGGGCGCGACTGTGACAAGCGCGACCCACGAGCGGGGCTTCACGGTGAGGGCCCCGAACGCAGGCGCGCGCGTCCTCGTCACCACGCTGCACCAGAACTTGAGGAAGCTGGAGCCGGAGGTAATGTCATTTCACCTTCAAATATCTGCGTTATTTGACCAATACGAAATGTGCTAGATACCTATTGTAATAATGTTCATTTTTTCTAATGAAAAATAAAGCGTAAGGGTGTAAATAGACCCTTAACGAAGCTGAAAGGCACTTGTTCTTCCCTTCATTGCCATCATTTTTATGTTCTTGACCATACCTGGGAACCTTCTAGTTACGGAGATATTGGAGGTCAAAGTTCTAACTTTTTCAGAGTTTTTTTTAAACACAATTTTTTTAGGTTTAATTTACTTGAAATACCTCCATAGCCCGTTTACTATTCAATGCATCCATTTTTTGAGTGCGTAACATTTGAGTTTTGCCGCAAAACGTGTTTTTTCACCCACAAAAGTGGTTTCCCGGCAATAATTTTTGCGTAGAGTTACTTATTTTGATGTACAGAATTCTCGATTGATGACTCCGTGCAGGGTCAGTTTACACCTTTTACTTGCACATTCAAACTAGTGCTAGCATTAAGTTAATAACAATCCACTGATATAGTTAGCATCATGACTAAATTTAGGAAGTATGTTACTCAGTATTTCTAGCAAGGAAATGTGTGTCGTAACGCAAATGGATAGAACTTGAAATGAGTATGTAAGAGACACCGGTAACTAAAACTTTGTTTGGTTTGGTTAACGGTTTTAATGTTATGGGCATGTAATCGAGGAAAATGTCGTGCGGAAAGTTTTGAGTATGAATGTAGAGACGATAGTTAGACTGTGTGAAAGGTGGTCTTGCTAGAAAACTCATTAGATGACGAACAATAGAGACGCAAGGAAACAGAAAACATGTTGGCCAGACCCCAAATAAACCGGAACGAAGGCTGATTAACCTAGTATTTTGTAGATGAGTTAGCGCTTCAGAGTTAAGCCTAGGTCACCCTTCATCAGCGACTTCATGTTCACGGGTTCATCTAGCTAATCTAGACGTTCTCGGCACGGCGGTCGATTCCTGTCTTGCCTGTTTTCAAAGGAAATTAGCTGGCCTAAATACGTGTGCTTATCGATAGTGGATCTACCTCAACCCTACTTTTAGTGGTATTAGTCTCGCGACTAGTCCGACCGATGCTTCACTAGCCCGACCTCAAGGCTTACTGTGCTTAGGGGTGTACTTAATACTGGGTGGAAACATACCCTTCACGAAGTCGTCAACCAAGCATTCTGTACATCAAATTATGTAACACTGCGCTAAAATTATTGCTGGGACACAACAATTTTTTCATCACACTTACACGTAAACAGTATAAGTAACATGCACGTTAACTTGGCCGTGACAACGCCCCGTATAAAAGTCTCGACCCTTTTTCTTCCCATGATGCCCAAGGTCAGTAAGCAATTTTTTTTAAAATTTGTAGCACTGCATACAGGTCATGCAGGTTCAACTTCAAGCAAGGAGTTTGCATCAGATCGAAATAAAAGAATTGTCTTAAAATGTTATCTAAACAGGAATATTATTGCAATCTCGCTACATATTACTTTTTCACTTCTCATGCTCTAAAAGTACGCCAATATAGCCCTACGAAGCGGGACTAAAGTGACCACTTTAGTCCCTAGGGAGTAAAAAGTAATTCGTTTTTTAATTTCCTTCATGTGACATAGACAAACTCAAACAGCCAGTTAATATACTACTATTATCTGTGGAGTGTGGACCATCTTCATTGCTAAAAAGTTGAGAGTTTTAGTTCCATGGTTTTTCCGCAAGGAAGGTGGCGCCATGCGTTTTAAATGCTTAATCTGTGACAGGTTTAGAAGAAAAAACTGACCGCGAAATTTTCAGAATTTTTGTCGAGTTTAAATTTGTTCGGTTTTATATAAATTTATTAAGAATGTCCAATGACAGTGAAGAGTTTGACGTCGAGCAAAGAGCAAAAGACATAATAGATAATCTTTTGCCGCCGCTTAATGTTTTTGTACTAAATTGACTATTTTTCTCGCACTCAAAGTGAAAAGTACAGTTTGCACCTCGAGACTAAACACCAACTTAATACACCCTCGGTTTCATTGACTCCCTCGCAAGCTTGGGAGTCAAACCACCTCTGGTATATTATGGCTTTGATTAGTCCCTCGTTATAAAATATACTATTACACCGTCATTACTTACCGCCCTTAATACCCAATGTACTATTTTTCGTTTGTATAATCACGTTTTACGATAGGACTCAATGTAACGCATAAAATGTTGTGCTGCAGATGAATTGAATAGTACAGAGGTCACGGAGATAGAGATATTTAAAGTAAAGTTTTAACATTTTAAAAGGACATTAAAAAAGAAAAGTGTGAAAAAGTTTGAACAATCACACACACAATACCTCTTTTTATACACACTATAGTGTACATCCTCATTCTGTCTATCCCTTCGGGGATGGGTTGTGTTGCTTAAAACAATCAGTTTTTTTTCAGGATGGTTCAAAGCTTATCAACTATAGTTAATAAAAAATATATGGGATCATGTACAAGCTTATTGTTATCAAATGATTATACGCCGTAGGGCGTACGGCACGTCACGGTCGGTTGTGACACTGACGTCATGATGGAAGTGCTAGGGTAGAAATCGCCGCGAAATTATAATTTTCTTATGTTTTTTTTTCAAATTCGAAGGTAATTCTCAGGCTTTTTGTTGATTCAAATTTGATTCGCAACCCACGAGCATATTATGTATTTACAGAACAATAGTCATCAAAAATCATCAACACAACCTTCTAAGTTCAGTTAATTCCATTGAATAACTATTTCATGTAAAAAGGCCTTAAGCTTCCCCCTTGAGTTGGCTAAGCCTAGTACCGACTTTCAAATAAAAGTCCACCTTATACTGATTTTATTGCCTTAATATGTTAAAAGAACGTAGACCCGCGGCTGCATGAGAATGGTTTGTAAAGATGATGAAATGATCAGTTTTATAAAGAACGTGATTGTGAACAGGTGCACCTCGAGTATAAGGTGATCAACAGCCACTTAGCAGCCATCCGCCACAGCCGCTGGTTCGAGGAGAACGCCCACCACTCCTCTATCAAGGTCAGTTTATGTGAGAAATGCATGCATTTGTTTATCACAGCACGCAAAAGCGGTTTGAACATCTTTGAATGAAGCCTGGCCTTGAAAATGAGATATAAAGCCGGAGGTTAGGCAGGCCAAAATATTAAACCAAAACCCTTTTAAATATTACCAGCGACCGACAATGACACGATATGATGTGACAAATCAATATTCATGGAGATTTATATATTTTATTTCAGTTAAATGTTAATTTGCTACAAATAAACATTTTAGGCCGATTTTCTAAAATATGATGAAAACCGTATAAACACTGTCGCGTCGTTCCGTTTAGATTGAAGAACAACGCGGTCCTACAGACTCGCACGTAAAGTGACTTGTATTTATTTATTGATCGATTTCATAGTTTGGACTGACCTAAATTAGATACGTGCCACCCATAAAAACTCGTAAAACTGTGGCAGATTACATAACCGCCACTATAGTCCTTTCGAAATAATATTTTAACTGCACCCTGTGAACAAAGCATGCATAGGTCGCTTACGCCTCGTGTCTTCCATCGTCAGGGTTTTACGCAGGGGGAGGGTGCGAAATCTTGAGTAACTATAGAGAAACCAACCTATCTGATGCGGAAAGCAAAAAGTTTTTGTACTTCTTTCGTGTAGTAATAAAAGCGTGTTAAAATGGCCTATGTTTGCTAAAGTTAATAATATTATCTTGGGATACATTTTTAGTCAATTGAAAGTACTACAACACTGTATAATAAGAAACGGTTTCTACAATCAAACCCTTTGTTGTAGACTAGCGAGCCGACCCTGCTTCGCACGGGTCAGAGCATTTGGGATTTCTCTGTTTTATCTCATTTAAATATTGAAAAAATCGAAATCCGTAACAAAACCCCCGGAATAAATACTCTCCAGTTATATTGGTATCCGCATTAAAAAAAACCATTTGTGTAGTAAAACTAAGCCGTCACGAATTTTCTAAAGTATTTATCATTTATTATGAAACATATAGTTAATTATTAATAAAAGAATATATATTTTATAAATAACTTTATTATGATTAAGTTTCAACTATTTCTTTAAAATAACATAGATTTGGGCAAAATATTTACCATTTTTTCGATGATGAAAATGAAAAAAAGGTAATGGCTGAATAGCTGGCCGGTCACAGAAATAATAAAACGAAATAAGCGGGAAAGCGGCAATCCTATCTTCATTTGTTTTTTTCGAGTTGATTCGTGTTTTTATTTTTACTTTCCTTGTATTTGTAATGAAAAGCACAGTGTTTACCTCGGGTTAAAGACTTATTTAGTCCCTCGGACTATTAGCGCCCTCGCTGCGCTCGGGCATCAAACCTTGGGACGACGTCTCGAAACTAAATAAGTTACTTTCACCCCTAGGATAACAATGTATTGCACACATAGTACAAAGTCATTTTTAATGAATGGTGTGCCACGCAACCCGTCACGAAACTAACATAAATTATGTTGATATACCCACAGGTGCTGATCCGTCTACTCCGCGACATGTGTGCGCGTCACGCGGGACTCGAACCCCTGTCCCCCTGGATGATCGACCTGCTGGCTCACCACTGCATCATGAACAACCCAGCGCGCCAGGCTCTGCCCATCAATGTTGCCTTCAGGTAATTAGTTCGTCAACATACACTTCGTTACAAGAGCACAGCTTAACTACATTATACAGGCTTCAATAAAATTAGCTAGCAAGACTTGACCGGCGTGAATGGTTTTGACTAGTCCGACCGAGACATGTTTTTACCGAAACCGAAAGATTATAGTTTCAGCCGAAACCGAAGCTTTTATAAATGTCTTTAAACGTTGAATACAATGTCAATGGGCCGTTCTTTCCAGATAAATATGAATAATGAAACATCTCACTGGCGTAATATGACAGGGTTCCACGTTCGCTTTTATCAAATTGAAATTTTAACGTTGTCATAGTGACATTGGGTCTAAATAAACTACTCTTAAAAGTAAAAATGTAACATTAACTGTAAAACTGAGGCAGCGACCATATTGCCAGCCGTGCCGAGCTTACCCGATGGAAGCCGAACGCGACCCGAAAGCTGTTGTAAATTTCGGGGCGGCCGAAAGGTTCGTCTGTTTTTGACCGAAACCGAACCTTTGGCCTAAACATGATTTTTAGACCGAAGCCGGCCGGATCCGAAACCGAAACTGCAATCGGACACTAGTTTTGATATATTTAAATGGCAATACCATCAAGCCTGTGTAGTGTAGACACCAAAGATCTGTTTTATTGATACTGATATTTCAAGTAAGTTGAAGTCAGTGACCCCAAAAATCATCTTATTTGTTTGTTTTGTCTTGTTTAGATAACTGTGCCTAACACGTCCGTAAAGTTTCGCTACCTAATTAAAGGGGTTGGAACATTCTTGTATGCAGCGTGGCCTGTCTAACTTAAAAATAAATCAAAATCTTGTATTCAATATCAGTATGAATATCATGTTCAAAAACAAAAAAAAAGCGACAACGATCTCAAAAAAGGGTTTTAATTAAATGGCCTGCCTAATTTCCGCCATGTTTTGTCAAAGTTCATACTTATACTTATGTTTCTGAAATGTGTGCTCCTCAGACGCGCCCTGTCGCTTCTGGCCGGCGGGCTGTTCCTGCCGGGGTGCGCGGGGCTGGCCGACCCTTGCGAGTCGGCGCACGCGCGCGCGCACACCTCGCTCGACCTCGCCGCGCAGGACAACGCCGCTGCCACCGCTCAGACGTGAGTCAACTCATCATCATCTTATACAGCCCTTTTCTAGCTGCACGCGTAGCATGACCATTTCCTGCCCGAGCTTGGGGCGACCCGTAGTCTCGAGTTTCTACGAAGACAAAGACAGAAATTCTGCCCTCATAAGCCAAAAAGCGGTATCTCAAAAAAAAACAAATTTCAGATTTTTGTTGCATCTGATAGTTTAACAAATTCCCTACAGGTTAAATGAAGTTACATGGCGCTATCTCAACCAGAAACCACCTAAAACCTACTAAGAAAATATTGCATATCTCAAATTTATACGATATTACTAGGGAGCTGAGAAGTATATCATTATTTTTAAACACAATGGTCGTATATTTTTGATTTTATGAATTGACTATGAAGTGGATGAAGAATAAGATTTATGACTTTGAAGATTTTTATACCGCTGTGACTAGTGCTGGTAAAAATGTGATTCCAGAAAAAATGGACCACAATGTGTTTTATGAATGGCAAGATTACACAGCGCAATACAAACTGTCTCGCCTTAATCCACGTCCTTATATCTGCGATATAGTGCAAGTGGAAGCTACGAGAGGTAGTTGATTTTAATTACACGACTTCCTTTGATAGTGAGTATATAACTGCTAGTATTATTGGAAACAAGATTTTAAAAACGAATGTTCTTCCACCTCCAAAGATGCCATGCTTAACGGAATTTCGCAAGCCAAGAAGAACAATATTTTGAAATCCCTTCAAAATATAATACCAGGCAATAGACTGTCCTTCTGGAGGGAGCTCCCTACTTCTGAGTGATTTATGACATAGATGCCTATTTCCAAAATTTAAAATTTTCTAATTATGTTAATCTTAAGTTTATTAAAAATATTTCCAAATGCACTTTTTTCGTGTTTTACTTTCTTTTACTTGGATTTTTAGCAAAAATTTATAGAAAAAACATTTGTATGAAGATTCCTATGAACACACTATAACTAAAAGCGGTAACTCATATTAATAAACATATTATTCGAAGCCCAATAGCGGTATCTCAAAAATGAGGTAACAAAACTTTTTTTTCCTTTTTTTAAAAACATCAATAAGAAATATGGGTCTAATATTATGAATGAATAATTTTAAAACTACTTTAATAAGTTGACGCGAAATCAAAAAAACTAAAACATGAATTTTCTCGAGTCTTCACTTTTTTGAGATGACGCTTTTTGGCTTATGAGGGCAGAATTATTTCCATAGCAACGTGGAAGTAGCCAGTGATATAGATATTATAGATATATTCTTGGCCTAAAAACTGAGGAGACGGCGACGCGACGGTAGGACACCGACTTGTTTTTAAAATCAATATAGGTCAATAAACACAAATAATAGTAATAAAAAGAATCAGTCTAGGTCTGATGTGAGGTTTTGGTGAAACGGAACGCAAACACGAAACTTATTGTCCTCGATAATGCCGGTAGTGACGTAATAAAACGTAAGTGTCAACGAAACACTTTTTGAAAAGTATTTAAAATTTCCCTAAGAATTTATTATGAAACTAGCTGTTGGCCGCGACTTCGTTCGCGTGGAAATTTTAATGTATATGTGTGAGACTACAAAATAGCCTACGACCTATTCTTAGACCTACCAAATATACACAAAAAAAATCATAAAAATCGGTCAATCCTTTTGGGAGGAGTTCGATAACAAACGACACGAGACACGAGATTTTATATATTAGAAGATTGTAATAGGGTAGATGACACCATAAAACAATAATTACAAGAAACCAATTTCTAAAAAAATACTTAATTTGGACCAGCAAAGCTATTCACAACGCTTCGATTCGATTTTCGATTCGGAAAGTCGTATGTCCATCTCGCTCGATTTCGTAATGTCAAAAAAAGATAGACATACGACTTTCCGAATCGAAAATCGAATCGAAGCGTGGTGAATAAGGGGCCTGAAAACTCGATTTATTTTCAATTCATTGCCAAATTCGATTTTTAGATGCTTTGAAATCAATAAATAGTTGAGTCATTGAGTTGACTAAACAATGACGTCACGACGTTTGCTATTGCCGTACAAAATCTATGAGAGAACCGTGTTTTGACAGCTCTTAAAAAGTGTCTCAATTGATTGGTGTGTCATCTTCAAGATCTCATCAATCTCACCTCTCATCTATCAGATTGCAATTTCCGCTGGAATAAAACAAAAACTCAAACTATTATTTCAATTAGACCATTACAGGCACTTTTGATCAGAAAAACAAAGAAAGCTAAGCTACCACAGTCACAAGGCATAATAACTTGTGAAAGTACTGTGGTTTCTCATTCCAAAGCGTAGATCTCCATTGAAAAGAATGGGCAAGAAACTCCATGGACAGTCTTTTCAATCAAAATATTGTTACAAAATCTTGGTTACATCACTGCGTCCAGAGTAAAACGATATAAACACATAAAATTAGTAAAAATATTCTTTTAAGGTGGATGCTCCAGGGTAGCCCGCGAAATAAAATTTTCTCACGTTTTTTGCAATTTCCAGGTCAGTGTCAGGTTGTATGTTGATTAAAATTTGATTCGCGACTGTAACACGTATGTAGTTATAGAATTATAATCATCAAAATCATCAATACAACCCTCCAAACTCATAAAGGTGTAGGAATTTACTTTTTCAAGGTCAAAGTCATTCCTGCAACTTTATGCGCTTGGAGGGTTGTAGTGATGATTTTGATGATTATAATTCTAACCCTGACGCTTTCACCTTAATAGCAAAAAAAGAAACCAAGTCAGGTTGAGGGTAAATGATGTAACATGATTGCCACCACGGTCAAGGTCGTTAGGACGTTTGTACTGTGGAAGGGGTATTTTTTTTTTAAGTTCTTACACTTAACTTTTAGTAGGTACTTTTCTTGGGTTAATAGTACTGTATTTTATTGATTTAACTTTGAAGAAAAACTGACATGCATAGTCCCTATTTACGTGGGGTGACTGGCTTACCTACCTTATGTTCATTACTGTAAATGCTGCGGCATTTCTGTATGTCAAGTTTTTATAATACGCGCCGCAGAGAAACTGGCACACGGTATTTTGAACTCTATAAGTTGTAACTTAGTTCGTTATATATTTCACAATGAAAAACTTCTCTGTCTTAATTGACCCTAATTACCCTCCTTTTTGGAGTGAAGTACCTATATTTAACAGACTTCTAAATCTGTTAAAGATTTCCACATTTTGAGCCGAACAAAACCGTTGATGTCGTCCGTGGGAGTTTACTAAGAAAAGAAAGAAAATACATTGTTATCGTTTAGGTAGACAATACACATTAGATGCGTTTATAGACTTGTGTCCTAAAAAAAAACTAATTAGTCCGCCCGCCAGTTAGATAATAATAAAAAAATTTACACGTATTTTTTCTTTTGTTACGTAAACCAAAATTGACAACGATACGACGCTTTTAAAATTCTCAATACGTCACGTCGTGCTATAATTTTTAGTGCGTTGTGACGTCACGACCCGGACGAGGGAGTTTAGAGTTTAGAGTTTAGATGCATTTTATCTTTGTCAATATTCATTGATTTACAAAAACAAAAAATACGTGTCCATTATTTTTCAATGCTCTAACTGACGGACTAAATAGATTTGCAATTTATTGATGATGGAAACTAGCCTATTATCGTTTACGTCATGGATGCTTGTAATAAAGTGGTTCTCTCCACAGTTTGCTCCGCGTAGTGGCCCGAGGTGGCCACCGATACGTGCTGGGCCTACAGCCCTTCGAAGGTGGCAAGGACATCTCAACTGAGATCACCGTGTGGGATGGCGTGGTGGTGTCACCGCTAGCCCCGGCGTATCAGGAGCCATCAGAAGCTATGGATACTGATGATAAAGGTAGTATAGTTGGTTGGTGTGTAGTCAGTTAAGATCGCAATAGCGGTCATTGCCCTTTCATTAATATCTCTTCCTGCGAAACAAAACAAATGCGTTGCAAAATCGTTTTTCATTAGGAAAAATGTTAAAGATCACGATAGATGACGATTCAAGACTTCAAAGTTAAGAACTTTAAATAAATGTAGGTGGGTCAATGACCGCTTTTGCGATTTTAACTGGCACCAACTATAGATCGTGTTGACACGTATTACGTATAATCTACATTATAAAGCGGTAAAGTTTGTCAGCTTATGAACATTCTTTCAGTACTGAGAAGCTAGGTTATCCCCAGGAGTCAGACTATATTCAAAACGTTCCCGTGGAGGAATTTCCAACCATAACGCGAGCGAAACCGCCTGTAAAAGCTAGTACTTAAAATACATTTTTAATTCATAAATTCAATGACAGACAATACACACAAAGGGTTCTTACAGGAAACTGCAGCCGTCGCCACCTGTCCACGGCAGCCGTCGACATGTGGCGACGGCTGCAGTTTATCTGCCGTTGGCAACGTGCCGCTCGTCTGTAAGAATCTTTACACAGTCTCAACCGCGGAGTCTAGAAGCATGAAATTTTGCATAAGAGGCAGATATTTGCACCGCAAGTCATGCACGACATTTTTGCGTTTTGTGTCTCGTCAGATAGTTTTGGTTGGTGTTCCTTCGATGTCATATTTGTGCCGTTCCTTTAACATATTACTCTCTCCTTGATTACAGATTATACGAGTAGTTAGAGTTACCGGTATATACTTTCATAGGGACCGAACAATTAAGTTTACCAAAACTTTTAATGTAATAATATCTTTCGTTCCTAAGAAATTCGGATTGAAATATGAACTAGCTTATGGTCGCGGCTCCGCCCGCGTGGTGTTCGGTAATTGTCTCTCGGGATCGTACTATTTACTGGGATAAAAAGTATACTATGTGTTAACCAGGTTAGAAACCATCCGTGTGCCAAATCCGTACATCCATACATCCATCCGTTCCATCCATCCATCCTCACTAACTTTAGCATTTATAATAGAAGTAAGATTATACCGGACCATACCGTCCCAATTAAATAAAACACTCTGTATACGCATGATCGCGTCAGTACAGTTCTGTGCCATCTGCAGGGAACACGGATGATGTAAATATACATAATTCTGTTCTTCTTTCTTAGGACTGCTGCCGTTGTGGCAGTGTTTCAGTTTCCTAAAACATTGCGAATGCCTTTGTAAAATGTCTCTTGTGAAGGTAAACTGTCACCGCCCCCCTTCAAACCCTAGGTATTATGCGGCAGTAACAGGTATGGCGTGTCTGCGTTGTGTCCTCAGACCAAATAAAAAGGTAAATACGGAACTCTGCGAACAGCAAAGTGAGGCCCGTCAAATTACGTCTCGCCCTGTTCATACACGCTCACACGCACACATATACATGAAACGACAATTAATCTATGCCTCATTAGATGCACAATATGTTCACGAAACCGGCCTCACTTCTCTGTTCGCGGAGTTCTGTCGTAACTTGTTTTTTTGGCCTGAATGTACACGGTGAGACGTAATTTGACGGGCCTCACTTTGCTGTTCATAGAGTTCTGTCTTTACCTTTTTGTTTGGTCTGAGGTTGTGTAGACTATCACAACAAGACCAGACTATAACAACAAGACCAGACTATAACAACAAGACCAGACTATAACAACAACTTGAAAGGGAGTGGATTTACATATTTTTCACCAAAAGGCTATTCAAATTTTGCCGCCCCTACCGCCCTCTACCAATTGTATCAGTCTTAAATATGTTTACAACCCAACGATTGAGTTAAAATTGAACAAGAGATAGTTTTTGGGTATACTTCTGAGCTAATAAAAGCTCAATCATGTACTTACTACTAATACGGTGTAATAAATGCCCTAATACTTCTTACCATATACAGTCGGTGAACAAATTAAATCATTTTTGTTGCGCTTACTTAAAGTTTAATAACAATATATTCATTTATCTGGTAAAAATCAGGGTAATGATGACGATGAAATAAAATTAAGTGTAAATTTTACTATTACATCATTTTACCCGATTTTCTATTCGCAAATTTATATCGTCGTATGAAATCTTATTCATTATTTCTGATTATACGTGGTGGAAGCCAGCAGTTTTCGTGTCGGTGTACCTTCCACCCCGCCCCCCTTTCACCCCGTATGTACAAAAGAGCTAAGGCGTAAGTTTTTAGATAAGATTTCATTTGTTTAAAGCAAGAAAAATCAAAGTTTGTTATACTGTTAAACTTTGTTATATTACAATTGTTGAATTGTTTGTGTGGACCCTATAACATTTAGGTATATAAATATGTATTTATTTTTAATTTCTCTAAAACTCATAATCAAAATTGTCCCATGATAGGGGCGGCACCCTAAAATCTGCCACCCTAGGGTCCAGCCTACTTAGTCAGCCTGCTGGCAAATCCGCTGCTATAAAGAGATTCAACCTCTACTTAAATATTTTTTAAATGACTTCTATTTCGTTTCAGATGATGACGGTGATGGAATTGGAGCTTAAATTAATTAATTAATATATTTTAGTGTTAGCTGTAATCAAATTAATAAAACTCATAAAAGTATTAAATTTATTAAATAGATTCTTTCAAATTCGATTCTGCGTTTTATTAAGTAATAAACCTTTCTAATTCATTTTCAGAGCGAGATCAGCTTTAGACTTCATTAATATTCATTATTAGAGACGGAACGTTAGAAAGTAGCGCCTCTGGTCTGTAGGTCAGATAGACAGTCGCTCCATGTACAAAACTGCTGGATCCTATACTAGAATAGAAGCCATCCCCACATATATGGGAAAAGGCTAGGCAGGTGATTAATATCCAAAAAATAGGCGTTAATTTTTGACATTCACACAACCAATGATGTTATATATAATTCTAAGCGCGGCAAATCAAACAAGCTGATCAGCTTGTGTGACCTCGTCAGGCCGCCGACGCTAACTGACGTTTATGCGGGAGTTTGGTGTACGAAAATAAACAAATATGGCAAGTTGTGTGTTCAGAAAGTGCAATACTTATAGGTACTGGGCCGGCTGTAAAAATCAAGAAGGACGTATCTTTTCATTTGTTAGTACTGTATAATCTATTTAAAATGGAAAATCATAAATTTAATTTTACTCAAAAACACTGCCGCGCTATTGCCGCTTTGTCATCTACACGAACGAGACAAGTAGTGTGTTGCATATGAGTGGCAGAGAGCACGAGGTAATGGCGTGTGGTGTTGTCAGTTCGAACGACGCGTTCGAATATCGCCATGTTTTTATTTCTTTATAATGAGTATGTAGTCTCTATTGGTAAAATCTCATTGCGCACAACATACTTGAAGTTTAGTGGTCTTCTTTTTACCCACGGACCTACGATTCAGTTATTGTAACCTTAAATTACTTACATTTACGAGTGACTAATTTCACTTAGGTACCAATCCTCGTCTTTCGACTCGACATAATTCTTACTATTCTGTAATAATGAAAAGCTGGCATGGTATTTTTACACGACTGCCCAAAAAAAGGAGTGTTATGTTTTCAGGGTTCATGTAAGTATGTATGTTTGTGCGTTTCTTTATTCCACCATAAGCTCTAAACGCCTAAACCGATTTCGATGTGCGTGGTATCGTTAGAATCCTTGTGTTACCCCGGGTAACATAGGCTAGAGAAAAACTAAAAAAAACTAGGGTAGCTATGATTCATGAAGAAACAACAACTTTTTTTTTTTTTTTGAAATTTCGATTACGTATGTTACCATCGTCTAGAACTCTTTGAGTAAGTAACAAAATATACAAAAGTAGTATTCAATATCTATTCGTTCACGAATAATTTTGTTGCTCGTGTATGAACTCGTCGTTTTAAAAAAAATAAATAACGAGAATACCTATACGGTATCGGCTTTTCATTAGGTTCTATAACAATATGTCAACAATTAAAATCCTTCCTAGACAACATAGTATTATGTTTAAAAAATAAAACTTGTTAGTACTACATGCTACCTCAGTTGGTTTCGTTATTTGTTTTCCTTAGGACGCGTGGTTAGATTATCTCGTGAACTTGCGGAGTTGTTATTTCAAAAACCTGGAAAAAAAAATGGGTACATTCCTGAAAAAAATCTGTTTAGTCCGTTAGTTAGATTATCAAAAAATATTGAACACGTATATTTTCTTGTCACGTAAACGAAAAGTGACGACGATACAGCACGTTGAAATCTCGCGTGACGTCACAACTTGTAAGACCCTTTTATCTGAACTTTGACAAATTTAATAATAAATAAATCGTTTATTTATGACCAAATTGGTTTTCTACATACTAAACCCACTAAACTGCGTTTTTATTACATATTATAATTAAATTACCTCAAAAATCAAAATCACAATCAAAATCAAAGCATTTATTTCAAGTAAGCCAGTTACAGGCACTTTTGAATTGTCGAAACAAAGATGAAAATTAAATGTAGCTACAGTCCCAGTCACAAGACATAAAAACTGTGAAAGTACTGTAGTTGCCCATTCCCTAGCGTAGATCTCTATGGAGAAGAACGGGCAAGAAACTCCATGGACACTCTTTTAAATCAGAATATTGTTACAAAATCTTTGTTACATCATTCACTTTGAGATGGTATATTATGTGAGAACAATGTAGCAAGATGTGCACGTTAAAAGGGTCCACAGTAAACAAAACAAAAAAAAACAATTCTAAAACCTACTTAACGAACAGATACATGGTATTAACTTAGTAGGTTCAGACAGTTGAGCCAGCGCGGCAAACACCACCCATGCATCAACATGTAGGTAGGTAGGTACTACAGCATTAACGTCGCACCACGCGCGCAACTCGGACCTCAACAAAGCATACTACTATCACAACATATCAACTTGGGATTATTTCATTCAGTAAATTTTAGTGTTTGTTTACTAATTCTATTATCTTTGTTTACTAGTTGTATTATTAGAGAAATGGTTCTTTCAAAGAAAACCAAGGAACCTCGTCAATTGGCAAACAAACTTAAAAATGCATCGCCGAATTCACGTGAAACGAGACTGAAAAATATGAGGGCGAGAATGTCCCAATATTACTCTCAGCTTTCCGGGGAAGAGAAACAAAAGCTATCCCAACAAGCTTCTCAGAATAGGTCTACTGTAAAAAGGCGTGAAAAAAATAAAGAAAGAGAAAGTAGCCTGCCGGGGCTGCGGGACTATTCGAAAGAGATACCGTGGCCCCGGAACATAAAGGGCGATGAAGGAACATGGATGGGTTTTAGTCAGTAAAAGTCTGACACTCCCTCCTGCTCCGCCCAGAGCGGGAGACGTCATTTGATGATTTCCCATCCGAAAAAAAAAAAAAAAAAAAAAAAAAAAAAGGCTTACCAAGCACCGTTTACGTGTATCACGAAAACAGTACGAGGAGTCTACAATTGATCGTTCCAAAAGGTTGACTCAAGAACAGCAGCGATCATTTAATCGCCGTCATCATTAATTTCAAAACTATCGCCGACGATAGGTCTATATTAAGGGGAAACTTTCATCAAGGTAGTGACCGGTTCGGGGAGTCACGTGGACGCCAGTGTATGGCCAATGCAACCACAGCAATCGCGTTTAAAGCACTAAAATCTTTGCCTGAGTGGTGTTCCTCAGATTTGGATCGAGTATTGCTAGCTGGCGATAGCTATCTTACGCAGTGCATGGCACATTAGACGCAAAGGTCTAATTTCCTAAATACTAAAGAGTTACTTACTACCTTGTGTTACCGTGGCTGTAATTCCATTAAATGTGCAAATTGAGCCTGATGTCGTAATTGGCCTCTTTAGGCCAACAACTCCAGAAGCGGTGCCTAATGACTACTTCACAAGTTTGAATGACGGTGTACAGTATTTCTTCAGTAGATTTATATCTGGAGTTGTAACCTGTCAGACTGAATATGCAGTGGCTATATTCAAACATGATACCGATTATTATTACCTTTTCGAGTCTCATTCTCGAAGACCTAAAGGTTTTGTAGCTGGTGAAAAAGGAACTTCAATGGTTCTGAAGTTTACCTCTGAACAAGCACTTTGTAAGTAGGCATCTTTTGATTTCACTGGAGGTACGTAAGGCACGGGAACTTATTGGTGTGGAAATTCTTTCAAATTTACATGACGGTGAAATGGTGACCACCAGTCTGATGTCGATCGATACTGACTTACCCAACATAAATGCGGTCTTGCCAAATGTGGACACCCGTCCTGTACCCGTTTGTCAGCTTAAGCGTAAAACCGCTCCTCTAATAAGTATTCTAAGAGAGCAAAGAGCTGAAGAACTGGCGAGTTTGACCCAATCAAACTTTTTCCTGATGGTAAAAATGGATTCAGAGAGCCTCGACAAGTGCCCATAACGCCCCTTGACTATTTCCAGTCATGAGTCAGGAAAACGTCTTCGTCGAATTCGATGACAAAACCATACGTGGCAAGACAGCCCGTTTGGGCTTAAAGATTGTGCCCAGCACTGTCGAATTCGATGCGTTACGGGGTCAGGAAAATTCGAACGGCGCATGCTACCACTCATATTATGTTGGGCCGTGACAGTACACAAGCTGCAAGTGACGACACTGGACAGAGCCGTCGTAGATTTAGGTGCTAAAATATTTGCCAAAGGCCAAGCTTATGTCGCGTTTAGTCGCGTCAGATAGCTTGGCAATTGGCGTTTTAGATCCACGAAAGCTTATCCACGAGCCACATGACAAAAGGTCTCTCCAAGAACTAAATCGCCTCAGAAAGCTTAGCGTCGGCTTAAAATATCTATGGCGACCTAGTTTCGCATTGGTCGTTGGTCAACATACTATTATTCTATCACTAAAAGGTATGAAATAAAAAAAAAATAAAAAACACGCCTGCTATGTTAAAAATTGACTAAAAAGTAAAAAATAAGTTAAATAAAAAATTAACTAAAAAGTAAAAAATAAGTTAAATAAAAAATTAAACTAAAAAGTAAAAATAAATTAAAATGATTATTTCAGTGTAGAATGGAAACAAGGTATGTCCATCAAAAAAAAACCTCCTAGCCTTTTTCCGCCATTGAACCCAAAAATGGAAAAAAAGAAAAACAACATTTTAATTGCAGTCGGGGGACAGTTCTGTCGAAAATTTCTTTACAGGTCCCCCGACTTCGATGAAAATGTTGTTTTTCTTTTTTTCCATTTTTGGGTTCAATGGCGGAAAAAGGCTAGGAGGTTTTTTTATAAGTTTTATCCTCTCACCAGCGCGGCCCGCGTTACGTCAACGCACCGAAACGCGTCAACCGCGCATGTTCGCGACACTATTCGTAAACTACAAGACTTATAGCTAAATAAGATTTACAGTGAACAGCTGAATAGCTGTTAAGGAATCTATTTAACTAAACATCAAGATATATATGTTTAATTTGAAACTCATATAGAAACTATATCGTTGCTGTAGTGGTTGCAAGCGCTACTTTTGAGCATGAGGTACCTAGATCTCTGCCAGACCCTTCCAGACTACAGGCGTGAAGTTATGTTATATTACTTTACGTTTGAGTAATAAAGAAAGTTGGCTTGTTTTTTTACGAGAAGGTATTCTTTTGGTGGTGCAGAAAGTTCAAAGGTAGTATAGAGTCATATTCGGCGGAATGATAACAAGTAATTTTCTTATATATATTTACTTTGTAAAGTATATTTTATTGTTTTTATAACTTGGTAAAATACTTTATAAACAAATATGTCAAGAGTGATCTAATTCCGAGTATCATAGTCCACAAAATTCTCATTTTTTATAGGTACTAGCTGACCCGCGCAACTTCGTCTGCGATATATAAGAGAGACAGGAATTAAATTAAGTAACCACGTTTCCGAACAAACAATGCTCTTTCAATATAGTCTATGGCTGTGAATGACATTGACATTCGTTACGCGCGTTTTTTTAAATGTGCAAAATTAAATGTATATTTTTCAATATTTCTGAGAGATTTTCTTAATATTTTTTTCCGTAAGAACCTTCTCCTAATAATAACAAATACAACAAAAAAAGAATTAGTGAAATCGGTCCAGCCATTCACACGTGATGCCGTGACCAAGGAAAACGGGTTTCATTTTTATATATATAGATTAACAAATAGAATGATAATTATGGCAAGAAAGGAGGTGTCGGATGAGATAACGTACTAGTGATACGTTGCAGTTTGTTTAATCCAACAATAATTGTACATTATTACTTTAACACATGTTATTTTTAGTTGCAATTAAACCTTGATACCAATCAGTTGTCTACTCAATCAACATAACATTCTTATACAACATCAAAATAACATTTTCACTGTTGGGAGTTACGCCCCAACAGCCTCCAAATCGTAATCAAGAGATTGGAAGATAATGGCATCGTTCAGGGTCAAAATGTCCAATTCTCAAAATGTCCAACGGTGTCAAAATGTCCAAATCCCAAAATGTCCAATTCTCAAAACGTCCATTTCCCAGAATGTCCAATTCTCAAAATGTCCAACTCCCATAATGTCCAATCTTTGAGAATGTGGTAAATTACATGGCCAAAAATTTTATGAGCCTGTTCCTCAGAATCTTCTATAACAAAAATAAAAACAAAAGTTATGAAAGTTTAAAGAAGTTGTTTTTGTCACTCTGGCTAAAGTGTTTTTATCTATATTGCGGTGTATATTATATACAAGCATTTAATAAATACAGTATATTGGTTAAAAAACACTGGGAGGCCATATTTTTCAAACTAACACCATTCGTCGAAGAGGTGACGGGATTTTTCATAACGATCATGATACGCTTAGATTTACTTCAATGGGTTGAAGAGTGGTCCCCTAATGTGAATGATGTTGGTCTGCTTGCTCTCAGTGGTTGCAACTTCGAGTTATAGCGCATACAAGAGGCTTCATTGTTACGAAAAAAAAAACGATCAGAGAAATGGTCAGTTTTGGTACCTCAAAGATGATGATGATGATATTCAAAGTAAGGCGTCTCCGCAGATGAAACAAGTTGGTCTGCCAGTGCCAGCTTTCAGTGGTTGCATTTCAAAACTTTGAGGCGCGCACGTCACTGCATTGTCGATTTTCAGAAAAAAACATCAAAATTTAGTGTTTTTCCCAAAATATCAAAAGTAACGTTAGATTCTAGTTTGAATAGTAGTCACCATTAAGCCCTTTTTTTTTTTTGGATGGGAAATCATCGAATGACTCCTCCCGCTCTGGGCGGAGCAGGAGGGAGTGTCAGGCTTTTACTGACTAAAACCCATCCATGTTCCTTCATCGCCCTTTGTGTTCCGGGGCCACGCTAACTCTTTCGAATAGTCCCGCAGCCCCGGCAGGATTCGGCCCTTGCGGACCCCTTCATTGTTGCTGACTCTCTTTGAGGTGCGCGTGGAACATGAACGCGCCGTCGACACGGCCTGTCGTCATGAGACGGACGGACGGCGAGCTAGCCCATAGCTCCCCGTCCACAGGCCCGCGCCTACGGTGGCCGGAAGCCACCACGTGGCCCCCGACGCCCGGGGCGTCTCCCGCGGCGGCCGGGACGTGTGGATCTCTCCCTGTCCCGTTCCGCCACCTCCTTCGCTAGCATGACTGCTTCGCAGAAGGAGGTGACGGCGTCCCATTCCGTCTCGCTCCGGACCATGGACTGAACCAAGGCCGGGAGCGAGAGGTCGCTGCCGCCGATCGCCGCTACGAGGACACGGCGGTGCTCCGCCCAAGCGGGGCACACCTCCACCGTGTGCTCCACCGTGTCCTGCGGTCGATCCTCACAATGGAACCCTTCAGCCCTGTGTTCTGGTCCGCGTTCCGTTCGCGTCTCTGGACACAACTCACGCGCGTCTGGCTCAATTTTGACCATTTCTCTTATCGTTTTTTATTTCGCAACAATGCAGTAACTTGCGCGCATCATAGCTCTGAAATGCAACCAGTGAGAGCCGGCGGACCAATTTGTTTCATCTGCGGAGACGCCTTACTTTGAATATGTAGGTACCAAAACTGACCATTTCTCTGATCGTTTTTTTTTTTTTCGTAACAATGAAGCCTCTTGTATGCGCTATAACTCGAAGTTGCAACCACTGAGAGCAGGGCAACTTTAGCCAGAGTGACAAAAACAACTTCTTAAAACTTTCATAACTTTTGTTTTTATTTTTGTTATAGAAGATTCTGAGGAACAGGCTCATAAAATTTTTGGCCATGTAATTTACCACATTCTCATAGATTGGACATTTTGGGAGTTGGACATTTTGAGAATTGGACATTCTGGGAAATGGACGTTTTGAGAATTGGACATTTTGGGATTTGGACATTATGACACCGTTGGACATTTTAAGAATTGGACATTTTAAGAATTGGACATTTTGACCCTGAACGCCGCTTGGCTCTTCAAAAACCTTAAGGTTTATGCCACATATTAATAAATGTCTTTAGCTACAAACAGCTAAAGACCGACAACACTGAAACACCTGCGCGCCAATCTAATAATACTGGAAACCTCCGTCGCTCACCGGGTCGGAAACAAACATCAAGCCCCATAAATATACCTAAAACTCTTGGCTCTCAAAACACTCCGCCCGATACGATGAATGTGACCCTAAGGAAAAAAAGTAGTCAGTCCATATCTAACTCAAATATTGAGGAACAATGTTTAAACGAAAATAATCTTAGAGATATCATTAAGGAAGAATTGGCTGCAGCTTTCAAATCATCCTTTAAAGAGTTACTTACGGAGCAATTGAAAAATATACATGGAGAAATATCCGAATTCAAAGTTTCACTTGGGTTTTTCAATGAGAACTTCGAAGAGTTCAAGAAACGCTTTGATGAAAAGGACACCCTAATAAACCAACTGCGCAACGATAATGCAACCCTCCAGCAGAGTGTTAATGAACTCACTACACGATTATGTATCGTACAAAAAAACATGCGTGAAAATAACGTGGAAATTAGTGGTCTGCCTGAGGATAAGTCTGAAAACCTAGTGCAAACGCTGCAAAAGATCGCGAAGGTGACTTGTTGTGAAATTGACGAAAGTGACATTATGCAAATCACAAGAGTTGCCAAACTAAATAAGGAGAGCAACCGTCCACTCTCAATCTTCTGGCTGCTGTAGGAGACTTCAACAAAAAACAATCCTCGGACAAATTGAGCTCGCATCACCTAGGCATAGCTGGTAACCGAGTGCCGATCTTCATAAGCGAGCATATATGCCCTACTGGCAAACAACTTCATGCAGCAGCACGGAAATTAGCTAAGGAGATGTCATTTTACTTTGTCTGGATACGTAATGGGCGAATTCTTGTACGTAAAGATATTTATTCGAAGCCTATCTACATTCGCAATCAGGATAGCTTAAAGTTAATGAAAACGACTGACGTAGCTATTTAGAATTAAATTTACTTCTGTCTTTTTCTAAGTGATCTTCGCGTTATTTGTATTCGTAATGCTTAATATTTATTATCAAAATGTTCGTGGAATGAGAACTAAAACTGAAGATATCTATAAAAATATTTTGCTTACTAACTATGATGCTATAGCATTAACTGAATCTTGGCTAAACCCCAATGTAACTAATGGAGAGTTTATCGACCCGCTGTACACAGTATATCGTAAAGATAGATTAAGTTCTAAAGTATCCAAAAAAGATGGAGGAGGGGTTATGGTTGCTGTTACTAATAAAATTAAATCTGTACGAATGAAAAGCTGGGAAAGTGATTTGGAAGATCTGTGGTTGTCTGTTGAGTTAACTGTTAACAATAATACTAAAAAAATGGCACTATGTGTTATCTATATGCCCCCGCCTGTCAAACTGGACTCTCTTCAGTGCTTCCTAAATAATGTTATTAATGTGCTCAATAATGTTGATGATGTTCTGATTCTTGGGGATTTTAACTTGGGTTTTATCAAGTGGAACAGGAGGGATGATGACCTACATCTTTCACCATCAAACTATGAAAACCCACTGGGTTACTCATTTGTTGACTCTTTGTCGGTTAATGAACTCCACCAATTTAATACCATTCATAATGCAGATAACAGATTTTTAGATCTAGTATTAAGTAACATATCAGACGTAACAGTTACTAAGCCCAATGACCTGCTTAGTAAACTTGACTCCCATCATCCAAGCTTGCTTACCTCTATTCCACTGTCAAACTTAGAACAATTAAAACCAAAATATCGGTCCGGTTAAAGCTGACTATGAACAAATCAAAATTTATCTTATTATTATTATAAGCCTATGTTGTCCCACTGCAGGGCAAAGGCCTCCCTTCCCTCCTTCCACATTTCGCGATCTAATGCGATTGTCAATCCTTTGCAAAAGAGTCCTTTGCAAAAGAATCCTTTGCAAAAATTTATCTTGAAAATATAAATTGGTATGATGCCTTCCATAACTGTGTTGATGTGAATGAAATGGTTGACGCATTTTACAGTGTGCTTCAGAGCGCTATTGATAATTTTGTACCCAAATACACTAAGAAAAAATCTAGATATCCGCCTTGGTATACTACCTCACTTATTGGGACCCTATCTGAAGAAGAGAAATTTCGAAAAAAATACCGCAAATATAAAGCAAGTGCTATTTACTGTGCCAAAATTACAGAAGAAGATACTCTGCTGTAAAGTGTTGTAATTCGTGTTCAGGAGGCCTCCGAAGATCGATAATTTCAGGACATTTTCAACGAGCTATGGTGAGTCCCTCATATCCATCCTTGCTGTCGCTGTGCAATTTTCTATTTGTGGTTTAATGTGGTTCAATGAATCTATTCCTATAAGGTCCTTACCAGCGCAAACATTATTTTTGGTAACCCCGAGACAGACTAACCTTTGAATTACTTCGCAGTCGCTGCCATACATTAATAAATGGCTGTTATAATACATATAAATGTAAAATTGAAAACGATATTCTTAAAAACCCTAAAGCTTTCTGGAAAGCTTTCTGGCGATTCATAAGCATACCTGCTGACATGTATAAGAATGATAGGGTCGCCAGTAGTGGCCCTGAAATTGCCAACCTTTTCGCAGATCAATTTGTGTCTGTTTTTAGTCTTAACCCAGTTACTAATAACAATACTTCAAATGTATTTTCAGGTATTGACTCTGTCATAAGTACTATTAAGTTTACAGAAATGCAAATTTTTAACAAGCTCAAACACATAAATACCTCCAAAGGAGCTGGACCTGATTCCATACCACCTTTGTTAATAAAACGCTGTTGCCATGAGCTTGCCCTACCGTTGCTGTTAATTTTTAATTCATCTCTTGCCGGAGGAATCTTTCCTGAAGTATGGAAAAGTGCAAGAATCGTCCCGATTTTCAAGAAAGGAGATCCTGCCAATGTTAAAAATTACCGTCCGATTTCAATATTATCATGTTTATCAAAGATCTTTGAGTATCATAGTTGACCAATCATTACTAAACACATTGACAAATTTATTTCACAGAGCCAGCATGGTTTTAAAGCTGGTCGCAGCGTATGATGTAACCCTGGCTCTTGACAAAAGATTGGAATTAGATGCTGTGTACACGAACTTTAGCAGTGCGTTTGATAAAGTTGACCATTCTCTGCTACTGTCAAAGTTAGAATACAATGGTATACATGGCTCTTTTTTAAACTGGTTTTCATCTTATTTATCCCGTAGATCGCAAATTCTTGTTGTTAATGGTTATGAATCTTACCCTTACTATTCTGACTCAGGAGTTCCTCAGGGTTCTCACTTTGCACCAGTTCTATTTTCACTCTTTATTAATGACATAACTGATCAAATCCTTCACTGTAAATACCTAATGTTCGCCGATGATCTTAAAATTTATAAAACTATCTCTTCAGATAAAGATGCTTCCCTAATTCAGGAGGATTTGGATAGAATTGAACCTGAATCACATGAAGCTCAACATACAAAAATGTAGCCACATACGATTTTCAAGGAAAAAACAATACAATACAGTCTCATTTAAAATAAAAGGAGAATTATTAGAAACCGTTAATGAGGTGCGCGATCTTGGCGTCATCATGGACAGTAAACTTAACTTCAGAAGCCATATCGATAACATCGTTACCAAATCAGCACGGTTGCTAGGGTTTCTTAAGAGAAGTACTAAAGGCTTTAAACTATTAAGAACTAAAACTGTACTTTATAACGCCTTAGTTCGGAGCCACTTAGAATTTGCCAGCGTGGTATGGAACCCCCACTATGCAGTACACTCACAGAGAGTCAAAAGCATCCAGAGGGCCTTTACAAAACACCTAGCGTATTCTTTCAATTTAATATCTCCCCGTTGTCCATATGAACAACGCCTTCAATCGTATGAAATGAATAGTTTGCGCGACCGTCGACTTATGCAGGATCTTATGTTTTTGTACAAATTAGTAAATAATAAATTAGACTGCAGTAAATTAGTTGAGTGTATCGGACTAAAAGTACCTCACAATTTTCCTAGATATCCTATAACCAACCTGTTTAATACTCAAAGATCTAACTCAAATATTGGGGTAAACTCGCCACTCAATAGACTCTGTAGAGAGATGAATTCTTTTTTAAAATCCTCGCCTGATGTCGACATTTACCATAATTCCATAAAAATCTTTAAATCCCAATTACTGGATTCCCGAAACCGCAACACAATGTTTTGTTATGTTAGTATTAATTAATGATTTATTTGGTTTTTTTTACTAAGCTCTTCTTTCTATATTTTAACAATGTTATAATAATTTTATTTTTATTCATAGTTCAGGTTCTCATTTTTATCTGTCTTAACACTAATATTCATATCTTGTCTTTTAAATTTAATTGCAAGTATGTAGGGTCTATGTATTTCATGTATAAAGCCATTATTTTATTTTTTTCTCTTAAGTTAACACTTATTTTTGTGAATGCTGGTTAACCTGTAATTGGCGACTGTGTAAGTCCAAGACTGTAAAACCTATGTATACCTAAATGCTGTACACAGAAGCTGTTGGTGAACCTATATTAATAAATAAATAAATACCACCCTACTAGACTAAACTTTTTGCACAACATAAATCATGTGCAGTCAACCATACCATGCCAGGTAGCAAATTGCGTCACAATATCGACCTTAATGCTACGACATAAACTTTCTCCACTTGTATCAAAATTGTAACTATAACAGCAACTTCGAGACTCACTTCGAGACTCGCTTCGAGCATTAAGCCTTAACGCGTCCGCCCTTCATGGCGCATGCGTGATTTCATCGACCGAGCTCCTGGCGCGCCCCGCCCATGATACACCAGCGGCAGAAACCCAGCGCCACATTACAGTACCGCGGAGTTGAGACACAATGTCGGTCGCCTTATCGACAGCTACTAAATCCTCTCCTAGAGCTTCTTCATTGCATCATCACACAAAACAAATCACAAGTAGGTAAGTGTTTTTATTTATATCTTTGACGAACAATAAACGGTTTTTTTACAAACTTTATGAGTGGATTTTGGTGTTAACTTGAGTCGGTGTGGATTTAGCTGCTTAACTTTAAATTATTGAAACCCGATTGACGGTTTCAATAATCTAATGAAATTCTATGAATTCTTGTGTAAAATATCTGACTTGTAAGGCGAAATACCACAACACGTGACAAAGCCAATTGTTTGTTTTTTCAATCTTTTGTTTGAGTAACGAATGTCTTGAGCTGAGTTGACACCGACTGGTTAAACAGTTTCCTAATGATATCTTAATACTAACAGACGATATTTTACGAGGTGCTTTAGATCGACAATTTACTTCGGCCGTTTTCTATAACTTACTTTCGCATAACTGTTAGTTAATATGCCTACGTCTCGTAGCTATCGGTGTTTATATACCTAAACAAAGTTAGCTTTGAATATCCTATTTGCGTCACCTACTCGGAGGACTGATTGGTGGACTCGGTGCAGCGATTGGCTAACGATAGCGGATCAATTCTGATAGACGAGAAATGAGGAGCTAAATTATGCGTGATTTAGCACCTCATTTCTCGTTTAAATAATCCACGCATCACATCTGATCATATTTGATGATTCGACACATGTGTGTCAACAATTTATTGTAGTCCAAACTATCATAATATTATAATAAAAGTGGGTCATGATTCAACACCGACGTAGAACACTACAATTTCGTTGTCAAATACGTAATGAGTTTTCGAGAAAAACTCGTGTTTTGAACAGAATATGTTTAATTGTTTTTTTTACAGATATTGTTACTTCACTGATGAACACCGTCCCGTCGTCCTGAACAACATAACATATGAGCCTTACCACTCGAAGAAGATAACTCGTGAAACCCCAACAGAACGTCGGAAGGCTCGGTCGGAGGAAATGAAAAATTGTAGTACTCAGGAGTACTGTAATAATGAAATAATAGATAACATAGACAAAGGTTTATTCGTTCGCTGTTTTTTCGCTCAAGGTCGAGTTGTGGAAACAGTACTGCAACGTGGATGTGAATAAAAGGTATGTTTAAATAGGAGCATCAATAGTATAAGTGATATCCACAAAACTGCGCGCTTCCATCTTCACTCCATAAAATTAAAATATTTAATTAGTTACGATGGACGGGACAACGCGAACGAAATCTGGGGGCGCGGTAGTCACTTATTTTGACTAAGGTGTAGAGTTTGTTAAATTAGACCTTGTAGAGTTGGGGCTTGTAGAGTTAAAAGCTTGGCTCTACAAGAGATCTAATTAATTATTGACAGTGCGAGTCATATGGCTGAATTTAATGTCAATGTGAATCAAAATTTATAGGGTGCTTCCCGTTGACCTAGCATCATGCAATTTGGCAAGAAGCAATGTCTTACAGCACATGTAATTTTTTTTTTAAATTTTTAGAGATTGTTATATAACTATTATGTGTAACTTTTTATCAATTTGTAATACAAACAATAATTTGAATTCACTTCGTGTTGACGTGATAACCGGATACAAATCTCTTTCACAACGATTTTTCCTATATATTATTTTAAAAAAAAATTCGTCGCCTTATTAGAAAGAGACAAGAGCCTCGTTATACAATATCTTGCTAGGCACGTTTTTCTGGTATGAGTGCTCGGTCCAGTTTGTATATAAATATGTCCATGTCGAATAGAGAGCCCACTACTAACGAGTTAAGATTTGACATAATTCTCGCCAGCCAGTGTGAAAAGTCAGCGATCAACTATTAATATATTGTAACTCTTTTGCAGCAGAGAATGGCAACGAAAATATCACGCATGCTGATGTTGAGACCTCGAGAGCAACAAATATTTCCATTCCTGAGGTACTCGTAAAACAAACCCAACTAGGATCCAACATGGCGAGTTGGGCTGATGATTGTGTTGCCATTGCGATGAGGTGGGATTGGGTGGTGGGACGGGACATGTATAGAACACTATCGTCGGACATTCACTTAGTAAACACCGCCTTTGATCAATGCTATGAAGGTAAGCGTTACGCACGCAGAGATTCTTTATCAACGTGAAGTCAGTCACTCATGTCATGTGTCTCAATATAATATTGTATACCTACAGGGTGTAAACAGACCCTTCGCGAAGCCGTCAACCAAGCTTTCTGTACATCAGTAACTTTACGCAAAAATTTTAGCTAGGAAACGACTTTTTTTGGGGTGAAAAATCACGTTTTACGGTAAAACTCAATGTGACACACTCAAAACATTAATGCTAATGGATAGATTGAATAGTACGGGGGTCATAAAGGTGTTTAAAAGTTAAAATCTTACATTTAAAACATTTTAACAAGTTTTTTTTATTTAATAGGTAGGTACGTACTATTGAATAATTACTACCTATTAAAACTTGTGAAAATGTTGGTACTTTGGTATGGTATTTAAATACTTAGGTATGGTATTTTTTTTCTACAAAACCGCATATATTTATAATTTGGTAATTAAACTCTTAATAAACTTGTACTAAAGTTTCTTTCAATCATGATTCGAAAGACACGTGGCACCATCTATTATCATAAGACCGTTTTTCGGGATGAACAGTACTATCGAGGACACTCCCGCCTGATCACCACTAAGCTAGTTTTTGCTTGCACTTAAAACATAGAAACGCTCTCTATCCCCGCCCCGTTGACTTTATAATAAATAATTAATGAAAAAAATACCGATCGGCGACACATGCCAAACGAGAGTTATTGTTATTTTGTTTTGTTGTAAAGTTGACGCGTTCCTAATTGGCCTAAATAAGTTTAAGGTGGAGTAGCTCGGGCGCCTCCGCATGATTTAAGCGAAAAAAAATTTAACTGATCAGGCGGAAAAGACCACGACTGTACCTATCCTATGTCCGTTTTTGTAGACCTGAGAGCATAATTATATGCAAAATTTGGTTGTTTAACCAGTAATCCGGTTAATTCCCACAAGTTCTACCAACCAGTTCTACGATAGAACTGAATGGACCGTAATAACATGTTTTCTCTTTTACTTTCAGATTCCGCACGTCACCACCTGAGCACGCAAAGTTAGCAGATTATAGCCGTACATTTATCCCTATTTTGACATCGTTTAAACTACAATGCGTCATGGCTCTTGTGGCTCTGGCCGCAGTCGGAACGAGGTCACCAGCATGCCATCTTCGTTTTTCAAAACAATTTCCACAGAGAATATCACTAATGTCATGCAAGCGCCAAGAGATCCTTGTCGCACTATACAGTCCCTTCACAGTTACTGCAACCTTCATTATTATCACCCGCCCATTCTCAACTACGTTGGGGTCGGCTTCCAGTCTAACCAGGTGCAGTTACATAAAAGTATTTCACATGGAGCGACTGCCTATCTGACCTCCTCAGCCGAGCCACAGAGTAATGCGGTACACGGATACAAGTCTGGCTGCTAGACTTTCGGACCACAGACTACTTGTGACTGTCACCACCTTATCTCAACGGTGCGTGATGCAATGTTACAGAGAACTGTGAAATGACTATAGATCGATCTTCTTCTCCAAATTTTCCACGATTTAGTGAAGAACAAATCATTTTATTAGCTTTGGATATCTACCAATTGAAGTTGGCAAAGTCCTAGTGCCGCGAACGTTTACAAAATGGATTGTATGCAATAGAAATATGGTTTTGGTCGCATTACGTCGCGGCACTTATGAGCTAGAAAGTACAAATAAATACAACATAAAATACGATAAAGTTTCAAGTGTTTTATTTCTAAAAAAATCCCTTACGACGTTGTTGGCGCGAGTTCCCGTGGGAAAATTGCTGAAACCCACGCGGACGGAATTGCGGACACAAGTTAGTAGTCGATAACATTACACTACAGATATTGTGCTTTGTGATGTTAACGCTGCCTATCTGACTCCCACAACCCAGTTAGTAGGTACTGGGTAATACGATACGCCTTGCTATGTCTGGTTGTCAGACTTTCAGGCCACTGACTACCTGTAATTACTGTCTGTCATTTATGGTAATGGTAACCCCAGATAATTCATTTTCACGACACCAATGACGGAAAAACCAAAAAACTTTGACAAATGTTTAGGTCAGAATCGAAAACGGCCTCATACATATCGTTATTACCTACTGTCGTCACTGAAAAATGACTTGCCATTGTGACTTGTTGTCTTCAATTATACAACACACACTGCATGATTATATAGTCGGTTACTTTTTGATTATCTCCCAAAAGAGAGAGATAAGCAAAATGTAACCGTAACCGTTTGACATTTAGCTTATGGACAGTAATAAACAAAACGTCTCAGAAAAGCTTTCTTTTTTCTTTTCCGAGAATTAATTTATCTATGGTAAGCCGTCGTCCCTCCGACTCCGAGAGACAGGTAGGTGACGTGGATAGGATGTTCCTATCTATTCTTTGCTAACTATGTTTATAGAAACACCGATACCTACTAGAGATAGGCATATTAACTAACAGTTATACTAAGTTATAGAAAACGGCCGTATGTAGCGTCTAACCGATGGAAATATATCAACAGTTTTCCGAATTACGCTTATTATATACCGACTTTTAGAAGGAGGGATTTCAATTCGACTGAATGTTTTATTTTGTACGTATGTTTAGCGATATTTTTTACTACGTCTATGTAGGGTGTTTTCAACATCTACTTTAGGAACGTAGTCAAATCTTTGACAAAATACAGGAAAAAACAACATTGAACAATTGGTCTCCTCTGGAGCTCTGGTATCCGGCGACTTTGTTGTTAGTCTTACGAGTACCATGTAAATTGTAAAGTTATACATTTATAAAATATTAAAAAAAAACGTTGTTAAAAAGTTGGAAAAATTAACCATTCACAACGCTTCGATTCGATTTTCGATTCGGAAACTCGTATTTCTATCTTTTTTTGACATTACGACAATCGAACGAGATAGACATACAACTTTCCGAATCGAAAATCGAATCGAAGCGTTGTGAATAGCTATGCTGGGCCCTGTTTCATATACGTGACAATGACAGGCACCAGGTGACAGGTGACAATTCGACATTTTGACAATTTTTCGTTTCATAAACATTACCAATGACAATTAAGTCGTGGTGGAAAAATTACAATTACTTATGTCAAATTGTATCACGACATTTTGACATATTTCTGTTTCATAAAAAAATCTGTTGACAGGCGACAGGTGACAATTTGTCGCGAAAAACTTGACGTCATGTTTGTTTTATGAACCACAAAAATGTAATTACAAGTTGACAAATTTTTAGATTTGTCGAAGATTTCTGACAGGCGACCTCACCCAATGTCAGCTGCTACTTCTCACTAACTAATTACTTATTACCAGCGAAATGGTGCTAACATCAACAGACAATAGTAGCAACAGCGATGAAGAATATTTAGTTCAACCAATACGTCGGCGTCGTCGAGCTTTATTTTCGTGTCCATTTTACTTGTTGCAAGTACTACCTAGTACCGAACAAATCCTAGAATGCTAGTCAAAATTATAATGTAAGACAAACATTTTTATTGCGACCCTCATACTGCTACACCTTTTAAAAAAAATGTATACTGTGACATCGCAATTTACGGCAATTACGTCGATTACCATGACAAAAAATTCTTGACATTTTTTTAAATACTGACATTTTAAAACTGTCAATTGTAGACCTTTATGAAACGCGATTGACCTACCTGTCGCAATCGGACATATTTGTCACGTTTATGAAACAGAATTTGTAGCTACTATTCGACAATTTTGTCAAAAACTGACAAATTGACAACTTGTCACATCTATGAAACAGGGCCCTGATAGCAATGACGGGAAGAACAAGTGCCTTAAGGATTTGTTAATTAAGAGTGTGTTTAGTTAGTCAAACTGCAAATTACGATACGAGTTAGGTAAATTAAACATGTATTGAATTGAAAACAAAGTTAGAGTTGTCAACTTATGGAATAACTTCCACGTAGTTCGGACAGATGGCGTTGTTCTAAATCACGATTTATATGCTTTGGGCGGCTAACAGTTTACCAAAGAAAATGCCTAGAATCCTGCAGTATCTACAAGGTGGCGCAAAATTAATCATCCAATTCTGTTTTTGAATAACTTTTTTATCTTTAAATCTTTATTTGGTCCTTTACAATTTTTCTGTTATGTGGAAACGATGATATCCGACCAGTGGCTGCCGCCAGTGTTGATACAAATTGTGCCCGTTTTATCGCATTTTCCATGACTTTTCGCAAGATTTCCGGTGATCATGACATCTGTCTAGTTCACTAATCTCAAATATGATTGAGGTACGATGTCATTTGCAAAAAATATAACATCTTCCGATAAGTTGATTAATTTTGCGCCATTTTGTAGTTTCGGATTGATCACAATTGAGCCTTGATTCTTTTTGATGTCTTTATAGGATGTAAAAAACCTGTTAACGAAGCCGAAAGGCACTTGTTGTCCCCGTTATTGCGATTTTTTTTTTGTTTTACACCATACCTGGGAGTCTTCTAGTTACGGAGATATTGGAGGTCAAAATTCCAACTTTTTGACAAGATTTTTTTTAAATACAAGTTTTCAATGTAAGATTTTTACTTTAAACGTCTCCACGACCCCCGTACTATTCAATCCATCCATCAGCACAATGTTTTAGGTACGTTATATTGAGTTCTACCACAAAACATGTTTTTTCACCCCAACGAAAAAAAAGTAAAGAGCTGCTTAAAGAGGTTGTTTACACCCTGTATCTATACTACTGAAAATGTATGTACGACGAAAGAAATATAAAGTTTCAAGGTAGGTACTACGAGGTTCCTACAAGGCTACAATATAGAAAATGACCGATGAAGTTGTAGTGCAGTTGCAGTTAAGTTCAAGTTCGAGTGATAAACGGTTTTCTTGTAATCTTTGAACTGCGCGTAAACTGCACGTCAACTGTACGACAACCAAACTGACTTATGGTGTGGCCATTTGAGAGAAAAAATATTACTCACTAAATAATCGAATAGAATCGATTACATTTCAATTAATATGACGTTATTAAAATATTAAAATAATACCCCAGTACAGATTTTAGTGCTTTTTCTTACTTAGTAGAATACCGATCATGTTGCGTTCCGAAGCACGCACTAAATACGCGCAACAGTAGAATGCCGTTATTGCGCTCGCGTGACGCGAACTTGACGCGAGCGTGTCTGACAGCGGTAGAGAATACGAAAAGCGTTGTTTTGATCGAAACTTAACTGCAACTGCGCTGCAACAGCACTTCTTTAGTTACGTGAATTAGCCTACTTATCGTCACACCACCTTCGCTGCGGTCTACCAGTGACGATCGTTGCCCATCTCGCCGTGCGCATTTGTGCTACGTAGCCAGCCCACTCCCACTTCACACTTCACAAAAGGTTAAATGAGATGTGAGAATGAGAATAGCACTTTTGAACATTCATTTAAACTCTTGAATATTCATTTCGGCTCTAGGTATATCCAAAACTCCACCAAATCGGAACACGTGAATCTTGTGTTTAGGTTGCGCGAAGTGTCTAACAGCGCGCGGGATTGCAATTGTTTTTTTCGTAACCACGAATAAGTAAGTTTAGTTTCCGGAGGATGTTAAACTGGAGGGCCTCACGGCGCGTCGCCCCTCTTTACTCTCTACGGCACACCAGGGGGGCGAGTCTGCTATTACAATGGTGTCACAATGATCTATCATTGATTTCATAATAGTTGATTTTGACAAGTTTCGTAATCACCTAATATAGTGGCGTCATTATGACTTTCCAATGACCCAATGACTTTCCAATGATTAATCACTGACACTCCATTGAAAGAAATGGCATAGAATGGTAATCTCGTACACAATGACAAATGAATGACTGACTTACGCGGTAATCTGCTAAAATGTTGACAGTTCCAGCCGAAATTTGCTCAATTAGCACCATTTTGTATTGCTATAAATATAGGCTTCTATATTAAAGATAATTTAAAACACTTAAATGAAAATAAATCAAAACACCGACCGCTAGAAATAAAAACAGATAAAACGTCAGTAGGCAGAAATGTCACATTTGACTTTGACAGCTAAACAGATAAATATTATTGAATTGAATAGTTTCACATTAATCCGCGTTACACATAACTTAATGTTTTTTGCTATTTACGAACTTCTTACTACTTCAGATTGCATAGTACACCAATAAATAAAATGTAAAAACATATATAAATGAAATCTGGCATGATTAGATGTTCAAATTTAATTCTAGTATTTCGAAAATCATTTCTATTAAGGTTTTTTAATAATGGCAATACAACAATGTCATTTTATCACAATTCTATTACGAGACCATTGACCGAACAATGATCGACCATTATGAATTTAGCAGATTACGAATTTTTTGCAAAATGACCGTTGTCATTGATCAACAATTTTGAAATCAATGATAGATCATTGAGACACTATTGTGATAGCAGACTCGACACCCAGAGCGCCGCGCCGCACATTTTGAGAGTTAAACCTTGAACGATGTACTTTTTTAGTTAGACAGCTGTCATGTCGCGGGTTCGAAACCACGCGCCAGCAATACTTTTTGGATATTTTTTGTAACTGGTTATTTGATTAGTTGAAAGTGTAATAACAAACTCACTGAACCAAGTTTAAAAAATAAAGTACGTAAGTAGGTAAAGATTTCTTTTCTTGATGTTATCTTATTTTTTGAACCCCTTATTTTCATTAGAAAAGTATTTGAAGGACATTAAATAAACGTTAAAACATCAATTACTTCAACTTGTACTATGATTTGTCAATTGGAAATTTCATTTGTAGTAAAATAAATAATACAATACTATTTATTATTACGAAATCGCGTTTTCCCACTTCAAAATAAAAAATGCTAAACCGCAGCGCCACCTGCCGAAACAACCGCGCAGTTCTTTACAATTCCTAAATCGCGCAATCAAAGTTTTCGCTCCCATTTGCAAGCACAGTTTCAACTGTTCGTACAACATCGGGGGTCCATCGTCTCAAGGTGAGCCAGTGCTCGCCAAGCTGGCTAATTTGGCGATCCAAGATAATTTATAGTAGCATCCCTACGCGGGTAAGGTGCAATACAGGCAAGACACAAGCCAATTGCTGGAAACAGCACACCTATGAGAACGATGGTAAATCTTCACGGTTTACACTTGACCCCCTCTTTTAAACCGAATTTCTTTTGAAATAGGGTCCTCTTTTTAACCGACTTCAAAAAGGAGGAGGTTCTCAATTCGTCGGAACCTTTTTTTTATGTATGTTCCCCGATTACTCGAAGATGGCTGGACCGATTCAGATTTTTTTTTGTTTTTTTTTGAAAGGGTATACTTCCCAGGTGGTCCCATGATCATCAAGTCAGGATCTGATGATGGCATCCTGGAGAAATAGAGAGCTCTTCAAATTTTATAGGCACACTTGAAGCGATTGTTTGGGTAGTTTTAGAAAGAGTACTTTCTCGGAGTGGTCCCATTTCAATTTGGTGAAGATCTGATGAAGAACTTCGGAGATAGGCAACAGAACTCCTCAATAAATGATAGTAATTGGACTGGGTTTGCTGAAATCTCATGTCTGTATATTGTTTACACCAGTTCATAACATAACATCACGCCGAAACGCTGTGAAGGGGTAAGCACATGTGAGTGAACCACAAAAAATAAACACTTTTTTGCAAAAAAAAAACCGACTTCAAAAAACAAAAAAAAAATTGAAAAATAACTTTAGCTTCAGAAGTCGGTGACCTTTGTTTGATTGATTTAGTTTTTTTGTCACCGACTTCTGAAGCTAAAGTTATTTTTCACTTTTTTGTGTTTTTTGAAGTCGGTTGTTTTTTGCAAAAAACGTTTTTGTATGTTATTTTTATTACCCGAGTGTGTAAGGCCATGATAGCATAGAAGGGCTATATTTCTAGTTAAGCGCTTTGATTGAAAAAGGAAGAAGGAACCTAATTCGATACTATTCTAAACACGCATACAACTCTGTATTGTCACGGGTTGTGAACTTGTGACGGGTTCGATACTCAGCGCCTGCTATTATTTTTACAGTCATATTTTCTGCCTAAAATATGTAAAATAAACAAACATATTTGTTACATAAAGTATTGGTATTATATCACATGTTTTTAAAATCTAAGATTTTTACTCCAAGCACCTCCACGATGCCCGTACTATTGAGTCCATCCATCAGCACAAAGTTTTGAGTGCGTTATATTGAGTTTTCCCGTAAAACGAGATTTTTCACCTAAAAAAGAGTCGTTTCCCAGCAATCTTTTTTGCGTAAAGTACTTAGTTTGATGTACATGATGCTTGGTTGACGGCTTCGTGAAGGGTCCGTTTTCACCCTGTAGATAACCAAATATTAGTGATATATACGCGTTGCCAACTAACGCACATAGCTGGCTGCATTGACTATGAATACAGCGAGTTGAGGGGTCGACAGACGTGCAATCAAAGTTTTTGCACAGTTTTGCGTGGAAATTTAACCCTATTGTGGACGATGGTAATTAATATTCACGGTATACATTTGACCTCTTTTTACCTGACTGCCGGGAATTCCAAAAGGAGGGTTGTACCGAATTTACGTCAATGGTTCGAGACCCGGTGCTTGCAATTCTTTTTGGATTTATTTTTTGAACTGTAATATTTTTTATAACACATTTGCTTGTAAATGTCTCTTATTTCACCAATTTCAATATCGTATTGTATCTCATTACGTACTTGTGCGTTATTGTAATGTAAAACGCACGGTTTATCAAGATGCCCCGTCTAAAACGAACGGTACTTTTTTAAATCTTAGCAAAGAGTTTTTATGTATAAAAGTGGTCAACATTTTATGAATAAAATTAACTTTGGGAAAAGAAATATAATAAATTAACATTTAATTTAATTATTTTGACAATAAATTACAACCATTACTCTGTAAAAAAAACATAAAAATATTAATTTACTTTATTATTAATACTGGCTGTTTATTTGTCTTTGCCTTTAAAAAAAAGCGCTGATGCGCGCGCAGCAATAATTTGTGAACAAGTAAAAATTATTCCGCGCGTTTTTCTTTTCGGTGTATTGTTTTCATTTGTTTTATTTCCTCGCAAATATGTTATAAAACGTTGAATGACATACATGCGCTTTGATAATTACAGCCTCTGCTTTGCTTTCTTGTTGTCTTGTTGTAGCATTATCGCCTCGGTTGTAATTTTCAACTTACCGCACTTATATCATAATGTACATACTATTAAGTAGAAAGTACACTCATTATAACATGTACAACATAGTTTACTGGAGCAAAATTAAAAAAGAAAATGACGAAAACCATAGTTTTTTGAAATTCTTATTAACATTTCGCATTAAAAGTATGAAGTTGAAGCTGTTATTTAAAGCCAAATAATCTTTGTACAGCTACAAAGATTGTTTGGCACGTTACTGAAAACGGAACAAAGGAGAAGTTCCAAACTCCATAGAACTTTATGTACATAGTTTGAAAATGTATTATTTTTATAATAGAAACATTTTAACGAAATTACTGCTCAAATGTAGGTCTGTGTTTAAAACCAATAACACAAAAGGATTCACATAGATAACTTCATTAGCTTACGAAATATAGTAAAAAATATAAAGTGTTTCATCCAGATTACATTTTTAAACATTATGTTCTAGGATTTTTTATTTCATTGTAATATAATTTTTATTGGCTTCGAGGGTTGAAAGACTTCAAGCTAGACATGGGTAGCTCGCGAATGAGAGATAAAATTGAACTAGCTCTTTAATTACAATCTAGCTCTTAGTAGCCCAGTCGTTCACGGAATAGCTCACTAGCTCATTTAGCTCAACGGCTCATTGACTCTATACCACTCTATACTCTGTGGCTTTGCGAGTTACTAGGTTTACCGACGAAACGCCAACAGCGGAAGCTTCAAGTATGAAGGAAAATCATTGGCTTTCATATTTTTTTTTTTTTAATAAGAACAAAACAACCCAATGAATCTAATTTTATCTATATGTAGCTCGCAACTAAGTTAAATGAACTACTTAACAGAACTTCAAAGATTATAAATAGAGCCACTGAGCTAGTTGTATCGTTTGACTTGCGTAAAGCAGTGCGGCTCAATTTGATCTGTAGCTCGCAAGTAAATCAATTGAGCTCAAGAGTTAAAAGAGTTATTCGGTGAGCTAAAGAGCTAAAAGAGTGATACAGCTCTTTTGATCAAAAGAGCTGTATCTCTCTTTTCTTTTCAGTGAGCTACATTTCGCATGTCTACTTCAAGCTTTACCCAGTAGAGTACTTACCGAAAGTAGTTTTAGGAATTTGCAGAAGTGTTACTGTTGACAATCGATCATCTGAGTCCCCGGTCCTAAGTTTAAAACTACTTATTTTCTACACTTGGCCATTATAATTAAGACTAAGATTTATATGGGTTAATTAAGAAAAATTGTAGATTATTTTGGTACATATCTGATTCGTGTAACGGCTAGGCCCATAATGGGGATTTCCTTTTCTCTTTTGAATACAATCTAATACTTATATATACAGGGTTTGAAACGATTCAGTTGAAACGGTTCAGTTTGGGGTATGGTGTTTGATGGTCAAATCAGTCAGAAATGATGCACACTACCTACAACCCCTTAACGGATCTAGGTCGACTTAAACAATAACCCTGTATAAAAATCTCGTGTGTGTTTGTAATCGAACTCCTCCGAAACGGCTTGATCGATTTTATGTTTTTTTTTTTGTGATTATTTCAAAAATTCCACGCGAACGAAGTCGCGGGCAATAGCTAGTATCTTATAATAATTGCATTAAAGGATTACCGTCATCTTTAAAATCAGATCTAAGCTGCCAAATTTATTAATATTATTAAAATAATTTCACAAAATGTAAGCCCACCTGCAACAGCGCCCTCTACTGAAAGATCCACGCAGTCTTATGCAATTCCTGCATTGCCCTGATAACTAAGTACATTTTTTTATTGCAAAAACTTCCTTGCTTGCGGCATAGATGGAGCTTCCATCTATCCCGCAAGCAAGGAAGTTTGTATCGTAGTGTTACCACTTATTGCCCGACTAAGGCGAAGCCAAAAGAAATGACGATTTTGTGTGGTACCTATACTACCACTAAAAACCCGACTACAGAAAAATCACGATCTAATGAAATTCGGGGTTTAAAAGTTAAAATCGACTCGTCCTGTTATTGAAGTCGGTTAAAATGTAGCCTAGCCATTTTACCCGGGCCTTAACGATTCGAATCGATTACCTCCTCCTTATTCATCAAAATCGGATTAATAGTTTAGGCGCTACGGAGGAACATACGTAAATAAACATAAATAGGTACATACATAGACAGCTAAAATCATAACACTTCCTTTTGTTTTGGCTTCGCCGTTATCGGGTAAAAATATGAAAAAACGAGCTAGAAAAATAAATGTCGGACTAGGTAGGTACTAAATAAATTAAATTTATTTCGAACTAGTGGAACTAAGTACCTAGCTAAAGCTATGTGCCTTCAAGTAAAACGTGACCTCTCATCCATCCATGTCCTGGTTAACCCAGTGACAAACACTTAGCCTTTTATAGGGCAGGCGAACCCACTCTATGAATGTTTAATACCACGATTCGGCGAGCATGGCAGACCACAGCCGCGGGGCGTATGATGGCGTACCTACATATACCTACGTTTTATAAATCTACTCTCGATTTCCTCATGGACAGCAGAGCTCAAATGTCAATTCTAATTTTGTTAGCGACTCTGGCTGTTTCTCGAGCGATTGAGGGAAGAGTTTTTGTTGCGTTTTGCAAAAAAAAAAACGGAGAGAAGCTTCTGCTTTTTTTCAAACAATACTTTTTTTTCACAGTAAAAATATAAACAGTAGGTCGGCTCGAACGTGGCCTTGAATTCAATGCCCACTGTCGATCAGAGGGCTAGGGTTGCTACCATCGGGTATACTGTGTGGAAAATAAAAGCATGGTATATTCAAATCAATATTTATTATAAAATAAAAATATTCTTAATTATGTATTGGCTTGTATTTATGTGTATAATAGAAACTGAAAAAAAAATCAGTCTGTTCCAACACTTCCAACACGTTCGAAATTCCTAATTGTTGAATTTTATCATATAAAAAATTCTCATTCTTATGAAAAGTTATAACAATTTAATACCGTTTTTTATTTATTTGTTACACTAACACCACAGTAAAATGAACACTCATTACACACGGCAAATTCCAGTGATGCGGCAGTAAATCACACGATGATACAATGACGTTGCGGCGCCGCGCCGCACCGCGGTAAACAGCTTTGTACTGCGTTGCCGCATCGCCCGTGTGGCACCCTATAGCTCAAATTAATTGCACCGTTAACGTATCGTGTGGCCTCGCTGCACCGAGCGGTGTAGCGGTGCCGCTCCGGCGTCGCAATGCATGCACCCCCCGACGCCTCGTCTCGCGGTTAGCATGTCCGGAAGATAAACTGAACAATAGTATTATAGGGAATTGGTTTGCTGGATAGTTCAATGCGTGCGTTCAACGCGTGAGTGCGTGAAGAAAAGACCGCAAGTCAGACCTATCCAGTATTTTTTTAAATATCCACAAATATCCACATTTCAATGGGTCACAAAGTTCAGTAGGTCTTTCTAAAACACGGAGATAAATGGCTTCTACTAAAATATATATATAAATATATCATGCAAAATTTGTCGGAGTTTTTGTCTGTCGTAGACTTGGACACACAAAAAGTATGTCGTCTGCGCTAAATCAGCAACTAACTTAGCTGTGCACGTGGACAAAATTGGAACGACAGCCGCCATTTTATGAACGTCATGCCGCTGTCAGTGTCCACCAATCCGCGTTGCGGCTGTGCCAGGGTCAGTGATGCCACATTTGGAAAAGTAAATCACCCAAGTGAACTCAAACCACACTAACGCTGATATGATATGCAAAAGTGCCTGTTAGAAAACTGGGTGGAGTGTTATGAACACATGACAAAGCCTCAGCTTTACGAGTTGATAAAAAGAAATAAAACTAAAAAAACAAAAAAAAAACCTAAAAAAACCTCCTGAATATGAAATTGACAACTTACTCAAAAGTCATGGTCACAACATTCTACGATTTTCTCCTTTTCATTGCGATTTGAATGCAATTGAAATAATATGGAGCTCGATGAAGAGGAATGTGGCGGAAAAAAGGAATTGGGAAATCGAGTGCACAAATGCCTAAATTGATTGAAGACGCATTTCGCAAAATCACACGGGCGGAGTGGAAACATCATTGCGATAATGTAAAAAAATTAAAATGATTACTATTTAGATGAACCCTTTAATTTTTCGAAAGTAATTCGAGTGATATTGTGGGAATCAGCAGATGGCTCGGGAACTTCGGTACCGACCGGAAATCCCTTAGTACAGTCGCTAGAACTCAGAAACCATGACCACAATTATTTACAAAATATAAATCAAAATCCTATTGCTCCGCACTTTTTGTTTCATTTATTTACTTACTAAAATTCATAGCTATACTCGTATTTTAATATTAAATTCTAATGATATTTAAAGACGGACATGAAAGACTGACGACAGACTTATGTTTTACTTCCCTTTTTTCTTGGTGAGTTTCTAAAATGGCAATGTAGTGCAAATCTGACGAGTTGAGTTTCTGTCAACATGCTTTTTCTGGCGAAGTGTCTGACGACTGCCGGAGCGGCGCCGCAACGTACCGTGCTCTAAAAAGGAATAAACTCTCCTAAGAAACTGCTCGCTTAAGGTGGACGCACACTTATCCGCAGCGAACGCGCCGAACGAATCGAATTTTAGAAGTACTTGTATGAAATCCTATGAAATGAAAATTTAGGAAAAATTATCTTTCGCCGCGGTCGATTCGTTCAGCGCGTTCGGCGCGGATAAGTGTACGTCCACCTTTAACGGCCTGGCCACAGCCAAGAGCGGCGCGGCAAGCGGTGTGAGCGGCGAAAACAAATGGTATACAAATAAGAAGTATGCCACAGTGCGCGTCGCCGGTAGCTAATACGTTCTATTACGTCCCCACCAGTGCGGATCAGTAGAGATATATGCGGGCCTACCATGACGTCTTAAAGCAGGATCGTTTTAATTGCGTGCGAGTGAGGGAAAGAAACGGAGCTATAGAGGACGTCTAGCGCCATCTCTTTCCCTCAGTCGCACGCAATTAAAACGATCCTGCTTTAAGACGTCATGGTAGGGCCTATGGAGTAAATAGTTCCATATATCCCAACCGGTAGCGATAAGCCAAGTATCCCTACCAGCAGGGAGATGTCAGTAGGGATATATGGAACGGGGGGCCACGGTGGCCTCAGTTCGCGTCTCGAGAAGCTCATCAGAGATTGTAGGTCTCGTTCCAAATGCCAATAAAACAAAATTAAATGCAGTGTACACTTGTTTATTTTCCTTAAAAAAATCCAAACGTTATACAGATATTGTTAGACCTAAAAAAATAAATGACCTAAACATAAATTGTTCCAAATTAGTTACGAGTTAATACTCCTCGCCGCCCTCTCCTTCACCTTCTCCGGAGTCCATGCCAACCTCCTCGTAGTCTTTCTCCAACGCGGCTAGATCCTCGCGAGCCTCCGAGAACTCACCCTCTTCCATGCCCTCACCGACGTACCAGTGGACGAACGCTCGCTTAGCATACATAAGATCAAACTTGTGGTTAAGCCGCGACCACGCTTCCGCAATGGCAGTCGTGTTTGACAACATACAAACAGCGCGCTGCACCTTCGCCAAGTCACCTCCCGGTACGACGGTCGGCGGCTGGTAGTTGATGCCCACCTTGAACCCAGTCGGGCACCAATCAACAAATTGAATAGTTCTCTTGGTCTTGATGGTTCCGATAGCAGCATTAACATCTTTCGGCACGACGTCACCGCGGTACAGCATGCAGCACGCCATGTACTTGCCGTGCCTCGGATCACACTTCACCATCTGATTTGCGGGCTCGAAGCACGCATTGGTGATCTCCGCTACTGATAGTTGTTCATGGTACGCTTTCTCAGCGGAAATAACAGGTGCATACGTCACTAGCGGGAAGTGAATCCTAGGATATGGCACCAAGTTTGTCTGGAATTCAGTCAAGTCCACATTCAGGGCTCCGTCAAATCTCAGGGACGCGGTGATCGACGACACTATTTGACCAATCAGCCGGTTTAGATTAGTGTACGTGGGCCTTTCAATGTCCAAATTTCTCCTGCATATATCGTAGATGGCTTCGTTGTCCACCATGAATGCCGCGTCAGAGTGTTCCAGTGTAGTGTGTGTGGTGAGGATAGAGTTGTACGGCTCTACGACAGCCGTCGAGATCTGTGGGGCAGGGTAGATTGCAAATTCAAGTTTGGATTTCTTGCCATAGTCGACAGAAAGTCGTTCCATGAGCAGGGACGCGAAACCCGACCCAGTGCCGCCTCCGAAAGAGTGGAAAATCAAGAATCCCTGCAGGCCAGTGCACTGGTCGGCCAGTTTTCGTACCCTGTCGAGCACCAAGTCCACAATCTCCTTGCCGATGGTGTAGTGCCCTCGCGCGTAGTTGTTGGCGGCATCTTCCTTGCCCGTGATGAGCTGCTCGGGATGGAACAGCTGACGGTAGGTGCCAGTGCGCACCTCGTCCACCACGGTGGGCTCCAGGTCGATGAACACCGCTCTGGGCACGTGCTTGCCAGCGCCTGTCTCGCTGAAGAATGTGTTGAACGAGTCGTCACCTCCACCGACGGTTTTGTCCGAGGGCATCTGCCCGTCCGGCTGGATGCCATGCTCCAGACAGTACAATTCCCAGCAGGCGTTACCGATTTGTACGCCAGCCTGGCCACCGTGTATAGATATACATTCACGCATATTTTAACTTTAAAACTGGACAAAGTGACTTAAAAACAGATTTTTTTTATTTCACTTCTAAGCTTAAAATTGTGGCCTACTGGATCAATTCAAAGTTTGAACTATGCAAAAATCGCACGCTGCGCTGTTCCACGCTCCAAGTTTAAATTTGACTTTTTTATTTGAAATACGATTTCTTCGTGGCCTGTCGAGAACAAAAAGTTTGATTCATCAACGTGTAGGAGCGACAGAAAAGGAGAGAAGCAAGATAAAAATGCGATTTCGTGCTAATGATGAGATGCGGTTCAACGCTAAACGTATAAACTCTCACAGTATGTCTTAAATTAGTAGGATAATTATGTACACTTTAGGAAAAAAAGGTCGTGAGAAATATTTAAACGCAATTCTTTTTATACTGCGAACACAAGTCTTGTGACAAACCGTGATTTGGAAATATAAATGGATTCATTGCAACATTTTTAAGCCATAGTGATCGATAAACTTACCTACTTTAGCCCTTTTACAGTTGGTTTACGTTTCACAGCTGCAACACAACAACAATCTTATGGAAATGAGAATAAAGATCACTGTTACTTGACAAACTGATGTCCAATCAGAAGTAAACGTAGGTACTGAGACAGAAAAGTAGTGGTGCATGGCTCTGTGGCGCTTGACTCATATTGTCAGGAGGGAGTTATTGGTAAACATACTACCGGCCTGTAGAGATTTTATTGAAAAAGCAATATGGCGGCATTAGTTCCGACTATGGTCACAAGCTTCTAGAACCATGCAGCACTATATTAAAAAACCGGCCAAGTGCGAGTCGGACTCGCCCATGAAGGGTTCCGTAGCAGCAAGTAACAAAATATAAAAGTTCTTGTAGTTTTTTGTAACTTTGATCGATGTTTTAATAATGGTGTATTTTTTTTAAATTAAGTTACTGAGAAGTACAATGAAAGGTAAATTGGGGTTTACGATTTATGACGTATTAAAAAAAAACAGGGTGGGACACATATTTTACTACTTTGGAAGTGTCTCTCGCGCAAACTATTCAGTTTAGAAAAAAAATATATTGGAAACCTCAATATCATTTTGAAGACCTTTCCATAGATACCCCACACGTATGGGTTTGATGGAAAAAAAAGAGTTTCAGTTCTAAGTAGAGGGAAACCCCAAAATTTATTGTTTTTTTTTCTATTTTTGTGTGAAAATCTTAATGCGGTTTACAGATTATACCTACTTACCAAGTTTCAACAGCATAGTTCTTATAGTTTCGGAATAAAGTGGCTGTGACATACGGACGGACAAACAAACAGACGTTGACAGAAAATTGTTTTTCCAATTTGCAAGAATTTCTGCAAAACAAAATTTAATTTTAAGATATAGGTATTAGTTTCGTGTGCAATATGTGTTATTTTTTATTTAATAATTTATTTTACTTTACTTACTTAATCCATCTTGTTAAATTTCATATAGATACGCATTATACAATAATGTAATGTAAAATTATATTTGCATGCTAGGGCATGCAAATATAATTTGGCCTGGCATGCAAAAAGGCAAAATATGGTTTGTGCCTAAATCACCAACTTTAACATCTGGTAACACCTGTATTTTAAGCAAATAAATCATTCTTATTCTTATTCTATGACGAATCCATAAGGGTTCCGTTTTTTGCCATTTGGCTACGGAGCCCTAAAATCCCACCCTGCTTGTAGGTACTGACATAAATACCCATGTCTACGGTAGTGTCCACACAAAACGTACGACATGCTTTGGACGAGAAAGAGAAAATAGCATCAAAGGTAAATGTACCCTATGTGACAGAACTGTGAGCCTAAGTTCAGTTGGCGCTAGCTGTTAATACAATAGCCTGGAGCGGTTTGCGGTAATGGCTTGTTTTACAATACCCAATGGCCAATTAGCCATCATCTATATGGGTGAATATCAGCAAAGTGCATTTTTTGTCAATATTGGTGGCGAAATTTATTCTTCAGTTTTCGTGAAAAATAAAATCTGGTATAACAATAGAAAGTCCAAGCTTAAAGAATCTTCAAGAGGCCCAAGAATGTCTCGATAACTTTTTTAAGATATTTTAGTTCACGTGTGGCCACCAAAATTGAAAATCAGTGGCACCAAAATTGAATACGCATCGCATGTACTGTTTATCTCGACCTGATCCCGAAAATGAGGATTCCAGAACCACCTTAACCCGTCATTTACAGAAGACCTGTCAAGATTCAGCCAAGATGAAATCGAGACGGCTCTTAGGCAGCTTAAAAATGGAAAAGTTCCTGATGAGGATAGGATAACGACAGAGCTCCTGAAAGCGGGAGGAAGCCTTGCATTAAGAGAGCTTCAGGAGCTTTTCAACTCGGCCCTGTTATCTGGGAGAGCTCCAGAAATGTGGAGAAGGGGCGTGGTCGTTCTTTTCTTTTAGAAGGGGAACAAGACCCTATTAAAAAATTACAGACCAATTTCGCTAATTAGCCACGTGTATAAGCTGTTTTCAACGGACGGAAGGTCTTCGACCAGCCCGTCCTGCCTGTTATGACTTACGGTGCCGAAACGTGGACCCTCACGGTACGGCTGGTTCATAAATTTAAGGTCGCTCAGCGAGCAATGGAACGGCCTATGCTTCGAGTCTCTCTGAGGTGGGGTGGGTGTCCGGAACGACAGAGAACCAGAGTTGTCAACATAGCTCACAGAATAAGTTAGCTGAAGTGGCAATGGGCCGGTCATTTAGCCGTAGAACCGATGACCGTTTGGGTAGACGTGTCCTTGAATAGAGACCGCGAATCGGCAAACGTAAGGTGGGATGCCCTCAGACTCGACTGACTGGAGTGGCGATCTTCGCAGGGTGGCTGGTAGCAACTGGATGAGAGTTGCTGAGAATCGAGTTGAGTGGCGTGCCATTGAGGAGGCATATGTCCAGCAGTGGTCTGCTGTAGGCTGATGATGAAACATTATTCTTGCTTTTCTTCTTCTTTCATCCATTCTCTTTTTAAGCAGCGTCTTTTCATTGGTCTGTTTTGGCATTCTAAAAAGCAACAAAATAAAATAAGAAACTTCATCTTCAGCATGCTACCCTTATAATAATAGGTCTTACTTACTGCCAAGTACCTAACATTTATTTGTTTGATTATAAAACTGTCTAGCAACGTAAAAACTGGTTATATATGTGCACAAACAGTTCGTAAAAACGCCACTAAAGCCACCGAAATTGAGCCACCAAAATTGGAACCAGGCATGAAATAATCTTTAAAAACAGGGGTTTTATGTTACAATTAAATTAATATGACTGATTTATGCGTTACCCAAATCACTAGCTATAACGTGTAGCTTACTATTAAAACACGTTAAATTCAACAGCAAAACGATCCACCGTGCCACCTAAGATGAATACTTACATTTTTATCGGGTAATCGCAGCACTTATCACACACGTCACAAGTCCAGCGCACGACCGAGAGGTGCGAAATAAAAAAAAACGCGATTGGTCGCACACGCATGAAAATTCGTGTTATAGTAACTTAGACGTCAACGAAAAGTTTTATATGACACAAAGTACTTAAACTTAATAAAAAAATAATTAGGACATATATTTTTATGTCTCCAATCGGTGAATGGACTTCCTCATTGCGATGAAAAATCCATTCGTCACTCTCTAGTTCTTTAACAAGACGATGAAATTCACCTTTTCGTACCACTTGCTCAAAATAGTGACATTCTATGCCACAAAAAGCGAACATAACAATAGTCATTTTTAATCTGTTAAAAACAGGGAAAGAAAATTGTACTGAATTTCATTCATCCTCTAGGGGGAGAATGTGATTTAAATTTGGAATACTTACCGAAATTTATACTGAACTACATCTGTGTTTACACTATTGAGTTTGTATATAAAGCATTATACATCTTTTTGAAAAAGGAATACGCATTTATTATGCAGTTATGATTATTCAATAAAATTACGAAAACCGACGAGGCTGTATGAGCTTGATGCCTTTGCTTTTCCGACAAAAAAATATTAGTCTAGGAATTTGCCGCGTTTTTTTTTTCTTCAAATACTTAAACGTTAAGTTTATTTTAATTTATTTTTATAAATAAGTTAATGTTCTAAAATGCTTATCTCATATTATTATTGTGTTAATTTTTTCGCAAATGGTACGAAAAGTAGAGTATTTTCCTCGGTCATAAAGCTGTCTTACTTGGGTGAACTTAAATCTCTCGCTACGCTCGCGATTTAAATCGTCACCCGCGACAGAAGACACTGCTTTATCCCCTTGGTTAATAATCTACTATTGTTGTCGCCTCTGTGAACCCATTACCCAGGTATATTCATTTTTTTTTTTTATTTCAAGAAGTTTCATTGCTAAGAGAAATTGAAGGTATTTGGTACAAAATTATCCAAGTTCAACGACTATTACTGTAATGGAGCCTTAAATTGAAAAGTACTGTTTGGGATTGGGGTGAGATAAAGATAAACTAAGATTAAAGATTATCAAGATAACTATATTTGAGTACTTAATACAAATGGGATAACTATTAAAACTAATGAGGTGAAGGAGATGAGATTGAGTCGCGCCCGATATGCTGTTCGAAACGTACTGACTATTTTTACTTGAAATACATAAAATATTGAAGGCATAGAGCGCGGTGTCGCATTTACGCTGACATGTTCATTATTGTTCGGTGATTGACCCGAACATGCTCCCGACGGAGAAAAAGATGAGGTTAGTAAGGAGGTATAGTTAGATGGGTAATGAAATTAATATTAACAAGGTGAAGACAATTTTCAACTAATACTAAAATAGTTATGTAGGGTTAGTAATGTTAAAAGATGAGATAAAAGTAACATTACAAGTTAAACAGAATCGCTACAGTGCAAATCAGCAAGAGAAAACACGCGAAAGATCGGTGAGGAACCTCTATCCTCTATCTTTTTTTGTAAGCACTCACTAGAAAGCGCTAGTCGCTTAGGATCACTTTTCACTGATTTACTACGAGATTGCCCATTTTCCCTAATTTCACTACACTCAATCACAACACTTTCTGTAACGGTGTGTGCACTTGGACGTGGCAACGCAGTCGCCGCCGCTGCAGTCGTCGACCGCTCTGCTGTAGAAGTGGAGCGATTTCCTTTACGTCGCCTTTGCCACCAACGTTTTAAACAGTAAGCTGCCACCAATAGCAAGATTCCCGATATGATGGAATATATGGCAGTATACTGGTGGATGTCGTGGTAGGAGATATTGGTGCTCAAAGGTTCACTATGCTTCATGATCTCAAGACTTCTCTTAATAGCTTCAAATTGCTTGAGGTTTTCTGAGTTATTGGGATTAAGCTCATATGATATTTCCGGCATCGTGATATTTATTATGTGGTTGATTGGTGATATTTCCGGCGAGATAATTTTTGTCGTCGTGCTAATTTTACTAGACAATCTTTTGTTGGAATACACCATAAAATCTTCTGTTTTTACTAAACAGCCTTCCCCAACACGCAACAAACCAGCACCTGATAACCTAACTGCCTTAATTTGATTTTCACACAGAAGTTTGACGTTACATTCATTGCAGCATAAATAATAATATTTGTTTTCTGATGTTAGCTCTCTCCAGTCATTCTTGCAAGAGGTAGTTTTAGTTTTACACGTTCTTGTGCCTGGGATCGTCTCACAAAGGCTATGATCATCTTTCATGTGGTAAATAGGCCTTCTGATATGACACAGAATAGTCACAGGGTTTTGTAATAAGCATGACTGTAGATCCTGATCTGTGATAGTTAAAAACGAATCTTTTCTCATGTTGATGGCTGCTATTAGCAACCCCTAAGTCATTTTACCTATTCAACGATACCCCACACGATGGGAAAGACGACGAAAAATGCATCCCCACTTCACATGTAGGGGACCCTACAAAAAATATTTTCCAAAATTTTATTTTACCACTTTGTCGGCGTTATTGATATTCACACCCCTACAAAATTACAGCTTTCTAGTACCAACGGTCTCTTAGCAAAACCTCGGACAGACAGACAGACGGACATGACGAAACTATAAGGTGCTTTAAGGCTTGTCAGGACTAAGGAACCTTAAAAACGGATCTTTTTTCTCGAGTTACCTCTTTTTTAAACATGCGTATAACAAAAAACATTGGTGTGACTCAATGCGCATTTTTTTGTTCTAGACCATTCCTGGGAACCTTCTAGTTACAGAGATATTGGGGGTCAAAGTTCCGACTAGGTATTGCACAAGTTTTTCTTGATGTTTTTTTTCACAAGGCTTCGTGAAGGGTCTGTTTACACCCTGTTCGATCATACCTAAGTCCGAAAGTAACTCTGTGTGTTAGCTTCTCCCACCTTAATAGTCATTAAGGTGGGAGAAGCTAACACACAGATTACGGATTCGATGGTGAACACAGCTCACCTATGAGTAAGGACATAAGGGATAATTTCCGACCTCCACGCGCTTTAAGTTACGAATCTACTTACTTAGTTGATTTGCGAAGTTAAATAAGTATTGTAGGTAAGGATTGAAAAACAAAACTGGCGAAATGTGGGTGTACTATTAGGTACAGCTCTGCCTTACGCTTCGGGGATTACAGGCGTGATGTTATCTTATGTGGATTGAAAAAAAATACCGCTACATTACAAAAAGAATGTGAAACATTTTCATCGCTAAGTTACAGAAGTTAGTTCCGCTACTCAACGCTGCATTTAGTTTTGCTATTCGATACTAGATGGCGCTAGCAGATGGGAAAGTTTGCTTCATACAGTTTCAGGCAGTTGTAAACATTCACCTACTTTGTCGTCATGGTAGCGTGTGAAACTATTTCGAATAATTGTTGTTTTTTTTTTGTAAATTTCTTTATATCTTCTGAAACAGTCGTCATCATCGGCCCAGCCTTTTCTCAACTATGTTGGGGTCGGCTTCCAGTCTAACTGGATGCACCAGTACCTCTTTTACATGGAGCGACTGCCTATCTGACCACCACAACCCGGTTAGTACTGGGTAATTCGGTCCCCTTGGTAAGACTGGTTGTCCGACTTTCTGGTCACTGACTACCTGTAACGACTGTCAAAGATCTACAAATGACAGCCGGGACCAACGGCTTAACGTGCTTTCCGAGGCACGGAGGAAACTCGGTATGTAATGGGTGGTCACCCATCCACAGACCAACCTTGGCAAGCACGGCTTAACCTAAATATCGACCCGAGCTGCTGTTATTATTTAGCTACGAGCTCGTCCTCCTTATGAAACAGTCTATGTAGTAAAATAATGCTACCCTTGTAGTAGGGAAAAAAATATTCATTACTAAGATAATGGTACCTTAGTAATGAATATTGTTTTGAAAAAACAAAAAAAAAAACTTACTTACTTTTTTTGAAAATATTCATTATTATGGAATAATGAATATTTTTTCTGAGGTTGAGGAAAGTACATAATATATAGTATTTACTTACATTTTATTAAATTGTTAATAACTTACGTATGTTATGGGCGGAACATGCAAATGTAAAAATAATATTATAAACTTGAAATATTACGAGTAACTAGAATTTTAAACCGACTTCCAAAAAGAGGAGGTTCTCAATTCGACTGTTTTTTTGTGTTTATTACCTTAGAACTTTCGAATGGGTGAACCGATTTTGATGATTCTTTTTTTATTTGAAAGCTGGTGCTTCCCGTGTGGTCCCATTTTAATTTTTAATTTTGTGAACATCTTATTTTGATCTTCGGAGATATACAATGGAACTCTTCAAAAATAGACAGCAAATCTGCCGTGATTGCTGCAATCCCTTGGATGTTAAAAAAGTAAATCATCTATAACAAGTTTAAAGATTACAGCGAAAGATGCAAACTTTCTTTTCAAGTATTCCTCGAGGGAAAAGGTTTTTCATAACTTGATAGATTGTAAAATTTCTTCTTTTCCATTCTCGGTATATTTTTCTTGTGCATCATGGGTGGGGGACGAAGTTAAAGCTCAGCCTACAGCAACCGAATGCTCAACTATTTGTTTAACCATATAACAAGTGTGGACTCACCATAAGAAAACAGGTTCCTGTTAGGTAGGATCTCCATTTACCTACTTATTTTACGTTCAGAGTTAGGCAATGCTCACCCGACATCGCTCGCCCGCGCGGTCTAGCGGTGAAGTGGATCTTACGCCACGTTGGCTTGTGTGACATCTAACTGAATGCATAAAGTCCATTTTCATCTAAACTATGCAACATCTAATTGAATGGCTATTGCCCGCTTTCAACAACACTAAGCGACATCTAACTGAATGGCTAAGGCCCGTTTTCACTTCGCGACATCTTATTGTACGCCTGATGCCTGTGGTCACAAATTGTCATCTAACAGAATGCATCTAGTCGACGACGATGTCGCCAACTTCAGGCCCATATCTGTATTACCCTCTATACCAAAAATATTAGAAAAACTTATGAATATAAGGCTCTTAACATACCTGAAAGATTTCAACGTACTATCTGTGTCACAATTTGGCTTTCGTAGAGGGATTTCCACTGAGGATGCAGTTACTGCACTAAGTAATCATTTAACTGAACAGCTTGATAAAGGTAAAAAATGTATAACTGCATTCTTAGATCTAAAAAAAGCTTTTGACACCGTCTCTGTCCCAATCCTTGAAGAAAGGTGGAATGTATCGGAATTCGTGAAACGCCTCTTAGCCTCTTCAAGGATTATCTCAGAAACGGAAAACAGAGAGTTAGAGTGGGTCAGTACACTACTGAAGACACATACACGTCATATGGCGTCCCTCAGGAAAGCGTATTGGGACCTACATTGTTCCTTATCTATGTTAATGAACTCTGTAACATTAATATTGCAAACGCACAAGTATTCTGTTACGCGGATGATACTGCGGTCTTCACCGGGGATACTTGGCAGAATGTGCGGCTTAGTGCTGAGACAGGCTTGGCAAAAATCGCCAAGTGGTTAACAATTAATTTGCTTACATTGAACATAACAAAAACAAATTACATTTGCTTCAGTGTCGGCCAACGTACACAACCAGAGAAAGATTTTAATGTAAGAATTCATACTAAGTACCTTGGTGTTATTTTGGATCAGAGACTATCATGGTACCCACACATTGATCAGGTTGCCAATAGAATCAGGAAATTAAGCTGGATCTTCAGGACTCTTAGATACGTCGTTCCGAGGACTGCCGGTAATCATTCAAGCCATCAAAAAGATTTCCTTAAAATGATTTATGTTGCGCTGGTCCACTCAATACTTTCCTATTGCATCCCTGTCTGGGGTGGTGCAACCAAAACAAAATTGCTGACGCCAGAAAGGGCACCACGCGCTCTTATAAAATGCATGTATTAAAAAAAAAGAGATATCCTACTGAAGACCTATTTCGACTTAGTGATTTGCTCTCAGTCAGGAAACTTTACATAACGCAAATTACATTAAAAAAACATAAGTCTATTTCCTATGATGCGGACATACTGTCAAGAAGAAGGAAACACATGATATTAAAAGTCCCTAGGACAAGGACTTTATTTGCCAGTATGCAATTTAGCAAACGATCTGCAGCGCTATATAATAAAATCAATAAAAACATCTACATTTATCCCAAAAACTACTATGACAGTAAACAATTATAATGGAATGGATACAAACGCTCACCTACAATGATACCGAAACACTTCTGAAACCTTGACACATACACACTCTCTCTCTCTCACTCACATATACTCACCCACAAACTTACACCCACTCATTCACACACTTTATTTAATGTAAGTTAATCTTAATCTTAATTTAAGTAGTTTTAGTATAGTAATAATACGGTGTGCTTTTTGTATAACACGACTTGCTGCGGAAGAGCGGACTCTCCTAACACAGGCACTATCTGCCTAAAAGGAGGATCCAATCACAAACTTTTGTTAAAACTTAAACTTGTTCTACCAATAAACTACTTTTTTTTTTAACTTGTTGTTTTGGAAGACATCATCTGCTTAGCCGTTTCCCTTCTATGTTGCGATCAGTTTCCAGTCCAACTGAATGCAGCTGAATACCAGTGTTGTTCACAAACCAATTGCTGAATAATTCGACCCCCTTGGTAAGATTAGCGTAAGTGTGAGATATTTATTTTTTGTGAGTCATCATCATTCTCCTGCTCTTTTTCCAATAGGGATGATGACTGACTAAAAATAATATGATTCTGTTTAGTCCGTCAGTTAGATTATCGAAAAATGTTTTATACGTGTTTTATCAAATTAATAAAAATTGACGAAGATAAAAAGTGTCAAAGATCGTGAGTCCCTTGTGACGTCACGTTTGAGTAAAAATGTACACAAATGTGACGTCACACGAGTTTTCGACATACTGTATCGTCTTCATTTTTTGTTTACGTGAAAAAAGAAAAAAGATGTGTCCAATATTTTTTGGAAATCTGTGTGACGGACTAATTAGTTTTTTTTTTCATCTTCTATCTATCATTTATTGTTGATATTCTATCTTATAGATTCATGTTGAAATGGTACATTATGTAAGAACAATGTAGCAAGATGTGCACGTTAAAAGTGACCATAAAAACAAAACAAACAAATCAAAAATAAAAATATCAATTCAAATAAGCCGTGGCAACCAAGAGTTGACCAGTCCCAACTGACAGCGCCCGTTCACGAACATAACGCATGGATCAGCACCATTCAACTCAACCATTTTGAAGGGAACTAAATGATCCGACACACGCGCCACCATCAGTGAGACATTTGAGTGAGCATGACATACTCTTAACCGCCAGGGCACATTCAAGTCAAGAAAAGACGTAGGTTTCCAGCGACTGATAGCATTCTAGTACATATAATGCCAAAAATATTGAATTTATACAATACAAAGATAGTTGTACAATCTTCAGCTGCTACAACAATACAATTAGTGCTATCCATTTATGCGCCCTTGTCCTTGTGGAGCAGGACCGGCATTGAGCTAAGCATTTTTATCAGCGATATAATCGTCCAATTTGTAATATGCTTGCTTACTTATTGTGCGTTTAATGCATGTTTTAAATTTTGTTTCATTCATTTCAAGAATGCTTTGTGGAGATTTATTATAACATCTCAAACAGTACCCTCAGTCCCTATTTCTAGTACTGTAATTGTGTCTGTCACCTCTTTTACCAAAAAGATGTAGATTTTTTCTTAAGTACATTATGTTTTCGTAGATGTATTGACAATGTACAGTCATGATGTTAATTTCCTTAAATAGTTCCCTCAGAGAATCGCGCCTACGAAGATTGTATATGGCTCTGATGGCTCTTTTTTGCAGAATAAATATAGACCCAATGTCTGCAGCCCGTCCCCATAACAAAATGCCATAAGACATTATACTATGAAAGTAACTAAAATAGACCAATCTAGCAGTATCTACATCAGTAAATTGACTGATTTTTCTAATAGCATATGCTGCTGAACTTAGCCGCCCCGCCAGAGATATTAAATGAGAACCCCATTGAAGCCTTGAATCAAGCGTAATCCCCAGGAAAACCGTTTTATCTACGAATTCAAGTTTATCTTTATTTAATACTATATCACAATCGCTACTTTTAACATTCGGTAAAGCAAATCTTATGCATTTCGTTTTGTTTTCATTGAGTACCAAAATGTTTGCTGTGAACCAATTATGGACTTGAAGTAGGGCATTATTCACGTCATCTAGATTTTGGGCTCGTCTATTTATCTTAAAAATTAGGGAAGTGTCATCGGCAAATAACACCACATTTTCAGGTTGGTTTTTCAGTAAATACGGCAGATCATTTATATATACTAAAAAGAGGAAAGGACCCAATATTGAGCCTTGAGGAACCCCCATTTCGACTTTTAAACCCTGTGAATTAACACCGTTTATTTGAACATATTGTTGTCTATCACTCAAATAAGATTTTACCAAACTAAGTGCAAGTTTACCTAGTCTGTAATGTTCAAGTTTCAAAAGTAATGTGTCGTGATTTACACAATCAAATGCTGGTCTTCTTCTCTTAATCTAATCTTCTTCTTCCTTACTTCTCTATTACTCGTCATGTCAGCAGTCACCTCCTTTCTCCTTCACACATCATCCTTCACAGCTTCCATCTATCGTTTCTTTGTCTTCCTCTACTCTTATAGCCATCTACATTCATACTCAACATTCTCCTCACTTCATTTTGTGAGTGAACCAAATAATTTCACATTCCACGTTCGGTGGCTGAGGGTCTATTGATGGTGACCCATTTTCGTTAATTGAATGTCTATACAATTATTTTTAATGAGTGCAAATTGAATGCAATGAAAGGGCACGTAACTTTAACCTTTTTAAAACTGCCGCCCGCTCAAAAGGTTTGACTCGATTGTTATATGATTTCAACAGCCAGCTGCCAATTATGCAAGCCTAGATCTCCTAGCTTACTTAGAAAGGCCGCAAAACCAAACGTACTGCAGGATTTTATCAAACGCAGCATTACTTCAAGGCAATGATTAACAGTTGGTTGGTTCAAAAATCCATCCAATTACATTAAACCTTTTGTTTACTTTGTTTACCTTTTTTTTATCGTTAAACATAACATAACATCACGCCTGTAATCCCCGAAGGCGTAAGCAGAGCTGTACCTAATAGTACCTACACGATGTTTCCCTATTTATGTTTAAGTCTCATGCAGTAGGGCCGAGGTAGAATGATCCACATCTTTGCTTGCCATTTACATCATCATAATTTGCTGTGAGACCCTCATACCACTGTTTTCCGCGACTTTGACGATATCGTCTACTCTAGACGCTTTAAGACGGCCCTGTAGGCTTAGCCAAGTTGACAATCTACAATCGTTAACGCTAATAGAAAACTAACCAAATGTATGGGAATTACATCATTTCAACGTTAAGTCACGTGGTCGAAACAAACGAATATAAACTTTTAAGTTCAGTCAAAACTGTAAGTTGGCTACGATTTATATGGGATGTAGCGATCACTATTGTAGAAACGAATACATTTCATTCTATCATCTTAACCGATGTAAACTTGTCTACGAAGTTTCTATTCGCTTGTTTTGACCACGTGACTTAACGTTTACGATTGCAGAAAGAGAATCGATATGAATCGTTTGTAACTTGGCTAGGCCTGCTGGTTTTTTAGCCAGATCTCAGCCACTATTCACTCTTGTCATATTAAATATAGAATAGTGTTGAATCGCATCGGTTGTAGTAAGAAGAGAGGTGACATAATATTCCGAAAGAATTCCGTTTCATTTGCAGCAAACTGTTGATGCGTTTATTCAATTTGTTCGGCGATGCTGCGCTGAGCGGTGAGCCTCCAAGTTCGTCGCGGCTGCAACTCTGGTGTAGTTAGTAGTAGGCAGGGCTGGTACCAACTTAAACTACTCGCCACAATTATTCCAAGGAACTCATTTTCACGACGGCAGTTACCATAAAATACACTTAAATATAGTAATTGCTTGCAACAGCGTCGAAATATCGGGAGCTCATAATAATTGAAAATCACGGAAGGTATCCTGCAAGTGGCAGTGTAAGTTTAAATATAGTAACTGACAATTGATGAGACAAACCAACAATAAGGCTGCGTATCCACCAGATATGTGCGAGGTAACTGGGCGGAGCGAGAATGCGTAGCGAAGCTGTGAAACGGTGCGAGGATGATGTGACAGGTTCGTTTCAGAAGCGAGCGGTAACCACACCGTCTAGTGACTGCTATTTTTCGTCACATTCCTCGCACACAAATGAAAAGCCTGTTGATAAATCTCGTTGGGGCCTGCCAGATATACTCACACCTTGTTTTGTATTTTTACACTTTAAAAGTAACTGTATTGACTCGCACGTTAAATTACCGTCTTAGCGGCAAAATAAGGGGACCAAGAGTGGGAGTTATAGTGCGGAGAAATCGAATAGCGAGCGGCACATTCGTTCGACAGCAGTCCAGTGGACAGGTTGCCTTGACTAACTTTATAAAACAGTTCAGTGCTCGATCAAGTGTAGAAATACACTCGGTTCCAAAAATAACGGGTCAGTCACATAAACCCGAATATCTCCCGAACTACGTTTGCCATCCTAATGAAACGAAAACTGTTCAATTGAGCATTTAATTATACAGATAAAAAATAAAATAAAACTTAGTTGCACCCACAATACGTCATTTTTTCTTAAGATTACATTTTTTTTTATGATTGTTTTTTTTGCTGTTTTTCATCACTTTCTTCATTTAATACTTTGTATTGCCTCCACGAGCTCTTCTGACAGCTTCCAGGCGATTAGGCATGCTGTACACCAAATTTCGGAGCCGGTGCTGAGGAATACCTTCCCATTCCTCCACCAGTGCTTGTTTGAGCTCGGGTTGCGTGATTGGTGGGGGGTTTCGACCTTTCACGCATCTCTGAAGCTCGTCCCAGGCGTGCTCGATGGGGTTTAAGTCCGGGCTTCGCGCTGGCCACTGCATGAGTTCGATACCGACCTCTTTAAGGTAGTCATGTACAATTCTGGCGGTATGGGGACGCGTATTATCATGCATTAATATGCCATGCCGGTCCATCCTGGCCATGAAAGGACCTACATGTTTATTGAGGATCTCTTCCACGTACCTATCTGCATTTACAGTTCCATTTTGAAAGAGTACCAGCTCGGTGCGGGCCTCAGCAGAAATCCCAGCCCAAACTTGTACGGAGCCTCCACCGTACGCCACTTTTTCCTCCACACACGCTTGATGGATGCGCTCCCCTGGTCTTCTGTACACCAACTGCCTACCTTCATGCTTATAAAGCGTGAATTTAGACTCGTCCGTGAACATTACCCTAGACCAATCGTCTAGTATCCAGATTAGGTGCTCGCGCACGTATCACTGTCTTGCAATTCGATGTCCCCGTTCCAGTTTGGGGCCATTTGCGGGCCTCAATGGTTTCAAATTTGCTTCAGCAAGACGTCTTTTTACTGTTTGAGCGCTTAAATTGCCACCTCCAAAGCGAATAAAGTGAGTTTTTAGACCAACTGCAGTTTGAAAACGATTTCGGAGCATTGTAGCCACCTGTTGTCTGTCTTCCCTGGCCGTTGTGCATCTTGGTCTGCCATTTCCTGGTCTTCTAAGGTGTGATCCGGTCTCTTGGTACCGCTGGACTACCCGCTGAACAGTCGACAAAGATACACCAATGTTTCTGGCTATTTCACGCTGGCTCCGCCCAAGTTCCAAAAAAGTTAGGATTCTGGTACATTCCTCTAGCGTGACTGCCATGCTTCACCTCACAGAATAATAATTATGCACGTGGAAGACGTTCACGATATTTTTTTTTGTGACACAATAGAAATGGAAAGCAAACCATAATGACATGAAACAAAAATTTTGTTTTTAAAAATAGTCATTTTTTTAAATTTTGTTTTTCTAATGAAGTTTTTTTCATCAACCAGTTTAAATAATATGCTATTAGAAGCGCAACTAAAAAGTCTTTATTCTGTTTTTTAATTAATTGATCTAACTTTTACAGTTCTGGAGGTATTTCAATTTTTGTGACTGACCCGTAATTTTTGGAACCGAGTGTACTTTAACGTATGTGATTTTTAATGTGAAAAATAAACTACACTGTGAAAACGATAACTGACGTTGTTATTTGAAGTGGCCTTCCTGAGCGTCCTTTACGGTATGTACAAAAACTACGCTCCGCTGAGCCGTTTTCGCCAGAGCTGCGCGATTGTATTGGTTCTTAAATAACACATCCCTCGCTCTACGCATCCTCGCACATCGCTGGTAGTAACGCTGTAGCGGCACTACAAAGAGTACTACAGGCACTACAGCAAAGTACTACAGCGCCGTCTATGGCATAGATGATGAACTAAATCGCGAAATACGTCAAAGTCCAACATCGCGCTAGCAGAGTTATCCGCGACTTAAGGGGCTAAAACATTTTTTCTTGTATTTTGAGTGTTTTAAGAGTCTTACACTCATCATCATCATCAGCCCGGAATGGAATCACCCACTGTTAGGTATACCCAATAGTCGGTGATTCCGGGCTGATGATCAGGGTCACTTGGCGCCTATAGGCCTCCCCTTTCTTCCGCCACACTTCCCGGTTCTGTGCGTCCCTGATCCAGGTGTTTCCCGCGACCCTGACGATATCGTCAACCCAACGAGCTTCAGGACGGCCCTGGTTTCTTTGGGTAAACCTTGGCCACCACTCGGTCAAGGCCTTGCTCCATCGGCAATCTCTGCGTCTAGCCAGATGTCCTGCCCAGGTCCTCTGAAGGCGCACCACCCGGTCACCGACGTCGTAGACTTTCGTCTAACACTCAAATACAAGGAAAAAAATGATTTTTATTTAAAGCGATCCCTATAGAGAAATAATTAAACTTTCTCGGGCATATCTTTTTTTAATTTTGTGGCCATATCTGAACCATAATTACACATCTAAACTGAGATTTTAGATTTTTTTTGATTTTGAGTGCTAGACTCGTAAAACACTCAAAAACAAGAAAAACTGTAAGAGCCCTCTTAAAAGACTATATAGAAGAACCCGACAACAACTGTCGGGCAGTGGCCCACCAGACACAACACCCGTCTGGTCGGTGGATCCTCCCTTTTATGGGGGATGAAGAGCTTTACACCCTGTTCTTCATACCCCCAAAACGCAGCCAAACGGAATCCGCAGTCTAGTTTTATTACCCAACTGATGGCTGGTGTTGTTGCATGTGCCCCGTGGTACACAAACTTGGCAGTTACATCATTTCGGGATACAGCCTTACTGAGACATGGAATCGTTGTTTTCCTATGTTCCTCATGATAGCCTTCCTAAAGTACCCTAAATCTCTTTGGTAACCAGCGTGAGGTACGTTTTCGCAGAGTTACCCTTTTTTATCATAACATAACATCACGCCTGTAGTCCCCGAAAGGCTAGGCAAAGGTATCCTCCTACAAGTGGCTTATTATGTTTAATTTCCATCTAATTGGAGGCGACCCTATTGCCATCAACCGGGCAGTATTCCAGACTCCGTGACTGCCACTGAGAAATTCCCGCTGGAAAGTCCCAATAACACTTTGCCCGACTCGGGAATCGAACCCAGTACCTTATGTTCAGCAGTCGCGGTGGTGCTGCTTGGTCTAGTGGTGGCAACCACTAGACCATCAACGAGGCAGTATCTCTGTTTTAATTTAAGTATTAATCGTTCTCCCATCAAACGTAACTAAATATTGTTAGGTAATTATAAGAGATAACTAAAGTTTTCTAGCTTTGGGTCCATTTAAGCCGTTTAATGGGTCCTCACGTAACCCTTACGAGGTGTAAGTTAAATCATTTGTTTCTAATCCCTGGTTAAAATATCTCCTCTAAAGTTAGGATCTACTAACTATGTACAATTATATGTATACATAAACCGTTCATAAAATCATTCTACCGTTGAATATGCCTTTGAGCTTCAATACCTATTTTACGATTGAACCAATAGCGGGATGCTGCAAATACATCAGACATTTCAAATATAAATAGTGAGCGTCAGTTTCCAGGAATTGTAAAATTAATATCACAATATTCACCAATAAAGTAATGCAGGTTCGTGATTGGCTAATGGACTCTCAACGACTGGCCAATGTCCGTTGAATATTTTATTTGTATTGGTTTCATACGTCTTGGAATTGCAGCTCGCTGAGGGAGTTCCAAGTTAAAAGTTCAAGCTTTGATTGCCGCGAAGTTTCCTATTTCAACTGTCGTCGAGACATTTATTTTTCAACTGCAATTTCAGAAGTTCCGTTGCCATTTAGTCATGGTTTTCTATGGGCTTTTTATTTATTGCAGTGGCTTTGTGACAGGTTAAAATGTCATATGAAGGCATACTATTTTGAAAACCTATAAACACGTTCGTTTGAGTTCGTGTTACTGACGCTAAAACTCATTTGAATGTTAGAAAAAACGAATTATGGTACATCTATATTATGTTCTTAAGATATAACTAGCACTTTGCCCATGACTTTGTCCGCAGAAATTGTGATAGCTCGGCTGATTTGCATGATATATAAATATAATTTATAGCCGGTTACTTCCGGATATTTTAGCTTTCTAATGGTGATCAAATTTTTGAAATCTGTCCAGTAGTTTTTGAGTTTATTCGTTACAAACATACAAATCTTTCCTCTTGTAAATATTATTAGTGTAGATTAAGAAAATATGAATACCAAACTTCTTAAGAAAAACACTTGTGTGTCAAGCAGGTGTCGATAACCCTGGGTCGCATTTCAGTAAACTGATTTCATAGAAAAACTAGTTGTTGCTTGCGACTTCGAGACTTTGAGACTAAAAAATAGCTTACGACCAAATATAAACAAAAATAATATCGGTTTCTCCGTTTCGGAGACACGAGATTTTGTCAGTTGACAAAACGGCCACAGAATCGTTTTAGCGTGTATTAATAAGCAAACAAAACCTTTTTCTTCTTCCCTTGCGTCCACTGCATGGAAACCCTTACTTATGAGAATTGTCTGCTTTTGTAAAAGACTATTCCTTAGTCATTCTGCAAATCAGTCTAACTATAGTAAAAGAAATGTCAATAAAAAACTGTAGCTTTATCGAAATAATAAGTTTTCATTTCAGTATTGGTGTTGATTAAATTGTGGTGCCAAACGTACATAATATGTGTTTAACGCTAATGTTGGAGGTGCAATGTTGCGTGCGGTTACATCGGTCTGCGGTTCCCCCGTACCTATGAATGAAGGTCATGGCTTACTGATTGATGTATTAATTAGAACATCGTTGATTGTTTCGTAGTAGCGTCTCTATTTGACATGATCAAAATTAAGCAAGAATTTATCCTGGAAGGTGTATGTTAACGTAATTCATTAACATTAAACTTACGTATTAATTAAATACCGTCATATAAAATTTTGATAAAATTGATATAGCTTAGGTTACCCGGGCTATTATAACAAATTGATTGACACCTCATTCCTTAAAATCGGTTCAGTAGTTTAGGCGCTACGGTGGCACATACAAACATACATTTACATACAAAGACTGCTAAAATCATTGCCGGAAGGGCAATGATTTTTTGGCTTCGCCGTAGTCGGATAAAAACTAGCACTTGACCCGCGACTTCGTCCGCAAAAATTGTGATAGCTCGGCTAATATGCATTATATCAATATAATTTATAACCTAAAAAATCCACGAATAATGTAACTTTCTGCCAGTGAAAGAATTTTTAGAGTTGGAACTTTAGTTTCGGAAATCACCCCTACATACAAACTTACAAACAAATACCTCTTTATAATATTAGTATAGTTATAATGTCGATGTTTTAACAAGCTAAAAATGGGTTAAAAACTAGTAAACAGAAAGTGTAAATGTGAGGCTGCAAAGCATAGATCGTCTTGTTTACAAACAACGACGAACGTTCAATGCCGGCGCCGGCCTAGGGGTGACCAGCCGCTCTATACTTGGAGCACGACAGTCTAATTTTACGCGCCCCACTATTTCTGCTCTCTGATACTGTTTCGATGATGTTCGGTGCCTATTCTCGTGTCCCACACTACCGTAGTAAACTTGTTGAGTTTTTGTAACTGTGACCGTGGTTTGTATCATTCATTTTTTTATTTGGAACCATAAGAGAGAGACCAGTTGTTTTGTTAAATTAAATCGTATTAAATACGTCTATGAGGTGAAGTTTAAAAAAATATTCAAATACTGTCTAAATATTAAACTTATATTAATAAAATACCAACTTTATAATTTAAAATAATCGCAAGTATGCAAACTGAAAATTTTATAATATAGTAGCTGAAAAATAGTAATTGTACAATTAAAAGTACAAAGACAGCCACGAAATTTACTGTCTGTATACAGTCGTAGATATAATTATATCAATCAAGATGCGATCATATTCTATAATCAAAATGTATGTGTAATATCTTCAGTTGAAAACTGCTCTTCAAATAAAATACAAAAGTTGCAACTACTTTGAAATGATATTCCAAACTTTTAATAAACTTTCTATGGAGTTAAGAATACTTAATTGTTGCTTCGTACCGAAAATGCTTTCAATATATTCGAAGAAACGAAGGTGAAGTCACAAATTAAAAGTTGCTAAAAAGTTTTGTAAAACTTAAAACTCCTCGAAACTGTTTATTTACGATGCTATGGCCATTAATCGAATTGAAATCAATGAAAACACATTAAAATTTTGCTCCAAAACCATTTTAAGACGTTTTTTCCGATTAGAACTAGGTTACCCTAAAATCAACGAAAAAGTTGTTTTAATCACAAGTTTATGGTTTAAAAATTACTTTACGTCCTTTATAAGTACTTAGAATACAAATAACTGAAACACGGCATGCCGGAAAAGTTTTGAGACAACTTTTAAAAGTTTAGTATCCTTCGCGCGATTTAGCACACTCGTGAAAACCGGCGTGGACGGTGAGGCGGAGCGCGCTGGCGTCTGCGCGCCGCGGCTGCCGCGCCGCAAGTGAGACAACCATACGTCCTGGAGGCGGATCCGCCTGTTCCATGGCCCGCACTCAGACCGCTGCCCACTCATTAATACAACATTCCAATACCACTCCATAGTTAATTCAGATGGTTAACCAACACATATGTCATAAAATACGCTAAATACGTTTTACGTGAGCCATTTCATTTGCAAGCGGTCAACTTCTACTAAACCAGACCGTGTCACAAGGTGTAACCTAAAAAACTTAGCAAAAAAAAAAAATATTAAATGAAGGTAAAACTATCATTAACAGTATTAATTACAACCATTTTAGTATTTAGAATTTTTTGAAAATATCGCATAAAACTAAAACTGCCTGAAATTGTGCTAATCCATGTAACTGGGTCGGTTAATCTTTATTCTAAACAACAGTGACGCTAATAAACGAGAATGCGTTTCATCAATGCCGGTCGGCACGGTGCAGTTGCACTTCTGGCGCTCGGCTGGCGGGCGGCGCGCTAAGGCCGCGCACACGTTACTCGGGTGGCCGCGAGTAACGTGTTTCTCCCAAAAACGCTCGCTCAATTTTCATTATGACGTCGATTTCGAACGTCATCATATAAATAAAGGGTGTCGTATATCCGAGGGGTCGGATCTATGCGAGCCGCAGAGCACGCCTCACTATATCGATCGTTGCGCGCATGTTCCGCGCCGCGCAATGTTCGGCAACCATGCGTTCCTCGGCATGCCGACCTAGTCCTGCGCGTATCCTCTTCGGTACCGCATCGACCTTGCCGATCGGAACCGAAAGGGATTAAACGCGCGAGTGCCGCGGCCGCGCTCGGCAGGCTCGCGATACACTCGCTCACTACGCCAAGCGGCTCGCCGCCAGGACTCGCTCGCACCCCATGTGTATCCCACCCACTGTCCCATTGACCCCGACAGGCCGGCTGGACATGCTCTGCAGCTAATCGCTCCACTGCTGCTGCTGCCCAGGCCGTACACCGATACCCTGCATACAGCCCACGACCAGGTACGTACACCCCCCCGCAGGAGTCGGCCGAGCGGCCTGTAGTCAGCTGCTGCCTGAACGCGCCAGAAAGCAGCCAGCGCGCCCAACACAAACCGGTGACACAGTTTCGTTTATGTAAGTTCGTCCGTCGATATTCAAGCAGGGGAGGGGTGAGGGGAGAGGGCTGAACCAAAAAAAAACACAGTTGTTAAAAACCATTAGTTTTCTCTAAATTTTGTTAAAACAAAAATGACGGCACTAGTGAGTTAGGCGGTTATAGGTATGACATCTATACTCCCAATCCGAGATCCTGACATACTGTACCCAAATCCCAATAACTTAGAATTAAGGCTTTGCGTTGCTATGTTGCGATTGAAGCTCAGCAATACAAAACGATGCTCGAAGCGTTTGCTAATGCAAGTTGTATGACCACAATGTAGTCGGAGACGTCGTGTGAATCATAAATGGACAATAGGAGCGAGTCGTCGGGGGTGGGCCCCCACGTACGGTGTCACGCACCCCATACCCCACAGCCCCACAGCACAGCAATGTTTTGCAATGCGAATGATCCGGCTGTGGGGAGCCAAACCAAACCTGTATCGAAAACATTACGAGCGGTGTGCATTCAAACTGCATGAACTCAGCGCGTTGAAATCTTTTGGTCGTGAAACTGAACGGTCGGGCGAAAACTAGAAATTCTCAAAAGTTAAACTGAGTGAAAATAACCTCAACTGGGTCATCCATAGAGCTTAGAATGACTATGAAACCACACAATGAACAACTCAATTCCATATTACCGCTGGCGACCGACCAATATGATTCAAACACTACTTATATAAAAGAAACATCTTCCATATCGTCGACTAAACCATAGCACTGCTGTGCAATATGTACTTACAACGAATCAAAGTTAAATTGCAAAAAATAACGAAAATAAGATTCGATGAAATACGTTGCGTGACTCGAAACATTAAGAATGATCTGTAACGATGTAACTCACACTTCTTCTTTGATTGGGCAATCAGAGATCAAAACTAATTCGAAACATTAGATAAACAAGGCTAATAATCATGTAGTCAAAGACAGTAATCATTTAAAGCTTCATGAAACGTACGAAAGCGCCAAAAACTTAATAAATAAACCAAATATTATTAAAAGTCTCAAAAGTCTTAAAAACTCCACTGATTGCCAAGGAACCACTTCTTTACCTTCTTTCACGCTTATTTATCAATACATTATGTACAAACCTCCCTTATATATCAAATGAACAGAGAAACTTACACACAATCTGGCCGCACATATCGAAGAGAAAACTCTTCCAAAACAACATTAAAACGAGAAAAGTGTTGTCTATTTTAATAACAGAGCAACCTTTATGCATTTAAACATCTTTTAGACTATAAACAATACATGATTTAATTAACTTACTACTTACTTTCAATTAATAGGTAAATACTATCATAATCTTTAGTTATGACTGTTTCATACCAATAACACTATTCTCGAAACCAATCTGCATCAAATGATATAACTGTAGTGTCAACACGTGGTCAATACTATTCAAAACAATTGATAAATTTCAACCACTTTGAAACCTCGACTGATTACAAAATATCCAGTTCATTTCAAATACGGCCAGCATTTGCTACGCAACGAACTTCTACGGCATAGCACTTTCGTAGATCGTTACAAACTCATGTAGCATATCTTAACAACACCTATGTGTTCAACAGAGGGAAAAAATACAAATTAAAAACACAACAAAAGACAAACTGCACAACTTATACAAACACATTACACATACACACACACATTACATTTAAATATAACTTTAATATTCACACAATTATTCAAGTTCCATTCTAAACCTAAAATACTATCTAGATCTTAAATTGGTAAGAATTGGTTTCAAGTCAATTACATAGCAGATTCTAAGAGAACGTAACAACGAACATAGCAAACCACCGCATCTTCAAATGAATTCGCAAATAGCGATCACTCATAATTATAAATTATTTCTACAGTACAGACTTAACAAAACTATTAAAACGTAAAAATAAATCTTAAAAAGTCTAGGAAACTATGAACTCGTGCCCAAAAATACGTCGCGAGAAAAAAAAAGACGCATTTAAAACAAGCACCTCCAATAGTTGTTTGTTTACATAAGCACTTAGCTCTGATGTAGTGGCCATGCTGCCACTTCACAACATAATTATTGTTTACAAACATCGACGTATTGCTGTTGTGAAATCGACAGCTGATGTGCGGCCGTCCATTCATTAAATTAATAAACGATTGGAAATTGAATGCGGCGCGCTCGGCCACGTGCCGACGAAATGTTTAGTAAATTTGCGATGTGAATTACAGCATATTCCCCGTCAATACCTGTTATTTTGTATTGGATTCACTTTCACATCGGCTTCACGGGAAGGAGCGTAGAATTCTAAAATAAATAGAATAACTTTTCCTGACCAGCTGATGAACGTGGAACTTTTCTGGTTCGTTTTTTTCGTTTTATTTTTATTTCGCACGAAAGTTTTTTTCCGTTTCATTGTTAGGATTTCATTTATGCGGCAAAATAAACTCATGAGCGTAAAGTAACTTTTGATCATTGTTTACTTACTGAACTTACATTAAGGTTTTTGATAAGATGCAATTAAGATAAAACAGTTTAGAGACCACTGCCTACCTCGCAAGTATTACGGTCTTGTAAGTAGGTAAACCACTCGGTTGGATTTGTATTCAAGTCAATAAACGTTATCATGTTGGAATAAAGCATCTTTCAATAATATCTGTAAGCTGAATTATTATCCAAAAAATAAACAAAAACTTTTTTCTTTCACTACATCAACAAAAACGGCGAAGTTTCGACCTTGTTACGTTTTGAATAAAGAAAATACATGAAGAAGTAAAATCATAGCTAAACAATATGTTACAAAAAACCCGACTAAAAAAAACATAAAACTTTAAATAAAAACTAAAAAGAAAAAAACAAGTTCAGGAAACAGGACATATTGACTGCAACAGTCGGTACCCATATTGATGTAATGATTTTAGTCTACATAATTTAATGGGTCCCGACGGTAGCAGTCAATATGTCCCGTTTCCTGAACTTGTTCTTTTTCTTTTCATTTTTTTCGTTATTAGTTATTTTTTATGCAGTCGGGTTTTTTTTTTTTTTTTAATATTTTTTTTAATTTTACGCTTTTTAGTTACTTAGAAATACCATTTTAAAATCCTCATGATGAGCCCTTTATCGAGCCGTTCAGGCTGCAGAGCGTGCCAAAAAATTGAATTTGGCGCCAAAAATCCGCCATTTTGTTTTTTTATTATTTTGATTTACCCAGTGTTACTCTCACAGTAAATACGCATCTAACGAAACCTCTCAAGCTAAAATCCATCGACCCGTTCAGGCCACAGAGCGTGCCAAACAATTGTACATACATACCTACATATTCTCGAAAAACATAACCCTGCTTCTGGCGCAGTCCGGTAAAAAAAAACAAGCACTTACCCTTTAACAACTTATTCCAAATCGCTTATTAATACTCGTGAAAGTTTGTATATTTGTTGGTTTTCTCAATCACGCAAAAACGGCTGAACGCATATGGACAAAGTTTGTTTTGAATATAGTTTATAACCTGGACTAACACATCTTTTTATATCGATATGAAAAAATATGGCGAAGTTTAATTCCCCTTCGATAGTTGAATAAGATTCCTCGTAATTTGATTACACCGAACGTGTGATTCCACGAACACCGGTCAGAGGTATTCTCCGAATAAACGCGAACTTCATCCATGCTTAGTCTATGTAGTTCACTGTCAAGGGCACTACATCCTGTCGATGTATCTAGGTCATTCATTTGATAGCAGACATGAGCGAGACATCAAGTGAGTCCCGTTTACACTGATAAATTATCCAAACTGTTTGGATGGTTAGCAAACGGATTCATTAATATCACGGATCTTCACATTCGTAAGGAAATTGTTAAATTAAGGTTTAGTTTCATCTTTATACAGGGTGTAAACGGACTCTCCACGAAGCCGTCAACCAAGTATTCTTTACATCAAACTAAGTAACTTTACGCAAACATTATTGCTGGGAAACGACTTTTTTTTGGGGTGAAAAATCACGTTTCACGGTAAAACTCAATGTAACGCACTGAAAACATTGTGCTGATGGACGCATTTAATTCTAGTAAAAGGGTTATCGGGGTATTTAAAGTGAAGTTATGACCTTAAAAACTAGTATTTGAAAAAAAACCTGTGAAAAAGTTGGAACTTTGACCTCTAATAGGTTCCCAGGTATGGCCTAGAACAAAAAAATGATCGCAATGGCGGGGAGAACAAATGCCTTTCGGCTTCGTTAAGGGCCTATTTACAACCTTTTTATGTACCAACACACAAAACAATATGAGTTCCATTTAATAAATAAAACATCGTTAGGAAACCAGAATGCCTAAGAGATATTTCTCGACGCCATGTAAAGGCAAGTCAGAGGCCCTTGGCCGGCATAAAAACTCTGACACCAGGTTAGGCACGAACCACACGATAAAAAGAATAAATGAAAATAGTAGTAGTAAGTAATAAAGAGTTTCGTAATGCTTAAGTCGAGAATGACAAGTTTTCAACTTTAAATGTTCAACAAACTAACTCTTGGGCAAGATACAAACCGAAATATATCATAACCTAGCACTTACACGTGTGGCGTGTGGTTATTCCAATAGGCATGACGACAGTATCGATAAATTGCAAATTTATTTAGTCCGTTAGTTAGAGTATTGGAAATTAATGGACACGTATTTTTGTTTTTGTAAATCAATGAATATTGACCAAAGATAAAATGCATCAAACTCGGGAGTGGCGGCTCGTGACGTCAGAACTAGTTAAAAATTATAACCAGGATAAAAGCGTCATAACTTTGTTTTAAAAAAAATTTTGGTTTTCATAACAAAAGAAAAAACACGAATCAATTTTTTTTTGATAATCTAACTGACGGACTAATTAGATTTTTTTTGTCGTCTCGCCTCCTTATTAAAGCAAAAAAACTTACCATTGCACTAGAGATGTCAGCTACCGTAAATGAGCCAATAACTTAAGTTATGCAAGTATATTTCTGCCACAACGTCTTCTCCTTAGCGTGTTGATGACAATTCAAATTTGGCGATGATGAACACACGATACAACTTACAAATAACCCTATTTGTTAGTTGTGATTTATTCTTTGGGATGTGTTTAATTTAAAGTTTGTTTATTCTGGGATTAAAAGTTCTACCTAATTAATAACGAATCTTTAGTTGATTATTGTTAAAATGATTATTTT